>OZ014508.1:19424513-20727013 GCA_963966075.1 Aphodius sticticus
TAAAGTATTTTCAATAGACAAGACTGCCTTCCAAAACTAGTTGAATCGGCGGGTAGAGACATTAGAGACGTCTTATAAAATGCGTATCAATTAAAGTTAATTGAATTGAGATAATTATTTAGTCAATCTAGAACCGCTGCTACAGCAATACTGTGGTACAGAATGTACACTAGATGCGGATTTGCATTTTTCCCAAATGAGCATACTAATAATAACTTTTCTGCCTAAGCTATTATTCCAATACGATATACTAAGCTGCGAGTTTTTCCTGAGCGGTTTTATTTAACCTGGTCTTCGGATATACCTAGATAAAATATTGCTAACATAATTATGTAAGTAGAGAATAGAATACTTTTGATTTTATTTGTGCCATCGTGGCTAATATACGAGTCTCAGATAATGCTAATGAGCATTAATAATTTTTAGGTAATTTGCTCTAAAAAACGATTCTAATGTGGATATTGTTCGTCTAATATATAATTTTGCTGGTGATCGACATCCAGCAGAGCCATTATTTGGTGAGGGTTGAATGAAACATATACACTTCAGAAAACTTTTGAAAAAAGTATTCATTTCATGAAAAATTAATAGTCTGTATTAAAGCTGATTTGTATGCGTATATTGAGCTATTTAAACTTCTATTCACTAGAGATTCTATAAAATTAATGACGCATTTTAATTAGTACTTTAAGCGGTCCACTATATTATCAGTATAAGATCCATCGCATCATACTGATTTAATATCCTTTGGAATATTGAAAACCAAAATGTACCTAAGCCGAAAGTATAGACATTAACAATTAGCTTAAATTATACATTTGTTTGTTCGTTTATAGGTATTATGGCCAGTATGGAAATGCTACTTTGCCAAATTCTGTATGAGAGCATCTTATAGGTGCTGTCTGTTTTAGAGTCTGGGTCTTTCTAAATCACGTAGGTGCATTTCTGTTTACCTTGCTATAACAGGATCCTTAGATTGACATCGAACAAATTAAGGAGTAGGTACCTCTTCTTCTTACATCTTTAGCTTCATGAATACTCAAGCAATTTTCAATAGTAGGATGAATGACCATTATGAATCAGCTATTGACTTTCCCTTTAATTTTATTTTGTTAGAAGCAAGTACTTGGATATTCCTTGTATACCTATCCCTACTATATACTAAACGTGACTCACACTCAAAACAAGAGTTTTAGAAACATATTGAAACTTGGCAATGCAAAGGCTTTCGAAAGAAGCAAAAATCCGGACCGAGTAGGCCGATTTTGGCGACTAGATTGAAAACTACGGTGCTTACGTTGTCGATTTCGTCGATTTTTTGCCCAGTTTTCGAAAAAAAAATTCCAAATTTGCCTAAATTTATGAATTTTTATTTGGGTCTGTACCGGCCGGCTCGCGTCGCCAAGCAACGACTCAACAAACTGACAGTTCTCCGCCCGACGCGCTGTCGAAATGGTCGAAATCGCCGTAATTTTAGCGAAGCGCGCGTTTTTTTCCCAAAGTGCCGTAGGATGGGCTCGCAGAAGGGAACAGAATCGTCGCCGACCACCGTAGTAGCTTTGCGAACGTCAATAATTGTCATTTTCGGGCAAATTCTGCGTTAGGGGCTCGAATGGCGCGTCCTTTTGGTCGCGTCGACGAGCGACCGTTCTCTCTGCCCATGTCCGCGCCTATATCAAAGCGATCTGGGCTGAAAAGTGCCAGCGGGGCACTGTAAGAGGTATTTATTGCGTGAAAATTAACGTTTCGACGAAATTTGCATTTTGACAGTTCTCCTGGCCTCAGATTTCTACCCAACTTGGCTCCGAGAGCATATACGAAAAAAATAAACGGGTCGGGAACGTCCCTAAGTAACTATATCGACGACAGAAACTGTAGCCCCTAATTGGCGGTAAATGGAACATAAACCTGTAAATTTCAGTCCGATTACCGCTTACGGGGCGTTTTTAAATCGTAACCTGTTTGAAATCATTGCTTTGGGTCAAAGGTTGGACCGTTAGTTGCCTTTGCCCTTCAAAGTGCTTCAAAGTGAACTTAGTACGTCAAATTATGCCGCAAGAAAACAACTACATATTTCGAGAGAGTATCCAAGTGATGTATTTTATATTTAACGGAGAGAGTCACTTTTAGAAAGCCTGAATTGATGACTTTCATCGCGGTATTTATATTCGAACGACGATACATAGATCCGTGTGTTTAGATGAAAAGTCCCTAGGCAAATAAGTTGGTAGCGATGCCGATCTGTCAGAACAATCGATATTTAACATAACCTTGCAAGATTGGGAGAACTTTCTGGTTTTTATTTTTTAGTTCTAAATTATATTAAAAGAGTGTGACTGGTGTCAGAAAGGAGCCTGTATTGGCTCGAATCCTATTTATTGCCCCGCACAATAGAAGAAGAAGAAGGAGATAAACATGCAAGACGTAAGGTCGCATACACGGCATATAAATATTTATCTACATTGGCTAGGACTGCTAACAATAGCCTCCATATACCAAAGAAGAAGAAGAATAACCAATAAGATGGCAGGTTTCAATAACAGGAAAGCCTGGACCAGTAGTCGTTTAATCAAATGTTATGAGACAATCGATTTCGACACATCAAGTGTCATTCTCAAGTCTCGCTGCATAGAAACCAGAAGTATAAGCTAAGTGATCTCTCTCTGAATACAATCTACACGCAGTCGGTTATAAACTACTTAGATAAGTGGGTAGTAAGTACATTTGGGGGGCTCATATGGTTAAAATTTAAGTTAGGATACGCTTCGGACCGAACCAACTGAGTATGGCGCCTTACACACTGAATGGTGGCGTTTTCTGCGTGATTACTGGTTATGGGGTCACGTAAATTTGCCAGGAAGCATAGGGTCCCTTTCGCCGCCGTCAAGAAACGGATGAATAATGTCTCGATAGGACTGACGTCTGATTGAACTGGCCTAAAGGCGCTTTCTTCGATTGCCTGATAGAATTGGAAATTGGGGTAGCTGTCGGATGAATTCTCAATCAGCTGTTTGAATAAACAGAAGTCGGCTATATCGAACAACGGTGGTGCCATACGTTTTTCTTTGCCTTTCGTTGACGACGCTTCCAAATAATTCAACAGGTACGTTATCTAGATAGACGTGTATTCTATCGTTAATTATTATTCTTGATTAATTGATTAATATTGTTTTTAGTGAAATGTTGCCGTTGGGACTGAGTTTTGATGACAATATTTAAAACGGAAGACGATCGACAAGTTAAGGAGATTCGAGTTACACGATTAGACGTTTATGTGCGTTATGATTGGTGCACGGTTAGTGCGATAGTTCAGAAGTCAACGGTGTCCGTGACGATGACAGTTCGAAAACCTTATTCGGGCACAACGCTCCGACAACCTTTGCTGAAGTCGCCCGAAGGCAAAGTTCAAAATGTATCCCGGAATTGACAAAAAGAACGATCAAGTGGCAAATTTTATATGTTCTGAAAGTAGCTATTCTGCGGAATTTGCTTCTGGAATTTATGTACGTCCTCTCTGGCTAAGACGCACGATCTTTCGTACTTCTGTACTTACCGGTACGTAGAACAAATTTAATTAAATTTAATTGTTCTGATGTTCAACGTGTTTTGGAAATTTGAACGAAAATACAACTCCATATGCTCCTTTTTTACTCAGTAAAAAAGTTCCGTTGAAAGTTTATTTATGGATTTTTATTGTTTCCATATTTTTATGTTGCCTTCGCTTTTGCATCGTTTGATGTGAATTTTCATTTTCTATTTTCCTCTGTTTTGCTAATATTTCAAACTTTTCTAACAAAATATTGAATGAAACTTTTTACTAAGAACATTTAAAAAAGCAAAAAAAATCATGGAGATTTTGTTTATTCAATTCATCTTTTAGTTTTTATTTTAATTTGATTTTTTGCTAATTTATTAGGTAGCCAGTTCAACAAGAATCCTGAATCAAAACTGTGGCCCAATGCAAGATCAAGATAGGAGGACGTGGAAAACATGCTTGAAATCTCTCCGATCTGGAAAAATTAGTAAATGGGGTGTACAGCTGCCCGTCAGTCCTCGCATCGATCGACTTCAATGTTTGCCGGAGAACGAGGAGTCCTGATCTCTTTTGTGTCAGAGCTCCGAGAACAAATTATGCTTGCAATGGGCCTTTGCACAGGTTACTGCTCAATTGTAATAGGCGGGGACTGGATGTCTTCATGTCCTTCAGACAGTTTAGGTCAGTGTCATTGTACCAGAGCTTGCTGTATTTTGGCTACACGTTGTTTAGTTGTTTAATTGTGTGATTGTTGTTGTTTTATTTTGTGGTATGTATTAGTGAAGATGTAATATGTTTATATATATTTAGTGTTATTGCACCTTGGGTCTGATGATATATATATGTTTTTTTAGATTGTATTTTTGTACAAGAGATGTATATCGTTTAATAAATATTATTATATTATTATTATTAAGACAAAATGAATAGCAATTTGCCACTGTGGTACTTACTTAAGAAAAATCTTTATACGTAGATTTATATGGTTTTTTTTTTATGTAATGTAATATTTACGTTTTATTATTTTGTTAATATTTCAGACAGCTGTAACTTTGAAGGAATTGAAAAAAAAAGTTATTGCGAGTTATTTGTTTTTCTTAATTTTGTATTCAATTAGTTTCTTTTTTAATTTGTCTTCTTTATTTACTTTTCATAATTGTAATATGATTGTTTGTCTTCTATTTTTGTTTTCCCATTTTGGACATATACAGTGTGCGTCAAAAAGCTGGAACCGTATGGGAATCTTTTTTATTATTCATTTCTCAGAAAATTGTATTCTTCATAAAAGTTTCTGCGTGGCCTAAAACCAAAAATGCAGTTATCAAACTTTAAGTTCTATTAGCCATATACGGGATGGTTCAGAAAATATGAACTAATAATAAGAGTAAAGTGCCTGCATTTTCCTTATTACCGTCAAATGTTATTTGGAAAAGTTGGTTAGAAGTAAAAATTATATTCAAATTTGAAATCACAGCCACCTATCTTTTTTTTTATTTTTACTCCTGTAATAAAATTTATTATGGCCGATATTAATTCTATTGAACTCTTATTGATGTATTTTTTGAGAATAGTTTTTTTTTAACTGGTGATTTTGATACGATTCCTAACAAATTTTGTGAATTATTGTCGGACGTTAGGATTGTACCGTATCATTGTGATTTAGATAAAATCCATAATCTCCAATATGTACAGAATATGTAAACCACAACTGATTAGTTATTACAAGTTCTTAATAATTATCTGCATAATTGCTAATAACTGCATATTGCATAATTACTACTAACATAATTGAAGACAAATTAAACTCTAAAAATTCTTTATTCTAAAACTAATATTTTTTTTCATAATTTTAAAGAATAATATCAACATAATAATAATGGTATAAAAAGATGACAATAATAACATCAAATAGTAATATCAAAATATAAAATTAAATTTCCACGTGCCCCCTTCTCTTAATACAAAGCATAGTTTGGTTAAACAATTCCCTTGACACTCTATGTGTCTTATAATTTTCACCAACAATCAAAACAATTTCTATTTTCTCTTTGGTTAAATAATTCATTTTGATTAATATTATTAATGAAGCGCTGAGTATAACAACTCAAAACCAAATAGCCATCGCACATGCTGCCCACGTGATTCTGTTGAACATGTGAACTGTTCATAAATTAATTGTTAGAGTCTAATTTGTTGTCAGTTGTTTTCGAAGCATATTGCAGATAATTATTTATAACTTTTAATAGCTAATCAGTTGTGATTTATATATTATGTACATAATGGAAATTATGGATCATATCTAAACTACAATCTTACGGTAAAATCACAATATTGCATCAAGAAAGTAATAATTTTGTGATAATTCTCAAAATTCATTACATATCGTACCAAAATAACCAGCTAAAGAAAAAAATAACTTTATTCTCAAAAAATACATCAATAAGAGTCCAATATAAGCCATAGTAAATTTTATTACAGGAGTGTAAATTAAAAAAAAAAGACGTTCTCTTTTTTTCATGGCAGGTGGATGTGATTTTAAATTTGAATATAATTTTTACTCCTAACTAACTTTTCCAAATAACATTTGTTGGTAATAATGAAAATAAAGGCAAGTCACTCTTATCATTAATGCAAATTTTCTGAACCAGACTGTATATGGCTAATAAAACATAAAGTTTGATAACTGTATTTTTGGTTTTATGTCACGCAGAAACTTTTATGAAGAATAAAATCTTCTCTTAAATGAATAATAAAAAAATTTCCCATATGGTTTCAACGTTTTGGCCCAACACTGTAGATTGTTTTATTATTCCCCTGTAAATTATAAAAAATAAGTCCACATGTAACTTTTTACTCAAAATGACATTTAATTTAAAAAACGTCAACTTTCACAGGGATTCATCTATTTATTCTATTTATTTTAATTACCTTTGCTATACATTGTTTTTTATTTCTATTTTTATAATATTATTTATAGTTTAATATTACTGTGTATTATTTTGTTGTGGCCTTTGTTAATAAACTTCTGATTATATTTATCTGCATTAATGTCTTTATAATTTTATTCAATTTTTACAACAGAACTTTTCCAATAAACCTTATTTAAAACTGGGTATTTTAGATTCTTTGATATGATCTTACGAAAATAATACAATGTCTTTCGATTTTCTACGTACATTGCAAAATTGCAGTTAATAAATAAAGTTCATTGCATACTAATATACAAAAGGAAAGTATAACACTAGATACGATTTAACGTACTACCCTTCAAGAAATTGAAATTAAGTTAAACATATCTCGGACATTTTTAATTGAAATTTCAACAGTCAAGTTGAGACTGTTGAAATTTCAAACTTCAAATTCTATCGGAGCAAGGTTAATTATCAACATGACAAATAAAGAAGACACAGGAAGTGCTACGTGCGTCCAAATAAAGTCGTACAGCTAAGTTTTACATCATGTAATTCAAACTTTACTTGTCAAATTAACAGTTCTCCAAAATTGAAATACTATCTAAAAACCCGACAACCCTAAATATACACGATTCTTATATTTGTTGTGAATAATTGTTTAGGCTAAAGCGTTAGCAAACGGAACTGCTAAACCTTGTAGGCTTGATATTGGTAATTAAATTAGAAGTTTAAATCTGATTTTGACAATTAAAGAAACAGGAAGTACTATGTTCGTCAAAAAAACAAACCAACAGCTTATTTTTACATCATGTAATCCTGGCTTTTCTATTTGTCAAATTGACAGTTCTTTAATATGTATTCAATTACGTCTCGGTCATGTTGACATCACAATGCGTGGAATTATAACAAGGTATGTAAATGGACTCACTCATCCATCTACGACCGCGAGTTATATATGTATATTTGGATAAATAGATCGTAAGTATAACGTTCTTTTAGCTGTTAGAATTTACCGTGCATAGCGGCACCATTCGTCAGAAAAGATGTATCAGCGCCAGAATAAATTAAAAACGGGGACAGCAAAGTGAAAGTGACCAGAATTTTCATATGTGTCTGTAGCCGTAATCTAACCATATTAGAATGTTACAAGACCTTACTCAATACCTACCAATTTTTCAATATTATCGAGGTGTCACTGTATGCTGTATGCGCGCGTTCGTAATTGTCGGGACGGGAGAGATCCGTGTCGGGGCACGCATATCAATGTTCGGGCAACTTCGGCAAAATAGCGTATTGGGTGGCCTATACTGCCGTTCAAAGGCAAAACGCCATATGCGATCATGAGGAATATACATACAAAAAATCACTAAATATACCCGGCGGGTGGGAATAAAATGGGTATTTACCCCTACTTAGGGTAAATACCTAAATTTTGGGTATTTATCCTTTTTATCCTTACAACACGATTTAACAACATTTCAGAGATATTTATACAGGGTGTAACACTCTTTTCCCGCAAGAATTATTTTTAGATAGTAAACGTCATTCTGAGTAACTATTCATATGGACCTAATTGTTTTCTCAACGCCAAGTTACAGCGGCTTGAAATATTAACTAAATAAAGAAAAATAAACTATAAGCTACATATCAAACAAAGCTAAAACTAAGAGAGAGCACAATCAATACCAATAACAAAATTAAAAGTAAATAAATTTAAGTAAATAATTCAAAATGTTAAAAATAAAGTAAATAACAAATGAACGAAAACAATACACATGAATCTTTTTAGATTTTTGTTTCTCTACAAGTAATTGGCATTCCGTGTATAAAGTTTCTTTCATGCCGACTTATTGGGTTTATCAATTCCTAAATAAGTTAAGTCATTTAATATACAGTTTTGCAATTATTTTACAATTATTTCAAACGGTTGTAATTTTTTAAGGAATAAAGAAAACATTTCCATATGAACCTTTTTACTCAGTGTGGCATTTACTATCTGGAAAAAAGTTATGCGGGAAAAAATGGGACACTCTGTAGATGTGTACTCTTGATTACAAATAATGTAAATTGTTTGAGTTATGTAAAAACATTCAGTAAGTACATTTAGTTGGATTTATAGCGAAATAAGAATACCTTTTGATTTTGTGATAAAAGAAATACCTTTATTTAATAATTAGATATTTCCCTTTAATGCTATTTTTAATAACAATATGATGTTTATAAATACCCCTATAAATACCCACTTTGGGTAAATTCCCGGGTATTTAACATCACTGGTTTCAAGGCAAAAATCATGCACCTTTCTTACATTTGAAAGTATGTACAGTTTGCCAAAAAAAATTCGTACACTACATATGCAACCAAATATACTGAAAGTAGTTTTGATAGCTTTGTAAATGGTTCTTTTATAACCTATGCGTTGTCATTCTGACATTAATCTTAAGTACAATACATGCATCAACTGTTAAGTTGACAAATAAAAACAAGCCAGAATTACATGATGTAAAAATTAGCTGTACGACTTTTTTGGCGCGCATAGTACCCTAATTTATCATATTTACTGAATATTTAACACGGCAATTTGTTGTTACCAATAAATTTCAATTTAGGACGAAACCTAATACTTACTAACGTTCATGTTAACGGGTTTTCGCATTTACCACAAATTGATCACAATTTCGGAATTTTAGCTCCTGTAAAAAAGTAATCCTTACAAAATTTTGCACATAATTGGGTATATGTACTTCATTTTTTTTTTCTTAAAAACAGTAAATCATTATCGTTTTGCGGTAAAACTTCAAACTAATGATATATGTTCTTCTATCTTTAATTTAACAGTGGCAATTGAGTAATCTATTCTTGATTTTGTATTTTTTGAAGTACCATTGTCCGATGTCATTTTAATAAGTGTTACATAGTGGCTATTTTGGTCTGGCTGAAAATACAAATATACTGGGTTAGTCAAAATTATCGAATGCACAAACAATTTAAAAAAAATTTAAACCCAAGCTTTTTGGTTTTAAACAAGATATTGTATAAATATACTTTTAATATGGTTTTTATAATGAAAATGTTTTAACTTTTCTTTTTCTAAAGCACCCTGTATATTTTTATTTTTCTTAATTTTAATATTAATTCTAAGAAAGTTTTGTAGGCATCATTTTTTTAATAAATAGCGTTATTTTTTAATTATGAGCAAAACACCTGAACTTCTAATTAAGAATGAGGAAAAACACATACATACAAATTTATTTTAATTTGGCAGTTTTAATTTTTAATTTAATTCTCTTTAATTGTTTTGTTACTTTTTTCTTATTTTCTATTCCTTTGGTTAAAATATAATTTCATGAGTTTTGATTAATTGCTTATTATTCAAAATATATGTGTTTTATCAAAAAATGATTTCTACAAAAAGTTCTTAGAATTGATCTTAGAATAAAAAATTGAAAAATATACAGGGGTATTAGAAAAAAAATGTTACCACGTTTCACCCTATATATTAAAAATATATTAAGCTGATAGCTTGTGTAAATCAAAAAACCAAATTTTGCTAGAAAATTTTTACAATTTCTTTACGTTTGTTCCGGTACTTCTGACAAATTTTGATTAATTGTTTATAACCAACGGTTGTTATGTTTAAAACAGTTTCTTTTAAAATAGTGTTTTAAACAATAACAACAAATATTTTAATTTAAACATGTTTTTAAACAGTTGGTTGTGATGTGTTTTAAACGTGTTTTTCAGAAAATATAGTGGTACAATATCAGTTGTAGCAAGTGAAATAAGGAATGAAAAGACGCTGACAAATTAAATAATTGCGTGATTTAAAACATTGTTTTTATTATCTGTTTTTTGTATGATTTAAAACATGTTTTATTTCATGTTTGAAACATGCTTCTTGAGTAGTGTTTAAAAACATTGTTTCGTTAACAAAACATCATTTTATAAAAAAATGTTTGTTTCGTTCAAAATAAAAAAAAAATGTTTTTTATAACATCCCCGTTTATAACTCAAAAATGATTCATTTTATAAAAGAAATGATTCTTAATTCTTGAAATTTATCTTAGAATTAAGAAATGTCAAAATATTTCAAATAGTTTTATTAAAAAAAATAATCAAATATCCAGAATAAAATGAACACCTGAATATTTAACCGTTGCCGGGGCCTTTTGAAGGTTTTCCCTGACAAAAAAATAGTCACACATTTGTTTTTCTCTTTGCAAAGATTGGTTTTCTCTCTTAGGCAAAAGACCATATGAAACCTTTTACTCATAATATATAGTGGATGGTTGGTTGTTTTAGATTTGTGTTCTTTTAGTTTGTAAATATTTTTACAATCAATTTTTGCGAGCACCGTATACGGCAAAGTCGCGCTTGCGCGACTTTGCCCAGTACAACGATCGGCGATTTATCCGGATCAGAGATCTACTCGGATAGGTGATCTACCCGGATCGGCGATCTACCCGGATCGGCGATCTACCCGGATCGGCGACCTACCCGGATCGGCGATCTACCCGGATCGGCGATCTACCCGGATCGTCGATCTACCCGGATCGGCGATCTACCCGGATCGGTGATCTACCCGGATCGGCGATCTACCCGGATCGGCGATCTACCCGGATCGGCGATCTACCCGGATCGGCGATCTACCCGGATCGGCGATCTACCCGGATCGGCGATCTACCCGGATCGGCGATCTACCCGGATCGGCGATCTACCCGGATCGGCGATCTACCCGGATCGGCGATCTACCCGGATCGGCGATCTACCCGGATCGGCGATCTACCCGGATCGGCGATCTACCCGGATCGGCGATCTACCCGGATCGGCGATCTACCCGGATCGGCGATCTACCCGGGTTGGCGATCTACCCGGGTCGGCGATCTACCCGGATCGGCGATCTACCCGGATCGGCGATCTACCCGGATCGGCGATCTACCCGGATCGGCGATCTACCCGGATCGGCGATCTACCCGGATCGGCGATCTACCCGGATCGGCGATCTACCCGTCTAGGCGATGCGCAGACCTATTAGGTCTGCCCCGTTTCTAGTCCCTACTATATACTAAACGTGACTCACACTCAGAACAAGAGTTTTCTAAAAATTTGGAAACTTGGCAATGCAAAGGCTTTGGAAAGAAGCAAAAATCCGGACCGAGTAGGCCGATTTTGGCGACTAGATTGAAAAATACAGTGCTTAGGTTTGAGATTTCGTCGATTTTTTGCCCAGTTTTCGAAAAAAAAATTCCAAATTTGAGTAAATTTATGAATTTTTATTTGGGTTTGTACGGGCCAGCTCGCGTCGCCAAGCAACGACTCAACAAACTGACAGTTCTCCGCTCGACGCCGTCGAAATGGCTGCGAGTCTAGCGATGGCGCAAAGTTTTCGCCCAAAATGTCGTAAAATAGGCTCACAGATGGTAAAGAAATCGTCGCCGGCCGTCGCAGGTAGCTTAAGGAACGCTAATAATGTCAGTTTCGAGAAATAGCCGCGCTAGGGGCCCGATAGGCGCGTTATCTTGGTCGCGTCGACAAAGGACCGCCCCTCTATGCCAATGTCGGCGACTTTTAATGCTATCGGGGCTGAAAAGCGCCAGCGGGCGCTTTAAGAGGTATTTATTGCGTGAAAATTAACGTTTTGAGGTAATTTGTTTTTTGACAGTTCTCCCGGCCTGAGATTTCGGCCCAAATTTTCTTCGCCGCCGCGCCGTCAAAGCACGCATAAATAATTAAATCGTAAGTATATCGGCGCCCCGGCGCCATAGGATCGCACCCGGGGTCCCATTTCCTTCTTCGGCGACGACATGTTAGTCAAAACTTACGCTAATATCGATTAAATATCTAATACATATATGCAAATTTCAAACGATACCTATCGGAGCAGACAACCATATTCGCGCGTGCCAAGTCCTACCATTTGCGCATGCGTCCCGGACAAGGCCGCTTGACAATTATCGATTTTTTCTTTCGTTATGTTTGCTGCTTAGCGTTGGTGTATCATCTTTAAGCTAAGATAACCTGTGGATTTTGATTTGTTTATTTAAATGGATGTGCATTGTGCAAGCACGACGTCCGTCGTGGTGGGCGCGAAGATATCTAATTGGGAACACGCTGCTCTCCATTGATTGACAGGTATTGCCGGCGTATAAATAAAGAATGTGTGCTAAATCTGATTAACGAAATACTTAATTTTAGGTTCCCATGGCTTTCATTACGCGGCGCGGGTCCAAAATTCCGATGGGCATACGTGGAAGTGCCGAACATGCCGCAAGCTGCGCTCAGTTAGGCCAATTCCTTTCTTTTCAAAGAGTCAAACGATTCAAATAATTAATATTGCCCACGAGGTAAAGACTTGAACCAGATTCTACTCACACGGTAATCGATTGGTGTAGGTTTTGCCGTAGCTTTTTGTGGAAATCGACGAGAGCAAGTTCTTTCATCGTCGAAAGTACCATCGTAGACGATATCGAGATGGCCGTTGGGTGTTTGGAGGTGCGGAAAGTGACGGCGGAGTGGAATGTATTCTGGTGGAAGGACCTAATCGAAGAGGAACCATTTATGCGCATCAAAGTTAGAAAATTGGTTAGAGTTGATCGTGTCGATTGACGATGACAGTTCGGAGACCTTCTTCAGGCGCAACGCTCACGGTAACCGCTCCGGAAGGGAGGAAGTCGCACGAAGGAATTTGTTTTGAAAGTAGCTATTCTATGAGGTTCGCTTCTGGCTTTTTTCTACATCCTCTCCGGCTCAGACGCGCCATCTTACATACTACCGTACTTACCAGGACGTTGAACGAATACAGATCTGCAGCACGTAGGTCATGGTATGTAGGCAATATTAATTATTTGAATCATTTGACTCTTTTTTATTGGGTTTAAAAGGTTTAGTTGAAAGCTGTTTATATATGGATTTATTTGTTTCTTCTTCAATTTATTATTTTTATGGTTTTCATATTTTTATTTTGGTTTTGCTTTCGCATCGTTTGATATGAAATTTCATTTTTTTTTTTTCGTTTGTGTTTTGCTAATATTTCAAATTTTTCTAACAAAATAACTTTATTTGAAAATTTTTGTGGGACTGAAATCATCCAAATTAAATATTTTCTTTACTTATCATTTTCTATTATTGGTAGGGTGTTGCAAGGTCGGTCAAAAGAAATTATGGCAATAGGAATAGACGATGTATGACAATCTTTGTCAGGCATCACTTCCTCGTCCGAGGAACAACTACGTCTTGCGAACACGAATCTGGCAGCGATTAAGGAATTCGAAGAAGGAAACATTAAAAGTTAGAAGGATTCACAACACTCTCGAGAAGTCATCCGATTGTGACAGTTCCGTATTCAATTGATGCAGTCATGCTGGCTGGGCATTGCAATGTCATTTTGTAGCAAATATGGCAAAATATCGATGTTGTGTGTGATTTGCAGTTTTTTATGATAAAGTATACGAGTTAAAGGCCCCCGACGGTGTGCATTGGATCTCTATCACTGTGAGGTATATCACCAATTTAGTTTACATGCGCAAAAAGTTAAAAGTTTTTAATGTTTTAAGACATAATACATGAGTTGTTGAGCTGTCTGTACAAGATCAATAAAATTTTTTATTATATGTAGGGTGCTGCAAATCGAAAAAATTAAAGCATTAGGACCAGACGATGTACGACAATTTTTTGCAGACATCATTTTCTTATCCGAGGAATAAATACGTCTTGGGAACACGAAAATGACAGCGATTAAGGAATTCGAAGAAGGAAACAACCGGCCAATTGATTTTCATGAAACAATGCAATCTTTGTGAACAGAAAATATCCGGCTCGATAGAAGAACTAGGCATATGATGTATGGTAATTTTTATCGGACATAAATTGCATAAACGAGGATTAATTATGTTTTGGCAACACAAAAATAGCAGCAATTAAGGAATTTAGAATGGCAAAAAATAAATATTTATATTATAAAAAGAAATCAATAAATCAACATATGGTATGTACAAGGCACTCATTTACTTATGAGATATGGTACGTTGTTACTATTATGTTGCAAAAAAAAGAAATACTAAAAATAATAATACTTCTCTAATCAGCACAATAAAGTGTTCTGGAAAATATTGTATTTCCTTCGATAATCATAATCGCCAATAATATATACATATATAGAGTAAATCTTTTATCAATTTTAAACATTAAAAATCAAATTGTTTTTATGTAATAGAAAGTCCTATATTGTATTGTTTTAGTATTATTTTGAAACTTTTCATTTTTGGCCAATTATCTCGGCTATTTTCTTAATTTATTATTTTTTTTTTTGGATAATCCTGAATATGTAATTATGCTTAAAATAAGTTGATTAGCATTGTGCAATATTTTTGTTTTAACTGCCTTAATATGATGTCTCTTCTGCAAAAAATGATTAGCGAATGTTTTTCGTGTGACATAATTAACCCAAAATGCATACATGAATAAATGATATGTAAAAATAAATATGAACTGACAGAAATTTTATAATAGTTTGAAAATTCGATCATATCCAAGAAATAGATAAATTTACTCATTTATTTATCATTAATATTTGATAAACGCTTACAATATGCTATTTTAAAAGATACTTATGATTCTTTGCTTGACAATGACAATAATGCATTTTCTTGCCTATTGATTAGAATGACAGAATCATTTATGAAATATAATTTAATTACTCTGAAATGAAATGAAATCTCTTAACTATTAAATAAATAAAAATAATTAAATAAATAGAAGAATTTTAGATTCGCGACATCTGCGTGACAATGCTGCAAAATAATTGAAATTTATTTCACATTTTTTATGCAAATTTTAATTTAATTTGTGGGAATTTTCAATTTTATTCACAATTTATACGTTCGAGACAGTTCTGATGAAAACCAGAATGTATACAATTTAACGGCCGTATCGATAGGGCATATAATTGAAATACCTACTGTGGAGAAACCAAAAAATATTTGTTCTGAGCATATTAATCAATCGGCGATTCTTAAAGCTGCAAAAATTCCAAAATTATCAGTTACCGTCAACAGCGATGACAATGTCAATCATATTTCTAAAGAAATAATTATAGTTCGCGGGTCATTTAATCAAGCTGACAGAAAATTTGGCGTAAGGACGCGTGGTCATCAGTGTACAGCAAATGCTGCGACTGCATGTGTAGCTTCATTATTAAGCGATATTACAGCTTGGAGTACGACTACTATGGATAACATTTTGCTTGCTGGCGACGTTTTATATCAAAAAAGTTGCACGCAACGTTTGCGATTAAATATTCCAAATCAAACCATTGCTCACTCGGCTACGATTGAATTATTTAATGAAATTGAGATTTTCGGTAAACATGTACAATTTGCCGTTCACGAAGATGCTTATGGCTCTTTGCTTAACAAAGACAATGACGCATTTCCTTGCCTATTGGCCGGAATGACAAACTTATTCATGATACATGATTGCGGAGTATTAACGACTAACAGCCAATCAGTAGCAATATTAAAAAACAAAAAAGGTATTTTTATTTCGATTCTCATTCTCGAGATGAACGCGGTTCGCCTTGTGCTAACGGACTGGCTTGCGTTATTACTTTTTATAGCATTGAAATGTTACATCAAAGAATAATTGATAATTTATATATTGCGCGAGCTTGCCGTGATCAAACTGCAAATCAATATAACCTAACGGGAGTTAGGATAACTGAAACAAGTACTATAATTAATAAATTACCTCATAGCGACGGAGTGGTTGTACAAATAAACGTTGCCCAAGATAATAATATCATTCTCGAACATAGAAATGCATCAGCGCTTTCAGATAGACATTCTATAGTTGAACAACAAACAGAAGTACCGATTGCATTAAACTGTGCTTCTACTGTAGGTAAAGATACAGTTCGTATTCATGATATCGGACCTCTAATTGAAGTTTGCGAACATTGCAATGCGTGGTTCTTTAACGGCGAAAACATGCGCTGCTGTCGGCAAGGTCTAATAAAACTACCCGAACTTGTATTCAATGCATACCTAAAAGAACTTATAACTGGTGCTGACGGCAAATACAAAGTAAAAGCTTTCTCAAAACGGTTTAATCGTGACATAATGATTTATAATAACATGTTTGCCTTTGCATGTTTCACAGTTAAACCTTTCCATCCGCCGGGCGCCAATTTTTCCAGTATTTACATTGTCGAGGGTCTCATCTATTATGCAGTTCGCGACATCATTCCAAAATTAGACCAACCGAAATACGGACAATTATTTTTTCTAGGGGCCGACGAGTCATTTTCGCATCGTTCGAAGCGATTGCGGACAGGAGGTTGTGCGTTAATAATTTGTGAAATTGAAAAAGAATTGCGTGAAATCAATCCATATGCCAAAGAGTATATGCATTTGAAAGATGTCGAAGAATTAGAGCGACAAAAGTTAGAAGCACGCGGTTTGCCAGAGGCTGAAAAGAAAAAGTACGCCCCTACGATATATTTAAAAATTTTCGAACATCAAAATTTCGATAGACGACGTTACAATGTTCCGGAAAAACATGCAGAAGTCTCGGGTAGCGTACGAAGGCATTGAAGGTGAATTACCTCCATTTAATGACTTGCGTCTGTTTTTACGAGAAAATCCGACTGCCCTTAAAAAGTTGAACATTGCAAATCCCGCTTTAGATCCTTTATGTTTCCCGTTGCTTTTTTCAAATGGCGAATTAGGTTGGCAAACTGATATACAATTTACTAAGTCTAAAGGTTTAAAAAGGGCACGCGTCAGTAGATTAGAGTTTATCATTTATCGCTTATTAGCCCTTCGAAATACTTTTAATCCACTCATAAATTCCGGGCGACTTAGTCAACAGTACATCGTACACAGCTACTGTATCATAGAATCAGATCGGTTGTTATTTCTTAAATTAAATCGGCCAAAACTACGAGCTGACAATTACGAAGGATTAATGGATTATTTACAAAGAGTTCGACAAGGTGCAGATGGTGAGTGTGAAAATGTTGGCCGTGCAATAATACTACCGTCATCATTTGTCGGCAGTCCAAGAGTAATGCAACAACATTTTCAGGATGCTATGGCCATAGTGTCAAAGTACGGACGCCCCGATCTGTTTATTACATTTACATGTAACCCAAAGTGGCCTGAAATTCTATCTAATATTAATAGTTGGGAAAACAAATACAATAGGGTTGATTTGATATGCAGGGTATTTAAACGAAAATTTTGTTCGCTCTTAAAAGATTTAACTGTGTATCACGTTTTAGGAAGATGCATCGCTTTCGTGTACACAATTGAATTTCAAAAGCGTGGTCTTCCGCATGCTCATATTTTACTTACACTCACCCGAGACAGTCAATTTGCTGACCGCGAACGAATTGATGCGTTTATTAGTGCTGAACTTCCCGACGCAAACGAAGTCAATGATCTATTCGACTGCGTAAAATTACATATGATACACAGTACGTGTATCAATATCAACAATAATAAAAGCAATACAATTCGCCCTGTATGTATCGGAAACGACGGCAAATGTAAAAAACATTTTCCTAAACTGTTTGCTGCTAACACTACTATCGGCTCTAATGCGTATCCTACATATAAACGTAAAGATAACGGTAACGTTATGTATTTAAAGAGAGGAAATGCTTTCATTGACGTCGACAATCGTTTTGTTGTTCCGTACAATCCATGGTCGTTGAAACGGTGTAGAGCACATATTAATGTAGAGATTTGCACGTCAGTCAAAAGTGTCAAGTACATTTACAAATATATATATATATATATAAAGGTCATGATTGCGCATTAATAGAAAAACAAGTTGCAGATTATGATGAAGTTACTGAATATGTTGAATTTAGATATGTTAGTGCCGTGGAAGCACGCTGGCGGCTATTTAGTTTTCCTTTGCACGACTCGTCGCATACGATATATAGATTACAGTTTCATTTAAAAATTTAAAAATCTATCGTATATTCCAAGGGGAACGAAAATACTGCATTACAAAATGCAGCAGTTAATCATTCTATGTTTGAAGCTTGGCTGATATTAAATTTTGAGGATACCTATGCAACAAAGTATTTATATTCAGAAATTCCATTATTTTATATATTTAATGCTTATAAAAAGGAATGGACGCTTAGAAAAATAACATTACCAATTATATCGCGACTATACACGATCAGTCCGAAAAATACGGAATTATTTTACCTCCGGTTACTTCTTTTACACGTTAGGGGACCGAAATCATACGAAGAAATTCGAACCGTTGACGGGGTAGTTTTTACTTCATTCGAAAATGTTGTACGGGCAAGGAAACTATTAATTGATGACGAAGACTGGGGAAACTGTTTGAAAGAAGCAACGCTTTTCAAAATGCCAAAGCAAATGAGAAAACTGTTTGCCACTTTGTTGTCGTTTCGCAAAGTGCGTAATACCATGGAGCTTTGGGTAACATTTAAACCGTTCGTGATCGAAGATTTTATTCGTAGGGGTGATGATCTTGAGACAGCAATAATTAAGGCGCTAAGTCACATTTCAAATACAATAAGGTATAACGGCTGCGAGTATAGCTCTTTTAATTTGCCACCTTTGTCCGAATCGAACGATTCAAACAACTTTAATGCTGCAGATGTTGAAAACACGAATAACAAAATTGAAGAGCAGTTGCAACGCAAAAAAAATTTATTTAATGACAATCAAAGTAGAATTTTTGATTATATTATGAGGGCTGTACTTTCAGAAAGTGAAACTGATCGTCAAACATTCGCAAAATTAAAAATATTGCTGTGGCGTGGACTGGAATTGGGGCCAATCTTATTGGAAGACGGTCGAATGGTGCATTCGCGCTTTCGGTTACCATTTAATTTAACTCGGGATAGCACTTCTTCCATAACCATGGAATCCGCAGAGGCTCAAGAACTTAGAGAAGCCCAATTGATCATTTCGGATGAAATTACTATGGCGACTGTGCATGCTTTTAATTTAGTCGATAATTTATTCCGCGACATAATGAACAATCAAAAACCGTTCGGAGGAAAAGTAGTTTTGGTATGGGGTGATTTTAGGCAATGTTTTAATTGTCGAATCATACGTCGTTAATGCATCTGTGTGGCCAGCTTTTGAACACTTTCAACTTAGGCAAAGTATGCGAGCGCACAGTAGCGAACAACAATTTACCGATTGGTTGTTGCAATTGGGGAATAGCGAATTACGAGTAGATCCTGAGCTCAATTTACCCCAAAATTCAATATTAGTTCCGAGTAGTTTTGTTGTGGCGGACATTGTTGAAGCCATCTATGGCAATATCGAAACGTGCTCCTTTCTTAATTCCGCCGAATCTAAAATCATTCTATGTCCAAAAAATGACGATTGCGAAATAATTAACAATCAAATATTAGAAAGATCATTGGGTGAAAATAAAACTTATTTCAGCACAGATTCAATTGAAGCGGATACTGATCAAGAAAAAGCTAATTGTTCAACGGAATACCTAAATTCGGTGACCCCTTCCGGTATGCCACCGCATATACTCATTCTCAAAGTTGGTGCACCGATCATGTTATTAAGAAATTTAGCAATGTCGGAAGGGTTATGTAACGGTACTCGCCTAACGGTCAGAACTCTCACTGATAATTTAATAGATGCCGAGATATCAATGGGGCAATTTAAAGGTACGCGAACTTTCATTCCAAGAATGGATCTCGCCTCAAACGAAACGTATTTACCATTTATATTAAAAAGTTGTCAATTTCCTATAAAAGTGTGCTTTGCTATGACGATAAATAAAGCTCAAGGACAGTCCTTTGATTTAGTCGGAATTTATCTACGGCAACCGGTATTCGCACACGGGCAGTTGTATGTCGCGTTTTCAAGAGGTAGATCTTGGAATTTGGTTAAAATTCAAATTGAAGGTAACAATTCAATACAAGGCAATACAGAAAACTTAATTTATACAAACAATATTGTATATCTCAGTTTATTATCGGCTTTAAAGGAAAACCATAACATGCTGTAATTTATGAGCACATTTTTTATTTATTTATTACATTTCAAATTTAAATCACTGGACATAATACCGTTTTAATTTGTTTCCTAATTTACACGCACTCCCACTAGCAGTTGCGAGACTGAGCTCTGGGTTTGTATAAAAAAACTTCGTAACAAATTTATCATATCGCAAACAGGCAAAGACAACATTGAGTTATTGTTCTATCAATTTTTTACATTTTAAAATCAAATCACTCGACTTCATATCGTTACCGTAATCGCCAGCAAGCAGCACTATCATTCAGGTAATATTCATCAATTTTTTACATTACAAATTCAAATCAGCGACATTCCAGTTTTAATATTATTTTCCAACTTTACATACACTCCCACTAGCAGTCGCAAGACTGAGCTCTGGGTTTGTATAAAAAATTTTTTTAATAAATTTATCATATCGCAAAAAGGCAAAACAACAAAGTTAATCTTCCATAAATTTTTTATATTTTAAAATCAAATCACTCGACTTCATACCGTTCAGCACTATCATTAAGGTAATATTCATCATTTTTTATTGTCGCCTTTAAAGGACAACTATAACATTCTGTAATTTATGATTTCATCTTTTATTAATTTATTACATTTAGAATTGTTTGTTGAGTTTTGGGATTGTATATAAAATTTACGTAATTAATTTATCATAATTGTCAACAAACAGCAACAACATTAAATAAATCTACTATCAATTTTTTACAATTTAAATTTAAACCACCTGGCTTCGTACCATTATCGTAATCGCCAACAAACACTAACGTTTAGTTAATATTTCGTCCCTTTTTTACATTACAAATTCAAATTAGCCCACATCGCACTGTTTTATATTATTTTTAAAATTTTTACAAACTCCACTAGCAGTCACATGAATGAGTTTTGGATCACGCAACTTCGTAGAGTTAACAGTAATTGCCAATAAGCAGCACTAACATTCAGTTAATAATTCATCAATTTTTTTCATTCCAAATTCAAGTCAGCCGACTTCGCACAGTTTTGATATAATTTTTCAAATTTATTATTAATAACAATAATAATTTATTATTATTAATTTATTTCCTTATGGTTTTCGTTTTTATTCGCATGCCCTGATAAAAGTTGTGATAAAAGTGATGAATAAATAATACCGTTAATAATTAAATAATAAATTTAAATCAATAGAGTCGTATATAACTTAGGTAAACACTATTATGTTAAATGTTGCTAAAAATAAATCCATGTATGTACTGTTTTCCAATAACTAAATTAGATCTTTGTATGTAGCTAAAACATTTGAGCTTCTAAAAATAAATACATACTCTTTTATCTTGAAGAAGATTTGTAAAGTTTTCTCTTGTGTAAAGATATAAAGAAACATTTTTTGGCGCCTAAAATACCCTTTCTTTTAATTATTTTTAGCAACATTTAACATAATAGTGTTTACCTAAGTTATATACGAGTTTATTGATTTAAATTTGTTATTTAACTATTGACGGTATCATTTATTTATCATGCTGTCAATACTGGTCATTCCTTCATTAGATGATCCAAAATGCAGACGATTATATTTTTTATAGATCTATGAGGCTGTTTTATACTTTGAAGTGATTACAAAATGAATGAGGTTATTATTATATACTATTAATAAATATGTTTATCTTAATCTTTTTTTGTAAAATGTCTTCAGTCTTCGATAAAAATCTGTTGCCGATAACGGAAGAATAATCTCTTTGATCATGTCGGAATTTAATTTCTTTGCGCAACAACAAGTATTCTCAAATGGAATATGTTGCACGAGTAAATTTTGAAATTTTGGTTAAAATCCAAATTTGTTGTTTGTTTATATTAAATACTGTGTATGTGAGTTTAATTTAGGATATAAAGCCTAAGTAAAGCATGATGTTAAATAACTTGAAATGAATTTTTCTCTGTGAAACAAAACAACAGCACTAAAATATGCAGTCTTCATTTTAAAACAAAAAAATTTTAAAATTTACGTTATAATTTACGTATTTAAAAAGATAACATTTAAAAATAAGTTTTTGAGAATCTTAACAAAAGTTGATCAAAAAAAAATAAAACGTTTGTATACTTTTTAATACTGTATATTTATTGTTTAATACTTACCATATAGTATTTATTTATATTTCTTTCAACAATGATGTGATTATTAAGGCACAAATTTTACTTGTATTGATTGTTGTGAAGTTGCTAGATCATAATTAAGGTCGTATTCAAATTATTATTTCATGATGTCTATTAATTTATTTTTGTTTTATTTATGTAATATGCCATGTAATATTATATGATTATAACTTGCATTGAGATGTTTTGCAAAAATTATATGTAATATACTTAAACTAAAAAAAAATTAAAGAACACATGTACTTATATTATCTTATTAGTTTTGTTATTATTGAAATATAAATACAATTATATGATTGTGGATCATTTTATATATTACATTAATTAGATATTAAGTTTTAACGCAATTCAAATAGATATCTATAAAATGTATACAATATGTATTTGTAATTGGATTGTCTATATGAAATAAATGTATAAAATTACAATGAGTTGTTTTTTTGTTGATTTTTTCCTTTTTTTTATTTAACTTTGTTTCAAGTGAAATTTATTTAAATTGTATGCTTTATTTTATAACTAATTTGGTTGATGGACATCAGGTAACTTTCAAAATTCTAGAAGATACATTCACTTGCAAAAGTATTTTCTGTGGAGATCCTTGAGGATTATAAATTTTTAGACTGCTGATGATGAAACAGTAAAACCAAAATGTTGTTTATTTGCTATAACTTGTTTTTGTGAATTTATGCATTTGCATAATTATATATTCTATGTAGATAGGCACTTAAATAATTTAAAAAATGTCGAATAAATACTTAGTTTTCTAAGTTTAGTATTTGATGAATATTTTACTACAGAAATGTCAATAAACTGCATTTTTTGAGGCTTGTCCTAGAATACTATTAGACGAATAAATAAAACACATTTTTAAAATTGTTAACTTGTTTATTTTATTTGTGCAGCAGTAATTTTCGTAGAATGCTTGGCGTATTTGGTAAAAAGCGTTATGGACAATCGCTGAATATATATTATATAATATTTTGAATGTATAATTTTTATTTTTAGATAAACCGTGGTTCTATAGTGGAAACAGAAAGATGAGCCATCATCTGTGTGTCGGAGGACAGACAGTGAGAAAATGCACACGTCGTATAAAGGATGGACACAAAGCTGGAAGTTTGTGGCATATGTCGTATGAAAATAAAAACATAATAGCGATGATTGGGCTAAACAACTTACTACAAAGACAACCGATCGAGACTATAATAGACCAATACTTATGTGTAATATTTATGTGTAATCAGAAAACTGGGCGCAAGAAAAATATTCATCTGCTCAGTACCACAATGCAGATAATTCGGTGTTGTTATCCGTCCCGGACACACTGGGCGATGTACCTCATTAATGTCTTCATACAATGATTGTTAAAATGAATTCCATCTCTGTAATGCAAAGTTTAAAACATTTATACTATTAGTATTGCTAATTGGACAATAAATTCATTAAGAGCCGATCTTACAAAGCACGTTATACCATGGTATAACTAAATATTGGCATAAATACCAGTATAAGTTATTATTACTATGACAACACAAATATTTTAGCCAATGGCAGGCGGCATAGCACTATTTATACTGGGAATAACTATTCTACTACTTATACGTACACTTGTAAGATCGACCCTAAAGCAGAAAACAGTAGAAAACCTACTTAAAATGTTGAAATTTTCAACGCTATGGTTTAAACCTGTGTTGAAAAAGTCACCTTTATTTAATTTAAAAATAAAATACCTTTTAAACGGGTTGTATGGAAGATTATTAATAAATCTGTCAACATCAATGAAGTGCATCCCCCGTCTCTGCGCCTCAGCACGGATAAATTCATTAAACACCTAAAATACAAATAATAACTATTGAACGTAGAAAAAATGTTAAATATATTACCGAAACATCCAATTGTCGGCATTGTGGTACCGAGCAGATGAATATTTTCCTTGCGCCCAGTTTTCTGATTACACATAAAAAGTGCTTGTATTGGTCTATTATAGTCTCGATCGGTTGTCTTTGTAGTAAGTTGTTTAGCCCAATCATCGCTATTATGTTTTTATTTTCATACGACATATGCCACAAACTTCCAGCTTTGTGTCCATCCTTTATGCGACGTGTGCATTTTCTCACTGTCTGTCCTCCGACACACAGATGATGGCTCATCTTTCTGTTCCCACTATAGAACCACGGTTTATCTAAAAATTAAAATTTTACGTTGAAAATATATTCTGCGATTGTCCATATCGCCTTTTACCAAATACGCCAAGCATTCTGCGAAAATTACTGCTTCCTATGAAGACTGCATTATCATAAAGGTAATTCTCCATCTCTTCCTCTTCCTTCGGTCAGGCGGTTGGCGGTTACAATAATATTTAAAATTGAACTGATTTTTACGACGGTGCTACCACACCAACACTTAAAAAGTCACTTAAACCAATGGTGCGCTACTCTCGCTATTTTTTTCTGGCTTACGGGAGTTCCATATACTTTCGCTCCGTTCTTTGGGGTTGCGACCCATCGCTGGTTTCCAACCGCTGACATAACAAAATAATTTGTTAAATTTATTTTGTGGTAATAAAATAAAGATTGCAATATGATTTGAAAATTTAAGTAGTTAGTTATATATTAATTTAAATATATAGCAATAGTTTACTGTTATACTTATAAATACATAGTTGCTGATTTGATTTTGTTGTACCTGCAAGTCTGCAACTGATTTCATTTGTTTTATATTATACGCACCGTATTACTGACGACCTGTGGTGATTATTTTACGGATCTACATTAATCTCGAAGTGTATTTATATAACAATCGTTTGTTACAAAACGTGAAAAGGACGTATCATCATCGCTCTGAATTGGTGAGTTTTTAGTTTGCATATGAATTTATAGACGGGTATACAGGCTGTAGTTATTCGTAACCTAAGAGTGACCAACGGTTTTTCGTTATTTTTAATCAGACCAGAATTTACATAATATATGTATGTAGCCGCAATACAACGATATTAGACTCTTATAATACCACAGATAATACCTACCAATTTTTCAATATTGTCGGGGTGATACTGTATGTCGTATGCGCGCGTTCGTTCTCTAAATAGCACAGGACCGGGTCAGGTTCGAGCAACTTTAGCAAAATAGCGTATTGGGTGGCCTACACAGATCTATTTGAACACTATCTCATTCTACAGGTGAACACGTTTTTAGCTTTCAAACACACCGATCATATATGTAGATCACGAGCTGGTGAATGATTTATCTACCCGCTTTTATACCGCTTTAAAATTTTCACAAATACCTAGCAGGGTTATGCCAGTCATAAACTTCCTAAAAGCCACCACTAACGTGCATATTAATGGTGGTTCGAATAATAAAACGGTTACGATTTCGAAATGTTAGCTCCTGTACAAAGTTAATCCCTACAAAATTCTGAACAACGGTTTATATATAGGTATATATATATATATATATATATATATATATATATATATATATATATATATATATATATATATATATATATATATATGTAAATATATATATATATATATATAAATGAATCAATAAGTTCTTGGGAGAAGAGTCAAATTAAGAAGTCACTCAATTGTTATTCTTCGATATATTTCGCCAAAAAATTTTGGTATCTTCAGGAAGCACTAAAATATATATGGGTGGTCGGGTATTGTGACCGGAGTAACTTTGCTTCATATCATACAACGTGTATTTATGAAATATTTGAAGTTGTATAAAAATGGATGGATACATTTTTTACCAGCTTTTGTTCTAATAATACGATAACCTAGATCAGCGTTTTTCAACCGAGTTTTCGCGGAACCCTGATAATATTAATGGTTTCATGAAAAATAGTAACAAATGACAATGATAGTTGCAGATTCATAGGAAATTAATTTATTGACTTCAAGAGTGCATTCAGATTCAACGTCAAGCGACATCGGGTATTTGAAAATCATTCAGATAATTGGATTTTTCAATGAATTTCAATTGCTCGACGTAGGCCTGCGGTGAATCTGAACGTACCCCAAGTGACAAGATTACTTAAAATTATCTGCTATTTAAAAAGAATTAATTTTAAGAAAACAAAAATACCTGTCATGTAATGGTAAAATGCAAAATTATTTGTTTTCAATTTTTCCAATGATGGTTACCGGTTCACATTAGTTATTGACTTTAAGTAATAAGAATACTTAAAATTTACTGTTACTTAATAAAATGAATTTTTAGAAAACAACAATACCTGTCAACATTATTGGTAAAAATCTAACCAGTGGGGCCCGTAACTAAAGTCAGTGGCGGTGCTGGTTCAGAAAATATTTAGTTTTTTATTTAAAAAATATTGTGGAAAAGGACAAAAACATGTACCTTTAAAAAAAATTTATTCCAAATTTTGATAAAATCGTAAAAGAATTTAGGGAAAAAGTTGATAACTTTACGTTAATTATTAGTTATAACCTTGATCTATTCGTATAATAAATTTATTTATGTAAAAATACATTTTTTAAAACTATAGATACTTAATAAATATTTTCAAAATTGTTCCAAATGTATTATTTTATGCACTGTCATCAGAAATTTGTCATGGGAAATATATAAAATATCGATTACATGATTTGTACATAACAAACAACAAAAAAAATCAAGATAAGAACTTAAAAACAACGCTTTATAAAAAAAAATGCACAAAGAACTATTTTCTTTTTGAAAATTTTCCAGATTGTGATAAAATTTCCAAAAAAATTTCAATTTATTTTTCTACGTTCTTTCATGCATTGTCACCTGAAATCTGTCAACAGCTTTTGCAAATATCAACTCGATTGATTGGCACATTGGGAAGTAACTAAATATCGATTAAAGGATTCATGAAAAAACGGATTTATTTCATAAGTATATATCATTTGTAAACGGATGGATAGAATAGAAATATTTAACAGTAATTTTATTAGTAGCGTGTGGTGTACATAAACTTTTGAGACTTTCTGTAGGTATATTTATTTAAATTGTTCTTACCACATTTTGATATGCCATCTGCAGTTTGAAAACCTACCTTCCACCAGCACGGCAGGGTCAGCACCTTTGATCGGCACTCGTGTGCGTAGTATTGCCAACCCTTTGCCTTCCTAATTCCCAATTTCTCTAGATTAAAAAATATTTTCCTAAATACAATTTTACCTATCTCAACTAACGAACCAATAAAAAAAAATATTTTAAAATTTTTATTACAATAAAAAAAAGGTTTAATGAAGAACAACAATGAGATACATGGTCATAACCAAGGAGGATTTAGCTTTACGAAAACCGGAAAACGTTGACTATATTTTTTGTTTTATCAGTTATCGAAGGGCCGACTTCTTGAACATCCTGCGTTTGTTGTTTATTGTAAAAATAAACAGGTTGAGAAATGTTGAGCCAGGTTGTAATTATGTTAGTTTGAAACATAAAGCTGACTTCGTAAAACCACATTTGACATTTTAAACTTAAATCGTGCTTAAATCGTCTGTTTTGCCGTAGCCTAGCGATTATTACGTGAACCGTGCTTATTGGGAAAAAAAATCTATTCTTGATTTTGTATTTTTGTCGCTGAATATTGTCCGATGTCATTTTAATTGTGTTACATATTGTTTGTTTTTTTTTTTGGTCTGTCTGAAAGTACAAATATACAGGGTTAGTCAAAATTATCGGAAGACCTAAATGATTCTCCAATCGTAAACAATTTCAAAAAATATTTTATTTATTGTTAAAAGTATCTTAAGTAGTAATTTTTCTATTAATATTATCGCAGTTTGCCAACCATATTATCAAATAACAGTTTGCTTTTATTCAACATTTATTTGAACGATAGTCACAAGTTTTTTGTTAATGGTTATTGTTTTCAGTTATTAAATCAACATGCCGAAAAAAAGCACACCACGATTAACAAGAAGGAAGACGACGAAACCAAAACTACCAAAACTGTCTTCGGTTGCCGTCAAAGATAAAGATGTTGGCAATATTTCAACAAATTTTTCAATAATTCGTGGATCGTTCAATCAGGCGAGTGAACGATTCAGTGCACAAAGTCGGGGTTACCAATGCACAGCAAATGCTGCATGCGCGTGCGTTGCATATTTTTTAAATGATAATATTTCTACTTGGGGTTCGGCGACGATAGATCAAATTTTATGCGCTGGTGATGTTTTATATAAAAATAGTCGCGCTCATGGCTCAGTATTAAATCTGCGCGGCCAAAATATTGCACACTTGGCGATGGTTGAACTATTTAATGAAATTTCATTATTCAATAAGCAAGTCACATTTGCCATTCACGAAGACGCTGCTGGCCTCTTGCTTAATGACCAAAATCATGATCGTGATGGACCTCCTTGCCTGTTGGTCGGATTGACACGTTTTTTTCAAACATATTTTTGCGGAGTATTAACAACGAACGGTCAGTCTATTGCAATTATACAAAGTAGCGATACGTATTTATATTTCGATTCTCATTCTCGCGATAAGTGCGGATCGCCTTGTGCTGACGGGTTGGCTTGCATACTTACTTTCCGTAGTATAAAAATGCTACATCAAAAAATTATTCACAATTTATACGTTCGAGACAGTTCTGATGAAAACCAGAATGTATACAATTTAACGGCCGTATCGATAGGGCATATAATTGAAGGACCTACTGTGGAGAAACAAAAAAATATTTGTTCCGAGCATGTTAATCCATCGGCGATTCTTAAAGCTGCAAAAATTCCAAAATTATCAGTTACCGTCAACAGCGATGACAATGTCAATTATATTTCTAAGGAAATAATTATAGTTCGCGGGTCATTTAATCAAGCTGACAGAAAATTTGGCGTAAGGAGTCGTGGTCATCAGTGCACAGCAAATGCTGCGACTGCATGTGTAGCTTCATTATTAAGCGATATTACAGCTTGGAGTACGACTACTATGGATAACATTTTGCTTGCTGGCGACGTTTTATATCAAAAAAGTTGCACGCAACGTTTGCGATTAAATATTCCAAATCAAACCATTGCTCACTTGGCTACGATTGAATTATTTAATGAAATTGAGATTTTCGGTAAACATGTACAATTTGCCGTTCACGAAGATGCTTATGGCTCTTTGCTTAACAAAGACAATGACGCATTTCCTTGCCTATTGGCCGGAATGACAAACTTCTTTATGATATATGATTGCGGAGTATTAACGACTAACAGCCAATCAGTAGCAATATTAAAAAACAAAAATAGGTATTTTTATTTCGATTCTCATTCTCGAGATGAACGCGGTTCGCCTTGTGCTAACGGCCTGGCTTGCGTTATTACTTTTTATAGCATTGAAATGTTACATCAAAGAATAATTGATAATTTATATATTGCGCGAGCTTGCCGTGATCAAACTGCAAATCAATATAACCTAACGGGAGTTAGGATAACTGAAACAAGTACTATTATTAATAAATTACCTCAAAGCGACGGAGTGGTTGTACAAATAAACGTTGCCCAAGATAATAATATCATTCTCGAACATAGAAATGCATCAGCGCTTTCAGATAGACATTCTATAGTTGAACAACAAACAGAAGTACCGATTGCATTAAACTGTGCTTCTACTGTAGGTAAAAATACAGTTCGTATTCATGATATCGGACCTCTAATTGAAGTTTGCGAACATTGCAATGCGTGGTTCTTTAACGGCGAAAACATGCGCTGCTGTCGGCAAGGTCTAATAAAACTACCCGAACTTGTATTCAATGCATACCTAAAAGAACTTATAACTGGTGCTGACGGCAAATACAAAGTAAAAGATTACTCAAAACGGTTTAATCGTAACATAATGATTTATAATAACATGTTTGCCTTTGCATGTTTCACAGTTAAACCTTTCCATCCGCCGGGCGCCAATTTTTCCAGTATTTACATTGTCGAGGGTCTCATCTATTATGCAGTTCGCGACATCATTCCAAAATTAGACCAACCGAAATACGGACAATTATTTTTTCTAGGGGCCGACGAGTCATTTTCGCATCGTTCGAAGCGATTGCGGACAGGAGGTTGTGCGTTAATAATTCGTGAAATTGAAAAAGAATTGCGTGAAGTCAATCCATATGCCAAAGAGTATATGCATTTGAAAGATGTCGAAGAATTAGAGCGACAAAAGTTAGAAGCACGCGATTTACCAGATGCTGAAAAGGAAAAGTACGCCCCTACAATATATTTAAAAATTTTCGAACATCAAAATTTCGATAGACGACGTTACAATGTTCCGGAAAAACATGCAGAAGTCTCGGTAGCGTACGAAGGCATTGAAGGTGAATTACCTCCATTTAATGACTTGCGTCTGTTTTTACGAGAAAATCCGACCGCCCTTAAAAAGTTGAACATTGCAAATCCCGCTTTAGATCCTTTATGTTTCCCGTTGCTTTTTCCAAATGGCGAATTAGGTTGGCAAACTGATATACAATTTACTGAGTCTAAAGGTTTAAAAAGGGCACGCGTCAGTAGATTAGAGTTTATCATTTATCGCTTATTAGCCCTCCGAAATACTTTTAATCCACTCATAAATTCCGGGCGACTTAGTCAACAGTACATCGTACACAGCTACTGTATCATAGAATCAGATCGGTTATTATTTCTTAAATTAAATCAGCCAAAACTACGAGCTGACAATTACGAAGGATTAATGGATTATTTACAAAGAGTTCGACAAGGTGCAGAGGGCGAGGGTGAAAATGTTGGCCGTGCAATAATACTACCGTCATCATTTGTCGGCAGTCCGAGAGCAATGCAACAACATTTTCAGGATGCTATGGCCATAGTGTCAAAGTACGGACGCCCCGATCTGTTTATTACATTTACATGTAACCCAAAGTGGCCTGAAATTCTATCTAATATTAATAGTTGGGAAAACAAATACAATAGGGTTGATTTGATATGCAGGGTATTTTATCGAAAATTTTGTTCGCTCTTAAAAGATTTAACTGTGTATCACGTTTTAGGAAGATGCATCGCTTTCGTGTACACAATTGAATTTCAAAAGCGTGGTCTTCCGCATGCTCATATTTTACTTACACTCGCCCGAGACAGTAAATTTGCTGACCGCGAACGAATTGATGCGTTTATTAGTGCTGAACTTCCCGACGCAAACGAAGACAATGATCTATTCGACTGCGTAAACTTACATATGATACACAGTACGTGTATCAATATCAACAATAATAAAAGCAATACAATTCGCCCTGTATGTATCGGAAACGACGGAAAATGTAAAAAACATTTTCCTAAACCGTTTGCTGCTAACACTACTATCGGCTCTAATGCGTATCCTACATATAAACGTAGAGATAACGGTAATGTTATGTATTTAAAGAAAGGAAATACTTTCATTGACGTCGACAATCGTTTTGTTGTTCCGTACAATCCATGGTTGCTGAAACGGTATAGAGCACATATTAATGTAGAGGTTTGCACGTCAGTCAAAAGTGTCAAGTACATTTACAAATATATATATAAAGGTCATGATTGCGCATTAATAGAAAAACAAGTTGCAGATTATGACGAAATTACTGAATATGTTGATTCTAGATATGTTAGTGCTGTGGAAGCATGCTGGCGGCTATTTAGTTTTCCTTTGCACGACTCGTCGCATGCGATATATAGATTATCGTTTCATTTAGAAGGTCAAAAATCTATAGTATATTACAAGGGGAACGAAAATACTGCATTACAAAATGCAGCAGTTAATCATTCTATGTTTGAAGCTTGGCTGATATTAAATTCTAAAGATACCAATGCAACAAAGTATTTATATTCAGAAATTCCATTATTTTATACATTTAATGCTTCTAAAAAAGAATGGACGCTTAGAAAAATAACATTACCAATTATATCGCGATTATACACGATAAGTCCGAAAGATACGGAATTATTTTATCTCCGGTTACTATTATTACACGTTAGGGGACCAAAATCATACGAAGAAATTCGAACTGTTGACGGAGTAGTTTATCCTTTATTCGAAAGTGCTGCGCGGGCAAGGAAACTACTAATTGATGACGAAGAATGGGGAAACTGTTTGAAAGAAGCAACGCTTTTCAAAATGCCAAAGCAAATGAGAAAATTATTCGCCACTTTGCTGTCGTTTTGCAAAGTGCGTAATACCATGGAGCTTTGGGAAACATTTAAACCGTTCATGATTGAAGATTTTATTCGTAGGGGTGATGATCTTGAGACAGCAACACTTAAGGCGCTACGCCATATTTCAAATACAATAAGGTATAACGGCTGCGAATATAATTCGTTTAATTTGCCACCTTTGTCCGAATCGGACCATTCAAACAATCTTAATGCTGCAGATATTGAAAACACCAATATCGAAGTTGAAGAGCAGTTGCAACGCAACAAAAATTTATTTAATAACGATCAAAGTAGAATTTTTGAACATATTATTAGGGCTGTACTTTCGGAAAGTGAAACCGATCGTCTGTTTTATTTAGACGGTCCTGGCGGTACGGGCAAAACATTTTTATATAATACTTTGTTGAGCGAATTAAACATTCGCAAAATTAAAAATATTGCTGTGGCGTGGACTGGAATTGCGGCCATCTTATTGGAAGGCGGTCGAACGGTGCATTCGCGCTTTAGGTTACCATTTAATTTAACTCGAAATAGCACTTCTTCCATAACCATGGAATCCGCAGAGGCTCAAGAACTTAGAGAAGCCCAGTTAATCATTTGGGATGAAATTACTATGGCGACTGTACATGCTTTTAATTTAGTTGATAATTTATTCCGCGACATAATGAACAATCAAAAACCGTTCGGAGGAAAAGTAGTTTTCGTAGGGGGTGATTTTAGGCAATGTTTGCCAGTTATACCACGCGCAGATAGAACGTTAATTGTCGAATCATGCGTCGTTAACGCATCTGTGTGGCCAGCTTTTAAACACTTTCAACTTAGGCAAAATATGCGAGCGCACAGTAGCGAACAACAATTTACCGATTGGTTATTGCAATTGGGGAATGGCGAATTACGAGTAGATCCTAAGCTCAATTTACCCCAAAATTCAATATTAGTTCCGAGTAGTTTTGTTGTGGCGGACATTGTTGAAGCCATCTATGGCAATATCGAAACGTGCTCCTTTCTAAATTCCGCCGAATCTAAAATCATTCTATGTCCAAAAAATGACGATTGCGAAATAATTAACAATCAAATATTAGAAAGATCATTGGGTGAAAGTAAAACTTATTTCAGCACAGATTCAATTGAAGCGGATACTGATCAAGAAAAAGCTAATTTTTCAACGGAATACCTAAATTCGGTGACCCCTTCCGGTATGCCACCGCATATACTCATTCTAAAAGTTGGTGCACCGATCATGCTATTAAGAAATTTAGCAATTTCGGAAGGGTTGTGTAACGGTACTCGCCTAACGGTCAGAACTCTCACTGATAATTTAATAGATGCCGAGATATCAATGGGGCAATTTAAAGGTACGCGAACTTTTATTCCAAGAATGGATCTCACCTCAAACGAAACGTATTTACCATTTATACTAAAACGTCGTCAGTTTCCTATAAAAGTGTGCTTTGCTATGACGATAAATAAAGCTCAAGGACAGTCCTTTGATTTAGTCGGAATTTATCTACGACAACCGGTATTCGCACACGGGCAATTGTATGTCGCATTTTCAAGAGGTAGATCTTGGAATTCGGTTAAAATTCAAATTGAAGGTAACAATTCAATACAAGGCAATACAGAAAACTTAATTTATACAAACAATATTGTATATCTCAGTTTATTATCGGCTTTAAAGGAAAACCATAACATGCTGTAATTTATGATTACATTTTTTTTATTAATTTATTACATTTCAAATTTAAATCACTGGACATCATACCATTGTAATTTGTTTACAAATTCAAATCAGCCGACATTCCAGTTTTAATATTATTTTTCAAATTTACATACACTCCCACTAGCAGTCGCAAGACTGAGCTCTGGGATTGTATACAACGATTTCGTAACAAATTTATCATAATTACAAACAAACAAAACCAACATTAGTTAATCTTCTATAAATTTTTTACATTTGAAAATCAGATCACCCGACTTTACACCGTTACCGTAATCGCCAACAAGCAGCAATAACATTCAGTTAATATTTCAGCTGTTTTTTCATTACAAATTCAAATCAATCGACATAGCACAGTTTTAATATTATTTTCCAAATTTACATACACTCCCACTAGCAGTCGCAAGACTGAGCTCTGGGTTTGTATAAAAAAAAATTTCGTAACAAATTCATCATATCGCAAACAGGCAAAACTAACAAAGTTAATCTTCCATAAATTTTTTATATTTTAAAATCAAATCACTCGACTTCGTATCGTTACCGTAATCGCCAACAAGCAGCACTATCATTCAGGTAATATTCATAAATTTTTTACATTACAAATTCAAATTAGCCGACATTGCAGTTTTAATATTATTTTCCAAATTTACATACACTCCCACTAGCAGTCGCAAGACTGAGCTCTGGGTTTGTATAAAATTAAATTTCGTAACAAATTCATCATATCGCAAACAGGCAAAACCAACAAATTTAATCTTCCATAAATTTTTTATATTTTAAATTCAAATCACTCGACTTCGTATCGTTACCGTAATCGCCAACAAGCAGCACTATCATTCAGGTAATATTCATAAATTTTTTACATTACAAATTCAAATTAGCCGACATTGCAGTTTTAATATTATTTTCCAAATTTACATACACTCCCACTAGCAGTCGCAAGACTGAGCTCTGGGTTTGTATAAAAAAAATTTCGTAACAAATTCATCATATCGCAAACAGGCAAAACCAACAAAGTTAATCTTCCATAAATTTTTTATATTTTAAAATCAAATCACTCGACTTCGTATCGTTACCGTAATCGCCAACAAGCAGCACTATCATTCAGGTAATATTCATAAATTGTTTACATTACAAATTCAAATCAATCGACATAGCACAGTTTTAATATTATTTTCCAAATTTACATGCACTCCCACTAGCAGTCGCAAGACTGAGCTCTGGGTTTGTATAAAAAATTTTCGTAACAAATTTATCATATCGCAAACAGGCAAAACCAACATATAGTAAATCTTCTATAAATTCTTTACATTTTAAAATCTAATCACCCGACTTCGTACCGTTACCATAATCGCCAACAAACAGCACTAACATTCAGTTAATATTTCATCAATTTTTTACAGTACAAATTCAAATCAACCGTCATTACGCTCTTTTTATATTATTTTACGAATTTACACACATTCCCACTAGCAGTCGCAAGACTGAGCTCTGTTAACATTCAATTTTTACATTTTAAATTTAAATCACTCTACTTCATACTGTTACCGTTATCGCCAACAAACAGCACCAACAGTAAATGAAGTTAATCTATCAATTTTTTACATTTTAAATTCAAATCACCCAACTTCCGCCGTAACCGCAATCGTCAACAAGCAGCACCAACATTCGTTAAACTTATCATTTTTTTTTCAATTCAATTATTTTACAATTATAGTTGTACTCAATCAAGCAGTCGCTATAAAGACTGTAGTTGCTGACCCACACATGGTCATAGGGCTTTCGAAATTTATTTTGACAGCGAATTCACCATGTTAAATAAAGAGTAACGAGCCGAAACTGGTACCTCATGGGTGGTTGGGTGTACGATTTAGATCAGAATTTCTTTAATCGACAATATAGTAAATCAATTCCAAAAAAAGTAAACGATATCGAAAGATTTAAATTAATCAGATCTGAATTTGTACACTTGCGGAAACTCAGTACACTGAAATAAAATGTTTGTTTTCTCCACTATTTAGAAAAAATATATAGGAAGGACAAGTATGAGAAGATGAAAGAACGAAAATGCGCCAAGCCAGAGGCGGCTTAACGAAGATAATACATCAGAGCGTCGAAGTAATACGAAAATGGTCCAGATGCCCGTAAGCAGAATTTCTATGGAGGGGTTTTTAGTGAGACAAGTCTCACACTCCTGGCACATGACACCGTAGCCGGGGCTTTTTGGAGGTTTTTCCCTGAGGAAAAAAAAGTCGCGCCATACACAAATATTTGTTTTTCTTTTTTAACTGAAAAGACAAAAAAGTAATGTTTTTATTTTTTAATTTTTTATTTATTTATTTTTTTTTTATAAATATTTTTACAATCAATTTTTGCGAGCACCGTATACGGCAAAGTCGCGCTTGCGCGACTTTGCCCAGTACAACGATCGGCGATCTATCCGGATCAGAGATCTACTCGGATCGGTGATCTACCCGGGTCGGCGGTCTACCCGGATCGGCGATCTACCCGGGTCGGCGATCTACCCGGATCGGCGATCTACCCGGATCGGCGATCTACCCGGATCGGCGATCTACCCGGATCGGCGATCTACCCGGATCGGCGATCTACCCGGATCGGCGATCTACCCGGATCGGCGATCTACCCGGATCGGCGATCTACCCGGATCGGCGATCTACCCGGATCGGCGATCTACCCGGATCGGCGATCTACCCGGATCGGCGATCTGCCCGGATCGGCGATCTACCCGGATCGGCGATCTACCCGGATCGGCGATCTACCCGGATCGGCGATCTACCCGGATCGGCGATCTACCCGTCTAGGCGATGCGCAGACCTATTAGGTCTGCCCCGTTTCTAGTCCTTATATACTAAAAAGCTAACACATTCCCCCCGAGAAGTTTACAAATTTTGGCCGATCGGGGGAGAGGTCTACTCCTCGAAAAAGCGAAATTGGGCGCCAGAAGCGCGAATTTTGGCAACAATTTTGACAACTACAGCACTTAGGTTTGAGATTTGCACGATTTTTTGCCCCGTTTTCGAAAAAAAAATTCCAAATTTGACTAAATTTATGCCTTTTTATTTGGGCCTGTACCGTCGCCAGGCAACGGGCTCAACAAACTGACAGTTCTCCGCTCGCCGCTGTCGAAATTGTCGAAATCGCCGTAATTTTAGCAAAGCGCGCGCGGTTTTTGCCCAAAGTGCCGTAAGATGGGCTCGCAGAAGTGAACAGAATCGTCGCCGACCACCGTAGGTAGGCTTTACGAACGTCAATAATTGTCATTTTCGGAAAATTTCCGAAATTCATGACAATCGATAATAAAATGACAGTTCCGTGTTTGAAATCCTTGAAATGACAGCGCGTTTATCCTCGGTGCTATGGTTTTGCTCGAAATGGCTTAAATTGCGGCCAGAATATGCGATAAAATGTTGTTCCGGGCGTTCCCTGGTAACTATGCGACTGTAATTACCTTTAGGTTCAAGAATTTCCAACGGAAAATAATAAATAACGCGCCGCCGGGGACAAGAGTGCTTCAGCAGCTTAACAATGTACATATTTTTTTATTCTACTAATGAAGGCTTCATTCGTACGTATATTATCTATATTTTGATATTATAAATCAACTGTATGTTTTTAGGGGATTTTAGGTACGCTAGGGAATTTTCGAGCGCTTTAGTTGGCATTTCTGAATATGTCAGGAGTCGTCATCTTATAAACAACGCTCGGCAAGAAAAGTGCGAGCGTAGGGTACATTTTATATAATTGGAGGATATATAGCCATTGAAAAGAACCACGCACGCGATCCTATCAAGAAGAACTGCGCTTTGTGCGCGCAGGGGCCCACCTCTGGCAGTTGTGTCACCTTTGCCGAAATGGGCGACGACCGACGAAGTATACGCGATAAGTAATAAATACACATCTGTTACTGATGTTTGCGGTACGCTAGGGATCTTTGGCTGGTAAAGGTTTGCCATTCTGACTGATTTACCACAAGACTACAAGCAAAACAAAGCTGCCATATCCGCAATAGTTTGCTATTTAGCATTGGTGTATCTTTGAGGTTAGATTACCTGTGGATTTTGTTTTGTTTATTTAAATGGATGTGCAAGCCCGTCCATCAATTGTGGATGCCGGGAAAGTTTTGGAGGAGGATACTATGACAGGAGCTATGGTGTTTGTTAGATAGGTGCTGCTCTGCAATGATTGTGAGGTATTATCGCCGTATAAATAAAGAAAGCGTGCGTTCCATAACAAAATACTCAATTTCAGATTCCCATGTCTTTCACTAGGCGAGCCAGAAATTCCGATGGGCATACGTGGAAGTGTCGAACTTTCGACAAGTTGTGCTCCGTTAGGAACATATCCTTTTTTTCAAAGAGTCGTTCGACTTTAGCAAAGCTTGTGCAAATGCTTTACCTACGGTAGAGAAAAATCTCTCAGAAGGATATTGCCCGTGCCCGTGTGGAAAAACTAGGACCAGATTCTACTCGTATCGCCTTTTCACACGGGACACGGCGTCCGTGTACGGTTCGAAGTGTATGAGATTAAATCGAAACTTTCACACGTACCGTGCCGTGTTGTTTGAAATCCGTGTTGTGTGAAAAGCTACACAACGACCGTACACGGATAGAAACGCACGGACGCCGTGTCCCGTGCGAAAAGGCCGTTACGGTAATCGACCCTATAATTGGTAGCTGCAAGACAACGATTACACGGCTAAGATTGTGAAAATCGATGAAAGCAAGTTCTTTCATTGAAAGTACCATCGTAGACAATTTTGAGTTTGTTGATAACATATTTTGTTCAATAATAATAATCATAATTGTGCTATTTTTATGCAAATATTGCAATAAAATGTATAATTTTTTTTCATATCAACCCAAAAAGGTCAACCGATAGGCAATACTGTGTAATTAATGTACAAATTTGATTTTCTTTTTCAAATGAACCCTGGTCGACATCGCGTACACCATTAGCCTCGACGCGAATGCATCTGTTGAGCGTAACGACCCGTAACTTCTGAAAATGCACATATTTATTTAATAAACTTAAATTTCTATTTGTTAAAATGTAAATATAATATAAAAGTGACCAAATTTGCATTTATATTTTTAGCCCAGCAAAATCATACAAAACGCACTCTTGATCACTACAGGATAACCTTAATATACGGTCAGCTGTTAAGAACTAAACAAAAGATACGTGGCAACGTTGCATACCTACGCCGCCTCCCATAGCACCCTGGTGCACGCGCAAATTTGGGTGCCTTCTCTGCATGTTTACCGTAATACCTTTATGTTTAAATCTATGCAAAAAGATAATATGAAAAAAACCTTGCCAAAAAGATGTAAATGACTTAAGAGGTAAGTATCTTGATCTGCAAAGCTATGCAAAAATATTATTTGTAATGGCTGTTAATGGCTGTAACTTTTTAAGGAATTGAGAAAGCAAGCTGTTTTTCATTGCAGCTAGCATTTCTGTCTTTATAGGTATCTGTATTTATAAATTATAACAAACTTAAATATTAAACTTTTATTGCAGTATGTATTTGTTAATACTCATTTTTTGAAAATTGTATTCAAATTTTTTCTAATTAAATGCTCATATTTAAGTTTTACTCAGTAATAAGTTTTAGTTGAAAGTTTATTTATGGATTTTATTCTTAAATTTCTAAGAATAAGTTTTATTCTTAAAACATAAAACTAAGAATAAATGTTGTATCGCTATGTTAACAGTGGCAATTGAGTAATCTATTCTCGATTTTGTATTTTTTGAAGAAACATTGTCACCGAACATTGTCCGATTTTATTTTAATAAGTGTGACATATTGGCTTTTTTTTTGGTCTGGCTGAAAATACAAATATACAGGGTTAGGCATAATTACCGGAATGTTTAAATAATTCTCCGACCGTAAACAATTTCAATATGTTTTCAAATAAAAGCTTTTTGTATTCATTTTATTCCGGGTATTTTGTAATATTTCCATTTTTAAATAGAACAATATACAGGAATATTTTGACATTTTTTAATTCTTATACTAACTCCAACAATTTTTTTGTAAAAATCATGTTTTTATAAATCGATCATTTTTGAGTTATCAGCAATAAAACATTAGTGAAAATTACCGGAACACCCAAATAATTCTCCAAACGCAAACAATGTCCAAACAAAATTCAACAAAAGTTCAAAAGTTTAAAGATGCTATCGTATAAATATACATTTAATGTTTTTTATAATGAAAATGCTGTAACCTTTTCTTTTTCTAATAACACCCTGTATATTTTTAATTTTCTTAATTTTAAGATTAATTCTCTAAGAATTTTTTGTAGGAATCATTTTTTAATTAAATGCGTTATTTTTAATTATAAGCAAAACTCCTGAATTTGTAATCAAGAATGTTTTTCCACATGCCAACAAATTTATTTTAATCTGGCAGTTTTAACTTTTAATTTAATTTTTATTTATTTTTTAGTCGGGACCTTTAGAAAGTTTTAACCTTGACAAAAAAAGTCACACACAGATATTTGTTTTTGTTAGCCATGTGAAACATTTTACTCAGAATATTGGTTGGTTGGGTGGGTGGGTGGGTGGGTGGTTGGTTGGTCGGTTGGTTGGTTGGTTTTGTTTTAGATTTGTTTTCTTTTATTTTTTAAACATTTTTACAATCAATTTTTGCGAGTACCGTAGACGGCAAAGTCGCGCTTGCGCGACTTTGCCCAATAAGACGATCGGCGATCTACCCGGATCGGCTAACTACCCGAATCGGCGATCTACCCGTCTAGGCGATGCGCAGACCTATAGGTCTGCCCCGTTTCTAGTCCTTATATACTAAAAAGCTAACACATTCCCCCCGAGAAGTTTACAAATTTTGGCCGATCGGGGGAGAGGTCTACTCCTCGAAAAAGCAAAATTGGGCGCCAGAAACGCGAATTTTGGCAACAATTTTGACAACTACAGCACTTAGGTTTGAGATTTGCACGATTTTTTGCCCCGTTTTCGAAAAAAAAATTCCAAATTTGACTAAATTTATGCCTTTTTATTTGGGCCTGTACCGTCGCCAGGCAACGGGCTCAACAAACTGACAGTTCTCCGCTCGCCGCTGTCGAAATGGTCGAAATCGCCGTAATTTTAGCAAAGCTCGCGCGGTTTTTGCCTAAAGTGCCGTAAGATGGGCTCGCAGAAGTGAACAGAATCGTCGCCGACCACCGTAGGTAGGCTTTACGAACGTCAATAATTGTCATTTTCGGAAAATTTCCGAAATTCATGACAATCGATAATAAAATGACAGTTCCGTGTTTGAAATCCTTGAAATGACAGCGCGTTTATCCTCGGTGCTATGGTTTTGCTCGAAATGGCTTAAATTGCGGCCAGAATATGCGATAAAATGTTGTTCCGGGCGTTCCCTGGTAACTATGCGACTATAATTACCTTTAGGTTCAAGAATTTCCAACGGAAAATAATAAATAACGCGCCGCCGGGGACAAGAGTGCTTCAGCAGCTTAACAATGTACATATTTTTTTATTCTACTAATGAAGGCTTCATTCGTACGTATATTATCTATATTTTGATATTATAAATCAACTGTATGTTTTTAGGGGATTTTAGGTACGCTAGGGAATTTTAGAGCGCTTCAGTTGGCATTTCTGAATATGTCAGGAGTCGTCATCTTATAAACAACGCTCGGCAAGAAAAGTGCGAGCGTAGGGTACATTTTATATAATTGGAGGATATATAGCCATTGAAAAGAACCACGCACGCGATCCTATCAAGAAGAACTGCGCTTTGTGCGCACAGGGGCCCACCTCTGGCAGTTGTGTCACCCTTGCCGAAATGGGCGACGACCGACGAAGTATACGCGATAAGTAATAAATACACATCTGTTACTGATGTTTGCGGTACGCTAGGGATCTTTGGCTGGTAAAGGTTTGCCATTCTGACTGATTTACCACAAGACTACAAGCAAAACAAAGCTGCCATATCCGCAATAGTTTGCTATTTAGCATTGGTGTATCTTTGAGGTTAGATTACTTGTGGATTTTGTTTTGTTTATTTAAATGGATGTGCAAGCTCGTCCATCAATTGTGGATGCCGGGAAAGTTTTGGAGGAGGATACTATGACAGGAGCTATGGTGTTTGTTAGATAGGTGCTGCTCTGCAATGATTGTGAGGTATTATCGCCGTATAAATAAAGAAAGCGTGCGTTCGATAACAAAATACTCAATTTCAGATTCCCATGTCTTTCACTAGGCGAGCCAGAAATTCCGATGGGCATACGTGGAAGTGTCGAACTTTCGACAAGTTGTGCTCCGTTAGGAACATATCCTTTTTTTCAAAGAGTCGTTCGACTTTAGCAAAGCTTGTGCAAATGCTTTACCTACGGTAGAGAAAAATCTCTCAGAAGGATATTGCCCGTGCCCGTGTGGAAAAACTAGGACCAGATTCTACTCTTATCGCCTTTTCGCACGGGACACGGCGTCCGTGTACGGTTCGAAGGGTATGAGATTAAATCGAAATTTTCACACGTACCGTGCCGTGCTGTTTGAAATCCGTGTTGTGTGAAAAGCTACACAACGACCGTACACGGATAAAAACGCACGGACGCCGTGTCCCGTGCGAAAAGGCCGTTACGGTAATCGACCCTATAATTGGTAGCTGCAAGACAACGATTACACGGCTAAGATTGTGAAAATCGATGAAAGCAAGTTCTTTCATTGAAAGTACCATCGTAGACAATTTTGAGTTTGTTGATAACATATTTTGTTCAATAATAATAATCATAATTGTGCTATTTTTATGCAAATATTGCAATAAAATTTATAATTTTTTTTCATATCAACCCAAAAAGGTCAACCGATAGGCAATACTGTGTAATTAATGTACAAATTTGATTTTCTTTTTCAAATGAACCCTGGTCTACATCGCGTACACCATTAGCCTCGACGCGAATGCATCTGTTGAGCGTAACGACCCGTAACTTCTGAAAATGCAGATATTTATTTAATAAACTTAAATTTCTATTTGTTAAAATGTGTTAATAAATATAATATAAAAATGACCAAATTTGCATTTATATTTTTAGCCCAGTAAAATCATACAAAACGCACTCTTGATCACTACAGGATAACCTTAATATACGGTCAGCTGTTAAGAACTAAACAAAAGATACGTGGCAACGTTGCATACCTACGCCGCCTCCCATAGCACCCTGGTGCACGCGCAAATTTGGGTGCCTTCTCTGCATGTTTACCGTAATACCTTTATGTTTAAATCTATGCAAAAATATATGAAAAAAACCTTGCCAAAAAGATGTAAATGACTTAAGAGGTAAGTATCTTGATCTGCAAAGCTATGCAAAAATATTATTTGTAATGGCTGTTAATGGCTGTAACTTTTTAAGGAATTGAGAAAGCAAGCTGTTTTTCATTGCAGCTAGCATTTCTGTCTTTATAGGTATCTGTATTTATAAATTATAACAAACTTAAATATTAAACTTTTATTGCAGTATGTATTTGTTAATACTCATTTTTTGAAAATTGTATTCAAATTTTTTCTAATTAAATGCTCATATTTAAGTTTTACTCAGTAATAAGTTTTAGTTGAAAGTTTATTTATGGATTTTATTCTTAAATTTTTAAGAATAAGTTTTATTCTTAAAACATAAAACTAAGAATAAATGTTGTATCGCTATGTTAACAGTGGCAACAGTTGGTTAACAGTGGTTAACAGTTGGTTGGTTGGTTTTGTTTTAGATTTGTTTTCTTTTATTTTTTAAACATTTTTACAATCAATTTTTGCGAGTACCGTAGACGGCAAAGTCGCGCTTGCGCGACTTTGCCCAATAAGACGATCGGCGATCTACCCGGATCGGCTAACTACCCGAATCGGCGATCTACCCGTCTAGGCGATGCGCAGACCTATAGGTCTGCCCCGTTTCTAGTCCTTATATACTAAAAAGCTAACACATTCCCCCCGAGAAGTTTACAAATTTTGGCCGATCGGGGGAGAGGTCTACTCCTCGAAAAAGCGAAATTGGGCGCCAGAAACGCGAATTTTGGCAACAATTTTGACAACTACAGCACTTAGGTTTGAGATTTGCACGATTTTTTGCCCCGTTTTCGAAAAAAAAATTCCAAATTTGACTAAATTTATGCCTTTTTATTTGGGCCTGTACCGTCGCCAGGCAACGGGCTCAACAAACTGACAGTTCTCCGCTCGCCGCTGTCGAAATGGTCGAAATCGCCGTAATTTTAGCAAAGCTCGCGCGGTTTTTGCCTAAAGTGCCGTAAGATGGGCTCGCAGAAGTGAACAGAATCGTCGCCGACCACCGTAGGTAGGCTTTACGAACGTCAATAATTGTCATTTTCGGAAAATTTCCGAAATTCATGACAATCGATAATAAAATGACAGTTCCGTGTTTGAAATCCTTGAAATGACAGCGCGTTTATCCTCGGTGCTATGGTTTTGCTCGAAATGGCTTAAATTGCGGCCAGAATATGCGATAAAATGTTGTTCCGGGCGTTCCCTGGTAACTATGCGACTATAATTACCTTGAGGTTCAAGAATTTCCAACGGAAAATAATAAATAACGCGCCGCCGGGGACAAGAGTGCTTCAGCAGCTTAACAATGTACATATTTTTTTATTCTACTAATGAAGGCTTCATTCGTACGTATATTATCTATATTTTGATATTATAAATCAACTGTATGTTTTTAGGGGATTTTAGGTACGCTAGGGAATTTTCGAGCGCTTTAGTTGGCATTTCTGAATATGTCAGGAGTCGTCATCTTATAAACAACGCTCGGCAAGAAAAGTGCGAGCGTAGGGTACATTTTATATAATTGGAGGATATATAGCCATTGAAAAGAACCACGCACGCGATCCTATCAAGAAGAACTGCGCTTTGTGCGCACAGGGGCCCACCTCTGGCAGTTGTGTCACCCTTGCCGAAATGGGCGACGACCGACGAAGTATACGCGATAAGTAATAAATACACATCTGTTACTGATGTTTGCGGTACGCTAGGGATCTTTGGCTGGTAAAGGTTTGCCATTCTGACTGATTTACCACAAGACTACAAGCAAAACAAAGCTGCCATATCCGCAATAGTTTGCTATTTAGCGTTGGTGTATCTTTGAGGTTAGATTACCTGTGGATTTTGTTTTGTTTATTTAAATGGATGTGCAAGCCCGTCCATCAATTGTGGATGCCGGGAAAGTTTTGGAGGAGGATACTATGACAGGAGCTATGGTGTTTGTTAGATAGGTGCTGCTCTGCAATGATTGTGAGGTATTATCGCCGTATAAATAAAGAAAGCGTGCGTTCGATAACAAAATACTCAATTTCAGATTCCCATGTCTTTCACTAGGCGAGCCAGAAATTCCGATGGCCATACGTGGAAGTGTCGAACTTTCGACAAGTTGTGCTCCGTTAGGAACATATCCTTTTTTTCAAAGAGTCGTTCGACTTTAGCAAAGCTTGTGCAAATGCTTTACCTATGGTAGAGAAAAATTTCTCAGAAGGATATTGCCCGTGTGGAAAAACTAGGACCAGATTCTACTCTTATCGCCTTTTCACACGGGCCACGGCGTCCGTGTACGGTTCGAAGTGTATGAGATTAAATCGAAACTTTCACACGTACCGTGCCGTGCTGTTTGAAATCCGTGTTGTGTGAAAAGCTACACAACGACCGTACACGGATAAAAACGCACGGACGCCGTGTCCCGTGCGAAAAGGCCGTTACGGTAATCGACCCTATAATTGGTAGCTGCAAGACAACGATTACACGGCTAAGATTGTGAAAATCGATGAAAGCAAGTTCTTTCATTGAAAGTACCATCGTAGACAATTTTGAGTTTGTTGATAACATATTTTGTTCAATAATAATAATCATAATTGTGCTATTTTTATGCAAATATTGCAATAAAATTTATAATTTTTTTTCATATCAACCCAAAAAGGTCAACCGATAGGCAATACTGTGTAATTAATGTACAAATTTGATTTTCTTTTTCAAATGAACCCTGGTCTACATCGCGTACACCATTAGCCTCGACGCGAATGCATCTGTTGAGCGTAACGACCCGTAACTTCTGAAAATGCACATATTTATTTAATAAACTTAAATTTCTATTTGTTAAAATGTGTTAATAAATATAATATAAAAATGACCAAATTTGCATTTATATTTTTAGCCCAGTAAAATCATACAAAACGCACTCTTGATCACTACAGGATAACCTTAATATACGGTCAGCTGTTAAGAACTAAACAAAAGATACGTGGCAACGTTGCATACCTACGCTGCCTCCCATAGCACCCTGGTGCACGCGCAAATTTGGGTGCCTTCTCTGCATGTTTACCGTAATACCTTTATGTTTAAATCTATGCAAAAATATAATATGAAAAAAACCTTGCCAAAAAGATGTAAATGACTTAAGAGGTAAGTATCTTGATCTGCAAAGCTATGCAAAAATATTATTTGTAATGGCTGTTAATGGCTGTAACTTTTTAAGGAATTGAGAAAGCAAGCTGTTTTTCATTGCAGCTAGCATTTCTGTCTTTATAGGTATCTGTATTTATAAATTATAACAAACTTAAATATTAAACTTTTATTGCAGTATGTATTTGTTAATACTCATTTTTTGAAAATTGTATTCAAATTTTTTCTAATTAAATGCTCATATTTAAGTTTTACTCAGTAATAAGTTTTAGTTGAAAGTTTATTTATGGATTTTATTCTTAAATTTTTAAGAATAAGTTTTATTCTTAAAACATAAAACTAAGAATAAATGTTGTATCGCTATGTTAACAGTGGCAACAGTTGGTTAACAGTGGTTAACAGTTGGTTGGTTGGTTTTGTTTTAGATTTGTTTTCTTTTATTTTTTAAACATTTTTACAATCAATTTTTGCGAGTACCGTAGACGGCAAAGTCGCGCTTGCGCGACTTTGCCCAATAAGACGATCGGCGATCTACCCGGATCGGCTAACTACCCGAATCGGCGATCTACCCGTCTAGGCGATGCGCAGACCTATAGGTCTGCCCCGTTTCTAGTACAATACTATTTTGCTATTGATTTTGAAAAACCTATTCGAGAGAGATAGTCATTTGAAAATTATGATAGTTATAAAGCCTGGGAATTATGGATTTTGTAAACTGAAAGTGAGTGGATGATTTCGATTATTTTTGTGCTGAATACAAATCAAAAGTAAAGTACAGTTTACAAAGTTTAAGAAATATAAGACTCTCTTTGGACCATCTGGGGCATTGGTTTCATCCAATTTAAATTTCGTTGAAAAGCCCTTTTTGCATATCGGATTAATTTTTTCTTTTAAAAATCCTGACGGTCTGATAGCGTGTCCATAAAAAAAACATTTTATTTATGGACCAATAAAGAAATACATATAAAAATCGAACAACTGATTACTGTACAAATTTGAGATTACACATTTTGTGTCCAGCTGCAAATTAAAATAATGTCTGGACTCTTTAAGAAGTTTAATGATCTAAAATAATTGCAGCATTTTTGCACTTCTTTACTAAGAAAATAAAAAAAAAATGTTTGTTAATTTCAATAATATCGGATGCGTTTTTATATGAATCAGTAGACTGACATTGTCAGTTGCGGTCTGTACATCTTGGCAATGAGCTTCGCAAAAACTCAAGACAATTCACAATTATACCTTCTAGTGACCTTCTATTCAGATGTTTCAGTTATTCCAGCATTTTGACTCCTGCACTAATTTATTGATTACTTTTTACTTTATCATACGCAGTATGTAAAGTATTGTAATCGTGCCAAAAAAAATTTTCGAGATTTTAGCGGAAATATGTCTTTTTGGGTCCCCTGAACATTTTTGACCAAGGTACAAAAAAATGTCTGTGTGTGTGTGTGTGTGTGTGTGTGTGTGTATGTGTGGATGTGTGTACCCGTTTTTTGTGGCGACGATTCCGGAGAAACTACTAAAGGTATCGGGACGAAACTTCATATTTAGAAGTTCCATAACCAAGCTTAGAGCTGAAAAGCTTTCTGTTGAAGAGGGTCCAAAGGAACTGGAGGTTTAGTCTTAGCATTTTTGAAAGATTTGGCAAATAAGCCGCCATTTCTGGAATTTCGTCGAAATAGTTGAATAATAAATTAAAGATGAGGAAATTCTGAATAATTTATCACTATGACATTTTTTGGTACAATCAATAGTTTAGCTGCATGAGCAAATTCTATTTCTACGAGATCGGTCGTACTGCCTGAAAACTAGTAGCCAGGATTTGTCAGATTTTTGATTCTAATGACAGTAGGTAGTCTTGGTGTCAAACGTTAATGTTTCGACAATAACTTCTGTCAATATAAGCTGCGTTCGCATATTGCATTACATTTTTACGCCCAATAACACGTAAGTGTCATTTGGACGGTGTACCCGGTGTCAACGGAGTACAATATCCGAACGCAGCTTTAATCGACATATCTGTCTAGTTCTAATAGTTTTATTTTAATGCAGACATTGCCGATCTCGATCAAATAGAGTCTCATGCAGCTAAACTATTAACTTTATATATAGTATGATAAAGTCATGTGCCTGGCCACATCAGATTTTTACTTTATCATACGCAGTATGTAAAGTATTGTAATCGTGCCAAAAAAATTTTTTGAGTTTTTAGCGGAAATATGTCTTTTTGGGTCCCCTGAACATTTTTGACCAAGGTACAAAAAAATGTCTGTGTGTGTACCCGTTTTTTGTGACGACGATTCCGGAGAAACTACTAAAGGTATCGAGACTAAACTTCCTATTTAGAAGTTTCATGACCAAACTTAGAGCTGAAAAGCTTTCTGTTGACAATGGTCCAAAGGAACTGGAGGTTTAGTCTTAGCATTTTTGAAAGATTTTGCAAATAAGCCGCCATTTCTGGAATTTCCTCGAAATAGTTAAATAATAAATTGAAGTAGAGGAAATTCTGAATAATTTATGTCTATGACATTTTTTGGTACAATCAATAGTTTAGCTGCATGAGCAAATTCTATTTCATCGAGATAGGTCATACTGCATTAAAACTAGTAGCCAGGATTTGTCAGATTTTTTGATTCTAATGACAGTAGGTAGTGTCAAACGCTAATGTTTTGACAATACCTACTGTCAATAATATAAGCTGCGTTCGGATATTGTACACCGTTACAGTTTTTACATCCAATAACACGTAACTGTCATTTGGACGGTGTACCCGGTGTCAACGGAGTACAACATCCGAACGCAGCTTTAATCGACATATGTCTAATTCTACTAATTTAATTTTAATGCTGTCATGGCCGATCTCGATCAAATAGAATCTCATGCAGCTAAACCATTAATTTTATATATAGTATGATAAAGTCATGTGCCTGGCCACATCAGATTTTTTAAATTTGTGGATTGCAAATTCAATAAAATGTATAAACAAAAAATATTCTATCGTTAAATGGAAAATTAATTAACTTTAAGTTTGACAGAATAATTGATCCACCAATCAGCCGAGGCAGATCACAGCCGAGGCTGATCACAGATCTGTGATCAAAACGATTAAATTTCCGCTCGTGATCCAATGTTCTTGCGGCGCATAATCGTTTTAGATGATACAACGAAACCATACAGGACGTGGTGAGTATTTTATGAGCGGCTTGTCAGCTAGTGCAGGCTCAGCAGATGCTCAGCAGTTTCAGTCGGTTTGAGGTTTGAACATTTATTGTGATGTGATACCTTGAAGTGTCTATGTCAAACCAATTTGTTATTTGTCTTACACACAGATAGATAATTTGATTACTAGTTCAGTCATTTGGTGGTCAATAAAGAGGTTACCTGGAACGTTTTCGGGAAGTTTTGCCGCTCGCGCCGCAATATTGGAAAAATGGCGCCTAAAAACAGTTTGTTGGCAATATCTCCTTTCCGACTGAATTTACGATAAAAATAGCTAGATATATAATAAGCTATTTGAGTAAATTTTCTATAATTTATGTAATAACCTTTTTTCGGAAAAATTAATAGTTTCCCGGAAACTTTCCAAGCAAAACTACCAAATGACTGAAATATACTTGTAATTTTTTTATTTATTTTCGCTACATCACCTACATATTTGAGGTTCTAGGACTATAAAGATTATAACTTCGAACGGGTGTAGTTTATTAAAGAACATGGAAGACGTAGAGAAAAACGAACTACAGCAAAAGCATAGAAATATATTTAAACAGATTAAAATTCGGTATATATTAGAAAAACATTACGATCAAAGAAAATATGTTAAAATTATTGTGACGACCTGCTCGGTATCTTCAAGTTTTGGATTTTCTCGCGTATCTCGCCGACGGACCGGTTGCGCTTCCTCGTCAATTTATTTTTCCACAACCACATCCTGCAGTCCTTCTTCCATCGTGTTGCGATGTCGTTCAGAGAGTACCTCTTTCCTCGATAATTTAACATATCATCGCTTACGAGAAACACCTGATTGGACAAAATCTCTTTCGTCACGTAGCCTCTCTCCGTACCGTCAATCTCGCCCTTGTACAGTTGATCACTTCCGTTCACGTTGTGCTCGTGCTGTAGAAGAACATATTGTCAAATATAGACAATGCATTTTCTTTCGTCTGTTCGAACGTGTACATCACGTAAACGTGACAGCAGCGATAGATACTTACGTCTAATCTTACGTGACAGTAATTTGTTGATTTTGTGGAACACTTGAGTTCCTCCAGGGCACCAGTGAAAGATCTCGCCTCTCGTAAGCCCAGATTCTGCTGGCCGATGTTAAATCCAATCGAGGACACGGACTTACGAAGGCTGCTCTTCCTACCACCGTAATTTTCTTCATTTGGCCATTCCATCGTCCCAAACAGTTCGATCAAAATTGTAATACTTATGTGAATTTTTTGGCTTCAGGTGTCACACTATGACATTTTTCGCAATGTCATCCGCGAATAACTAATTGTTTACGTCATTGTTTTGCGAAATTATCATAGTAACTTTGAACAGCACAACTCTCTGATCCGGAAGTGTGGGGAAATGTGTTGGTTGCTAAAAGTAAAGCTCAAATTACATGAATTACATTATACATACATATTATTATATTGTCCTTATAAACTTTGGCAAATTCAAAAGTAGTCTGTTCACGTTAAAATGATAAAGTATAGCATTGGACAAATAGCCAAAGGAAATGTACAAGATATTTTTTTTTGTTTCAAATAAAATTTTTAAAAAAATATCGTTTTAATGTGTGTTCGTAATAACAAAATACACCTAGCACAATAAAATTAACAATGGGAAATAAATCCAATTAGGTGTCCATTTTTGGATCCAGCGCGGGAAGTGTTGGGTTTCAATATTCTATGTCGTCCGCAAATTTTATTGGAGGCTTTTTTTTTATTTTTACCATAAAACGGCAATGGTTTCGCAATTTCAGTTTCTGTACAACAAATAAATCCTTATAAATACTGCATAAACGATGGGTACTTACGATTTCTTTTCTTATACAGGCTGTCTCAACAGTGCGATATCAGAAGATTGTGCCTCTGTTAATGATGATATTTTAAAACTAATTTTACTCATATATACAGAACGCCGAGGCGCACATTTTAAAATTATTAACGTGTATACAGGCTGTTTATAAGGTAGTACCAACCCAAACTTATGTTTTTTTTTAAATGGAACAACCCATATTTCGGCACAATTTTGAATTCCTCGCAAAATTTTACGGCAATGAAAAATAACATTACCTACCGTAAACTTTATACTTCTTGATTTATTGGCATTTTTATGGAAAAACAGCAGTCGAAGAAAAATTTTATATCTCAATACTGGTTTTTAATTTTATTACGCACGCTTAGATTATAATTAAGTAAGAAGCGTTCTGTTAGCCTGATTCCCTACTATATCCACATTGTGTACAGGGTGGTCATAATCTGCAACAAAATATAGCAAACAGTTTTTCGTAAGAAAGTTAATTTTTTTAATTAATCTAATTATTTTTTTGAATCCTACGCATCGTTCTGCACAAAAAAGTACTAGCACACACCAGTGCTAAGTTGGGACTGAAGCACCAAATTGGCGACATTGGTTACCCCCTTTAGGTCTCCATTTGAGTGTTTTTTCGATTGAGTGTCCATCTTGCTCCTTGGCTATACCGTACTGATGAGGACTAATAGTCCGAAACACTGACTAAAACTACACTGTTTTTGGTTTACTTCGAAGCGCAACTGAAGTTACTAGGTCTTCAGGTTCGCTCACTGTACTTTGTAAAAATTGCAAATCATACTAATAAAATTGTGTAATACCTTGATAACCGTAATACTTTTTATATGAATGAATCTAGTTAAATAGGTTCTAAATGGCTTCTTCTATAATGCTTTACATTATGCTACAATATTTTACATTATGCTACCCAGCACACTATATACAAAGCAACATTAAGGTACTAAACAGCATACTACTCTTTAAATTCCAAATATTACAAAAACTAGGGAAAATAGATATACGATATAGTAAATATAAATTACAAAGAACTTAAGGGACACTTCAAATAGCAAATAATATACAGGCTGTTCCATTTAAAAATCTCAAGAAAAGGTCATTTAAAAATGTTTAAAAACTTGTGCATGTTACGATCACCCTGTATAGCGCATCAAATTTTTCATAACATCAGCATCTAGCTATGGGGTTAGTTATTATGTGACAAAATTTTTAGGCCAATATCTGCAAAAATGTAGTATTAACGTAGTTTTTAAGAAAGGCCTGCAATTGCCAATTTTTTGACATTCAATTGAATATCGCAGAAACTATTTAGTTTACACAGGTACAACTTACACAGGTGGAAAGACAACCTCCTTAGTATTCATAATAATATGGCATGATATACAGGGCGTTCCATTTAAAAAAAATGTACTGGCTTTCCGTCACACCTAAATGCAACACCCTGTATAAATGAAAATAATTTTACGTTATAGAAACTAATGAGTTAAACAACTCTTGTGTAAAACATTTTTTTCTTTCTCAAACGATTTGATGACTACCGACCGCCGGGATACTAATAACTCACCTGTATATGTAACTAGTATAATGTAATTTGAGCTTAACTTTTGGCAACCAACACATTTTCTCACACGTTTGGATCAAAGTTACTATCAGTTACTATGATAATTTCCCAAAACAATTGCGTAAACAATTATTTATTCTCGGATGACATTGCGCAAAATGTCATAGTGTGACACTTGAAGCCGAAAAATTCACATGAGTATTACAATTTTGATCGAATTGTTTGGGACGATGGAATGGCCAAATGAAGAAAATTACGGTGGTAGGAAGAGCAGTCTTCGTAAGTCCTCGATTGAATTTAACATCGGAGAGCAGAATCTGGGCTTACGCGAGGCGAGATCTTTCACTAGTGCCCTGGAGGAGCTCAAGTGTTGCTCTAAATCAACAAATTACTGTCAGGTAAGATTAGACGTACGTAACTATCACTGCTGTCGCGTTTACGTAATGTACACGTTCGAACAGACGGGAGAAAATGCAGTGTCTTTATTTTACAATATGTTCTTCTGCAGCATCAGCACAACGTTAACGGACGTGATCAACTGTACAAGGGCGAGATTGACGGTACAGCGAGAGGGTACGTGACGAAGGAAATTTTGTTTAATCAAGTGTTTCTTGTAAGCGATAATATACTAAATTACCGAGTAAAGAGGTACTCCTTCCACAGCTACATCCTGCAGTTCTTCCATCTTGTTGCGATGTCGTTCAGGACCTGAACGAAATCGCATCAAGATGGAAGAAAGTTTTGAACGACATCGCAACAAGATGGAAGAAGTACCTCTTTCCACGGTAATTTAGTATATCATCGCTTACAAGAAACACTTGATTAGACAAAATTTCCTTCGTCACGTACCCTCTCTCCATACCGTTCAGGTTCGGGTTCTGAACGACATCGCAACAAGATGGAAGAACTGCAGGATGTGGTTGTGGAAGAATAAATTGACGAGGAGGCGCAACCGGTCCGTCGGCGAGATACGAGAGAAAATCCAAAACTTGAAGATACCGAGCAGGTCGTCACAATAATTGAACACATTTTCTTTGACCATAATGTTTTTCTAATATATAACATTGTTTAAACATCTATGCTTTTCTGTACTTTGTTTTCTTTAACAAATTTCAGTGGTTCGTAATTATAATTTTTATAATCCTATAATCTAAAAGATGTAGGTGAGGATGTGAAAATAAATCAAATATTTACAAGTAATCAAGTTATCTATATGGGTGTAAGACGAATACCAAAGTTGGTTTGACGTTGACAGTTGTCAAGGTATTACAATAAATGCCCAATCTGCCGATCCTGCACTGCACAATGGCCTGCACTAGCTGACAAGCTAGTGCAAATTTCAATCGTTTTGATCACAGATCTGTTTCTTGTGATCAAACTCAGCCGCTGATAATTGGTGGATCAATAATTATTCTGACAAATTTAATTCATTTTAATTACGTTTCATCTAATAGTGTTTAACGTTTAAAGAAAAGACATTGTCAGTTTTAATGTTTAGGTTATTGAACTTTTATTAATATCTTTTCACATAACTTTCAATTTGGCTCTATATTTATAATATTACTCCTGTGTAAATCGGGTTCAGATCTGAGATCACCCCCCCCCCCCCCACCACTATTCTCTTAACGCGAATGGTGTACAGGTTTAAAACTAGACCAAACTAGAAGTTGTTTCCAAGCACATTTCCATGTCCATCACTCTTCTATTTTCAGCAAGTTATCTCTGATCATGGGGAAAGCTCCTTTTTTGGTCTGTCCAAAATCAGACAGTGGCAGCTCATGCTGCAGAGATATGGGGGTCGCAACTGTCATAGCTGCCAGGTTTGCATGGCATGTTTTGTAGAAAAGATCTATTTTTCCACAAAAAAAAATCTGATGTGGCCAGACACATGACTTTATCATACTATACAACAGTGTCAAACAGTGTCCAACTCTAAAGTTTTGACAATACTGTCAATAAAATCAAAATATCTGTCAAATTCTGGCAAACTATGATGATGTGGAGCAAGGGCGTAGCCAGGGGGGGGGGGGGGGCAGGGGGGGCACCTGCCCCCCCCCCTGGCGCTCAAAATAAAAATGCACAAAATTGTATTAGGTACATAATAAATTTACAAAGACACATAACATGTACTGTAAAAGCCAGTTGTGCTTATTTTATGAGAAAATGTAATTTAATAAATTACCGTCGAGTATGCAACTCAAATACCAGTACCTACCTCCAAATCTCAATACAGGGTGAGGTATTTATTGTTAAGTTGATCTAATGGGATATATAATAATATAATGTTATTTGTAATAAAGCAATCTAAAATTATATCTTCAATTTACTTGTCGGTTTGGCAACCAAAACCACATATCAACTTTGTATATTACTGGAGTCTGTGTGATGTGTAGTTATTGAACGCGATAATAAAGCAGTGTTTTTTTTTTGTAATGGATATAAGAAACTATTTTACTAAGTATTAATTATTATTTGGAAACCAGTGTTATATCGTTGTATGATTGGGTGATTAGAATTACTGGTCCTAAAGAGTATTTCAGTTATAGGATTACGTGATTACAGTGTTATCACTGTATCCGTAACACTGTAATCACGTAATTATTGCAGTTTAAGTGCATATAGCTAAATATTACTTTAGATTAGTCAAATTTTGTTGAGTTTCGAGTTTGGTCTCGTTTGGCAAATGTCAACCCGTTTACCTATAATGAAAATGTTTAACGACATAACTTGTCAAATTAATATTTATAGGTTAATAATATGGTGACATACAGGCGGGATGTAAATTTCTTTAAATAAATCAAAAATTACAGCCACTCATCCCTGGTTCAAATCCAGGTTGTGGCTGTAATTTTTGATTTATTTAAAAAAATTTACATCCCGCCTGTATGTCACCATATTATTAACCGTTTACCTATAGTTTGTCTTTTAAGCAATAGATGGCGCTATGGCGGTTCTTGCATTAATTGGCTGTTCGCAAATATCTTGGAAATTATGTATTATATATTAGTATTACTGTTCTTGTACACTTTATATGTACATTTTGATACATGTCCTCCAAGAATATTTGTTTCGGTAGCATGCTCAGCGTTCATCGCAACATTGCAAATGAAGACCAAGAGCAGCTCAAAGAATCTGTCCTGCAGAAGTTTTCCGAAAACAAGCGGAAACTTAACATTACGTAATGTTTTATTAGCGTTATTAATTTAGAGTATTTATTAGTAGTTATTAGAGTATTAATGTTTTATTTATTTTTATAAACAAGAGGATATGCGATAAGAAATATTTATTTACTTAAATTTTGGTATTTTTCTGACTCCTTGCCCCCCCTGTAAAAACTTCTGGCTACGCCCTTGATGTGGAGCGTAATGCAGTACGAGCGATCTCGATGAAATAGAATTTACTCATGCAGCTAAACTATGCATTAATTTTACCAAAAATTGTCATAGACATAAATTATTCAGAATTGCGTCTACGTTAATTTATTATTTAACTATTTTGACGAAATTACAGAAATGGCGGCTCATTTGCAAAATCGTTGAATAATGCTAAGAGTAAACATCCAGTTTCTTTGGATTATTTTCAACAAAAAGCTGTTCAGCTCTAAGTTTGGTCATGAAACTTGTAAATATGAACTTTCGTTCCGATACCTTTAGTAGTTTCCCCGGAATCGTCGCCACAAAAAGTTACGCTAAGTTAGGTTTACTGTGCTAGGTAGGTTTTGTTAGCACGAACACGTCGAACACATTAAAACGATATAATTTTAATAATTTTATTTGATACAAAAAATAATATCTCGTAAAATGTCTATTTCAAAATAAAACTACCTACTTATTCTCCATAAACTCATGACTAGCAGCCAATATGCTTTGGTGGTCAATAGGAAAAAACTCCAGCAAATGCTTCCAAACTTCAAAATTAAGAATCAGCACGATACAATTTTTTGTAGCCACGTATGTATATTCGTGCTTCTTGGCTTCATTCAGTCCCTCTAGAATGCCAAATGAATTGCCGGTATTCAGCACCTCCTGCACTATGTCAATATTACGTTCTTCCTTGTAGACAGTTACCTCTCCCTTGTGTATAAAGTACATGCATTTGTCTATGACTCCTTCAAATTGTATATAGTCACCATTGAAGAATGCTCTGGACCGGACCTTTTGTATGACCTGTCGTAAAAAGTCCTTTTGGCACCCATTGAAGATAACATGATTAGTTATAATGTAACCAAATACGCTGGTCAGTATGGTTTCCTGTATGTATGTCGGCGCTTCTTCCATAAGAACTGGATAGACGTCGTTACCGCCTCTTTGCCAACGTCGTTTCACGTAACATATAACCCTATCAAAGAGAGCAGCTGAGACATCCTCTCTATGCATGAAGTTATTCAAACGACTTAAAGTTTCACGGTAATATAATCTCGTTTGGAAACATTGGAATAGTAATGCATACATCTGACTGTAACATAAAAACGATAAATGTTGCGCGATCAACATGACCACAACAAACACCAATATCTCTAGGAATGCTACCGGGTAGATATTTGGTTGAGATGTGAAATTCATTAAATTTGCTGCAAGGTTAAGATAAACTATGTAGGTATCAAACTTTTCTTGTGCTGTCAATTCGTACATTGTCGTGAAACATGGCAAATGCGGATGCATGTTTGCCTCATCACAAAATTTTACACTCGCCACGAGGAGTATCAGAGTAGCTATTCCGTTTAGGGCCAGGAAGCTCCACATCATCACATACAATACCCTCATCCAGTAAATACTTCTATTGTAAAGGGAATTTTTCGGTGAAAAATACTCGAAGAGATGGGTCAATCTACAGAATCTATTAAATCTGGCTAAACCATAAATCAAATACATAACACGCACTTCCATGTTTAGAATCAATATTGGTATATCTATTGGGAGAATCGAGATGACCCTCATTATGAACATAAATCGATTTTGTCGAAACCGTTGTCGCACCATCATAAAGTCTTGGACAAGTGCACCAGTCCTATCTATGTAACCAGTTCTTTCTTTGATTATGTAATGCACCATATAAATTAAGTCACCTAGGTAAAGTATGCTGATCATGTAAAGCGAATATTCCTGTACAGCACTTTGATAGCCTTCCAGAATCAACCCAAAGTATCCTGGATACAGCAGTACAAACGTATCCCAAACAAGCATGGCCTTCGTGTTTGGTTTGAAGGTGAACTTAACCTTTTGTGGTTTCATAGTTGCCCTCACTGTACTTTCTGGTATTAATGCAGTTTCGTGCTCCTTGTGGATGTATTTGCGATGCTTGGACCTTAGGTATAAAAATTCGTTTTCGATATCTGGATAATGTGTTAGGATTCTATAAAATTCTACAGCTGGTAAACTCAGACACACCACGTGGGTTCTAACTTCATACACCACTGTTAACCGCACCAGTTTTTTATTCTCCATATTTCCAAATATACTTCCTGGGCCTAGATTGTCTAATACAGTACCATCGAATGATATAACGTCAATACTTCCGCTGTATAAAATGTATATGTTGGGGGTTATGTCATTCACTCTTCCAATATAAGATCCCTTCCCAACTACTTCGTACGCCATTAAAACCACCAGATTTCTATAGAATGACTGCTTCTTATTTTTAAAGACAGAGGTGTGGTTTAAATGTTTCCCGTACAGATTATACATAACATCGTACTGCAGAGGGATAGAGAACCTTCCTAGCATCCTATGGCTACCCCTACTTTTCAGTACAGACCATTTCGTACCATAATTATCAAGGATGAGTTTCTGCAGAGACTGTTTGACCTTCAAATTATTCAAGTACGCTAAAAGCGATGTCATCAAATTTTGATATCTCAGAAGTGTTGTATGAGTGAAAGAGTATAAGGTCACAAATCTTCCAGCAAAACTAATGCAAAGCGTGACACCGACCACAGTAAAGACCATCACCAATACACGAATATCGTCCGATATGTTGAAACCTTGCATTCCTGTGCTGGTGACTATCGATGTTGTAATGTAGATGCTGAAGGATTGGGCAACCACTGGATTGGGGGTTCTTGATAAATTTGAGGAGTCAAATATAGAATCTTGATGGCAGATCAAGCTACCTTCGACAAAACTAAAACAAAGCAAACAGTGAATATCATATGACAAGTTATGTGGGCAATAAACCGGTGTGCCGTGAGAAATTTATGTTTTGGAATGTTAAAATCCTGATTTTGAGGTACTAGCGCTTTAATTTTTAACTTTCGTACAGGGATTCAATCCTTTGGAAACTGTTTGCACATTCAACATTTTGATATTCAAGAAACTTTATGGTTGGCAATAGTTGTCCAAAATTTGTAAAATTTGCCCGAAATCAATGTTTTAATTGCTTCTGCCAATACTGTAATGATGTAATGATTGAATTTTTGCTTAATTTGTGCTTATTAGCGTATGTATTCACGTCTGGAAATTCTGTAAAAAGTATGTGCAAAACATGTTCATCTATTTCGAATTATTTTCAGAAAGTAACAATTGATATTCAGAAAGTAGCAAATGTAATTCAGAATTCTCCAGATTTTTTTTAAGGAACTTCTCTATATAGTGGGTCGCATACAGATCAAATGGATGTCACATGACAGAATGACAAAGCGTATTTTTATATCATGCACGCTAAACAGAGTTATTTGATATTTAATTTTTAGAAATGTATACTTAAAATTGAGAACTTAATTAAGCACAGAAAAGAAAACCATTATTTCAAAACGTCAAATTGTACATTATTCTATGTACAATACATACATAGATTAATACATACATAGACCTAAAATCATGTCAGGAAATAACTGTTGCTAACAATATATTTATAATTTCCTCAGAAATTGTCGCAATAAAATATAATACAGTTATAATTATTTAAATTTTCTGAAAAGCATTTGTCAATTTCTGAATTTCAAATGACATATTCTGAATATCAACTGCTACTTTCTGATACTAAATCGGAATAGATGAATATCAGCTGCTACTTTCTGAAAATAAATCGGAGTAGATGAATCACATGTGTTGATTTCTGAAAATAATTCGGAATGGATGAATATCATGTGTTGCTTTCTGAATATCAGTTGCTACTTTCTGAATAACAGCAGGAAAAGGTGTAGAACTATTAAAAAATAGTTAAAATTCGCGAAGCTACATGATGCAAAAAAATAAATATTTTAGCTAAAAAGGTTGGATAAAATTATAATTTTTTTGCGATACTGGTTTATTCTAGATTACGCGTTAGCGAGCCAATCTTCGGATACAATGCAGAAAGAATTTTTCTAAATCGGCCGTTGAGTTTTTGCGAAATTGTGTCAACTGCCCGACAAAAGAATTTTGAGAAAACCGCGTTTAAATTGTAGACGTGTAACGACATTCCTGAACTTTTAATCTTGTGCAGTCATATTTTTATCGATATCTCCAAAACTATTAAGCTTCTCACAATAAATGATACTCATTTTAAAGAGAAGGAATGTGGGTATACTACAGGAAAGAATTTCTGAAAAATATTGAAATATGTACGTATTGGAGGTGGTTAAAAAAGGTTTCGATAATCGAGATATAATCGGCTTCGGCGGGCAACTAGATTTTTTGCTGTGGAATCTTTAATTTTTCGCATTTCTTTCTGAAATATTTACAGTGTATTCTTTACATCTTGTGCAATTTAAATATGCAACCAAAAATAATTAAGTCTTGCGGCACCAGCAATCTGACAACGACGTTGACCACACATCTACCTTTTATATCCAGAGTTTTGTTGATTCATCGGATAAATCTTGTCGAGTTACTTCTTGATATTTTTTTAATAGCGGGAAGAATAATACTGTGTGACAAGATTTTCTAACATGAATCGTTATCATTCATTTCGAAGTGTATATTTGTCATGGCCATGAGGATTCCATCACGTCACATTTTTGTGTTAAACGGGGTAAAAACACAAAAAATGCGTGATTTTTCCAAAGTTTGCGTATTTATTGCGACGTAACCCAATAATCTGGAGATTTCAAAACGGTCTCAAAGTAATCCTTGAAGGATGTACTTATTATTTACAACCCTAGAGTTTGCTCAAGTTTGCTTCAAGTGGCACTGAAGTACTGATGACGTTTGTTTGAGGGCGACCAAGTTCACCAGGACATTTAAAGATTTGAAAAAGATAGAAGACGATTAACAAATATTTTCTTCGCCATTTTTCGTAAATTGCGAGGAGATCGAAGCCGCCTACCAAAGTAGTTGAGCCTACCGAAGTAATTGAGCTACAATGCAACAATACGTTAAAGCAGCTGGTCACAATTTATCAACCCTTGATTTCTACGAAAGTTTGCCGAAGTCTCAATTTCCCATTTTAAGAAAACACACTCAGAAAATTGTCGTGATGTTTGGGTCTTCATACATCTGCAAACAGGTGTTTTCAACAAAGAATCTCCACATAAGTAAACTGAGGAATAAGATGACCGATGAACATGTTGAATGCGTCTTGCGTATTTCTTCTAGTAATTTGGAGCCAAATTTCAACGAGTTGGTTAAAGAACAGTCCAAATTTCATTTCTGACACGGACCCAGTACATCCAAACAACAAATTAATAAATAAATCTATTCTTGGCAATCTAAATGTTAACTGTTTTGTTGCATAAAATATTTTTGTGAAGAAGAGTCAGGTTGCATACACAACATATATTTTATATGTTATTTACTATGTTTATAATTTTATGTTATTGTAAGTAACATATGCGAATCTCATTGATAATTAATCATTCACAGTAATTACGTACAAAGAATACATAGCGTTTTGACCAAGAACATCCAAATAATGAATTAAAAATATACATATAGGTATATCTGTCTCGCCTAAATGTGCTTATTATTTTGTATGGCCCTTCTCTGAATCTATTTCCCCATCCCTGATAATCACACTGTACCCTTTTCTCCCCAATATTTTTGTGGTGATGATATTGATTTGGAAGTTTGAGATATTATTTGAACACAAAATAAATCTGTATTCAAGTATTCAGCTTGTTTCTATTTTTTTTAAACGTTAATGCTGTAACCACCCGGGTTACGGATTATTATAAAGTATGGGAAATTGGGCGCTGGGTATTTGTTGGTAATAATTATTTCTGACTCTAATAATTAAAAATCTTACGAACGGGCACAGCTGCAGCTTACCGCGAGTTATCAGCGGATGTTTGGTAACCGTTTTGCAAATCTCGCGACTAGTTCATTTATCGTTGGGACTTTCTCTGTGGGTGCCTTTCTCATGGACGGACCTAAGCTATGAAATTGAAACTTGGTTTATGTTAACTGATAGCGTTCGCTGCGCTAGCTGACGGTCTTTGTTCTATGGGTCGTGGGAAACGCTGATTGTTGTTACAGTCAAATTCTTGAGGGTTAACTACACCAGATCGTGGATTGGTGGAAAAGCCATGATGGCCGAATGTAGACTTAACGTGGGAGAAAACTAGGAGAACAATTATTGGTGGGACATTTTTTAAGTGTGGATTTTGTGGGCTGGCTTGAAAAACTTTCTGCGGTGGGGATGGATTTAAAAAGGGAAACTACAGGCTGGGAGAGATGATTGAGATTCAGATTCGGAGACTAACTGAGAACCGGGGTTTTAAGTTGGAGTAGAATATTCGTGAGCTTCTTGTGGCGCGTCGGTTTACTCCGGGTGTGTTAAATTCGGTAGTGTTTGAATTTGGACTTTCGCCCCAGTCGGAATGGGGACTTGGTGTAATTTTGGGTATGGTTTCGTTCGGTGAATCGGGTTCTGGTGCCTAAAGCTGTGCCCCAATTTTTGGTGTTGCTGTACCTATTGCAGAGACTACTGGTAGGATTTTAAATTGACATTGACTGTTATTATTGTGTATTGCTAAAGATTGTCCAACCCTTTTCGGGTCTGTTGTGTGATAGATTTGTTTTTGATTGAGAGAAGATTGCCGTTGCCTGTTAAACAAACAGGATTTAATGATTATTAATAGCGACGTTAGTTATATATATGTATATTGGGAACTTAACAAGTACCAAGTTGAGTTTGTAGTAAGAAAAGTTGAAGTATTTTATCGAGTTCATGATGGAATAATTAACTTGGTGCACGTTATTGTTCGGGGGGTTAAGTATAATAAACTTGAAATAGTATTAGATATCACTCGTAGGTTCGTAGTGGAACTTCTACTGCTTACTGCATTAATTGTTAGGGACATGAACTGTGTAGGGATTTGACTGGGTGACATTTTTGGATGTTTATAATATAATTAATTTTTATTTGAATAAGTGTTGGACCGTGATTCTTTTGATATAGTGACATTTGATAAGTTGAACCTTTGTCTCAATTTAGATTTCTTGTTACTCTATTTCATTTAAATTGTATCCTTGATGCAGTTTATATTTGGCGTTACGATCTTGGATTTAATTTGCTTCCTTGGGGAAATTTATGCTTTATTCTAATGTACTCAAAGTGATTCGAATCAGTCTCATTTGTTTTTAAATTTATTTTAATATATTTACTTTAATCTGAACCTCGCCTTAGTTGTTTTATTTTTATTAATTAAAGTTGAATTTTCCCATTTACCCAGTGAAAAGGATTAGCTATTAAGCTTAGTGTGGTTGAATAAGAACACGGTAAGTGCAGTCTATTATCTCGAATAAAAACATCAAAATTCGCAAGAGATAAATCTTCCAACCCCTTTTGCTCCACTTTAAGTCACCGGTTTATTTAACATCTAAAAATTAGCTAACCGCTCGGCTAACCTTTTACTACCCGGTATTCTGGGTGGTAACAATGCTGATTATTTTGCATGTCTTTGAAGCGGTTAGTAGGATAGAGAAAGACGTACGTTTACGTAGGGTATATTTTACAATATATTTTACGTAGGGTATATTTTACACTGATAACCATCAGTTTATCAGTCAAATTTTTATAGTTTCCGCGATAATCGCAACGAAAACTCAATTTTATATCCCCACCCGTGATTAAAATGTTACAGCTCGTATGTACAAACATGTTGAAATGAAACTTAATACTTACGATGATATATTTTTAGCGACATCACACTCCAGCAGCATAATGTAGTAAGAAGAATAACAGCTGAGCACCGCAACATAAGGAATGAACGTAAGTCCATATGACTGTTGTGCCAGAGTGATCCTATCTGCGTAGTATATCATAAAAAATGCTGTAAATCTATACATCTGTAGCAATTTATTCGAGTGCACGAAAAAGACGAGTAGCGAAGATCTAGGTGAAACCATTTTAGTAGTTGGCAACATTCCAATAATATCGACCACGAAGGCACCTGTCAAGTAATTTTTGGCCGTGAAGAGCGGATGGGAGATTAATATGCCATCAGCATTATAATAAGCAATGTGAAGCCTGACGTATATATCAGCTAAAGCTAAGAAGTCTAACACCAACAGAAAATAGGATATCGGCGACGTAACCAATGGCAGCAAGTAAAATAATACGCAGCTGAGCAACGCGCAAACACATCTATTTAGTTCCCAATAGAACATGAACGCACCGTCAGGGTGTATTGTAGTTCTCATCAGCAAGTATTTTATAAACGAAAACGTATATAACCTATCGAAAGGTATGTGGTAATCGTACTCGGCATAAGAATCTTCAGGTAGATGCCATGGAACTATGAAGAAATTTGCCTGATCAGTAACATCGGATAGGCCCGGATAATATTCATTTTCGTCAACCAAATTCTGCAGTGCTCCTTTGACGTCAACACATTTACTCAGAACTGAATAAACATCCATGGTGGAGTGCCAGTATTTATTCGTGATTGGCCTCAATTTTTGTATGTTAAAGTAGAGCGATTTGCAATGAGTAACAGTGACGTGCGTGTGAACTGTGGGCATTTTCATGTAGGCTTCTATTAGATTTACAGCTGTTGGTGTGCTGACAGTTTTGATAGCTCGTCCGTACCCATCAAAGATGTTAAAATAGCCTTTATATACAATATTAACCATATAAGTCACATCTCCGCTATACACGATAGCTTCATTGGGAGGAATGATGACTTGTGTGAGGATTCCACATACATCGTAAATTAGCTCATCTGGTAGCGATTGAAAGCATCGTAAGGACTTGAGGATATCACCGACGTTGTACATCATATAGTCTTGGTAGCTCTTTTTCGGCATCTCGCACGGAACCTCTTCATTCCCCTTCAGCCTGTTGCACTTATTATCGGCCCATTCTATCTCAATTATTTTCATGATTCTCTTGTCGTACTTGGTTAGCATGTGATTAGACTTTAAGAGATTAAAGACAGAGGAGCATATATCTTGGGCTTGAAACCTCGGCAAGCTGACCATTATAAAACCCGAAATGATGTTTGAAGTGAACACTATATATAAGCTGATACAAATAAAGTTGGATAGCGTTGTAAAGAGATCAGGCGGGCTATAAATCCCATAAACGTTTGTGTTTGTAATCATTTGCACTGCTTCAAACAGCAAGGCGATACGATCGTCGGCTGGGATGAAATAACCAATGATGCAGAAGCAGAGAAAAGTTAAATATGACAGTCCTATAAGGTATTTTATGTATCTGATGATTAGCTTGTTAGCATTAAATTGCGTGTCCCAAGTGGTAAGTAGCGTATTGATTTTCCATAGCTTTAATAATCTATTCATGTGGACTTGGCAGTTGTGCTGCTTCGATGGTGATTTTGTTATTATACAAAGAAACATTTCCATTGGCACACCAGCTATAATATCCACCCATAATTGAACAGTTTGCAACCTTGCTTTTGCAGTCGATATGAAATTCAATGTGACACCGTGTCTTTTTCTCATTGCTGTCGACAACTGGATAACTATATCCAAAAGGAACAGATGATTAACGACAGCCTCAAACCAGAAATACCAATTAGGAGTGTCAGCTATTAAAAAGGCATACATCGGTAGCACAATAGCTAAAACAAGTGTAAATGCCATGACAACCGAATTCCACAAAATGCCTATAACTGAGTACGGCTGGAAAATGAAAGGAAACGTAGCCCTAACAAAAACTGAATCTTCGTCAATCTCCAGACGCTCCCTAACAGCGAACATGTCGAGGTACTCAGCGTGGAACAGCAGTTTCTTGAATTCGGACGATTTGACATCGTTAATCAAGTAGATGTTTTGGAACTCATGCCTGAATGTTGAGTCAGCGTCAACGCACATCAGTCGATGCAAAGTATTTTTAATCCACAGCAAAGTGTACGAGTCTACCTTTCCTCTACATCGTTCAAGTGAACCTTTGGCATAAGTCGATGATTCATGAAGAGCCACTGTTTCTCTAAAGCGACCGAAAATTATTTTCTTAGCGTCTTTGTGCTCTTGGCTGAAAAACTTTTGAGACCTAAGGAAGTCGCGTTTTCGGAGAATATGAAACTCACAGAATGTTTTACAGCGGATGTAATGGCTCGATTTATACGATAATAACAAAGAAGCTTCTCCAATACATGTGCCTTCACATAAGGATAGGATTGACGATTGTTCATCCTCGTTCGATAGGATTTCTATGGTACCCGAAGAAATGTAAATCATTTTGTTCTTCCATTGCCCTTTTAGGTAGAGATACTCGCCTGGCAGCCTGAATTCCAACTGAACATAATCTGCTATGTAACGGAGGTAATGAACATGCATATCCCTAAATAGGTGTGAGTGTTTAAATGCTGTCCATGCTATATCTATTTGTAATTCGTTATACATGGAAGGATGCAAAAAACTCTGACCAGTACCAAAGCCTTCCCAGACCAAGTTGAAGCATTTGTTTCTCTTCATGTTCCATATCAGATGTAATTCCTCGTCCACTCTCGCTACAAGATATTTAGGGGCCTTGTTTCGTTTCAAAGTTTCGATTACTGCAAGACTACAGCTAGAATAACTAATCTGGTTGCTATAGTAACTAACGTGGCCGACTGTGCAATGTGCAATAGCTGATGAACAGATATAGTAATACACAAACATTTGAACCGCAATGCAAAGTATGTGGAAGTAGTTATCTTGTGGCAAATTGAGATAACCTGTACAGGTCACTGCTGATGTTATAGCTGCTAGATAGTCTCTGCCGTCGCAAAACTGATCGGCGCACTCATCTTCTTTAAAACATCGCAAATTACAGTAGACGCCATATATCATTGCTGTTAAGAAGACTAGAATTGATATAAACTCAATTAATTTGTTTATCCAAGAACTATTGATCTGCCAGTTTCTTTTCGTGTTGTAGTAACAGATGAGGGCTATTTTGAGACTACGGTTTAAGCGAAATAAGCAAAACAGTTTATCATCGAAGGTAACTGCTTGTTCAATTGGAAGTATTGATATGATTTCTATGACCAAAACCCATATTGGCCGTGCGGCTAATTTGTGGTCAGTTGTTTTAGATGTAAGGAAGATCATGCTTAAACCTTGTAAGGTGGTACCCATCAAAGCAATTCCATCCATCGCGTAAAACACAACTGGAGAAGTTAAATACAGAATTAAAGTACATTATAATGATTGTTCTGGTGAATGACTTACCAATGAAATTATATTCCCTATAAACGGAAAGACATTTTCCGTTCACTGATAGATAAATATTCCCCAGCACGGAGATGTAGCACAATATAATATTGCAACCGTACCAAGCTCTGTCCGAGGGCAGCAATAACAATCTCCCCCATAGTTTCTTTAGTAAATGGTCTAATTCTCCTTTGCCTTCTTCTGCCTTCTCTTCCTCATCTTCTACATACTTCAGAACGTGCATATTTTATTTAGCAATTTGATTAAACGTCACTTATTACCTCCGGGGTTACCAATACTAACACGACTTGCTGCTTGATTCTTTCAATGTCCGGTCAGGTGCGAGTACATTCACCCGCCGAGGTCCGTTCCATCGGTGGTACCATCCATATTTCGCTATTTTTGTTTTGGATCTTTCGGTGCCCACCAAATTTTAAAGCTTTTCTTTGATATCAACCAAAGCGTACTCCAGGGGTACGCGAGTCAATACTTGGGAACCCAAAACTCACGAAATTTAGATACGTTATTAAATTAACATTTAAATACGCATATTTAAAGACTTGATAACGCATGAATTGGGACAAACTTTTACCATTCCAATTTTATAAATTTGTTTTTTAGTAAAAAGAAATGTATCAAACATGCTATAAGACACGGAATTCAAAAAATTTAAATTTCTCTCTCCATTTACGGAAATATTTAAACATAACTGTAGGTATAGATAGATACCTTATGAAAAAAGATGATGTGGCCAGGCACATGACTTTATCATATTAAATATATAAAATTAATAGTTTACCTGCATGAGATTCTATTTATAAAACTAGTTAGCCAGGATTTGACGGGATATTTTCATTTTAATGACAGTAGGTGTTGTCATTACGTCAGCGTTTGACACTACCTACTGTCATTAGAATGAAAATATCTGTCAAATCCTGGCTAACTAGTTTTATATTAATGCAGACACGACCAAATAGAAATTCTATTTGGTCGTGTCTGCATTTGCATTTGCTCATGCAGCTAAACTATTAATTTTACCAACAAAATGTCATAGAAACAAATTGTATAAAATTTCCTCTACTTTAATTTATTATTTAACTATTTTAACGAAATTACAGAAATGGCGGCCCATTTTCAAAATCATTAAAAAATGCTAAGAGTAAACCACCAATTCCTTTGGACCCTTTTGAACAAAAAGGTTTTCAGCTCTAAGTTTGGTCATAAAATATGAAGTTTCGTCCCGATACCTTTAGTAGTTTTTCCGGAATCGTCGCCACAAAAACGGGTACACACACACACACACACGCAGACATTTTTGTACCTTGGTCAAATATGTTCAGGGGATCCAAAAGGATATATTTCCGCTAAAATCTCAAATTTTTTTTTTGGCACGGTTACAATACTTTACATACTGCGTATGATAAAGTAAAAAAATGTCATGGCACTTTATGATAAGTAATACCAACCATTCCCCACACACATGACAAACATTTCATTCCTGGTTCCTCATACCCCGCGAGCCGTGAGAAATATTTCATTTCTCACGGCAAAATTTCGTTTCTCACGGCTGTAGAACCAATCATAGCGCGGATTTTCGTTTCCATCGTGTATAGAGAGACTGCTTAGCGACGTTGTCATGGCGTTGACAACGTCGCTAAACGACGAGCGCTACAAACAATTTTAATCTATCAGATATTTTAACGAAATACACATACGTAGTATACGTACCACATACCATGACATACCAGCACATACGTACAGTGTACAGTAATTACTGTATTCGTTAATCATAATTATAAAAAAATGGATTCTGATAGCGAACAAGAGGAAATGTGTACTCCACCTGATGTAATACAAGCCGCGCAAATCCGCACATTAAATTTATTGCCCGAAAAATCGAGGACAAAATACGAAAAAACCTACAAAGCGTTTATGGATTGGCGTATCAGAAAAAATGTAAGCTCATTTTCCGAAAATGTTTTGATAGCCTATTTTGGTAGCAAATTTAAGTCGTCCAAAAAAGTGTTACAATGAGACTTATTTAATACATCAATACGCACAAGGGATAATAATTATCTGTCATTTTGCAGGTTAGATACCTTGTTATCTTTTCTTCGCTGTCAATATTTGACACTTTTAGAAAAAAAAATCTGTAATACCGATAGTGTCATACATAATCAGAATACCTATATGTACCGCCGCGTCACCGCCGTCCCAATGCGCACTAAATTAATTTTAAAAAAATATTGTATAGTCGTAGAAAAAGTATAGTCGTCCATTCGCAAGTAATGGCAATTACTCACTCGAACGTTTTGCAGCACTCTCCTACGGCTCGTGCTGCAAACTTCGTTCTCGTGAGTAATTGCTTACATTACTTGCTCATAGAATAATATACTATTCTCAAGATTTTCTTTACCGATACGTGCCGATACCACCGATGTCTTGCGGGGGCGTGGTCTGAGCAGGCGGGATGTTATTCGTGCGCTCTCAAGTGTAAACAATACGAATGTGTTTTTTTAACGTCGGTATCTTACTTGAACAGCCATCCTTATCTTGACAAAAAATTATTCGATTTTAATAATAAAATGTATAGATACGTAAATATCCACTTGCCAAGTAGTTTTAGCTTCATAGACATCAACTCAGTTATCTCTACAGGGACATGTTGGCTAGAGGAGTACGTTTGGTGGGTTCTGGGAAGCAAGAAATTGTTTGAAGAAACAGCCATTAGGTCAAGTCCTTCCAAACCCAAGCACTGGGTCAGAGATAAACTTACTGAGTTCCTTAACCACCTGAGCAATGTTAGTCCTTCCATCAAATTCACGATGGAAATAGAAGAGGATGATCAGCTGCCTTTCTTGGATGTGCTGGTATACAGAACGTTAACGGGTAGGTTGGACATACTGTCTACCGTAAGAAGACACATACCGATCGGTACTTGAATGCCAAATCTCACCACCACCCCCAACAGAAGAGAAGTGTTATTAACACTTTGTTCAACCGAGCCGAGAAGGTATGCGACTCGAGCACCTTGGACGACGAACGGAAACACTTGGAATGGGCCCTACGTCAGAATGGATACACCAAGTCTGACATACGGGGTGTCGCACAAAGAAAACCGCAAGCCTCAGAGGAACCGCAAGAGTCAAAGGGGTTCGCTTGCTTGCCATACGTAAGTGGTGTATCAAAAAGACTCGGTATATTACTGAAGAAATCGGGTATCTTTTTCCTAACCCAAAGGATATCACACCACTCCTGAAGAACGAAGGGGTATACAAGATAACATATGAGTGCGGAATATGCTATGTAGGACAGACAGGACGAAGCATCGAATGTCGAATCAAGAAGCACAGTAGAGACACCCGGCTAGGCAAGATTCAACAGTCCGCTGTTGCTCAACACTGCCACGAGTCGGGACACACAATGGATGTCGATGACGTGAAGATGTTGGTTGGCAAGGGTGGGTAATTATCATCGAAGGCTTATTAGAGAAGCCATTGAAATTTACAAACATCCTGACAACATCAATCGCGAGGACGGCACTGACATTAGTAGGGTCTGGAAATCGACTCTAACGCGGCCAGATGGAAAAGCACATTGGAGCGGTAGCTCCAGATGTGCGCAGTGAGGTGTAAATTTATGTATATAAGGGAGATTTCTTTGGTAGGTCTTCAGTATTCAGTTAGCTCGGAAGAAGCGAGCAACATGGTTCGCAAAACGTCAGCATTAGCAAATCTTGACACACTGCATAACCAGAAAGCAGTTTATTTTCTAATTGGATAATTTAGTAATTTTGACTGTGGATAGGGGGTTTGGATCGGGCGATCATCCCTTTCGTGGCTCCCGAGAGTATTACAGACGAGCAGTCCGCTCAGCAGGGGAACAATCGGCTGATTTCTAACGGTGATTGTGTAATGTTTTATAATGTCAGGAGTCTACGAAACAAGACAGAACTGTTGGATTTGTATTTAAGGGATAAAGGTGTAAAAGTTTTATGTTTCACGGAGCACTGGCTAGCGGTTGACTCTGTCATGCTTGAGAAACTAATAGATTACCAACTAGTAAGTAGTACTAGTAGTAATCTATTAGTTTCTCAAGCATGACAGAGTCAACCGCTAGTAACTACTTACTAAGTAGTTACTGTCGTACTGGAAACGGGGGAGGGGACTGCGCAATATTTTCTCATGTATCAGTGTGTTTGGAAAGTGAAAAATTTCCAATAGACCCCATAGAGAGTCACTTTGAATATTGTTGTGCAAACCCGGGGGAAGTTAGCAATAAGACTTAGCAATAACTTTTTATTTCTACCTATATTAATGAATGATGATACATCAATGGAAAGCTCATGACGTCATCATTCTGCAGTAGTTGTTCCCGATCGATAAAATCATAATTAGTGCTTGAAATTTAAAATGAAAGTTGATCTCCTGCAAAATTTGTCCAAATTCCAGAGATCATATCTCAGTTATTGTTGAACCCATTGCAACAAGCCGTACAGAAATCGAAAGTACAAGTCTACATGTACATCCAGTAGTTTTGCCCGATCGAAATTATAATAAATAGCTGCATATGAAATTAACAAAGATTGGGCGTTCAGGCCTCTAAAAGCAGTCATACTGTGCGGGCTGCTCCATAAATGAGCCAGCAATAAGTACTTTTTCTCATTAGATTTAAAAAATTTATATACCAATCGATAGCCTAGGGCTTCCTATATCTACGTGAGTTTTGCCCCATCGATATTATAACAATTAGCGCCGTAGGAAATTAACAAAGTTCGGTTGTCCTGGAGTGCTAATAGCGGCTATACCAGGCACCGTTCGATAAAAAGGGCAGCAATAAGTACTTGTTCTCATCCGATTTTGAAAATTTATACACCGGTCGATAGCCTAGAGTAAAGCTTCCTTTATCTGCATGAGTATTCCCCGATCGAAATTATAACAATTAGCGCCGTAAGAAATTAACAAACTTGCGCGTTCTGGAGCGCTAATAACGACCATACGGAGCGCCGTTGAATAAAAAAGCCAGCAATAAGTACTTTTTGTAATTGGATTTTAAAAATTTATATACCAATCGATAGCCCAGGGCTTCCTTTATCTGTGTGAGTTTTTCTCGATCGAAATTATAACAATTAGCGCTTTGGCAAATTAACAAAGTTTGAGCGTTCTGGAGCGCTAATAGCGGCCATACCAGGAGTGCCGTTCGATAAAAAGGCCTGCAGTCATGGGCGCCGTTACATATGGGCAAGGGGGGGCGCTTGCCCCCCCCTGGATTTCGAACCCAACTACCGCTACGCGAAAAACGAAAAAGATAGGAGTTGTCGAGAAATTTGTGATCGATCTTTGATCACAATTGAAGACCGATAAATAGATCTGATTGATAAATCGGTTATCATATTAGATGGATCTTTTGATCATAGATCAGGTTGATCTTTTTGATCAGATGGATCTCGCATTTCAAAACGAATTGAAAGCTATGTATTTATTTAACAGACAGGTCAGTCGCCGCCCGGCCTGTGTGTAAAATATTTTCGCGGCTAGGCTTGAAAGTTATTAACTAAACGCCTAGCGTAGCGGGCAATTAGCATCTTTCTTGTCCCCACAAAGATGCAAAAATGACATTTACGTATAGTGAAGGATGAAAAAAAAGTTACTAGATAAATGATGACTATTTCGATTATTATCGGCTATTGTCACCAATGTCAGTTTTATTAGATATTGCGATATTGCCCTCTCGTAACAGTCGCGAAAGAGCCACAAGATGACAAGATACGGTATCCAAATTTTGCGCTGCAGTCCAAAATAAGTATTGTTGTATGCACTTTTATTTGATCGTACTTATTAGTTTCCATTACTTCGCAACTTTTGGCACTGCTGAGCAGTTTATCTTAATTACACTGGGTGTTAAACTAATAAGCGTAGAATATATAGAGAAGGTATAATAGTCAACTTTTGGTAGTAGACCAAATTTTGATAACGAACTCATGTCCAGATAGACGCCGTTTAGGAACTGCAGAGAGCCGGAATATTGTACCAACTTTAGAAATTGCTTTAGTAAAATAGGTTGTATAAAGTATCATAGAATATCGTTGTATAAAATCAAATAATTTAAAAAGATTTATAGATAACCCATTATTGGCCAAAATTGGTACTAAAATTACAAAACTTCGGTTAATGAAAAGGGAGTTTAAAAAACGTTAAATAATAAAAAATTTCAGACAAAAGTTATTTGGTATTAAAAGGGCCATCCCATGATACATGACAATTGATTCTCTATGCTGTTTATAACATTGGTACCATTTTATGACACTCTCCAGCGTTGACACAATACATTTCCGTACATGAGTTCGTTCAAAAGTTAGTAGTTGACCTAACATTGTCGCCTTACAAGTGTTCAAGTATAATAGTAAAATAAAAAAAATATTATTTCGTCGTCGATTAGCCTAAACACAGAATTTTCAAATTAATCCACTTTTCTCTACATTTAGTCATTATTTCTCGTTAGCGGGGTAAATTTGAAAATAATATTGTTGCCTTTTTATTGTTTATCAATTTGTTATTAAGATATTGTATCAGATTCTCGATGACCACGAGCTAGAAATAATTATAGGAAATTAACAACAATGTCTCCTAACGTATTAAAAAGTAATAAATAGGCTACAATATTGGTTTGAAATTATACAAAATCTTAAATTCTAGAACAAGAGTTCAATGATTCAGAAAAAAAATATATATTTACAAACAATTATTAATTAAAAATATTAATCCCACATTAATAAACGATATAGAAAGACGGCAAAATGACTTGAAATTCAATGAATATCAATATATAATAAGTAAGTGTTGTCGGGCATACAGGGATCACGACCATGGATGGCTATTAACACACAAAAATGTGAACAAAAACATTTCACTACCTTCAAGCGATAGAGATTTTTCAGAGTGTATGCAAAATAACACAAGACGAAAATGCTGCAAAACAGATAATGGCATAGTACTTAATATTACGTCACCATTTAATACTAAAAAAAAATTGCCCCCCCTGGAACATTTTCAAACGGCGCCCATGCCTGCAGTTAGTACATTTGCTCATTCGATTTCGAAAATGTATACACCAATCGATAGCCTAGGGCTTCCTTTATCTGCATGAGTTTTTCCCGATCAAAATAATAACAATTAGCACCGTGGCAAATTAACAAAGTTTGAGTGTTCTGGAGCGCTAATAGCGGCTATCACAAGAGCGCCGTTCGATAAAAAAGCCAGCAATAAGTACTTTTGCTGATTCGATTTCGAAAATTTATACATCAATCGATAGCCTAGGGCTTCCTTTATCTGCATGAGTTTTGCCCGATCGAAATTATAACAATTAGCGCCGTAGCAAATTAACAAAGTTTGAGCGTTCTGGAGCGCTAATAGCGGCTATACCTTACACGCAGATAGCTAATCAGATTACTTGTAAATTTATGATTTATTTTCACTACATCCTAACCTACATATTTGAGGTTCTAGTAGTATAAAGAATATAACTTGCAATTTATTAAAGAAAATGAAAGACGAAGAAAAAAACAAACTACACAAAAGCATAGAAATATATTTAAACAGATTAAAATTCAGTATATATTAGAAAAACATTACGGTCAAAGAAAATATGTTAAAATTATTGTGACGACCTGCACGGTATCTTCAAGTTTTGGATTTTCTCGCGTATCTCGCCAACGGACCGGTTGCGCTTCCTCGTCAATTTATTTTTCCACAACCACATCCTGCAGTCCTTCTTCCATCGTGTTGCGATGTCGTTCAGAGAGTATCTCTTCCCTCGGTAATTTAACATATCATCGCTTACGAGAAACACTTGATTAGACAAAATCTCTTTCGTCACGTAGCCTCTCTCCGTACCGTCAATCTCGCCCTTGTAGATTTGATCACTCCCGTTCACGTTGTGCTCGTGCTGCAGAAGAACATATTGTCAAATATAGACAATGCCTTTTCTTTCGTCTGTTCGAACGTGTACATCACGTAAACGCGACAGCAGCGATAGATACGTACGTCTAATCTTACCTGACAGTAATTTGTTGATTTTGAGCAACACTTGAGCTCCTCCAGGGCACCAGTGAAAGACCTCGCCTCGCGTAAGCTCAGATTCTGCTGTCCGATGTTAAATCCAATCGAGGACACGGACTTACGAAGGCTGCTCTTCCTACCACCGTAATTTTCTTCATTTGACCATTCCATCGTCCCAAACAGTTCGATCAAAATAATAATACTTATGTGAATTTTTTGGCTGCAAGTGTCACCCTATGACATTTTTCACACAATGTCATCCGAGAATAACTAATTGTTTACGCTTTTGTTTTGTGAAACTATCATAGTAACTTTGACCAGCACAACTATTATTGATCCAGGAGTGTGGGGAAATGTGTTGGTTGCCAAAAGTAAAGCTCGAATTACAGTATAGTACTTTATATTCCGCTAGAAACCCAGAAATGATCAATAAATAATTAATTGGGTAATAGTGGAACGAAGTTCAGAATAACAGTGTCAAATACATTCAATTTATGTTGGTAATATTGAATATCGCTAGAATTTTGATATGTTATGCGTTCTTTCGAGCTATCCATTCAGAAACAATTATACAGCGTTTCAAAGAACACCTAACCAACTAGGAGCTTCGCCAAGGACAAATAGAAGAAGAAGTTTTGGCCAAATAACGTATAACGTATAGCCTATTTCCATGTTTTCAGAACTAACAAAACTGTATTAAAGAATTCGTCTAAAGCATGGAGGAAGATGGAGTCGCTATACGCTATACATTTAGCAGCGTGAAAATTACCGCGGGGGGCGGGGCTAACATGACACTTAAGTACCCTGAAAGTTGGCCGCCTGCCAGGTCCGGATTAACACTGAAATTGGCCAGAAATTTCAAGAAATTTTTTTCTGTAATATATTGTAATGTGTACATTATAAAAAACGCTATATGAACACTTTTAAGAATTTATTTAATCAAATTTCTTTAACAAATACGTAATAAACATATTTCAAAAAATTTTCGTGCGTGCGGTCAGTACAAGCCTGTACATTGTTGACATATATAGTCACTTACCGACATAGACAACGTATACTTATAGACCGGCAACAGTCGGCTTTGGCCGTGACCCGATTTTTCTGCGCGAGAGTGATAGAAGAGAAAGAGAGGTTGTCACGCCACTCTCAAACAGAGATGGCGCTGATGCTCAACCGCCTCAAAGAATCCTACTTTAGCTACGTACTATTTATAGGTCCGGGAAATAAAAAGCGCGTTTTTCGAATTAACGTCTTGTCCGATATACATACTTAAAACAATATTTAAATGATACTGTCATGAGTAGACACGCAAAAACTATGGTATCTACGATGAATGACTCATTTACATACAAGCTGGTTTTCGTATGCAGATTGGACAAGACGTAGTCAATAATTAGTTATTAATTAAAGGTCTTGCAGTGCAAAATTTAATTAATATGTCATTACTTCGAAAAACGCATCTTTTTATTTCACCCACATAACTATGCTTTGCAAGTCCTATGCATTCAATTTATTTAGTTGATGGGCGAAATAAGACGCAATCATTGACAATAATACATATTTATTAACAAAAAATACATATATAAACATTTAGACAGTCGACTTTGGGCTAAATACCTTTCTAACACTGGTAAGGAATCGCATCATGCATTAAATTTGTCCTACAGGTTCTACCAGAATTTGGAACTTTCCACTTTGTTGAAAAGTGCAGGTCACACTCTGTAATTCTTCCTGAGGCGCACAAGTCCCAGGTTTCACAAATCCGCTGGATTAAGTTGATTCAACCAAAAACCAAAGAGCTGCAAGTCAAATTCAATGTTACTTAGTTTAATAGTAAAATGATATATCAATTGCGGACAGCTCTGAGAATATAATACAGAATATATAACAATAAACTACTTTATCTTTACTTACATTTGGATCCTTTGCAAAAGTATACTTATGCATTGCTTTTGCGGTTGACGGACAAGTCCGTACGCAGCAGTGACATATCATATTGACATTAATTCAAATACAAACACGACGAACCACTACGCATGTGTCACAATGACAAATAAATTCTTGTGGTTCGATAGTACATTGCCGATATTATCGACAGAGTGACAACAACGCCATCTCGGTTTGCGAGTGGCGGAAGAAAAATTGGGATATGTCAAAAGTGCCGGAGTGCCAGCCGCATGCTTACCGATGAAATGTTACCCTGGTCGAAATCTGGTTTATAGCTGATTTTCTGATGTTGCAGCTGCGAACAGCGCAATTAGACGTTATATTTTTATGTATATGTTCATACAAATTCACTATAATATCTATAAACAAAGCGAAATAATCAAAATAAATAAAATAATAACACGTCAACGTTGCGAATGTCACTTTGACACTAAAAGTCCTCCGGAGTGGGGGAAGTGGTCCCATATCCGAGCGCTTATGGCGGCTCCTCCTCCCTCCATGGTCTAAACTCTAAGGCATGCGCTGGTAAATAATCATCGAGCTTATATGACTAGAGGGAGCGTGACGGGCTTTGTTTGTGGCCAAAGATAATAAGGTCGAAAGTCGTATATTTTCTCGTTCCCAATGTAACGCACCAATGAGCGGTCAGATTAAACTGGCGGCTATATGTCAAATTTGAATTAGGTAGTCGCGTATGGCGTGAAAGGTAACCTCACAAAATAAAAATCCTTTTCTGTTTTTGAATGTACATACATTTGTAGTACCTGTTATAATTGTGACATTTGTTAAAAAAGCAATTAAACCATCCAAGAGCAATTAATTCGCTATTCCAGTTCTCTGCAAAAATTTTTTTGAGTGACGTTTGTTCAACTTTTATATAGTAACAACAGAATCCATTTTTTTATAGGTTTGGACAAAATGTATTCTTGCGTGTAAGATTTTATTTGTTTCTGTATAGCTTGACCGGCGAGTAGTTGCATCGAGAGCATTGCGCAGTACTCACGTCACGTACTCATTATATTTACGCTCTGCGCACCGCTGTCGAATCAAGTTTAAGTTGGTTGTACTATACATGATTTGTTTATTTTCGTTAATAGGAATATGGGTAATAAACTACAAGCAAAATACAACTTATAATAGGAAAATATTTTATTTGAACATAATTTAACCACTGGTTTTTAAACAAAATGGTCTTGGTGTAAGAACTACGAACTCTTTTTTCTGATTCTAATAACATGGTTTTACACAAATAATATGCTCCATTAATGTTGATAAATTACACACTTTTTGTCTTAATCGCATGTTGTAATGAGACAATTGGCGGATTCGAGCAATTTTCTTGCTTATGGTAGTTCTTGCTAATGCTAAAACTGCCCGTGCTTGAGGAGACGAAGATAAGTCTGAAGTATGTACGTCACCCATATATCGAGGATTGTAGCTACATTAAAATAACGTTAAAATATACCTAAAACAAAGTTACATATTACATAAATTTTCTCCTTTTTCTTGGCAGTGCTGAAGGATGTTCCGTTGGTGTTGCGCTGTGTGGCACTTTCAAAGCTCGTAGCCGTGGCAGTGATTGTTGACTCTGTGTGTCCACTAGTGTCTGCTACAACTGCATCGCTCATACTATCTGTGTCCGTATTTTCATTTGGTAGATCACTCATAACAAAAATACTTGGCACCGCACTACGGGAGAGTTATGGTTTTCCGTCTTTTCCCAGTTTATAATCGCTATTAGAAAAGTGTCTTGAACACAACACAGTTGTTTTAAAACCCCGACTTTTTATAGGTATAGCTTCAATCCGAGCTTGTTTTGAGTCTTGAACTGTTGGAAATCTACGAGAAGGTATATGTTATAATTTAATATTACTGTATTGCGGTAATAAAGGTCATACCTGTGACACGTTATATTTTTTGATGCTGCCTTTTTACAAAAGCAGCAGTTTCGCCCCATTGTTACCTCTTAACCATCCAAGGTACCATCTACATGCAGTCATGCATCTACATAGGTAAACAAACTCATAACCTCGATGTAAACATATGTTCAAAATAATGGCGGTATCTAGCATCTGTGCGCATGCGCGAACAATGTGCACGAGAATCTACACGAAATTCGACTTTATTGACAAGGTATGTTGGGCCACAACAAGCCAATGCATTGGGATAGGCCGTACTCCGTCTAGTTATAGATGGTCTAAGTAAATAATCGATCGCGTATGACCGAATGACAATTGCGAACTGACGTACGAACATTTATCAATTGAAAAATTAGACAGATTGGTACGTACCTAATCCAGAAATTTGATGCGGATTTACAAACCTTGTAATATCAAAAGGCGTTTTCTCGCGAGCAACGGTTAGTTCAAGTTACCTGAAGTAAGGTGTAGTATGTCATTCTCGCAACAAACTTGGGACGTCACAGTTACCTTGAGTAAGCTGGTTGGGGTTACTGAAGCTTACCTGACTGCTGACAAGAGTATGCTACGTCAAGCCCATCGATATTTGAAATTGGTTATCTTTACGATGACAGTACGGTGACAGTTGTTGATCAGTTTACTCATACTTTAGTTTTGCGTTGAAATGTACCATTATAGTGAGGAAGATATACTAGATGATATCAATAGAACAAACACATTTAGGAACGGAAGAGGAAGCAGTTGCTCAAATCCATTTGAGGTCATCCAAAGGAATACCATCTCAGAATGCAAATGCTATATGCATCATCTTCTCGGATTATGGCTTTCCATAGCAGAATGACCTCTGGTATACGGCTATGGGGTGCGTCTTGCTATACTATACCGAAAAGAACGATAAGAACAATTCAGCAGGCCGACCAAACAACACACTGCATTACTTTAATGAGGGCGTACATTTACCAACAACTTCTACAAGCTAGAGACGAGTCCTCAGCTCAGACACGAAAAAGTGCGGCCACCCAGCGGATTCTCATGAACGCAGAAGTTATTACAATACCGTACCATAGAACCAAAGCAACTCCAAACGAGGACATATCATCAGCTCCTTAATAAGCTTCCAAAGAACAGGCTACACACCCCTAGGGACCTTCAAAAGAAAGTTAAAGCATAATATGCTGGTCAGGGAGAGCTTCAATAGGATTGAAGAACTTGAAACCTACGTGAAAAACCATCAGTAACAGAATGCTATATTTTGCTTAAGTGTTTTTGCAATATATTTCAGATTTATTATGTGATATTTAATGTGTCCAGTTTGGTACAAAGTGGAAAATTGTATTAAAATTAATATAACTCCACAAAACAAAGGAAAAGAGGTTTTTATTTAGACATTATTACAAATTGCTGGTTGCTTAAGTGCAACATTTTCTTATACACGCAAAAAGAACCACCCTCCTCATCTGCGACAATCTGCAGCTGACAGTTACTATGAAGTATGAAGATTTAGGTTACGTTAGTAACCTACACCATCCATACATTTGTCACTTGACATAAGTAACTTGACAGAACTAACTATTCGTATTCTCGCGATGTAACCGAAAGTAAGCAAATGATTACGTCATCCACTGACTACAGGTAACCGTATCAACATACTTCAACATACCGAGTATGTTCGCGAGAATACGCCTAATGTGATTCCCGTCGGACAATACAAAGCGACGTAACGCCACAACTGCGCGCCGCGTTCGAGTAAAGTTATTTCGCATATGAGTCATCCGTTGCATACAATTGCCATCCGTCCATCTCTGGTACTATACAAACCCACTACACAAACACACCCACATTAAGATTCCACAATCAAAATGATTCTTATTGTAGATAAACCAACGAACAGCTAACTACGAGGCTATGAACAGACTAATATATGTAGGTCAATGTCACTATGACAAATCCAATAGACATGCATGTCCCCGATATTTATCGTACGACTCAGATCGGGCCGATATGTATCGGCCCGATTCGGTGGACACGCGGGCTTAGGGGTGCCAGGCTATAACAAAATTTTCAAAACTACAAAACTAGCATCTATGAAAGTTCCAACTCCCAAATCTCTAGAGCATGAGCCGCCACTGTATTTTATTTTGGGTAGACCAAAAAAAGCAATTTTCCTCAGATTCCGAGTTAATATGGTCTATTTTGTAAAATATGATTTGGATAGAATGTTTTCAACCAAAGTTGCTTTATTTTAAAATACTATGATACCATAGTGTCATTGCCAAAATTACACGCAGTTTCAGTTTCACTCATCCAATTGAAACAAAAGGAAATACGAGCTTGTAAAGCAGCATATTCTTTACATCTTTGAGGAAGGATCACATACTCTATTACTATAGTTTATAGTTTTACAGATCAGGCCGATATTTATCGGTCCAATCCGGTGGACATCGGGCCGAGTCAACCCTAACGTGCAGGTTCGAGTTATTTTTTTAATTTTACCGCAAAACGGCAATTGTAGCTTCTGTACAAAATTAATTCTTATAAAATTCTGCACGAAAAAGGTTTCCACTTTTTCTTGTTTTCAAATTTTCTACTTTTTCTTAAATACAGTGGTTCTCAAGCTACAAGCGTCCCAATATAGGGGTATTATATTGAATATATTATATAATAATATATGTTAAATATTTGATTATTAGTAATCATATAATATGCTAGCAACCGCAATTCCCAGGATCCATCGTACATCGGTAATCCAATATCAACATTTCATGTAAATAATTCTATATTAACACTTAATTTTGTCAATAATGATAGTTTTGTATTAAATGTTCAACGAAAACAACTGCCCAAATCTTATTCTTGCGATATTGGGTTTAAATTAACAGTGAAATGCCCCTAGATTAGGGCATTCGTAGTTTCAGTAACACGGTATATGTATAGGAAAAAATCGAAAGTACCTTTCTTATGCAGAATTTTATAATTTTATTTGTTGTACAGAAGCTAAAGGCGATTTTTCGCGAGCAACGCCTAGTTCAAGTTACATGAAGTAAGGTCAAGGGTATGGGATTCTCGCGACAAACTCGTGATGTCACAGTTAACTCAAGTAAATTCGTTAGATTGAAAGAATGTTGATTTCAGTGAATAGTTTTATTAGTGATCTTATGGTACCTGGTTTCGAAGCTTCGCTTCGTCTTCAGCCATGCTACAAATACATTAAAAACGTCAGTATATACATTTAACAGAACAATAAAACTTGAATTACCGTCTAATTACAACATACTCCGGCAAAAATTGAGGTTATGAGTCGCAGAATGGATTTCATGAAGGAAAAGTCGGTGAAATCTGCAATATGAACGGAAAAAACTTACATAAAACACTAGTAACTAACAAGACTGTACAATTACATTATACAATCATTAAAATTAGAGTTACGAATGAGTAACATAAAGGCATTTTACCTAGAGACGAACAACGTGTACGACATGAGAAGTCAGCGAGGAGACTGTGACTTAGAGGTTATAAGGTTATGGCGTTTTTCTGTTTATGTATGTGAGCGGCGCGCTTTTCAAAAAAGACCGGTGAACAGGTGAGCGCATTCCATGTTGTGATTCTCATTAAGAAGCAGGCCGGGTGTTTGTAAGTTGTGTCGATATATTTCAAGCTCTTCAAGGACGAACATCTTTTTGCTTTTGTTGATCTCATGTAGCAGTTTAACATTATTTTTGTCAATGTAGTGTGTTTCCTCTACAAGATGTTTAAATACACTGGAATTATTATTAGATTTATGCTCCCTATATCTCCTTTCAAGATTTCTCCCACTTTGACCTATATAAAACTTATTACATGATCCACAATTAATCATGTAAATTCCTGATTTATCAAATATATTAAATTTCGGTTTGGTGTTGGTTAGTTGGTTGCCTAACTTAGAGGTGGTTTTGAATGATGTACTGATGTCATATTTATTTAAAATAGATTTAATCTTGTATGAGATATTACCTTGAAAAGATAGTGAAACATAGTTGTTTACAGGTTTGGAGTGGGGGAATATTTCATTATTAATTAAGTTGTTATGAACTTTGTTAAAAATCTGTTGTAAATCTTGAATAGAGTATCCGTTATTAATACCGATGGTGAGAATATTATTAATTTCATTTTTAAAATGGTCAATGTGAAGGGGGGTGCTGAGGGCTTTATGAAAAAGGTATCTGAAGGATGACATTTTGTTGTTGCTAGAGTTAAAAGAACTATGGGGGATGACAATATCTGTTTGTGTGGGTTTCCTATAGATATCGAAGATAATTCTCCCGTTGACTGTGTCTTTGCTCATGGTAAGGTCAAGGAATTGTATGGAGTTATTATCCTCCTTTTCCATGGTGAACTCCAGCCTACCAAGACTGTTAAGAATATTATGTAGGGCCAGAAGTTGTGCTTGGCTACCCTTGTATATAATAATATATAATAATAATATCGTTAGGGTTAATGGCGTGATGTCACAGTTAACTCAAGTAAATTCGTTAGTGTTGCCAGATTAGGGAATATTTCCCTATTTCTAGGGATATTTTTATAGTAATGGGAAAAAGGAAATTTTACTGATTATGTAGGGAATTTGAATATTTAGGGAATTTTACAAATCATTTAAAATAAGTTTAAAATCTTATGAATGAGTATCTGGAGCTTTTATAGAAACACTTGCTCCATACATCATATGGGAAACCCTATTATACAGGGTGTGTATAAATTGGCGGAAAAGCTACACGTGGCGGTGTTCTTCGCAAAATTCTGAGTCGACAATCTATAATCTAAAATGTTGTACCGTGCTTCTTGAGTCTTCACGAGGTCTCCAAAGTCATGATATCCGATCTCTTGAATGGTGTTATTATTTGAAATCTATTGATGGAGAAGCTGCAGTTTAGAATAAAGAAATATTGAAAATTTTTCTTTTCCTAAATGTTATCTTTCTGCCTAAAAAGTTTGTTTTTAATTTCGGTATTTCGTTAATTTTGTCATAAAAATACATTCGGCAACACTGTAGAACATGGGTAACTTAATTTTGGCATTTGTCACTTTTGACAGTTGTATAATCAACTTAAGTAATTTGACTTGTTTGTGCTAATTTCGTCAGTTCTACCGTTCTATCGTGATTATTCCTACAGTTCATTAGTTAATTAGTTTATTAGTTATTGTATTTTACGTTATCTTTTCGTTCGTTCAACATGGAATATACGTTTAATGAGTATGCCGATATGTATATGGTGTACGGTTATTGTAATGGAAATGCTAATGAAGCAGAACAGGAGTATCGTGTGCGTTTTGCAAACCGGAGGCATCCTACACCAAACGTATTTCGAAGGTTGGACCAACGTGCTAGGGAAACAGGTTCCTTTATCCCAAGAAAAGTGAACGCTGGTCGACAAAGGCGAAGGCGCACAGTACGACTGGAAGAACACATTTTAAACGCAACGTATACAGTTCCCTCCGTTAGTACCCGGCAATTAGCTGTTGCATTAAATGGCCCCAGCAACAAGACTGTTCATTTGGTTTTAAAAGAAAACCTTGTTCATCCATATCATGTTTCCAAAGTTCAGCCCCTCTATGGAAACGATAACATTCCACGGTTAAATTTTTGCACCACAATTTTAAATAGAATTCGTGACGAGGCTGGCTTCTTGAGACGTATTCTTTGGAGTGATGAGTGCACGTTTTCAAGAGATGGTGCATTTAATACTCACAATGTGCACCACTGGGCTGATGAAAACCCAGGGGCATTTTATGAATATGGTCACCAAATAAGGTTTTCGGTTAATGTTTGGATAGGCATAATACATCACAGGGTTGTTGGGGCAATTTACCTACCAAATCGCCTTCATGCAGATGAATACCTTAATCTTTTGGAGCAGGTTATTGATGACATTCCATTGAACATGCGGCCCAATATGATTTACATGCATGATAGCGCTCCTGCTCATAATGCTCGAAATGTAAGGCATTGGTTACTTCCCAAACAGATGGATTGGTCGAGGCGGTAACATTCCATGGCCCGCGAGATCACCCGATCTCAATCCCTTAGATCCCTTAGAAGATGTTAAAAACCGGATTAATTCGGCAGCGTTAGAGATTACGCCGGAAAGACTTGAACGAGTCATACAAACAATACCGCGGAGATTGCATCTGTGTGCAGAAACGGACGGTTTTCAATTTGAACATTTAATATGAATAATTTGGAATGGAAAAAGTTAATTAGAAAGCTTAGTTTGAAAACGTTAAAAAGGTGTACCCAAATATGTATTTTTATAATAAAAATGTCTACTAGTTTGTTTGTTTTGCGTTGTGTGTTATTTAAAATCTATAATATGTACACCACAACGATAAGTAAATGTTTTGGAAGATTGGGTCCGTTCAGTCACTTCAAGCATTTTTGGCGATTGTTAATCGCGTTGGATTGGTTGCTGCCATAGAAAATACTTCGTAGAAAGGAAACAAGCGTGCTAAGAACTTGGTAATACACACCCGCGCCATCTTACGGACAACCAACGAAGTTTTCTATACGCCCGTAGTTATGCAACTTATTCTGCAGAATTATCGGTATCTTTAACCTGTACCTTATGCAACCCATTGTTCGTTCCCAACAGATTTAATGCATATGCATATTATGTATTATATTATAGCAAATCTACAAAAATAACCCATTTTAATGGAATAAATTTATTTTTACACGCCAGTACACAAATACATTACATACATATTATAAACATTTGTAAACTAATTCAGTAAATTTACATGAGACTGTGATATTATAAAAATACATAATATATAAAATATTCACAACCATTAGCATTATAATTATATGCTTGATCTGCCTGATAACATGGACAAAGTGTGAAGACTACAGTTGGCTCCTTTTATCAAACACAAACACATATATTACATACTTATATACACAGTACCTAATTTAGTTATACTTATTTTTTATTCATTTCTCATTTGTAAAATATTTTTCAACACCTTCGGGTATCAGGGATTTTGATCATATATAAAACATTTTTCAATTAATTTGTGCAGCTTTATAATGCTTATTTAACAAAATGTAATCTACATAATATATAATCGAATAATTGAATCAGAATATTGAAAAGTTGAAGAGATTTTATATATACATACATATCATATTATTATATTATATTAGCATTATTAAAAAGAAAAATTGCTGTTCTCATACATTTTCTAAGGTTTGCTAAAAGAAAATAATAATCATTAGTTAATAGATGAAGATCTAGGTAGAATATATATACACAGTCGAAAGTTTTGGTTTTACCATACACATATGCATATACATTAGGGTGTATCGAAATTTCAAATTTCAAGTTGATAAAAAGTTGCCTCTGTGGACCCTCATACACCACCAAAGAAATTGGCCCAATTGAAAAATATTTAGGTCTCCCGCAGGAGGCCTAAAATTTATAATTTTCTTTAAAAATTCAAATTTTTTCATATTTTTGTAATGAAATATTAAGTGATATTAGTTTTTCAAAGCCCACACGTACGCACATAATAAAAAATTTGATGACAAAGAAACTTTTACCAATATTTAAACACATTTTTTTAATTATATGAAAATGGTCATTTTGCTAAAAATTGTAACGAATCTAAATAAATCAGGCGATCTAAATGTTGCATTAGAGTAATATATTTTCCTATATGGTAATATCACACCTTATTGTTAATCTTTTTGTATTTGAAAAACAAAAATCACTTAATCTTTTATTGAAAAAACATTCTAATTCTTAAACTAAATTATAAACTTTAGGCCTTCTGCGGGAGACCTAAATATTTTTCAATTGTACCAATTTGTTTTGTGGTATATGTATATAGGGACAAATTTTAATGAACTTGAAATTTTGAATTTTGAAAAAACGTTTCTTCGGTACACCCTAATATACATATACTATATACATATAACTATTAGTACCTAACAGCTATTTTTTAGCAGCAATTTGGACCCTATCTTTCATCTATCGATGTCCGCTAACACTATGTATAGTGTATACCTATTTTTAATTTATTATCATTCATTGTAGGTAGGGGAAAATTGTTCTAAACCACAGAAATATTTCTAGGCTTTGGTTCATTGTAAACTTTCGAAAAAGTAATCACTGATATACATAGTAAATTACTATTGTCAAATTACTATTTTACTATTAGTAATGTATTTCAAAAATTGCTGATTTACAGACTATTTTCAAAATTTACGGAGATACCTTCATAAATTGACAATAATATAGAAAAAGTCGAATGTAACCAGGCAGTCGTACAATCTCTCATGAAAACCATAAGTCCTATCATTTAGGTCCATCCAGAAGTTTCACAAACTGGAAACTGGCAATGGTGCGACATTACAGTTAGATTCCTAGTTTCTAGATTTCCTGGAGGAACTTGAACAATTTCTATCAATTTATGATTACAGTTCTAGACACTGCTCTATTGGGCGTGGAGTTATCCAGTCATGAATTTTGGTGTACCTTCATAGAAAATTATCGTTATCTTCTTCAGAGGGTTTTATGTTCTTCAGTCCATTATTTGAGGTGCTGTCCGGTCATAAATTTTGGTTCCTTGCTGACGTCTTCCCTTTCTTATATTGTATTTCAATTAAAACCTTTGAAGAAACATCTCATCAGTGTCTAGAATAAAAACAATAAGACATACCATTAAAATCATTAAAAAATGTGCAAAGTTTACCTTATGTAGTAAGGAAATGTTCTTCCGATACATGTTGCTATTATCATCCAGAAAGTAATTGTGCATTTCGATTTCGGGCATATCTTCTGGTTGTAGCTAACCATTTTTGTAAGAGAATATAAGCATGTGTACTGTGTAGTTGTACGTTTACAAGCACTTTCAATTAACATCATTGTATGGCTATTAGAAGATCTCATATCCTCCGTAATCCTGCACAACCATAAGAACTATTAAAGCGCATCATGATACTATTAAATTATATAATTAATTTATTTTTTAAATTATTAACGTTATTATAAAAATATTTAAAATTAAACTTACCAATTAGAAATTTGAATGCCACTTGAGAAATAACGGATATCAATAATTACACTTGCTAATTTGACAGTTTGCATTGTTTGTATTGACAATCGCACATTTTAGTGCGTTACCAAGGTTATTTCTGACGTTGTAAAATTGTGGTGGCGCCATCTTACGTTCATCCAAATGCAAAACATATATAGCTATACTGCCAAGGCGCTCCATATTAGTTCCGTGGGTATGGTTGCTGCCGTGTGCTGAGCTCAAGCACAAAAATGCTTGAAGTGGCTGAACGGACCCATTGTTTACAGTGCATAGTAACACGAACACCTGTTGGATTCAGCGTTGCCAAATCTATGTTTCTTTCAAATGGCTCCTGAGGGCACAATAATGACGCTACAACATTTTAGTATAAAGATTGTTTACTCAGAATTTTACAAAGAACATCGCCACGTATAGCTTTTCCGCCAATTTATACACACCCTGTATAACCGATGCTCGATATTTCTTTCTTTGGGAAAAGAAACTCTATCAGGCAGAGATGCAGATGCAGATGCAAATTCTTATTCTCTTATTCTTATTCTATTTTGACAGAAGATCATACAGCTTCAGAGAAGCAAAATTTACCTCATCAGAAAAATGAAGTCCTATCGTGTTAATGTTATGATAAATTTATTTAGTAATAAACAATTTTTACTATGCTTTTTTGTTATTCTTTTATTACAAATTATTTGTTGCATAAGTGCAACATTTTACTTATAAACACAAAAATGACCACACTCATCTACGGCCCACTTACTAATGCCGTGAGTCCGGTTCTTCACCTGATAATTTCATGACGTCATGCACTGATGGAAAGGAGTATGATGGTGGTCGTTTGGATAAAATTTGTGTTGGAAATCCTGACGGCCTGATGGAGTAAAACGATGAGCGTTCATTTTATATAGCTAACCTAAAATTTATTATTTAATTTTTGTTCTCAAATTCGGTGAAACTTCTTTTTTAGTTGGTAGTGTGTATAAATTGGTTTGGACACCCACTATAGCGTAGTAAAATTATGCAAAAAAAGCTGTTCACTTAGGAAATAATGTTATAAACCCCACAAAGCCACCCTTTATAAAATAGAAAATATATCCTGCACAAAAAAGATATATTCCACCTTTGCTTAAATACCGTGGTTCTGACACTGCATAACATTTTTACTAGAATTTAGCAACCTGTGCGCAAATGTTACACCTACAAAAACATAATTAGTACTATTACAGTTATGTTATTATTTATTTAATTTTACATTGATGAGCTTTTTCAACATCCTCTTTGTTGACTCTGATTGTTTTTTCTTATCCTCCGGGATCTTGGGATTTTGGGAGCGAAATTGCGGTGTTATTTCTAATATTAAATGAAAAAAGCACAGAAGGTATGTGCGGTTATGCGCCTCCAGCCAAAATAAAATGCAAAAACTGAATCAGCTGGTTCACCCCCTCTCCAATCCATCAGGTCCAACGAGCTTCAACTCCGATGAGTTGATAGATCCACCAACACCAAACCGGTGAAGAAATTACGCTTAACTGATGTCCAACTGATGGCTCCAAGATTAAAATAACCCTTTTGATGCCATCAGTTTCCATCACTGACGTTTACGGAGCGGCTTCATGGATATCAGGCTGTAATAAAAGTTGCGGTATATATGATATTAAAACAATATAATTTTAATAATTTTATTTTAAACAAACATAGATATCTTGTAAAATGTCATAAAAAATTAATAATAAAAATATCTACTTATTCGACATAAACTCCTGACTAGCAGCCAATATGCTTTGGTGGTCAATAGGAAAAAACTCCAGCAAATGCTTCCAAACTTCAAAATTAAGAATCAGCACGATACTATTTTTTGTAGCCATGTATGTATATTCGTGCTTCTTGGTTTCATTCAGTCCCTCCAGAATACCAAATGAATTTCCGGTCTTCAGCACCATGTGCACTACGTCAATATAACGTTCTTCCTTGTAGACAGTTACCTCTCCCTTGTGTATAAAGTACATACATCTGTCTATGACTCCTTCAAATTGTATATAGTCACCGTTGAAGAATACTCTGGACCGGACCTTTTGTATGACCTGTCGTAAAAAGTCCTTTTGGCAACCATTGAAGATAGCGTGATTAGTTATAATGTAACCAAATACGCTGGTCAGTATGCATTCCTGTATGTATGTCGGTGCTTCTTCCATAAGAAGTGGATAGACGTCGTTACCGTTTCTTTGCCAACGTCTTCTCACGTAAGATATAACCCTATCAAAGAGAGCAGCCGAGACATCTTCTCTATGCATGAAGTTATTCAAACGACTTAAGGTATCACGATAATATAATCTCGTTAGGAAACATTCGAACACTAATGCATACATCTGGCCGTAACATAAAAACGATAAATGTTGCGAGATCAACATGATCAGAATAAATACCAATATATCAGGGATTGCTATCGGGTAGATATTAGGTTGAGATGTGAAATTCATGAAATTTGCTGCAAGGTTAAGATAAACTATGTAGGTATCAAACTTTTCATGTGATGTCAACATGTACATTGTCGTAAAACATGGCACATGTGGATGCAGGTTTGCCTCTTCACCAATTTTTAAACTAGCCACGAGGAGTATCAGAGAAGCTATTCCGTTTAAGGCGAGGAAGCTCCACATGAACACATACATTACCCTCATCCAGTAAATACTTCTATTGTAAAGGTAATTTTTCGGTGAGAAATACTCGAAGAGATGAGTCAACCTACAGAATCTATTAAATCTGGCAATACCATAAATCAAATACTTAACACTCTCCTCCATGTTTAGAATCAATACTGGTATATCAATTGGGAGGATCGAGATGACCTTCATGATGAACATAACGCGATTTTGTCGAAACCGTTGTCGCACCAACGTAAAATCTTGGACAAGTGCACCACTCCTATCTACGTAACCAGTTCTTTCTCTGGTTATGTAATGCACCATATAAATTAAGTCACCTAGGTAAAGTACGCTGATCATGTAAAGCGAATATTCCTGTACAGCACTTTTATAGGCTTCCAGAATCAACCCAATGTATCCTGGATACAGCAGTACAAACGTATCCCAAATAAGCATGGCCTTCGTGTTTGGTTTGAAGGTGAACTTATTCTTTTGTGATTTCACAGTTACCCTCACAGTACTTTCCGATACTAATGGTGTTTCGTGCTCCCTGCGGATGTATTTGCGATGCTTGGACCTTAGGAATGAAAATTCGTTTTCGATATCTGGATAATATTTTAGGACTCTATGAAATTCTACAGCTGGTAAACTCAGAACCACCGCGTGGCTTCTAACTTCATACATCACTGTTAACCGCACCAGTTTTTTGTTCTCCATATTTCCAAGTATACTTCCTGGGCCTAGATTGTCTAATACAGTGCCATCGAATGATATAACGTCAACACTTCCGCTGTATAAAATGTATATGTCAGGGCTTATGTCGTTCACTCTTCCAATATAAGATCCTTGCACAACTACATCATACGTCATTAAATGCACCAGGTTTCTATAAAATGAGAGCTTCTTATATTTGAAGACAGATGTGTGGCTTAACTGTTTCCCGTACAAATCATACATGACATCGTACTGCAGAGGAATGGAGAAACTTTCTAGCATATTATGGCCACCCCTACCTTTCAATACAAACCATTTCATTCTATAATTATCAAGGACGAGTTTCTGCAGAGACTGTTTGACCTTCAAATTATTCAAATACGCTGAAAGCGATGTCATCAAATTTTGGTATCTTACATGTGTTGTATGAATGAAAGAGTATGTCAGGAATTTTCCAGCAAAACTAACGCAAAGCGTAGTACCGACCACAGTAAAGACCATCACCAATATACGAATACGGTCCGATATGATGAAACCTTGCATTCCTGTGCTGGTGACTATCGATGCTGTAATGTAGACTGTAAAACATTGGGCAATCATTGGACTTGGGGTTCTTGATAAATTTGAAGAGTCAAATACAGAATCTTCAAGGCAGACCAAGCTACCTTCGGCAAAACTGAAACAAAACAAACAGTGAAGATCAGATGATGATATGTATGTAATAATCAGTACCCGGAGAAATTTGTATGTTTTGGAGTGCTAGCAGTCGACCAGTTAAGAGTGTCCGAAGCGGGCACGCATGCGCCAATGACAATTTATGCGCTCGATTAGATTGATCCGTAGGTACGAGCGGGTGCCGGTCGGTAGTGAATTTAATAGTAAATGTTTGTCGAAACCAGTTGTTGTTCAAGAAACTTTATGGTTAGTAATACTTGCGCAAAAATTGTATCGTCAAATTTTAGTTGCTCATGCATATCCTGTAATGATAGTACTTTTTGTTGTCTTTAATACTAACTGCTTCATTAGGTAAATTTCAAACGAAAGATTTAATGATACCAAAGTTTCTTGCATACAAAATTGACACTTCTAACCATGTATCCCGTCTCGTAATAAATGGTTGTGGTGGCAAAGGTAGGTTAGGGCATTTTTCCTTGTTAAAGAGATAATCTGGATGGATAGCGTATACAGGGCAGAAAATTCTTCCCGAATAAACTCATAAATTCTGTGAATAGCGTGCAAAACATGATTTCAATGTTGTTTATTAGTGCAGGCAAATTATGTTGAGAGTGGGTATTAATTGTAGACAGGCGTTTTATCATTGGAAATGGTAAAGGGGTCATAGTGAACGTAGAAAAAATAAATGCAGGTCATGGGGTGGTATAATGTTTATTTGGGGAGATTGAAAGCGGGTGCAAAGTATATTATTGCGTTTTCCGGCGAAACTTGATGTGTTATCCAAAAGCGTCCTATACTAAGTTGTAGATCATAAAAAAATCTACAACATTCATATGGGTCACTTTTTACTATGACCTCAAAATTTCCGAGAAAAATGCGAATGCCAATGCCAAAACGAATTTTCTGTTTTTAATTTTTTGTTGTCGCAACAATAATTCAATTTTAATCAAATTTTGTGAAAGCGTGCCTTTCTATACCTTAAATAAGTATACATTTTTTTATTACACAAAAAACAAGAAGTTTTTGAGATATTTAGTTTTTTCCGTCAAAATCAGACCTTTTTTAAAACAAAATTCTGTGGTGAAAAATCGTCGTACAGAGTTCTTCTGGGACTCAATTTTGTTGTTTTTACATGAACTTATTGATACAATAATAAAAACAATAGTTACTATTTAACATGCTCAAACATTGAAAAAACTCAATAACGACCTTTGCATTGAATTTTTCAGTAATTGTTCATTATTTGCTTAAATTTATAAGAAAATTGCAATACTTGTTACGGCACATTAAATTGTACGGAAAAAATACAAAGGAAACTGGCTCTAATTTCTACACTAATGCTATAACCATTAAATTAGAATAAGAAATCTTCAGATAAGTAAGCAAAATAAGAGTTTTTGGCTTAGAATCAAAAAGTATCCAATACAAAAGTTGTAGGTCAAGAAAAAATCCACAAATTTTGTAGAGGTTACTATATAACATAACCTCAAAACTCCCGAGAAAAATTGCGAATAAGGCAATGATTGGCATAGTTAAATAACTATGCCAATATATAAAAATCAAATAGAAAATGATAAATAAATACTTTTCATTTTTTATTTGTAAATCTGTAAATATATATTGACGGGGTGGGGTCGTTCGGAAAAAGATATTTGAAAATGCAAGTCGCGGTAGGTGCAGCGTGTCGTATACTGACGATGCCTGTCTCTGGACTCCACGTTGTCACCAAGGCCCTACGAGGTGCGCCAAGTTAATAGTTTCCTCCAGGCCGGTGAGCGAACTCATGTGCCAGGGTTGCGTACCGTCTTTTATCCTGCTCGGTCCAGGTCGTGTGTCGACACGTAGTGGAAGGGGGCTCCTACGCCCTCGCTGGTCATGGAGCGCACTGGTATTAGGGGCGTGTTACAATTATAACTTTTGTAATTTATTATTATCAATTATTAAAGTACTGTTTCACCTTAAATGTTATCACATTTTTAACTAAAGATTTTTTCATAAACAGTTTGTGATCTTTTAAGACATAAATAATTTACTTTCAGAAGTTTCGTCAAAACTAAATTAGAATTATAAATTCTAAAAAAAATGAATTTTTCGCATTTTTCTCGGAAGTTCTGAGGTTATGTTATATAGTAACCTCTACAAAAGTTGTATATTTTTTCTTGACCTACAACTTTTGTATTGGATACTAAGACAAAAACTGACTATTTTGGTTACTTATCTGAAGATTTCTTATTCTAATTTAATGGTTATAGCATTAGTGTAGAAATGGGAGACAGTTTCCATTGTATATTTTTCGGTACAATCGAATGTCGTAACCAGTATCGCAATTTTCTTAAAAATTTAAACAAATAATGAACAACTACTGAAAAATTCACTATCGCAAAAGTCGTTTTTGAGTTTTTTAAATTTTTGAGCATGTTGTTAAATAGGGACTATAATTTTTATTATTGTGTCAATAAGTACATGTAAAAACAACAAAAATGAGACCCAGAAGAACTGTACGATGATTTTTCACCACAGAATTTCTTTTTAAAAAAAGTCTGATTTTGACGGAAAAAACTAAATATCTCAAAAACTTCTTGTTTTTTGTACAATAGAAAAATGTGTGCTTATTTAAGGTATAAAAGGGTACGCTTTCACAAAGTTTGATTAAAATTGAATTATTGTTGCGACAACAAAAAATTAAAAACAGAAAATTCGCTTTGGCATTGGCATTCGCATTTTTCTCGGAAATTTTGAGGTCATAGTAAAAAGTGACCCATATGAATGTTGTAGATTTTTTTATGATTTACAACTTAGTATAGGCCGTTTTTTAATAAAACGTCAAGTTTCGCCGTAAAACGCAATAATATGCTTCGCACCCGCTTTCAACCCTCCCAAATAAACACTATACCACCCCATGACCTGCATTTATTTTTTTTACGTTTACTATGAGCCCCTTTACCATTTCCAATGATAAAACTCCTGTCTACAATTAATACCGGTTTTGGCTTATAATCAGTTAATTTGCCTGCACTATATGTAATTTTCAAATTTTTAGCATGATCGCAGCAGCGTAAGAAACAAAAGGTAATACTGTGATAGCGTCTGTGATTCCTATTTTTTTGGCGCCATTTACTATTGTACATATCTCTTCAGCTTTGACTGTACAGCCAACCTGAGTAGAAATTAAATAGGGTTTAAGTCTTGCGGGTCTAGCAATCCGACAACGACGTTGTCGACCATCTACCCTTTATATCAGGAGTTTCATCTGCAGAAACCCAAATATTTATCGGTTAGTTTTGACTTTATTGTAGAAATTGTTTTGTCATATTGCCGTTGTACGTAATATTTTCTAATTGTGGATTTATCGGATAAGTCTCGTCCATTTTTTTTTTGTAATAGCGGAATTAATAACACTGGCCTGCGAAAAAATATGTTTGGCCGGCGCTTTTAAAGTTTTATTGTGATTTTACATAAATATGACTTACTGAACTCAAATCAAATATTCGCTGATTTTCAGCACGTAGGAATTTCTTGGAATAACAAAAAATAAAACAAATTAAATTTCAAATTAAAAATCTATATATAAAAATCTAAACGACTAAAACATTATGTTTTAAATGAATTTTGATGTCTTTGCGGTCTAATAAACAGTACTCGACATTTTTTTTATTTGAAATAAAAGAAACAAGTGTTAGGTTTTTCATGTTTTAATGAGCCGAAACATGTTCAAATTTTGAGAGCATACCCCCGCATTCATATTAGACAAACATTTAATATGGAACTTATATTCAGAAACGTACTTTATTGAATCTACATACGGATAAAGGGATCGGAAGATTCAAAATTTCATTATTCTTTAACCTTCTTCACTAATGTTAAATAAAGATTGTTACGGACGAAAGTAATTCACGACGAATTATCCTACTCTTAAAGTTTGTGCCATCTTCCGGTTGTATTCAACGCACTACAGCTTCCGATCGGTACGTTTACGGACATAATTTTGCTTTAAAAGTTGGTGGGCTATTAATACCTGTATATATTTATTAACAATCTGTTTAATTTGTACGTAGGCTTTCACGGCCAGAATCATTATATATATATATATATATATATATATATATATATATATATATATATATATATATATAAAACTTTGAAATAGTTAATACAAGATGGCGGTAATTTTTTAAGTTAAAAAACTACAGCCACGCCTGGGATTCGAACCCAGATATACGGATTGCCGGTCCGATTGTGTGGCTGTAGTTTTTTAACTTAAAAAATTACCGCCATCTTGTATTAACTATTTCAAAGTTTCATATCAATATATGCAGGTTTCTGCAAAGAATTAACATCCATTATATATATATAAAGTCCATAGAATAACGTATATTATGGAGAAAACATTAGAAGAAAGGCTTATTTGCTCAACAATATTTCTTAGTGTGACACAAGCTTTCGATAAGGTTTGGCACGAAGGATTGATACACAAACTAAAGAGTATGCTACCTTTACAATACGTCGAGCTGCTAACATCCTATGTATCTGATAGACTATTCAGAATAAAACAGATCGATGAATACTCGGAACTAAAAGAAGTAAAAGCTGGGGTACCCCAGGGTAGTGTAATAGGACCAATTTTCTATCTACTATATACAAGTGAGCCACCACAGCTGGAAAATGTAACAGTCGCCACATTCGCAGATGACCAAGCTCTAATGGCAGTGGGATCTACTATTGGAGAATCTACTATGAATCTTCAACAAACTAGTAATAAAATATATAAATGGACCATATGAATGGAAGACCAAGCTCAACGAACTGAAATCTGTCCACGTGAACTTTACAAACAAAAGAATCGAGGGCATACCTCATGTCAAGATTAACGACGCCATAGCTCCATATGCGAAAACTGCAAAGTATTTGGGTATGACTGGGTACAACGCTAAGGTGGAAAGAACACGTTAAGAAGAGTGGAGCTTGGTCTCAAATACAAAAAGCTGTACTAGGTTCTGTGAAGAAAATCTCAGTTGTCAGTACAGAACAAATTGCTAGTTTACAACCAAGTACTAAATCGATTTGGTTATACAGCATCCAGCTTTAGGGTTGCGCGAAAAACAAACAAATAGATACAAGGAATCCAGACTTTCCAAAATAAAGTACTAAGGAACATGGTTAAACAGCTCCTTGGTAGATATGGAACAGTGACGAGTACAGTGATCTTGGTGGGCCACAAGTCATCCAAGAGATAAAAAGATTCGCCGGTACGCATGAATCTCGCCTAAGCCATCATGTCAACGTAGAAGCCCTGCAGCTACTGGGGAACCAGAATCTAATGAGAAGACTAAAAAGAACTAAAACCTTCGAACTAGAAAGCAGAGCACAGTGAGTGAAGCGTTAGTGCTTCTGACAAAGTGAATATCGGACATCAGTGTATAGCCTATTACAGACAAGTATCTAGTTTTAAAAATTCAGATTTAAATTTGTGGTTAATCTTTTGAATTAGTTTCAATATATTAACCACCATATGCTTATTTAAAAAAAAATAATGAAAACAGGAACCTAGCTTTATGTGCAATGGGAAAGCAACATTTTCAGTTCATGGGTCACCAAACATTTTCTGAATATATTTTTTCCCTTGGAATAATATTTGCCCGCGGTAGCCAATTTCCTGTTGTTTAGTGTTTAGCGCCTACTGCCCCACTCACACAGAAAGCATAGCATTATTTTGTATCCTAACTGCTCTCCTAATATCATTGTCGTGGATCGAATGTGGCGATCATGTGGCGGTCATATAATATTAAAAAACGTTACTTGTATTCGAGGCCAAAATTATGCGAGGTTTTCGGATATCTTTTGCCGTAACAGTAGAAAATCTAGTAAACGTTACGTGATAGAAAGAAACTGATGACATATTTGTATTCTACGCATAAAAATAAACTGAAAGCAAGTGTTGCTTTTAAAAGCGCCATTTTGTCGCAGGCCAGTGTAATTTTTGTGAAAGGTGTGTTAGCAGAAATAAATGGTTCACGTAAATCAAAAAAGTCTTTTTGATGTTCCTGATGCATTTTTCATGTGTTTTTTTCTTATATGAATCCGAAGATTAAGAATATTGCGAATAATTAAATTTCGTGAAATTCCAAACAACGTTCCGTTTCTTAACGAACGTGAATGTATTGCCAAACTCAGCTAGCGAACGATTCATTGCAACATTTTCAAATTAAGTACAACAATAAAATAAAAAAAGAACTCAACTAGTATAAAACAGAAGAGTAATTTCCAAATGGGAAATAAAAACAGATATTCACTCAAAATTTCCAGAAGTAATACACTAAATCATAAAAACTGAAAGAATCAGCTCAATCAGAATGTAACGGCGAAGCGGAAATTTAAACAAGGCAAGCGACCGAACTCTAGCAACGCCAAAGCACATGGCGACCACATGGGCGAAAGCCGAAACCAGACCGGCTAGCCGCTCGCGTCACCCACCATGCACGACACTGGAAACTATACGTTTTTCTCCGTCAATTGGTAATAAATAATAATGGAAAGAATATATATTTTAGTCAATTTCAAAGCGGATTTTCTTTTTAGTCACTCGTCAGATTTCACTATTATTTTAATCAGTTGTAGGTTGATTCTTCAGTATCGATACTATGGTAGAAATTATAGGATAAGAAATATCGAAAATCAATTGATTGACTGACAAAAAAAAACAAAATAATAAAGAAATTCAGTTTCTCCACTGCCCCAACAAAGCACACATAGCTGATGACAATTACAAAAAGTTCATAATATATACAATGTGTGCCAATTCTTTTCCTGCAAAACTTTTTTCAGATAATAATTGCCATACAAAGTAAAAATTTTCATATAGACTTATCTATTATTTTTTCAATCGTTACAGCCGAGCCATTTGAAATATTAACAATATATATTATGTAGTTGAATCAATTTAACTTTGCGTGTTGTCAAAAGTGACATGCGGCAGTTACGATATGATTAAATGCATTCCCACTCTTTCTACTGCATGCTAAACTATTGACACTAACGTTGGACGTATGTCTCGGCTGGCTAAGACACACGATCTCGAATACTAATATGTATACTAGTGCGCAGAAGAAAGACAGAACTACAGTACGTCGGTCATTGGGTAGTTCGGATCTCCAGCGGCGTCGCTAACATGAGATTCAGGGTAACTGTCAGTTGTGATGGTATCATACATTAAAATGCCGGGAAAATATTTAAATCCTCAAACGAAATAGTTTGTGGCCAATCTTATAGACTATTTTGCAGCGGAAGAGGATAATACGGATCCCCTAATTTCCCTTAATGCAATTCTGCAGAGAGTTGCGGATGCATTAAAAAAAAAGTCTAAGGACAGTATCTAATAATAAAAATACCAGAGAGACAAACGATTCATTTTATACCAGAAGAAAATCTCGAACTCGGAGGATACCAAAAACCTAAGACGTTGATGAGGGTGCAAAGATGCAAGTTCGCAACACACTGTATCACCTTTACGCTGCAAGTACGCTATTGCATTACCATATTCTTCCTGTAGACAACATTTAGCAATATTTAATACTAGGAAAGCATGTTACCATTACATCCTTAAAGGAAGAGCTGCGTGAAAAGTCGCTTTTGATTTTTGTATGCAGACGTATGCTTTTCCTTTGGCAAAATTTATTCGACTACGCCACTGGCCGAATGACAACAGTCGATTGCACCAGACGACTGTCACATTTGACAACACGCAAAGTTAAATTGATTCAACTATACCATATTTTAAACGGCTCCAACTTCTTAACGAATTGAGAAAATCAATATAACTCCAGGCAACGAAGGAAAAATCGTGTTAATCAAACCTAAAGGCTGGTTTTCCTAGGAACAGGTTTTCTACGCAGCCTACAACGTAAAAGGCTTAGCGCAACACGCCGTCATATCACCAATAGGGAAGCAGTGTGAGTGTTTTCCTACAGAGCGCAAAACGTAATGTCAAAATACAAAATGTCAAAAGTTCGTTTCATATTGTCAAAAGCGACATGAGCTAGTTAAGATGCGATTGTCATGCATTCATTCTTTCTACGATATGTGAAAAGATTGACATGAACGTTGGACGTACGTCTTCTCAGACGACTGACACTTTTGACAACACGCAAATATCCCTTAACCAAACTATAAGTAGGCCACCTAAATAGCTGATACTTGATACATGGGGTGTTTACTTCCCATACGCAGGCGTTGATAGCAAAATTTTAGTTCACCCCCACGCGCTATCTCTGGCTAGCGCCCTGCTATACCGTCCGAATCATATGCTTGATACCTATTGGCTCGTTCAAACCGTCACTGTGGATGTCGCGTGTTGCGTAGTCATGGCGTTAGTAAACCATAAACAACCATTAAGTTCTGTCAATTAACTGTCTAGTGACACTGCTAATTTTTACCACAGACATTTAAACGCATATTTTTCACCTATATATGGGTGATGTATATAACTTTCAAATTTCTATATATATATATATAGAATAATATAATATATAATATATAATATAAAGAATATATATAATTTTTGTTCTGTATTAGTTCCAGCACGCGGTTTTCCTGATCTTATGAATTAATTAAAATATAATATGAGAAAAGGCTAGAAGTGGGAAGTCTATTAGCGCCTCCTAGCGGATGGGGGTGAACTAAAAATAGAAGCCACAAAGATTGCCTTGAGTCGCCAATCTATATTAGTATATATGTATTTTATCTATGACTTGATATGCCTCTATTCAGTTGTACGCTGCGTAAAAAGCCTGCTCCTAGGAAAATCTGCCTTAAACGCGTTTGCGCTGACTTTCCAACTGTTGCGTTACGGTTGCGTTTGCTGAACGCGCCCATTGACACGCATTCGAATACAAAAACACCGAACAAGCAGATGCGCACCAATTTTGAAAATCACAGATATAGCGTTTTAAAACTCACTGCCTGATGACAAGCTGACATACGAAAGCTTCACTGGTTATGAACTCTTACCACCGCTAGCCTGAGTAAGTGTGTGCAATATATTTTTAAGTAGTGATGAATCTTGTACAGTGTATCATGTATATATATTGTCTATGAATCGACAAAAAAAGAATAAATTTTTCAAAAAGCAGCATCATATTTCTTTATCGATATATATTCTTCAGAAGAAATAGTGTTTTATATGAATACCACTCTTTTTTTATGGGATTTTGCCAAAACTTTACTAGCACACACTTGGATGCATAGATATAGAAGTTGCGTTGCATTTCCGAAAAAAAAATGAGTATTACATAGGACACTTGTTAGACATATTGTCACGAAAAGTTCTCGTTTACGCCTTCATGGAGCGTTTGCTGGTCAATCCGCATATTGTTTTCCATGTATGCATTTTTATAAATGAAATTCATGACAAAACGACCGGATGGGAGAAACCAGCGAGCGCTATGCTAAAGGTAGAAGAGTTTAATCGTAATGTAGCAGCTTACGGGGACAGGTGTTCCCAAATAATGATGTAGATTATAAGGGCTTTATGGTGTTACTTCACTTGTCCCCGACTGTATTCCAGTGGCTGCGAGGCGTTAGATAAATAGATAAAACGTAAGTTTAATAGTATTTATTATTATTAGAACATATTTAGTGGTTTTGGTACCGCCGCAATATAGTTATTTAGCTAGTCAAGCGAGTAGCCCCAAATATAATTAAGTAGTTCATATTTCTCGGACGTGACCGTATTGGGAGTGACCAAGTTTTGCATGCTATTGCTTTTTTTATTATAAAATATGGTGCTCTCTCATGTTTTCAATGACTTGGCTAGCGGATAGGTTTACCCAGCACATAAATAAGTTTTAAGTGCTTTTGACGTTTTTCTAGACTAACTTGAAAACGATAATTAGTAAACCAACTATGTATAGACATTGTTTGTAGAGAATTAAATAATTTAGACACTTCTTAATAGACAATCATTGTCGTTCGATCAATAAAAAGCAAGATATTGTTAAAAAAACTCAATTCGGTTATCTTTGACCGTGAATAACTCACAACGCAGACACCTATCGATGGGGACTGCGTGTGTATAAGGTGTATACAAAAATTCACTTTGACTCCACTTGATTCTTGTGGTTGTAGCACAGTATCGTTACTGATGGATAAAACTACAACTTAATGGAAAATAGAGTTTCAAATTGTAAAACTCAATTATATATTCACACCCCTGGTTAAAATGTTACAGCTCGTATGTTACAAACATGTTGAAATCAAACTTAATACTTACGATGATCTATTTTCAGTGAACTCACACTCCAGCAGCATAATGTAGTAAGCAGAGTAACAGCTGAGCACCGTAACATAAGGAATGAACGTAATTCCATATGATTTCCGTGCGAGCGTTTTTGAGAAGTATAAATAAAAAAATGACGTAAACCTGTACATCTGCAGCAATTTATTCGAATGCACTAAAATAACGAGTGGCGAAGAGCTAGGTGCGACCATTAAAGTAGTTGGCAACATTCCAATGACATCCACGATGAAGGCACCTGTCAAGTAATTTTTGGCCGTGAAGAGCGGATGGTAGATTAATATGCCATCATCTTTATAATAAGCAATGTGCAGCCTGACGTATATATCAGCTAAAGCTAAGAAGTCTAACACCAACAGAAAGTAGGATATCTGCGATATAATCAATGGCACCAAGTAAAATAATACGCAGCTGAGTAACGCGCAAACACATCTATTCAGTTCCCAATAGTACATGAACGCACCATTAGGATGTATTGTAGTTCTCATCAGCAGGTATTTTATAAACGAAAACATATATAACTTATCGAACGGTACGTGGTAATCGTACTCGGCGTAAGAATCTTCAGGTAGATGCCACGGAACTGTGAAGAAATTTGCTTCATCAGCAACATCGGATAGATCCGGATAATATTCATTATCGTCAACCAAATTCTTCAGTGCTGCTTTAACGTCAACACTGTCACGCAGAACTGAATAAACATCCATGGTGGACTGCCAGTATTTATTCGTGATTGCCCTCAATTTTTTTATGTTAAACTTGAGCGCTTTACAATGAGTGACACTGACGTGCGTGTGAACTGTGGGCATTTTCATGTAGGCTTCTATTAGATTTACAGTTGTTGGTGTGTTGATAGTTTTGATAGCTCGTCCGTGCCCATCAAAGACGTTAAAATAGCCTTCGTATACAATACTAACCATATAGGTCACATCTCCGCTATACACGATAATTTCATTGGGAGGAATGATGACTTGTGTGAGGATTCCACATACATCGTAAATTAACTCATCTGGTAGAGATTGAAAGCATCGCAAGGACTTGAGGATATCACCGACGGTGTACATCATATAGTCCTGGTAGCTCTTTTTCGGCATCTCGCACGAAACCTCTTCCGTTCCCATTAACCTGTTGCACTTATTATCGGCCCATTCTATATTAATTATTTCCATGATTCTCTTGTCGTACTTGGTTAGAATGTGGTAATACTTTAAAAGATTCAAGACACTGGCGCATATATCTTGGACTTGAAACTTCGGCAGGTTTACCATTATATAACCCGAAATGATGGTCGCAGTGAACACTACATATAACGTGATGCAAGCAAAGTTGGCTGGCGTTGTAAAGATATCAGGCGGGCTATAAATCCCGTAAACATTTGAGTTTGTAAGCATTAGTACTGCTTCAAACAGCAAGGCGATACGATCGTCAACTGGGATGAAATAGCCAAGGATGCAGAAGCAGAAAAAACTTACATATGACAGCCCCATAAAGTATTTTATGTATCTGATGATTAGCTTGTTGGCATTAAATTGCACGTCCCAACTGTTAAGTAACGTATTAATCTTCCATACTTTCAATAATCTATTCATGTGGACCTGGCAGTGGTGCTGATTCGTTGGTGTTGTTGTTATTAGACAAAGAAACATTTCCAATGGTACACAAGCTACAATATCCAACCATATTTGAGCAGTTTGCAACCTTGCTTTTGCTGTCGTTTTGAAATTCAACGTGACACCGTGTCTTCCTCTCACTGCTGTCGACAACTGAATAACTATATCCAACAGGAACAGATGAGTAACGAGAGCCTCAAACCAGAAATACCAATCAGGAGTATCAGGTATTAAAAAGGCATACATCGGTACCACAATAGCTAAAATGAGTGCAATTGCTATGATAACCGAATTCCACAATATGCCTATGACTGAATTCGGCTGGAAAATGAAAGGAAACTTAGCCCTAACGAAAACTGAATCTTCGTCAACCTCCAGACGCTCCCTAACAACGAACATGTCGAGGTACTCAGCGTGGAAAAGCAGCTTCTTGAATTCGGACGCTTTGACTTCGTTGATCAAGTAGATGTTTTGAAACTCATGCCTGAATGTTGAGTCAGCGTCAACGCACATCAGTCGATGCAAAGTATTTTTAATCCACAGCAAAGTGTACGAGTCTACGTTTCCTCTACGTCGGTCGAGTAAACCTTTGGCATGAGTCGATGATTCATGAAGAGCCACTGTTTCTCTAAAGCGACCGTATATGACCTCCTTAGCGTCTTTGTGCTCTTGGCTGAAAAACTTGGGAGTCCTAAGGAAGTCACTTTTTCGGAGAATATGAAATTCACAGAATGTTTTGCAGCGGATGTAATGGCTCGATTTATACGACAATAACAAAGAAGCTTCTCCAATACACGTGCCTTCACATAATGACAGGATTGACGATTGTTCATCCTCGTTCGATAGGATTTCTATAGTACCAGAAGAAATGTAAATCATTTTGTTCTTCCATTGCCCTTTTAGGTAGAGATACTCGCCTGGCAGCCTGAATTCCAACTGAACATAATCTGCTATGTAACGGAGGTAGTGAACATGCATATCCCTAAATAGGTGAGAGTGTTTAAAAGCTGTCCATGCTATATCTATTTGTAACTCGTTATACATGGAAGGATGTAGAAAACTCTGACCAGTTCCAAACCCTTCCCAGACCAAGTTGAAGCATTTGTTTCTCTTCATGTTCCATATGAGATGGAATTCCTCGTTCACTCTCTCTACAAAATGTTTAGGGACCTTGTCTCGTTTCAAAGATTCAATTACAGCACGACAACAGCTCGAATAATGAATCTGGTTGCTATAGTTACTAACGTGGGTGACTGTGCAATGTGCAATGGCTGATGAACAGACAAAGTAATATACGAACATTTGTACCGCAATGCAAAGAATGCGGAAGTAGTTATCTTGTGGCAAATTGAGATAACCTGTACAGGTCACTGCTGATGTTATAGCTGCTAGATAGTCTCTACCGTCGCAGAACTGATCGGCGCACTCATCTTTCTTTAAACATAGCAAATTGCAGTAGACGCCGTATATAAATGCTGTCAAGAAGACCAGAATTGAAGTAAACTCAATTAATTTGTGTATCCAAGAACTATTGATCTGCCAGTCCCTTTTGGTGTTATAGTAACTGATGAGGGCTATTTTGAGACTACGGTTTAAGCGAAATACGCAAAACAGTTTATCATCGTAGGCGACAGCTTGTTCAATTGGAAGTACTGATATGATTTCTATGACTAAAACCCATATTGGTCGTGCCGCTAATTTGTGGTCAGATGTTTTGGATGTAAGGAAGTACATGCTTAAGCCTTGTAGCATGGTACCCAGCAGCGAAATTCCATCCATGGCGTAAAACATAACTGAAGAAGTTAAATTAAGAATTAAACTACACTATAATGATTGTTTTCGTGATTGACTTACGAATGAAATTATATTCCCTGTAAACGGAACGACATTTTCCGTTCACTGATAAAAAAATATTCCCCAGCACGGAGCAGTAGCTCAATATAATATTGCAACCATACCAAGCTTTGTCCGAGGGCAGCAATAACAATCTCCCCCATAGTCTCTTTAGTAAATGGTCTAATTCTCCTTTGCCTTCTTCTTCCTTGTCTTCCTCATCTTCTACATACTTCAGAACATGCATATTTGATTTATTAATTTGATTAAACGTCAGTTATTACATCTTGGCTGTGCTTCCTGGGTTACCAAAACTAATACGGCTTGCTGCTTGATTCTAAAAATCTCCAACAATTACAAGTACAAATTAATCTATTGATTAGATCAGTGATCTCCAAAGTGTGGTAAATGTACCCCAGATGGTACCCGAGACGATACTTGGGGTACTCAAAATTCGCGAAATTTAGAATTGTTATTGAATTAACGTTTAAATACGCGTATTAAAATAGCGACATGATAACCCATTAATTATATGTAGGTATATAGGTACCTTATGAACTAAAGGCAACAACATTTTTGCACAACAGAACATTTACGATATATTATAGTACAGCGAAATTAGACGAAAATAAAAGTATATCCAATATAATTATAATTGGATTGGATTTATGTATGATTGACTGAAATGAATATGTGAATTTTGACATATGGTCAGTTAAAAAAAAACTAATAACTTCTGGATAAAGGCCTCCCCAAAATAGTCTCTTTCTCGTGCGTTTGTTTTGAAAATTATCGATCAGAGCTTCACTGACGCAACAGTGGGCAAAATGTAGCGACTTGCGTTGTAATGTGATTGATCATATCTGGTCATTGGTATTTTTATAGGAACTGTGAATAGAAAGATATTAATTCGGTTCCACTGTTTCCACACCTCTAGCCCAGTCAAATTAGACGAAAAAGCCGGCAAATTTCAGAAAAATTTGCAACCCAGCTGGATTTTTGTACACACCTTTGGTTTGACATTACAAAGAACGTGTCATTGTGCCATCGATATACAATACAATACAATACAATACAATACAATACAATACAATACAATACAATACAATACAATACAATACAATACAATACAATACAATACAATACAATACAATACAATACAATACAATACAATACAATACAATACAATACAATACAATACAATACAATACAATACAATACAATACAATACAATACAATACAATACAATACAAGACAATACAATACAATACAATACAATACAATACAATACAATACAATACAATACAATACAATACAATACAATACAATACAATACAATACAATACAATACAATACAATACATTACAATACAATACAATACAATACAATACAATACAATACAATACAATACAATACAATACAATACAATACAGTACAGTACAATACAATACAATACAATACAATACAATACAATACAATACAATACAATACAATACAATACAATACAATACAATACAATACAATACAATACAATACAATACAATACAATACAATACAATACAATACAATATCATTTATTTCCAGAAAAATACAAAATACAACAATATATAACATATATGAAAAATAAATTGCACATTAAGCTGCGTTCCCACGGAGCGTGATACGATAGCGTGAGACACGCGTTCGTGGAATACGACCGGTGTGAACGAAGTGTCGTGGGTTAGCTGCTGTCACTGCGTGCTGTCACACGAAAGCGTTCTGCTCACGCCTCAGATCAAACTTGTTTGATTTTTTGTCGTGAGTTCGCTCGCGTATAGTCATCACCATCGTCTTTTCTTCCGTTTTCTTTTTTCGGTTCGGGCAACCGATTCATCCTTTGTGCTAAAATAGCACCAAAAACCGAACGCCCACTGCACAAGTCTCGATGAGCAGCTCGTTCATGGTCGACTTTCCGCGATCAACTGTCAACACGTTTTCGTTGACACGCAGTCCGTGTGAACTGTTCACGACCCACGACTGGTGGAGGCACTCCAGCAGATGCACGACAGCAAGTACGAAAGTGTGATACACGTTCGTTTTCACGCCTCATGGGAACGCACCTTTAAGGAAAGTAAGTCAAAACAAAAGAAAAAAAGCGCATCTATCATTGATAAAACTCTTCCACCGTGTATATACACTTCTCAACCAGATATTTCTTTATTGAACATTTAAAGTTTGTAAGCTTGTCATATTTTTCATCTCAACCGGCAAGGCATTATAAAGTTTGCATCCATTGAACTCCAGATGCTTCTGATAAAGGCTTGTTCGATGCTGTTGTGGTCGTAAACTATGCTTATTTCTGATGTTGTAAGCAGTCAACTGATTTGAAGCAAATCTTCGCTGGTTCTTAAACACAAAACACAGAATCTCGTAAATATAAATAGCCGGCAATGTCATCAGTTGCAGTCGCTTGAAATGCTCTCTACAGGATTCGCGATGTTGTAAATTTTCAATAATTCGAATTGCTCGTTTCTGCAGAACAAAAACCCGGCTCGATTCGGAAGATCGACCCCACAGAAGTATCCCATATTTATAATTGAAAAAATGCAACCGTAGTAGAAATCCATCATATTATGGTGTCTGCGTTGCGAGCAGAAGGTCAAAGATGGCCGAATTATCTTTTTTTCAATATCTTGCTTTCAATTGATCATACGTCAATGAGCTTCAAAAAATATCTGTACATTTCAGCGCGAGTTGGCGCTTAAAGTTATAAATAAATAAATGAATAAAACAGCCTTTAGTAAGTTCCAAATATACAGGGTTGGGCAACTAAATGGAATATTGTCTGCACAGAGTAAATGATTAGTTTTATCAAAAAATTATAAACATAAAAGTTGTTTGACTATTTTTCTCCCATATTTTCACAAAATCTAATTATGTCTAAATAGTAAAATAAAAGCATGGCGACTATGACGTCATTTTTTTTAAATGGCAACATGACGTGTGGGATATCGTTGGATACCATACCTTTACAACCGTATAATACATTCCTCCATACTCATAATAAATCAACTGTAAATAATAAGAAACGCCGAATGATCAATAAAGCGCGTTTCCTTTATTATTAGAAAAAAAAACAACAAAAACGACACTACAGGATGCTAACTTAAGCAAAATTTAACATAAATAATGAAATTAATGCAAAGGTTCCAACTGAGCACCATTCACTTCTTGACAATAATAAAGTCTGTCAATAAAACCCCGTAGTGAGTTAGACAATGCCTGTGCTGGAGTGCGTATTAACACACGTCGGATTTGTTCCTTCAAGTTCTCTAAACTATCCGGTCTATCTTTCTAAACCCTATTTTTTAAATCACCACATAAATAAAAATCCAACGGGCTTAAGTCCGGTGAACGTGGGGGCCACTCTATTGTCCCCCTTCTACCAATCCAACGATTTTGAAAATAATTATTCAAAAATTCACGGACTGTTGCGGAATTATGAGGAGGTGCTCCATCCTGTTGAAACCAAACCGTGTTGATGTCTTCAAGTCTTTGGATATCAGGACAAATGTTTTGTTGCAGCAAGTCCAAATATATCTGCCCAGTCAGCGTCCCGTCTATAAAATAAGGAATAATAATGTGGGTATTTAAAATACCAACCCAGACATTAACTTTTTGGGGATGCTGGGTATGCGCTTCCTGTATCCAATGTGGATTTTCTGCCGCCCAGTAACGACAATTGTGACGATTAACACTGCCGTTTAAGCAAAATGTTGCCTCGTCGTAAAATATAATTTTCTTAACAAATTCATTGTTGTTACACAGCTCGGTTATCTGTTCACAAAACTGTAACCTTCTATCGTGGTCATCTTCGGATAGCTCGTGCACTAAATGAATTTTATATGGACGGTACTTTGCTTGTTTAAGAATTCTTCCAACAGATCGACGACTTATTCCAACATTTAAAGCTAGTTGATTGGTAGATGTTTGAGCGAAATCTTGGACAGACAACAACACATCCAAGCTCGTTTCTTCATATGTTGCCGATTTGGTTCGAATTCTAGAATAGCCACGTACGTTTCCACTAGCATCAAAGCAGGGTAAAATTTTGCTGACGGTAGACTGGGTAATGGGATTTCTGTCGGGATGGACATCATTGAATAAATCGCAAACCTCTTGTTGCTTCCGTTTATGGTCTCCATAACCTACCATCATTAAAATTTCAATTTTTTCACGTTCCCTTAATCTGGCCATTTTTTAAACTAACTAAACAAATTGTACCATTGACCACCACGTGTATACCATGGAAATGAAACCGTTTCTGTGCCTATAACGTCGAAACGAGTTTCTGTGCCTATAACGTCGAAACCTATAAACGATTGATTTTGGAAATAAAAACCTGTAGTACAATATGAAATGAAAAAGTCTACTTTGGCCAATACGAGTACGTACACTAGCAAAGGTACGTTTCTGTATTATTTATTCAACTTTGAATTATTTAGAATTTGTTAAGTTCAATTTCCTTAAGTTAGCATCCTGTAGTGTTTGTTGTTTTTTTTTTCAAATAATAAAAGATACGCGCTTTATTATCATTCTGCGTTTCTTATTAATTTACAGTTGATTTATTATGAGTATGGAGTATGGGTTTTATACGGTTGTAAAGGTAAGAAATAGAGCTATCCAACGATGTATCACACGTCATATATTGCCATTTAAAAAGAAATGACGTCATAGTCGCCATGCTTTCATTTTACTATCTAGACATAATTAGATTTTGTGAAAATTTGGGAAAGAAATAGTCAAACAACTTTTATGTTTAATATGTTTTGATAAAACTAATAATTTACGCTGTGCAGACAATATTCCATTTAGTTGCCCAACCCTGTATAGACATCTACTGATATAGAATTAACAGCACTAATTGAATAAATTGTTCTATTGTTTGATAGTGAAGCTGATATGGATGTAGGAAAACAAAAACGTTTTGGTACTAATATATTTTTTAAGTTTTTGGTAACTAGTTTCGGGGTGCGCCTATCTTCAGACCAAACTGAAGATACATAAATTGAATAAGTTCACTAAGTCATCAAATATGACTAAAAAATAAAAACCTTGAAGGAGCATATGCGCCAAGGAACGAGAAGCAATTTTGGTCAAATAACTTATAGTCCATTTCAAACTCTTAAGTACCAACAAAATTGTATTGAAGAAATCGTCTAAGACCTGCCCTGGTGAATAGCCGATCGCGCATTACTGAAAGACGGTTGCAAACGAACGTACGAACATTTATCAATTGAAAATTAGAGAGATTAGTACGCACGTAACCTAGAAATGTGATGCTGGTTTACAAACATTGTGATTGCAAAGCGATATCCGCCGAACAAAACAAACCGACCTAACACACAAACTGCGCATCTCGGCCGATCAAAGTTATGTCTAATTTTAGCGTTAGGTGGCGAATGTAGGTCATTGCCACTCTGAGCGAGAAAGGCCGGAGTGGACGGATACCGATATGTGCTCGGCGGCGGTGATTTGTCACCAGTTGCAACACAACTGTGGTGGAGTGTTGTTGATTTTCAAGCGCTGAACAGGGACGGACTCCGTCTTTATTAATTTTCAAAGGAATGCGTTAAGTTAGACCGGGCATATGCTCCTTCAAGGTTAGCCGTTATTTCTGAACCACTATGTATATTACTATGAATCACTATGTTATACAAATATTAGTTAAAATCAGATTGTAAAATATAGGTACTAATATCACGAGAACAACATGCTAAAAGACAATAAATAAATCTAATAAATAAATCAATAGACAAACAAACAAATAATGAATTGTGGAATTTGCAAAGTTATTCTGGACATGACAATATATTAAAATACATAAGTCCAAGAGAACCACACAATGAGTAAATATTGCACAAAATAGATATCATAAATGCAATTATAAAATTAAAATAAATATACAAATATTAAAACATTTTATAGGTTATATGTCACAGTTATGTCTATTGATGTCATGAAATTAAATAAGATACGGTAGGTGGTCATGCTTATTTGTATACTCGTACATACCGTCAATATTTAAAAAAATCTGTTCTTCTATATGTTCTTCTCAATTTTCTTGTTACAACAAAATTTATGAAAAAAATAACCAAATTATACAGGGTGTAATATAAAAGCACGATTTTGGTATACTTTATTACATATTTTCTTTAAATTCCAAATATTACGAAAACGGATAGAAATAGGCATATACAGTTCTTAATATAGCTATTTCATAGTATAGATATGATGGATATGATGTTAGTAGATATAATATTGGTTTTATAATCTAATCATATCACGTTCTCACCTCGCATTCGAGTAAATAATATAATAAAAATGTGATAAAAGGCGAACCGCATGATGCAGACAAGGTTCAGTTATCATCACTACCTGATTCTAGCTACACCGAAAATTTACCTACAGTTTGTACGGCACGTTCTTTCATAGGCATCGCAGTATCTGGTATGTACAAATTTAAGCTTTGGTATAAAACGAAAATGCAATTATAATTTTTAATCCTCTGTCACACCTGAATATTTGACACGATTTACAACGGTCGATAATGCGAATCTAGAAGGTCAAAATTATTTTAGCGTTATGCTCCAATGTAATCCAAAGTTACATCAACATGTTCTTAGATAATAATCAATCAGCTTGTTAGCGTGGAAAATTTAGATAACGTAGACGAACGTGCTTAAGTCCGATGTAGATTTTTGTGCTAATTTTTACGTTCTGCATACATTCTCAATCCTCATGTTGAACTTCTTTTTTTCCATGTGCTTGTGAATGTTGTTGGTGTAAACTTTAATAGGGCCGGATTGTCTGAAGATTGATTTTATATTAACTGTTCTTAAACGAAAATTTGTTAGTTTAATTAAGCTTACCGTTTTTACTATATCATACGTAGTACGTAACGTATTACAATCGTGCTAAAAGAAATTTTGAGATTTTTGCGGAAATATGTCTTTTTGGGTCCCCTGAACATTTTTGACCAAGGTACGAAAAATGTCTGTATATGTGTGTATATCCGTTTTTTTTTTGTGGCGACGATTCCGGAGAAACTACGAAAAGTATCGGGACGAAACTTCATATTTAGAAGTTTCATGACTAAACATAGAGCTGAAAAGGTTTTTGTTCAAAAATGTTCAAAGGTACTGGATGTTTACTCTAAGCATTTTTCAATAATTCTGCAAATGAGCCGCCATTTCTGTAATTTCGTCAAAATAGTTAAATAATAAATTAGAGGAAGTAGAGGAAATTTTGTATAATTTATGTCTATGACAATTTTTGGTAAGATTAATAGTTTAGCAGAGCGGCATGAGCAAATTCTAGTTGATAGAGATCGATCGTGTCTGCATTAATATAAAACTAGTTAGCCAGGATTTGACAGATATTTTCATTCTAATGGCAGTAGGTAGTGTCAAACGCTGATGTTTTGACAATACCTACTGTCGATAGTATAGTCTGTCAAATCCTGGCTAACTAGTATTATTTTAATGCAGACACGACCGATCTCGATCAAATCTCATGCAGCTAAACTATTAATTTAATATATAGTATGATAAAGTCATGTGCCTGGCCACAGCAGATCTTTTGTAATAACGACAAGCAACTTTTCCAAAATTATCCTGATTGCTTACTTACCTGATGATCTGACCACGTAGATGATTGTCATAATTTATCATGTTTGGTTTAGGTTTTTCTTTAATGTCGGCGCAATTGCTTATTAGTAGTTTGGCTGCATCCGGGGATGGAATTTCAAGCCAAAACATAAATCGTATGTGGTATTATGACAGTCTACTGTACAAAAAAAGATTACTTTCCAACGAAAGATGTTCAAAATAATATAGAAAGTGGATCATTATAGTCGCGGTGGTTCATATAGTATTTATTTTTAGAGAAGGAAAAAAAAAATAATACAAAAGTTGTTTGGCCTATCATTTTCTACAACGTAAAATTATTTTCATTTATACTGGGTGTTGCGTTTAGGCGTGGCAAAAAAAAAAATACTTTTTTAAATGGAATGCCTTGTATACATATTATAACATATTATGATTGCGAAGAAAATTGTTTTACCAATTGTATCAGGTGATATTGACGTAAAGCTAATAGTTTCTGCAATATTTAACTTTGTATTTAAAAAGGGGTCGTTGCAGGGCTTTTTTGAAAAAGTCGTGATAACGACATTTGTGCAGATATTTTGAACCAAAAAATATATTGATTCTGGGGTATGCCGTGTGTCAAGATTCGTAATTCATTTACTGAATACAGTATTAAGTTAGCTGTGAAGAAGCGGGCAACATGGTTCGCGAAACGTCAGCATTTACGAATGTTGACACACTGCATAACCCGGAAGCAATTTATTTTCTAAATGATTCTGGCCGTGAAAGCCTACGTACTTGTTTTGTTACAACTTTGTCTGAAAATAACCGAAACTAATAGGGAGGTGGTAGTCCAAAAAGAAATTTGATTTGCTATACAGGGTGTTCCTACACACAGAAAAATAAATACTTCCCTCAAAGCAATGTGCTTCCATGCAAGCAAATGATTAGTTTGCTATACCGCAAGTACGTAGATATTTTCTCAAGTTGAGAGTAAAGGGATATGAAGTACAAGTATCAAGTAAATAATATTAACTTCCATTTAAAGCAATAGCCGCCAGCATATAATTTTCTCACGGGTTGGGAATATATTTTGGAATATTGGGTCCATCCGTTATAAACTTTGCTAAAATACTTTTTGCATTTGAGATTTGACAAATAAATACTTATAAAAATCGAACAATCGATTACTGCACACATTTGAGATTAACAGTGCACAATTTGTGTCCAGCTGCACGTTAGAATAATGCCTGATTCTTAGTTTGGGTCGGTCCAACAAAACAATATTTGAACTCCAGACAATTCACCTTCAGCACTAGCTTACATAAATATGACATAAATTATACAAAATTTCCTCTAGTTTAATTTATTATTTAACTATTTTGACGACATTACTTCAATGACGGCTAATTTGCAACAACGTTGAAACATGCTGGGAGTAAACTTCCAGTTCCTTTGGACACCTTTGAACAAAACTGCTTTCAGTTCCAAATATGAAGTTTCGTCCCGATACTTTTAGTAGTTTATCGGGAATCGTCGCCATAAAAACGGGTACATACGATTATAATACTTTATCAATAAAGTAATAAAGCCTGTGTGATACTAGGCCCTATAGTCCTGTACAGTTGCCAAGGCCATTTCACACCGAATTGACAGAATATTCTATATTCTATTGCTGCATTATCGTTTTTACTTTATCATACGCAGTATGTAAAGTATTGTAATCACGCCAAAAAAACTTTTTGAGATTTTAGCGGAAATATGTCTTTTTGGGTCCCCTGAACATTTTTGACCAAGGTACAAAAATCTGATGTGGCCAGGCACATGACTTTATCATACTACATATAAAATTAATGGTTTAGCTGCATGAGATTCTATTTGATCGAGATCGGCTATGTCTGCATCAAAATAAAAATAGTAGAACTAGACAGATATCTCAATTAAAGCTGCGTTCGGATATTGTACTCCGTTGACACCGGGTACACCGTCAAAATGACACCTACGTGTTATTGGGTGTAAAAAGTGTAACGGGGTTCAATATCCGAACGCAGCCTATATTGACAGTAGCATTTTCAAAACATTAGCGTTTGATACTAGCTACTGTCATTACAATAAAAAAATCTGACATATCCTGGCTACTAGTTTTAAAGCAGTACGCCCGATCTCGATGAAATAGAATTTGCTCATGCGGCTAAACTATAAATTCTACCAAAAAATGTCATATACATAAATTATGGAAAATTTCCTCTCCTTTAATTTATTATTTAACTATTTTGACGACATTACACAAATAGCGGCTCATTTGCAAAATCTTCGAAAAATGCTATGACTAAACCACCAGTTCCTTTGGACCCTTTTCAACAGAAAGCTTTTCAGCTCTAAGTTTGGTTATAAAACTTCCAAATATGAAGTTTCGTCCCGATACCATTAGTAGTTTCTCCGGAATCGTCTCCACAAAAACGGGTACACACACACACACATACACACATACACACACACACACACACACACACACAGACATTTTTTTGTACCTTGGTCAAAAATGTTCAGGGGACCCAAAAAGACATATTTCCGCTAAAATCTCAAAAAATTTTTTTGGCATGATTACAATACTTTACATACTGCGTATGATAAAGTAAAAAAATGTCTGTGTGTGTGTATGTGTGTGTGTACCCGTTTTTTGTGGCGACGATTCCGGAGAAACTACTAAAGGTATCGGGACGAAACTTCATATTTAGAAGTTTCATAACCAAACTTAGAGCTGAAAAGCTTCCTGTTGAAGAGGGTCCAAAGGAACTGGAGGTTTAGTCTTAGCATTTTTGAAAGATTTGGCAAATAAGCCGCCAGTTCTGGAATTTCGTCGAAATAGTTAAATAATAAATTAAAGATGAGGAAATTCTGAATAATTTATCACTATGACATTTTTTGGTACAATCAGTAGCTTAGCTGCGTGAGCAAATTCTATTTCTACGAGATCGGTCGTACTGCCTGAAAACTAGTAGCCAGGATTTGTCAGATTGTTTGATTCTAATGACAGTAGGTAGTCTTGGTGTCAAACGCTAATGTTTCGACAATAACTTCTGTCAATATAAGCTGCGTTCGCATATTGCATTACATTTTTACGCCCAATAACACGTAAGTGTCATTTGGACGGTGTCAACGGAGTACAATATCCGAACGCAGCTCTAATCGACATATCTGTCTAGTTCTAGTAGTTTTATTTTAATGCAGACATGGCCGATCTCGATCAAATAGAGTCTCATGCAGCTAAACTATTAACTTTATATATAGTATGATAAAGTCATGTGCCTGGCCACATCAGATTTTTTTTATCGCATTATCGACAGACAACAACGGAACAAGATAATATATACAGCATCACTTTGTTAACCAGGTACTTATTATCACAATCATTATAGTCATTATCGTTCAAATTGTAACTTGAATTTAATTATCATTTTATAAAATTGTTTGACTGATTTGTGCCCGCCCTTCAGATGGCCCTGATAAAACCCTGTAACCACACGTGTATATATTTATTTAGGCATTACATTGTCAACAGTCAAACATACGTATTATAGATAAGCCCAACTGAATGTATTCATAATAATCTTATCTGTATATTATATTATAGATACCAGGAAAAGCAGGAAACCTGAACGACGGTCAATCTTATGAGAGGAAATTGTTGCTATTCATAGCCGCGTCCCTGTCGCCGAATGAAGAGGTCGACAATTTTTGGATGGTGTCAAACCCGACAGGAATTGACAAAATCGACGATGTGGTTGCGAGGATATCTTTCAAGAATAGTGTAAAGAAGGACATTGCCGTGTTTGTCCAAGGAAAACTTACAACACCAGATAAGTCATTGAGGTTAAGCGTGAACAAAAGAAGACCGACACAAAAATGTTATGAAATAAAATTATTAGAGTATGAGAATGCATTTAATAATGTAATCCAAATGACTTCAAGAAATCAACCAGAAACTGAAGGTTTGCGACAACTATTAAAGGGCGTTGACGTGGACGATTACTTCGTGTGCATCTTCACCAATATGGAGAAGGTCCAACCTGACCTACAACGCATACAGTTTGACGCAGGCCATCTCATTTATTTTTTGGATACGCGAAAATGTGGCTTAACATGCGGGAAGACAAAATATGGCCATTGCTAGCATATCATTACCAATGCGGAATTATCAAAGAGGGTGAGGAAAATTTAGAAGATGGAAGACATCATATTGCTGGCCCAGTATGTCGCATAACCAATAAAAATTATATTACGCGGACTTTTACAAGAAAGCTAGACAAGACGCAGGACCCAATACAAAACTATAAAGCGCCAATCATATTTCAAAGGGCTGTTGTGACTTCTTCGTTAATACAAGGCGAATACCATGATCACTTTCTAAATCACCAACTAAAAATACTTACAGTCGACGACGTTGTTAAACTTGCCAGACCTGGGCTGCATATAATTACTGGCGAGCCTGGACGGGAGGAAAGCATTTTAGACAATACCACTATACCAATATTTTGCACTACTAGACCTCATGGTGAAGAAGAGATAGCTACGGATCCTAATACAATTTTCCTTGAATTATCTCCATTTGGTTATGAACAGATACCACAATATCTGAAGAAAATAAAAATAAAATCAAGGGAAATTGTTAAGCTCTTCGATGACAAATTCTTAAGTAACCCTCTGCATTTGAATATGATATCACAGATATATGCAAAAGCTGGAAACGTAAAGATATAACAAGAGGGAGAATGTACCGTTGTTTATCGAGTCAAAACATGAAATATACAATGAGAAAATAGGATTGAGCTGAAATCACGCACGACGGCAAACTGAAAGATCTATGAAGTATCACCATGCGTTGGTGGACATATTTGGAAGATTTATTACTTCTAGAGGACTAATATCGGATACCAAACTTGATGAGATTTTAAATGACATTGGTGAACATAATATCGGAATTGTCGATGTGTCAAAGCCAAAGGAAAAATTTCGTTTTTATCACATTAGCCGAGTATCTGGTTGCAGATTGGTTATTACAAATGGCAATAAAATGGCAAATAATAATGGCAATAACAATAATGGCAAATAATAATGGCAATAACAATAATAAAATGGCAATAAAATGGCAAATAATACAAGACGTTTCAAATAAAACCCATTTCAAATATTTTTACGAGAAAGTTATGCGCAACCACACAAATATCTGTTCTATGATAAATGAACTTAGCCGCTGCTTTGTCGTTTGATCAGAAGCAAGTAAATACTTACATATCAATTCTGCCATATTTGAATTGGACGAATTTTGAAGGAATAATGCACACGCAGCAACATCTATCGAAGAACACAGTAAATTGGTTATAACTTCTACAAAAGCCGACTGTTCTATAGAAAGGATGCTGTTCTACAGTGGACCTGTAGGCAATTATTTTTCCAGATACCAAGTATCTAAATGCGTAAATGCAAAAACAAGCAAGAGATTGACGCCACTTCATGTTGCTATTGGTAACCACCAACTCGATACCACTAAATGCCTTGGTCGCGGTGCTGATCCTACATTACCGGACGAAAGTGGATGGGAAGCTATGCATTACGCTGCCTGGCAAGGTCAATTAGAAATACTGACGGTATTGTTGGAAATGGGGCTTCACGTAAATGCGAAAACCGACACCGGCGAAACGCCACTTATTATTTCTATTGATAACCACCGTCTTGATACTACTAAATGGTTGTTTGAGCACGGTGCTGATCTTACACTATCGGACGAAGATGGCTGGACAGCTATGTATTTCACCGCTCAGAAAGGACAATTAAAAGTACTTCAACTAGTGTTGGAAATGGGAGTTAACGTAAATGCGAAAACAAACACCGGTACTTACTTCTATTGACAACAAACATTGAGATAGTGTCAAATGGTTGCTCAGTCGGGTTGCTGATCCTGCATTGTCGGACGAAAATGGATGGACAGCTATGCAATGCGCCGCTCAGAAAGGATAGTTAGAAATACTTAAACTATTGTGAGAAAGGGGAGTTAACGTTTTGGTCTCTTTTGGCCGATATTGTTTTCAAAATTACATGAGATACCACTGTTAAATAAAATAAAACTGTATGTTGTATGTTTATGTGAAAATAAATTTTGTGTATCTTGTGCACATTTTGTTTTAATTCATCTTTGTTTACCACAACCTATGTGTTCTTGTATCCATTGTTTTTGGCGATTTTCATGGTCAATTGTTATATTCAATTTCAAAGTTGTCGTTAATAGAAAAATAATGTCAGTATTCTTTCAGTGCTACTTGTTTTGTCAAAATTTTGTTTTAATCATGGAAAACAAGTCAGAGAAACAATTACAGAGTTTTCTTGTTAAAGAAGGAAAATAAAATCAAATCGGAACCGGCTTCCAAAGTTACGAACTTTTTATCACACAGTTTTATTTTGGTGTAAAATTTTCACACAACTGAATGAAAAAAGAATAATAATCAATAAACTTTTCAGTGTTTATAGTTTTTAAAAATACAATAACAGAAGATATTTAAGACAACCCTGCCAACAAAAAAAGAAAAAACGAACAAATGACAATATGCTTTTTTTCCGTAGATCTCAATCTAAGGAATACGTAGAATCAGAAATTGTGAATTCAGCTTTTAGCAATAATTTTCTCTGCAACAACTTATTATAGAAACTACATTTTCAATGTTTTTTCATTCTACGAAAATTCGACGATTCTACGAAAAACGGGTACCAGAATCAGTTTGTTGTAATTTAATTTAAATATTTTGTTGCCAGTGTAATCATTTGTCTTTGACTCATAATCATTTGCTTTAATAGTACATAATAAGATTAGGAAATCTGCCGCTGCGCTGATCTGACATAGGTTATTAATTTATGAATACGTTAATAATTGAGGAGAAGAATACGGTGCACATCAAAATCATTCATTTATCTATTGTAAAAATATTTTAGAAAACTACTGTGATTGCATTTCTGATTTCAAAAAGCTGCTTGAAGAGAAGAATTTTGGACCGAGAAAATTCTGATCTTAATAATTTTTAATTGAAAAGAACCCAAAGATCACACAATGTTAAAATAAAATAAATAAAAAAAAAGATTTTGTCAGAAGTGGGATTCGAACCCACGCCCTCAGAGAGGACCAGAACGCTCGATCACCCGTATATGACGGGCAAGGTTAACCTTGAGTCTGGCGCCTTAGACCGCTCGGCCATCCTGACAGTTGTTGTAAATTCGTGCGTATTCGTATATGAATAATTCTGTAAGTTAGAAAATTCCGTGGTGGTTACATTATATTTATAACGTTATTATCAATCACAATATAATAATTATACATAGCGCAAAAGATATTTTTCATGGTTTATGACTATTCTCTGATTAATTGAACATGCATACAACACGATATTGTCGATTTTTGTTACTGAAAATAGCCATAGTTTGTTGCTGTACATTCTAGTCCAGTATTTCTAGCGTATCTAGTCCAGTGATTAATATCGGAGTTTATTTCTGGAATATTATGCAATAGTAGAAAACTGTAGAAAACTGTGTTAGGTATGTAACTGATCTGTTGCCATCTGTTGAGCGGCTTCTAAATCAACATGCAAACTGTGATCTACTTTATCACGTTAATGGCTGCTTAGAGTTGTTTAGGACGATTACAGATGTCACTAACCACACAGTGGTAATAGAAAGTACCTAATAAATCATAATAGATTTAAGATTGATTTGATAGGAAAGTTTATAAATTAAATACATATTAAGGTTTAGAAATGACTGCTTAATTATAGAAAATGCTAAACAAATAAGTTACCCGGTTACTTTATCGCCATCTATGGAGAGGTTCCACAATATTCGAAAGTTGTATTGAATGGCCATAGATGTCGCAACCGGTAATGAGCGGTGAGTGATTTAAACTCAAACAGAAATGAACTAAATACCGAAATATACGCCGATATAAACTTTTCATCAACATGACGCCTTCCATCATGTAGTAGAGTTTAAGTTATTGCCTTCTGAAACTCATTCAATTGCGTCAAAAATTCAAAATTCAAACCGCATACGGTCATAGTACCATATGAGATAGAAAGAGCTGGCTAGCCCACATCATTGCGGGTTGCATACCAAATGCAATTGCTTCACTTATTGATCATTACGGGTCCTTTCCAGGTATACGTAATATACAGCGTGTCTCACGGAACTGGTACATTAGAAATTTCTGAACTAGAATTTACTCGATCTGAGCTCTTCAGCTAAAATATTCTCAAGTTAACTGTTACGTCCGGTCACCGGAAGTCGGTGTCAACTTTGTTACTTTAAATGGAATGATATAATTTTTTATTTTATTTTTGGTTTCAAAATACGTATCAAAATACATCATTTTTGATAATGTTTCCGTATACCTAAATATCACCAATTTTGAGTTTTTTTGATTTTACTAATTATTTGGTGATTTTCGTGGTTATGTTTAAAATTGAATATCTGGGTTATTATTGAAACTAGAAGTTTCATGATTAGTGGTCCAAAACTAGAAACATAACCAAACAAGACGATGTTTAGTTCAACATGATATCTTATACAGGCTGTTCAAAATTTACAACACAACAATTGAATTTATTTTCAAACGTAAAAAACTCATTTTTAGTTTATCATACGCAGTATGTAAAGTATTGTAATCATGCCAAAAAATTTTTTTGAGATTTTAGCGGAAATATGTCTTTTTGGGTCCCCTGAACATTTTTGACCAAGGTACAAAAAATGTCTGTGTGTGTGTGTGTGTGTATGTGTGTGTGTGTGTGTGTGTGTGTGTGTGTGTGTGTGTGTGTACCCGTTTTTGTGGCGACGTTTCTGGAGAAACTACTAAAGGTATCGGGAAGAAACTTCATATTTAGAAGTTTCATAACCAAACTTAGAGCTGAAAAGCTTTCTGTTGAAAAGGGTCCAAAGGTACGGATGGTTTACTCATAGCATTTTTCGAAGATTTTGCAAACGAGCCGCTATTTGTGTAATGTCGTCAAAATAGTTAAATAATAAATTAAAGGAGAGGAAATTTTCTGTAATTTATGTATATGACATTTTTTGGTAGAATTTATAGTTTAGCTGCATGAGCAAATTCTATTTCATCGAGATCGGTCGTACTGCTTTAAAACTAGTAGCCAGGATATGTCAGATTTTTTGATTCTAATGACAGTAGCTAGTGTCAAACGCTAATGTTTTGAAAGTACTACTGTCGATATAGGCTGCGTTCGGATATTGAACACCGTTACACTTTTTACACCCAATAACACGTAAGTGTCATTTGGACGGTGTACCCGGTGTCAACGGAGTACAATATCCGAACGCATCTTTAATCGAGATATCTGTCTAGTTCTACTAGGTTTATTTTAATGCAGACATAGCCGATCTCGATCAAATAGAATCTAATGCAGCTAAACTATTAATTTTATATATAGTATAAATGATGTGCCTGGCGACATCAGATTTTTTTCAAATGGAACACCGTGTATACCGATACCCGATTCGATAGGAAATCTTGGCGCGTACACATATACCGAATGTCAAACGTATGGCGTCAAACGTATGCGTTCGGGCGCGCCAGGATTTGCTCGTCAGGCGGTACCTCAAAGAGAAATTGTGTACGTGCGGCCTATAGTGTGTACGCTAAAACTGCATTTGAATGTCCGCGAACGACACCCGTATGCGTACGATTGCTATATGTGGACGTCTATGCGAATATTGCATCAAACGTACGCACATTTCACCGAATGCGTGCGGTGTTATTCGTTCGCTTTCGTTCGCTATAGTGTATACGCACATTTATTCCCTATTAATCAATATGAGGGTTCCATATATTTATATTTAATAGTTTTTGAGATATTGTCACTTTTTCTTTAAATCCATTTTGAATACTCCCATTTAATAATGGGGAACGAAATTAGATACACAATTTGGGGAGTCATATGGAATACGAGGCCGCGGCGCGGAGCACTGCATCCGATACGGCTGGTTCATAAATAAAGAAAGTCACCATGTATTATTATACGTGTATAATTTATTACGGATTTTACTTATTTTGAACTGTTTTAGTTGCAGTTTATATCTGAATATTTTAATATAATATTGTTTTGTTATTCTTTGTTTGTCTACTATACCGGGTGATTCAATTTCGAGCCTCACCATGGGGATCTCGCTTATTAGTGGAGATAGAGGCTATGTTTAAATTTGGCAAAGTTTCGTATTTTTGTGCTGATCAATTATCTGAAAATTTTAGCATCATTTTCCATTTTAAAGATATTCGCAAAAAACTGAAATGTTAAGATATCGTTTTTAATTTTTTATGCAAAACCAAACGTAGCTAGACATTTGAAACAAAAACATTTTAAGCTACTTTTTAACAAGGAATGCAGTGTAATTTTTTAATTTGAAGTAACTTCAAAGATGGCGGCGTAACCATGGCCAACTTTTGTTTTTCTTATGGGCGCCATGTTGAATTTTGGCATTTTCCGATAGTCGTGTTTTTTTCTCCTTGCCGCATGTATAATATGTTAACATTATTTTTAAAAATAATAGTGTAATAATAAAAAAAACCTTCAGGTACCTAACTGGAGCTTGGTTACAGACCGCCTTACTCGTTGCCAAGCAAAGTCAACAAAATGCACTTGAATCAAGCGGCGCGCTCATCGTTGGGTTTGCAATTTAACCAAATAAACCTTAATTGTGGTTGATTGTGGATGTAAAATGCCGTTTACCAATAACGAAAAGCGTGATATAAGGGTTTATTATTGTTCTCATAGAAATGCCCAATCGTACAAAATTTCTAGCATTGGACAGAAATTTGGCGGACCATGGATCGTTTAGTAAACCCCACAATTCTTATAATCCTCATGGAAATGTTGAAAACGATCAAAGAGACATTTTGGAAATCGTAAACGTTAGATTACCATAATTTGCAATGCTTTAACTACTAGTTTTTAGATAAATGACGATTCTCGGATTTCTACGCGGGAAGTAGCCTCTAATTTGGAATTGCCGCAAACACGTGTTTGCAGAGCACTACGAACAAAGAAATTGAAACCGTACAAACCCCACACAAGTCAAACTTTGCAGTTGTACGAAATTATTTGAATCAACAATTTCCAAATCGCTGGGTTGGTAATGGTGGAGTGGTGGAATGTCCTGCTAGATCCCCTGATTTAAGTCCTCTGGGCTATTTTCTATGGGGAACTGTGAATGACGAAATTGTTCACGAAACTCGCAGAAATATCGAGGATCTGCGCTATCGAATAACAAATGCGGTCAATTCTATTCCGGGAAGAACAGTTAGAAGAGCATAACTACATGTAGAAAAGCTGGCTCGGTTTTATGCCTTCAAGAAAATGGTGACCAATTTGCTTAAACATTTACTTAAAAAATAAGCTTTTTGTTATATAAACTTGCTTCTTTTAAATGTTTTTAATCCAAAGCACTCTGGTCAGTCCGGCACCGGTGGTCTGTAACCAAGCGCCAGTTGGGTACCTGATAAGCACGACAAACAACGAGAAAAAAAATAAACTTTTTTTTTATTAAACCATTGTTTTAAAAAATAATGCCAACATGTTATACATTGCGGATATGAGGAAAAACACGGCTATCGGAAAGTGGCAAAATTCAACATGGCGCCCATAAGAAAAATAAAAGTTGGCCATGGTTACGCCGTCATATTTGATGGCATTGCAAATTAAAAAATAACACTGCATTCCTTGTTAAAAGTAGCTATAGAATGTTTTTGTTTCAAATGTCTAGCTACGTTTGGTTTTGCATAAAAAATTAAAAACGATATCTTAACATTTCAGTTTTTTGCGGATATCTTTAAAATGGAAAATGATAGCTAAAATTTCTTTTCAGATAATTGATCAGCACAAAAATACGAAACTTTGCCAAATTTAAACATAGCCTCTATCCCCACTAATAAGCGAGATCCCCATGGTGAGGCTCGAAATTGAATCACCCGGTATATGCATGAATACATGTTTTTTTTTTTAATATTATATTAGCATTATTATTTTATGTTTGATTATCTATTATGTGAACGTTTTTTTTTAGAAATATTTAAAAAATTTGTTTCTAGTATCTTCACTTTCTTTATTTCTATTTTCTAGATAGTGATCTGTTTCGCTTCAGATTTCGCTTCGGATGTCAAAAACAATTTTAAAATGACTTACGGGTCAAAGATATAAAATATACAATTAAACACACTCACAAACATTTTAAAATGAGACATTAAATTGTATAAATATGAAAAAAATTAGTTAAAAGCTGTGTATGGGGCACACTTATCACAATTATACTGAATAAACATAATATACACATAATCTTTTTCGAAAGTTGGTAAAGTTGAAAACTGTAACCAAGTTTGGACGGCAGTGTATTTCCATGTCCAGTCTCCAACATATGCCTTCCAAAATTTGATGTATGTTTTGCTTTTCGGGGTTCATATTATATTCTGGTTTACAAATTTCGTCCAGTTTGTTCTTTGTAAATATTATTGCAATCGTCACATTTGATACTATACCCTGCGATTCATGTTTTCTGTTTTTCAATGGTCCTTTAGTTTGTTAAATACCACGGACGTAGTTAGCAGCAAATTATTTTAGGTCTATATAGAATTTTCCTTACTTAGTCTAATATGTGTCGAGTGTATGTGAGTCTCTATTTGTTGTATGCCTCTCTTCCTATTAGACACTTGAAATTTTTGTGTAAATTGTTTGTTGTCGTGGAACATTGTTACTTGCTTCTCTGATCCTCTCCATAAATAAAAGATCATTATTTTTTACAATTATTATTTTATGTCCTACATGACCATAAAGTAACATTTTACATTTTCGATACGGAGGCGAAAAGTGCTACTTTATGCCCGCGGGAGCATTGAGCGTTCCCACGGTTTATATGTCAGATACATCAGATTGTAAATTTGAGATCGTCACTGTCAATTATTGACATTCATATTATTCAATCTTGAGTAACAAAACTACATACTACATATAGTGGGACATAATATTTTCAATATCAAAACCATTATTTCTTTACCCTAATAAAAGATAAACAAACGATGTTTTTAAAATCCACATTTGAAGATAATGTTGTTCTGTTTGACAAATAATTGTTTATATCATTTAAATTGTTTATACTGTGAGTACGCTGTGACTTATTATTGCTTGTATTATTACTCAACAGATACGCATTTCACTTGATTAAATCAAAATAATTATTAATATTGTTCAAACTGGAGGAACAAAACCATTGTAGGACATACAATTTTGTATGAACCATGGGCATTATTTGATGTTTATTCCCTCGGGCATATACATTCGTGTAATGTCCTTGCTACAGAAATAACTATTTCATTTTGTTCTCTTTATTTTATATTCTCTGCTTGAGAAACCTAGTTATTACAGAAACGTCAAAATTTATAACAGCTTGTTATTGGCACCTACAATTAGCATAGAAGCTGGATGTCAATAACTATAGTGCTGTATGCTACTAACTGGTGTTTTTGTATTTCAAACTTGAAAACTATAAGTTTACGCCAATAACTGGTATACACTCAAAAAGGTTAATATTTTTGTAATGGCAGTGGTGTAATTGCAATGGTAATGGTGTATTATTGTAGTGTAAATTGATTAACGATAATTACTGGCTAAACTTTCACATATATTTAAAAAATCCTTCAAAATGTAAGTAATCAAAAATTGACGACAGAAGTCAAGTGCCAATAAATGGCCTAAGGTGCCAATACTGGGGGAATCACTCTACCCATAACTCGCATAATTAAAAACCATTCCACCACCACTTCCTCGAATAACAATTCCCAGATTGCAACTATATTACAGGTAGTCAATTAACAATAATCACCGACCGATATTACAAATGTTACGATTAATATGAATACTAAGCGTACCATTAATAATTGTGTATTGCAAAGTGCACACACGCGTCCAATATTCCGGGAAAGCGGCAATACTACATTATTACGGCCGGATTTACAGGGTCGGGTACACGTCACACATAGGTACTACGTATATAATACATTACGAAGGCTAGGTGAGCTCGGTATTCACCCTCGGGCCCATAACAAATACAAAACATAATTTAATATCCGTCCGCGGCGTGTTCTTGCCGTCGACGGGGTGATGAAGCGTCGGTGGTGGTAGCAGCCGCCGACCCAGCCGGGAGCGGCAGAGGTAGCGCGCCGTTAACAGAACAAAGAAACCGGGTGGATGCGCGACTACCAGTTTCGGCAGTCACCTGGATACCGGGCGGGATCGGTTCGCGAACGAGCTGCCACCCTTGCAGCGGCAGCAGCCGACTCTGCAGTAGCTACCCTCGTACACAGTGACGGATTAAGGGTCAATGTATACCTGATGTTCTTGTTACGATAGAAAAACCAACTTCACGCCCATCAGTTTCTAAGGACGTCTTTGCAAACTTTATCTGTGGTTCGGCATCCACGTTGAGCTATTGGTCCAGCTGCATGTGTTATCCAAAAGTTTTAAGGCAGCACACGAACTGACTTAGTGTTGAAAAGGTTCAGTTGGCCATGTGCGATCCATATGGTAGGGGTAATTACCGCAGCAAGTTAGCGCTATGATCCGTTTGTCAAAAACATACGAATCGGTGGGTGGAAGAACATGAGAAGAATCTAATAAAGAGAAAATTTTGACATTTTCAACAAAGCCTCTTTTTTTGTGGCCTGTGATAGGTTAGCCACAGTTACTTAAAATGACTTTAAATTCTTTTGTCTTAATTTGAGTGAAATTTATGACATTAGCTATTATAGTTATTTATGAATGCAAACGTTTTAAAGTTTTCTGCTTATACGTGTACGTTTGTCAGTTATATTCTCTAAATTGTAAGTGACATAACCCCTAAGTTTGACATGCAATGTTGGTTGCCTATATATCACCTGCGCAGTAGCGGTCGTAAATTCGTCCAAAAATTGAACATACCTTAATGTTCATACCACGAGTCACAGTATAAATGTGCGTCCATATACCGTACCCGTACCCCTACCATATGGACGCACATTTATACGGGTATATTTATATATAGCGCAGCAAGTTAGCGCTATGATCCGTTTGTCAAAAACATATGAATCAGTGGGTGGAAGAACATAACATAATGAGCAGAATCTAATAAAGAGAAAATTTTGACATTTTCGACAAAGATAGCCTCTTTTTTTGTGGCATGTGATAGGTTAGCCGCAGTTACTTAAAATGACCTTAAATTCTTTTGTCTTAATTTGAGTGCAATTTATGACATCAGCTATTATAGTTATTTATGTAGCAATGGCATTAAACGGATATTTATGCCCCGAGGGTGACATAACTAGGCCCAAACCAATTTCTGCTTATTTATGCTTATTTCTGCGTACATAATGCAAATGTTTGAACGTTTTCTGCTTATACAAGTACATTTGTCAGTCCACGCTACTAGAGTTTCTTTTGGGTTGCCCCATGTGCAGACGGCCTTAATGTTCATACCACGAGTCACAGTATAAATGTGCGATCCATATGGTATTGGTTATCTTCACATGTGGATTTTAAAAACATCGTTTGCTTATCTTTTATTAGGGTAAAGAGCTACTGGTTTTGATATTGAAAATATTATGTCCCACTATAGTTTTGTTACTCAAGATTGAATAATATGAATGTCAGTAATTGATAATGATAATAAACGGATGTTTATGCCCCAAGGGCGACCGTTTAAATTTTTAAGTTGGCCGAGGGTATAAACATGAAGTAATGCCCGTGGCACATACAAAATTTTATGTTTTACAATGGTTTTGTTCCTCCGTTTGAATGATACTAATAAATATTTTGACGTATTCAAGTGACATGCGTATCTACGGAGTTGAATTGCCATCAAATGCAATACAAACCTTTCGGAGTTGAGTGACAATGCAGACAATTAAAAAAAATGTCAAACAGAATAACCTTAATCGCCAATAATTGACATTGATAAACCATGGCAACGCTTAATGGACGCGGGGGCGTTAAGAATGCTTAATGCCTTCGCGGGCATAAGGAAGCTGTTTTGCCCCGGTATCTAAGATGTAAAATGTCACTTTATGATCATGTAGGACATACATAATTTTATGTGGTATTTGTTATTGAAAACTAAGTAACATCTATGCACCTTCGGTACATCTCAGAAAGGCATTCTATTTTACTATTATAACGGTTTAAAAAAACATAGTTTTTGTTACTGAAAAATAAGAAAAAAATACCAACAATTATATTTGGCTGCCCTAACTTTTTGAGAGTAGTCAGAACATTTCACATCTCAAATTGCTTAGTAATTTCGCATAAATTCTATAGCTATTTGAAACTAAATGATTACCCGGCCGACAACAAATCGAACAAGTGACAACTGATTCTTGTGTGATTTTGTAGATTCTGAAAACAGAAATCGTATTGGTCTAAGTTTTGAGCAAATCAGCGCAAAAACGTAAAAAATCTAAAAGAACTATACACAAATTCAAGATTTCTCCCTTTATATTCAAATTCTACGGGAAAAAAGCACACCAGAATAGATTGTAAGTTGTTTGTTTTTGTTTGCTATTGGCCAACACAGTCATTTAGTTTCGATATTGTGTTTTTGACTCATTAAGTAATTGAAAATCTGTGAGATGCTGTGATACCTGAAAAGTTTTTAGATTTTTTTCTTAAATAACTATAATAACTGTAATAAGAAAATGTATTTATTGTAGTTAAATCACGTAGGTCATTACATTGAAGTGGGAAAATAGCGAACATTTTTTTTTCGCCGCCATCAACATTTTAAAATTTTGTTGTTAATATTTTTTTATCTTACACTAAGGCCGTATGCACATGGGGCAACCGAAAAGAAACGGTAGTAGCGTGGATACTAGGAGACTGCGCGACTAGGCTACGTGCATGTATATTTCAATGACTCAACACACACGGGGCAACCCGAGTACCGACGACTGGGAGACGACGCGATTCGAGTATCAGAGACCTGACATGTTGGGTCGCGCGTTGCCCAGTCTCTTCGTGACGCGCTTATATTGACAGCTGACAGCACTGAACATGGAGCAGCAGTTGAACTTAAAATTTGTGAGTTTGGTATAAATGTATCCTGTGCTGTACAATTATAAAGAAAAGTGCTACACAACAAAATATGTAACGGACAAACCTTGGAGTGATGTGGGAAAAGAAGTCAATGTGCTTTTAATATCCGCTCCTCAGCACTCACGCATTCCCTCATGTTGGTACTTTCTTTATGTAGGCCTGGGGAAAAATCGCACCAATTCTAAATAACTCTGGTTCGACATACGATAGAAGCTTTAAAAATTACTATCTGAAATATTGAGTTCTTTTGCTGCAGCGAATAATGTGTGAAGTAGTGGAATTTCTTTTGATATATGGGGGGACCTAGAATCTTCTTTTTATTCCATTTCTTCTGCGACGATAATAGTAGTATAGTAACAAATCCTCATCACTGGAATTATCACTGAAATCATTATTATCCACTACGTAGGACAATGATTGCTGTGAGGGCCCTGCTTCCATGATTACATCCAAGAATGTACTGATTTAAGGGCAGAGACGAGTAAACTGATTTGAATCGCAACTGTGTGACGATAGACCGTGTGCGGACAAGGCGCAACTTGAGTACCCCAGTTGCCCAGTCTCCTGGTATCCACGCTACTACAGTTTCGTTTCGGATGCCCCATGTGCAGACGGCCTATGCGAAATTGTCATATTCACGTCTCTTTGGAGACATGAAAGATGTTAATTGCCTGCCAAGCGTGTAATGAACAACTTTCAACGCTAGCCACGTTGTAAAGTAATTTGTGATTAGTCACAATATAGCCACCAGGCGGCGGTCGACCCGTCTGTCCACTAAAAACACAGCTTTCGATTTGGTTTGACGTTTGCGATTCAAACGTCAACGTAGTTTATTTCTCAAAACCAATCTGCGATTCCTCTTCAGCAATCAGTCAATTTACTATGATAATGATTCGTAGGTTACAAAATGTCGTATGAAGTGCCCAGCCTCGTTTGTGACTCGGATGTGCATCTCTCATTATTTACTTGGATCTTATTTCTTTAAAAAATATAAATTTTGAGTATACACCAAAAATATAAATACTCTGTATTTGTCCATCACTATCTACAACTAAATAAAAAGAAAAACATAAAAATCAGATAATCGGTTTGAGAAAATTGACATCAAAATAGTGACTAAGGTTAAATTGATTAAATACCTACTTGTTTTAATCCAACAATATACGATTTAGATTTGCACAAAGGATTTGTTCTATTGTGGACTAAGTTTATATAGTTCATAAAATTTAAACGCAATCGATTTCGGCTGTAAGCCACCTTCAGGCGTGAAACTAAAAATAAAAACAAACAGTCTAAAAGTATTCTCTATGCATGGATATAAATGGGTAGGTCAAATTCAGGAAGTTTGAGGTTAAAGAAAAATATCATACCTTAAATCTTAATTTAGTGGAATTAAAGAAAAATAATTCTAGTAGCTCACCGTCATACAGATAAAAAACTTGATCATCATGATAACCGAGCGTTAGTTTGCGATAATGTCAGTGAGATGTAAAGTCAAAATTTGTTTAGCTTGATACTACCATTGCCTTTCCTGGTTCCCCGTTGTCTGTGTGGAAAATAGTGGACAGGGGTCTCGTTTACTTTCATGTGTCACCTTGGTGACGTACTGTGAGAAAAATTATTTTACCTACGACCGTATGTGTAAATGTCCCTTACGTCACGGACTACTTAGCTCGTATATCGCTTATAACATACGTGTGCCTTTGGCTGTGCGTTTGTGTTTTTAACGCACGACCTAATGTCATAATGACAGATGTCGCGCGAATATTTTGATTATTTATTTGTAATTTTTGATACAATTTATATTTATTGAAATTTTCGGTCGTAAGTAAGTGCAATACTCGAGCTGTAACATATTATTACTTGCACGTGATAATTTATGTTGAATTTGTACTGAAATTTTCGATCGACACTTCAGACAAAGTTCTCCGTAGTTGCAATAGATGTCGCGCGAATACATTGATTGGTTAACCGTCAAATATTCTTACCTGTATGTGTTTGTCATTTTTGATACAATTTATTGAAATTGTCGGTCGTAGGTAAAATTATGTACAATACTCGAGCTGTAACGCATATTACATACTCGTGGAAAATAACAAAACTCGCCGCTTCGCGGCTCGTATGTTAAATTTCCACTCGTACGTAATATGCGAGTTACTGCTCTTGTAATGTAATATACTATTACCTACGACCGTATGTTGGACCGTATGTGTAAATGTCCCTTACGTCACGGACTGCTTAGCTCGTATTCACTATAACATACGTGTGCCTTTGGCTGTGCGTTTGTGTTTTTAACGCACGACATAATGTCATAATGACAGATGTCGCGCGAATATTTTGATTATTTATTTGTCATTTTTGATACAATTTATATTTATTGAAATGTTCGGTCGTAAGTAAGTGCAATACTCGAGCTGTAACATATTATTACTAGCACGTGATAATTTATGTTGAATTTGTACTGGAATTTTCGATCGACACTTCAGACAAAGTTCTCCGTAGTTGCAATTTATTGAAATTGCTGGTCGTAGGTAAAATTATGTACAATACTCGAGCTGTAACGCATATTACATACTCGTGGAAAATAACAAAACTCGCCGCTTCGCGGCTCGTATATTAAATTTCCACTCGTACGTAATATGCTAGTTACAGCTCTTGTAATGTAATATACTATAAACATTAGCATTAGATTATCATTAGACATTATCATTTAGTCTGAAGTAAATAAAAAAAAACTTTTTGCAATAAAGAGGTTTCATTGTTTTATTACCAAATTTGCAAAATGGATCTACATCTGATCGAATCTGATTATCAGATACATGGGTAGAACAGGGGGAGGGGAGAAGGGAATTTATTTATATGATACTGATCAAACTATAGAAATGTTTTAAAAATTTGCATTTCAGGAAAACATATTATGTCGTTTATGATGTTTTCGCTTGATTTAAAATTTTAGAGATTTAGGACAGTTATGTAGAAGTGAAAGATTATCTGTGGTTGTTTTGTGGCCTTCAAGAAATAGTTGTGTGCCAAAAGCTGAAGTGGTATTAATATAGTTTCTATTGCTCTGCCAGTTTCCCAATATATATTGCGTTATAATCTCCACATTCTTATTTATAAACACCATTATTTTTTGATTTTATGTTGATTTTATGTTGTTGACTAATAGTTTTGCTATTGTATTCTTCCTGTGTTTACAACGTTTAGGTTATGTTGTTTTAGAACATGTCTGGTTTTATGTCCTTGCTGTATGTAATAGAGATACATTTTTCAGTTTGTGGGTCATCAATACTTTTTTAAAGTGATGATTTAGTGATGAGTGAATTTATTTCGTAATAGTATAATCTCCAAAATAAAACTCTTGAAAAGAATCTACACTCAATCAATCGAAGCACTTCCGCCCTCTACTTACCATTACTCATTCCTCCTCATAAAGGAACACGAAAGTTATAGCCCTCACCGGGCCAATCCGGCTCTGTGTGAGGCACACGACCGGGGAGCACTCTGGGGAGCGAGCATCGATCTCTGGAGCGTAACCATAGCAACCGCATCGAGGTATTAGTTTAAGACGTTACTTACATAATAGCGACTTCCGGACCTTACTCTCGTCGCTGCTGGTGCCTCGAGCAGCCGAAATGCGGGGGCCGCGACCCGGCACGGCACCCTGATCCCGCTTCCTCTGTGCCTTCATTATTAAAATATCCTATGGAGGCGAACGTCCGCTTCCCTATAGGGATAGATGGATGCGAGAGGGAAAAGTCCTGTTTGCACCGAATAAGATTTTGAAGGCGAGAGGCGAGAGGCGACCCGAAAAGGTGGCTTCGCCGAGCTTTGTGGGATTATTCATGGCTTACGCTTTGGAATATTAGGCTTAATTTTGAAGAGTTTGCTTTTAAGAGGGTACGCCGAAATGTGGATGGTACCTAGCTAGGGCAAACTGTTTGTGAGCGTTAATGCATTGTGCAGATTGTGAAAATGTGTTGGTGTATAAATCAATGCTGGGCAGAAAAGCGTTAATCGGTTAATCGTTAACTTTTTCCTTAACCGGCTTTGACGTTCAACGTTAGAGCTTTTAATTCAGCCTTCTTAGAGAGTTTTCTTAGTTCGCGTTATTCCTTTGGAGGACATTAAAGACTGAATTGTAAGGATTAATGCATTGCGCAGACTGTCAGAACGTGTTAGAGTATAATCAATACTGGGCACAAATGCGTTAATCGGTTATACGTTAAGTTTTTCCTTAACCGGCATAGAGTTCAAGGTTAGCGCTTTTAATTCAGCCTTCTTAGAGAGTTTTCTTAGTTCGTGTTATTCCTTTGGAGGACATTAAAGACTGAACTGTAAGGATTAGTGCATTGCGCAGAACGTGTCAGAGTATAATCAATGCTGGGCACAAATGCGTTAATCGGTTAATCGTTAACTTTTTCCTTAACCGGCTATGAGTTCAAGGTTAGAGCTTTTAGTTCAGCCTTCTTAGAGAGTTTTCTTAGTTCGCGTTATTCCTTTGGAGGTCATTAAAGACTGAACTGTAAGGGTTAATGCATTGCGCAGACTGTCAAAACGTGTTGGAATATAATCAATGCTGGACACAAAAGCGTTAATCGGTTAATCGTTAGCTTTTTCCTTAACCGGCTTTGAGTTCAAGGTTAGAGCTTTTAACTCAGCCTTCCTAGAGAGTTTTCTTAGTTCGCGTTATTCCTTTGGAGGTCATTAAAGACTGAACTGTAAGGGTTAATGCATTGCGCAGACTGTCAAAACGTGTTGGAGTATAATCAATGTTGGGCACAAAAGCGTTATTCGGTTAATTGTTAACTTTTTCCTTAACCGGCTTTGAGTTCAAGGTTAGAGCTTTTAACTCAGCCTTCCCAGAGAGTTTTCTTAGTTCGCCTTATTCCTTTGGAGGACATTAAAGACTAAACTGTGATGGTTAATGCATTGCGCAGACTGTCAAAACGTGTTGGAGTATAATGAATGCTGGGCACAAAAGAGTTAATCGTTTAATCGAAAACTTTTTCCTCAACCAGCTTTGAAGTGCAAGGTTGGAGCTTTTAAGTCAGCCTTCCCAGAGAGTTTTCTTAGTTCGCCTTATTCCTTTGGAGGACATTAAAGACTAAACTGTGATGGTTAATGCATTGCGCAGACTGTCAAAACGTGTTGGAGTATAATGAATGCTGGGCACAAAAGAGTTAATCGTTTAATCGAAAACTTTTTCCTCAACCAGCTTTGAAGTGCAAGGTTGGAGCTTTTAAGTCAGCCTTCCTAGAGAGTTTTCTTATTTCGCATTATTCCTTTGGAGGACATTAAAGACTGAACTGTGAGGGTTAATGCATTGCGCAGACTGTCAAAACGTGTTGGAGTATAATGAATTCTGTTCACAAAAGCGTTAATCGGTTAATCGTTAACTTTTTCCTTAACCGGCTTTGAAGTTCAAGGTTGGAACTTTTAACTCACCCTTCCTAGAGAGTTTCCTTTGTTCACGCTATTCCTTTGGAGAACATTCAAGACTGCAATTTTGTGACAAATTGAGTCTAAAGGAATGTTTGAACAGTGAACATTAATAAGACAACTGTTTGAATTGGCATTTCCTTCCTGTCAAACTAAAAGAGCGATGTTAAGGACAATAAAAGCAAGTGCAGGAACTCTCAGCGCTTCCCAATGGTTGTTACAGGGCTCTTGGAGACCACCAGACTTGTAGACGAGATGTGGTGTATGGCATAAGGCATAGTCAGGAAGATAGGGAGATAGATGGATAGATAGATCAATACCCAGAAAGGTTTTTTTATGGAACATATTTATTTGAATTTATGCTTTTTGATCAAAACATATTTCTTTGTCACAAAAAATTATTTACTCCATTTAATACTCATTGAATATGCCGTAAGGTTTCTAATCACAGATCGGCTCGATCGTCAGTATACATTGTGAGTAAAAAAAAACGGTACAAATATTCAATTACTCGTATTTCCAATAATATTTAGTAAATTTGTAGTATCTCTTAAAAAAAAACGAATTGCCTACATTGTGAAGATTGAAAACATCAAAACATCAAAAGTGCTCCCTGACTTCAAAAAGGCTAAGAACCACTGACCTAGACCATTGCCATATTATAGACTGGCAGCTCAATATAAAATCACTGTTTCAAAAGCAGCTATCTGCATGAAGGTATAAACAGAGATATGTATAGACAGCCAGAGAGTCCGAACCAGACGCTAGAGATTTGTGATATTTCTGATATACTTGTAATATAATATAATATCTATTATAGTCTATGGAGTCTAGACTTAAGCAATACCATAGTTGCTGAGGTATCACAAAACAAAATAACTTCTTTGGAAACTACTATTTACCAAACGAGCACTACATTTCATTTGGGAATACATACAACTTTGTCAAGCGCATACGTGACTTCGGTATGGACGAAAATAGAATCCACGAAGTGCCGTACCATTGAGTACAGTACAATGTACCCGTCTAGTTGCATCCCCGAACTGAAGAAAAGAATCACCAGCCGTTTCCCGCCGTGATCAACATTTCACGAGTCGGAACTGTTCGTGTAGAGTTTATTTCGTTTTATATTCAAGGAACGACGCCCTAATGTGACTTTATGCGGGGCTCGAAATTCCCGACCCCCGGTAGATGCCGTACCGTTTCCTTCCCTTCCTCCCTCTCTCACTCTCTCTCTCCTGCTTCGTTTCATCTCCCCGACTGTCCTATATGTATATCCGACGCCACTTGCCAACAAGATGCGCCCGCTTTTAGGGCATTCCCTAAGAGACAACTGAACAGGCAATTTACATAACGCACGCGGACAACGGATGGAACGAGAGGAATTCCCCTGACGAATGTCAATGGGGCGACCTCTCAAATCTCTCACTAGCAAAGTTTTGTTGTTTCGGTGAGCGCACAAAATGGTGGATGCGCCCAAGACAAATGGGATACTTGAAGAGGGGAGAGAGAGAGAGATGTTGCTGTTTCGCGTGCGTTACGAATGTGTTGGCTGTACTTGTCAAAATGAGTGATGTTTTGCGTACGCCATGGTCCTTCTCCCCTATTAACTTATAATATATTATGTCGACCCAAAAAGCAACCAACATTCCTCATTTGTCGGTTCTAACCTGATTAATTTAATTTATAACCCGTTCGGCGAATATTATCCGGTATTATTCTGAAAAGACGTAGATACTTTTTTGTCGTTTTTTGACGTACTTTAAAATGACTTCGTTGACATGAATAACAGAAAGTGAACATTTGTCGGTGATAGGTTCGAGCAAACGGACTTCTTTGCTCGTACGAACTATAAGCTTTTTACCCCAGGATATATTTATTCTATGTTTATCTTCATAATTTTCATTAAGAGGGGCGTTTATGCTAGTGAGATCGACGTCGGCCTTGAGTCTGTAGTACGCCCAGGATGTGGTTCCATCTAACGGTGAACCGTTGTACTCAAGTCCTTGTGTATAAACAAACATACTTACTTAATTTGTTCAGCCAATTTCGGCCCTTTGCCAATAGGCAGCTACTGTAGTTGTTGTCAACTGTTAGTTATTATTGATCTGAGCTGTTGGTACTCTTCTCCCTTGTCTCGGTCTGTGGACTTTATTACAGAAACCTTCTTTACAGAGCTCCGCGGTGACAGTTCGTAGCAATTCGACACAATTGCATAAAAAGCAGATCAACTTGACAACGGCTGGGTCAATTTTAAAGAGCTCTGTCTGTCTTAAAACTTCACCCATGAATTAGCGCCTGTTTCGAGAGTAATGCTATTGGCTTAATCACCATGAAAGCAGTATATTGTGTCAAAAATTAGCTTCATTTCTCTAATTAAGTTCATGATTAAATCAAGCGCGGATGAATTATATATTTATCAACGAACAATGCCTTATGCTTACACATTCCAACAGTACCTTAGTTTTACACATTTTTGCAATAGTTTCTACTCAGATTTGCTCTTTATGCGTCTGTGATTTGCATGTAACTGGTATATGGATAAACGCCGCTCTTAAGAAGAGGAGGACATTGAACTATCAACCAAAGAAGAAGTTCTAGTACATTCCTTCTTCTTCGACGATTGACGCGTGGTTATCTAAACATTTTACCATAATTAGATGCGCTGTCAAATGTCTAGTCATTGATGACCCCTCTACTAATTAAATCGTGAATATTCGACAATAAACGACGTCTGTCTTCAAATATTTCATGGTTGTCGCACCCGCCATGATGTTGCCATGTAGAGACTTAAAAAAGAGTTCAACGTTGAGACAGCTTTTCAAGCGAATTGTAAGCGATATCAAGGTTTTTCTTTTGCTATAAATTTAATATACTTACATTAGTTTGCAATATAAATTTGTTTTGTAAAAGAATATAGGCAAGAAGTGGATGTTGTTGCAGGCAGTATGATGTTTTGCGCGGCGTGCTTATCTTCTATATGAATTCTGTAGAAATCGAAAGATCAGTTTCACTTAGCAGAACTACTGTGTCCAATAAAAAGTATTGTCATCTGGGAAAACAAAGTAACTTGTTGAACGATTCAAAAGTTAGGGTGCCAGCCAATTTTGTAAGATTGTGTTTCGGTTCTGTCGGTGTAATTATATTATACCCTCCAAATATTAAATTTTTTTCTAATCGTATACATGGGGTCAGGGTCAGGTAATCGTATACATCAGGGTAGGTACTACCCTGAAGTAAATACAAAAATTTTCTTTTTCTTCCTTTTTGCGTTAAGTGTGTTACACTGGAGACACATACAGGGTCTTCCATGACGAGCTGCCACTAGAAGTATATAGAGAACCAAATGAAATGAGAGATTGAAAATTTGTGGATTTACATTGTTGGACACGATCGTCTCAACTAAAATATTTTGAGTTTTCGGTTACTTCCTGGTACACCGGAAATAATGTCAACTTTTATATTTCAAATGGTAGTTTATCGACTTTTTGAAATCTTCATTAAATTTTAGATCAATTTTATGTTACATTCCACATACCTAACATGTGTCATTTTTGAGATATTCATTTTATTCATAATATGAGACATAATCACATTTTTAACTGAATAAATAAAATAAATATTTGGTTGCGAGCTTGATTCAAAACTATTGTAGCAGTCTAGTATCAAAATTAAGGCACATTTATTAAAATAAATACTGTTAACACCATCTTAATCATTTACTACAGTACTAACTTAACTCAAATTCTTTGTAAATCGTGACCAAACAATGCTAATCAGCAACTCAAATCTGCCCTTTTGGCTCCTGGTTTATCGACAACTCATTTTCTTCATAATCAAAAACTTTTGGAAGATTTAGCCAACTTCTTTTTCATAATTGTTAATATGTAGTGCACCAAATGAAATTTGTTGATCGTCTTGATGCTTCGCGGATAGTCAATGCGTCTTTGACAACGTTTTGTATGTCTTCGTACAATGTTTCGGATGAATTCAAGTTACTATGTACTTAAATTTATATTACACCCAGAAATGCTGTTATAAAAAATTTAACTTGTAAATGTGTATATAACATTTGCAATGAAATACCATACTTTCTCATTTATAATTTATTAGTTTATTAATTATTAGTATACGAACAGACCTAGCGCTCCAGGCCGCGCAATCTATTCCATGTGACTCCCCATCGTGTACGTTACCCCCCTCGACCCCTCCCTACCCCCTCAATTTATTGGTGAAATGTATTACGGTATTATATATGTATTATATTATCTTTAATTTTCACCATTTTGATGTGTTTAAAAATCATACAAATGCCAAAACAGAGAGCAAAATAAATCAAAAATCATAAATCAACACGGTCCTAAAATAAACCGGCTCAACGCATTTTTGGCCATAACACCTTATGACAAAACACATCATCCGAAGGGCCATAACCAAAGATAAAAGAATATAAGATGCGTCACTAGACAAGGAAACGCGGTTCGAGGGTGAGATAGATTTGGTCAACGGTAAGATGGCTACCAACAGCTGATTGTGTATTGTGTTTATATACTAGCGGATAAACACCTTACTTCTGGTGTTTACGTTCATTAATGTGTCGATTGTACATGTGTACGTGGTGTCAACAAACCGCTGTATTTGTTAGATAATATTATAATCCATTTTTTTGGTGTTAATATTCCATTTTGGAGACGATCGGATACGTTTTATTTTATTTATGTATATGAACATTCTTTTTTTCATTTGCATTACATAACCTCTAATGCCGGTAACGTTGCCGCCCATCGTGCATTGTATTTAAAGCTCACATGCGTTCAAGGTAATCAAATGTGGACCCCACTAAATCAACGGAGCCGACCCGAAGCGTCGCATCTTTATATTCTTTTATCTTTGCTATAACCTCTGCTTACATACGGTTACATGTAGTTTTGTGTAACAACAACATAACCTCATAACCAACAACATAATCGGCGATCTTTTAAGAAACAAGCATAGCTTCTTTCTTGTCCATTTTAATAATTTTGCTGTGACTGCATGTGCTTAATAAAATATTACACCACTGTTGTTGATTTACGCTAAAGTGGTCATTTGTCATTCAAAAATTTTCAGACACATTATTTATTATCTCTGCTCAGAAAAACTCAGAAAAATATAACATTGAGGTTATCTGGTTTATCAGTATGTGTCGCCCTTGAATATTTTAGGCGTAGTAGCATTAGGAACAGACCTTACAATTTCTCTGAAAACCGGTTTATTTTCCAAAGCGACACTCTCGGCCGACCGCTACAATGATGTGTTCAGTACAACTCAATTTTATACATAAACATGTGTACATTACTAAAAATGTACTAAATGATGTGTTAAGCTAAGTGAGTATGTAGTATTGTAGTGTTTTTATGTGTGATAGATATAGCAGGATCGGCAAGGTACAAGAAGGTCTCGCCTAACGTGTTTAGATTATAAGAGGCAAGGGAAGATACCCTTTCTGCCTCGTCTGCACATTTTGATTACGCCTACTTAGCTGCGTAAAGGATTTGTGTTTGTGATGTGTAATAAATAAATATTGAAGGCATACAGACGTGTGCATCGGAAATACTGGCCCCCGGCAACGACAAGAAGGTAAGCCATATAGATATTGATTACTGATTATTGACTGCAAATAACTACAAATGCATTTGAACCACTATTAATTATACTATTTCAATCTTCATATTCGAGTCATAGCCCAGTGAAATTAGTCAAATAAAGCTATTAACTTAGGAAGAAATCGAACCCGGGACTTTTGCACACACCTTTGGTTTGGCATTACAAATAACGTGCAAAAACTCATCATATCGTGTCTGCGTCGTGAGTTATTCAATCAGAGATGAGTAATTGTTTTTTTTTATCAATATATCAGTTTCTACTGATCGGGCATCCTCTTCAAAAGTTTGGGGGACCTCTGGTCTAAACCATAGGAAAGAACTAGCCGTCAAGTAGAAAGTGGACAGCATTTTCCGCCGTTAAACTTGCCCTGTCTAAACTGTGCTTTAGATGCAGTTTTTTCTACATCGTTACAATTCGTTTTCTATAGGCTATCGAGCCATTTCTTAATATTTTTATCTATAGATTTTTAAAAACTCCAAAAAAAAATTATCATAAAAGTCACTTTTTTTACTTTAAAATTTTATAAATTGGTTATTTTTACATTATTGACCGCTACATTATTTAGGTACTAAATATTTTTTGCATTTTTATATCCATCGACCTAGACCGAAGACAATGAGGTCAGGAGGGATTTATCTATAATTTTTCTTATAACTACTTAAAGAACGAATAAATAATAGATAATCGAAAAAAGCGATATATGTGTTTACACCAGTACTATAAATACAGTGTGTAGAGGATGGACCTAATTATACCTATAATGGACGTTATTTTTAATTTCTCAAGAAAAAGTCATTCTTTATAAAGAGTTTTGGATGTCCTAAAAAGTCGAAAGCCATTGTTAATATTTTGATTTAATATACAGGTTGGTTAGAAAACACGAAAACGTTAAATTGGCCGAAGAGTAAACTATCGGTTTTTCGGAATTAGAACAAAAATGTTATAGGTAAAAGTTGTTTTATATTTAAATTTATGCCCAGATATCAAATTTCAAAAGTTTTATATTTTATTTATTTTTAACAAAGCAATTTAACAAAGCATTACTCCACATGTTCCCCTCCAACAGCTACACATTTTTCTAATTTTCTTCTAAACTCATGATATACCAAATCCATTGTTTCTTTATTCATTTCGTTTACTGCTTCTCTAATTTTTAATTTTAGAATGTCTACATTATCATGAAAATTATTCGCACACACCTTCTGGTTTAAATAACCCCACCGAAAAAAATCAAGCGGCGTTAAATCAGGTGAACGTGGTGGACATCCTATAGGGCCGAATCGTCCAATTCACTTATTTGGAAAATGTCTGTTCAACCAATCCCTGATTTGATATGCGCTATGAGCAGGTCAACCGTCGTGTTGATAGTGTAGGTAGTGAACACCTGAGCTGTAAGTTGATTTCGTCCAAAGTAGGTAGTAATTCAAACATATCAAAATAAGTGTTTTGGTTTACAGTACCGTCAAAAAAGTATGGTCCAATTATTTTCTTGTAATAAATCCCACACCAAACATTCACTTCTTTTATATATTTGAGAATTGGTTGTAATACGAAAATTTGGATTTTCTTGAGACCAATATCTGCAATTCTGTGAACTAACAACTCCATTTGTGGTAAACGTCGCTTCGTCAGAGAAAATAATTTTTCTGTAAAAAAATCTATCGACCATAACCTAGGCAAAGTTCTGATCGACGAGCATCATCTCCTTCTACTAAAGTGTGTATCAGTACTGGTTTATAAGGATGAAATTTTTGATTTGAAAAGATCCTTTGCAGGTGCCTTTTAGTGATGTTCAAGTCTCGACATCTTTGCCTCAACGATTTTTTTGGCAAGTGTTCACGGAATCATAGCTCCTGCATCATCTTCGCTATTTCCCTTTTTTTTCTTGATGTTTTTCACGTCTCCTGTTGCATGAACTTTTTAACCAATTCACGAACACAATTGACAGAAACGTATTTCTGAGGGTATTTTCTGTTAAAAACTTCAACAGCACGGCGGTACGATACCTCACCTATGCCGTAACAAAAAACTAAATAAACCCTTTGCTCTAAAGTCAACATACTTTCAATCAGCTTCTATCAACAAATTGCTTAGATACGCTGTTACTACTGTCAACTGATCAATCATAATGTGGTCTCTAAATTTTTTGTTCACCTTTATGTAATGTCTTTTCACTGGTCTGAGATGTAAAATTTGAAATAGAACATTCAGGTTTGATATTTGAGCATAAAAGTAATTCAAACTAACTTTTACCTATAACATTTTTGATCTAATTCCGAAAAACCGATAGTTTACTCTTCGGCCAATTTAACATTTTCGTGTTTTCTAACCAGCCTGTATGTTAAATCAAAATATTAACAATGGACTTCGAGTTTTTAGAACATCCAAAGCTCTTTATAAAGAATGACTTTTTCTCGAGAAATTAAAAATTACGACCATTATAGGTATAGTTAGGTCCATCGGGGGCCACACTGTATAAGCAATAATCAGAGCACCCACATTTAATATAATATAAAACACTGTCAACCATTGAACAGAAAATTAATATTTGGAAACAATCGTACTAAGAGCTTAACTACCCCCGAACCACCCACCACTTCAACCCCCCACCCCCAAACCTCCGATGAATTTTAATTACGCTCAGATCGCTCTCCGTAATCAAACAGTGGAGACGGTTCATATTGAAACTGGTAGCACTTGCGGACAAAGTAAACTACCGAAAGATCTTAAAACGCGATAAAGGGCTCTCTTTTACACCCTACGGGATGGGCCTTTACGCCGCTCAGGCGAGCCAATTAAGCCGGGTTAATGAAATAACGAAAAGGGACAGGCGAAAAACGTATAAGCGGCCTATCTGCCCCCGCGGGCCCGCTTAAACAAAGGGTGAGCTCAGCGAGCGCGTGTGTTGTAACCGTCGGGAAAACTCAAGAAGGTCCTTCCCTCCGGGGGTTAATACGGAACGGACGGGAAACGCAAACACGTAATTTGTTGTTGTTTTGGTCTTATTATTGCAGGATCTGGCAAGATGGGGGAAATTAATTGATTTCTGGATTGTTTTGCTTTTTCGTTACGCTTTGAGATACATTTCTCAAAACACGCTATTATGTAACGGCTTGAAACAGTCGAGAAATTGTGTTACACAATAGGTAATTTGTAATCTTCCATAACTTTCCATAACTGTTGTAATCTTCTACCGATTTATACCTGATTATTTCGGTACGTTGTTAAGACATTCATCAGGATCATCACCTGCTTTTGTAATGCAAGAAAAAGTTATACCGGGAGGACCCCCAGGATGATAAGGGTTGATTAATTACTTTAATTCATGATAGTCGCATTCATAAATGTTGTAAAGTGACATTCATGGTTTGTCATCTTCGATATTTTTCGATAAGCAAAAAGAAACAAATTTTTGATACTGAAACTGAGAAACTTCATTTCTCAGTTAAGCCCCTTCAGGGCTTAATTCGTCCAGAGGTTGTCTCAAACTTTGACCACGATTTACTTTTTTTTTCTCCCGGATGATTACCTGTAGGCCTTTTTTCAATATTTTAAAAGCGTGTGATAATTTTCATAAATTTGTATACAATGCGTTAAATAAAATTAACAAAATCGTTAAAAGATTACAAAAGTTATTGAACATCAAAGTTAAAATTTAAAAGTTTTTTTTTTAAGTTTCAAAAGCTTGTGACAATATTGATGAATTATAATGTGCTGAAATAATATCAAATTGGTGAAAGAGTACAAAAGTTATATACCATGAAAGTTTTCTTTTGTGAACCAGGTTTTTTCTGCATGCGAGTATATTTTAATTGTTATCACTGGAACTGTTGACAATCTTGTTTTCGTTAGCCTAGTTCTAATCAGCTTTCATTAGCCCTGATTTATGTTAATATTTACAAGTTTTATCAGACACAAATTGGCGCACGAGTTGTTTTGGAGTGGAACGAGTGTGCCAATGCGTCTTATAAAACGAGTATTATATACCATTTTTTTTTACTTTGCAACATTAATTTTATAGAAATTTCGAAAACTTCGGTTGTCATCTTACAATCTAGAGTAATTTTATTTTCAACAGTGCTAGTTGTGGTAAAATTCACAAATACGATTGAGGCGAACCAATAGCGATTGAGACGTCAGCCTTATCTGACACTTGACGTCAATATCATCAATCTTGGAAAACTACAAGTTACTAAAAGTTTGTGATCTATTGTTTTCATAACGACACCGAAAGCGGTTTCGTTATGAGTTTATAATGAACGCAAAGTAGAAAAAGAATATTAACGTCTGCTTCTAGGCAGCAATATCAGAAATGGAGGGAAACAGAATATGTAGGGATGCCAAAATTTAAATACAAAGTAAAAATTGTGGAAATAACTTTACGACAACTTCCATTTTATGGGAGCTGTTTTGAAAAAGAACAGTTGACAATCAAAATACTGATCCTGGATTTTGTCAATGGAAAGTGAAAAAGGTTTCTTTTTATAGATTTCATTGCACTGACGTGAACATAATTACATAGTTTTCTACAAAATTGAGGGAAAATGCGAGATTTTAACCATTTTTACGAATTTTCAGCGGTTGCAGCTATATCCTAGAAACTTCAAAAGGGTCCCAATATAAACATGAATTTTAACTAGAAATCCTAAACGTTTGTTCACTAGTGGCGGTTGTCCAAGAAAAACAAATACAAAAACAGAAATACCTGATGTGATAGCCCAGATTTCTACAAAATCTGTGTAGATTTCTACAAAATCTATGTGAGAATTTTCTTATATAAGGCTATTCAGATAGAGTTTCGTAGCGTCTCAAAGGGTATGAATTGAAACTTTGATATTTTTTTTTGTTCGCCAGTGTAGTAGTTCGATTCTTATCTTTTTGAAAAATAATTAGTTGAAGATCTACTGTTGTTTTGATATAAACACTAGAACACACTCGAGGTTAATACATGTGTTATTATTATATTATAATTATTATAATAATTATTATATTATAAGTTATTAAAATAAGTATCTACACACTTTGACTCCTGGTGGCAACCCCTAAATATTATTTTAAATGTGAACAAAAATACTGAAAATTGGAACTGTTGTTTTGATATGTGAGGTTAAGTTGAAAAGAGGTACATGACTTCCATTAACCTTACGACACACTAAATTCCCAAAATAATTTTATTAAATTTTAATATTGCATTCCTCGTATTGATCGTAAGCCACGTTATTATTAACCAAACGACAGGGAATTCCATCGACAATAACTTGTGAACAGGTCTGTAAGGATCCTTAATCTCCCAGCTATGTTCAATAATTATTTCAGTATGTTGCTCACTTCGGGAGTTAGAGTCTTGGTATTCAAACGGGGTAGAACACCTTCAGTGCAAGCGGCTAGGTCTCTTCTGTACTCTCTTTTCCCACATCATGTTTTAGATCATACTATGGATTTCTTTAATTTAACCAATTCCACAAAATCCACAAAAAAACGCAAAAATATTCAACCCTAGAACCTGACCCTAGAACACAAATGTCTAATACAAATTGAAGAAGACTTAATTTCCTACATTTTTTGTCTGAACACTTTTTTGTAAGTCTGATGTGTAACGTGTTCTATTTTCTTTGTCGCTTTTTCGGAAAACGGATTGTGCCAAGGCATGAAATTTTCGTTGTATACTATTTTCACATCTCTGCCAGAAGTCACAGAACTTGGGGATAACACACCCATGTTGTGGATGGGGAGGTATATTTTACATAAAGTTGTATGGCATCGTAAGAATTCTTTCGGGTCCATTGGTGCGAAGTACCTACGTTCAATATTTACGAAATCACTACGATTCCAATGCAGTCGTTGATTAAAGAAACATTAACTTTATATTTTTTTGTCTGAATACTTTTTTTGTAAGTGTGATATCTAACGAGTTACAACAGCTGCGGAAACGTGAATATCTTCCAAAAACAAAACTCAACGTCTTCATCATTTTAAGAAATATTTTGTACAATAATTTGAATAGAATTAAAATAGATCATTTGAAATGAAAATTATAATATATTAATATTATTATATTATTAATATAATATAATATAAAAAATACAAACGTAGGCACATGTGCAACCATTCAGAATTAAAATCCTTTAGACTGACAAGCGACTTTTACTCAACCCTCACAATACAATAAACACTGTATTACAGTGAAAATATACTTTTCACGAGACATAGTGTAAGTTGTTGAGCTGGTAGAACTGAACATAATGGCATATACTTCATATATTTCCAAACACCCTCAAAATCTGGATTTTTTCAAAAAACTGTTTTTGGGTACTGGAATGTACCATTATAAGGATGTACCGTTCGGTCAGATCCAATAAAAAGTCGCAAAGTTATGGACGTTCAAATTCAGAAGTTTCCCATTATTAACAAATTTGCATTTAATACAAGTTTGTTTATTAGAATCGGTTGAAATTTGACTGAGTTATCGAAGTTTGATCACCGTCTTGACATTCACACTAGGCAGAAGGAATATACCTACGGCCCGACCGTAATAAATCCGTACTCATGATTCACATTAACTAAACATTATTTTGTTTGTTTATTACCTTGTTTTATTGTATTTTAGTCTATTTAATATGTTATTAAGTACTATTCGACTTGTACCCAAATATCGTAAAATCATTAATCGACAATCTTAACCTATTCAGAAGTTTCCCATTATTTTCAGATTTCTCAACTTTAACAACAGTTTGATGACCTGTTTCAATCCATATTATTTTATTTCTATTTTATAATATTCTATTGTATAAACGACGGAGATCGAGCAAACATTTTTAAGTTTTGTTGTATTTCTTGTTTTTTTTTTTATTTTTCATAAATCACGATAGTAACTAGTACTGTTCCAATAAACGAGTGAAAATTTTACAGTTGGTGCAATTTATTTTGAACCCAAATATACCTGGAAATTTAATGAACGTAAATTCTTATGTACTTAGTAACATATTGTGATTTATATTGTGACTTCCCAGCCTCTATAACCTACATACATACAAGATATTGTGATAGTCTGGCAGGTAACAACAAAAAGAAAAAGAAGGAAAACAGTGTCATAATTTTAGAATAACATTGTAAATATAAGTGCTAGTAATGTCTAATTAATGTGTATAAAGACTACGGATTTATTACAGTCGGCGTGTATATTTCTTCTCCGTGGTGTGATGTGTCTAGCCGGTCAATAAAATTTGATAATTCTGTTAAATTTCAACAGATTCTAATGAACAAACGCGTATTAGACGCAAATTTAAATGAGCTTTCAATAAAAATAATAGCAAAAAAATATTACGGATTCAAACAGGTCATCACATTGTTGTTAAAGTTGAAAAAATCTGAAAATAATTGGAAACTTCTGAACTTGAACGTCCGTAACTGTTAGATTTGTTTATGGATCTGACCGAATAGTACATCTTTATAATGCTTCCTCTTTCATTTACATTTATTATTTTGGTAATCGAAAAAAAAAATGGCGGAGTTCTGAATTTTTATACACATGGAAGTACACAAGATCGCATTTTTTTAAATCGAGATTTTGTGGGTGTTTGGGAAATTTCAGCTACGCCATTATGTTCAGCTCTACCAGCTCAACAACTTCCGCTATGTCTTGTGAAAAGTATATTTCGTTGTTATTTGTAACACAGTGTATAATTAATATTACATAATTAATTATATTATTATTATATTATTATTAATCCTCATAATTATTCTAATATTATTAATCCTATTCAAACTATTCGCGGAATATACTCTTTCAGTAGTGTTGGTTCTCCCCGGTTTGCTAAGGTAGATATTGGTTTTGGATGATTCTAATGCCGTCAGCAGAACTCAAATATGTAGAAAATTAAGTCTTCTTCAAACTTCCCCCAAGGTCGAAAAAAATTTTTTTTTGAACAACATATATCAAAATCGCTTCTGCCCCACCTCTTTTAGGGCAAAAAAACCCTATTGGCTGGATTATCTATTCGACCACTAAACACTGTCATGCGGAAACAATTACCACACACCGCCATCATTCCGGTCCGGGTAATCGCTCATCTCTCAAAGGCAGCCGAAATTAAATCAAGTACAAAACGAGAAGTCCTCCACTCTATTTGTTCGGCCCTCTGGACCGGACCGGGCGTTCCCGGGCCTTATGGGATTTTTAGCATCTCCGCAAAAAGCGTCATCCGTCTTCATCAGCTGGTTGCTCCTTTAATCGATAGATCCTCCGGCCGAGTCCCGCCCGAGATAACCGTCAGAGGGAGCCAGCGGCAGTTCCACCCCTGAAAATCGTCCTCTTGCCACCCTAACTATTAAACACATGTTATCTTTCCCAAAGGATGCCAGTTTCTGGAAGGATCCGCCCGCCACCAGTAAATATTTTTAGAGAGATGAGTGGATGATAAAAAAACTTTTGCGGAAAAGCGGAAGCGTGAGATGAAATATTTGCGGTCGCGCTGAGGGTTAAGTTTTTTACTTTTATGGAGTGTGCCCCGCCCTGTAATGCGGAATGAAATGGTGGGTTGAAAAGAACATTAACGGTTTATATTCGGCGTTGTTTTCCGGGCATCGCGACTAATTTCGCGTCGGGCATGCCGCAGGAACTGTAAAGTGAAAAGTTATGGTCGCTCTTACTGAACGTTGGAGAGAAGAAGTTACGAGCTTTTATATTTTACTACTACCGCGCGAAAATAAGATGAATAAGGAAAGTATTGTTTGACTCGGAGGTTGAACGGTGCTTGGTAGCTAAAATTCGTGGGGGGTTAATAGGTTTACAGTGTTGCAAGCACGATGGCGTAACCTCACTATCAGAGATAATATAAGTGATGTAAACCCAGGCTTTTATGACGGTAAAAATAGACAGAAAAAATTAAATAGGAAATAAACATGTAATATACTCATATTAATGAAATGTTTTATATACAGGGTGTGTTCCTCAACTAATATCAATCCAAAAAGTTATATCACATAAATATATATTGTAAATGTCCGGCTTTCAGAATTACCCATTCGAGAATTACTTTTTATTATAAAAAATTAGTTAATAGCAATTTCTTTTACAATTGCATAAGAAGGTGCAAATTGTACTTCTGTGATGATCACTGCTCCTACTACCCAGTATTGCCAGGTTAAAAATTTATTTTTCCCCAGGCTGACCGCCAAAATATACCCAGATTTGATATTTTTTCGCCAGAAATAAAATATTGGAAAAAAAACAAATATAAAAACAGTTTATTCAGGTCAACAAATAAAAATAAATTCCGAAAGAAAACCTTAAAATCGCGTTTTGGTTCTTAGCTATACATGCGAGTACTATGTTTACATAACAAATCAAGCGGTATATAAAAATTTGATGCACTTTAATTTTTTAGAAGTCCTTTTGAGTAGATAATCCCACTTAGTGTCTCTGTGCTCAGTCTGTTACGCATTTTTGTTTTATTTCAATTAATTGCGCTGAAAATACGCTGCACAACTGCAGTACTATGAGGTAGACACACTCAGCATTCTTTGTATTAAAAACTATTTTCCAAATATGAGTCAAATAGTCAAGTTAAAATATATCATAATATATGTTATAAAATTAACAATTCTGTAATGAATCAAATTTCTATTAAATAGACAAGAAGAAAAATACCCATATTGTGAACAAATTTCCCAAATCTCCAAACGGTACTTGTTTTCGCCAAAGGCGATAGAAATAACAAAAACCACAGTGGACTGTATACGGAAGACAATTAGCACATAACAAACAAGTAATGATATCGATGAACGATCAGAACGTTCCAACTAGATCAAGATAGAACAATACTAAACCCTCAAGTAGACCAAATATTACTTACTTCAGGAAATTTTCATAGCAGGGTTAGATTGCCTTTTATACGGGAGACTAACAGGGTTAGGGAATTGATTGCGCAAGCTAATTCTGATCTGGAAGTATTTCTGAGGAATAGGCCAGAATTGTCCATTATTGAAATAAATAATTTGTTGTACGCATCCGCATATGTTATTACTAAGATGGTGAGTCCAAAATTTACATCAATACACAATAATAGAATTCGGGAAAACCTTTGGAAGCGTAGACTCCAAAATAATATTGCTAATTGGATAAAGGACGTTTCCAGGATTTCTGAAATTAGAAGATCTATCACCACTTCAATAATCGTCGAACACAACGAGACAACTTGCTCTCACAAATATTTTCTAGCGAATGAATCGGCCGAAAATTCACCTAGACCAGCTGTCTCCCTCGAAACCCCTTCCAATGTCAACCAGGTTCAACTATATACCGGGCACAGCTGGTCTCACATAAACACAACTAGACCAACATAGACTTTAAATATAGAAATCAATCTCGGACAACATAATATCAAGATTAGACCAATATTTAATTATTGGCCTAAACAGTACTGAAATTCCCCAGGATGGGGAAAAATCCCCAGACCTGGCAACACTGCTACTACCCCTAAACCCCATCCAATAATATTAGTTATTATACAGGCTGGTGTGTAACTAATGTTGAAGTGTCTACTGTCATCTAGTGTCTACTATTTTATTACAAATTACTATTTTTTGTGCTGCTCACTATTTACTTTGTCAATTGCGTTTCATTAACTTAACTCAATTTGTTTCAATATTTATAGGAATTGGTTTGCTTATTTACACTACGGTGTATCAAAACTTTCAGTTCATGAAAAGTTGTCTCTATCGATCCACACATAGTGATATACAAAAAAAAATGCGCAATTGAAAATATCTAGGTCTCCTTCAAGAGCTCTAAATCTTCTTAAAACTGAAATTGAAACAATTGAACAATGATTTTTTATTTTGTTTCTCTCAGACTGTGACTTGAAAAGAAATATTAGTTTTCTTGTTTTTAGAACCATTGACCTTAATTTACATGGATCACGATAATAGAGACCAAAAAGTCGCTGTAAATAAATAACATTTTTATTTTTGCTCTAATAGCATAATAAATATCATCATGTTATTAAATCATAACATATAAGTACATAAGTATTTTCAACACAAGGGTGCTTCTTAATTATTCAAAAATTATAATTCAGAAGAACACTAAAACTAATAACACTCATTTTTAATTTAAACAAAATATATTTATGGGGTTCTTTCTAATCAAGGATAATAAAAATGAGTTGGTTTGTATTAAGAAACATATGACAACATTTTTATTTTTTTATACAATACATTTGCAGACGAGAATTATTAACCTAATAAAAAATAATCAATAAACCTTTAAATTTAGATATTAAATTAAAAACATTATTTTTTTCTAAATTTAAACAAGAAATATTTATGGGCTTTTTTCTCATCAATGATAAGAAAATGAATTGGTTTGTATTAAGAAACATATGAAAACCTTTTTACTTTTTATACAATAGTTTTTTTACTTTTTACTGTTTTTTACAAATTTGCAGACCAGAATTATTAACTTAATAAAACATACCTTTAAATTTATATATATAATATCAGAAAAAAAGGAATCAACTGATTCTGGTATGCCTTCTTCCATAGAATCTGAGTTTGTATGCAGAAATTGTAAACTGATTCTAGTTTTGCAGATTTTTTATATTTTTTTGTTTGTATGAATTTGTTTTTCAAAAACTTCAGAAAACCTTGCAAAGTAGCCTTTGAAACAATGTAAACTTTACAAAATGAATTAATCGACTTGACCACCATTGCAAACAGGAAACCTGCTCCAGCTTCAGAAAACTTATTCAACTTCATATTCAAACTTAAACCAACGCAATGTGTTTGACTATTTATATTGCCTGGTTGTTTTTTAAGCATTCAAGGCATTTCAATACAGTAAAATGGTTGTATGAATATTGAGTATGAGTATTAGTATGAGACCAGGCCTTAAACGATAGATCTGGACACCGAGATGATATTCAAAAGATCCCGCAAACTACATTATCGACAATCAACAAGGCAGCAGTAACGCAGTTGTTGAAAATATACAAGTATCCGGTATCGTATGTATAGTTTCCCATATATTCAAAATTAGGAAGCGTAAGTAGGTGTTTAAATTTAAGTGAAAAAAAAACCCAAACGTGGTACGTCTATTCTTAATTTTTGCAGAGATACAGGGTGTGCCATCTTAATGTATCATCTTTAACTCTCTTTAATGACTTCAAATTAAAATATATGGTTCAGAAGAAACCTATTTGGTTTTAAAAGAGCTATCTAATGATAAATTTCACCCAAGATCTACAGCCCCTAAGATGGTTCATGAGCTGGTAATATGGTAATATAGTTGGATATACGTTGTGAGAGGTATCATCATTTTAAATTGACTGACTCATTTAATCACTGAAGGATTAACGAGAATGTTGCAGTTGACTGCAAATACGTATATGTAAAGTTTTTAAATAAGTTTTTTGTATTTGTGTTGTATGATATAAGTGTAAAAAGTCAAAAGTTAAAAAAATTCAACAACATTTCAATATTTATCAATGGTTCTTGAACGTTTCATTTTTTATTTATTTATATATTTGGTTACCAGAACGAATGAATGTATTGTTAGGTACCTAACTACAGTGCTCAAAAAACTTAGGGGAACATTTTTTGACCTGTAACTTTTTAAATAATAGTTCTAGGCAAATAAAATTTGGTATAGTTCAACGGCATATATTTAACTAAAGAAAATTACAAAAACAATGTTACAACTCTTAGTTACTTCTAAATTACGTTTAAAAATGTAAATTTATAACGCAAAACAAATGTAAAAACTGTCATAGTATCGATGACATGACAGTCGGGTTTTCTGTGGATTGGTGAGGTTTAATACAGTGTATGCCCTCCAAGAATTACTTCCTGACAACTGCGTGGCATACTTCGCACTAGTCTTCGAAGAGATTCTTGGGGTATGTTTTCCCATTCCTTGTGAACACATCGGTCAAGCTGATCCCACACGTATTCAATACGATTCACGTCAGGACTTAACACCTGCCATTCCATGACCTGAATTTCACGTTGTTGTGAAAAGTTTCTGGTGATGCCGGCGGTATGTGGCTTTGCATTGTCCTGCATTAGGATGAAATTTTGACCGACGCTATATGCAGCAGGCACCACATTGTCCTCCAAGATGTTTTCGATGTAATTCATTGCATTTAGTCTGCTAGAAACCACAACAAGATCAGTTCTATTGTCTACACTGATTCCAGCCCAAACCATCACAGATCCACTACCAAATCTATCCACTTCCTGTATAGTAGCGGCTGCGTAGCGTTCACCAGGACATCTATATACACGTACTCGACCGTCGCAACGAGTTAAACGAAAACGGGACTCGTCTGTAAACAGTACAGGCGTCCAGTGACAAAGTTGCCAATCTCTGTGATCCAGAGCAAACCTCATTCGCGCTGCTTTGTGATCCTGCGTAAGGCGTGGTGCGCGGCCAGGTCCTCTTGGCTTAAAATTCGTTTCTTTTAATCTGTTGCTAACCGTTTGATCAGAAATTTCTATTCCATGTGCTCGTCTTAGGTCGTTTAGGAGGTCTCTTGCTGTGGCAGTACGCTGACGTAGGGAGGAAAGGACAAGAAATCTGTCTTGATTTTGAGTAGTTTTTCGATTTCGACCTTGTCCAGCTCTTCTAACATATTGGCCAGTGTCTCGAAACCGATTCCATAAACGCTGAATAACAGAAGGTGAAACTCGAAGGTCCCTGCTAACATGTCGAATAGAGTCGACATGCCGAATAAGGGCGACAGCACGAGCAACTTGCAGTTCACTAAGATGCCTCATTTTCCTTCTAATGACGTTTCTAATCAACGAAATTTGACAACTGAATTCATTTGTCATCTTTAGTAGGCGTGAATTCATAGCATACTTGACATTTTTTCCATTTTATTTTGCGTTATTAATTTACATTTTTAAGTGTCACTTAGAAGTAACTAAGAGTTGTAACATACCAAAGTTGATTTGCCTATAACTAATATTTAAAAAGTTATAGGTTTCGAAAAAAGTGTTCCCCTATTTTTTTTTAACAGTGTATTTTAAAATAATGAAAGAGTTTACCTATTTTAGATCCTAGTTGCGACTAACATATACTAGCTGAACGTATAAAACACAGCTTTTACGAAATTTGTCTGGCGCCGCCACCATTATTTATCCAACTAAGAAGTGTCCATTTTAGAATGATTGTGTGACTTTTTTGTAATATGTAATCATATTCCCGATATCTAGTAATAGTTTATATCAATCCAAATAAAATAACGGTTAAAATTTAATTGATTTTAGCTTGAAAGCGAAGTAAAATGGAAACTTCATTTTAAAACAAGGGTGCCTAACAAAGACAATTTTTTGTGCACAAACAAATAATATAACAAAAAACTTGAAATACAAATTTTAGAATACCCAGAACCAATTATCTTGAGACCTCGTTAGACGCAGATCATTACGAAATACGGTCATCACGAAAAAAAAAATAAAGAACGTATATATAAAGCAGGCTTCAAACGGGCAGGTATGCGGACTTATTCCTGCGTACACCAATTAATAAAAACATCGAGGACGGCGGCGGCGGCGCTTCAATTTCGGACGGTCTTTGTAAAAGTTGGCGCGTGCTGGGCGTGTCCGCCAGTCGGCGGTGGGCGTGCCCGACTGCCCGGGTGTGGGCGTCACACTGTCTCGCAGCAGCTGGTTGCCATGGCGACGCGCTGAACCACCCGGGTTGATATTGATCTGTTCGAGGGAATCCCCTCGCAGTCTGTCTCTCTCTCGCTGTACTGGCTGGCGTGTGTAAAAGCCGACGTTGTTCCTCTCTCGTACGATGGATGCCATGAACTGGCCGCGATTCGAACATCAGAATTGATTTTGGATGGGCCGGAAAATGATTTTGTTGGGATGATTGTATGGAACGTGGTCAAGGGTTGTCGCGAGATGTTTTATTGGCGGAGAATTATTGATTTCGTTTCGGAAAATATAAATTTATATAAATATAAATTTATAATTTATACATGCGAAGTTGCTATTTTAAAAAAGAAGTGCTATAGTGAACGAAACAAAATACAACAAAATGAATTTCCAGCAACCGCACTTTCTGTCTTATTTTGGCCTCTACCATACGCACATTAATTTTATTATGTTCTGCCTTCAAAAAGTTGCCTTGTTCACTTTCAGAGTCGACTTTCAGATAAAAGCAATCTTTCAAACAAGACAACAATCACCCAAATCGGAATTGACAATCTCTTCCTTTTCTTGAAGTTGGTTGAAACGTTTAGTTTTTGCAAGTTTAGTAAAAAAATAATTTGCGTCTTCAACTTAAAAATAGAACGTCCACATTAGGACCCGTAAATTTTTCTGCGTTTTGTCTTTACGATAGATTTTATGATAAATAATTACAAACTTTTTATAATAATTTTAAATATATGTATGTATTTAGGGGTTGCTACTAACCTCTAAAAGATAACTAACGTAAAATAGAGTTTACTGTGAATAAAAAAATGATATAAAAGGCTATAATACACTGTGGGCCAAAAAAACGATAAAAATTTTTAATCACTCGTATTTCCAATAATATTTAGTCAATTCAAGTATTTCTTTAAAAAACGAATTGCTTGTAGTGTGAAGATTGAAACCACACCATATTCGCAATAACAGAATAACATTTGTCTTGTTTTGGTAAAAAAGGGCACTAGAGATGTTATAGCATCGTATACAGGCTGATTTTTTCTTATACATGGTGAAATATTAAAACAATGTTTTTTATTGTTTTTAGTAAAAACCAGTGGAGTATGACATTTGTAACAAAAACAGTGCAACGGAAGGAGAAATCTAACTGTGTATTTGAGTTATCTTCAAAGATCGTGGAGAAACCATTGGTGTTGTTATGGGCGGCATGTTTCAAGTTATCATTTTAGGTGGTCTTTTCGTCAGTTTAAATTATGATGTATCACACTTGTTGTTTAGATGTAAATTTTAGACGTATGTTACTTGTTCTTGTTCTTTTGTTTGTCTTTGCTAAGATTAAATCGGAGCTGGAATCAACGTTTTTTGAGTATGTCACATCACTTCAAACCAAGTCTTCTTTTTTATTTTTATGTCATGTTTAAATAAAGGGCACTTCCAACATCAGCCTGAAGCCAGCCTGAATACATTGTGTTGTTCGTTTTTTTAGATATTTTTTATTTGAAGTAACTTTTACGTGAAAAACGAACAGCAAAGCCCTGACCGTAAGACAAGTGAAAGCAAACTGCCATAATTTTAGTTCACTAAAAAACGATGCTGATTTTAGTTCCAAATTACTGCAAAAGCAAAATGTTATGCTTTTGTTGCAAAAACATAGAAATTTGCAAAAAAATCTATAGCCCAATAATTGCCGTACAATTTGGAAACCAGGTGAGAAAAATCCTTCAAAAATTTCAAAAGCAAACATGGCGCCATAAGAAAACTAAACGTTGGCCATAGTTTCTCCACCATCTTTAAAGATAACTCAAGTTCGCAAATTCAACTGCTTTTTTGAGTAAAAACAGCAAAAAAAGCGATGTTTCAAAATTTCAGCCTGTATACTAACAAAATCGCCATGTATACGATGCTATAAAATCTCTACTATTCCTTTCGGCCAAAACAAAACAAATGTCATTACCTTTCATTCCACAGTAAATTAAAATGTTGCATAGCCATACATAAAGCAACATTTTATTGGATTAAAACATTCAATTATTGCAAATAAAGTATGTTTTCAATCTTCGCAATATAAGCAATTAGTATATCAAAGAAATGCTTGAATTTACTTAATATCTTTGGAAATATGAGCAATTGAAAATTTGTACAGATTTTTTTGACTCACAGTGTATATTCGTATTTCAAACAAATTCTAACATATGATCATCTCCATTAATGCATAGAAAAGGTAGGTACACAATTTTTGCAACCTATAATTCAAAATATAATTACAATTGACCACCATCTTTCAGTCTATAAACAATGCGGTATAGAGATGACAGATGTGCAAAATGTACTTTACAGTTTCATATCTTAACATATCATTTATACAGTTTGTGTAAAATTCAATTTAATTTATATTTAATTTTTTCTCGTAGAGTAGGGCGGGGCTTAAAGGACCATTTTTGACATTGAAGATATATAAGAAATTTAGAATAGGGTATTCCGGTCATGTCAAAATTTAAGCAGATATTCGGTTTAACCTATTGTACAATTTATGAGGATTCATAAAGTTAATATTATTATTATTATTATTATTATTATTATTATTAAGCTATGAGCTTTTTGATTTAGTTTCTCTATGAGATAATTGCAATTAAAAGTGCATTTCGTTTGAATTCACTGACCACCCTCGGAAATACACGATGATTACCGATCCCTAGTAGCGGTGGCAACAGCGGACAGCTCTCGAACAGCTGATCGGCCAAGTTGACGGTTGGCAATCCTGTTGTTTGACAACGAATAAAGGTAACTTTTTTGAGAGATGATTTGATCATTGAAACTTGAAGCCAAACATCTCTCATCTCGCTAGTCGGCAATGTAAAGAAAATCTTATCAGGAGTTACTGTTCTACTGCTGTTACAACCCGGCACAGAACAATGTCGGCGTTGGAGTTTATACATTTTGAACAAGTTTTTGATGTAACCTCAATAACCAAAGCAGGTGTCAACAAACGAGCGATTCTAAACGTTGACACAACAGAAGACAAAAATTTACTACGTGCTCCCTAGATATAGCAACGTTGTCAAGTCGTTCACTTTGAGCGGTCTTTGTGACGTCACAAAGACCAATCCTAATTCAAACTTCAAACAACAATTTCTCTTAATTTAAAACAATGTTTGATATTTTACTTGTGAAGTAGCAAACAGTAGCACCCATACTTTGTAAAAAATGACAATTTCAAAAACACCGGAATACCCCATTGTAGCAACTTTCCTCAATTTTGCCGTCTGCCCCTTTTTGCCAGACAGCTGAGGTGAAAAGGTTCACCCACAGGGCAAATAGAACCAACATCCAATAATGTCTTTTGACAGTTATATTGAAACATTTTTAATATAGTAATCAAATCATTCCATCTAAAATACAAAACTTTAGTCAGTCTCAACATAAGATAGGAACTTTTTCTTTTTAAAAAGTAATGGTTTTATCGGATAATATATATAATATTAGTATCATCCTTCAGTCAGTCAGAATCACAATTGTTACAACCACAGTAAATATTTTGTGCCCTATTTGCAATACATTTTTTTAAAGAAACAATAACAAACAGTGAGCAATTTTTACCCCACTGTTTACGCTAAAATAAAAGCACATTTCTACATTTTGTAAATTATGTACATACCTTTATTTTATGGAGGTTTGAGAGTTCGAATAGGTGACCAAAATGTTAAAACATCACCGAATATTCAGGAAACTTGGTATTTGGAGATTTTTGGGGTCACTGATTTTAAATGTGGAATAAAGAATTCAGAATCCAAAGACAAATTTTTGGGTTTCTTCGTGAACCTGAAGAAATAGGTAACAGTCGAAAGACATTGAATTCCAACGTTTAATATTCGAGACAACCAATAAAGAAAGGCAATAGGTCATACATAAAAAAATAAATTATAAGGTAAACGTCCCAAATTCAGACACTGTCCTAAATTCCACATATTTCTGTTAGTTGGGTAAAATAAGAAATCTACAACATTGAACTATATTTTAGGACATCAGGTTTGTTGATTTGACAGTACACTTATCAACCCACAATAGTTTCTTATTCTACCAATGTTCTAATGGTCAGAATATAACCCAGAAGTTTGACATCTTGATAATTTAGTGTTATGCTAAAAGTTGATTTTTTCCTTATAAAGTAACTGCAATTCGACTTCTTTTTAAATCGCTACAGGATAGCAGTAATTAAGAAAATTCTAATAATATCTATTTAGGCTGACTAAAAATGCTTTATATTTCATAATAATACGGTGTACTACTCTTTTAACTACTATTATGTACAAATTTATGGGTGTCGGAATTAGGTACATGTAAATATAGCACGCGCGCAATTCAGACATGTGTCGGAATTGTGTATTGTACATGGTTAGAAGTTATACATATGGCTCTATTGCTGTCTTTACACAAGAAAATAATTACATCGTTTGCTATATTACAATTAATTGTATGCATTTTGACCAAATTCCGACACGAGTGTCGGAATTATGGACATCAATAATACCTAATTATTACAGGGTGTCGGAATTACGATCAATTGTCCCTAATCATAGATCATGAAATAAGACAGAATGGTGCAACACTAGCAGCAGACGGTAGCATTGATACACCACCTTTGGAGATATCAGTTGAACTGATGCCATTAAAAAAATCTCCATTACAAAAATCATTATTCTGGCCAGAAACACCCAAATAAAGTAAAAAGCAAGTGTTCTTCTGTAACACTATCTCTAATGCTTGGAGAGAATTTGTTAACAAAACATAAGGAAGCACAAAAGAAAATCATTCTAGAGATATAAGAAACGAAGCTAAAAAGGAACAGAATAAAAAGCTGCGCCAAGGACAAGAAAGCACTAAAAATTAAAGATGCTAGGAACATGAAAATACAGATAAGGTAAAGAGGGCAGACTGAATGAGACTAAGGGCTTATATAATACTGTGTTTCATTAAAAATGGTAAAACATAAATGTTTAACATTTCTTAATCATATTTAACAATATTTAAAACATTTAATATTCACTTGCGTGTTTATATTTGTCGGAATAATGTACCACAAATATCTGATTTAGCATCACTGTCTGAATTAGGTTCACTGAGGTGTCGGATTTCGGATCAAAATATACGCTTAGTGTCGGAATTAGGAGCAATTGCTAAATAATATAAATTACAATTAATATTATCAATTTTCTTTAAAAATGAATAGCCAGATATCTTTAGAAGGAAATATTTGTTTAAAAAACTTGACATAGTCATTAGCACCAGATAAATATAAATTCTACAGTTACAAATGTAACAAAAATTCCTTAACCTGTCTGAATTTGGGGTGTTTACTTCTTATTTATTGTTTCTTCCTGAAGAAGCAACCCGTTTTATTTTGCAATTCTAAAACCGACTTTTGCAACAGTTGTCTTATGTATAAACCCTAGTGTGAACGCCCCTTAAAAACAATTTAACGCACATGAACGACAATTTTTTAATTTTCCCTACTACCGGAGAGCACTTTGTTTCGAGCGTTCGGTTCCCTCATCTTTGTGTGTTTTCGTCCGTGATATCGTTTAATATAAATAAAATGGCCGGCGACGAGTGTACAAAGAATCTGCCGGCGAATTGAGTTAACGGGAAACGAGAAAGGTCCTCTTGCTTGGCTCCGGTTGTTTGTTATTAAGCCCTTTGATGTTGCGCGCTCTACGCTGGCTGGTGCTGTATTTGAAATTTCAAATTAAACTGTGACATGTTTCTTCCCTTTGATCGCGTTTGGTTTTGCCCGTCCTTTATAAAACGTCATTTGCAATTAGAACCATTTCTTTAATGTCTATGAAATGATTTTAAATGAAGATATTAAGTTGGCCGAGGGCAGAGGTTTAATTGTATTATAGCGATACTTGAAAAATATATTTCTATAAAGCGTGGATCATTTTTATCTTAATATTTGATTATATGAAAAATACGCTCCTGCAAAAAAACTATGCTAAACTTTTCATGTGTGAAGAGATAAGATCGTGATACTAATTTTCTTATAGATAGTGCTTGTGAAGAGAAATCGATGTTAACTTAATATTGTTAAATAGATAGATACATCTATAAGGTCTTTAAAAAAATTAACCGACTGGCAGCAAATGCACTAATAGCCCAGTCATTTTAGACCAAACTTCTCCAAAACCATAAAAAAAATACGGTAAATCTGCAAATTAGTATAATATACTTTCTATTTAGTGGCCTGAACAACCTAAATACTAAAATTTCTAAAAAGCCCTGGGTCTGCGTCGTTATTTTTTGGGGTACAATAGGGGCTTGTACTACCCGTAACTTGAAATCGCTCGTATTTCCTTCAAACATGGCATTTACTACGGGTTTTTAATGATGCTGAATCCAAATTAAATTGCAAAAATTAAAATGGCGGATCAGACAATTAATACAGTAAAATTTGTGCTCAAAAGGGCCCCTAGCGGGAAAGTTGTGGGATAGTTTTGATTTCTTCCATTATATGTGGTTTTTGGGGTGATGAATCTGAGATTTGCTAACACAATTTCGAGACGCAACATTGAAGAAAATGCAAACAGGTAATCATTTTCATTTTCGGCGATTTTTTGCCCCGGAATGCTTTGAGAGAATAAAGAAAATGAATTACGTACGAGATGTAATTATATTCGCACAGAATTTTAAGTCAATGTGATTTTGAAAATGCATTTTTTATAGTAGGTAGGTACTAAAGATGGCATAATTGTTTAAATCAATCTACATTGTATTGGAATGAGGAATTCATTAAATGCCTTTAATAATAAATTTTTGTTTTGGAGCGGAAAAAGTGGGTTTTTGCGGATACAGATAAAATACTTAGTGAATATAGTAATAGGTTATTTACGAAAAGTTGATAGTTTTTTACTTATTAGGAAAACACTGCCAAAAGTGAGAGTTCTTTTTAATTTTTTCAATGTTGCGTCACGAGATTTTGTTAGCAAACCTCAGATTTGGATTCTGCACCCAAAAAGTCATCAAGAATGGAAGATAAAAAAACTACCCCAATACTTTCTTGGTAAAAACAGAATTTGACTAGATTAAATAAAAATTAAGGAATATTTCAGTCAAATCTACTTTATCATTTTGATGGGGTTTTAAGGACGCTGAATTCAAATCTAGCATAAACATTGCAAAATGAAAAAGGCGGATTAGAAAATTATAATTAGAGGAAATTTCTGTAATTTTGTTTAAAGAATTTTATGGGGTTTTGAGCGACGTCGAATAGGAAAAATGTCGTAAATGTTGTAACATTGATTTATAACAATTTGTAATCAACAGAGCGCTAGAATGGTGTTTAGGTGGCGACACTTGATTTGGTACTGATCTTCACTAAAAAATATAAGGCATTTTTAATACTTAAAAAAATCAACTACAGACTCAAATTTTTGAGCGTTCATAGGACGGCTTATAACTGACGGAATATCAAAAAACTATATATATATTTTTTTATATACCTAAGGAAGTATATATTATTATTTTTTTTAATTTCCTTTTTTTTACTTTATCATACGCAGTATGTAAAGTATTGTAATCGTGCCAAAAATTTTTGTTTAGATTTTAGTGGAAATATGTCTTTTTGGGTCCCCTGAACATTTTTGACCAAGGTACAAAAAAATGTCTGTGTGTGTGTGTGTGTGTGTGTGTGTGTGTGTGTGTGTGTGTGTGTGTGTGTGTGTGTGTGTGTGTGTGTGTGTGTGTGTGTATGTCTGTGTGTGTGTACCCGTTTTTTGTGGCGACGATTCGGGACGAAACTTCATATTTAGAAGTTTCATGACCAAACTTAGAGCTGAAGGGCTTTCTGTCGAAAAGGGTCCAAAGGAACTGGAGGTTTAAGCTTAGCATTTCTTAAAGATTTTGTAAATAAGCCGCCATTTCTGGAATTTCGTTAAAATAGTTAAATATTAAATTAAACTAGAGGAAATTTTGAATAATTTATGACTATGACATTTTTTGGTACAATCAATAGTTTAGCTGCATGATAAAATTCTATTTCATCGAGATCGGTCGTACTGCATTAAAACTAGTAGCCAGGATATGTCAGATTATATGTCAGATATGATTCTAATGACAGTAGGTAGTGTCAAACGCTAATGTTTTGACAATACTACTGTCAATACAAGCTGCGTTCGGATATTGTACACCGTTAAGGTGCGTTTTCATTAGTGCTAATGGCAGTAGACGCCATTATAGTATTTCTAATAGAAATTGCTAGTCTCAAGTTTATGTACATGCAAACTAATTTGTATCACCATCACTATATGTGAGAAATACAATAATTTCGTCTGCTACCACCGCCATTACCTACCATTACCACCAATCGGAACGCACCTTCACAGTTTTTACGCAGCCAATAACACGCGTCATTTGGACGGTGTACCCGGTGTCAACGCAGTACAATATCCGAACGCAGCTTTAATCGACATATGTGTCTAGTTCTATTAGTTTTATTTTAATACAGACATAACCGATCTCGATCAAATAGAATCCCATGCAGCTAAACTATTAATTTTATATATAGTATGATAAAGTTATGTGCCTGGCCACATCAGATTTTTTATTTTGTGTACAGTATGAAGAGTCAGGGTTGCGTAACAAAAATTAGAATCTTTGAATCTATGGAATTTAGTAGCTGTGGCCCTCGAAAACTTGAAATTGATAAAAGTGCCGATATCGAAAACTAACGATTTTTTTACTAAAATCATATTTCGATAATCTGGTCAGTCATGACATATCGGCCATCCAAGGGATTACGTAGAGTTATAAGTCACCCTGTACAAGATCTTAGATATTTTGTATGACAAAGCCTTAGAAGTATTTCAAATCAAGCTTTGGATTTAAAAATTCCATATCTCTATCTTTTTAATATGTCTTATGACCGGTCCTACAACTCTTAACCGCAGTTTAGCTCTTAACCGACGATTAAACAATATTTATGTTGTTGAATGTGTAAGTGTATATGCCTTTGTGAAACCATATACTGTCAATCACGTAATGATACTTACGATTATACTATATGGAAACGCACGGTTACAATTGAAACGTTTAACTTGAAACTACATATATTCTACAAAAAAATGTCATATTGAATTATCAGTTCAGATCTAGATTACAGTCGATTTGCTCTTGTTTTGATCTCAGTGTTTTATAATATGCTTTACATTATTCGAGCTAGCATATTTTCTATAAGTATTTATTTAATTCATTTTATATCTTCTTCTGAATTAATGCTTTTGTAGCGTCTGTGATCATTAAAATCTCTTTATATTAGAGTACATATTTATTATTTTCTTTATTGATACTCAGTACAAAACCGTCCGCTATTTTTGCTGTACATAAACCGAGAGATTATCTGTGACAAAGTTCGGAGCAAATTGAACATCGGATAACAATAGCAATAAACGTGAATCATTTTAGCTATTTCCCATTCCTGTGGATTTACGAGAGGTATTTTTGACGGCATATATGTTGCAGCCGATATAAAATATCGCCAGCGCCGTCCTGACTGTAAAAATTGAATTACATCAAATTTACGAGCAGAAGACGAAATGTACGCCAGCCCGCGCCGCTATGCCCGCTTCAATAACTCACGAAGAATATTTTTTTTTTGCAAACTTTCGGTTTGTTACTGTACCGAAACGACATCTATCAGTCTGACTTTATATAATACACCTGATATTTTTTGTGGCTCTATGAACTTTTAGTTAAAAAATATTGAACCAAGCGAACACAAACCATTGAAAATATTTAATATTGTTTATCCTGCTTCGTTGAGCAACGGCCTCCCCTAGCATCTTCCATTTTGTCTTTTCTTGTCTTTGCACTCTGACCCAACCTCCTAGCGTCATCGGTCTTATTTATCTACTTATTTTAAATTCTACCAGAATATCTATTCTCCTAAATCTGACATCCTGGGTTACACAAACTTGTTGGTGAGGAATGACAAGACAATGATAATAAGAAACGAGAAACACCACTGCAAATTCTCAAAGGCTTCTCTGTACGCTTTTAAAACCGTCAACTAAAATAAATTGCAATTTTCAAACTGCAAAAAAGTAGTTCATTAAACTTTTTATATAATGTAATATAGGTACAGGGTGTTAGGAAATAAGTGCGACAAACTTCAGGGGGTGATTCTGCATGAAAAAATAATGACAGTTTGCTACATAAACGTATGTCCGCAAATGCTTCGTTTTCTTTTAAAAGTTAAAAGTTAAAGTTTTTCTTAAAACTGACGATTTATTTATTGCTCTGAAACCGGTCGAGATGCAAATGAAATTTAGTGGGTTTTAAGAGGTAGTTATTGCGCATTTTTTGACATGCAATTAAGAATTTTATGTTCATCATTGGCGCGCATACGGATAATGATATCATTTTTTTAAAGAAAAAATGGTACGCCACTGGTATATACCTACTTTTACAATAATATACAGGCTGTTCCTAAATATCATGTAAATACGAAAAAGGGTGATTCTTTGGCTTATTTAATGACTAAAAATTCATATAAACATAGGTCCGCAAACGCTTTGTTGCCGATCTACAGGGTGTTGAAATTTCAAGATTTTTTTAGTTTTTTCTTTATAGCTCTTGTATCCTAGTTTTAATTTTTAACATTTCGTGGCGAAAAAAATGTTAAAATAAATACAAACAAAAGGTTATCTAAATCAAGCCAAGGCATACTATACCAATTATTTAAAAAAATTTAATTTCATCTAGCGAAACACAGAAAAGCTCTTATTTTTTTCTCATTAACGGTGGTAAATACGAAAAACTACAAAAGATTAAAATACTTTAGAACAAAACAAAAATGCATTTTGTATTTTAGAATACACCAGCGGCGCACCGAAAAAAAAAGTCATGGAGAGAAAATGGGGAATGACCCCTGAAAAAATATCTCCCTGTAGATTCTTAAAACCATTTGGTATGCCCAATGATGTAAGTCCTACAGCGTAAACCATATTCCAAATTAGAGCTAAATATCTCAAAAACTACAAGAGCTATAAAGAAAAAACTAAAAAAATCTTGAAATTTCAACATCCTGTAGATCGGCAACGAAGCGTTTGCGGACCTATGTTTATATCAATTTCTAGTCATTAAATAAGCCAAAGAATTACCCCTTTTCGTATTTACATGATATTTAGAAACACCCCGTATAATACTATATACTTTCAATAAATATACTGCGAAAAACGGAAAATGAATAAGACTTTGGCGCCTTGAACAAGAATAAAATAAAATCAACGATGGACTAATAGTTAAAGATTCATATTTGTTTTCTTTTTGAATTTTGGTTGGCGCAAGTAGATAACTCAAACATAATGCCAATGTGCTGTTTGTATTATGAAAAGGTGTTTTTTTTTATTTACAAATATATTAAATTGTAAATTATGTGGACTATTATGAAACATGCTTTTTTAGAATGTCTCGCGAAAGAGTCTGATAAACAGTGATTAAAATACAAAGAAGCGATGTCAAATAAAGTCATCGCAGGCAATAAAATTATGCAAATTGTACCTTAAATAGTTGTTGAAATATAGTTTTTGTTTAATGTGCAATTTATTATCCAATTAAATTTTTATTGTTGTTGCATGAAACAGCTATTGTTAAAATAACTAACAATTATTATTTGCGTTAATTTGTTGTAATTTGTTCATGCATTATCATATTCCTTGATATTATTAGGTCTTTAAAATCGTAATTTTCTCGCAACAGCTTTAAATCTGCGAAAAAATATGAGTTTTGTTTTTTGCATTACATTTATTTTCGAACGGTTTGTTTAGAAATAATTCGAATATATTGATTTCAACTTGATTATTTTTTTATAATGATTGTTTCCTGTAACTTTAAATCTGCCTGTTAAATCGCTATAGTTTAATCATAATTTTCGTAACTGCTCTAAATTTGCGGAGAGATATGTGTCTAAATTAGTATTCAAATTGTCTAAAACATTTTAAATTTATTTTCGAACTGTTTTTTAGAAATAATTTGAATATAATTATTTTAACCTGTTTTTTTTTTTTGGAATTGTTAAAGCAAGTTCTTTTGTCTGCCTGTGTTTCTGCCCACAATATGTATTAAATATTTGTTAGTCTGTACAAAATATGACGGAGAAGTCTAGTTCCTCAAAGCAACACGTTTCAAACTTACAAACTGCTAATTTTACAAGTTTTCAGTCAACAATACACTAGTTTTTTGGTACACTAAAATTAAATATTTAAAACTAAGAAAATGTCATTATTTAGGAATTTGTGACCTGTAAACAAAATGCTGTAGTTTACAAAGTGAGTCATAGGGATAGCTCTTTTTTCTGAATCATTACTTACGTAGAATCTTATATTTTAACTGAGAAAAAAGTGACACTAGGTGGAATTTTTGTAGACTTCACTGAATGTTTCTTTTTAATTGAAAAGAGCTCGGGACCGCTGGGATTGTCGATTGCTTTAATTATTGTCGTAGATCTTGATTTTCAAGTAACCCAATAAAAAAACGTTGATTGGCATCAAATCATATTTTATGGAAGGCCAAAACGAGACGTTTGTTTTTGTTAAATAATTAATTGTTATACCATGTAGGTAGAACGTTGCTCTCTGATAAAAATCGTTCGTTATCTAGAACTACATAATCTGCGTGTAGCTTACCAATTTCCTCCAGATAAAAATAGCAGAATAAGTAAAGATGATTGCAATTTGACCTCCGCAGACGCTGGTGTCACAGATCTTCGTTCCCCGTAACTTTTTGATTAAAAACTCCTGTCTTGTAGCTGGAACAAAACAGAATTTATATTCATAATTCATCCGTTTGTTCGCAAGCGCCTGTAGCGGTGCCTGTGTAATTGAGATATATACTGGAAGACGTCAGCTTTTTTTGTTCCACAGCGGTGTACACCTCGAACCATTTGTCACAAACAGATCCCCCTGCCACCTAGTGGGGGACAGTGACGCTGAACGTGCACACCGTCAAAATTCCTTTGGAATTATTCGCAGCGTCCGTCGCAAACGCAAGTGGTCATAAATTTACTTCTCCGTGACGGACAGTTCTGCGTTTTACTGCCTTTTATAGAACAGGACCGCAGGATACTTTATTATGGGGAAAAAGAAGGAGTAAAGTATTGAAGAGTCCGTTGTCAGCTGATATATGTGGCGGCTATTCAATGTGTAAGAAGAATATACGGCATCAAAAGTCGTGTGTGTGTTATCGAATCATTTATGGTTTATTTTTTAATTGGGATTTTACTTGGATCACATACAGTTTTTAGAGCATTTTTTGTAATTTGTTATGCGACAAACAGCAAGAAGGTGGAAAGGAAGATGGGAAGATGGATTTATAGTAGCGTGCGAAGGTGCGGTATGGCACAGGTTTACATGGGACAAAGTGGAGGGGAACAATGAAGGAAGTATAATGGTGTGTCACGGAACATGATGAACATAGGGATCTCCAAAACTGTAAGATCTAAGATGTGTGTTAAATGGGACAGAAGTTACGTAGATATCGATGCTTTTCAGAACAGTTTTATTTTTTTATGAGTTACTGGATGTTATTGGCAAAGGTATGTCAAAATGTTCTCAAAATGTAGCTCAAAGTTGCTCAAAATGTTTCGTTTCGGACTCTTTCGGTTTTGAGTCTTCGCACTATGCTGTATTGTCAAACAGCTGGATTGCTAAAGACATTCGTGTGTTGAAGAAGTCTATTCTGACGATTCTCTGCCAACTTTCCAACTTTGTTTGTTAGTAATTACATCTCAAGATCCCTGTGGGGATTACTATTTTCTTTTTTTTTTATTATTAATAAGATAACTAGACCAACAAAGTATTTTGTTTCACATAGTTTTTATAGTCAAATTAAAATTATTTGATTACTCGCTCGGTAAATATTATTTGGCCCTTCGAAATTCAGCCCTCGTCATCCGAGGATAGGAGATCTTGTGGTAGTCTTCTTTTCAGTCGTACATGGATCCTTTTGCTTTCGAGTTCATGTTCCGCTGCACTGGTGCATTGATGGAGGTTGGAGTAGAATTTTCTTGTTGTTCTGTGAATAAAGTCTGCAATCGTCTCCACGTTGAGCTCTCTTCTTATTTGCTCGTTTCGAACATACCATGGCACGTGTATAGCTATTCTTAGCACTTCATTTTGCAGAGCTTCAATTTTTCTCAGATTAGTTTTTGATGTACTACTCCATACGGGACAGGCATACGTTAGTACCGATCTGATGACTGGTTTATAGAGTAAAATTGTGCATTTAGATTGTAGGGTGGAGTTTTTTTTTTATTAGGGGATACAGTTCTCTTAGTGTGTTTGGTGTTGATATGTATACTGCAGGTTAGGCGCCGGTCAAGATGAACACCAAGATATTTGATCGCTTGATACGGAATGGTTCCATGGGATCTCTACGTTGTTGATTCGTATAGTATCTGGGTTTCAGATTTTCCTGTGTGAAGATTTTGGTTTCACACTTGTTCGCATTCAGATGTACACACCATTTGGATAGCCGTTGAGTTATTCTATCGACTATGGTTTGAAGTTGTTCGATTGCTTCTTCAAGATCTTCGTGCTGCGTGGTGATTATCAAGTCGTCAGCAAACATACCAATTGTTTCTCCATATTTCACCCGATCTTATTTAATTTATATTTTAGTCCTTCAATCCATACAGGCTTGGACTACGTCAAGGAAGCTAGCTGTAGTGTACGGTTTACTTTCAAATCCTCTCTCAATGATCTCCACAAATCGTGTCAATTGGTGTATCGTGGAGTGACCATGTCGAAACGCGAACTGGATATTTGGGATACTGTTAGATTCATCAACTTTTTCCTGGAGGCGATGATAAATAATTTCTTCAAACACTTTTGCTAATGTTGGTAGCAAGCTGATGGGTCTGTAGCTTCGATGCGCATTTTTCTATTTTCCGTGTTTTACAAACATGAGCACCTCTGCTCTTTTCCAAGAATTTGGGAAATACCCAATTTGCAGACACGGGTTGTAGATGGAAGAAATCTGCTCAATAGTTTGGTTGGGGAGATGTTTTAGGACGATGTTAATAATAATAATAATATAATAATAATAATATTGGTGGATGGAGGCAGTGAAACTTGTGTTGAGATTGTCTATGTGGGGGATGAATGTATCTTCCAAGTAATCAGCAAAGTTGATTGACCTATCATTCGTCGGAAGTAATGGATTCGATGTTTTTCCGTAGGGTGGGAATAGTTTCATATTTTTTAAGGATCTTCCTTGTTGTCTTCCAAATGCCCGGATCATTAGATTCAAAGGATGAAATAAGGTTGTTGTAACTTTCTATGTGGTTTTGTTCCAGTTCAAAGTGCACCCACGATATTTCTTATCACCCCGAGTTGGCGTTACAGTATCTGCTGGTAAAGTTAGGAGTTTATTAGATGTCGAGAAAGCCGACTTCCTACCAATCCGTCACTAGATTTTTTTGTATCTTATGTTTTTTGTATTCTTTTCTTTGCTTCTTAACGTGTGCTTTCCAGGGAAGCTTGGTATCCAGCGTCATACCAATGTTTCCTGCCTACTTATAAATTAGGAATGTTCCCTTGAGACTAATTGGGTCAGTAAATATTTGGAAAGTTTCAATTCGATTTGCAAAAAGTACTGTTCGGAGGTGACAGACGTCAGAAAAATATCCCGTCTCAAGATGACGTAATTTTTTGCTTCTGCCGCCGAATACAAAGGTTGCTCTGGGTTGCTCCGGCTGAGGCCAGATCTTAGAAAATGAGCTGGATACCGGAGCACAAGCGGAGCTCCGGTGCATTCCTAGTACAAAACTAATTAAAACACAAGCTAGACACCCTCAAAAATATATCTTGCGAATCCGGTCATGAGGAGTATCATTCTGGGCTGTGGAGTCGGAGTCGTGGAGTCGGAGTCGGAGTTTAGACAAGTTTCAGAGGAGTCGGGGTCGGAAAAAATGTACCGACTCCGAGTCCATGTTTAAATAATGTAGAAAAATACATGCGAGATGGCCGTTGCCTCAATAGATAGTAAACAATTAATTAAACGATCATTAGGTCTTTTAAAGAAGTTAAAGTACCTACCTACATATGTAAATATAATTAAACTACAAAACACAGGTGCCGCGTCGCATATATAGTTTATTACCAATTTCCAGCAACCAACTTCAATGTTGTAATCATGATAGCTCAATCATCTAGAAATACAAAATCGGCCTTTGATGCTTACTTAGACGAATTAGAACTTCCCAAAGTGAAGCGCCACCGTGTGGGTTTCCTTTTTCATCAAAATTAAGAGGGTTTGCTCGGATTCGTTCGGCCACAAAGAACAGCTGAACAATTCATTAAATATTGCAAAAAGTGTATTAATGATTTTCCCTTGAAGTTTTAAAAAGAAGAAAATAGTTTCCTACAGCTTTTGTACCAGAAGAAACAGCGTGATGGTGTGACAGTCATATTACTCGTCCCAACATCTGAATGTTGGAAAAGATACAGCTTTACTAGTAAAACTGACTTTAACCTTTAACCGAAATTGATTTTCGGCACATGAACAACTTTGCTAAAAGTATCATTATCCCTTTGTATTTAAGAAAATATGTAGAGTTTTTAAATGGTTAATGCGATTGTGAAATAGGACCGTTTATTTAAGTTGAATGTATTGGAGTATCCATGTATGCAAATCATACTCGTTGCAGCCAGAATTGCGGCGTCATTGTCACTAACAGAAGTAAGAGTTGAGATTATTTATTAAAGATAAGAAAATCGGTTAAATTGACAAACTAGTTCAGAATTATGTGCTCTCTAATGAGAAAACAGTTGAATTTCTAATGATTTCAGGGATATTTTTCTCTTGAAAGAAAAAAATTAATTTTTATATATGGTCATAACTTTGTAGTTTTACTTTTGTAGTACTTTTGAATTTAGTTACAATTAGATTATGACAGTTTAATTTTTTTCGCCAACAAATAAAATTTTGGCGGAGTCGGAGTTGGAGTCGGCGTCGGAGTCGGACTACTAAAATTATCTGGAGTCGGAGCCAAAAGCTTTTTTACCGACTCCACAGCCCTGGACTATCAACTTCAGTATTTGAAAAATATAGCTTTTAAAAATGTATTCCCAAACAGTCAAGTTTTGTGTCTTCAATTTTAGTACCGACTTCTTTGGCCACCTCAGCTAGATTCACAATTCCCATAGAACCCATTCCTCGCAAGTGTTATGAATTGATCTCCTGTTCCCCTAGGAAATTACATCTAACAGTTGACCTTGCAGTGGTATATGAGATGTCTTGGAGCTGGCCTTCCTTGAATTTAACCCTCTGGACATTCAGAGGACGTTGCAATGTATACTCCTCCCCATACTCTGACCTCGACTTAATTCATAACATAGAAGGCCTTCGGCTTTACTCTTGTCTGTACCTTTTGTTTGATATTATAACAAGTTAATATTATAATATAAAAAAACCTTCCTACTGAAGGCATTTGCAGTTCATTCTACCATTCGAATAAAATTCCTCTGAAAATTATTTACAACAAAAATTATGCAGAACAACTTCCAACTCCAAGCAGAGTAACATTAAAAACATGGAAGACAATCCCTGTGCTTACATTGTGATCACAGTCCGTAACAAGCTGTTGCCGGCTCGTTGTCCTTGGTTTTTTTTTCGGCTCAAACACGGCGATCCTTCAACAAAAAGCCACGCCGCCGGCCTGGACAAAAGTATCTCCCTCTGTTCATTTAAATTAGCTGCGCACATTAACAATTCAAATTTCCGCAGCAAGATTCCTCACGGCGGACGCTGCCTGGTGTGGAAAATACGGAATGGAGGGACCGCACTTTATTATATTTTAAATTAAGGACGAGGAATTTCTGATGGATCCCGGCTACCTTGTTGACTGAAAGGCGATTTATACCGAGAATTTATATTTTTCTCTGTGTATTGCCAGGAAAGGTATGCAAAAATTACTCAAATGTAGTCCCGGAAAAAAAAGCTGTTGTTTCTACGAGACTGACTAATATATTAATTAATGTTAATAAATTTAAAAGACTAAGAGTGGTAGTAAATACGCCTTAATTAGTTTTATGAGAATGTTCAAGCCTGTACAAGAAATCAATTGTAGTCATCTAAAACACATTAAAACTATCTTACTTTGTTTGTATTTCTTGTGTAAGTCGTAATTTATTATTCCATTGGAGTCCATATTTATTTCATAAACAGCAAAAACTTCATTTGAATGTCTTATATCGTTGATCTAAATTTCTTTCGTCAATAATTGTGGCGATCCGTAAACAGAAAATGTTAACAAAAATATTAATTAAAATGAGAGCTCGTGTTCTAACCTATCAAAAATATGATGCAATGTTGGGTACATGTGTATACTTACTCCCTCCACTTCGCGTCGTGGCCCAACGTCCCTTTTTGCAAAATAATCTTTCTGTTTTAATACAATATTCTTTTCTACAAACGTCTTGAAATGACACAAACAAGTGATGAAAATGCGAAGTGATCTGAGGAGTAGGTAATTAATATCAAATTGATAGTTGTGGTGGTGTTTTAGCACTAGTGCAAAAATAATCATGTTTAACACTGGCTATCGTAATGTAACACTTTTTTGCACTAGTATCATAAAGCGTATCATTTCTCTAAAATGTCGTCATTGATATTGCGATGCAGTTGCTTCGCTGTATCACAGGTATCGCAGCATGTATATACTGTACCGTTGAGTTTAAGATCGAATAAATCGTTTGTGTATAGGATATATAAGAGGGGTGGCCTTATTCCTCGTTGTGGAATACCGAAGTCTGCGTACGCAATTTGGCCGCACTTGTTATGAATTCTGGTAATTTGTGGCCGTTGATCGATGTATGTTTTTAGTAGGTTTAGAAATTGACCATGTATTCCAAGTATTTTAAGCTTATCTACTAAATTATCTTTTGATATAGTATCAAAGGCTTTTTTCAGGTCGATGAATAGGCTTGCTTAGGGTTGTTTTTTTAGATATTCCGGAAATATCCCCATATCAAGGACGTTGTTTATTAATCGCACAAAAATTGGTGTAAGTGTTTTTTTCTTTTCCTTTATGGTATTGGTTGATATATTGTCAAAGACATGTGCCTTGTTTTTTTTTAGTTCGTCTTTTATCTCCTTAATTTCCTTTTCGGTTGTGTTTGTTAGATCTGTTTCTTGATAGTTATAATTTCTTAACGTCATTGGCTGTGTTTTACGGGGTGTTGTTATTTGTTTTTGTGCGAGTTTTTAACCAATATCTGCAAAATAGCTGTTGATTTCCGTAGCCATGGCCTCATTATTGTTTATTTTCTTTCCATTTTGTTTCGTAATCTCAACGATTTCTGCATCGACTTTTGCTTTTGTATTTACATACGTCTTCATTATTTTCCACATTTTACTTTGATTGTTAGTTACTTTCGAGAATAATCGTTTGTAGTAGTACTTCTTCGTTCGCTTTATTAATTTTGCTGTTTCGCCTTTTTGTTGTGATAGTCTTGTTGGAGTATTTGGTTTGTCGGGTTTTTCTTGTGTCGTTTGTATAGGTTAGTTCTTTCCTTAATATTTTTTACTATTTTTTCTGTTATCCAGCTACATCTTTCGGTTCTCTTTATTCGTTTTGTTATTGTATTTCTTTCTGCTATGTTTTGGAGTATTTTGGAGAAGATTTTTATGTTTTCCGAATTCATCTTGCCGATGTCTTGGTAGTATATTTATATTAAAATCTCCTATAACAATATGTGGTCTTTTTCTGCTGAACACATCATTTCTAAAAATATGCTTTGCTATTTGTTATGGTACGTGGGGTGGTTTATAAAGTAGTGTTACTGCTATTTTGTTGTCTCCTAATTCTATTCTCAGGATTTTAACTCTCTGCAGCGTCCTTTTTGCAAGTATATTGTATTTTATTCCCTTTCGGATATAAATAATTAATTAGTCCTCCGCCTCGTGTATCACGTGAGTGATATTCAGCATTGTAGTCTATTAAGCTATAAAAGTTCTCCTAACTGGTAGATAGCCATGTCTCGGTTAGCGCTAGAATATGTGGACTGTACAATTTTGCGATTATTTTGATCTCTTCAAATTTGTTTTTTAGACTGCGGATGTTATGCAGTAGTACGTTGTAGCTTTCTGCTATCCTTTCTATTTTTATTTTTTTTTGTTGAATTGTCTGAAGGTCTTCTAAATCTCTTATTCTAATTTTTCTTTAGGTATCAGTTTTTTTGATGTATATGTTTCCATCTCGGGCCCAAGCGCGCTTATTTTTCCTTCAGGTTACATGACCTGTTTTTTATTGATCCGACTGTTTTTCTAGTTTCCAATATTTTTTGCTTCTTATCTTTGGTTTTTAGTTTTACGATATTGGGGGGACATTAGCTTTTTCCTTCCCTTCTAGTGCACGTAACTAAGTCAGATTTTTCTACTGCGATGTTTAGGTTATTGGATATGTTTTAACTATCTCTTCAATAGTTATGGTTGTTATGGTAATGGAAAAACTGTCTATCAGAGAGGTGTAGAGGAACATAGATTCCGGTGTAGAGGAATCTATGTTCCTATATAGCTGTCAGTGCCAAAATATGTCACATTTAGACACTTACAATATACATAAATACATGTCGATTCTCAAACTTGTCTCCCATTGTAAAATGAAATATGTAACTGCTTCCTTATTGCAAATTTGTGTTAAATAGATTATTTATTTATTATTATTTTTGCAGTGCTATTTCTCAACTCCGATAATCTCAGCTCTGTTACTAGTGTAAGGAAGGGGTGCTTTATTATAAAGCTAAAATTAAATTTATAACAACGATAATAGTCCAGTCATTGTGCACATAAAGATCAAATCCAATCGATGAATGTGACATCAATTGATAGCTTATGGTTCCCGTAGTAACATTAAAATTTTTAGAATCATTGTAGGAAATATATTATAATTAATGAAAAACCATCGATCTATTGTACCTGTCAGACTTTAATTTTTCATTCCTCGAACTTCACTCACTAATCGTAAAAACAAAAATACCAGATTGTAGTGGACAAAATTTACCATCAAAACGATTCGTGAACCTATAAGGGAAAATGAACTGTTAACTTAGTATAATTGATTCAAGTAATTTCGTCAACCGGCAATTATCAAACAATCGTTTGACTATATTGATTGAGTGTATTTACGTTTATGTACTTAAAGTATAATATGTTTACTATACATTCGTGTTTTGTATCGATTATTAAAAAAAAACCTTTTTTTCTATGATTGGCACAAATACGAATGAAATAAATAGTAATATTGTACATGAATCGCTAAATATCAATATTAACCTTGAGAATATGCATGTAATATTAGTTAATGTGTAATGTGCAGCACTTCATTTGTTCAAAAAGTGAAATTTGTACAATTGTTAAATATTAGCTCATGACATACTTATTAGCTTATTATTATTTAAGTAGAATTAATCTAATCGATATTTTCTGTCACAAATTTGGATGTAGTATCATAATAGCTTGTTTAATTGTAATAAAATTAACAATACTGAGGTCTAACGGTAAAACGCCGTATCTCCATGCAAAAACCACGCACACTTTTACATTTTAAAGAATTTACCTAGCATGTTACCTAACAATTTGTACGTTAAACAGGCTAATCTGTTTTAATTGGTAACGTCAGATTTTCGATAAAACGGAAAATATTTCAATCAATGTCGTTTTTGTACATACGGCACTTTACCATTGGAAGGCAGAATACTAATGTAATAAAAAAATAAACGGTGTAATAAAACAAAGTTAATATTTATTCTCTGGTAAATAAGAATGTCACGATACTATGATCCGTTAACAGCCAGTACTCCGAAATCTCTCAGTTGTACATCCGTGAACGAATAAACCAGGAGTAATCCGTCGCCGCCGCCAATGTGCATACGTGCGCGTCACTCGCGCATTTCCAGTCCGCTTCTAATCAAACAACGCGCTTAAAAATTAACGTCAGCCGCATGCACCACTCGTTCTGAAAACCTCCCGCTTCCTTCTCGTCGCTTATTTCAAACAAAGAAATGAGTTGCTGCATTCTGCAGTCTTGAGCGTCGGCTTCGTCTCGTAAGTTTTTCCACTGCAAATGTGTAACCCGTTCAGCCTGTTTTCACCCATTGATGCAGGGATTATTATGACGTAATAAATTTATTAAAATACCTGTAATTTTTTGCTGCAATTTTAAAACTACTAGTGAACTTACAAAATTGGTTTTGATAACCTACACATAATATCAGAACCAGAATTTCAGAAAACATCTGTAAGAGTTTAGATTGGTTCATCAACTTCGAGTTTTGATTTGCCCAACATTCTTTTTCGATGTAGCTTAATTTTTTATTTTAACATAGATTATCTTGAAAATAACGTTTGTTTTTTAAAGGAATGAGTTACATTTTCGTATATCGTCGGCCAAACTGCAAAACCATTTACCTGCATTTTTTTTTAAATTTTGTTTCGTTAATAATAAAAATATGTAATTTTCTTGAAAATATCCTATTGATCGCCCGACGATATGTTTAAATTCTTCGCAAGCTCTGAGGTAGTCTTACCCTCACAGTTTTTATGCATTACCTACCATATCTGTCTAAAAAACCTTATTTTAGGAAACAAATTATTTCGCACTATAGAAATCTATTCGAAGTGTAAAAATCTTGTTTGAAAATAATTTTATTTTTACGTGAATTGTATTCAAACTAGGATTTGTCGGTATTAACGACTTTAAAACCGGTTATTTGTGATATTTAAAACCGGTTTTTTCAATTAAAAAAAAGGTATTAGATACTAGAATTATTGTGTAAAAATAATGAGCTATTTAAGTAAAACTATATTGTGAGTCCTGGAATATTAAGAAATAAAACACTAAGAAGTAATAGATCGAAGACACTGAATGAGGCATTTCTTTCTGACCTGGAAAAGTTAGTTAGACTTATTAGATGACTATCTAATTACTTATCATAATTATTAATAATTAGGGGAAGTTCTCATGTAATCGGTTGGAAAATTAATTTTTTTCTTTAATTTTTTTAATTTTTTTACGTACAGCCTTTGGTATTCTCCGGTCGAAAGTTCCTGCATTAAGGTGGCACAAGTGTGAAAAGTAGACCTGAAAAGTCAAACATCAGCCATTTTGTCAATATTCGATTTTTTTAATTTTGGTTTGGTCTATAAACATATTTATCTGGTTTCACGATTTTTAGTTTTTGATTTCTGATGATTACAAACAGCCTCCACTTTTGTATAAATTTTCACGAAACAAATTTATTTTGTACATTAAAATATACTAAATTTATAACAAAAGAAAAATTAATGATATCAAATTTGAGTGTTTTATATGGCTATTGGGAGCTGCGTAAATAAAACGGCTTTACTTTTTTATGCTGGCGTTTCGATTTATTCTTGAAACCTGACTCATACAAAGATACATATAATTATTACAACATCACCATCACTATACTAATATTTACCTCAAAAGCATGCCAAACAATTAAAATGGAAGCACATTATAATAAAAGACGTATTATGGAGATGATTTTTATAAAAGGGACAGCTAATACGGTAAACCTAAGGACTGACACTGATAATTTAAGTGACATTTACTCCAATGTAATCGCGAAAATACTGACCTAGTTAACATCTAAATATAGGCAACTTATAATTGTACCATGTGTAGATTATAAGAACCATTTTGGAACTTCTGGCTTGCTTCCATTCAAAAATCGCATTTGTTGATGTCCGTTGTAAAGACACAAGCGTGTGATGCGTTTTGGGGTAATTTTAAAGTGTATTTTATTTGTTTGGCATGCTTTTTAGGTAAATGTTAGTATAGCTGATGGTGATGTAATAATCTTTGTAGCATCGTTGTAGCATGTAGCATGTAGCATCGTTGCATCTTTGTAGCTATGAGTAAGGTTTAAAGAATAAACCGAAATGTCAGCATAAAAAAGTAAAGCCGTTTTATTTACGCAGCTCCTAATAGCCATTTAAAACACTCAAATTCGCAAATTGCTTGGAGCGATAAAGGAAGAAAATAATTAATGATATCTCTCACATTAACCTTGAAAGACTAACCCAAACTTCCGCTACAAGAAATGATTGAGTAATCAGTTGGAGATTTTTTATATTAAGTGTTTTATTTCTTATAAGAATAATATGAAGTAATCAATGATAGGAGAATCTTATGTTTATTTTTAATTACAATTCTCAATAATTTTAGTTTGTTTGTTTCAGTGTTTCGTTTTGAATGGTGTTGATATCGGGTATGGTATAATCGTATTTTGTTATGATTTGGGATTCCATAAATATAAAAGTATTAAAATATATTGAATTTCTCTGTAAAACTTAGAAAACCGTATTTCCTTTCAATTTTTGGAATTCAAAAATTGGTTATTTGAAAAAGAACAGTTTTTTATAGCATAGATTAGAATAGAATAAACTTTATTCATGTAACAATCCCACAGATAGACATGAAACGTCAATACATATATCAAATTTAGTTTGCAATAAGCATTATTTGAGAAGATAATCAAATGTTAGGATTGAAATAATCCTGTATATGTAGTTATAATTTCTTATCCATAAATAGTATTTTACATTAAATTGAATTATATTTCGTGGGCCTATTATTATTAATGGTGATGTATGATGATTTATTTGGGCCAAGTTTGTATAAATTTAGTAATTGAAATTAGGATAATATTAGTCGTAAACATTGTTACTGACTGTTCTCTTTATGATACTGAAAATAGTGTCACAGTGTGTTCAATAGGAAACCAAAGTAGAAACAATTATTGAAAACTCCACCTTTCTCTATAACAGCAATAACACTGGCGACTGATACTATTTTCTACTTTCATGTTTTATGAAAGCAAAATTTCGATCAAAAATAGAAGTAATCTAGCCATAATAGAAATTGAATTGTTATTTTTGCAAATTTGCAAAAATCCACACATATCTTTGAAAATCCCTTACAAAACCACCCTCACAAATCGCACACGTGAAAACATAGCTTACAACTTCCAAATGCTAGTGTGAAACTTTTCCCTACCGAAACTCATACATGACGACTAGGAAGCTGGGCGAGGACCAGCTCCAAAAATAAAACACCCCCCTAGGCCAGCTAGCACTGTACGCGCGCCAGTGTGCGTGCGGCTCCGTATGTGTGTATCTATTACATTATTCGTGATCACGATTTCAAAGGAGCGGCCCGGATTCGAATGTTGCAGAGCGCGGATCCAGAGCGCGTTGGCTGGCTGGGCCACTCGCTGGATGTGGAATCCGCTGAACGGAGCGGCGGCGTTGCCATGGCGACGAGATCGATATGCTCCCGGACCGGAGCTCGGAGAGAGCGCTTTCCATCATTTCCCGGGAACGGAATGAACGAACTTCCACCCGGTTTTGCGGATGGGCTGGGCAGGACCGACCGTACCCCTGGTATGCTACTGCCTCTGCTGCTGCTGCCGCTGCTGTTCGATACTTTGTTTTCTTTTGGACCCGCGATCTAGTTTCGCACGTACCGTAACCGCCAGTTTGTTTGTATGCTACGTTGCAATTATGCTGCGTTATGAGTGAATGATAACACTGAAAGAGTTATGATAACCAGAGTTGCTATAAAAATAACGTATTTGTTACTTTGCGTTCACAATTCACACATTATAACACTGTTTTCGGTGTTAGAATGAGCAAATTGGAACCCAGTTTTTTGTAACTTCTATGCAGTGGCGGATTAAGAATAGTCGGGGCCCCTAGGCAAATCATATTTGGGGGCCCCACCCACAAATTAAAAAAAATAATAAAAAAAGAACATGTTTTATATAACATCATGAACAGTTTTATAATAATTTGAATTCTTTGATATAATCACTGTTTATAACAGTTTAGAAATAATAAAAAAGCTCTTGGATCATTTCGTGTCGTTTTACAAATTTATTTTGCCAATTTTAGAATTTGCAAATAAATTTAACCCATCTTTCGCCGCAATATATCTTGGTATGTTGAACAAGATTCATCTGGGAAAAGCATCCATTTTATTTTACGACTCTTCAATTGTCGGTAGTTGTCAAACAGATCAAATGCACTCACATCTTAATGGACTCCGAATGTCAATGTATGGTGAATGGTGATATACAGGCGGGATGTGCATTTTTAAATAAATTAAAATTACAGCCACAACCTGGATTTGAACCAGGGACCTAAGTATCGCTAGCACAATGCTCTCACCAACTGAGCTATTGAGGCCTATGAAGTATGTTCGGGATAATCGTCATATCAAGGAAAGGGAGTAGTAAACACTTCCTAACCTATCATGACACCTATCAAATTTCATCTATGTGACGTAGGGTTCCCACCAGAAATGTAATTTAAAGTCAATTACTAACCGTGAAATATAACTAGATATGAATATACGGATATATCGTATTAACATATGTCATAGGCCTCAATAGCTAGTTGGTGAGAGCATTGCGCTAGCGACACAAAGGTCTTGTTCAAATCCAGGTTGTGGCTGTAATTTTTAATTTATTTAAAAACTTACATCCCGCCTGTATATCACCATTCACTATAGTTATTCATTGACTACGGTAAGTCCGTGTGATACGGTATATCCGTATATTCATATCTAATTAGACTCCAGATGTGTTTTCTTTCTGATTTTTCAGCAAAATCTACAGGTTACAATCTTGAATAAATTTTAAAATCTTTTGGGATAATGCACTGTGCGCTGCCTGTGTGACTTAAATAACAATTTCAGAAACCCCTCGTGTACTTGGATCGAATCTGCTTATTATAAATGCCGACTGATCGATATGCAAATCCGGAGTGGAATATTTTGCTTCTTTAACGTTATTTAGTGCGTACTTTCCTAACTATTAAATAAATTGGCAAATTGAAAAATATAGCGTTGAGTACAAGTACGACATATTTCCACATCCACAAATTGCGTAATTAGCGTTTTGAAAAACTTCTTTTGCTTAAAATAATCAAATAATCAAATTGTATCATACTTATTAAAAGTTATCTTTAAAACATTATGGGAAAATGTCTTGGCCGGGGCCCCCAAAGCCCGGGCCCCTATGCACGTGCCTGATTGTCTTATGGGTAATCCGCTTCTGCTTCTATGATTGTAAACTTGGGGGTAATGATACAGAATGTCAAACGTAAATGCTTTTGGGCCTTTGAGCATGATCGTCATCTTTTTAATAGGAGAATTTTGCCACAATTTGTTTCTTTGTGTTGTGATTGATTTAATCTTGTCGCATTAAAACAATAAGCCTATTAATACATAGATTCCTTTATCCAATAAGGTGTAGTGTAATAAAATTCGATGCGTTTTCCTTATTAATGGTTTATTTAAATTGTCGCTACATGTTTCGTGTCATTCTAGACACTTCTTCAGGCGCTACGGATATTTGAAAACCAGCATTACACAATTGACATAAATTAATTGTAACAAAAATAAAAACAACTTATATATCGGCAAACGTTGAAATTATACATACATAGGTCACGAACAAAAAAAAATATATGACTCGATACAAATATATTTTCGCAGGCACTAAAGAGAAACACCAACTCAATTCGTTAAAAGTAGTAGAGTGAAGACACCGCGTGGATTTCCGTGTGTGATAAATGCATACATGTAAACCATGCGCAAAAGTATTCATGGACTGTTTGAGGACGCGGCTATATTTCTAATTAATGGGCTGACCGTTTCAACTACCTTGACTTCCCAAATCACATGATTAATTTGAAGAGTGGTTTATAAAATAGGTCATTCTGTTTGTTAAGACAATGCACGGTTTGATCTTTGATGCTCTTTTCGATCTCATATGCCTCTAGAATTTTGTATTTCGAGTTTTTATTACATTTGTGGAGCAGTTTAGCGTTGTTGGTCTCGAATTTGTGTCCGTTACTAAAGAGGTGTTTTCCGAATTCCGTAATGGTCGCATCTCTACGATGTTCCTTTATTCTTGTGTTCACATTTCGGCCGGTCTCGCCCACATAAACTGCGTTGCAATCTGAACAGCAATTTATAGACCCCGTTATTTGTGATGAAGTCCGTTTTTCCTTTATTGTTTGAAGATATAGTTTTAGTTGTTGCATTGGTCCTGAATGAAATATTAATGTCGTTAATTCTAAATATATACCTAAAACTTATAGATTTATAGTTCTTTTCTCTACTCTATCTCTCTTCAAAGCATTGTTGTTAATATTTTTTTGTTTTTTCCTTATAATTCTATTAAGTCTATTATCTATTAAGTTTGGATCATAGTTTTTAGCGACAGTTTCTACTATATCCGTTTCCTTTTTGAAATTTTTATCGGAGATGGGGATGTTGAAGATTCGATGTATTAAGATTCACTGATTATTGTGTCTGTAGTTGTGTGCTAACGGAAGATGTCAAATTCTAAAATAGCAGGGCTCGGATTCCTTGTAATGGAAATGTCTAGGAAGTTCAGTGTTCTATCTTTCTCCATGTCCAAAGTAAATTGTATCTTAGGATTGAAATTATTTATAAAATCGTGAAAGACTGCAAGGTCTCTGGTCATCGGCATACCGCTTCCAAAAAACAAGATGTTGTAGTATTTTTTGTTTCGAATTAAAAAATCTTTTCTTCTAACGTACCGATGAATGTGTTTACCAGGAAGGGGGACCATCAAAATACCATCAAAATTGAAGAAGTGTTGTTCTAAGATTGTTCTAAGTAGAGTTGATATACCTTGTTTTTGTTCGTCATTCAGATGAGATGAAGTGACTAACCTATCGACAGCACTCAGAGCCTCTTCTGTGGGGATATTGGTGTAGAGGTTCATAATATCGAAAGATGCTAGAATATAATTGTCTTTGATGGTATGATTTTTAAGAAACTCAGTTAGTTCAATAGAATTTTTGATAGAGTACTTGGATTCTATTAATACAGTTGATGAACCAGATGCAAGTTATCGTGCATTATTATCCTGAGCTAACATCAAATCCCCTTGACAGATATAGTAGAAGGAACACATTTACCTGAATAAGGAATTATGCGAAGAAGCACACCTACGTCATATTTGCCACGATTTCGATTACTGTCGCGGAATTGTTTGTGCACGATAACTTCTTTACTGAATATAAGCATACACGTAGCAAACTATAACTAGTACCTACATCTAAAGTGTTGAGGATTTTTTAGTTCATATAACAGTCAACGCTCTCGAGAACATTTTGGACAGAATTCTGGTCGCGCCAACAAAGATACCTACCGTATTCTTTTTTTTTGTACGTTGTTTCCGACTTCGTCTTGCTGGTAGTGGCTACTTATCTGTGTTTCCGCCATTCTAATAAAGTACTTCACTGATATAACAATTTGTTTTTAATTATATGTGCATGTAAATATAAGTGGTATAACCAAAGATAAAAGAAAATAAGATACGACGCTAGAGAAAGAAACTGAGGTTCGAGAGTGAGATAGACTTGGTCAACGAGTTAAAGGGACCCGGCTAGATAGGTACAACAGCTGATTGTGATTATCATTTGAGCGCGTGGCACCATCAAACATAACCTCACCAACGTCCTGTGTTATGTTGCCGCCCATCATGCACTGCATTGGTTAGTTTTAAATTACCACCATGCTTGGTCAACGATTTAATACCCTCAAGCGTCCAAGGTCATCTTTATATTCTTTTATCTTTGACATAACCGTCAACCACTATCTAACGGTATGTAATACCGCTATTAAACCGGTATGTAAGTTACAGTAGCCGTTTCGAGTTAATAGTGACGTCCCGATCTCTATTGTGTTCATAGTTGCAATCACGTTCATTATTTATAAAAACTTATAGGTTAAAGTAGAATATTTTTTTCTCACAATTATATTTTCTCTTAACTAGTAAGGTTAGTTACATCGACAGTTACTACAGTGTTACCACATGTTGCCCGCAAAAATACTCAAGAATGTATTTTAACTCGAGATACTAACCACACATTCTAAATTTTGGGCACTCGTTGCTGCGCTCCAAACAACTTATGCGCCAATATGATGTCTTATAAAACTCGTATAATAATATACTATTTTGTTTTATTTTGAACAGAATATGTTATTTTTATTGTATAATTACCAGAGAGGTAATAACGTGGCTAGCGGAAACAAAATAAGTTAGTTTTGAAAAGCGTGTTTTTGCATTCTTTGACTATAAATAGTTATAAGTAAGTTGTTTAAATAATTTTTTTTACCATAAAGAACTTATGATGCATTGTTTATGACAAAGTGACCACACCAAAATATCCTATAATGGCCCAAAAGTATGGAACAAAATCATTCAAATTAAAACAATTATTTTAAAAACTACTCAAACTTTCTTCACTTGTGACATTATGGACATTTTTTTAATGGAAACCCCCTAGTTTTCTTATTGATTTTTTTTCTCAATTAATTAAAAAGCTACTACCCGCTTAGGATTTGAACCCAAATACCCGCATTGCCGGTCCGACGTTTTTTTATGACGTCGGATTTTTGCGTCGTTAATTTTGCTCACGCAATTATTTCACATTTTATTGTTTTTTGACAATGTACGTTTGGATTCTACAGCAGATAACATTCAACATGCAACAATAACAATGAAGATAAATCTTGTATGATTAAGATTGTTGCTTATTTGTCTGTTGATCATACTCTCAAACCATATCCAATAGAATACACAATTGGAATAAAATAATAAATAACATAAAATTATATAGTTTATTGGTATTGACTGTCTGTAAATGAAATTAATTCAAATAGAAGTATGCACCGATAACGCATATAGTCACTATTAAAGTAAATTGCTCCGAGTTTAAATTTGTACGATCCGAGTCCGCAGCAGCATCATTAAGGTCCAAAATCGATATCCAGGGACGTCATTTCTACGCTTCCTTTCTCTCCCTCCTACGGTTCGAACACCACCATCGAAAAAGAAAATAAAACACCCACAGATCGAAAACTAATTTCTGCAGTTGTCTCACACCACTTCGCTTCGCATCTGTCAACTTAAGCTGACGCCAAACGTACAATGTGATTTGTAAATACGTCTAGTCATTTGATTTCTGATTATATTATTTGCTTTTTATTTACTATTAGCAAGTTAACATTAATATGAGATTGTCGATAACATAAAATATTTATATAATAAGTATTTTTTATGCAGGCATAAAGAATTCTCTGTAGTTCCTAATACTGTTGACGCATATCTCTAAATGAGTAAAAGTCGATGCAGTTCATAAATCAATTGAATGTTTGTAGTTATCCTTTTCTTTTATTTATTTGTACGTTTCTGGTACTATTTCAGAAACGAATTAAATAGACTTAACCATTTATTGTGGGCGTTAAACAATGAACAGAATGCTTTCTTGTCTTTGGATTTTGCAGTTTCCACAAAAAGGCAATTGCTTGTGGGATTCTCTACATCAAGATATCTTCTATAATTACCCCAGGAGGATAATTTCAGAAGTAGATAATTTTGTCTGCTTCTATAAATACGCGTCAGCCTTGTTTTTGTGTCATATCGAGTAAAGGTCAACTGACTGTTAGGAAATAATGATAATGTCCAAGTTTTTGTTTTATTGAATTTCTGCACACCGATATAAACACCGGCTATCAAGCGATTTTCTGTAAAATCTTTTCACAGACGCTAGAAAATCCAGTTCATTATAATTAAAAATTAAATCCAGTGCGATGTGCCAAATTTCAGTTTAAAGAAAAATATACTCAGTATTATAATATTATTGATATTTTTCGTACAATTTTGAGCTCAAAATGTATGGTGCAGAATGTGCAATTATGTGTTTAAACTAATAGTAAAATCAACATTTTTTTGGCTTATTAGCTATGATTGTTTCATCGTTATTAATTGTGTCATGAATAATTTGACATTTACCATTCAAATTGCAAAATACCATCAATCTAATGATGCATTTGCAATACAGCCAATAAATAATATATGCATTACTCCATTAGAAACTACGGCGAAATATTGTATTATGATCAAATGCTTTATAATAATCACCACTACCATTAATTGATTCACATATACAGTGTGGAAGTTAACTAACTAATCAGTTAACTAACCAAATCGATAACGTTGCTAATATTTGTGCGATAATATTTGTACAGCGCATATGAGAAAGTTACTTACAGATTTGTTCATAAATTTTCTAAGGAATAATGACGTTATCCAAAATTTTTTTAAACGGCAACCTATGTTTTATATGTCCCCCGTTTCGGTGTTTTTTGTTGATCGCAAGAAGACTACAACATAGCCACCAATAAGCTTAAAATCCGTCCCCTAGACTCCACAGAATTGAGCCGGATATTTTTTGTATTTTCGGCAAAGATTTCAAGTTCAGTTTAACGTATAATTTGAATGGTAATACCTAATCATTTCGGTGAAATACTGACAACAAAATTATGAAGTATATTTGGTTGCCTACTCATTTCGAAGCCCACCTTAAGAGGGGCGTTTACCAGTTTATCCATATACCAGTTACATGCAAAACACGGGCGCATAAAAAGCAGATTGGAGTCGAAACTATTGCACTGATGTGTAAAAGTAAGGTACTGTTGGAATGTGTAAGCATAGGGCATTGTTCCGAGATAAATATAAAATTCAACCGCGCGTGCTTTAATCATGAACTTAATTAGAGAAAGGAAGATAATTTTTGACACACTATATTGGTTGATTTAATATGCTTTCATGGTGATTAAGCCAATAGCATTAATCTCGAAACAGGAGCTAATTCATGGGTGACGTTTTCAGACATAGCTCTTTAAAATTGACCCAGCCGTTCTCAAGTTGATCTGCTTTTTATGCAATTGTGTCGAATTACTATGAAATGTCACCGCGGAGCTCTGTAAAGAAGGTTTCTGTAATAAAGGCCACATACCGAGACAAGAGAGAGGGATACCAACAGCTCTTAGGACTTATAAGGACTTGCGTACACCTGTTCATCGTTTGGAACCACATCCTGGGCGTACTACAGACTCAAGGCCGACGTCGATCTTACTCCCCCCTTAAGTTAGCCCAGGAAAACGGTGGCGCAAAGCTGGCTTAAATGTACGCAACGGATTGCATTCTCCTGATTGGCTGGATAGAAGTTGACTTTGGATATCTATCAAAATAATATCTGACAGCAATATTCTAGTGAAAAACTATGGCTGTAAACGCTAGGTGAATGGTGATCCTTTGATTAAATTTTGAATTTAATAGGTACCGGTTTCGATCATTTGATCATCATGAGACTAAATGGTCAAGATATGAAGTACGATCATATGCTCCGATGATAAATAAGCGTACAGGGCTGTGCAGAGTTGCAACGGATGTCATTTACTGTAAAGTATGACTGTAAAGTTGACAGGTGACGTATTAGTACCAACCTCGTCAATTTAAACGGGAATTTACTAGAATTTTAGCATGTTGCCCAATCGCGCAATACTTAACATAGGAATGACCTAGAGACATGCGGTGCAAATGAACGCCGTAATAGGCTCGGCTTTGTTTTAAGTAATTCTGCAAGTTAAGTCTGGTTTAACAAATACCTTGCAAACGGGCATTAAATGACTAAAGTAATCCAAGTAGGTATCTGGTTAAAACACCGATGCCACATACATATATTGACGCTCGTTTTGAGTATTTTTACTGTGACTAACTGTGATAATAAACTAAGTCCGTATCTTTTTGTTGCATATGAGTAGTACGAGTTTACGTACATTTTAAGTACCTACGTTACTTCAGGTATGTTCCAACAAAATACCATTCAGGTACCATGCTATGTATTGGACCAGGGAGTCTGCTCTTGTCATCTTTTTGAAGCGAATACGAGACTTCTCGAATGGTTAGGTGACGGAGTGGGGATATAGGCGGTTGCCCTCTGTTTGGAACGTATCTATGAGCAAGTTTGCTTGTTGCTAAGAACAATAACGCGCGCCACGCCCATACGTTCCAAACACCAGGGCAACCGCCGATATCCCCACTCCGTCTCACCTAACCATTCGAGAAGTCTCGTATTCGCTTCAAAAAGATGACAAGAGTAGACTCCCAGGTGTGTCGGCGCTACTTTTTTATCATAGAGCTAGATCGTAACATACTTGATCCATCACAAAACACGATAGCTGTACTGTGTTTTCTTTGTCTTGGAACAAAGCTATTATTATCACTGCATCATCAAAATGGCATTCTTGACAGAGAAGCAATACAGGAATGGGTCGGAATACTGAAGCCCATCAGCATACGTAGCAGTCAATGCCCTGTCTGATTTGTCCACCTTTTGATGCATAGGGCAGTAGAAAGTACCTCAGCGTAAATGACCTTCCTGAAATCTGCCTTGATATTTAACGCCGTTCTGAAATCCAGGTACCGTTATATGTGCTTTGGGTGACGAATGTCTCATCTGGTCTCTTCACAAGAGAAATCAAACGATGAGGCGGTAACGTCTGCCGAAAAAAAAAGCTCTGCCAAAAAAAAAATTCTGCCGAAATAAAAAGCAGAAATATAGGTTGCCATTTAAAATAAATGTCAATAACATCATAACCCTTATAAAAATCAATAGAAAATTCTGAATAATGTCTTCATGCTTGTTAATCTTAACCACTACATTCCCATACATTGTTAAATTTGCTTTGGCACAAATATTAACGAACTATCGATTGTGTCCGTTACTTAATTGCCACACTGTATATGTATCATGACAATTATCACCCCACTACAATACGAACTGTTTGTGCTGTCCATGTAATATATTCGAACATGACTAATAATTGTTTGATTATTTATAGCAATTCCATTAAATATTTGATGTGATGTACCTATGTGGTATGTGAACTTTTATGACTATTATCGACGTATTTATTTTTAGAAAATTCTTTCTAGGTACCTCATTCAATGTTTACTATAATTATGTCTTAAAAAAATTAATCTTTATAATATCATCAAACAATTGTTATTTGGAAATTAAAAAAGCATAATGTCGTTTGTTATTAGTTGTTCGTTACTTTTTTATTTCATTGTTGGTTATAGTTGGAGCTAGTAATCACATATATATATATATATATATATATATATATATATATATATATATATAAATATGAAAGAAATATGCATTCACTCAAATCAATCAAAATACTTGCTCTTATTTGTACGTTGGTCTTCCTTTGTATAACGCAATATTTTTAGGCACTAACAACACAGCAATATACTAGAATGGAATTGGAGTGCAAACTTTAACCCCAGAAACAGGAAATTAGTTAAATGCCAACTGCGAATGCAACTGGTCGATAACGGCTAAGAGGATTCTATTTTGATTATTGCAGCTTACCGGTGACCCATAAATGTGCCATGCACAGATATGGTGTCTCGTGTTCAATACAAAGCCGGCGCGGCGTCAGACCTGCCAATGGTGATTACTGATTATAAATGAAACAGCGGGCAGTAATGGCTACGAACGGTCAACATTTAAGATAAACTCTGCTGCTGTCATCACTAAAACATCGCCGAAATTTCCCTACGTAGTATAATCTGAAATGTTCACTATTTACAACGATACGATAATTTATATAATCGTTCCAATCCTATGTCTAATAAAAAATATTGTCAGATAACGAACAGATGTAAGTATCGCAGTATTAAAAAAAAACAATCATGCGTCAAAATATGGTTTTAATATTCATAATTCCGTTAATAATTAACAAAGCAACATAACAAAATAGGACAGAGGTTACAATAGATGAGTTTCCCTTATGGATGTTGCAACGTCTGTTAACATCTGCGGTCAAGCGTCCTAGATTTACCAGTTTTAAAATAACCTTCCCTGCGAATCAATGCAACTCATTTGCATATAGTTGCAGTTGTTTACGCATTACGGACCCCTTACAGAAACAAGGGTTATGTAAGTCGGCATTGAATTTAAGAGATTTGATACATTGTGCAATAGCAACCCTTATTCCGCTATGCACGCGCTTATTGGCATATGCGGAATATTTTTATCAAACGTGAGATATTATATATCCATGGCCATTTCCAGACGAGAAGAACACTTAATTATGTCCAATTGTGTAATAATAATATGTATTGTATTTGTATTTATAGTTTGCTGGAAATAAATGTATTCTATATATCTATAAATACTATCCGCATTCCAGGGAGGACAGGTAGATATTACAATCATCATGATCTTGTTGATCTACGACTCAAATATAATAAGTTCATTGCATACGTATCCATGACTATATAATCCCCATCATTATACACGCCAATGATTATAATGACACTAGCGTTGGATAATAATTCAAATAATGAAGTTATTGTCTTATTAGTTATTTTTATTGTCTTTTTATGAAAAAAATAGCCAAATATGGTATACATATCTTTGTTTTTGGAGTGTTAATAAGTATGTGAGCTCTCAGAAATTCCCCGGTCACTTACAGTCAATCCCAAAAGTCTTCGTCACCACACGAAAATGAGAAATTCAAGAACTACAAAAGAAAATTACAGCAACATTACAACACAAACAATTATCAAATTTGTAATACCTCCAATAAATGTCTTATAAGTGTTAGTACAGTGAAGAAAATATGTTATTACAAAAATAATTCTTCTTTAGAAAGGTTTAGTTCGACCTCCCTTGGATTGAAGAAGTACTTGTAAATGGGGTATGTACATGGAATTTACCCGTTTTTTGGGTAAATTGTTTGCGAATACATTTTTCCACTCTTCTTATACGGTCCGGTCACCGTTTCTTTGCTACCAATTGCTTTAGTCGCCATTTTCCTTTTCAAACAGTACAAACAGTTCCGAATTGAGTTGAGATCTGGTGAATACAGCTGTTTTGATCCGCAATTCAGCAACCACTCACGAACAAATCAGGCGCAACTTCATTAGAACCATGATGATTGGAATACGATATTACTCAGAAGTAATCAAGGACTAAATATTAATTATGATGTATTTGACAACAAACATTCACAGATTGCGCATAACTTTACATAATTTTAAAATAAACGCGACTGAAAACAAGATGCAATTTGCCTAACAACAGTTTTGGCAAATAAATTTGCCTAGGCAAGTAGCATTTAAAAATATAAATAAAAGTTTCAAATATATTTGACCAGTCAACTCTCCAAAAAAAAAAGTGAAGATAATATTCTTACTAGCTTTACTTATACTTGCAGTTATAATATTATCATATGCACATGGTTTTAGAATTTTAAAAGAAACTTTATTTCTCAATCTCAACTGGGTCAAAAACTACCTTATTGTTACACGAATTTTTTTACTACCTTATTGTTTGTATATTCTTAGGTTCATTACGGTGCATCATTATATTAACGAAGTTTAAGAATTTTAAACCTATATTTTATTTCTAAACCACCCTCAAAACCCACCCCATATACACTTTTTTTTATTATTTTTCCTGTATTTGGATATTATCACACTTAGAAAGGTTTAGAATCTTAACCACAGGCATAAGTTGTAATCCCTTCAAAACATTTCCCTTATCGCTGAGGAGTTTTTCACTATTTCTTCGCTAATCCAAACGGCCCCTCTGCGCCGCCAATTTTTATGAAGAACAGTTTTCCTTTTTGTTTTATAAAAGCCTTATATAATTTCCAACCCCATAAATCTAAGGCATACTAATGCAATACGGCTAAGTTTAACTATAATGTATTTCGTGAGCAACCCCAACCCTTTCCCCACAGCACAATATGTCCAACGGAGTCGTAATGAAATTTCCATTTTTTTATACGCTTTTGAGTGGCCGAGGATTGACGCATATCCTTACTCCCCGTTCCCGAAACTTTAATGCATGCAAATTCGTCCGAGTGAATAGCATAGAGCGGGGCTCGAACCAACCCTAATAGCATTTTCTAGGTTAGTGTAATTCGTTTAGTGCACGTTTTAAATTAACGCTGGATGCGCCCCAACCCCCGTCGGATGCATGCACACTATACTGCGGCTGGAGCGTGGATGCTTTCGCTTGTCGCACAGTGGCACCGAAAATATATGTACGACATTAATAATTTATCAAACAAGAATTTTAAAACCGGACTTTATCTAAATGCACTGAAAAAGTAGAATATGTCATATTTAAACCCAACATCAAATACGGTATTACGGCGTTTTTAAAATAGCATGCTTTTAGAGAGAATGTTCGTTTTACAAATAAAATGTCAAACTTTATTTTAATTTAAGAGAAAACTCCGTTTGAAATTTGAGTGAATTGCTTCTCATGACGTCACGGGAAGCCAATATAATGACTTATTCGGCAACGTTGTTCCATTTCTAACGTAGTTATGTTTCGTTGTTGCGTTGGCAGCTCAAGCTGACAGCCCCATAGTTCTTGAGGTTAGACTACGTGAGATCGGTGCGATGTAGAAACAAAATTATAGCGCTTCTTGTGTGCCCGAGTGTAGTAGCAAATCGGCAGAAACGCCGGATACGAAATTTTTAAACTGCCAAGATATAAAATGAGAGATTCTTCTTCTTAAAAACAAACTATGGTGTTTGGGCAGTGGTAGCCCTTATCTCATCAATCACCAATCGCTAATAGTTTTATGTGGTTTTATGTAAAGAAAAATAAAAGTTGCTTTCATCACTTTTCAAAAGAAAATGGATTAAAAGACTGTAAATTTTAGGATTTTCTAAAGCCAAGAAGTAGGAGATATTGAAAGGAGGAAATAAACCCAAGGAAGCAAGGTCTCTGAAGAAACCTAACCTAACAATATCATAATTTGAGCAAGCAAAAAATATATGATTTAGACTACCAAAATAACCACAACTACAAGACGGAGAATTTGACAGACCAATTCGAAACATATGCTCTGGAAAAAGTCCAAGTCTTAGACGAGATATAACAGTAATGAAAAATGTTGATATGAAGGGACAATTTTTAAACCAAAGCAACAGATCGACTTTAGGCTTAATCAGAAAATAATGTTTACCTTTACAAGAAGAAGGGGAGTCCCATTCCTCCAGCCAGATCCTCAACAAATCGTTACGCAAACCTCGAAAGCATTCCGAAACATCTTTCTTGGTGATAAATAGACTGGAATTTTCTGAATCCTCTGCCAGGAAGTCCGCTCTCTCATTGCCATGAATTCCACTATGACCTGGAATCCAGCACACCGCCATGCGACCACCCGAACTTTCGTGTCTCCACATAATTTCGGAAAGCTTACCTATCAAATAATGTGTCCTGAAACTACCAAGCGCACTGTGATGAATAGCAGAGACAGCACTAAGTGAATCGGAGAAAACCAGTAATTTATTGATCTGATTGTCAACAGCAAATTTTAATGCCCACCAAATGGCTAAAAGTTCAACAACAAAAATTGAGGCATCATCTCTGAAACGACCCCTAAACTCTTAAGCTTTAAGCTTTATCTCCTGCGCATAGACACCAAAAGATGTCACAGATAAGTTATGTCTCACTGACTCGTCTGTAAAAAAGAATACAAACCCAGGCCAACGATCACCAGCACTAATTTGAAAAGAGGATTCAAAATTTAAAATGGTGGCGATAGATGTGGCGCACTTTCTCAGATCAGGCAACTGCAAAACTGTTTCAGGTTTGAAAAAAACGTAATCTATAAGCATGTGAGTACAAATCCCTTTTTTCCACTCTTCTAGATCGCGGAAAAGAGACACAATCGACCAGCTACAGGAGGTAGGTCTGCGCTTTGCATCGCACAGAGAATGTAAATTAAGAAAATGGGTCGAAATGGGAGATGTTTGTTTAATGTTTATTTGACAACAACCTTACCGAAAGAAAATACCTTAAAAGAGACCACCAAGCCACAGTGGGCTGTTAAGGACTCAATTAAAATGCCGCAAAAACGCAATCCGTAACGTGCCGTACCGAATGCCATTCCGGACGACGAAATTAGTATTTATAGTGCCACAATGATCTCAAACAAATTGAGTGCCATCTAGCTGTGAAGTATATATACAACGGCACATAACCTCACATGTCAGTCTATTGTTGATTGTATTAAGCAGTGGTAGATCGTGGTAGATATAATAAATTATGGACGAAGGGCTTGTTGCAGCAACAATTCATTCTGAAGTGGTTCACGTTCTGTGTTCTCGTTGCCACAAACTATCAAAATGCTACCAGTTAACCTACAACTTACTGGAAACTGCTATTCACTCGCCGGCACATGTATAGTTGGCGCCATACGCGCGCATACGCCGGAAAACGTAAGACATAACACGCGGGAGATGAAATTCGTTGCGGTCGAGAACGAACTTTACGGTTTACGGAGACTCGCTATAATCGCGGAGTGGAAATTATGTACATTGATCTTTTTACGCTACGTTATTACGGTGCGGTCACGTCACTATACTTGGTCCTTTATACTTCAGGTAATTACGACAGTGGTCGACAAATTTTTAGGTTTACTACTTTTAATTGCAATTTTATCATAAACAAACCAACGCACAGAGATAAAAGCTTCTCAGGATGACATCTTACGTGATTTTAGTCAAATTTCCGCATGACCGTATTGACCCTATATTGCCAACAGTAAAAAATCTGATGTGGCCAGACACATGACTTTATCATACTATACAGCAGTGTCGAACTGCGGCAAACTACGTCGAACTATGTTTTGACAATACTGTCAATGATTCATATCTGTCAAATCCTGGCAAACTTCAGTCGGCGCATGTTTCACTAATTTACCCGTTAACCTGGTAAATCACTCACTGACGGGCAAATCGTAAAGTATTTATATTTATAATACGTGGCAACGCACCGCATTTTATTTGTAATTACGTTGACTCATATTCTGTATTTTGATTAATTAATATGCTTTTGTTAATGGTTAATGGTATAATGTATTCAAGTGTAAAATGTCCAAGCTGTCATTGTTCTAACGTCAAAGCGCCGCGTCGCACGTAGTGTATTTCGTGTTTTGATCTGGGCAAAATTATTTCTTTATTAGAACTGACTTAAACCGAGTTGTTAAACGTTTTGTATAATAGAACATTTTAATCGTTGATAATACTTTTTTCTTAATTTTTGGGGCTCAGGATATTTTTGGGGCTAGTTCTTAGTAAACTGTCACTTTCTAGTATTTTTTTTTTATTATTGTTACTGATTATTTATGAAGTTCAATTACAGGAAAGGGGTCAAATATATAAAAATGCAAATTATTAAAGTACAATCGATTATACAGTGTATAACACTTCAATATCAAAACAGTCAATTTTAAAGTTGTTTCGAATCTCAAAGAACACCCAAAACAAATATTTATTGAAAATAAGATTATAAACTTCTAAATATGAAGTTTCGTCCCGATACCTTTAGTAGTTTCTCCGGAATCGTCGCCACAAAAAAAACGGGTACACACACAGGCATACACACATACACACAAACATTTTTTGTACCTTGGACAAAAATGTTCAGGGGAACCAAAAGGCATATTTCCGCTAAAATGTTGATACGATTACAATACTTTGTCATACTACGTATGATAAAGTAAAAAAGATTAGATTATTTTAATTATTTTTTTATTAAAATTTGTTTTATAAAGTCTTTTCTAATCAAGTTTAGTGGTGATAGTCAATATTGAAAATCAGGCATTCGTCAAAAGCCTTTTTAGACGTCTGGGCCTAATCGAGACTATATTCTCATCTCAGAAACTGTAATAATAAATTTCAGCTTTCAATGTACTGCAACTAATATTCTAATATACGCAATAAATATATCAAACAGTATTCATCAAATATAATATTATATATTTCATGTTTGGTCCACTTTGTCCTACTGTGCAGTGATGCTGTTGCAACCCCTCATGTACCCCTAACTCTCTTGGAACCCTTCGCGACTAACACCACCACCCCTAGCCATTGTGTCCGCAGAATAGACAGACACCCCCGGGCCGGTCTGTGACAACTCTACGATCGGGCTGGCTCGAGTGAACCAGTGGCGTAGGACGGCGGGATTCGTTGGGGTGGAAAATCGAACTTTGGTCTCTCCATCGCCGATTCCTTTCTTTTGATGCGAAATGTTTCGTGTTGGCCACGCAGTACACGTTACGTTCATATGTTACGCGGCACAGTGAAGCCATTCACCAAGCTTTCACTATGTTCTTCAAAATGGATAGAAGATTGAGCTCTTTCCCTTGTTTGATAAATACAGTTTGTTGCAAAAATGGGTATACCTATTACTTTTATCTAGTTAAATTGGAAGAAATTTGAAACGGTTGTTGGTAGTTGGTCGACTCAGCATAAATATAGTCGTAAAATTATAGACAAACTCACAGCGAAAAAAATGAGAAGATTACAGAAACAAAACAAGAAAAAATGATAAATATAATGAAGCTCTTCTATAAAATCGAAGAGCATAAGGACCAATGGAAGATAACTTTGCATTAGGGTTAGTTAATTTTTTAAACCGTTTTTGTACTATACGGAAAACGATTCCTAAATTAAGAAGCTACTTATTAGGATACTAAAATAGCAAATATTAAACAAGATAATACGTTATATAAAATAACTTCAATATGTTTATCATGGTGGCGTGGCAAACTGTCACCCACGTAGGTGTTGACACTAGCCTTGTGTAATAATCACAGTTGCGTTGAATAATGAAACCATTATTCAACGGTACTGGAAGAATTATACAACGCTAGTGTCATCATATTCATAATTAGTCTGTTCTATACATATACAGGGTGAGTTATTAGTATCCCGACGGTCGATAGTCATCAAATCGTTTGAGAAAGAAAAAAATGTTTTATACAAGAGTCGTTTGACTCATTAGTTTCTATAACGGGGCTATGATGGGGTTACTTCAACAGAGAGACCGTGTAGTGAGCGCTTGAAGTTGATTGGTGTTAGTGAAAAGAAAACTTAAGTAGAAAAAGGACGACATAAACTATTAATTATAGGAGATTCTCATGTACGTGGCCTTGTAGGTTATCTACCAAAAAGTAAGTTTAATTGTACAGTAATTTTTAAAACCTAATGCAAATTTCCAAGCAGTAACTGAAAACATTGCTGAATTGGTGAGGGAATTTACGATGAATGATTACGTAGTGGTTGTAGCTGGTTCAAACGATAACTATCAGTCATTTCAGTTTAGGAACTTAAAAAATTTGTTGCACAGCTGTTTTAATAAAAATGTTCTAATTTGTTCTGTTCCTTATCGATACGATCACGTTAAACTTAACACGTTTATTTTTAAGTTGAATAAGAAAATGTTTGATATAGTAAACATGTTTCGCAAATTTTCAAATTTTGTAAATGTCATAGATATTAATGCAGTGTTTAATCGTTCGCATTACACTAATCACGGGTTTCATATTAGGGGTAGAAATAAGGACATATTGATGAACATGATAGTGAATGCTGTAGATGATTTTTTTAAGTACGAATGTAATATAAGCAGCCTGACATTTATCGGAGAGAGTGTTGAACAATGGCGTTCAACTGTAAGTGTTTCTAGTGCTAGTTCGGATGTGTTTGAGGATTCGCGCGATCATACTGCTCTTGATGATGTCGCTTCTTTTGTACCAGCCGATTTTTTATGTGTTTAAAATGTCTTGTTTTGAATATCCATGGAATGCGAAGTAGCTTGGACGACATGCAAGTATTGCTCGAGGAAACTACATACCCCGATTTGCTTTGCTTCACTGAGCATTGGCTCGATATTAATGATTTTACGGTGGGTACCGTAAACTTGGGTGACTTTGGCCGCCCTGGGTGACTTTGGCCACTATTCGAAAATTGAACATTGCGAGTATTTTTGGTTATTTATATTTTAGATACTATATTGAATACAAAGGTGCTTAATGTAAGTTAGATGATAATTTATTTTTTTTGTGGCAGTGTTCAGAAGATAGCTTTGAAAATTGACCAATTTTGTTACTATGAACAATTTTGTTTGTGTTGAGTAATCTATCAGAATCTATGATTTGCCGCCGATAACATTAGTCCTGTGGTTTGTTAGGAATATCTTTCTGCAATACCCGCGTAGTTAAAGTGCTCGGTGTAGTCAATCGAGGAAAGTAAAGTCGGGCATTCTCAGTGGAAATGGCCATCAAATGATGACATTTCTGTGGTATGACAAAGATGACATTTTACAAGCAATAAAAACACCTGTCCCGTCCAAAGGAGGTTTCTTCATTATACCAGAAGTACAAAATTAGGTCTAGCTATACCGGGTGATTCAATTTCGAGGCTTATTAGATCTCGCTTATTAGTGGAGATAGAGGCTATGTTTAAATTTGGCAAAGTTTCGTATTTTTATGCTGAACAATTATCTGAAAAGAAATTTTAGCTATCATTTTTCATTTTAAAGATATCCGCAAAAAACTGAAATGTTAAGATATCGTTTTTAATTTTTTATTCAAAACCAAACGTAGCTAGACATTTGAAACAAAAACATTCTACAGCGACTTTTTAACAAGGAATGCAGTGTTATTTTTTAATTTGAAATAACATCAAAGATGGCGGCGTAATCATGGCCAACTTTTGTTTTTCTTATGGGCGCCATATTGAATTTTGGCATTTTCCGATAGTCGTGTTTTTTCTCATTTCCGCAATGTATAACATGTTAGCATTATTTTTTAAAATAGTCATAAAATAGTTTTGTCATGATCTTATTGCTGATTTTAACATATTTTGTTCTTGAACACTTTTAAAACATATTTGGTGGCCAAACTCGAGCATACACTAGCTTATCGTTTCATTGACATGATAAACAGTAGTATGGCCAAAGTGACCCAATAATGAATTCTGACTTTGGCCACCCATATATATATATATATATATACATAAAAGAAGTATATCCTGACGTTGGAAATATTAGTGTTTTGAGATTTTTGAAGTACTATATCAAAGACCCAAAAAATAGCACAAGTATGAGTAATTATATCTAATCTGTTAAAAGTTACCAGACTTCAAATTTCAAAAGTGGACTAAAGTCACCCAAGTTTACGGTATAGATAGTTATACTCTCGCTTATAAATACTCTCGTAAAAATGCAAAAAGGGGCGGTACAATGATTTTTGTTAAAACCGTGGTGAATTTTAGGGTGGTGGAACAATATGATTATCTCATTGAAGAGAAATTGTTTGAATTCTCGGGAATATATTTGTCCAATTTAAAATCGTATGTCTTTTGTTTGTATAGATCACCGGCAACGGGTGTACAGGGTGTTACCGTATTTGTTGAGAGATTGTATGTGTTGTTGAACTGCTTGCCACTGTCTGCGAGAGTGATTCTCTGCGGAGATTTCAATATTAACTTTGCGTGTGAGATGGCATCAAGATCTATACGACTCCTATTTGCTGAGTTTGGCATTAGTATGATGGTGCGGTCGCCTACCTATATTACTGCTCATTCCGCTACAATTCTCGATTACTTTGCTACTAATCGGAATGAAATGGTGAATGTTACCGTGAGGTCGACTGGACTCTCGGATCATGAGTATGTGTTGGCCGCACTACAGTGTGAGCGCATGTGTGATGATGACGGGATGCGTTTTAGTCGTCCGAGTACGAGCGCTGGATTGAGTAAGTTTGTCGAAATGTGTGGACGTGAGGATTTTCGAGGCACGGGCAACTGTTAATGAAAGATTTTCTAACTTTGTAAATAGGCTTTCTAGAGTTTACAGTGTGGCATTTCCACTGAAGCGAATAAAAACATCAGTTAGGAGAAAAGGATGGTTGACAAAAGGAATCAAAATGTCTTGTCGAAATAAACGAAGTTTATTGTACTTGCGAAAGTTTTCTGTATGTCCGAACTTCAATAATTATGTTTCTAATTACAAATCTGTATTGAAGGCAGTTATTTCATTGGCGAAGAAGCAGTATTATAGAACACGCATTGCAAAGTCCGATTCGGAGCCCAACTGAAGTTACTAGGTCTTCAGGTTCGCTCGCTGTACGTTTGTAAAAATTGCAAAACATACTTATTAAATTGTGTAATACCTTGATAACCGTAATACTTTTTATATGAATAACTCTAGTTAAGTAGGTTCTAACTGCCTTCTTTTATAACCCTTTAATTATTTTACAACATGCTATACAGATGATTACACACTGTATACAGAGCAATATTAAGATACTAAATAGCATACTACACTTTAAATTCCAGATATCACAAAAACTAGTAAAAATAGACATACGATATAGTGAACATAAATTACAAGGACCTTAAGGGACATTTCAATTAGCAAATAATATACAAGGTGTTCCATTTAAAAATCTCAAGTAAAAGCCATTTACAAATGTTTAAAAACTAGTGCATGCTACGATCACCCTGTATAGCGCATCTAATTTTTCATGACATCAGCATCTAGCTATGGGTTTAGTTATTATGTGACAAAATTTTTAGGACAATATCTGCAAAAATTTAGTAATAACGTAGTTTTTAAGAAAGGTCTGCAATTGCCAATTTTTTTACAAACAATTGAATATCTCAGAAACTGTTTACTTTACACAGGTACAACGTATACAGTTGGAAAGATAACTTCCTTAGTATTCATTATATGGTATAATATACAGGACGTACCATTTAAGAAAATGTTCTGACTTTCCGTCACGCCTAAATGCAACACCCTGTATAAATAAAAATAATTTTACGTTATAGAAACTAATGAGTCAAACAACTCTTGTATAAAAAATTTTTTTCTTTCTCAAACGATTTGATGACTATCGACCGCCGTGATACTAATAACTCACCCTGTATATTTGTCCTACAACCTATCGTTGAAAATATATATGTAGGCGACTGACTGAATAGTCATTATGAACTTCTATAAATTAGAAACAAGCTGACTATTTTTATACAGCTTTATTTTGATTTAAACAATTTGCCAATAAATATCACACCCACACCAAATACTTACATATACGGAGGTTACATCGAAAACGCCACTTTCGGAAAAATTGTTATTGCCAAATTATATCTGGCTTAAATTTTGCTATAAAAATATGTATTTCTACAAACGGATTGAATTATGTGGCCTCAGTTTAATCAACAAAACGTAACAAGGTCTTAAAATTACATGTATAATGCTACACATTTGTATGAGCACAATCAGACATATTAATCATATTTTTGAAAGCTTTTTTGGCCCATAGAATAGTAAGCTTTATTAATAGTGAGTTTCACAAGTGATACAAATAAGTATACGATACAATTGTTTAATACTACAAGATTAATTAAATCAACAGAAACATATGAGGTTATCTTCTTTTTAAAAAAGGTTGGAAATGGGGATTGAGATCGTGCTTAAAGACCCCAATCTTTCTCCGAAATCTCCACAAAAATGTGGGTATGCGTGCGCTTTTAGATTTGCTATCAATACCACCAATCTTAGAAATCTAAATGTTATTAAAACAGTTAAAGTTTGCTGCATAACACCGAAAGCAGTGTTATTGTCAACGCAGAGTAGAAAAACTTCTGTTATAGGTATTTTTGGTTCAGTCTTATTAGTATTTTCTTTTCGAAAAACTGACACTATATTAAGTGGATGTATCTTATTTTTCATGTCTTCATTCAGACATATTTATACATTTTGCTATCTCATACTTCGTTTTCTTATTTGTAGTAGGAGTAGGTAGTTAATTATAAAATGCGTCTTAGAGTCTGGAATTGTATTTACAATAGTACATAGAAAGTACAAATCAGAAATGGAGGAAATAATTTGACATAAATAATAATAATTATATTAATTATATTAAATAACATGAAGCTAAATTATGGTATAACTGTGGAAAAATACTGATGTGGAAATGTTGAAACTGAATTTGAACCACCCTATACATTTTCTTTAATTAACGTTATTTCTGAACTTAAGACCACCAATCATCAAAATCATATTCGTCTAAATGTCCACTACTGGAGCCCAGATCCAGCGCGGTTTTCCCGTCTTTTGTTCTGCTGTTTACATCAAACCCTTTACTTAATAATAGTTGAACAATTTCCAAGTATCCCTTTTCTGCTGCACAATGTAACGCAGAATATCCATCTTCAACAGCTTGGGAACAATCACCACCTTTACCAAGAATGAGCTCAACTATATTAATATGCCCAGCACTGGAGGCAATACTCAGGGCGTTGTATCCAAAACTAGTTTTGTGATTTACTTCAATTCCATTTTCGAGCAACAGTAGAATTTTAGCTAATTGTCCTTTGCTTGCCGCGGAATGTAAATCTGTCCATCCCTGTCTATCTGATTGCGTCAGATCGCTGCTACAAAATCGTAGAAAATCAACCACTTTCCAGTGTTTCAATTTAGAAGCCAGACTCATCGCAGTACTTCCTGAAATTGTTCTTTGACGTAAATCAGATCCCACTTTTACTAACAATTTAACTATTTCTAATTGGCCAGTACTTGCAGCATAATGTAATGGTGTATATCCTTGTGAATTCGATGTCGACGGATCACCTCCAGTAGAAAGCAGAAAATTAACTAGTTTCCAATTGTTCAATTTTGAGGCCAGAATCAGCGCTGTATCTCCATTATTGGTTTTGAGATATACATCAACGCCATTATCTACTAGAAGTTTGACAGTTTTACAGTGACCATGATTCGCTGCAAAATGTAAAGGTGTCCAACCATTTTCATCGAAATTCGTAGGGTCTCCTCCTCTAGAAAGAAGACAATCAACAACTTCCCAATGTTTCATTTTGGACGCCAGAGTTTGTGGAGTGATTCCTTTGTTTGGTTTATTATCTAAATCATATTGTGAAGAATTACTACCATTTGTAAGCAGAAAATCTACTACAATTAAATGACCATATCTGCAGGCTAGATCCAGCGGGGAGTCTCCTCCATCAGTTTTCAGATTTACATCCACTCCACGTTCGACTAACACTTTAACTATTTCTAAGTACCCGTAGCGCGCTGCAGAATGTAATGGGGTGCGTCCAAATCTATCCGATTCTACAGGATCACAACCATTACCAAGTAGAAAAGTAACAATCGTCAAACGACCAGAACTGGAGGCTATGTTCAAAGCGGTATCTCCACTACATGTTTTCTGATTTAAATCAACCCCTTTCTCGATTAACTGTTGAACAATGCTAACTACATCAACTATATATCCGCATCGTGCTGCAAAATGTAGCTTAGTCCATCCGTTTTCATTCGATTTCAAGATATTACCATCGTTATCATGCAGCATGTTTGTGTTCATCTGTGCCATCATTTCAAAGTATGACTGTTTGAGAGTTGTTCCATTTAACCGCTGACGAGAAATATACCCTTGGATAAGTGCCATGAAGTCGTCATTTGTCTTGTGATTGATATTAGCACCTTTCATGATCAACAGTTTAATCATTTCTAGGTCCCCTCGTGCTGCTGCGTAAATTAAACACGTCCATCCCGTTTGGGTTGCTTGATTTGGATCGGCACCGTTATTGAGGAGATATTTGGCAACTTGTGAGTGGTGTGCAGCGTAAGCTTGAGTGAGAGCAGTATTGCCCTTATTAGTTTTCTGATTTACATTAGCTCCTTTCCTGACTAACATCTCAATTAATTGTGAGTCTCCTCGGACTGCTGCATGAATTAAACATGACCATCCGGTATCTGTTGAATGATTAGGATCTGCACCATTGTCAAGGAAATACATGGCAATACTGGAATGACCAGCTAAATAGGCTTCTATGAGAGCAGAACTGCCTTTATTGGTTTTCTGGTTTACGTTAGCACCTTTCATGAGTAGCATCTTTACTGTTTCCAGATCTTCTCGGATTGCGGCATGGATTAAACACGACCATCCGTTTTCGCTGGTCTGGTTGGGGTCGGCATTGTTGTCAAGGAGATATTCAACGATGCGTGACTGGCCTCCTAAGTAGGCTTCTATGAGTGGAGTGTTTTCCTTGTTGACCTTCTGATTTACAGCTCCTTTCATGACTAAAAGCTCAATTACTTCAGATTGTCCATCCGCCGCAGCAAAGTTTAAAAGTGCACGAACCTCATCTTGCGCTAACTCTACACCAGTATCAACTAGAAATCTAACAATATTCCAATGCCTATTTTTTGATGCAAGGAACATCGCGGAGTGCCCTTCATTAGTTTTCTGATTCACATCAACATAATATGTATTCATCAGCATCGCAATGATATTCATGGAGCCACCATTAGCTGCAAAATGAAATGCTGTCCATCCATTCTGATTTGATGTTAATTCATCACTGTGCTCAGTGAGGAGCTCCATCATATGTAAATTCCCAGATTGGGCTCCCATATGGATCGCGTCATTACCATCACGGTCAATTAGCTGAGTATTAGCTCCTCTTTCGAGAAGTAAGTTAAGAATCTGCAGATATTTTTCGGATACGCTTGGATTGCTCTGAACATTGTTTTCACCACTAATCACATAACCATGTCCAGCAGCCAAAAGAACCGCAGTCTGTCCTTTGAAATTAGATACATTAATATCAAGGATTTTGGGTAATATCATTTGGATTATACCGACATGCCCGATCGCACTGGCTATATGAAGAGCATTATTTCTATTGGCGTCTGTTTGCATCGGATTGATATTAAGATTAAGGAATAGTTGCACAATCTCAATAAGTCCTTTAATAATAGCGGTGTGAAACGTAATGGTTCCAATATCCTGACATAAAAGATTTGGGTGCATGTTAAAAAAGTTTTGGATTGAAATTTTATCACAGAATTCTATGTTCATTATTAGATTGAAATAGTCTTCTCTAAGAGTGGTAGATTGATTTGATCTGCCTTCAAAGTCTTTATGAGTAAACTTGAGTATTTTCTCTTTTCTTAGTACAAATGCGGAAGCTATATGACTTTCAATCAGAAGCTGATACATTTGTTTGTGGGGATCACTAAATTGCCCGTACCAAGCTAAGATGTGTGCTATGTTTCTTCCAAATTCATCTACTAGAAATACACTGCTATCATAGTTGTTGATCAATTTTACTAAGGTATCAATGTCACCAAAAATTACCGCTCTGTGTGCCGTCGTTCCACAACTGATTTCGTTAAACATGAGGTAGATATCATGAAAATGATAATTCTGTACTATTATGCGATAAATTGTCGAAAACATTTGTTGTTTGGTCGTTGAAGTATAGAGCCAATCGGCGACAAAATATTCAGCATACGTTCGGTGTAAGAATTGAACATTTGATTTTGATTTGGTTACTATTGCCAATCCAAGGTTTTGATCTTCAATGAAATCTAAAGTTGCTTCCTTATCGCCTGCCTTTATTAACTGTTTTGCATCAACAAATTCCATTCCAAATATTTCTAATAACGCTATTTCTTGATGATATTTCTTGGATTGTTTGCATAATATTTTAGCTTTACGAATGCTTATGTTTTTCTTTTTACTGTACGAGCAATGTTTTTGTTCGACATATTTTTTGTATAGGTCTGCTCTTCCTAAATTATCTATACTGCTGGAGTCATTGAATATGCTGGTAATCATGTTGAGGAGAAGTGGACAAACCAAAATTGTTTTGTCAACTTTTGTGAGAATATTCGTTGGTGTACCACGTAGCCTGCAATACTGGAGTATGTTGTCATCACTAAACGGCAACAACTTCAAAGACATAGTCATATTCGACCATGGAAGCCCTTCATCAACGTGGGTTCTAGTTGTGATAAATATTTGAATATCGTGGTTCAATGTCAACTTTTCAACCATGTATTTGATTTTGTTCCTGGATTGCGGCATGATTTCATCATAACCATCTAGAAACAAACCCCAACCATTTCTTTTTAAGTGTAGATCTAAAATGGAACTGAAAAGTTGGTCGTAGTTTTGGTTTGTTTTAGAAAAGAAGTATTTGATTTCATCCAAACCAATGGTTTCCTCAAAGAAGTTTTCTGCATAGTCACGTAGATTAACAAACAACACAATTTTGTTGGGTGGGAAGTTATAAGCTAACGACTGCAACACCTCTGTTTTTCCCATACCTGGCTCACCAGTAATGATAAATAGTCGATGGTCGCGAAAATAGTTTAGCTTCTGCTCAACAAATGTACTCTCCCTACCTAGTCCTTTGAATTCTCTCTCAATGTAACTGTTGTCTGGTTTTTTGATAATTTGTCCTATGATGCGGTGGTGATTGTTAGAATCATTTAAATTTGCTGTCCAGTAAAGTATTTTCGATATTGTTATGTTCCGCAATACTGAAGAAGCTCTTATTTCTTCAAGGATAAGGCTCCTCAAAATTTCGAATTTATTACCCATATCAGTGTTGATACACGCGATATGACACAACTGGGCCTCGGGGCGTCCTTGAAGTGATAGCTTTATTTGCAGAAGATTGTACAACGTTATCCATCCTGAAATTTGTGTTATGGAGTTGATTACTTTGACACCATCTGGTAAGATTAAATTTACGTCAGCATCGCTAAATATCATAAAACAACTCTGCCAGAGTTTATAATTTTTAAGAACGGTCAAAAATTCTTTTGTATATTCAGGCTTAATCACCAGTGGAAATTTTTCCTCCTGCCACATAAGAATCATTACATCTTGCTTATTTATCACAGTCCTTTGGTATTTTTTTGTCACTGCTGCTGTAATGTTGTCTGTTACACCATCCTTCCAAGAAAATGTTGCATCGATCATTTTTTGAATCTGATGCTGTAAAAAGAATCCCAGCAATGGACGAATTTGGTCAAAATTGTGGATATTTATAACTCCCTGTGAGCACAATAACATCCAAAGGTGGATGTATTGTTCGTCAATATCAGTTAATTCGGGGAAATCTACTAGCACCCAATCATGAAGCAGTACTTCTACGCATTTCATATCAAATATGTTCTTAGTTAAAGAAATGGCGGAACCATCGTCTTTGGTCAGTTGTGTTATTCTTCTATCTAATTCATTTAAGTGTTTCGAAGTGAATCTGTCTCCTAGGATATCGGTCAGAGCAGAATCGATATTAGTGAGATCAGGTTGACCAAGCAATATGTATAATTGCTTATAAAATATTTCATCGTATTTTTTACTCGTACAGTCGAATTGATAACATATTTTCCTCTTTGATGAATCTAAAAATTTAATGGGATTTCTTCTCAGATAGCTCTTATCTAGGTGGGGTGTAACCCCTTTCGAACTGGTAAATATGACGAAGAAGTGTTTATCCAAATCGACATCTTTGAATACTTTGTGTAATGCGTGTAATACTTTGCTAGTCTTTAAATTCATAATGCTCTCAGCGTCTTCCTTGTATTTCCATAGTTTTATTTCTAACTTGCCTTTGCTACTATGTGATTTACTATTTTCCATTAAAATTAATGGTTTATTGGTCAGTATTACTTGGACAAAAACCGCAATGGTGTCTCCGTTGGTAAAGGAAACGCGCAACACAACATCATCGAAGCTTCCAATTCCCTTTTGGTTAGAAACGATCCAGAAATCTCTAACTGTATAATCTCTTGACAGTGCAGCAGCCGCGTACATCATCACCCTTTTCTCGTATTCAAAACGATAATTTATTTTGCCAGGAGCATATGGTATCTGAAAACAATGTCAGCGATTGTAATCTTTTATATATAAAAGTATTATATATGTTGTGGACATCAATTTAATAATAGTTAAATAAAAAATAATTAAGTTAATAATAAATACGTTAACTGTATCCATGGTAAAAACACATATGAATGTTATATTAAACGAGCGAGGCAGTTCACTTCAGAAAAATTCAAACCCAGGTGAATTTTCGTGTTCAGCTTTTCTTGGAAATTACAAATAACCGCCGGCACGTGATAGTCAAAGATTAGCCAATATCTTAGTGCATGTTTGTTTTCAAATATGTGTTAATTAAAAATAACTTGCAGATTCCTTCTGGGTAATAACGTATTCTATTCTAATCAGCATGGTTCTAATGAAGTTATGCCTGATTTGATGCATGATGTGACAAGCTTCAATACCGATGAGGGTACAGATACGATAACCTAAAAGCTGCGGTCGGATATTCTACACCGATGACACCGGGTGCACCGTCCAAATGACACTTACGTGTTATTGGGTGTAAAAAGTGTAACGGTGTACAATATCCGAACGCAGCTAAAGTAGTCCACTTTTACAAGTAAATAAAGTCGTGCTAAACTGGGAATACAATCAATTTCTGAATTCTTGTCGACTGGGCGATTTGACATATCGATACAGATGATATCACCTGACTCCTATTTTGTATTGGTTAGTGTTCTACAATAAAAGAAGTATTTATATTCTGCGTATTCGTACCCGTTTCCACACTGTCATTTACAAAGCTGGGCACAAAAGCGTTAATACGTTAATCGTTAATTAACGAAGTTAAATTTTTTGTTAACGAATTAACTTTTAAGTTAACTTTCAAAACCATTCACAGACTGACTAACTTCCGCTACATTCATCATCCGTTAATTCAAGTCCGTTAAACCGGAAATATCATCAATAAATATTTCAAATGGTGTATAGGCGTTATGTGCAAGTTCGGATTTGGTTTTGTTTACATGTGTGACGTACTACTTTTTGTGACGTGGCGTCCGTATATAAAGCATGCGCGCGAGTTGTTGTGTCCAATGTCATTTTTTGTTTTACTCTATGAAACATTTTAAAATTACCAAGTTACATGGGATTAGAATCAGTTCGATCCGTTCTAAATATGTAATTGCGTGCGTTTATAGCAACAATCCCGGGAATTTTTGTCTAATACAAAAATTTTGTGACATCACTGTGTATAGACGCAAAACATAACCTATTCCGCATTTCGTTCTTTGTTATTGTTTGCTGTGATTTAAAAACTATGTGCGGAAGAAACGCGTAATCACTAATTTAATAGCAAAGCATGGAGGTTATGTTTGCTACCAACCCAAAGCAACTATTGTCGTCAAAAAATAAAAATCACTCATGTTCAAGCCATGCGATTTATTAAAGTTGCACAGATGTAAATGGTGTACAAATTGTCATAAAATTGCATGCGATTTTTCAAAACTTCATTGTTGAAAGTGCAGGTTTGAACTGCATAGATATAAACGTAGCTTTAGTTGATCTTTTCATCTTTGTATCTCGCAATGTAGTTCTTTTAGTTACCACTGTACCTAGTTTGAAAAGTTTCTAAGGGAATTTTTACATATGCAACCGCAAGAAAGGTCCGCAGTTATTTGGGCTGCATACTCACCAGTAGATCGGCACTCAACATAACCTATATTTTTTTTATAAAAAGTTAACTATTAACGGTTAACGTTAATTTCCGTTACATTTGTAAAAAATTAACGGACTATCGGTTAACGATAACTTTTTCGTTAACGGATTAACGATTAACGTAGTTAACTTTCTGATTAAGCTTGCCCAGCTTGGGTTATTGAACATTATAACTAAAATTGTGTTTATTGTTTTACTGCTAAAGCTGTTTTTACAAAATTCAGATATTGGAATGAATCAAAAACAAAAGAATTTGGGAATTGATACAGCTATTTAACAGTCTACTTAGGAACCTAATCACGTTTTTTCCCACAGGATTTCTTACACTTTAATCACCAAAACGTGACGTTGACTCTCCCGGTATAACAACTGTAAGAAGTTACTTTTACAAAATTTCGAAGGCGAGTGATAATCATGATGAAGTTGTTCACTATTCCCCGAAAGAACCATTAAAATCGGTGAAAGATTACAAAAGTTATTCAACATCAAAGCCTCAAACTGTCAAATTCCACTATTCACAATTATCACAAAACAAGCAATAACTTCAAAAGGCGCAAGAGGGCGCAGCTAATTCTTTGTTTCTTATAGAACAATTATTACACTAACAAATATCTAAAAATTGTTTAATATAGGTAATTGAAAATTGTAAACATTGATAACTTCAGGGAAAATAGCTTTTGTGAATTGAATATGAAACAAAATATGAAATTGAATATGAATATGAAACAAATTTGTTCTAAAAACCTCAAAATGGTCTCATGATAAACCTTAACCTTTGCACTTTATCTGAAATGTCAAAAGTTTGTTCCCAAATGTTTTTGAAACGTTTGCAGCGATTCTTTAAGTGGGGTGTTGACCCCACCATAAAAGCTACCTAAAAATCGCAATAACCTGACATACTATGCAATTTTTGAGCTCACTTTCGCATTCAGCGCAAATAAATTAATCGAAAACGCCTATTTGCTTTCAATAACACAATATTTATCAATTACTCTAATTTTCAACTGTCCTTTCTCGAAAATTTTCTTATGTAAGGCGATACATTTTGTGAACTACCATTAAGACAATTAACATATCTATCTATATCAGTACAAAAAACATAGGGTTGTCATTTAAAAAAAAATATTGATGACGTGATAAGTCGAAAACATTTCGGAAATTAACTTTGATGTAAATATGTATATTTAAGTCGACGTATGGGAATTTTTTTCAAATAATAAACCTTTTCTGATATTTTGTCATACTTAGATGTCCTGTACTCTCATTATAGCACTATTCATGATGTCTGACGACACTAAATACGGACACCGTCCGTATTTATCATGTGTTTTTATCATTTATTATTTAACTACGAACTACGAGTAGTAAAGTAAAATAGTTGATAGTTATTAGTTAATAGCCATTGAGTACTTGATATATTTGTTTATTTTATTTGTAATTTTTTATTACAATTTTATCAAAATCTAATTAAGATATCTGCACTCTTTCAGATTTGACACACACATAAATAAAGTGAAATTCATCCATGTAAATTATATCATTAAATGTAGTGTAATAATAAAATTAAAGAACTTACCTGGAGAATTAGTGAAGCAGAGCGGTAAGTTATGGCTTACTGCAATTGCATTTACTAAGATCAGTTTAATATTTGTCGTTTTATTGAACAATTTCTCTTATCTGACAACACTAATCCCTATATTCTGCTATCATGGTTGTAGGGCATTTTTAAACCAAGTTTTCCAATCCGCGGTCGGCATTTTTCCTAGATTACTGATATAATGATGATTAGGTAATCAATATAATTTACTTTCCATATATTTCTTTTGTTTTGTGAATAAAATTTGTAACTCAAAAATAATAAAAATTTAGTAAATTAAATTGTATGTAACAAACTACGGCAAAATTACTGTGAAATATACCATGAAATTACAGTATTTTTTTATGATCTACAATTCGCGTCAAAAATTAGTATCTATGTCAAATTTTGTCGATTAAACCATTTGCCTTTCTTAGAATGTTTTTGTATCATCCTATATATTAAAAGGAATTTCTAATTTGTTGGTAAAACTATTTCGTAGAACTTTTGTTTGAATGTCTTTCTTGTAAACTTTTTGGACGATATACAGAGGACGCGATATTGATACATTACATATCTTTTTAGCATTTTTTATTGCTCTTTTTCACGACCAAAGGATCAGATCAAAGTTATTTTCTTTTTGGAACACCCTGTACTTTTTTCTTGCTTTTGATAACTTTGTCTTTACATTAAAAAGTTTATTGCATAACGAATTAAAAAAATACTTTTATGTCCTAAATGATCATAGACATTTCACATCTTAGATACCGGGACGAAAACAGCCTCCTTTCGCGCCCTAGAACAATAAAGATTCTTATTGCGCCCTAGAGCATAAAGGAGTCCCATGGTTATATGTCAAATATATCAAATATCTGTCATTCAAGCTGTAAATAAAATCGTCAATGTCAATTACTGGCGATTAAGGTGATAAGTTTGACAATTAATTGTCTGTATTGTCACTCAACTCCAAATTGTTTGTGTTGTTATTCAACTCCGTAGATACGCATGTCACTTGATAACGTCAAAATATTTATTAATATTATTCAAACGGAGGAACAAAACCATTATAGGAAATAAAATTTTGTATGTACCTCGGGCATTACTTGATGTTTATACCCTCGGGCGACTTAAAAAGCGCGAGGGCCGATATGCCCGAGCGCTTTCTGTCACCCTCGGGGCATAAACAGCCGTCTAATGCGCTTGATACATAAATAACTATATCAATACATTTCTCAAAAAATGAACTGAATAAGAAATAAAAATTTTGATCATAAAAAACTTATCACTTACTTACTATATGATAATTTTATTAATAGTTAATATATATATATAATACTTTATTTCAAGTAGGAAACCTAATACAATTATACAATACAATTCACTATATGTCAACACCATATCAAACTTAATTATCTTAAATATTTCATTAGTATTTCATAAATTCGTGATTCCTCTTAGAGTGGTAGGTAAACTATTGTAATCAACAATTCCTTTATGGAATAACGAATTCATACCCCTCCTTGTTCGACTTAAAACGTAAAAGTCGTTCCTACACCTTGTTATTGGCGCCGTGCGCGTACGATATGCCCATCTCTATTGCCGCCGGACGGGACTAAGATCGCCACAAGGTGGCGCTGTTCTATGCAGTTTCCTTCCTAGTAATCACCCACGTGGTAGTTACCTGTAGCGCGTCTACTAAGTAAACATAAACAAGAAAGCTGTTGCCGTACGTAAATGAGGTTAATTGGTAGAAGCAAGTAATTTATTTGTAGTGAATAAAGCGGCGTTTTCTTTCGTTGTACTGGAGAATAATAAAAGTATCAGCTGACAGAAATAATAAATAAAGTCGACTACAGCGCTTTTACGTGCAGCGGTGACCGAGAAAACTTCTGGCGGATACATATTCCGTCATGGGCGCATAAAGCGTTCCTCAATCCCCCACTCCGTACTGCGCACGGTGCCAATATACGAATGTATGTTGCTGTTGTAGCTTATTAAGCTCGTAAGAGTCGTAAGGTAAGGTGGTGCCACACCCTTAACGATTTTAGAAATAAAAACTAATGTAAGATATCTGAGACGACTTGTGACTGACCTCCAATTTAGTGTGTCCAGCATGAGAGCTGTAGGAGTATACCGATTACATCGCAAAATTGTTCGCATGGCTTTATTTTGCATTTTCTGGAGAGTTGATTTTTGGTTCTTGCTAAAAAGGAATAAAATGCTAGCACAATAAAATTCTATAAACGAAAAACAGTTTTTCAGATATTTTACGTGCAATATAATCAAAATGACAATTAAACGTTAAGCTCTTATCGACAAAAAACCCTAGATATTTTATATTATCAACAATATCTACCGTTTCAGAGTTCATCCAGATTTGAGTGTTTGCAATATTGTTGGCTATTTCGATACCTAGTTGTAACTACCATGGCTTTAGACTTATTAACATTTACTTTAAGTTTATTTTTAAAAAAGTATCGTGTAAACTTTGACAATTCACTGTTCATTTTAAGCATTGCGACGTCCAAGTCACTATGTTGCGTAGCAACCAAAGTATCATCAGCAAACATGTTCATGAAATCAAAACCGGCAGCATATTGAATGTCATTGATATATGCAACGAATAATAGGGGACCGAACACACTACCTTGAGGGACTTCCGTATCTACATAGGCTATAGCAGAGCTGTGTATTCCGATTTTAGTAATTTGCCTACGATTAAACAAATAATCTTTAAACCACGTATGAGCAACACCTGTTATGCCAAAGTAATTAAGTTTTTTTGAACAGTACCTTTCGGGTAACTGTCTCAAATGCACGTTTGAAATGAAAGAACAACCACACTGGTGTACAACTGATCGTTAATATTGTTATTCAACCTGGTCAACAGTAATTGCAACGCTGTTTCACATGAATAATTTTTTCTGAATCCAGATTGGTTTTCCATAAGGAGTTGATTACTGTGAAAATAATTAGCTGTTTCACATGAATAATTTTTCTGAATCCAGATTGGTTTTCCATAAGGAGCTGATTACTGTGAAAATAATTAACAATCTGGCAGTGAATGTGTTGATAGGCCTAAAATCCTCGATAGTTATGCCAAAGTCCATGTGCTAAAGCAAAAATCTAAAAGGGGTATAGCGATTAAAAGTAGATTAAAAGAATGTTGATTTCAGTGAATAGTTTTATTATGGATCTTATGGTACTTGATTTCGAAGCTTTGCTTCGTCTTCAGCCATGCTACAAATACATTAAACGTCAGTATATACATTTAATAGAACAATAAAACTTGAATTACCGTCTAGTTACAATATACTTCGGTAAAAAATTGAGGTTATGAGTCGCAGAATGGACTTCATGAAGGATAGTGGGTGAAATCTGCAATGTGAACGAAAAAAACTTACATAAAACACTAGTAACTAACAAGACTCTACAATTACATTATACAGTCATTAAAAATTAGAGTTACAAACGAGTAATATAAAGGCATTTTACCTAGAGACGAACAACGTGCAACGAACAACATGAGAAGTTAGCGAGGAGACTGTGACTTAGTGACTTAGAGGTTATCAGGTATCAGGTTATGGCGTCCTTCTGTATATGTATTGTGAGCGGCGCGCTTTATTCATGTGAAACAGCGTTGCAATTACTGTTGACAGGTGAGCGCATTCCATGTTGTGATTCTCATTAAGAAGCAGGCCGGGTGTTTGTAAGTTTTGTCTATATATTTCAAGCTCTTCAAGGACGAACATCTTTTTGCTTTTGTTGATCTCATGTAGCAGTTTAACATTATTTTTATCAATGTGGTGTGTTTCCTCTACAAGATGTTTAAATACACTGGAATTATTATTAGATTTATGTTCCTTATATCTCCTTTCAAGATTTCTCCCACTTTGACCTATATAAGACTTATTACATGATCCACAATTAATCATGTAAATTCCTGATTTATCAAATATATTAAATTTCGGTTTGGTGTTGGTTAGTTGGTTGCCTAACTTAGAGGTGGTTTTGAATGATGTAGTGATGTCATATTTATTTAAAATAGATTTAATCTTGTAAGAGGTATTACCTTGAAAAGATAGTGAAATATAGTTGTTTATAGGTTTAGAGTGGGGGAATATTTCATTAGTAATTAAGTTGTTATGAACTTTGTTAAAAGCTGTTGTAAATCTTGAATAGAGTATCCGTTATTAATACCGATGGTGAGAATATTATTAATTTCATTTTTAAATTGGTCAATGTGAAGGGGGGTGCTGAGGGCTCTATGAAGAAGGTATCTGAAGGATGACATTTTGTTGCTGCTAGAGTTAAAAGAACTATGGGGGATGACAATACCTGTTTGTGTGGGTTTCCTATAGATATCGAAGGCAATTCTCCCGTTGACTATGTATATTTGCTCATGGCAAGGTCAAGGAATTGTATGGAGCTATTCTCCTCCCTTTCCATGGTAAACTCCAGCTTACCAAGACTGTTAAGAATATTATGTAGGGCTAGAAGTTGTGCTTGGCTACCCTTGTATATAATAAAAATGTCATCAACATATCTGCTGTAACTTATGATGTTTTTTTGTATTCACTATTCACTGAATTCAACATTCTTTTAATCATACCATAACCAGTGAACATGGAGACATTTATAGTCAAATTAAAAGTAGATTTGTGACTGCATCGACATTTTTTTATATCCCAACATATATTGTTGGTTTTTATCGGTAGAATTTTTTATTCTCTATTCTAGTCGGTCTGTATAAAAACCGAAAAAAATCTACATACCATTTCATTTAAAAAGAATGACTTTGGTCTGTTTCTTACAAATGAACCAATTTGTATATTCCCAAGTACTTCTTAAACGATTGGCGTTTATAAACATTTTAGTCGACGAGATATTGACCCGTTACGTTTCCTTTTGTATACACTGTATAGATCTCGATTAATATATGCGAGATATGAAAAGATTCAGATTATGATAACATGAGTTGGTAAAGCCGGTAAAAATTGAGACGTTTAAAAGCTATAGGAGAATTTGTAAGATTTCCAATTATTTAATGTGTCAGAAATACCATAATGGGCGCTAAATGACTACCCAAAAGTACACAAAATTTAATAAATTTAAGCGAAAAACATTTTTTTAGCAAATAAAAATTGAACATATTAAATACTTCTAACACAAATTTATGATTTAATTAAACAACGTAACCCATATGCTACCAAATCAAGGGTAAAATCAATTATTATGCAAAGAAGCTATCCGGTTTGTTCAAACTTAGCATGCAGATTGGCCGGCAAGCCGAATTTTCCCACCCCATTGTTACGCCAATGGTTTCGGGCGATTAAGCCGTGCAGGCTCGTACCCCGTAATCAAAAAAACACCCCCGAGATCGCGAAGCAGGCCGGGACTAAAACATGCACCCCTAGACTGACTGACCCCACTTTCTATACTTCATCCCTTATATTGCCACTTGGACAATAGACATCAAGAACGGGCGGCAGCCCTCGTTTTCGAGTAGTGATTTTCGGGCTGAGGTTATTAAATTCATCGGCACTCTTGTTCCTTTTCCTCCGGTTATAACTAGCTGCGGTAATGTGAGAGCAATGCGAGGGTTGCGGGGGTTTGTGTAGGGGGGTGGGGTATGCTAAACAAAATCTATCGATTAAACTAACCTTGGAGATTTTATGTTGGATATACTGCAAGGGAAATAGTTGTGTTTCTTTTTGTTTTTAATTTCAGTGATGATGGCGAGTCATAAACGTCGTTATACATGGATAGGGTCTGTGTCTAGTTTATCTTTTTTTCATAATGCTCTCTCGTGAATCGTGAAAGTATCACAAGATTTTTCCAACACTACAATACCTAATTTTTGCTCCGTAGCACAATTAAAATTCTACATATAAATTTGCATTCAGTGAGAATCAAACTCAATGAAGTCGACGCGTTTTTGGTTTCTTTTGATGATGTTCCCGAATTTGTATGTATTACTCATTAGTCTGAGCTAGAGAAACCGCTTATGGTGGCACCATGTCAGCCATCTTAGTAAATAAGAAGTGCAATAATTACCGATAATAATCTAAAATAGTAAAGTCGGTAAATATATGTGAAATAAGTGCGGTTAAACTTGTCGACTCTAATTTGCTTGTTGTAAATGTTTACTGTCCACCAAGCGCCAACTTTCATATTTTTTTAATAATAGGAATGCCTACTTAGATCTTTCTCAAGTAAGTTTCAAAACCTTGTTATATCAGGATGCTTCAATGCAAAATTTAATACTGCTTGCAAAATCGCGACTGTTTTTGCAGACTTGCAAACAACATATGGAAAGCAAATACTGTAACTCAGAGGAAAAATTGCCTGGATAAAACGAAATTAAAGAATTACTACTTGAAAGTTGTCGCTCACAGGAGTACGAGATACTGGCTGCTCCCAGGGATACCAACTTTTGAAAAGTTAACTTCCGTAGACACGTAGCTCATTATCCGTAGAAATCTGTAGCACATTGATAAAGCACAAATCTGTAGAAATCCTTATATAAATGACTACAAATCTGAAATACTAAAAATACACTATTTAATACCGTGTTCGGCAAGAAGCTGACAACTAATAGAAAAAATATATTAAGTTTTCAGAAAATTGTATTCTTCATAAAAGCTTCCGTATTGTCTTAAACCTAAAATGCAAATATCTACGGATTTTGCAAGGTCTGCTCGGATATACGGATAAACGCTCAGAACGGATTATCTTGTATAAACTACAAAACAAAATTTTTTCCAATTGTTCTATCTATTTTTATACCCCCCCCCCCACATTTAATGTGGTGAGGGTATATTGAGTTTGATTCAACATTTGTAACACCCTTAAGGAGGCGTGTCAGATATAGACTTCTATATACAGGGTTATCCAAAATTACCGGAACACCCAAATATTTCTACAATGGTAAAAACTTTCAAACAAAAATTCAAACAAAAGCTTTTAGACTTTAAACAATCCATCGTTCAAATATATTTTGAATATACAGGGTGTTCATTTTATTATAGAAATCGCGTAAATTTTTTTTTTCAAATGGAACACCCTGTATCTTTTTACATTTTATAATTTTAGGACTAATTCTGGACATTAGTAAAATGCACTATTTTTTAGTTTTAAGCAATTAATTAAAATTAGTCAATATTACCGCAACACCCAAATAATTCTTCATCGGTAAAAAAATTTCAAAAAACATTCAAACAAAAATTTTATACTTTAAACAAGCTATCGTTCAAATATATTTTTGATATACAGGGTGTTTATTTTATTATGGAAGTATGGAAAACTTTTCCTTTTTCTCATTAAACGTCCTGTACACTTTTATTTTTTAATTCTAAGAATTTTTTTCAAGTAGGTTTTTATAAACTGATTCATTTTTTAATTATCAGCAATTAATCAAAACTCCAAAACATTTATTTTAGCCGAATATTTTAGCCAATGTGAAGAAAAAATAACAAAACAATTAAATTAAATTTTCAAACTGCCATCCCTGAGCGGCTTGACAATGCCCCAACCTATCAACAAATTCCCGTAAACAGTTGTCTAAATGATCGACAGTACTCTGAACTTCGGCCACTATCCTCTGCTTCAACGCATCAATATTTTGCGGCCTATTGGTGTAAACCTTGGACTTTAGGTGGCCCCAAATAGAAAAATCCAGTATTTGTAAATCCGGCGACCTAGGTGGCCATTCAATGGATCCTCTCCTTCCAATCCACCTCTGCGGGAAAATTGAATTTAAATAATTCCGAACTTGGACACCGTAATGCGGCGGTGCACCATCTTGTTGAAACCAAATATTATTCAGATCTTCGTTGAATATAACTAGGAGATGAGGTATTACTTCATCTAATTGCTTATAAAAATTATTAGAATTAGTCTTAGAATTATAAAATGTAAAAATATACAGGGTATTCCATTTGAAAAAAAAAGTTAACCAAATTTGCATAAAAAATGAACATCCTGTATATTAAAAATATATTTTAATGATAGCTTGTTTAATGTCAAAAACTTTTGTTAGAATGTTTTTTGAAATTTTTTTACCGATGGAGAATTATTTGGGTGTTCCGGTAATTTTGACTAATTTTAATTAATTGCTTAAAACTCAAAAATGATGCATTTTATAAAAAAATTATTTTAATAAACAATGTCCAGAATTAGTCCTAAAATTATAAAATGTAAAAAGATAAAGAGTGTTCCATTTGAAAAAAAAATGAATTCGTGAATGAGCAAAATCGGTTCACTTTTTTTTTGATATTTTACTGTGGCGGTATTTTAACTTCAGCACGGCTGAAGATCATTTTCTTACTAGTTTTATTTGCTAGAGACGTTTGCATGATTGCGTTTAAATGTGTGCACTGTGTAATATGTCATCCAAAAATAGTTGCATTGAAGTTTGGCTGCATATTCTCATAATTTTATACTTTCTACTTTCCCTAGACCATATAAGCTATGCTACATAACATCACAATCGACTCTCCTGACAATCTAGAATGTTTTAAGAAGAATAAAATTTTTTGAGCTAATAAAAATAAAAATGTTAATTTAGAGGGGTAGAATAAAACGCTTTTTCAGTCTTTGAAGGTATAATTCCTGGGTTCGTTTCACATGTGCTTACGTTTCGCCGTCAATCTTCGGCTTCTTCAGGGCTGGTGTGATAGGTCCAAGATAAGTCAATGGGAGATATGTGAGCGAGCGGTGACCCTTGCGGAGGTCCACTGGTTCGGTATAACCGCCAGGTGATGGTTGTGTAAAATCATTTTCAACAATACAAACTTTAAAACACATACAAAAATACCAAACTACAATTCGCAAACAAACCCATGAAAAATGGTGTTCGTTTGTGAATTGTAGTTGTACCAAACTTAGAGCTGAAAAGCTTTTCGTTCAAATGGGTCCAAAGGAACTGGTGGTTTACTCTTAGTGTTTTTCGACGATTTTGCAAATGCGGCGCTATTTGTGTAATGTCGTCAAAATAGGTAAATCATAAATTAAAGTAGAGGATATTTTGTATAATTTATGTCTATGACATTTTTTGGTACAATCAATAGTTTAGCTGCATGAGCAAATTCTATTTCATCGAAATCGGTCGTACTGCATTCAAACTAGTAGCCAGGATATGTCAGATATTTTGATTCTAATGACAGTAGGTAGTGTCAATCGCTAATGTTTGACAATACCTACTGTCAATATAAGCTGCGTTCGGATATTGCACACCGTTACACTTTTTACACCCAATAACACGTAACTGTCAATTGGACGGTGTACCCGGTGTCAACGGAGTACAATATCCGAACGCATCTTTAACCGACATTTTTTGACATTTTTTGGTACAATCAATAGTTTAGCTGCATGAGCAAATTCTATTTCATCGAAATCGGTCGTACTGCATTCAAACTAGTAGCCAGGATATGTCAGATATTTTGATTCTAATGACAGTAGGTAGTGTCAATCGCTAATGTTTGACAATACCTACTGTCAATATAAGCTGCGTTCGGATATTGCACACCGTTACACTTTTTACACCCAATAACACGTAACTGTCAATTGGACGGTGTACCCGGTGTCAACGGAGTACAATATCCGAACGCATCTTTAACCGTCATATCTGTCTAGTTCTACTAGTTTTATTTTAATGCAGACATAACCGATCTCGATCAAATAGAATCTCATGCAGCTAAACTATTAATTTTATATATAGTATGATAAAGTCATGTGCCTGGCCTCATCAGATTTTTTTTATTTCCCTGCGTTAAACGACATTTCCAAGCAGCGATTTTCAGCAAAGTATAAAGTGTTTGGTGTCATTGTAAACGGAAAAATTCTATCTATCGAATAATCGACTCATTGGCCAAAAACAACGAAATTACGTTAGAGGGCGCCAGTAATAAATATCGGCCAAACTCTATTTACGTAGTGTTTATTTGACAATTTTCGATTATTTTCATGAATTCGTAGCCTACTAAATTAAAAAACAAAAAACCTGCTTTTTCGTTGCATTTGCGATAAGAATTGACGAACAATGTGTTTTTATGTTCAGACTGTCACCCTGTTTGAAAATATCACAGAAATAATATAGGGTGCCATTTAAAATTTGAATGATGCCATTTCCGGAAAAACCAAAACGTCATACTAACGTAACCCCAAAAAAATGCACTTTTTATCTATTAGCACTTCTCAAAATATCATTCGTCCAGCGTACAACGCCATTTTAAAACTCATAAAACTAATTTTGGAAATTATCCACTCTATACTTCTTTAAAACAATTTGACATTCTGTAACCTTTGGATTACCTACCACCTTCAGATGCAACATATCGTATATCATTTAAATAGTGAATCAATTTTATTTTCTGAACAACGACCTATAGCTATACATTAGCAAAATAGCATAACAGCACAGTGAATAAATCACATGTTTTCCTGTTCATTAACTGCTGTTATTGTCTGCTGCTTTTTATTTTTGTCGATAAAACACCCGTTTATTTGCACTTCTTGTCGACAAAAAACATATTCGACCGTTCGTTTACATTTTCCGCCGTTAAAACAAATCCTTTTTGGAGCCCAAACACACATATTTTGTCGTTCACCAACATAAAAAAATGCACCCCTTCAGTTTCGCTAAGTTATGATAAACTATTTGCCTAGGCAAATGTATTTGCCAAATTTGTTATTAGGCAAATCGCATTTTGTTTTCAATCGCGTTTGTAATAAAATTATGTGAGGTTATGTGCACGTTTGTTTTCAAATAGACCTTAATTAAAATTTAGTTGTTGATTACTTCTAGGTAATATCGTATTCTAACCTTCATGGTTGTAATGACTTTTATTTGACGTGACAACCGTCAATACTGAGTGCACAGATACTATGTTATTCGGATTTTACAAACATGCATGGATTGCACATAACCTTACTTACTTTAAAACAAAATGCCATTTGTCTAACAACGGTTTTGGCAAATGCATTGCCTAGGCAAATATCTTTAAAATATAAATCAAGACTCTATATCTATTTGACCAGGCAAATAGCATTTGCCTATGCAAAAGCCTTTTGCCTAAAATAACCATTTGCCTACGACATATATGTCAATCTCGTTGAAGTATACATGGACATGTTAAAGGTATAGCCTGCAACTTCGAACTCGAGTTTTTGACGCTTTTAAATTTTTCAGGAACGATGTTGTGAAAGGTATTTTGATTAGTATTTTTTTGTTTCAGATTGGATGCAAGAATAAGGGTAAGTTATTTTTTGTCGACATTTGCAGGGCTCTAAGTGGTAGCTACATTTTCCATTTTCCAATTAATCACAAAAGAAGCAGTACTATATTAATTCATCCTGCGTGCAGAATGTCCGAAACTACAAAATGAGTCGAAAATATTAGCTCTCAATAGTTTCCAATACATTATCTAACATCTAACGCATATTATAAATAACCCTAACGACCCTTGATATCTATAAATATGCATGGTCACCCGACTAGTCAATACCTAATAATCAATACCACACACGCGTATGTGTACCTACAGAATTAGCCAATTTCTAAATCTGGACAACTCTACCACCTACCTGTACATGAACCAAATTCCTCATATCAGATGTATTATGTCTGCTCTTGGCATTCACCGCGTGCCTTATGGATAATTAATTTGGAACATAAGGGCATACAGTGAACACTAGGAGAACGACAAACGATGAATCAAACAGGAACAGAAAAAAATCATACATTAATAACAATCACAAAATATCATTTAAAATGCTTTTGACGTTTGAGATCTTATCTCTCACTATTTTAAGCAATTTTGATGGTAATGGTCTTGTATTATACGTATTTAATCGTCGTATGTTGTTGTTATTAATGCATCTTGGGCATGCAATAGCCGTAAAACTAGCTGCCGTTTTAATGTCATTCAGGGCATTTATAAAAATTGCCGTATAGTTCTGGTAAGTTGTTTACGAGATTTGTTGTACTTGAGAGTGTAGTGTAACAGTTTTACTACGTAAATCATCGATTTCCAGTTACTAATTGTACGCAAAAACAGGAAATTATTTATTAAAATGCCATTTGCTTTGTTTCTTTTGGTGTATAGATTTATGGATTGACAAAAGAATTACGTTTCTACAATAATTAACCAGTTTCAGGCATAACAGCAGCAAGCTATCTAACAGTTTTGTAGCTGCCAACAAACAATAAGTTTTTATCAATTAATTTCAGTATTAGCTTCGACCCTTTGGAAATCATTTTTCCAAATTATACTCATAAGAAATGTTGGCATTTCACTATTTTCTGAGAAAAATGCTTACTTCGTGGTTTGTTCTGAATATACAGAGAGAACAAAAAAAGCGCAGAAACATGTTGGGCATGAAAATCTCAAAATCGCTTGTGTCAACCGAATTCTGTCGGAAGTACACTGTCTAGATAACTTTTTCAATACATAATCGTCATCACTAAAAAAAAAGTCTTCGAAAGTTTCTTTTACGTTAAAGAGAGTTTATCAAAAAAAATAAACAAAGGATCTAGGTACTTAATAGGTTCTTAATTGCTTCCAACCCGTATACAGTATGTCCAAATAAGTAGGACACACTTACTTAGTTTGAAAAGTAAGAATTACATTCAAATTTTAAATCTCCCGTTTCTCTCCAATTTTTGTCGTAATATTATAATCTATTTCTTTTCATTTGATTATTATTTATGAAGTTATACGAATGAAAAATTGAATGAATGATGTAAGATGAATGAAAAATTGAACAACCTTTAACGTTTAATTTGGTGTATTGTTTTTAGGATTTTGAGATTATTAATTTGCCGAACAACTATAAGATATCTTTTTCATGAAATAAGTTGTTGTTCAGAAATAAATTCAAATAAATATTAAATAAATAATTTTTCTGCTGCTGCTGCTGCTGTAAAATATCAAGTTGGTCAAGCTTTTGACGTCACATGCAAAATGGGAATAAAAAAGATATTTTCAGACATAATCTTGTAGTAGTTTGATTCTAATTGGTAACTGAAACATGTCCGATCTCTATTATTTTTAATTACTGAAGTTCACAGATTTGCCCTGCATTGGACTGATATCTGAGATTGAGGTACCACATTCCAATTTGAAATTTGAACATGAAATTACAATTAGAACAACTATGCTCTAAGACAGTTTTATATTTCACTGTAAATAATGATTGTTTATGCTTGAGCAAAGTTAAGAATCTCGTGACTCCATCATCTGTAGGTTGAATCAAGATTCCGAAAGACTTTTTAGAACACCGGAAACACATAATATCAATAAATTTATAATAAACTATACATATAATAATAACTTTTTCTAGAGAAATTAAAGTTTAGGTAAACTATTGTTGTTTGAAAAGATTATTTTTCACTGGTCATTCCCTATAAATCAATATCAAAACTTGAAATCGACAGTTGATAGATTTTAATAGACGACAAAGCAATTTTCTAAGACCTAATTCCTAGAACCTAATAAGATGTTTGGTGTTGGTATGCTAGAGACCGAAATAAGTCAAAAATTCAAATCAAATTGGTATAAAATGGGTCCAAAAATGAACCGTTTCTGAGATATAGAAATGTGGAAACATCTAAACGCAAATTAAGATATTTAATCAGGACACCTTTATAGGGTATTAACGCTACCGGAAATTATATTCGCAACAATAAAGTGCCCTTTAGTGCTTTTGCAAGAAGTCGGTTCAATTTCTTTAAAGTTATTATTTATTATATTCTTGAGATATTCTATGTCATCTTTGGACACAATCACGTTGAAATTCTGAACACAAAAACATATAAAGTAGTCAATTTTTATAACAAAAGCATCAAAAAATTACGTATTTATAAATTGAACACTAAATAAATCGATGTTGGCCGATACTATTATCACTGGCGCCCTCTAGTGTGATTTCTACACAGCGAAAACATTTTTCAATACAATACTTGACAATACTTGACATTTTGCTGAGATTAATGACGTGGAAATGTCGTTTATAGTAGGAAAAGCGAAAAAACTGGTATAATTATTTGTTTGTTATAAGTTGTTGGTAATCTTGCATCAGTTAAATAAGCAAATTTTAGGTTACAAGCAGTAAATGCGATAATATGGTCGTATCACTATTAGTAGAGCGCTGAAAGCGATAGACTACATCGTGTATTTCCTATCTGAGATATACAGGGTGTTAGTAAATAAGTGCGACAAACTTCAGGGCGTGATTCTGCATGAAAAAATAATGACAGTTTGCTATATAAACGTATGTCCGCTAATGCTTCGTTTTCTGAGATACGGAGTGTTAAAGTTTTTCTTAAAAACTGACGATTTATTTATTGCTCTGAAGCCGGTCGAGATATGCAAATGAAATTTAGTAGGTTTTAAGAGGTAGCTATTGCGCATTTTTTGACATGGAATTAAGAATTTTATGTTCATCATTGGCGCGCATACGGGTAATGATATCAATTTTTTTAAAGAAAAAAATGGTACGCGATTGGGATATTTCAAATTAAAAATCATTTTGGAATTCCTCGTTCAATTTGTGTGAAAAAATCTCTCTGCCTTTTTTTCGTAGACGGCGCCGTTTTCATGCAAATAAATAAAACATCTCAATGATCTCAATTTTTTAAAAGAACTATTGAATACAATAACATTAAACTAAAACAATAACAGAAAATAACACTAACATAATTTTAAATAGGCGCAAAGCTACAAAAAGTGTTGAAAATTACCTCCCTCAGACGTGACACAAGATTCAATCGTCCCCTGAATCACCCCCTGAAGCTTGTCGCACTTATTTACTAACGCCCTGTATATATAAAAATACCGGGTGGTCGTTTTAACTTGAGATTCCTAAATATCTCGTGAAACTGTCGAAAGTGTCTTAAATAAACTTGTAGGACGCAAAGGGGGAAATAAGATGGCGATATCAGTTTCATTGTAGATGGCGCTGCACTCGGTGAAAATGCGGGTAACTTCATTTTTTTAAATGGGAATACCCAACTTTTTTATCAAATTATGATGTTACGCTAAATAAGAAGTCTTTTGTCTTTTGTCGGTGTACCAATAAAAATAAAAACGTCTTTTAGACCAAAAGCCAAGTGAAACTGAATCCTATAATGCATCAGTGTTTATTTGACAAGTTTCGACTATTATTATATTATATTTTATTATATTATCGGCTATGAACAGTGAACATAGCCAAATAGATTGATAAACAAAAAAAGTATATTTTTCAATGTTTTATATAGGTGATAAATATTGACGTTTGATAAATTTTTGTGTTTAGAATAACAAGATTAAAAATATTACAAATATAATATAGAGTTCAATTGTAAATTTCACAGATTTCACATAGCTTCCTGGTAATCTGGAAGATAAACTAACCTAAGGAAGATCCCAACAATGTGTTTTTTATGTATTAACACTCCTGTATTAACAACTTTCATTGGTCTAGCTATCTTCATAAATAAAAAAAAAACTGGCGTAAGTATATATCGAATACCATTGTTGATTCAGTGGTCAACATTGCTCGTATCTTTTTGTGTTCAAAAAGCAACGACAGATCATTTCTACTTTAAAACAATGAAAGTCTAAATTGTAGAGCTTTGAATAAAAAAACAATCGACAACTGATGTAAGTCTATCGTACACAACTGAAGTTGTGTAAGATAGACTGGTAATTTTAGTAATTTTTAGGATCATCAAGTTTTCATTTCTGCCTACTTAGTGATTACTGTCACCTGTTTTTGCTATTTTTCTGCATTCAACTTATGGCCAATTATTATTAGGTTTTTATTAAAGCACAGCTTGTATCTCCTCTATGATTCTACCAAGGAAAACAGTAATTACATAAACGAGACCAGTAGGTACATAATATCGATAAAACATTCGAATATATCAACCACCCCGTTCCACGTTGTATACCTCAGTCAAAACAAACGAGAAATGAGTAACATAAATTAAAATTCTTCATTTGCATTACGCTTATGGGGAAACGACACCCTCTGGAATCGTAGAATGCGTGGACAATTAACCGTACAACAGATTAAGGTCCGTCTCGCCACTAGCAGCTATCAGCTGTTCGAGCCACGTGACGCTGTCGTGCGACGCTCGGTGACGTCATCGGTACGGCGATGAACGGGATAGAGCGCCCCGCGTGGTCGATATACACACTATTATTATATGTACGGCACACCAAACCGGTTATTTCTGATAGTACACAAAAATCAATTTTTATGGTTGCAGGATATATGGGGTGAAAAGGGTTCACCTAAAAAAGTGGTTTTGTTGTGGTGATTATGTTTATGAATGAATGAATATGACGGTAATGAAATTGAAATGTGCGGTAAAATCAGTAAAAATGTAATTTAAAAATTAGCAGTACCTATACGGATATTGTGGCTTTAAGAAAAGTAAAGTGTTCTCTAAAATGGAATTTTTTGGAAAATAGTTCATGGTGCATTTGAAAACATTTTTACTATTTACATATTTTGTAAAAAATACTGAAAAAAGCAAGGTTGGGCATTTCAACAAATACTTTGCCCTTGTCAAGGCCACACTTTGCAATCGGACATGCTTTGGCCTAGATGGTAATTAGTTTTTAATCATAAAATGTAACACAAACACCATGTGCATTGTGTAGTCATCATTACATTTCTCCTATTTCATCTGAAAAGTGCAAAATGGCGAATGCAGAATTTGAAGAATAATTGTCAATGATGAAAAATACGCTTTAAAATAGATAATAATTAATGTCGCAGAGTAGAAAAAATAGTATATAACACTCGTTATATAAGACGTATTGGCGCACTCGTTCCATTTTCCAAAACAACTCGTGTGCCAATTTTTGTCTTATAGAACTTGTATTATAATATACTATATAACAACTGTTTGGCTAATGTTGAACCTACATGATCGTACAGTGTCCTCAGACTATAATCCATTATATGTCCATTGTTAGGATTTTTTGACATAAAGTTTATAATGAAGATCTTGAATTTCCCAAAAGGCCATAGCCATAGTCAGATTTTCATCATACAGGATGGTTGTAAAACAAACAAAAATGTCTAAGAGCAAATGATCAGGTTTTCACTGTTAAATTTAAATGGCTTCAGGAAGAATTGTTTTAAATTTAATTTTAATGCTCAAATATAAAATTAGGACATTTTGTCTTTTCAAAATTTAGGAATCACGAGTAAGAATATAAATAGGTACTACAAGACTATATCTAAATTGTAGACTTCCGTGCTCTCGAGTCAAAGACATCTTGATTTCCAGGTGGAAACCGCCGACTATAAAACTAAAATTATTTTTGTTGTTCACGTCTCGTCAACTTAAAAAAAAAATCAATAAAGAGTTATGCGAGTATAAAAAAAAATTCACATATCTTCTAGAATTATTTCGTAGTTTTCTGGCATTAAAATTATCTAATAATATTTATTGAGTAAAAATAGCTATCGAAATTAAAAGCAAAGTATAAAATCTAAATAAATAAAAACTCCTAAAAACATAATTTGACATAAACACATTTTTCGTATTGACCTTATTTTTTGTATTTAAAGGCTGCTTTTTTCGTATTGACCTTATTCTTTTTTATTTAATGTGCGCTTTTAATTTCGGATATAAGCTTTTTATAAATAATTAAAAAAACAAAAAACTAAACTGTAAGAAAAACTACATTAGCTACTACATCTTTCGTCAGTTATTTAGAAATTGTTTCCGTAATTTATAATTTTGATTTGGAATGTGTCCATGCTGGCAAGGTAATGTAATACTTACAGAATAAAAACCCTCTTCTCCTTCCGAACCCTCTTTTCCTTTTTATTGTTTTAAGTCCGTTTGTTACTCACGACTGGCACACCTTGATGCAATACTTTTTAAACCTGACTAATTAGGGTGATGATGTCCACATGTTGGACGACACCAGCCCCTAAGAAATAAACAAGATAAACAAAATAAATAAAGAAAAGGGGCTTGTGACGTACATGCAAATTAGACCAATGTAGAAATATAGAAAGTTACGAACATGAAATATTTCAAATATTCTAAAACCCGGTTTTGAGTGGTCAAGAGTAGGTCTTAAAGACATTTAAAATCTGCTAAATCTACCAAGATATTGATCGCAAATCTTACTTAACGCGAAACTAAAAAGAAATTGAAAAACGAGACTTTTTTTTGTTGTTTGTTCAATTGTGTTGTAACTAAAAACCTGACATGATTGTAAATCTTTTATAAATATCGAATGACTTAGACTTTGTAGATATTTATTTACCAGATTAAGGGGCAACATAAATTTTAATTAGTATTATTGTAAAATTATAGTACTTATATAGTATATATATATATATATATATATATATATATATATATATATATATATATATATACTGTGTTTAAAGAACGGTTACTGAAAATTGTATTTAGAGATATGAGAGTGGTAAGCTGTGGGTCAAAGATGTTAAAAAAAGGGGCTCAGTAGATTAGTTGCATCACCAAAAATATATTTTATATATTTAGTAGACATTTTCAGGAAATATACTCCATTAGGTGGACATTAATCAAAATTGAAGATTTTTGGGTTAAAATACAGTTTTTGTAGTACACATCGCTGCCATTTTGCGAACAATTGTTTTTAAACAAATCAGCTATAACCAGTACCAGTTCATAATATTTAGATTAAATGATTATTTTGTTTTATTTTGTTTTTGTTCAAATGAAAGTGATCGGAGCAAACAATGTTTTGTAAAACGCAGTAGCTTCTTGCTGTTGTCTTCGGTATTTTAAATATTTTTAGTTGAAATTTTTAGGTAATTGTTAGTTGGGAACTAACATGAGAATTTTTTAAAAATAATTATGTTCCTCTAAACGTTTTTAATATTATGGCTTCAGAATGCGTAGTTAATATAAGTATGTATTGTGTTTTTATGAAAGTTCTAAATCTTATAATTAAATTAAAAGTTATTGCGATCAAGATTCAAAGCTGAGTCTCTGTATTGCTGGTACGAGGCACTGTGGACAGTTTTAAAATTCAGTTGATTAGAACGCGAGTTTTGGAAACTTTAATATGGTCTCAAACTAGTTCTTAAACTTTGAAAATGTCGAAGAATACAAAAATCTACTCCACAATTTAAAGATATAATAATTTATGGAGTTATCTGCGTCATCCACACCGAATAATTGTTCGCCATCACACTTACACTTTTAAAAGTTGGTAGTTACACTTTTCACTGTATGCACGTTAATTTAAAAAGCGTTTTCATAAATACTACCGTAGTCACTTCAGTTTATATTATTAATTATTATTACACCGAGAAAAACACACCCATTTTTTGTTAATTCGCTTCCTTAAAATTTTGATAGAACACAAATTGTAAAATTTGTTAGATTCTTAGGACATTAATTATAATATGTTATTTTACCCGAAATTTTAAATTTGAAATTGCTACGCACAAAATATAATAGTAATTTAATATGTATCGAAAACGACTGTGAGTCACACACATACGCACACTAGCACGCCACGCACATATCTAATCAGAATTCCCCTAACTTTTTCGTCCACGCGCAAAAGTTCACCATCATCACCCAGACGTGTGTAATAAGCATAGAAAACGATCGATACCACGATTCCGCCAGAACTAGTACCCAGCCGACAACAAACCCCATGAGTAATAACGGCGTCTAGGTTATTCCCATGTTTCTGAATGAGGACAGGGGGTGCGACATCAGTGGCGTACGGTCTACCACTATTATAATAAGGGCTGCTGTTTCGCACAAGATATTCTATGATGGAGATATCATACGGAATTACTTCAGATTTTATGTGAATATTATTAAATATTGTCCAATTCCCGCATATTTGAACCGCTCGGAAGAAAGGGGTCTTACTGCTAAAATCAAGTTTTCGAGAAATACGCGTCTAAAGTACAGCGCTGCCCGGCGCTAAATAACCATATGGAGACATGTGTTTGAAGACGCATAACTCTGAAACTACTTATCAAAAGCAAATAAAATAAAGTGTGATATATTAGTTAATCGCTTCTATATGTAGTGTATCACTATCAAAATTTTCTACGGTTCGGTTTAAAGATGAGCGCGACAGAAGTGTAAAGAGGTACCTGATTTCTGCAGTTTTAACTGTTTTAAATTAACACTCGCGTTTCTACTTTTTTTCTTCTAAACCTCTTACTGGAAAAATGTCAGATCATGACCGAGTAAAATTTGGAATCTTGTCTATTGATTAGCATTTATGTTTTCGTATGTTCTTATGTAATACTGGTTGTAAACAAGTTTAAACCAAGAGCAGGCAGTTTTGATAGTTATACATGTTATATAGAAATGTTTTCAGGGGTATTACGCAGTTTATTTGATTTTTTCCGCTGTCATTTCAGTATGTCTTAGGGCACAGTTCACGTTGCTAATCAAGTCAAGTGCTCTGACTGCACATGTTCCGCGGCTGTTTATGCACTACAAAATTATAAGATTTCTGCAAATTGAAAACTTCAAAACTTCAAAATTTATAATTTGGTAGTATATTATGTTTCGTTACTGCAGTTGCATACTATAATATCGGTGGTATTAAACAGTGAAAAGTGAAGAAACCCGAAAAAGGCAGGCAATTTCTGAAAAGTTTATGAAATTCACAATTTGTTGTTTTTAGTTATAGCCACTTCAAAAATACACATTGTAAAAATGAGTTTGTATCATTCTTGAGCTACTGGAGAATCAATAAATATTAATAAAAAGTGTTTAAAAATGTTTAAAAAGATATGTTGTATTTTGAATACTACGGTTGCTGATAATAGTTACAAATAGGTTAAAAATGTATTTGTTTTTCAAGATCATATTAATTAGCATACATCATTTTGAATTAAAAACATAAGTTTGCATATTCCAGTCGTACATATTATGTAGTCTAGAACTTACCACGATAATATTTCGTTGGTAATATGGCGTAGTGCTCGAAAACAATTTTTTGTGGGCATAAGAATGTTTTTTTTGTGCAGCATTTATTCGATGTTATTTAGGTGTCTCAGAAAACAAATTAAAATTAAAAATTAATCTTTGATGCCGAAGAAATTCTCCAGCTATGTGATATCCAACAGAATGTTTTTTCTGCGTTTCGCAAACTTAAACGCTTTTTCTCGAGTATAACGTTTTCAATTGTATATCTCGAACGCACATGTCTGTTTGAAAATATTTTATTAAGTCGATTTCTTATTGATATTGTGCAGTTGATAATTTATTCATGTGAATTTTACTTTAAATACGGAAAATGAAAATACACATCACACCATGTGACAACGATGTACGCGAAAATATAGATTTTTTTGTTATTTATTTTAACTAAAATAAAAAAAAATAGGTTTTGTGTGAATTTAATGACATCTGTTATTTCAAGAGATATAAAACGGTTAAAAGTGGTCGTTTTTACTTCTGACGATATCAACAAAAAAGTGCCATAAGTATAAAATTTGTACCGTTTTGTCAGTTTGTGAGTTATGCCTAATAAATTCCATTACATATTGAGTTAAAGACGCAAACATTCAAAACATTCAGTTTTTCATTGATTTCTTTAGAACTGTTGTATATTATAAACACTAATTTATAAAATTGATCCTCACGAAAATTTTCTGTTTCATATAACTGTTTTCATATATTTTCCAATATTTCAAAATCCCCAATAATTCTCGCAGAAAAACGGATACTAAATATAGTAAGTATAGAAGTGATCTGCAAAAAACAGTTATCTGATAAAGATATCGATCAGATATTGTGCAGTTATAGTCAGTTGAATTTTAACCAAATTTTAACCAACTTTTAGTCACATAAATTGATGAATGAATGAAACTGAGTGTAGATAGTTTTTTGTGGTCTAGATCTTCTCCTATGTCATGGATTACCCGGTATATTATTTTCAACATTACATTTAACACTATATTAAAAAGAAATTATGAAGTTAAACATTTTCAAACAAACTGAAAGCCCCACATGTCCAGAGCTTTTGAAGCTCGGCAGTGCACGTGGTCGTAAACGTCGTCCTCCATTCACCATCACGAAAAGCTACAGTACGTTAAGGCTATTTTACACTGCACTACTTTCGTCTTTTTCTAAACTTCTTTTTAGTAACCAGAAAAAAATTTTAATGTAACAAGAGATGGGTATATTAGACACACTTCTTTATCTATTCCAGAATAGCCAACCTGGTGCATTTAAGGTTATGTTGTTTGTTTACTTTATACAGGTATATTTGTGCAATATTTTACTGTAAACATGTTAGTACAAATTAAATTATATAAATTAAACCAACTGTACAAAGCGTAGCGCGTCACTGTGACTTTAAACGTATACTTTTCTGCGATATGTCAAAACAAAACAAAATGATTCACGGTCGCACTGTTGGCAAACCTTACAAATGCCTACACTGCGCATGCGTCTATACTAAGAAAAAGTTTAGAATATAATAGCATGGCATTTCCAACTATACTATTATTTAGAACTTTTTACTAGTGACTAAAAAGAAGTTTAGAAAAAGACGAAAGTAGTATAGTGTTTATATAGCTGACAAAAGGTTCATAGAATCATATGCTGGTAAAATATAATAATCGACATTTTTGACTTACGAGCACTTTTCTTTCTCTACCGTGAAATGGCACCTTTTCCAGTTCACATCACATAAACAATATTTATTTGGTACAAACAAGTCCAACAATTTATTTTTTTTATTTATTCAATGGAGTAAATATGTTTCAAAAAAGCTCTTTGTGCATTTGTGGTAGCACAATGGATATTTCAGGCAAATGGCTTTTGTGTAGGCAAACATATTCACCTGTGAAAATAGAAATTTGTCTAAGCAACTGTATTTGCCTGTTTTATTTTAATAAAACTTTTAACAATTTTAACAAAATAAAAAGGACCATTGTATGTAATTGTCTTCAGCGACGTAAAATAAAAAATAAATGTTTCAGATCTTTCTACATGCTGTTTTTAAAGTTGGTACAATTTTCTGGCTCTCGTCAACTTTCTGAAGTTTACAAACGATACGTTTCTGAACATGACAAATTTTCTCTACAATGATCGCTCATCACGACTTAAAAAAAGAACACTAAGTCTCTCGACTCTCTGTATAGTCCATGCGTCGTTTTTTTCTTGCGGTGGCGTTTAAAAATTAAATGTTATCATAGTTTTCAATCGACTGTTACACCTGAATGTTTAAGTTATTGTGTTAAAAGGTAAAGGAAGGTTTGCAAATAGTTAAAAGAAGACTCAATTCTGTTAAGTCTAGCTAACGGATTCTATGAACATGGTGGTTTTAATTGGTACAAAGTAGATTAAGGGTAGCAGCATAGTGGACAGTTGATTATAGAGGCGATTATGCGGCGCTATTCTCGCCGCAATCCTCGACTCTCCAGTATGTATGACGTAACTTAAGAAGTTAAATCAATATACACAACAATTCGTCACCTACACTCGGCAGAATTGAGCGAGATATTCTTTATTCATTATTATCTTCAAAGCTTCAAAGAGAGCTTCAAACGTATTGTTTGAATGGAAACCCTGATAATTCAGGTGTAACAACTGATTAAAGGTTATGAAGCCTACTTTGTTGCATATTCTTTTTAAACGCAAGTTTCAATTCATTAAATATTTCAATTTTACAAAGATTTAAAAGAATTTGAATCAAAGATTTGAAATTTAACACTATAATGAATAAATTAAATGCATTTCATTAAGCCAAAGGTTTTATTAATACCTTGCATGATGTTTCCTAATTTATTTGACAATATAATCTGCAAATTGTAAAATATTGATATCTCTAAAGAACGTATACCTACGATAAAACGAACGATATAATGAAGGGAATCTCCATAGGCTTTTTCGGTAGATTTATTTGTGCTGAATACGAATCTAAACTCAAAGGCTTCCTGCCATGTAAGGCTTTCAAAACCGTTGAGGTTAAAATTGCAATTTTGACAGTTTTGTGAATCAACCCCATACAAAAAAGTCTAAAAGTTAACCTTTGTACTTTAACCTGATATGTTAAAAGTTTGTATTGATTTCAGTTCACTCTTTTAACTGATTTAAGAGCATGCAAATTCAAATTGGATTTTGAACTTGAAAAACATGACATTTTCATGATTAATTGATCTTGATTATTTTTGTCTTAAAAAATCATATCAACAATATATTACAGTTTACAATAAACAAGAAGAACAGCTTTATATCTTTACAATTTTATGACATCTACAATCTACAATCACGGACGCCGCTGACTACCCCGCGTCATACATGGGTCATATACACACACACACACATGCAGAAATCATTGTATGTAGTAACGCACGCTCGTATACATCATAGTTGGGTGGGTAATTCATGGCTCAGACGGTGGGGTTTTCGTTGATAACGTGAACAATGAGGGTTAGAGACCTACGTCACCATAATGTTCCATCGATTTTTTTACTATACGCGCTACTGTATGCACAACGTATGTGTATTGTCTAGGGGAGAGTGTATGTGTGTGTGTGTGGAAAAGATAAAATTGTGTGTATGTGTGACGTATCGAAAAGGCATAGAGCGATATTATTTTGTCTCATGGGCAGATGAGCGGAATTACTAAGCTGATAAATTATGATAAAAATGTACTTATCGTGTAGTATAGTACAGATATGATATGTAATATACCAGTAAATGTATTCAAATAATGGTATTGTGTGAATATTAGCATCGTATGAGCAAAAAATACGATTTAATAATAAGCCGGGGCATAAAGTTTATACACGAGCCGTAGGCGAGTTTATAAACATCCGAGCGATTTATATCTATTATGTGCGAGCTAATACGACGTTTTATCTATGACTCTGATATATAATGGAATTTATGAGCCAATATTTCAAATGTATTTTGTCAGTAATGGCGATGCGAACTGTCAATCAACTGTCAACCACGTAGGTGTTAAGTGTCACATTTTTCTCTGTTGATATGTATAGTAAAATGTGAACATTTATCAGTGGTTAGATACAGAACATGCCAACACTGGCTGAAAATAGTATACACACGAAATGTAACAAGGGATGGCCAAAGAAGAATGATAAAAAAAAAACAACAAATAACCTACTCAATTTTCAGCCAGAGTTGACAGCTGATGTTTCAGTTACTGCGATTTGTACCTATAGTAGTTATCAAAATGTTTTCATTATTAGCACCCAAACAAATGAAAATTATAAATTATTAATCAATGATAGTCAATTAAATTGCAATTATTAGTTTCTAAATCTAGATCTGAAGTAAACATGAAACTTGTACTTTTATCTTATAGGTAAGCCACTTTATTCACAGTAATTGACAATTTTGACCTAAACTTTTTCGAAAGCAATTTCCACAGTTTATTTAAATTTGTAATGACATAAAATAAGAAAGAAACCCGTATTACATTTTGTAGGAAAATAATGTAATCCATTCGAAAAACAAAACGTCATACGTATTTTTCAACTTATTTCTGTTGAATCCTCTAATTGTGTAACCATATCCATTCTTAATTCCTGTGGAATTTGAAATCGATGAATAAATGTTAATACGCACCCCAAAGGGCTCAAAATCAAGGATAAGTGTAATTTAATAATATAAAAAAATAATAAACAAAAACTTCTTATTTGGTTATACTACAATAAACTTACATGCCACAGTTATTAACTTAATAGAAAAAAATAAACAACTAACTTCTGACTGTTGATATCAGAGTAGTTCACATGCATTGCAAATCCTTTATGTGTCAAAAATACAATACTCTAAAGTCTAAACCACTTGACCATCCTTGACTATCAGCAAAGAAAAATCTAAAAAGTGATAGCTGTTTCTGGTATGTTTCTTTTTTGTCGTAGAATCGGAATCTGAAGGCAGAAACTATGTTTGGAGCTTATTTTTTGGAAAAAGCAGTGTACAATGCTCAGATATCTAGGCTCAAAAGTTATTATATTATTTTTCTATTAAACTAATAAAAGTGGTATGTAAATTTATTGTGTTAAAAGAAAACCAATATTTTTTTTATATGATTAAATTCAACATCTTCTCGATTTTGAGCCCCTTGGGACACGGTTTAATATATTTTGATCGATCCCACATTTTACAGGAATTAATTATGGATATAACAGAACAAATTAAACAGATCAATTAATTCAACTCATAATCCATCATATTACTTCCAAATTTACACAACTAATTTCTATTGGGATACCTACCGATTCAATATCAGAAAGATAAAAAAAATAATAATTCTCATAATTTATACGTCCAATAATACCGCAACATCAGCTGTTTCGCCCTTGTTAGGGCTCATCAGCACGGTATATCCTACTGACAAGTGAACGACAACTCAACCTAATCTCAACAAAATAGTTACCAAGTTGTTTCTAAATGGGTTTTCTGAAAAAACTGACTGTCGTTTTTCAAAAACATAAAAAAATTGTCGACCATCTAGACACTTAATTTCCATGTCAAGGAGTCCAGAAAACAATTGTTCTACCTCTACGCACTGAGGAGAATAATGATTGAAGAAAATGATAAACCCCACAACAGTAATAATATTTTAGTTAATTTGGGAAACTCTGTCTAGCCCCTGCGGAGTGATACACTACAGCTTTTTCAAAAGAAACATTCAATTGGACTTTTGTATACAGGTTTAAGTGGGCATTAGGAATACATAACGTACAAAAAGTCGACATCGATATTTTGTCGGTGTTGCCTTACTGTCACTGTCATAGATGCCGAACTGAGAAATTTGATTTTTTGGCATTATCCTTGTACCTTGTACCTTGGTCAGACGGCAATGAAGTTATGGGAAATTCGTAAATATTTTAAATATCTGCAAAAAAGTTCTATTCATCGTTGAGTGCTTTGGGTGTTTTCAAGATAGGTCTTTCAGAAGGTTAAGAAGAGTCTTATGAAAAATCTATCTTGTTTATTTTTTTTGGTGGAATTGGACGAAAGTATTTAGGAATGTACCGCAGTTTTGACCACATATTTATTTTATCGTAAAATATGATATATGCTCTTAAAATTTCCCTGTACGCCATACTTGTGGTTGACGTTTCTTGTATAACATGAAAACTAATGCTCTAAAGTTTTATAAGACAAAAAATGGCGCACGGTTGTTTTGAGTGCGCCAACACGTCTTATAAAACGATTGTTATATACTAGTTTTTCTACTTTGCGACATTATTTTTACATAAGTTCGAAAATTGCGGTTGCCATCTTACAATCTAGAGTAATTTTATCTTCAACAGTGGGTAGTTGTGGTAAAATTCACAAATACGATTGAGGCGAGCCAATAGCAATTGAGATGTCAGCCTTATTTGACACGACGTTAATATCATCAATCTTGGAAAACTAAAAGTTACTAAAAGTTTGTGATCTAGTGTTTTCATAACGACACCGAAAGCGGTTTCGTTATGAGTTTATAACGAACGCGAAGTACAAAAAAGATGTATTAAACCTGTATTGTAGAAAATTAAAAGATACCTATTTTAACCTAATGTTCACTATCGTTACACCAGTAGTCACACGTTTGACCGTGAATAAGTCGTAATGCAAACACGACATCGATGGGATCTTTTCACACGTTATTTATAATAATAAATTTGTATTTATTGGGATGATAGGACTAAAAAAAGCGTGTTCTTTCTTAGACCTTTTTTTATTGTTCAATATTTCGCCAATACTTGTTGGCTTCCTCAGGAACTAAAAATTTACACACAATTAACAGACAACAAAACATGTTAAAATCGGATTGTACTTACCTAATAAATGGTCTTAAAACACAACGACAAGCATGGACGTTAACAACATTTCAACCAACTAAACAGAACGCTCAGACAGCGGTTACGGACATTCAAACTAAACTGACGGTAATCTGCTCCAATAAAATATCGCAAAGGATTCTATGCTACGACGACAAATTACTTTGACAAAACCCGCACAATAAGAATTAAAAATAATATGGTACATTACAAAACAACGAACTAGTGTAAAAACGAAATTAAGAAAAAGCCACAAATTAGTTAAAAACAAACAACACTTTAAAGAAACAACTCGCTTAAGTCGCTCACACCGATAGCCGTATCATTAAAAACCCTTGAGTGATTATAATACAAATTCAATAGAAAACTATAGATGTTGCTTAAGTTTTCGGTGTCCGACCGCAAATTCATGGCATTCCTAGTCTGGTTTATAGCTATCATCTCAAAAAAGACTCTTTCTCGGAGATTACGTTTCTTGAACACTATACTAACATTGTCGAAGTCAACATCATGATTTTCACCAACAGCATGTTGAGCCAGTGCGCTAGTTAGCTTATTCTTATATTCTTATTCTTATATATATATATATATATATATATATATATATATATATATATAAGAATAAGAACAATACAATACAATACCTTTCTCCTATATATATATATATATAAAACTTTGAAATAGTTAATACAAGATGGCGGTAATTTTTTAAGTTAAAAAAAAAACTACAGCCACGCCTGGGATTCGATTTTTTTAACTTAAAAAATTACCGCCATCTTGTATTAACTATTTCAAAGTTTCATATCAATATATGCAGGTTTCTGCAAAGAATTAACATCCATTATATATATATATATATATATATATATATATATATATATATATATATATATATATATATATATATATATATATATTCTTATATCCAGTCTGTGTTGGCTCATCCTGGTCTTCAACTCATTACCAATCTGGCGTTCTGTTTAATTGGTTGGAACGTTATTAACGTCCATGCTTGTCGCTGTTTTTTAAGACCATTTATTAGGTATGTAAGTACAATCCGCTTTTAACATGTTTTGTTGTTTGTCAATTGTGTGTAAATTTTTAGTTCCTGAGGAAGCCAACAAGTATTGTCGAAATATTGAACAATAAAAAAGGTCTAACAAAGAACACCTTTTTTTTAGCCCTATCATCCCAAGAAATACAAATTTATTAGTGTACATCAGGGGGCAAACAAGTTTTACATTGCGTTATTTATAATGCCCAAACATAGGTATATAAAAACGTTCAGCTGGATTTGCATTTTTCAATGGCGTATAATGTTCCTAGAAACGTACGGAGTTCCCTCCAAAATACTCAAATCTAGCACGATCTTTGAATATACCTTTGTGAAATAACATGAAAGAATCCCCTTCGATTTCCAAGTGGTGTCACACGTAAGGTCAAAGGTGGGAGGAAATATTTTTTCCACACATTGGTTTGAGGATAGGAAATCTTAGTATGAAAATGGTAGATATTCGCATTTTCTACTATAAAGGGAAATTTTAAGGAGCATATTTTTTTATGATAAGAACAAAACAACAGTAGTCAAACGTTGTTCTGTAGTATAAATTGATGGAAGTTCAATAGTTACCCTATTTTTTGAGGCATATGTCGTCTTATGTAAGGCCAGAAAATTTGAACCATTGCTATCAGAAATAAATAAAGAATTGAAATTTCTATAACATCTACAAATTTCATTACAACTTCCATTGCCGTCTTACCAATAGGAACCAATTTGTCAATTTTTGGCCGTAAATAATTCTTGACTCCAACACGACAATTATGTGTTTTTTTGCACGTTATTCATAATCGCTCCCAATCCGAGTATTTTTGCCTCAATTAATTAATTCAATACAAAAGGTTTCCTTTTTTTGGGTTTTACGAGGTAGGTGCTGATGAAAAGTGCACTAAGTAATTCTAATGGACTTTTTTATTTCGGTTCAATATTTCGTTGTATTTTACAACTTCATCAGGAACTGCAAGAAGAAAAAAGGATTTTATACACACATTTTCACACCAGAGTGCAAAACAATCACCTACCACAACGGTCCGACTTAATATGGCAACAACCAAAACGACATTAAAACGCAAAGTGAGGTTAAGCAACGACGCATCAACCTTCTGGAACAATCCTCCAGAAGGTCTTGCAGTGTAGCACCGTTGGCCGCTATAGGGAACGGTTTGGTGTTTTTGTTGCCAGCAGTTGGCACTATGGGTGCGCCTGTGTTCACCACAGTTTGTTGCGTTGGCGTTCTGGGAACTGTCGTTTGTCAATGTAGAAAGTTTTAACACCTGTTTTATTGTGAGAAATTGGCCCGAAATAAAAAAGTCCATTAGAATTACTTAGTGCATTTTTCATCAGCACCTGCCTCGTAAAACCCAAAAAAGGGAAACCTTTTGTATTGTTATTCATAATGCCCAAGCAAATGCGTACAGAAAAGTCCAGCAGGGTTTAAATTTTCCAGAAGTAAACAGATCTTTTTTTTATCTAAAGTCTAATTTCTTGCCTAAATAACCAAAAATTGATCTAATCATTAGAAGGCTTACTTACGATAGTGACTTTATAGTTTTGGATGTCAAAAAATAAAACCAGTCAGTTTTTACTGAAAACCCCTATCTCGGCAGCAAGTAACCGTGGACAGCTGATTTACCCCTTGAGGGTACAAGTGCGGTATAATTGGGCCTATTATACTGAGCAAAGCACCCTCAAAATTTGACCCCATATCCAAGTTAGGCTCAAGACTAAACTCGAGGACACCTCGTGAATTTCTTCAGTCTCTTTTAGGTTTCCCAGAAATCAACTGAAGAAACTGACAATGCATTGTAGAAGTAATTTAAATTGACAATTTCGTCAACTTGAATGTTGTTACAGATTATGCACACATTTTGTTGTGCTCAGGGGAATCAGCTGTCCTAGAAAAAACTTCTACTAAGCATTGTAACCACGTTCGAGTCCGAGCTCCCAACTCATTCTTCGTGTGTCCAACGAGCCTAAGGTTTTGAGTCCTAAACTACGTGCAGGGATATGAGGGCCTACATAAAACGAGGATCGATGACGTAGACTGTATTGTTACAAAATCCGATAAACGGGTTAAATATGGTTACAATAGGAGTAAGAAACTGTTTTCTATGTACCGTCTTTCCCTAATGATTTTACCCTTTTGCGATCGTGTAAGAAGACCAGAAGATCTTCAGAAGATCTTAGAAGTCTCTGCGGACAGCATGGCAGCTTACCCACTTTACTTCATCGGACAACTTCGCAGCTTTTCCAGGACAGTAAGACTGAAACAATTAGAAAAACCTAGGTTAGAAACGAAATTGAACGGAATTTGTTATAGTTTGTAGTCAGGTTCTTCAACTTAGAAAAGCAAAACTTTAATACCAGGTAAATTTATATCTATTCTAAGTAATGAATATGCAAGTCACGTTCTATATAGCCTTTTAACCTTTCCGTTGGTTAGTTCGTTTCCTTTAAAACCCTCATTACCGATTCAAACCTCTATAGAATGTTACGATCTAAGCTAAAAATCTAAAAGCTTTTTGCGTTTAACTTGTATTATCGTTTAACATATGTGCGTGGATATACACATATTATGCTTCTGATTGTCATTTTACAGCTATAATATCAAACATCGCTTTCGATTAGGTTAAAACATCCAGTAGGGAGATTCGTGTAGATTTTTGAGATTAGCGAATTTGTATAGCCTTAAGCTTCAAGCACATCTGTCCGGCTCGTATCGGCTCGCATCGGCTAGGAAAAATTCGGATGAATGGTATCCATGTATTTTCTAGTAAGCGCGCACACTTGTCCGGCCGGCATAGGATCGCAATCCGCGTGCATCGGAAATTCCGATGGGATTGCTATGGCGAGCAATCATCGGCAAATTTTCGCCGATCCCGAGCCGATCCCGGCCGGACAAGTGTGCGCAGTGTAGTCAACCCGCTTAATCAGCAGGCTTGGGATTTGTATTGTTCGTTTAGGTTCGGTCGGTTCGGAATATGTCGGTGAAATAATATTGATGCAACTGTCAATTCCTTTTAGATTTAATTTGATTTGTTATCAAGCATGGACGAAAAACTAATAATTCTGGTACAATAGTATATTATTTGACGAGCACATAATTAAGGATACAAATCGAGAGCATGAAGTTTATAGGTACGCGAGCCGTAGGCGAGGGTGTAAACATGCTAGCGATTTATATCCGTTGTGTGCGAGTCCAAGACGACGTGTTATCTACGACTCGATAATTCCATTTTATATCAAATATTTTAAATTTATTTGTCAATGGTGGCGAGGCGTAAGTTTGGCATCATCCACGTAAGTTTTGACAGACTTTGACAGTACGTTCATATAATCATGGCAGTTCGTTTGAATAATGAAGTCATTACTCGAACGAACTGTCATTATTATACAGAGCTGCTGTCATCATAATCATCAGCGTTTATTATGGTAGGGATTATATAGTCATATTATTACATTATAGATCAAATAGAGTCGTAGATAAAATTAAAAAGAAGTATTCTATCCAAGTATGGCCAATTACCAAACCAAGTTCGTATTTAAAAAAGTGGTGTAAAATGTTTAAAGTGTATGCCATCTGATTTCTCGCTATATGGTCTTGAAGGGGGAGGATCAAAGTTTTATTTGATACTACATATTAACATCTAACTACATAAAGTTACTGTTTTGCATGTATTAAAACGTAGCAAAAGCCGAGTTTTCTGCACATTTAACACTGTTTTTCGCGAACTCTAGAGCCAAGTCACTATTTCTGTCTTCAGATTCGGATTCCTGGGAAAAAACCTATCCGTCACGAATCTAAGTTCAACTTATAACCTATGAAATTCGATGGGTCATGTCAGTTTTGATTTTTTCTGGCCCGATGCGATCCGATATTATGCGTTCAAGTGTGCGCACTCTGCTCCGTTTGCGATTTTTTCCGGGCCGATACGAGCCGATACGAGCCGGCAAGATGTGCTTCAAGCTTTACTTGGAAACGTCAGCAAATTTTGACGCACGGCATAACCCGGCAACAATTTATATTCTCAATTGTTTTCTTATTGAAATATTTTATTTCGATGTAACAAAAAGCAACTAACGATGATATATATAGTGAAGAAAAAGATTAGATCTAGGTGCATATGCAAAATAAGTACATTATTACTGTTAATAAATTCATATAGTACAATAATGTAGAAAACGAACGTAAAATATAAGAATTGTTCTACCTTTTCTCGTAGAATTTATTATACCGACCATCACAACCGCCGCGTTTTCTCGAATTCTTTGTCTCTATTGTTTGAATCTTTAAACGGAGCAAGTTAACATGTTATTATTAAGTTAATATGTCCTTTTGGGTCCCCTGAAAATTTTTGACCAAGGTACAAAAATGTCTGTGTGTGTGTGTGTCTGTATGTCTGTATGTGTATACCCGTTTGTTATGGCGACGATTCCGGAAAAACTACTAAAGGTATTGGGAGGAAACTTCATCTGCTGAAAGAGCTGAATGAATTTTTGTTCAAAAGGGTCCACAGGAACTGGATGTTTACTTAAGCATTTTTCAACGATATTGCAAATTGGCCATCATTTTTGTAATTTCGTCAAAATAGTTAAATAGTAAATGAAAATAAAGGAAATTGTGTATAATTCACATTTTTTTGGTAAAATTAATAGTTTAGCTGCATAAGCAAATTGTATTTGATAGAGATTGCTCGTACTGCATTAAAACTAGTTAGCCAGGATTTGACAGATATTTTGATACTATTGACAGCTATATATCTATATGATTGACAGTATTGTCACAACATCAGTGTTTGCGTTGATGTGCCTTGGGAAACACTGGTAACTAGTATGATAAAGTCATGTGCCTGGACACATCAGATTTTTTTCTTGAAGGTTAAACATTTAATTAAGAAACGTTTAAAAAATTCGTTTTCTCGAAAACGAATAGAAAGACTGTGAAGATCGTCCTGAAAATACAAACAGCAGCCATTTAATCATTTTCCAACTTTATTAACCAAATGTTGGTTAAACTTCCAACAAATTATATTATATATAACGTCTGATATTATACTTTATACGTCTGATAATTATTTGTTCACAATACTCACTTAAATTAAAAGTTTTCGCTTTCACTTCAAATGCAAGGAAATAATAATTATACGTTTATCGAAAACTCTGTGGAGGCACATTATACAAAATATAACCATTAACTATCTAACCCGATGGCTGAAATTCGGCCGAGGCCATTCTTCCATTTCTGCCATCATAAAAATAAACAATATAGCAACCAAACAAAAATAGCATGGTTAAGAAAACACCAATTCTAGCGCTAATAAATCAAAAAACAAAAGAAAAAGCACACAAATACACACGATCGGGCACAACCGACACGCGCACCACTCCCGGCCTCTACAAAAAGTGGAACAAAAACGCATTCGCCCCCTCCATCCACCCCTCTCTCCCAACTATCCCCATGATAGCTGACTGTGCTTAGGCGATTAATAAAAAAAAATACCCATCCAGGTCATCATCCCAGCAACAAATCATGCTTATCACAACAACAGACGTTCACAACTTAATTAAAAACCACATTAATCCCAAAAAAGCTACAGGTTATGACTTGATAACCGAAGAGAAGCAGCTTCGAAAGAAGGCTGTACGAATCTTATTAATGCAACCTTCAGGCTAAGGTATGTACCCAAACTGTGGAAGGTGGCAGAGGCGACCATGATAGTAAAGCCTGGGAAACCACCAAACAACGGCTATTGACCAGATTCACCGAATAACCAACCTTATCGAAAAAACATTAGATAAAACAAAAATTGCTCTGCGATCTTCCTAATGTAGCACATGCTTTGGACGGAGTCTGGTATGAGAAACTATACATACCACAAATTAGGACGTATCCTCCCCAAACAGTTCGCACAAATATTAAAATCTTCTCTGTCTGGGAGATACTTTAGAGTCAAAAAACGTGCATGCTCTGTCTTGAAGGAAATAATAGCGTAAGGAGTACCGTAAGGTAGCTACCTCCTGGGACTAGAAAATAATACTGTGACATTTTCAGGCGACACTAGCTATCCTTGTTGTAGGAAACGTGAATGAAAAACAATACTGAAATGAATCTAGGTAGACGCTTTAAATAGATTTCTAACAGGTTTCTGTGTGTTTATTCTTTAAAACGTGTGCACACTGTGCACGACATAATAAAACAGTGTCGGTGAGTCAAGACCACTTGTGAACAAAGTTTCATCGTTGCAGAATAAAGCAACCATTCAACAGGAAAAGAAGAAGGAACTGTATATCCTAGAACTTAGGTCCCTACAAATGTGTAATAGTTATTGATTTAAACCCTCTATTTATTTTAAAACAATTATTTCACAATCCAACGCATATAGTGTTTTTAATGCATTCAAAGAGACGTTTTTTGATGAAAACTTCATCAGGAAGACATTGAACTAAAGTTCAAGCCATCTACCGCACATTGGATGTACTTGATGAGGAGACGAGAATGAGCGTTTAGTCCACATTGTCAGGCAACACGGTGGAAATATAGAGCGCATTTTCGGAACTATCTCCTGTCCTGGATGCTTCTTGCAGCGTACCCCCACCATCTAATACAAGTCTGGTTTCTTTATACTTCCCTTGGACCATTTTACAAACATCGTGTAAGGCTTGTAGTCTCTGGAATGTTTTCTGTTGTTGCCTTCTTTTCTTTTGTTGACATTAATAATACCTTCAATGGCGCTGTTTTTTTTTTCGTTGTTGCGTAAGGGTTTTACAATGCGCTTTTTGTTTCTTATTTCTTGCATTGCATGGCACTATTTTCTGATGTTAAGAAAATAACATTCTTAACATAATTTTTTTGTTTTAAGACAACACATACTTTTAATACGAATATTTCTTTCATATAAAACAACCTAAATATGTACTTTAATAAAACGATTGTTTTGATTTAAGAAAGTCGTTTTGAAAATAATGTGAACGATGCCGATAGATGGCGCTTTAGTTTCTCGTCGTAAGAGAGGTCTCCTAGAGGGTATATAACCGCATGCATGTCTATGCAGCATCTGTCATTGTGCTACTATACCGTCAATATACCTGACGTAGAAATGTCCAACAGCTCTAATATTGATGGAAAGAGATTAAGAAGGGACACCGTCGCTAGTTGGAAAATCTTGTTCGAAAACAATAATCTTCTTTGGATGCATTAATTGCATTCCATGTAAAATAGTATTGCTTTCATAATAACATGTTCATATTTAAAAGAAGTAGGTAAATGTTTAATCCAAGAATGTGAGCTTTTTAATCTAACACCCAACAAATTGATTTAAAACAACAAATTCTTAAGTCAAATTAGTATAGTATCCATTTAAAATTGTACAATCTTAAAGTAAGACAACCGACCAAACCAACGGTTTTTTTCAATGAACGATATATATTCTTGCGTGTTTATAAAATAACCGTTGTTTTGGATTAACAAAGGTTGCTTTGAATTGAGACGTTTGCTGCGTGCATCACTATCACTTCACACTCACTTAAATCTCCACAACCTTTACTGATTTCGAAGTGTTCATTGCATATCTTCAATATTTGACACTGGCCTTAGATTTTTATAGGACAGAACTACTTACAAACAAGAACGTTATTAGGTGTCACCCGAAACAAGTCCTTGGACAAGAAAATGTGGGAAACAAACCGCTAGAATTTAGTAATATTGCCGAAATGGTTGCTGAAGTTTGTAGAAAATAAGGGTGAAACATCCATTCCGACTGCAGAAAAGTGTTACAGGTTTTAAAGCAGTGTTAAAGGATCTTTCTTTCCATTAGATCATTGTCCTAGGACTCGTCTTGTTTCCAGGAAACATCTCATGAGTAGTTCTGCGTTATCAAAATCGTTGGAAGTACATATCAAATATTGGACATATTACTTCGATGAGTGATGGTAATGGCGAAACACTTAAGAGCGTCTCGTGCGAACAAAGAAATGAGAAACAACAAAAGCGTGGTACAACAGTTATGTGGCAATAAGAAACAGCGTTAGTGAAGGAATCATGTGCGCCAATGAAAAACAAAACAGGCATTCAGAAGACTGAAAACAAACCAGCAACTGCAACTCTTTATGGTGGTTGTAGCAGGACTCTAGACGTCCATATTGAGACTACACTTATGGGAAAACGTGGGCGAAGGTACACGGCATCTAAGGGAGGGAGGCAGTTCAAAAAAGTTCAAAAAAGTCTTGGTAAAGAACCACATGCTCTAGCAAAAAAAAATAATGGAGCTAGAAAAGTGTTTATTCTTTATTATTGTCGTTCATTTCTAATTCCAGTCAAACATGAATGCTGACTATGGCAACGTCATTTACTTTTCAGATGTGAAATTCAAAAGCGGTTCAAATTTATGCCAGATATTGACTATGAAAACTAACTGACCAAGAAAAACTGGTTGCAGAATATTTAGTCTATTCTAACATAAAATAATAAAGTATATAATTACTAAAATTGGACCCTCAGAATATATTATCAGCCTCACGAAACCCCCAGAATAATTTCCAATTGAATACAAATCCATTACAATCCATTAAATCAGACTTCATACAGTTTCACGTTCATCCCTAAGAAACAAAACATCGCGTTCCAACACCTAACCTCAACCCACAACAATTCAGCCCGCAATTACAACCCCATAAATTATTCATCAAACTCAATTATTAAACGGCAATAATTTCGATGAGCGTCTCCACAAATAGCGTCGATAATTTCACCGCACTATTAGAAAAAGACTAATGATACAGAAAAAAAACGATCGATTTTACTTCGCCGATGAATGAACAACACCCGGGGTACTGTTGATGTTTTTGTACGCATACAAAAGTGCTCATGTTCACCCTCAGTTATAGCCGTCTACTGTTTACTAGCTTATGTGAGGCTTCTGTTATGTATCGAAGCGGTCAGGAAAAATCCTGCGCCGCAGGACGTACAGACGATTACGTCAGATGGATCGCCGCGTTATCGCCTACACAATTAGTAAGGTAAACCACCTCCTTGAACTAGATTTAGTTTTGTCAATATATGGGGAGTTTATTTCTGTTTCGCCGCATGGCGTGAATTGCCGGTCTTTTGTTGGGGTTTTGCGCGTTTTGAAACTTCTGTCAAATTTCCCATAACTAGATTTTATCGCTACTTTAACGTAGGTACTTCACGAGAAGTATGTTAGAAAGTAATGATTAACTTTAGAATACGTCAGAGCCCTTTTACATCTATGCAATTTTAGCCTGCAGTTTTTGGTATATATTATAAGATATAATTGGCTATGAATTGGTGAAAATAGAATAGAATTGTCAAATAAACACGAACTGAACCGAAAGTCATAGTAATCTCTAAGAATATTAAAAACACGGAATTTTTTACTTTATCATACGCAGTATGTACAGTATTGTAATCATTTCTGGAATTTCGTCGAAATAGTTAAATAATAAATTAAAGATGAGGCAATTCTGAATCATTTATCACTATGACAGTTTTTGGTACAATCAATAGTTTAGCTGCATGAGCAAATTCTATTTCATCGAGATCGGTTGTACTGCATTAAAACTAGTAGCCAGGATATGTCAGAAATTTTGATTCTAATGACAGTAATGACACTAATGACAACGCTAATGTTTTGACAATAACGTCTGTCAATATAAGCTGCGTTCGGATATTGTATTACACTTTTTACACCCAATAACACGTAAGTGTCATTTTGACGGTGTACCCGGTGTCAACGGAGTACAATATCCGAACGCAGCTTTAATCGACATATCTGGCTAGTTCTACTAGTTTTATTTTAATGCAGACATGGCCGATCTCGATCAAATAGAATCTCATGCAGCTAAACTATTAATTTTATATATAGTATGATAAAGTCACGTGCCTTTCCACATCAGATTTTTTCTATTAACATTCCTAAAGATTGTATTCGGCTGGTTTTATAAGTAGAAAATAAATGGCCTGATACCTATGGTGTGGGTCACCCGGTATATGTTATACTACAAATTCGCACGGGATGAGAATTAGTTCTAAACTCGTGCTATTCTAGTAATTTTCTAAGGATTTACGCCTGCGGATAGACGCGTAACATAACATATTCCGCATTTCGTTATTAGTTGTTGTTTGCTGATTGATTAAAAGTGTCGAACAAGTCTCTGAGAACAACTTCTTCTACTTTGATTTCACAGGGAAACATTGTGATATTGTTATCGGTGTCATAATGAACTGTTTTCATTGTGGAACTGTAACCATGGGAACAGCTATCATATCCTAACCGTACTTCGAAATTTATATAAAATTAATGTCTCAAAATATTAAAAAAAACAAGTGTTCCATGCAAAGCATAGAGCCTCCATTTTGTTAATTACGTGAGACGTCATTAAGAAATTTGATGCGAATTTGCTAAACAATATATACAGAAGTTTGGTGATGACAACTGACTTGCCTGAATGAAACCATTTTATAACCTCTCGCAAATCTACGTCTTTAAATTTTTTTAAGTTGAAATAATTCGTATGATGCATAATTTTTTTTTCTTGTGAATATACAGGGTTATTCTGTGAACCGGCAAGACTACAAGAAGAACAAGATAATATTATAACATTCAGGCCGATTCTATAAGACAGGTTGCTAACTAACCACTTGGAAACGTCGTTAAATTTCTATTGGTAACAATTTGCTAAGAAATTTAACCACGTTTCCAAGTGGTTAGTTAGCAGCCTGTCTTATAGAATCGGCCTGAATGTTATAATATTATCTTGTTCTTCTTGTAGTCTTGCCGGTTCACAGAATAACCCTGTATATTCACAAGCAAGCTCATCAACTTTTATTGTGCAACCATTAGTGCTACCACACTGACTTAAAATGTATTCGGTTACTATAACTTTCACTTCATTTAAAACGCTAATTCTTGTTAGAATACGATTTATCGTATTTAGGTATGTTATTACTACCTATCTTAATTAGGTTTACATAATATTTTAACTTATTTATTTTATATATGTTTACTAAAAGTCTGACTTTGACTTGAAATCGTTTATAACAGCGGAAAAATTAAAAACGTATTTTTGAAAAATGAGATGGTACATACATATAACATTATTGGTGCTCCGTTCTGCCTACAGATGATTCAGTTGCACAAGAGTCCACTCTGTAAGCTAACAAAACAATCAGTTCAATATCTCGATGTAGTGACAATGACAGATGAAAGCATTACATTTAGAAGCAAGCAAAGAAGAGACAGTAGAAGATGTATAAATAGGTCCATTATTGTGATATTCAGAAATATAGTTGTTGTTGTTGATATTGATTGTGTTTTATGTGTTGAGTTACTTATATTACACATTCTAGGGCAATTATTACTATCTTAACACAGGATTTAAAAACAAAATGGGGGACAAACAAAAGAAACAAAGGTCGACAAAATTCCTGACTGTGTGAAGCCTACCCCAGCGTCGAAGTTTGGTGAAATAGCGGAGGTAGGCCGACGTATAATAAACAGTTTAGAATCTAGATGCCGCATACGTGACTGACTATTGTATTCATGAATGATTAATACTATAACATTGTAGGTATTCAAAATGTGCATGTTAAAATAATTGTGGATAGATTATTATTAGATGGTTCGTTGTATTGAAAAACAACATTATTATTATCTGCTGAATCTAACACTGAAGTTATTTGTACAACTATTAATAGGGTGATTGTAAGATTGCATATAATTACAATTATGCAAAATTAAACATGGTCAGTGCATTATGGGCAGGAGATGTGGCCAAAAATCATTAATAGATATTAGTTGGAGATCTTTATAAGTGAACCAACACTATTTTATTGCGTATACAATTTCCAGGTAGACAACTAGGACCCAATAACCCTGTGTCCACATTAATAATAATCATAATTTGTGTTATGACGTCTCCACATATCGTACCATATCCCACAAACGGTACATTTTCGGGCCCATGTTGATTTGACTTTTTGACTTATGTTTGTCTTCATAAGACCAGAGATACAATAAGATGTTGGAAATCTACAACCTGTTTTATTATTTCAACACACAAACATAATGGAGATATTCATAGCCACATTATTTTTGTCTGCCATAAGGAAACACCAAACAATTTATTTGGGTGAGATGTTAGCGTGTATTATTTAAGTAGATATGTGGAATAAAATAAATACTTTGAGCATTAAAATAATAAATATTGTGCATGAAATAAATATAAATATGTTACATACAAAATTACATATTGTGCGCTAGAATGGATAACTTGTGCATTGAAATAATACATATTAAGCATTCCATAAATATGAATATGTTGCATACAAAATATTATTATGAGCAATATTTTATTCATATTGTACCCTAAAATGCCCTAAAACCCTAAAACCTGTGCATTAAAATCATAAATATTGAGCACTATATCTAACGCTGATCTGATTTTGACGATTTGTATGTTAATGATAGCGCCTAATAATATACGACCTAATTAATAATTCAAATGGCTTACCCTACATATTATGTTGCAAATTATTATGCCAATTCTATTGTTTTCGAGCTATGACGTCATCGACACTATTTTTAATGGCAACCCCATATTCTTTGTACTGATATTGATAGATCTATTACTTGTTTCAAAGGTAATTAGCAAGCCCATGGCCTTACATAACAAAATTCTCGAGAAAAAGACAGTTGAAAATTAGCACGATAGAAAATTTATTTTCCCTAACTTATATATTTTTCAATTTTCAATTGTCTTTTTGTCAAAAATTTTCTTTTGTAAGGCCATAAAATGTTGCCGCTGCCATTTACACAATTAAATGATCTACCAGTTTCAGTACGAAAAAAATGGTATCGCCATTTAAAAGAAAGTGATGACGTTAAAACTCAGAATATGTGTGTTTTAATAATTAAAAATTGACGTCTACAAGGATGTTTATAAAATGACACAACTTTTCAGAGATTTTCCCATGTTTCCATACTTTACTCGCTTATTGTATGTGCGCTACAGGTTGCAGAACTTAATGCACAGTATATTCTTTCTAGGGCGCATTATAATTTTCTCATGGTACAGTTTAGATTATTAAATGCGTTTATAATATTTTCAAATGCTGATTTATTAAAACTATTGGAAATATATTTTTTTAATGAACAAGTATTTTTTAAGCTGCTCATTATATTTTTATAGAGATAACGATTGTATTGCAGATTTGTTTATTTAAGTGTACAAATATATTGTTAAAGGGACATTCACATATATAAATGCACAATTATTTATGATGTATGTTTATATAAATTTACTGCACATTTATTTTTTTTTAAAGGACAAGTAATTTTTTTAATTGCTCAAATATTTTTTGTATTGTACAAATGCTTTTGGTATTGGTCAAATATTTTATCAAATGCTTACAATAAATGCACGTTTTATTTTATTTATTGCGCATATAATTCGTACTGAATTTATTTGTCTCTGCCTTCAAAAGTTGCCTTGTCCACTTTCGAAGTTTATCAACGTCAGACTTTATGGCTAGATTTACGTGAATGGAGTTGTTGTGAATTGTGTGCTTTTGATCACATTGACTTTTTCTAAATTAACACGATAATATAAAACACGATTGACCTGAAGATGACATAATTTCGTTTCACCAAGATAACGCAAAGTTCATACAGCTAGAGCCACAATACATTTATAGAAGCAACGTTTTCAGAAGAACTTGGTGGTTTCCGACCCTACGTGCTTCCGACTTGATCATTTTAACACTAATTGGACATTTTTATCACACTACCAACATCATTTGAATGATCACCACAGTCCATGCCATCTCCACTAGAATATCAAACCACCGACATCGGATTGTTCTGGATCGAACGTTCCTAACCGCATAATCTACGAACACTTTACTACGAAGAAGACTCTGAATACTAGTAGGAATATTTTACGAAGACAGGTGAACGAGATGGCTAAGTCATCATCAATTCCCAAATAATGATAACGACAACACTTTCAATAGCACTTGAAACGAAACTTTTTTTTGGAATGACCTACAAACATTTCATTCCGGTTTTGCAGGACAATGTCATTGATCCACAGGATATACTTAAGTAAGTTTTCACATTTCATCACTTTTCACCTGAGTTCATAATATTTACGATGGAATTAATCATCATGGATCATTAATATAATCAGCTGCCGTTCTTGGATGTGCTGGTATGTAGGATGTCAAGCGATAGGACACAAAATCTTCAGTAAGAAGACATAATAAGAGGAAAGAAATGTTACCATCGGAAGGCATGTTACTGCATAGAGAAACAAATAATATTGTGTATTGGTAATAACCAAAACTCCATTTGTTAAAAGAAGAACAGAAAACACTTGAAGCAGCCACATTTGAAGATGTGCATGCTTGAAGAACTTCCAACATTAATTTACTCAATGCTTTTATGTTGTAACATCAACAACACTTGATCTAGTCGTCTTCATTTATGGACACCAACACTACGCCATAAGCATGTCAACTGTGACCAATATCCAGCGTTGCATAACACGGAATACTCACGATTCAAGCAAAGAACGAATACATACATACATAGGTCGGTTTAGTGTCAACATTTACATATCTGTTTCATCCAATAAGCAGCTGGTCACGACAATGTAGGAAACCGGCAACAGCAGCGATAACGTATGTCTTAAAACTGCATGCGGTGTAATCGATCGCCCACTATTATGTATTGTACAAGCAGCAGCCAATTCCGATTTGTAGGTGTACCACGTGACCGACGCCGACATAACCTAGAAGCAGCCGTCGCGACGCTAATCCCCATGTGACCTTTCTAACCTTTCAACCGATTTCACACAAAGTGACGGACTGGATCATAAGAAATGCGTCAATCAAACACGCGGAAAATCGAAGCATTATATGCTACCGTTGACGTCAAGTGGCATTTAAAAGATGACTACATATGGCAACTAAAATTAGGATTAGATGATTCGATGATGATAGTTGTTTTTCGATTAATTTTTATAATAAATTAATATTTTTCAATCCATCAAGTCATAACCCGGGAACGTTGCTAAGTTAACTTAAGTTTTAGGTTAAGTTGCTATGTTTGCGTGTTATAGGCATAATGATCCTCATTGACCAGGTTTTCAATGATTTTTACTTTATTACACGTAGTATGTAAAGTATTGTAATCGTGCCAAAAAAAAGTTTGAGGTTTTAGCGGAAATATGTATTTTTGGGTCCCCTGAACATTTTTGACCAAGGTACAAAAAATGTCTGTGTGTGTGTGTGTGTGTGTGTACCCGTTTTTTGTGGCGACGATTCCGGAGAAACTACTAAAGGTATCGGGACGAAACTTCGTATTTAGAAGTTTCGTAGGGTCCAAAGGAACTGGCGGTTAGTCTTAGCGTTTTTGAAAGAATTGAAAGAAGCCGCAATTTCTGGATTTTTGTCGAAATAGTTATATAATAAATTAAAGTAGTGGAACTTCTGAATAATTTATGACTATGATATTTTTTGTACAATCAATAGTTTAGCTGCATGAGCAAATTCTATTTCATCGAGACCGGTCGTACTGCATTAAAACTAGTAGCCAGAATTTGTCAGATATTTTGATTCTAATGACAGTAGGTAGTCTCAAACGCTAATGTTTTGACAATAAACTGTCAATATAAGCTGCGTTCGGATATTCTACACCGTTACATTTTTTACACCCAATAACACGTAAGTGTCATTTGGACGGTGTACCCAGTGCCAACGGAGTACAATATCCGAACGCAGCTTTAATCGACATATCTGTCTAGTTCTACTAGTTTTATTTTAATGCAGACATGGCCGATCTCGATCAAATAGAATCTCATGCAGATAAACTATTAATTTTTATATAGTATGATAAAGTCATGGGACTGGCCACATCAGATTTTTTGGCTATGGAAAAAGAAACCCGCGATTATTTTGAAAAGGGTTGACATGTGCCCCATATTTATTAAGAAGATAAGATGTTAAATTTTGTAAGTTTCTTTCTCTCAAAATATCGATACATATTTAAGCCATTTTTTCAGCACCTAACAAGGTGCCTTTGCAATTTTTGATGATTATAAAAGATTAATAATTTACAGCTGCGTACAGGGAGCAAAGTAATGTTTTTGTGGTCTATGTTTAAGGAACCCCGTGGAGAAATTGAGCGACTTAGTTAGGTTCACAAGTAGTCTTTAACAATGCCGTCTGTAATCATTTCCCAAATTTGTGTTTTAGATTCGTCACAATATCTGAATGTGTGTAAAAAATGCAGCTCTACAAGTCAAACTTTGTAATTTTAGCTGTAATGTTCAATAATGTTTGTTAACCGATTTTGATTATTCTTTCAGCACAAAAAATTATCAAACGCATTACATGTCTTCGTAATTAAAAAAAAGTTTTGTTGCAATGCCATATCAATTCCCAATCATTTGTTTTTGCATTGGTGGCAATATCTGAATATATGTGAAAGATCAACAGTTAGAGAAACTTTGCAATTTTTTTTTGCATTTAATAGTTTGTAATCCACGATTTATGAGTATACTAACTACAAATATTCAAGCTAGCAAGTGTAAGATTTTTGTCAAAATCTGTTAATATTCAAAATTAAAGCAAAAATGTGGCGAAGCTTTACTTTAAATCTGTAAATTTACATCTTTTACAAACATTCAGATATTGGGACGAATCAAAATATTTGGAATTAATACGGCTTTGTAACAGACCACTTGAGAACCAAGTTGCACATCTACTCCATAGGGTGTCTCATAGTCCACCAAAACCACATTTAACATTTTGTTGAAAAAATCATATGATTACATCATTAATTACAGCAGTTGTTAAACACAAAAGATTTATCAAAATATTCGGTGTCCGTTGTTCTTGGTGCCCCAGAGTAAAGTTAAATTTACAATGATAAGTTAATAACAAAAAAACTTAAACTGAAACATACCATTTTTAGTTAAACTGAAATTATTTTTTAATAATTTTTAGTCGTCTCCACAACCAGTTAGGTAGTCAGAACACATTCTAATAGAAAAATTAGTACCTAGTTTATAAAAAAAAGCTAATAAGAAAAACATTTCAAAAATTATTCAACTTTTCTCTTTTATTACAGAGCACACTGGATCTGTCAATTTTTATTAAATGCTCTTTCAGTGAACCGTAATATGATGTATATAGGTAATGCCAAAGCATACCTACTCCTTCAAATCGCAGTTCTCTGGACTATTTTGTTAATTTTGCTTTAAAAAAAAACAGTCAAACACAAATCAAAATAAATAAAATCTGCTTCATTTGATAAAAAAATGCTGTTATGTCTGTTTGGTTTCAATTTTGACCACTATATTATATAAATCACCCTGTTTTATTGGACATATCATTGAAAATTGTTTAGACTGCTGCATGACTACTTGAATTTACTTTATTTAAAAAATTGCTCAACGTATGTATCACACTATAGATTAAGTTGCAAAAACAAATATGAGCCGTTTGATCAGATTAGTATAATGCTTTATGTTATAGTTTCTCAAAATACTTAGTTCTTTTGCAAAATATTCAAAGCATAAAAATATTCTTAATATTTAATAAAGGTATAATTCTATAACTATATTGAGAATTCACAATTAGCATATGTAATTTTTGCTAAAATCACTAAAAATTATACCCACGATAAGACCAGAAATTCAAGCTTAAAAAACGTTGTATTTTCATAAAGTAAATAGTCTTTGGACACGCTTCGATAATATACAAATTTGAAAAACACTGATAAGAATAATAATAATGGTTAACGAAAAAAGAATCTCATTATTTAATATTTCTCGGTACATATTTAACAATTTCGAAAACAGTTTCTAGAGTCAATGTACAAAGTAAAGGCAATAATTTTTTTTAAAGAAATTTTTGAGAAGGAAAGTTTAATTTGTACATTATAATCAAAATAGAAAGAGTAAGGAAATTTGGAATCATTCAGTATTACAAACAAAATATTAATTATTATTAATTATATGAGTTAAGGTTTCCATTTAAAGAAGAATCAAACAACTCAAAAATTTGTTCACTCGTTATTAAGTGGTTGTATGTTTGCGTCCACCTATGTTTATTGTTCTAAAGTGTAATCAAAATCGAAAATTATTAAGCATAAAATTATGGTATTGAACCAATATAATAATATATAATAATCCTAAAGGTAATATTGCGGGTAAACAATATTCCCCTTATTATTTAATTAAAATGCTTTGTTCTCATGACGACCCAACCCTTTTCTACAAACTCGCAAATTGATTGTATAAGTTTATTTATAAGTTTAAATGTCGTAAAGCTTGTAACAATTAGAACCTCTGAATTATTAATAAATAATTCTATTCAAAATGTTAAAACTAAGTTTCATTGAAGTAATTTGTAAAAACAGCATTAACGTTTAGTAGGTGTAATTAATAAGTAAATTTTAAGCATAAGTGAGGTTATGTAGACTAAGGTGTTCGTTACCTGTGTGGATTGAAAATATATCAATTAGTTGTGCTTTATTGTTGAAAATAGCAATACGTAAGAACAGTAAAAAAATAAAGGACCCAGACTAAGAAGTATTTAAAAGCTTTGATAACGTTTATCAAAATCATCAATCTCCCGAAAAACAATAACCCATTCCACACCTATCCAAAAAAAATCGCAGAACACCAAGTACGGCGATCACCGAAAATGAAAAAAAAATAATCGAAAAAAATACTCACTAGATTCAACGTATCTACACAAAGCGCCATATAACCGGCGAACGGACCAAACCAGATGCGCAATACACACAAAATGCACTCCTATGCTGGTGACGCTGCTCCGGCACTGGCATGCAACTTGCGACGTGTAAGTTCACTAGACCGGGCGTCTGATCTGCGCAAATCGGAACCGCCCATTATCATCACAATTTGTCAATCGGAGGACCAAAAACCCCGGGACAAAGGACCAAATCGACAGCCATCATTCTACAAATCACGGACTACATGCAAACTACAACTATCTAATAGTTGATTGCCCAACGTTGTAGACTAACTAGACTAAGAGTGACCACCCTGTATATGTTATGGATGGAATTATTATACTATAAATCACGAGTAGTGAGAGTAAATACGGGAGGGGTGGAAATTAGGGAGGGTTATCTTTTTATCGCCGGATTTGCAACGCACATCTGCCGGTTTGTGTTGTTTGTAGTAGGGGAGTTGTAGTTTTCTGGGTTTAGTTGGAGATAGTTTTGTGTTTTGTTTATGGGTTTGTTAAAATTGTGTTGGTCCTCTTAGCACTGTTTGAGGGTTGTAGCACTGTAGCACTGCGGAAAACTGGTGTTTTTGTTGAAATGAAGAATTGAATTTTTTGGTTGTTTAGTCGTAGCACATGATTTAATTTCGTGTCTGTGTGTGTTTAGTCTTGGTGCAAAGAGAAACCAGAGGGTAGTCGTTGGGGGTGCAAAAGGAGAGCAAATCATTAAAGAGAGAAAGTGGAAAGCCACTTACCAAAATACCACTGTAGCAATTGTAGACCTGCCGACGCCAGTATGTCTACTCACGTTATGAGTCGTCGCCGCGTCGCGACGTCCGTCTCACCCCGTGGTGGGGGTCGGTGCGCAGGTCCCAGCGGTGGTGGTGGTGGCCCATCCCCACCCCGAAAAATCCCGCGTACCCCAGTTGGACGGACGCCATTGGGCCGGAACGGTTTCTATTTGGACTTATTCCGGTGGAAATTTTCGGAAAAATTAATTGCACGCATTTCTACAATTCCCGGGTCGTCGTGCGGCGCCCTCTGTACGGTTCTTCACCTTGCTTCTTTTTCTTCTTCGCTACCACATCGCTCCGGAAATCCTATGCCGTTTTTGTACGGGGAGATCGATATTGCCGGCTGCTCTCTGAAATTGCAAACTGTTCACCCCCTTGGATCTCTCCGGAGCGTGGAATTCCCTAGGCCGCGGCCGGTCGGGTTTAAAAATTCGACCGGCCGGAATCGCCCGTTTGCAAAATTGATGTTGATGGGAAAGTTGGGCTGGATAGAATCCGGGGGTTGGAAAATGTTAATTATGAATGTTCGGGCGGAAGAGATGTTTGTGTTACTTAGTAGAGTGCTTAGAGGGTAGCAAGAATAAATAAATCAGGAGTAGCGGTATTCAATGTTGCGATGGGTCGAGTTTATTTAATGATTTGCGTGCGTTTATGGGAGATGTAAACTGATTAAATATAAATTGGGGTTTGCTGTTGGGTCTCATGTCTATTGTATTATTATTATTATTATACTTCAAATTTATATAGAAAAGAATATAACTTTTAGCTTTTTTTTGCGGGCTTTCAATTTGTCCTTTTAAAATAAATCCATATTCCTGTGAAATTTGAGATCGATCAGAACATACTAACTCGCGCCCCAAGGGGCTCAAAATTAAGAATATGTACAATTTAATAATAGGTATATTTATATTTTATACAAAAACCTTTTGGTGTATTTTAGCACAATAATGTACATACCATAGTTATAAGCTTAATCTAAATAATCAATCCGTTAACTTTTGAGTCGAGATATCAGATGTTTCACACATTTCCAAGTACGTAGTTTGTGAAAAACGCAATAATCTATGTTACTATCGTGGCCAAAACAGAGAGTAAAATCAGCCAATTAAAACAATTTCTGATACGCTTCTTTCTTACAATCTTAATCTGAAACCAAATATTCCAAATGCCATTTTTGGATATATTTTGGATTTTCCTAACACTTTTTTTCTAAACAACTAGTCTGTTCGACTTCCAGTTTACCTCTGTTTATGGGGTTGTGTGATACTAGAAAACAGATTACTCTAGTATTTATTATGTATTTAAAAACTTTTGAGATGAATGGCATAATCGAGATTGGCCAATAGTTTTCTTTTTTATTAGGTTTTTCTTCCTTGAGCTTATTTGTTATTTTAGCTTCCTACTTCTAATCAAAAAAATGCTAAAATAATCATCAATTTTTCCTTGATCAGTTCTTCCTTTGTTATGATTCTCCACACCGTATGCGATTATTATGCAGTATTATCAGAGCCCTGGATTTGTTGTTGTATGGACTGTTGATGTTTCTGTTTCACACTTGCCTTGTATACGTCTGCACTGATTTTCTTCTCCTTTTCAAGGCATACCTCATCAAAGATGACGAATATGGTGTGGATCAGGTTGCAATAAGCCTCCGAATCCGCCTTTAAATACAACTCATCCGAGGAAATGGTTGATACAATATTGAAACCGTGAGACTTGTATTAAAATTCATTAACCTGTATCTAATTGCTACTTGTTTATTTTTAGGTTGTGTGCTTGCAAGATGTTTTATTCACAACTATTGTCAGCTGTTTACTGAAATTATGATCGATGTTCAGTAGGGTGGTTCTTATTTATATAAAAAAACAACTTTTATTTTTTTGAGTTTATAATCCATAGTGCAGTAATATGTTTAATTAAATGAATAAAACAACTCTTCTTTGGTGCACGTGTTTAATGTTTACTTGGGACGCGTTTCGGACCTCAGGTCCATCATCAGCCGCCAAATAGTCTAGAAAATCGACGTCGACAAACAATAGCAGTCATGCAGATATGTCAAAAGAGAACAAGTCAACATCTCAATAAAATACATGCGAGAGGAAAATTCCGTGGAGAGTCGACAATATTGAACCCGACTTCTTGATAGCAATGTTGGAATGGAATAGTCCATAGCTATTCCATTCCAACATTGCTATCAACAAGTCGGGTTCAATATTGTCGACTCTCCACGGAATTTTCCTCTCGCATGTATTTTATTGAGATGTTGACTTGTTCTCTTTTGACATATCTGCATGACTGCTATTGTTTGTCGACGTCGATTTTCTAGACTATTTGGCGGCTGATGATGGACCTGAGGTCCGAAACGCGTCCCAAGTAAACATTAAACACGTGCACCAAAGAAGAGTTGTTTTATTCATTTAATTTTATTTTTTTCAGTCGGACCCTTACAATTTGTTGTTTTATATCCATAATTAATTCCTGTGAAATTTGAGATTGATCAAAACATATTAACCGGTCGCTCAAGGGACCCAAAATCCAGATTAAGTTCAACTTAATAATAGAAATAGAAATTTATTTAACGCTCTGTACAGAGTAAGTTAATTTAGAGGACTACAAAACATTGGTATAAAACATTTATTTATCTGCTATTTATTTATTTTTATTATTTATTTATTTATCTGCTGCCTGGCGAATCCATCTATACTGTAGGGAGCTGTGTTTGTTGGATGTTCCTTGATTGTGTTCAGGAAACCTGTTTGGTTTTCATTTCCATTCTGATGGGAGGCCGTTGTAAATCCGTATAATTGTGGTTTTGTGGGCTGTTGTTGTTAGTCGGGAGAATTCTGGCCGCAGGTTGTTCCTATTTCTTGTTTCATAGGTGTGGTGATCTGCTTGCTTTGGCATCTGGGGATGTTTTGTGCACATTGCACAGGCACTCCAATACGTAGACTGCGTGGACCGTTAGAATTCGTTAGAATGTTGTTTGAACAGTGGCTTGGCGTGGTTTCCTGGCGCTTCTGCCGTGAGGCAGCGTACGGCTCTTTTCTGTATGACCAGGATGGACTTGGTGTGTGGACTGTGACCCCATGTTTCAATTCCATATGATAGCCGTGAATGAAAAAGCGACATGTAGGCCACCCTGGCAGCTTGGTACCCTGCAGTTTTTTCCGTTCTTCGTATTGCGTAGGTAACCCTACTAAGCATCCGCCCTAGTTTTTCTGTGTGCTCATACCAGGTGAGACGAGCATCAATGTGGATTCCTAAGAACTTAACTGCTTTCTCCGACTTTTCCCACCTATCCATCTGGAAAGTCATTTGTTCCGTCTTTGCTTCATTCAGTATCAATGTATTTTCTGCGAACCATTCCTTTGCTTGCTTTATGTGTTTTCTTGCTTCTGTCTGGAGGTCTTCATTTGTTCTGGCAGTGGTGACTAGTGTGGTGTCGTCGGCATATATTCTTGCTATGGCGTAAATTCTGGATGGCAGATCATTAATATATATGATAAAAAAGATCCCTCCCAAGAGACTCCCTTGCGGCACCCAACGAATGCCTCGTAGAATTCAGTTGGTTCCCCGTTTACCGTCACCTGCTGCAATCTGTTTAATATTAAAAAAATATAAAAATGTTTTTAGTGTGTTTTACCACAATAAATTTACATACCACAGTTATTAGCGTCATAAAAAAATAATCAATTAACTTTTAAGTTTAGATATCAGAGAATTTCTCATATTACCAAGTACGTAATTTGTTAAAAATATAATAGTATAAGTTCTGTGATCATCCTGGCCAACAAAGAACAAAATTGGACAAATTAGAACGATTTCTGGTAGGTATGTCTTTTTTTCGTACAATCTGATTCTGAAAGGAATAATTCCAAATTGTGTTTGGTTTTTGAGAAAAAAATGCATAATTGGATTTTTTTGAAATTTTTTTGTACTTCTTTTCTCAAAAACTAGGAAATACGGTGATTTATAGACGTACATGTTAGAATCAAGATAGAGCTTGACTGTCCCAAAAATAATGCATATGATGTATCAATTCTATATAATAAATATCCTATAAATATCCTATCAATATCTTCTCAATATTTTAAAGCAGAATTGGAAAAATTTTAGAAATCTCAATGTTGTTTTATCTTGTGTGAAAAGTCTTATTGTTGTAAAAACAGCATATTTAATCTCAAAACAGTCAGGTTTTCTTAGGTAATTTATATACAGAGTTCTAGAAGATCAAATAAAATGTAAAGAATGTACAATTTTACGCCTTATAGCGGAATATTGATATTTATGTCGGTTTTTGTAAAAATAGTATAGTGATCCGACAAAAAGAATTGCTGATTTTAGAAATTTTTGTTGTTATTAGAAACATAGGTTGTATCTCCTTTAACACAATCAGTAGTACATTATCAAATCCAGTTGCAGTTTCTTGTTATCAATAATGTTCACAACAAAAGGTGAAATATTAAAATTGATATAAAATATTCAAATTTGATAAACTTATTAAACAAAATTTAAAAGAACTTTTCTCTATGACAATTTACATTCAATTGTCAAAGCCACATGCCACAAAAGCCGCTCTAAACTAAATTACAGGTCATTTGAAAAAGCTTATTTAGTTGCAAACATATTTAATACACTCCGGCCCCGTTTCAACCTTCCGGTCATCATCAACCCAAAATCCGCACACACCGATCTTTTCTCTTTCCTTCTTTAATCTTGAACTTTACCTCGTTAAACCTAAACTCCCGGTAAAGCATCACAAAAAGCGCAATACCTGGCGATGGTACTGCGCCTGTCGGTCCCGTTCCTTCCCCTCTCCTTTTCCCTTTTTCTCTTTCCAGGGAAAAATTTGGCCGTTTTCATTTACCTCGGCATCAACAACCGGATACACAAACAGTTTCCGGAGTATCGTCGATATTGCTGGGGATGACGGGACCCCGCGCGCCTGGCTGCAGGTACGGCGGGCTAGCTCGCAGCTCGGCTGGTAGCTTGGCAACCCTTCGCGTCTATCTCTCTGTATGCATATAGGGGGTGGGCTAGGCGAACCAGGCCGCCCCCGTTTTTGCCAGGGGTACGGAGGCGGCAGATATGTACGGGACTCGTATGCGGGACGGGCGCGTCGATCTATGTACATAATAAGCCGGGATCCATTCTGCTTTGATCATGGCGCTGCTGGTATCAATTAGTTGCTCTGCGCTGATGACTTCTCAATTTGCCGTGGATTATGTGGCAAATGTCGGTTTCGGCGTATTGATTTTGGCCAATTTAGGGCTTCTTTTGTTAGGTGTATCGTGCATGCATATGGAAAGATAATAGACGAATTTTAATTTAAAATAAATAAATCATGTCTCTAAGGGTGGGCGCACACATATCAGTCATGTTGGAACAAAACACGTTTAGACGAAAACGTTTTTGTCTAAACGTGTTTTTGCTTTCCAGAGAAAACACGACGGTGCACACGTATGGAACAAAACAGCATTAGTAAAAAACGTTTGACATAAATGCCAATATCAACCGTAGTTATACTAAAATAAATCGGCCGACGAAGCCACCGAGATATCTTTAGTGTTTTGGCAATGGTTTATGCCCCAGAAAAATAAAATTGCTAAAACACGGTTGTGGGTGCACCCTATTAACCAACAAAGAACCGGTGAAGAAAACTTTACAGTGGTTCTTGTATGTTTTTGTATGCTTTTGTATGTTAAGGAAAAATGAACCAAAATTTAAAAACTTTATTTTCATGAGCCCAAGTTAGGTGGATTATTTATTGATATTAACATCTAAAAAAAATTATGAAGAAAGATGCAAAATGGAGATGAAGCATATCATCAGAAAAAAAGCTATTGATTACTTTGATGTAATAATGTTTATTAAATACTATAACTATAATAAGGTCAACAATCAACAACTTTAATATTTGTATTATTTTTGCGAACACACAACCATGCCATCAAAACTCTTTCACTCTGCATGACGGACTAAGCTTCGGCTTCCATCTTCTTCCTCTTCATCCAACAATTCATTTAAAAGTGACAGTACCCGGTCTTAAATTTTCGAGGACGTGATGGAGTTTCGTCGATGAGATCTAAGTCTTCTTGCTCCTGGATATTGATTTTTTATGACGTTTCCTCAAAACCTCCTCTCATACCTTTATGTTGGCCCATAAACTGGTGTATAAAATTCATTGCATTAAACAAATACCACAAAACACGCCAAAACGGCTTATTCCGACTAACCGTGTCTGACGTGACTAAACGCACACATAAAAACTATGGTAATGTGTACATTAGGGTGTTCCTTATATGGGTCAAATTTTTATTTTTTTTTAAATCGTTACGCATACCCTCTAATTATTTTATAAGTGCTATGACATACTCAGTTGTAAAAAATTATCCCCCTAAGATGATGGTAACCCGTGCCGAGTAGACCGTAAATAAAAAATGGAAAATCTATATGGAGCATTTTTACATCCTATCTTTAATATGCAATTATTTAACTTTTACGGAATAATCTAATTTGAAAATAATAAAACAAGTATTTAAATACGAATATTTATTTCAAATTACAGCAACAAAACTAAAAATTATGGTGGATATTTTTTTTTCAGAGTTTCTTTTTTACAGTCGGGATACAATTGTCTATGTTCCTGCACACAACGTAAAAGGAATTGCTTTTGTTCTTCCTCGGCGGTTATTAGCCCATGAAAGTTTTGTATCAGTTTGACAGCCCTTTCAGCTGTATCATTTACTGCTTTTAAAGGAAGAACTGGTCTTTTGGCTTCTAAAAACGATTCATTGCTGTTCTTCCAATCATTTTTGAAGTTTTGAAACAGAGGTATGTCTGGGCTTATTGTTACTTGATGGATTTTCGCTTCAAATACACTTCTTAATACCAGTTCATAAATATGTTGTCGGCAACCGAAAAGCCACAAATCTATTTCTAATTTTTGTTCCAAGAGCACACATGCACCATTGAAGCGACCTGTATTAGATGCTGTTGTATCATAACACATTATCTGCACTTTATCATCCAGGTCCCAGTCATTAATTGCTCTCAAAACAGCTTTAGCTTGCTCCTTACCAGTAGAGTTTTCCAGTTTAGGCACAGCAAGGAGTTGTTCTCTATTTCCAAACGCAATTGCAACAGGAAGTCGTTCTTCTTTGGAACTTCTTACGTCCAGGCCGGGTAACAATTTGCCATCCCAATGAACAATCACGACTTCTGGTACATCAGTTTTAAAATCGGATTTGATAGCTTCTGCTCTTTCCTTTCTTGTATTTGTTCGAATACGGTGAATCGAGGACTTGTTGATTGGAAATTCGTCAATATTATGGCCAACTGTAGCTTGAAATATTATGTGCCTCCACTGTAGCTTGAAGAATATAAACGGAGCCTCTTATGCTTAGTTGACATCTATCTAACGCTGCTACTAATTTTGGAGTAACAATGTCTTTTCTTCCTCGTTTTGTGGAAGTTTTACCTTGTGTTGTTTCGCATGAAGTCGGCACATACTCTTCACGACTTTTATCGGAGATAGAAAGTGTTTCGTCGTGTTCTTGGGTTAGTACAAACTCGGATAATGCTGAAGAGGTACATGGCATTGCCGATGACATGTATGTAAGTCGTCTTTTCTCTTCTTGTGTTTTCCTATGGCTCACCCTTGCTTCCTTTTCCGCTAGTTTTTTATCTACACCCGCTAAGCAGCCCGGCCGTCCTGGTTCTCTTTGACGCTGTAAAAAGACTTTATCCACCTCGATCTTCATTCTTTGAAGGGCATCAGCATGTGCTACATCAAATAAATTATCCAAATCGTTCTGAAAATCCTCTTCACGGCGCTTATAAACACCCTCAGTTTTCTTCGAATTTTTTTGTAATTCTCTCCAAACATGATAGAGGTGCACAAGCTTTTTTACACAATTAGGGAGTGACCTTGTGGGTATTCTCGCCTTTTCCCAAAATATAGTACACTCACGGATTACGAGATTTGCGCTTTCATTAACTGTTAAATTAACCTCGCGAATATTAAAAAATAAAACTGCGAGAACTTGTCGATTTGACGGTAGTTTAGCACGTGTTATCTGATTTATTTCTCCCACTAAAAATATATTTTTTGTAGCACTTCTCAATTGTAGTGGCATCTTTAACAAATTTTAGGTTCTCTAATGCGGTCGCTATAAAGTATAAACATTCGTTTTCACGGTGCACCAAGTGATATTGCACTGACAAATTCGTGCTGTAGCACACCACTATTCCCACCTATTCGCACACCACTATTCGCGCTGACGCAAATACTTGCGATTATCGTGCGAATAACCGGTTTTTCTTCAACTCATGGTCTTTTAGATGTCGCATTAGTTGACATATGTCTAAAGCTGCTAGTAATTTTGGAGTATCAAAATCACAAGTATATGCATATCGGAACTACCCCCGTTCAGTGAGCGGCCGACGGCCGGCTTGATTTGATGTTTCACGGCAAGTCGGCACGGGTTAATAAACTCCGAACGACGTAAATTTTTTTTTGCGAGTGTGTTATAATAGAATAAACAAAATTAGAACGTATGCGTTTCAAAAAAAAAACTTCGAAAAATAAGGGACACCCTAGTGTACATAAACACGTTTAGACGAAAACGTTTTCGTCTAAACATGTTTTGTTCCAACATGACTGATATGTATGGGCCCACCCTAATTCAAAAGATCGGTGATATTACCTTTAAAATGAACTCAACCTAATTCATGGCAACAGGCACTAATTAAGAGATAAATAATCTGTATGTATATCATTTGCTTTTTGCTGTTTGTCCCGAGTGATTCAACAAGCCCAAACGGCTGTCTAGAACAGGACATTTTTAGGGTACATTGGGTGTCGTTTTTCGGCACGAAAAATTAGGTTTCCTCACGGCACATTGACAACAGAACGACAAACCATGTAGTTTAACGGCAAAATGATTGCTTCCCTATAAAGCTCAATTCCACCGAGGCTTTTGCCCTGGTATGATCTATTATAAAAAAGTACTAAAAATATTGATACTGAAACTACAAATAATAAAAACAGCATTTACCTACAATAAGACAGTAATGTCTCTAGTAGGATAAATTCTAAGTAATTTTGGTAGTTTTAAATGAAATTGTCAGATTCACGATCTATTATCAAGTAATTATACCAATTTTTGGATTTTGGGTTTTTGGATCTTGGATTAGTGAAAGTCAAAACAACAAATTGACATTTTTAAGTGATTTAAATACTACATATATGTTAATTAGGGCCAAAGAGGGGTGACATCTGAGACTTTGGGACGGGGCCGGCACCGATAACTGACCGACCGTCGGGCACGGAAGTATCCGGTAAACGTGGTTAAATTGCATGGTATTAATCGTCTACTACTCAATACTGACCAACTTACTGTAATTTTGTACTAAAAAACTACTAAAGAAAGTTTTTAGATACAAATACCAATAAAATGGTCATTTTTAGTTATCAAAATACTCCTTGTATCTCCGTATAAAATTCATTTTCCAACCTTCAATAGGGTATTTGACTGTATTAAAAATATGGCTTGTATGTTAGTCATCCTAATAGATTACAGTTTAAGAAAACTATTGGTTACTACTTTTCAAAAAAAAATGCTTTATTTCTATTAAAACCCAAAATTAAAATTGAATTTTATTCACGTCCTATCACGTGATTGAAAACGCTCTGTAATTGGCTCAGGTTCCAGTGACGTCATTCGTTTAGAGCTTAGAGCGCGTTCGGTTTATCAGGGTAGGGTATGGGGACACTCGTCACCGTACCCTACCCGATTATCCGAACGCGCTCTTATGCTTCTCCCGCTTGAATTTACTACGTTAATTTACAAACAATAGAAAACAACTTTCTTAAAGCGGTAGCGTTAGTGGTAATCTACCGAAGGTTAACGATTTGATGCTGGGATTCTTCTTTAAACATAATCCTAATTTTTACGCTCCGGAACTAAGCAACGTATATAAAGTGCTAAGTGGTTAGGTTAGCCCTAACCTTAAGCTGTCAGATAATACCTGGTTCGAAAATACGATAGATAACTTATTCTAGTCAGTTTTACTTATGTCGAAGTAATCTTCACAACAAAAAACACTTGTATTGGCCGCTATTTATTGCATGTGGATTTCTAAGAGCCAACCACTTTCTTCGCAGTTTCAAATCCAGCGGAACAGCTACAAATAGTTTACCCGGAGTTTATATTGACGTATTTCTGCATTGTGGATTTATACACCATTTATAACCCATTTTTATGTAGAAATTGTGAAAACAACTTTTACCAAACGGCGACGATGCCGATGCTTACAGACCATATGGGCCGATTTGACATCTAGTTTTGGCGAACTTTTTGTGATTCAATTTTTAACACTGATTTTTATGAAATAGTGAGGAAATAATTACGAATAATAATGCATTTACAATGTAGAGTGAAGGAATAAACACACTAAGATGGTTTTCCAATAATAGTCAAATACCCTATTGTCCGATGCATCATGAACACTTGCTTGTCACAAGCTTTTCTTTATGACACCTTCTTGAAATTTGTGGGACAATCAGTTAAGCGCGTATAAAATAAATAAATAAATTAAAAAATAAATTTACAATTTAACCTGATTTATTTCGGAAACCTTACGTAACGAAAGCGTTTGGCGGTGTATTCGTATTATGCGCAAACAAATCTAAATAAATATTTTATGTTGCTCTAAATGATGTTTTTCAAAGAATTTGGTTTAACATGGTAGTTCCACAGGAACACAAAACAAGTCTCTTATAAAAAAAAATATAAAAAAAGAAGAAAAGATAGAAAATTTCAGAAAGAAGTGTCATGATGTTTTCCCTAGGGGTATTCCGGTAACCACGAAGAAAGTAACTTTTTATTTTTTGTTTGTGTATGTATCTAAGGCAAGAGAAGGGTAAGGAAAGACTGGGTGACGTGGGAAGGAAAGGGGACAATGCGACGGGATGAGAAGAAAGACAAATAGAAATAATGTACCCACGCTGAAAGTGCAAATAAGGCACAACCACACTAAAAGCGCAATTAATTACTTTTATGATTGGCTAATTGGCTGTAATAACAAATAGTGCATATTAATAGACAAACCTGTAAAAACATTTCCTTTGAAAACAAAGGAACCGTGTTCCAAAATTTATGCGAGCAAAGCCGCCGGCAATATCTAGTTACGGAAGATAATATTATGCAAGTCATTCCAGTGTACCTATTATGTCGCCATATTATATAGTATAATACCCTTCAGAGTTCAGTTTCGACGATATAAGTTCGCAATAATATGCCAATATACTATTATTTCGTTAAATTTACCTTCGGTATATTGTTGAATCAACAACATTTTATCAACAATAATATTTATAAAATTAATATTTACGTGGTGTATCAGTGATTTCCAAAAAAATTAAATAATAATAACAATGTACAGTGTTGTAAGTTTTGCTTTTCTGAACTTAATAGTTATGGAAATATTGATGACACTATCGATGGACAATATGAATTTTGCCCAAAATGGTGTGTTTACTAGTCTGCACTACAAATTCTGTAGAAATCAAGTAAACTTGTTGTGATTCAGTTGTCATGTCAGTTGTCATGTCATCCTATATATCTGATAGACTATTCAGAATAAAACAGGTCGATGAATACTCGGAACTAAAAGAAGTCAAAGCTGGGGTACCCCAGGGTAGTGTATTGGGACCAATTCTCTATCTACTATATACAAGTGACCTTCCACAGATGGAAAATGTAACAGTCGCCACATTCGCGGATGACACGGCTCTAATGGCAGTGGGATCAACTATTGGTGAATCTACCAGGAATCTTCAACAAGCTAGTAACAAAGTATATAAATGGACCAAAAAATGGAAGACAAAGCTCAACGAACTGAAATCTGTCCACATTAACTTCACAAACAAAAGAATCGAGGACATACCTCATGTCAAGATTAACGACGCCATAGTTCCATATGCGAACACTGCAATGTATTTGGGTATGACACTGGTTACAAAACTAAGGTGGGAAGAACATGTTAAGAAGAAAAGAGTAGAGCTTGGCCTCAAATACAGAGAACTGTACTGGCTTCTGGGAAGAAACTCTCAGTTGTCAGTACAGAACAAACTACAAGTTTACAACCAAGTACTAAAACCGATTTGGTTATACGGCATCCAGCTTTGGGGCTGCGCAAAAAGCTCCAATATACAAGGAATCCAGATTTTCCAAAATAAAGTACTAAGGAATATGGTTAACGCTCCTTGGTACATACGAAATAGTGACCTGCACCGTGATCTTGGTGTCCCACAAGTCATCCAAGAGATAAAAAGATTCGCCACTAAGCATGAATCTCGCCTAAGCCATCACGTCAACGTAGAGGCCCTGCAGCTACTGGACAACTAGAATCTAGTAAGAAGACTTAAAAGAACTAAACCCTTCGAACTAGTGAATCAGTGAAATGTGTAAAAAGCAGAGCACAGTGAGTGAAGTGTTAGTGCTTCTTGTTTGGGACAAAGTAAATATAGGGACATCAGTGGATAGCCTATTAGAGACAAGTACCTAGTTTTAAGAATTCAGATTTAAATTGATGGTTAATCTTTTAGATTAGTTTCAATATGCTAAGCATCTTATGCTTATTAATAAAAAAAAAAAATGTCAGTTGTGACCGGGATGTAAATCCGTAATTTTTATTTTTTAATTACCCGGTAATTTAGGCCAACGTAATTTCCAATTTTTTATTTTTAATTAGGTGGTAATTTAATATTTGAAATAAATTATTTTAATTTCATCGGTAATTTACGAAAAAAATAATACCGTAATTTAACGTCCCTGGTTAGTGGTATATAAATGCAAAAAACTACAGTTGTATTACTAGTGTTTATAGTTACGTTGAGGTAAATGATAAAATTTTTAGCCGTCATCAGTCGAAAGAAAAAGGAAAATGGAACGGAGAAAACGAGGAAACGTTAACGACAGGCCCAATAACGTCACCACGCATTGCCTTTTGTGATGCAGCATCGTGCCGATGATGTCCACACATAAAGAGCAGACACGGCGACGGATGGCGAAACAAAGACTTCAGGACATCGGAGGGCCTTCGTTCATCTGTCGCTTCCTTTTATCGACTCGCTTTGAAAGGAATTCTGTCTGAACTTTACAAGCCGTATTGTAGTATCTCGACCATTGTTGATGCGTTTTCAAAATAAATTTTGGGTAAGGTTACTTTTACAGGAATATCCCAATTGTTGAAAATTTTGCTTTTTTTTCTTTTTCATCTGTTTTTCTTATATATTTCCTTCCCATATCTGAACACAAGACATCAATGATGATGATTTATTGCAGCGACGATATTTGGTATTAAGAGATTAAAAAGAATGCATAACTAAGACACAAAGTTAAGTCTGAATTAAGTACTAAGAATTCCAAGAATTCGTGAATTATTGAAGTACAGGAAAAGATTCAGAAAACACCCCGATACGAATTTGTTGCATTATTTTTATATGTATGTACACTCTTGGAATTAAGTAAGTTCTATAAATATTTTAGCAGTGTGTCGATGATACATCCAAGCACAAGTTTTTTGTTATTCTGGTCGACCGCTCGGCCGCTAAGTGCAAAAAATTGTCCGTTTACGCTTCAACTCGTATATCGGAAATTTATTATTTGCGAAACCTTGTTCGAATGCTTTGAATTAGTTTATAATGATTTATATGTTTCTATTTATTAGCTTAATGTGTCATTAATTAATGTAATTCCTACATTGCAATGTAATTGTGTTTTTATTAAATATGACGTTAATTTTATATTAATAAACATAAAAGTTATCAATTACATGAAATGAAAATCTCGTTTCAAGATATTGCATACAACACAACAAATTATACTTACAACCTTATTGCATCTAATAGCTTCTTTTGTGTTAATAAATACAAAAATCAATTTGTTGTTGTCAATATTTTTACTTTTCAGGTTATTTCAGAACTGACATATGTATTGACATTTATTCACAAAATAGAAATAAATAAAAATTAAATTGCTTTAAATTTGTCTTTATGGTAATTTGTTAATTGTGATTTACTGGTGTTTTCGAGATATTTAGCTTCAACGATATATTTGTATAGCATGAATATATCATTACTATCTTTTTATATTATTATTTTGTATTTACTTTACAGCAATATGTTTCAAATATCTGACAACTGAAAATAATGACAATTATGTTCCTATATCACTAATTTACAAAAATTTTTGGAAGCAAGCTCTAAATTTTCGACCAATTTTGATGGAATGTAAATATGTTATAATTATTATTTAAAAAAAAAATAAACCAAAATATACGACCATCTAAAAGAACATTTATACAACATAAAAATTATTTCATCAAATTTGACCTGGGATGAGGGTATATAATTTCCCAAAAGGAGACGCTTCAGAAAGAAAAGTTGTTGGTTTCTCGTACGTATAGCTTTTATTGCATATTAATTACTCACAATCATATGCAATAAAAACTATACGTAAGAGAAACCAACAACTTGACGATTTGAACCAGGGACCTTTGCGTCGCTAGCACATTGCTCTCCCATCTGAGCTATTGACATTGTGCTAGCGACGCAAAGGGCCTTGGTTCAAATCCAGGTTGTGGCTGTAATTTTTGATATATTTAAAATATCCCGCCTGTATGTTACCATATTATTAACTTATAATATTACTTTGACAAAGTATGTCGTTAAACATTTTGAGTTATAGTTTATATTGTTTGGAAATTAAAAAGACCTTCATTTTTAATGTATATGCATTTTAGCTTACAGTACACAATTCATAAGTCAAAATGTTATTTTTAACTTATTATCGTTGTTAATGCACGCCTCTTAATTTATTTAGAAAACTAATTTAGAAATAAAATATCCAATAATGTTCCAGCTAATATATAGTAAATAAAAAATGTGTGCTTATTGAACTGGAACTATATAAAACTACAATAAAACTTCTGTAGAGCTCTTTGAAATATTAACAAAAAAAGAAAAATAAAAAATTAATTAGTTAATTATTTATCAAATAATGCAAAACCAAAAATGAAACACAATAAATACATATTACAACAATAAAAAATTATTAATTATAAGTAAAATTTTAATAATTTGTCTTAACAAATGAACACAGGATTATTATTGATTTTCTCTGTTCCTTCTGAAGTTGGAGCCGTTTAAAATAAGATATTGTTAATAATTCAAACGGCTGTAACTTTTTAATGAATTGAAAAAGTAATTTACTTTCTGAAAAAAATTGTTTTGCGGAAGAAAGGTGGGACAGCCTGTATATATTGCTATAATTTAAATTATTTTGGTTGTCAAGCATGTATTAGATGTCATGAAAGATAATTGAACATTAACTGCTGTAAAGTAAATACAGATATAAAATTTCCATTGTCCTTCATACAAAATACATGCTCCGTCCTAAATATAAATTAAATTTAGAGAATTTATTTACATTTAGTGAATATATTTTAATATTACAATTCTGAAATACTTACTTACTTAAGCCCGTCATCCTACTGCTGGGCAAGGGCATTTACTTGCGTAATTAATATGTGTATTAGTTAACATAAATTTATATAATGTGTCATGATATTACGCAATATCTTAAAATGAGCTTTTCGTATCATATCAAATTTCATGTTTACTAATATTATTATAAAAGTAATTCTATATGTAATTAAATGCATTACCTACTCGTAAACTTAACTGTAGTGATCATATTTCATTTATTACATTGCAATGAAGATATCACATTAAGGAAAAGGTCGGACACGCTAAAAATAAACTAAATCCCGTTACATTACATCCATCGGAAAACCACCTTGACGGACAACTTTTTGCGAAGCGGCCGGGTCGAGGTAGAACAGTATACGAATATATAACCGACATACTATTTTCAATTCCTGCGATAGCGATACGAACTTACTTATTTCCATGACTGTACCTATGTATGTAACCATGTATGTAACGCACCAACTTTCAATCAGATATCATTTCAATCGAAATATTTTTTTTATATGCCTGAATATTATATGTAATATGTTCATTTATAGTCAATCCCGGGAAGGCCTAAAAAATAAGAAAAAAATAAAAAGGGCTTTTTCGTATAGCCCTAAAATCCATTGATGGAAACAGCTTTACTCTCGCTCGCAAAGAAATAAAAACAAAAACGAGAAAAACCGGAAATGGAAGGGAGAGCGTTTGCCGACAGCGCGGATTTATGAGGTTCGACCTGGATCGCTAGGGCGCTGTTTACCTCCCCCTCACCATTTTCGGGCAAAAACCAGTGATTACTGCGACGTCCCGACCCACGTCTGTTATAACCATATTTATAGCGTGATTGCGTCACTCTTCCCTGATATTGAGATGCCTCAGCGTAAACTATCACATAAATTCAGCTCTTTAAGACATATTTTTCATGCCTTTTTCATGCAATCATGGAAAAATATGTAATAAATTGTATACTTTGCAACAATAATAATCGCATCATATTTCATGTTCAGAGATAGACCATTTTTATTTCATGTGGTATTTAGTTTCTGATATAAAACATCAAAAGTATACTGCATAGAACAGTTTGATTTTATTTTTCTCAATGGTGTATTTGAATGTAAGATAATTTTTCATAGCTAATATTGTTCTTATTCACTTTGATTTTGATTTTTGTCAAATGTACTTTTTTTAAATTTGAAATAAAAAATATAGATTTTTGGCAATTTTTTTAATTTTTAAGGTTTTTTCACAGAGTGGATTTAGTATACGAATTACCGTTTCTTATTTTTAAACAAAATTATGGCAATTGCACTTAATATGTGGCAGGCATGTTTCTTAATATGTGGCTCATCAGTTTTTGTTTCTTTTTAACGAACAAAAAATAAAGAACTCGTTAAAATTTCAATAAATGTTCAAATACCACAGCTTTTCATATTCAAGCACAGTTCAGCTGCCTATCTTACGTAGCATTCACACTGTTTCTGTCATAAATAACAACAGACAAAATAATACGTTTGTATATTGAGAACCAGGGAAACAGTTCCATATCACTTGTCATGTCTGCCAGTTTTACAGTATTTAGCACAATAAAATACTTATGATGGTTTTCGTGTTTCTTTCTAACTTTAATAAAACCATTGATACATTAGGGTGACCAACTTTTTAATTCAAGTCCAAGTCTGAGATCCGTGTGGGGTACATAAATAAATATTTTCATTAAACTGAACCAACTTCTGAACCAACAGAAATAGGTAGTCATCATTTGAACTCCATTTTTATCGTCAATACTGTAAGCTAACTAAAATCCTTTGTGATTAGTGTTATAAGAAAATAAAGATACATAATTATACTTTCCTCAATCCGCATTAATTTTTCTCTTAAGTGAGGGATGGAATAAGATTGATATAATGTCTTTGGTCTTCTGAGTGATTGTTTAACACGTTTCAAGAAGTTTTACGTGCCATATAAAAAAAAACCCTACTTTATAGTACCAAATCTTGCAAAACTTGCGGTGGCGAAATATTTTTTCTGCTCTGAATTTATTCTATTTGGACTGCCAAAAGAAAACTGTCTGATGGTAGGTATGACTGGAATTTGCTTTATGATAACCAATAATAAAATTTTGTCTCATAATTTGTTGTTGAAAGAGAATTTTTGCTTCTGTACTGTTTCTCTATATTGTAATTCTTGATTCTTGATTCTTTTCAGATTTAAGAAACAGCAACCAAAAAAATGCTTATTTAAAGAAAATTAACACAATTATTAGTTTTGTTTTATTTGAATACCGATCAACTCAAATTCCTATAGCAATTTGTGACATCAGTTTCTCAAACTTGCTCTGGATGAAGCTTACTGAGAATTAATAATCGAAACGAATATAATGTCACAAATGTGAACAGCCGAAAAAAGTTACATTATGTTTTGAACGCGTAAAGTAGCCCGGCCATTTCAAAAATTTAAAATAGCTATTTTACTACAATTACCTATGTAAGTATTAATTAAAATTTAAAATCAATCACGATCAATTTGGTTTACTTAAAAACTCATCCACATTTTTAGCATCATTTAAAAATCGTTACTAATATGTTAAATATTATTTTATACAGAAATTCTGCATTGCTATGACTAGGACATCCATTCATTCCGGTATCCATAGATTTGACTAAATTTATACAGCATTTCTAACCTCAAAATGAAAAAGAGTTGCTTTTTAAATTAATCGTTATATTTGTTTCAATTTACTATTTCACAACTAAAAATCTAACACAAAATTTTCAAAAATACGGACATAATTCGGGACGGTTGGTCACCTTATGCTATATAGCAGGGGTGGCTAACTTTTGTCTACTTAAGATCTACCTTTTATCTTTAAAATATGCCGCGATCGACATGTTATCATAGGCGTAACACTCCCGCGAGCTATGGGTAGTAGATACGCAAAATACATGTTAAAAACTATTTTTTTTTTATTTTTTATGTCACCCCTTTATGCCTTCGATATAAAGGCATAAAGAAAATAAATTTATTGACTCAACTTTTCATATTTGCAGAGTTCATTATAAAAATGCACAGTATGGCTGAAAATTTGATTTTAAGATTTTAAGACACTTTTTTTGCCAGGAAAATTAACATGAAAGATTTTTAGACTTAATTTCTAATAAATTTAGACTTTTGTTAATCTATCAATAGATCGTGGGAGTTCATCTCGTACTGAAACAACTTGTTTATCTACCTACGTAGTTTATCTACGAGTAATATTAACATATTTAATTGGGTGTGAGCTGAAAGGATAGCCCTTTGCTAATATTTTTATCTTGTTGAATTGAAAGGTTAGTCCTTTGCGAATATTTGTTTATCTCGTCAGCTCTTTACTCAAGTTTTAATTTATATTGTTTGGCTGAAAGGTTAGCCTTTTTTAAAAAGTATTTATTTTGATGACCTGAAAGGTTAGCTTTTTGCGAATACATTTTTGTGTCAGCCCTTTACTGGCGTGGTAGGTAATTTATTTTGTTGAGCTGAAAGGTTAACCGTTTGCTAATATCTGAATGGTTTTGAGCTGAAAGGTTAGCCCTTAGCTAATATTTGTTTATGTTCTAGAGATGAATAGTTCCCTTTGATAACATTTGTTTAATTTTTGAGATGAAAGATGAGCCCTTTGCTAATATTTGTTTATCGTGTTGAGATGACCAATTTCATAATATTTGTTTATATTGCTGGAGATGAATGGTCGGCCCTTTGCTAATATTTGTTTATCTTGCTCAACTGAATGATTAGTCCTTTGCTTATTTGTTTATGTTCATGAGCTGAATGGATGACCCCTTGCGAATATTTGTTTATATTTTTGGGCTGAAAGGTTATAGCTTAACATGCTGATATATGTAGCTGAGCTGAAAGGTGATTTGCTTTTTGCAATTATTTGATGTTTTGAATTAGCGTTTTGAACGCAAAAGGAAAGTAAATACATGTTGGCAACTTGATTATTGTTGAATGAGTAACACCTTTGAATTTCGGCAAATTATGAATTGTCGAATGGAAGTTTGAATGAGTTACTGAGACCAAGTTTATCATTGAGGACAATAGTTCTGGACTCTTGCTTTAAGAGCAAAGCTATAGTCAGGATTGGCCGTGTTAGGAATTATTTTATTTGTAGGATTAGTTCAGATATTGGGACGGTGATAGAAGATTATAAACACGCTTATTTCTAAATACATGAGTAACTAGACTCACTTTTTACTGTTAACGGTTTTTGTTACAATGCGATAAGCAAAAAACTGCTATCGGTAAACGGATAGTTTTGTGAGATCGAAACTTGATTCTTGATTCGAAACTATCTTTCATCATCCACATTCGCTAACAATAGGGTTATATACATAGGGAGAAAATCAAAGGTTCTTCACTGTTCGTATTGGGCAATTAGTTAACAACCGTTTTTTTTAATAGAGTTATAGTCAGGCTTATTTGCTACTATGTAAAGGTGACAAAACCCACCATCACACATTAAGTCAAGACATCGCGAGCGATCGACCAAAATTGGCTTCGCGATCGACCGGTCGATCGCGATCGACTTGTTGGCCACCCCTGCTATATAGTCAACACCAGGGAGGAAGATGAGACCGCACTCTATATGCAAAGTCTGACTCAATCACGTATGGTTGTGAGGTTATGGTGGTTACATCTAGTGAATACGATTATTTTATTATATATTTACTTTATAGGTACTGACTGTAATAGTGAGAAACTAAATTTGGATTTCACTGGTTTTCTCTATGAAGTGCTGTGTGTCAGGCTGCAAAACGTCGAACAGGAAAACTAAATTAACATTATCCTATGCTAATACGGTAATACGGTAGACAAACAGTTATTTTATTTCCATTCGTATAGCCGCAATTCGTAGAAGGTAAACCTATTTTGTAAAGTTTCCGTTAAAAATAAGTGAAGCAAAATTCTGTATAACTTCTTTCAACAATTTTAACATCCTATGATAATTTTTAGAAACATAACCTCACCACACAATGACAATCGTCGCTACCAATATGGGTCAATAAAAGAATGATAGAAAAGAGCTAGCAATATGTGCGCACTGCGCATGTCCACAAAGTTGCCGCTCTCAGCCGGTACATATTATCATGCTGTCATTTGGGTCACATTTCAAATCGTATGTACGGCATCTGCAAACTCCTCCCTTCCTACCCCGTGGTCAGCACTACCAAACTGGTAAATCCTAGGGTTGACCAATATGGTCTTTACCATGTTTATCACGTGAAGTTGGCAAATCCTAAGTATATGAACGCATTTAGTTTAACCTGGGATTGCCCGTATTTCTGACGTTAACAGTAGGGTTGTAATGGAAGTGCCCTTTGCGGAAGCGTATGCGGATGCGAAAGCCAAATGCTCGACTTTCGCGGAAGCGGAACTGAAAGCGGAAGTGGAGGTAAAAAGAACATTTAATATAGAAACAAGAAAACAATATCAAATTTCAAAAAAACGAACAACACATATTTTATTAAAAAAATACAAACATAATAATTCGTCTACATTGCAACAAAACATAACAACAACAGTCAATCCAAAAAGCGTTCATACATCACACAAAATTGAGAAATTCAAGAACCAACAAAACTAAATCACTTAGTTTCGTGTGGTGTCCGAAAACTTATGCCACAGTATGTTATTTAAACAAAAAAAAAACAAAAAATGAACTAACAATAAAAATACCGGCAGTAAACAATAGGAAGCTTTAGCAGCATCCAGTTATGTATTAAACGTAATCGCCAACGTCGGAAATCTCTTATTTTCTCTCGGGATCCCCAACTTCCGCAATAGATGCGTTTATAAAAGTGCAGATGCGAAAGCGGAAGCGGAAAAATATGCGAAAGTTCCGCTGTTGCGGAAGCGGTTGCGGAATTCCGTTAGAACGCTAGTTTACAGTAACATGAATAACCTCAGGAAGTAACCTTCAGTAAACCATGAGTACCCCATGAATAACCTATCAAATAAATCCATCCGAAAAATCCTTAGAGCAACTATATATCAGTTCACCCGAGACCAAACCGAGCAGAAATCTAATATCCTGAGCAGCGGGAACAGATTAGTATCTTTTGGCGTTAACCCACCGATACATCGCCGACCGAGACTCCTTTCCCCAGAACACATCCGTACCGCGTATAGATTTGTTTCTTGGCACGGGCCACGGAGTCGACATCCGCAACCCGTTGACGTGTATTATGGGGCGCTTTACCACGTTCTCGCCTTCTCGCACACATACAGCATCAGTGTGGGCGGGCGGCGGCGGCGGCGGGGAAACTCCGGGACGCCGCGCCGCGTCGGTATCGGTAACCTTGATCGACGCCGCGGGCACTGGAATCGAGTCCTAGGGTTGCTTAGCAACCCCCAGAGCGGCTCTCTCGCATATTAAAAGGTGCGTACGTGACATATTTTCGCTACGTTAATAACTCGATGTTGCGAGTGAGGACTGCGATTCGATCGTGTACGTCATATGAGTGGCTGAAGCCGCGTTTTCATCTCTGCGGTTTGTTGCTGCGAGTACACATAATCAGGGCCACCGAGAGGGGCTGACACCTATGACTGTTGTCACGGGCCCGGCAGAAAAAGTGGCCGACCATCGTTTATAAAATATTTTAAGGTTTATAACGGGAGTTTTTTTCTAGAGGTATAGAACTTTAAATTGGCAACACTGTTTGCATTGACCTCCATTTTGTTAGCTACCATGTGATTTATTTTTAGTCTGGATTGTCATTTCGTCATGAATAGACCAACGCCTGAAGAACGCATCAAATCAAATCAAATCAAATCATTTATTGTGTGTAGCGCATTAAATATATCGAACAAAATTACAAAATAACTAAATATAACTCTCGAAGTTACAACAGAAAAATTCTTCCAAAGTGAACGGGTTTTTTTGTTTGAATCTTGTTGTTTGAATCTAGAGAGGGGATATTTCCTAATCGCAAGTGGTCTGTGATTGTAAAATTTAATGCCGTAGTAATTAACACTATTTCGGGTTCTTGTTAATCTACAAAAAGGTTGGTAAATATTGTCGTTTTGTCGTGTATCGTGAAGATGCATTGCGCTAACGTTTTCGTAGTGTTCGATAAAGTTTTGTAGATGTACAATACGGAAAAAGTTAAAATTCGTAACGATTTGAAGAGCGGCCTCGAATCATGCCTGTAGGTGTTGCCGCAAAGCACTCTCACCATTCTACGCTGGATACCAAAAATTCTCTTTGACGAAGGTGCGTGACCCCAGATGAGAATGCCATAAGCCACAATAGACTCAAACAAGCCATAGTAAGCATCAAGTAAAACTTGTTGGGAGACGGTTTGTACTAAATTTTAAAAAGAAAAATTAATGAAGAGAATTTATTTGTAATTTCATCGCAATGATGCATCCATGTCAAAGCCGGATCTAAAACAAGTCTTAATAATTTAACCTTATCGGCATCTCCGCGTGGTACTGTTTTTCGTGTTGTAAATATCATATGTTGTGGTTTTTTTTTTATTTAAGCTAAGCTTGTTTGCGCTAAACCATATTTGTAAATCTTTTTGAATGGCTGTTGATTTATGCATAACGGCATCAAGGGTGTCTCCCGAATTTATTGCTGTCGTGTCGTCGGCGAAAAGTATTAATTCTCCGTCGGTGATGTGATCCCTGGAAAACAGCTGATTCAATCGGTAGCACACTGGACTTTTTCCTGTTTATTTCGACATCTCTGGCTAAGGTATGATTTTATAAAGATTAAAGAGTTTTGAGTAAACTTGTATATTTTCAATTTATCAAGCAGTAAATCGTGCGGAACGCAATCGAATGCCTTGGTCAGATCGAAGAGAACAGCGCTAGTGTAAAGGCTCTCATCTATTGACTTATTTATATTTGACAAAAGTTTTATCAATGCGGAAGTTGTTGATTTGCCTGGTCGAAACCCAAATTGACTTTCATAAAACAACTTCATGACAACTTCAAGCACTTTTCCTAATATTGGTATTATTGAAATCGGGCGATAGTTAGACATGTTTTCCGTAGCACCATTTTTAAATATCGGTATTATTCGAGATATTTTAAAGGCCTTTGGGAAAATGGAATTCCGAAGAGCACGATTCAACAATTTTGTTAGCAGTATGATTATGATGTCCTTTGCGTACTTTATCATGGTGTTGGTGAACCCATAGTAATCAGAAGTGGTGTTCGTTTTTAATTTATTTATAATGTTTCTCATTTCAATAAATGTTATCTCCTGAAAGAAGACGATTTTGGCGTCTATTGGCATCTCAGGCATATAAGGAGTTGGGTTAAAGGTGTTAATTGCTACATCCAAAGTGCGCATCATATTCACTGGTATCTGCGTAAAAAAATTGTTGAAATCATCCGGCATTAAAGACTGCGAAAGGTTTTGTTGTTTTTTCCTCCCCTTGTTTAATATCTGCCGCATGGCCTTGCTTTTGCTTGACTAATGCAATAATCATTTGATTCTCGTTTGCAATTTCGTATTTCTTCTTTATAGAAATATTTTAGTTGTTTAGCGTAACTACACAAACGCATGCAAATTGTGCAGATTTATTTCGAAAAACACGGTTCTGTTCGTGAAACGCATTGCGCACTGCGTCCATTCTATGGTCGAAACAATCGTCCACCAGAGCAATTAATTCGATTAACAATGTTTCGCATCACGTTTACTCTAAATGATACCACGCATCCTCTGAGACGTCGTACAGTGCGTACCGAAGAAGCTATTGATTTCGAGCACAGCATCGAGGAATACCCGAATGAGTACATCCGCCATCGTGCACAACAATTGGATCTGTGTCCATCCACTTTCTGGAAAATTTTGCGGACAGATTTTTGGTTGAATGGCTACGTCAATCAGAAAAACTGCCGCTTTTGGAGCGAATATAATCCTCAAGCCATTGTTGAGACACCGTTACATCTAGAAAAATTGACAGTTTGGTGTTTTTTATGGGCTGGTGGAATAATTGGTCCTTACTTCTTTAAAAACGATGCCGGCCAGAGGGTTACAGGCAATGAAGACCGCTATAGAGCCATGATCAATGACTTTTTCGTTCGTAAATTGAATCGCCTTGATGTGGAGGAGCTGTGGTTTCAACAAGACGGCGCAACATGTAATACAGCGCGGGCCACAATCGAGTTGTTGAAGGAAACGTTTGATGAGCGCATAATATCGCGTTGTGGACCTGTGAATTGGCCTCCAAGATCGTGCGATTTAACACCGCTGTACTATTTTCTGTGACGGTATGTGAAGTCGCTAGTAAACACCGATAAGCCAGACACGATTGACGACCTGGAAGACAACATTCGCCGCGTTATATACGGCCCCAAATGCTGCAGAGAGTGATCCAAAATTGGACCTCACGATTGGACTTCATCCGAGCCAGCCGGGTTGGCCATATGTCAGAAATCATATTCAAATAAAAATGGTAAAGAATTATCTTTCAAATAAAGCAAATTTTATGGCAAATACAATTTATTTGTGTTTAATTTCATTTTAAAGTTCTATACCTCTAGAAAAGCACCCGTTAGAAGAGGTTACTGAGAACCTATTTAACTACATTTATTCTATTTTCGCCATTTTTGCAAACGTATGACAAACGACCAAGGAGGCCTAAAAACTTTAATTGTACCCCGAAGTAAACCTTAAACAGTCTAGTCATTGTTAATTGTATCAAAAAGGGTTAATTTTCTGGAGAGACATTTTAAAATTGGGATCATATGAGTAATATTGACGTGAATGGAAAGTGGGTTATTAGGAAATGTTTTCGATAGATATTTTTTGTTCTGAATAAAAATCCGAAGCTAAAGATATCAGCTTGCTTTTTGCTGGTCAACACTTTCAACACTCATACGAATGAAAAAATGGCAGAAAATACTTATAATAATAATTTCATATAAAATTGTTAGTATCTTGATAACTGTACTATTTTGTATAAGAATAAAACTGCTTAAATAGCTTCTAAATTACCTCATCTATGACCCCTTAAACACTTTACATCAAACCACCTTCCAATAACTTGCAAATATCACAAAAATTACTAACGTTCGGTGTATCACCAGATATAAATTGAAAAGAACTAAATGGTAATTACAGCCAACACATACTATACAGGCTGTTCCGTTTAAAAACTTAAGAAGAAGCCATTTCAAAATGTTAAAAATTTAATACGCTGTAGGATCATGTATGGCGTATTCAAATTTTTTCAACGTTAGTATCTTCCTACTGGTTTCAATAATTGTCTGCCAAAGTGGTAAAATTTTTGTTTGACATACATTTGAATATCTCAGTAACTATTTACTTCACACAGTGTAGTAGTATTCATAATTCATAATTCAAATTTTTTCAACGTCAGTATCTTCCTACTGGTTTCAATAATTGTCTGCCAAAGAGGTAAAATTTTTGTTTAATAGACAACTGAATATCTCAGCAACTATTTACTTCACACAGTGTAGTAGTATCCATAATATGGTATGATATGAAGGCCATTGCATTTAAAAGACTGTCGATGGCGTATAGGATAGAGCGGCCGCTATCTACGCTGGAGGCCCGGGTTCAAATCTCGGCTCGGGCTAAAATCGACTGTCCTGGTATTGTAGGCAGGGAACAAATACCTTGCATGCCGCCTTCCGTCGGATGATGAAGTGAAGCCGGTGCCCCGTGTGCTGTCATGCTGCGACGTGCACGTTAAAGAACTCTTACTGGAGGTTGCAATTCCTTCAGTTCGACAAAATTCCTGGGTGTGTGTAGCCTGCCCTCAGCGTCGGTGATTGGCTTAAGTTGCGCAAATAGACCGACGTAAAATAAACAGGTCAAAAAATAGATTTATTTCGATATCTTCATTTCATTTATTGCGCATATAACAAACGCGCAACTGGTGCGCAACTGGGTTGGCCAACCAGAGCTCGAACTTCTTTTAGAACGCAGACACAGAATTTTCATGTTAACTATGAGAAAAATGACTGATTCCTTGGTGTTTTCCTTACATGTAATGTTAATGGTATCATGATGGATGAGATTAAGATTCAAAAATTGTCCTATTATAGTTATCTAACCAACAAGTATATTAAAAAGTTAATTGTCGAGATCATTAATCACCGTTTAATATTCGAGTTGGTTACACAATTTTTTCGTCGATCGTATTCTTCTGGCGGCGTGTACATAGATTTTATTCGTTGATGTCGTTTGTGGTTATATGACCATTTATGTATTTTGGCACTGACAGTTCTGGACTGTGTGCCTGGAAACGGAATGTTTTGATTGGATGGTTTTATTTTACGTATGTTCGATTGGCTATAATGAAGTCGCTTGATTGGCTATAACAAATCATGCATTAATAGAAGTCGTGCATTTATAGAACATTCTAATAAATGATTTTCTATTCAGTAAACATACTCATAAATAAACGATCGACGGAAAAATGTTTATTGTATACTTTTGTCCAACGGTTTTAAATATGTACCTTAACGTTAACCTTGTCCAAAATATTTCATCTCCGAGCTATTTCAGTATGTCGTCGCCGTCGGCAACTGCCAACGACAGAAGCATCCAGTGCTTCTTGAGCTTGTATTGACCGAATTCCTGCTTTAGCCGAAGGGGCCGGAGTTTCAGCGCAGGATTCCTTCGAGAGGGCAGATCGGTGGACATAACCCCACACTCTCGACGAGCGTAACTCTTTTCGTCAGGGGCCGTTTATGGACGCCGGGTTTAGTCCGTGCAAACAGAATCTGCAAACAACGGCACACACATATACATATAGGAGGCGGTACCAGCAAGCCAGGACGACCGGGAACGTTAAACTTGTGCAAACAGCTGCCGCCGCTGTCGGACGGAGGCCCCCATCGCATTGAATGGGGGGCCCCTCTTGACAAACACCGACGGCTCTGCCCGCCGCACGACAAATTAGTCGATTTGCATACGGATGACCGCCGTTCCAATCGTACCTTGTTTTCTTACAATTAAAACGTTCCAATGGTAGTTCGGGTGGTGTATTTTTTGTGCTCTTTGGTTGGTGTTAATCTCCTGGCACAATCGGTCGGCATTCCGCTGAATTGGGGAAAATTGGGTTTCTGATGAACTTCGGAAAGGGTTTACGATCTTTTTGTTATTCTAGTGATTGCAGCATTGAATATTTTATTAAATTTGAGAATCGTGAATGATAAATCAGTATTTTTCTGAATCGAATTCAGTTTAGTGGGAATATCGAAAGCACTCTTTGATTTTGTTCTCTGTCGTATTTGGAATATCCCAATCTTTCTTAACAATTCGCCAATAACTACAAATTAGCTGGGATTAGGCCAGGCGATTTAGCTGGCCTATCGTAATTGATTTCAGTTACGGTTTTGACTACAATATCTCAGTAACAACTAATAATAGCCGAATATGTTGTTGTCAAAATGATTCGCAAAAAAATGCAATAATATTCTTATATTGTTAAGAAAAAACATGCGGGTGTATTGGTACGTCGTTGTGGAACATATTAGACTGGTCCTTATTTTTCATCTTCCTTCATGTCCATACTTAATTCCTATGAAATTTGAGACCGATGAATACTTATTAACACGAGCCACAAGTGGCTCGAATCGATTGGTTTTACTTCAATAAATTTATATACCACAGTTATCAGCTTAATAACAGAAAATGAATCAATTGTCTTTTCAGTCTAGATACTTAATTTGTCACTATCAGGGATGTTAAATTACGGTAATTAATTTTTTTCGTAAATTACTGTTGAAATTAAAATTATTAATTTCAAATATTAACTTACCACGTAAATAAAAATTAAAAATGGTAAATTATGCTGGTTTAAATTACAGGGTAATTAAAAATTCAAAATGTTAAATTAAACCGGCGTTAATACTGATCACTGTAGGTTATGAATGCTACTTATGTTAATAAAAAAGTTTGGTAAACAAAAGTCATTATTTTCTAGATAAGATGTTAAATTGCCGTAATTATTTTTTTCAGTAAATTACCGCTGAAATTAAAATTATTACTTTCAAATTTAAATTACCACGTAATTAAAATTGCAATTGATAATTTATATTTTCTTAAATTACCGGGTATGTAATTCAAAATGATAATTTACATATGACAGTAAGTTATGTAAAAAAAACGCTACATATTGTTGATAACCACCAATCGCTGATGCTTTTCCTGATTTAATAGTACATAGTAATTCATTATTAAAATGAAAGCAGAGACTACAATAAAAATACGTTTTATACCAGCAATCTATAAAATGAACAGTCGAACAGCATAATTATAGTATAAAATACTGTAATTTAGTGCCGACTCACAAAACGACAACCCCGGTTTCACAAACAATGATCACATTTTATCCGGATTACCAAAACATTTCTTTAAACCATGAATTTGATAGTAGATAGAGGGCTTCTGATTTAAAATATTCATTATTGGCTACGCTAAATGAAGTAATAAAAAATCCGGAAATTACCATTAATTACGGTAATTTATTTAGTAATTTACCCGATAAATTACGCTCTTACATCCCTTAGTACCTCCCAGGCAAAGCACAAACAACAGTGCACTTGTCGACTGCTTAGGAGTGGTGGGGTAGGTACATTCACGCAAGTACTGATGGAAGGTTTTTGAAATTAATTTATAAATTCCAGTAAATTAACAACTGTAATTAAAATTTTCGGTAAATTACTAGTAAATTACTAGTAAATTACCATCGGTAATTTAAGCCGTAAATTACGGTAATTAAAAATCCGTAAATTACCATTAATTACGGTAATTAATTTGGTAATTTACGCGGTAAATTACGCTTTTACATCCCTGATCACAATACAATAATCTAAGTTACGTGACTCTCCTGGCCAACAAGATCACCAACAAAATCTAACAAGTGATAACTGTTTCTGGTATGCTTTTTTTCAGTACATTCTGAATCTAAAGGCAAACATTTCTACTTGAGCCTAGTTATTAAGAAAACCTGTGCTTAAGAACTGCAAAAAAATCCAAAAATGTATTTTACTTTATTAAAATCTAGACAAAATTTGGAAATTCTGTCAGTTTTTAGTTTTCATTTATCCGATTTTGTTCTTGGCCAGGATAGTCAAGGTTGGTGAAGCTATATTTTACAGAGGTTATGCCGATCCCTATACTATCAATGCATTCTACCGGTGTGCCTACAAACTCGAACCGGTGACGTCAGTGGTGTCAGACCGAGCCGAACATCTGACATTTCAAATTCGAGCGCATACAAACATTGCACGTTGTATGCAGTTGTATGTACTTACATTCAATTTATCTGTTAAAGATATGCCTGCCACTTGCTCGGTGCCATTATGTACTTCGAAGTGTGTCTCCAAGACGAATGATGAACTGCAAGTAGCATTCTTCCGTTTCCCACAAGATCGTAAAGTTCGGAAGATATGGGTTCAGAAGTGCTTGAGAGGCAGACAAATTCAATCAGGACACAGGCAGAATATGTTCTCTACATTTTTCAACCAACGATGTTCTGAGAGATTTTAAATCGGAAATATTAAATTTAAAGCCAAAATTAATTTTAAAGCCTGGCTCTATTCCATCCATTAATCTGCCTAATAAGCCTAATGATTCAACTCAACAATTAAAATTTTCACACTGACTTTAACACTGATACAGAAGTATTAAAAGCGTTTATTCGACAAAGACCATTTGTTAGAATTGATTTTTTAAATTATTTATACAATATGAACAAAAATTCAACACTTTTAAAACGAAAAGTTCGAGAAATTCGGCAAAAATTTGATAAATTAAAACGCATCAGCACCTAGTTTATAATACCTATTTGTTTTTGTAATTTGCAACTACTCTATATACGTTGTATAATTCTATATTTTTATGTATTGTTTCTTTTGTATACATACAATTTAACGTATGTTTTTGTTAATGTAAAGAAGAACAATTAATAAAATAAATGTCGTTCATTTATGTACCTAATGACATTATAATTTTTGTTGTATATGTTTGGCGTATTGTATTATATTGTACCCCGTTCTACAAAACTAAAATTACATAGGCAAAATGGCCAAGGTCGATAGCTCGTTGTACACCAAATGGAACGTAATCAAAATTATACTTACTTCAATAAAAATAATAATAATAAATCAACAAAAAAATGGTTTATTTTGGTTGTTTGTTAGTACGCCACACGATAAAGAAAAAATGCATGCAAAACGCAAGCCAGGCAGCCTGACTTCTGAGAGTGATTGGGCTACCATAAAATACCTTGTTTACAACCTTTACCACAACAACTTTAAAAACACAGACGTAAATGTATAAACAAGCTTCTAAATTTTCTCCGAATAAAATTTTAAATGTTTTTGGTAATTGGTTTACGAGAAATAAACTCAAAAAGACAACCGTGAAAGTAATATAACACTGCAAAGTTCGGGCAGTTTTCTACTCCTCTCGCACCGATGTTTAAACCGAGTGGTAAAAGATAGTTTTACATGTTATGTAGAAATGATTCAGGAATATAGTACACTTTATTTCACTTTTTTTCGTGCAGTCGTTCCCGAGTTATCAGCTTTCAAATATAGCCTTTATTGCTATTCAAACCTATAGTTAACTCCGTGACAAGACACCACTGACGTCACGCCAGCGCCTCGTCCCCGCCCCGCAAAACGCTGTCAGCACAACCTCTGTCAAATATGGCTCCACCAATCTTGCAGGATAGTGGCTTGATTTCTAGACTAAAAAATTAATGGTTCATTTTTTTAGATTAAGATTATTACTGTGGTATGTAACTTTATTGTAGTAAAACAAAAAATCTGATGTGGCCAGGCACATGACTTTATCATACTATATATAAAATTAATAGTTTAGCGGCATGAGATTGTATTTGATCGAGATCGGCCATGTCTGCATTAAAATAAAACTAGTAGAACTAGACAGATATGTCGATTAAAGCTGCGTTCGGATATTGTACGCCGTTGACACCGGGTACACCGTCCAAATGACACTTACGTCTCATTGGGTGTAAAAAGTGTAATACTATATCTGAACGCAACTTATATTGACGACAGTTATTGTCAAAACATTAGCGTTTGACACCACCTCCTGTCATTACAATCAATAAATCTGACAAATCCTGGCTACTAGTTTCAATGCAGTACGAACGATCTCGATGAAATAGAATTTGCTCATGCAGCTAAACTATTGATTGTACCAAAAAATGTCATTGTCATAAATTATTCAGAATTTCCTCATCTTTAATTTATTATTTAACTATTTCGACGAAATTACAGAAATGGCGGCTTATTTACAAAATCTTTCAAACATGCTAAGACTAAATCTCCAGTTCCTTTGTACCCTTTTCAACAGAAAACTTTTCAGCTCTAAGTTTGATCATGAAACTTCTAAATATGAAGTTTTGTCCCGATACCTTTAGTAGTTTCTCCGGAATCGTCGCCACAAAAAGCGGGTACACACACACACACACACACACACACACACACACACACACACACACACACACACACACACACACACACACACACACACACACACACAGACATTTTTTTGTACCTTGGTCAAAAATGTTCAGGGGACCCAAAAAGACATATTTCCGTTAAAATCTCAAAAAATTTTTTTGACACGATTACAATACTTTACATACTACGTATGATAAAGTAAAAACAAATTGAGACGATCTCGCAGAAAGAAAATTTACAAGTTACATTTTTTCTATATAAATAAGGACCACTCTACCCTCTATGCATGAAACTATTTTCAGGCTGTCGAACGACTTATTATCTAAAACTTTTCTACATGGAAAGAACCATGGGCGCCGCCGGGCGAGCGCGAAGGGTGCATAGCACACCCCTGGGTTTTCAATTAAGTGGGGGGGGAGAAGATTAAAAAAAGAACATGTTGTGGAATTTACATGCTCTGTAGTCAATATCAAATCGATACTATTTAAAGTTTTAAAGTTATTTCGCAAAACCATAAACATGAGACTTAATAACTGATTTTGATAACAATACAAATACAATATAACTTTAAAGATGCTGGAATCAACTTTTATTTTCTTAATATAATAAATATTTGATTACAAAAATCTATTTTGGCTGTGTAAATGAGTTTTTCGGCAACACATACTTTTGCATTTGCAATACGCAGTTGAAGAAACGGGTATGCAAATGACAAAACCAATCGCAAACGATTTGTCGCCACCGACCATGCAACCAATCAGCGAACGATTTATCGAACAGATTGCAACTCTCATTAGTCGCTTACGTAGGTTTTGTAAGCGGTAGGACTGGTCGCTTACGACTGATTTTGCCTCTGGACGAACTGCCTTACATAATTTTAAAGTATCAGATGGTACGTGAACACAATGCTACTTTGGTTAAACTATAGAACGTATTGCAAAGTACAGAAACAATCTTGTCACTTCGCTAAACGACCATCACGTACAACTTACACCACGAGACCTGATAATGAAATCTTGTTCGCTTAATTCAAACACAGTTCGAACGGTTTTGCGTAGTGCAATCTATACAACGTTAACATTCCCGCGACCGGGGCTGGGCTGTATGCCCGTCGCCGCCGCCCGGGCATTTTGGGGACGAATTTAACTCCCCGCCAATTAACAACGTACCGCCACCACCCCGTCGCCTCCTACTCCATTCAGTTCGGCACTGAAAATCGCCCAGCCAGACCGACCATGCACCACCATCACGTCGATTCGATATTTCACCCTTGCTTTCCACTCTCGCATCACTGCATCAATGTACATTATTAAATTCTATTTATTTCCATGAGAACGAAATTGCCTTTTATCCTATCCGTTCCGCACCGCTAATCGGGTTTCCTCCTTCGTTCGCGTCGTGTACCACCTCTTGCGACATCGATTTCCGCTTTCCACCGTTTTCCTCACAAACTGAATTCATCCGAGGCTAAAGGGCTGCTTATTGTAGAGTTTACGAGTTTGGTATCGTAATGAGTAATGGATTTCGACAACATTAGATATCTGAGATCTTGAAGTATCTAGGTTGGAGTTAATATCAGGCACTACGCCTGTCACCTTGTGTTTTGGTCAAGCTTATATATTTGTTGTCTGTATTTATTATGCCTGTAGCACGAAAATAGTATAACAATCATTAGACGGCTTTAATTTGGTCCAAAGTCTTACAGCCATATCATTTTACATCAATCAAAACATCGAGTCTGAGCTTCCTAATGATGGAGGAAGCAAGGAAGAAGAAGCCATCCAGCTAGTTGTAGGCAAGGAAGTTATGAAAGGCGTGAAGTCAAACCTGAATCCAACCAAGACACCTGCATAGAATTTCATCATACAATGACCTAATAAATAATAATAATAATCATAATACCAATTATGCTGACTTATCTGACGCAGTAAATATGCAGCATTGAGATAAAAAAAATGTATACTCCATATCTGGAAAGTAGCAAAAAATATCATGCTGCCAATACCCGGCAAACCAGGCGTTAAAGAATGAAACATGGAATATGAAATGTACAGAGTGAAGGACAAGTCCCACACCACCTAGGTACCAGTACTGCTGTCCAACGGTAAAGTGGCGTACCAAAAAAATGACCTTGATGGAAAAAATTTACTATTTTCTCTTAATTATGGCTTTAATAGTAAAAACAAGTAGGCCAAAGAATGGAACGTGTATTTATATGAATGTTTGTGCCTCGAATGTGTACAATGTACATGTCTAATGTATAACTAATATGTGTTTGCTTTGGCACACGCGTGTAACACTGAGAAACCTGTAAACCAGAGTGAATAGCGACCATATGGGTGTGTAGCTAACCCAATTTGGCCAAAAGTGCCTTTTCAAGGCGTCAAGTACTTCCGGTGAAATACAGCGAGGCAGACACGTTATTACAAAGCAGATCGTTTATTATCTGTATACATTTTAAGTATAGAAACATGAGAAAATCACTGCGAAGGTTTGTTGTTTTAAAACGTCTTCAAACACGTCGATTTTTAACAATAAAAATATACATTATTAAGTTGATTGAATTTCCGATTTACAATTGTTTTTAACTGATGACGTCAGCGAGCTTTGTCATTTTGGTAGAGCTTTTAATTGTACCGAAAACATTTTATGGCCTTACATATGAACATTTGTGAGAAAAACAACGTGGAAAACACAGAGAACAGGAAAATGTGTTTTGGATAGAATTATTTGAATACGAATCCAGACTAAACAAAATACTATCAAAAAAGTGAGGTAAAAATGTCAAAAAGCCGTTATTTTAGCAGTATTTTGCAAATTTATACCAAATGTCCTACAAAGAATCCTAGAATCATATTCATATAGTTATTTAACCAACAAGTATGTTAAAAAGAGCGATTAAAATCTAGACTTTTTAATACACGAGCGATAGCGAGTTAAATTAATGTACCTGTGGATTTTTTTTTAAATTTTAATATACAGAAAAGAAGGATATAATTACCACCATATGCAAGTATTTAATTTTTACCCTTTAAATTTTTCTTGTGTTCGGTCCGCAGACTCTTATATGAGTTTGAGGGGTCCACATTACCGCAGTAAGTCCTTCAATAATAATAATTTTTCCTGTTAGATGAGTTTTACTGAGCTTTGAACTGAAGCGAACACATTTACATATGAACAATTTTGAGAAAAACAATTGAAAATTGGAAATATTGATTATTCCCACTCTGAAGAACATGGAGCTGGTAAACGCAATATAAAACTGAGTTTTGGATAAAATTATTTGAAAACAAATCCAGACTAAATAAAATCTTATCAAAAAAGTGAGGTCAAAATGTAAAAAACGTGATTTCGCAAATTTATACCAAATGAACTCAATGTCCTAGAAAGAGCCGTTGGGTCTCATAGTAAATCTTAAACTTAATAAACTCTGTACTTTTACCTGACATTTTGATGTTCATAGATTTGTCATGTTTACCATACTTTACGCTCTCACTATATACATAATTGAGTAAATTATTATTCAGATATGTTATACGATATAGACAAATAAAAAACACATACAAATAAATAAAGAAAAAAGGGTAAATAAATAGAAAAGGGTGGAGAGAACGTGATTTTTTTTGCAGTAAATTCACAGTATCATCCTGGGCCAGATGTAGATTTTTCGTGGTGATGATTTTATGTGACTCTTGGGTAAAAAGAATTAAAGATAACCAGACTTTTCAATTGGTACATTCTATGTACCAATTGAAAAGTCTGGAAAAATCACCAAATTTCGGTTCTCCTTATTTTAGTTTCACATCGGTAATGAGACGGATAAAATTGGGCATTTGGAGCATACTGGAGATTTCTGACCAATTTGCAAAGCTGCAACGAGCCCTTTACTGTTACATTTATCAAACGTGTAATTTCATAAATGTTCAGTATTTGTATGGTTTAATTTTATGAATTCAATGTGTTTCAACTCGGCGGTGTAATTGAGGTAATCTTGCTTGCTTTGGGACTTCGTACCGAAAATCGAATTCAAAGGGCTTTTTAGAGGATGGAGGATGTAAAAGAAAACGAACAACCAGGATGTACATCTCTACTCTACGCGGTCTCTCTTTTATGGACTGGTAGCGGAGCTAAAATTTTATTCATGTAAAAGGCGGACTTGGCTCTTTTCATATCCTTTGCAAACGCAATGGAGTATTTTATTCATAGCGTGCATATAGAAACAAAATCCTAATTAGTATCTAGGTACTTTTTGTACCTAGATAATATAAATAATATCTATATGCGAGGCTGGATAGACCACATCAAAAAGAATAATCGTTGCCATAACTAATAAGTAAATAACATACAGAGTGTTTCACTACCTGCTATTTGGAGTATCTACCTACAAAAACTAAATGAAATTATGAATTGAAAATCTGTATACAAATGTTGTTGGGTACGATCTATTTAATTAAAATATTTTCAGAATACGGATGCTTTCGATTATACAAAAAAAAATGTAACTTATTGCATTCTTGAAATAGTGGTTTATATATTCAGTTGATTTAATAACAATATACAGCAGGATACTGTTAGTTTCAATTATTTATAAATCAACAACGATACCTAAATAATACCTAAAAATATAATGTAAAATGAGTAATAATGTTTTGGTTACAGATGTCTTATACCTTTATACTAAAACCTTCCAACGTCGAAAATTTGATAGGTCATCGCAACGTTCGTTGAAATTTAGTAGTTTGTACTTTATACTAATTCATAAAGAATTACACGAATGATTATAATAAAATCATATTCATATAGTTATTTATCTACGACTCATATACCGGGTGATTCAATTTCGAGCCTCACCATGGGGATCTCGCTTATTAGTGGAGATAGAGGCTATGTTTAAATTTGGCAAAGTTTCGTATTTTTGTGCTGATCAATTATCTAAAAAGGAATTTTAGCTATCATTTTCCATTTTAAAGATATCCGCAAAAAACTGAAATGTTAAGATATCGTTTTAATTTTTTATGCAAAACCAAACGTAGCTAGACATTTGAAACAAAAACATTCTACAGCTACTTTTTAACAAGGAATGCAGTGTTATTTTTTAATTTGAAATAACTTCAAAGATGGCGGCGTAACCATGGCCAACTTTTGTTTTTCTTATGGGCGCGCCATGTTGAATGTTGGCATTTTCCGATAGTCGTGCTTTTTCTCATTTCCGCAATGTATAACATGTTAACATTATTTTTTAAAATAATGGTGTAATAATAAAAAAACCTTCAGGTACCTAACTGGAGCTTGGTTACAGACCGCCGCACTTGTTGCCAAGCAACGTCAACAAAATGCACTTGGATCAAGCGGCGCGCTCATCGTTGGGTTTGCAATTTAACCAAATAAACCTTAATTGTGGTTGATTGTGGATGTGAAATGCCGTTTACCAATAACGAAAAGCGTGATATAAGGGTTTATTATTGTTCTCATAGAAATGCCCAATCGTACAAAATTCCTAGCATTGGACAGAAATTTATCGGACGATGGATCGTTTAGTAAACCCCGCAATTCTTATAATCCTCATGGAAATGTTGAAAACGATCAAAGAGACATTTTGGAAATCGTAAACGTTAGATTACCATAATTTGCAATGCTTCAACTACTGGTTTTTAGATAAATGACGATTCTCGGATTTCTACGCGGGAAGTAGCCTCTAATTTGGAATTGCCGCAAACACGTGTTTGCAGAGCACTACGAACAAAGAAATTGAAACCGTATAAACCCCACACAAGTCAAACTTTGCAGTTGTACGAAATTATTTGAATCAACAATTTCCAAATCGCTGGGTTGGTAATGGTGGAGTGGTGGAATGTCCTGCTAGATCCCCTGCATGACGAAATTGATCACGAAACTCGCAGAAATATCGAGGATCTGCGCTATCGAATAACAAATGCGGTCAATGCTATTCCGGGAAGAACAGTTAGAAGAGCATAACTACATGTAGAAAAGCTGGCTCGGTTTTATGCCTTCAAGAAAATGGCGACCAATTTGATACAATTTCTTATTTACATACTGCGTATGATAAAGTAAAAAATAATGTTGACATGTTATACATTGCGGAAATGAGAAAAAAGACTACTATCGGAAAATGCCAAAATTCAACATGGCGCCCATAAGAAAAACAAAAGTTGGCCATGGTTACGCCGCCATCTTTGAAGTTATTTCAAATTAAAAAATTTCACTGCATTCCTTGTTAAAAAGTAGCTGTAGAATGTTTTTGTTTCAAATGTCTAGCTACGTTTGGGTTTGCATAAAAAATTAAAAACGATATGTTAACATTTCAGTTTTTTGCGGATATCTTTAAAATGGAAAAAGATAGCTAAAATTTCTTTTCAGATAATTGATCAGCACAAAAATACGAAACTTTGCCAAATTTAAACATAGCCTCTATCTCCACTAATAAGCGAGATCCCCATGGTGAGGCTCGAAATTGAATCACCCGGTATAATAAGTTCATTGCACGTATCATTGATACGTATCTCTGAGTAAAGAATCCCTACCAGGATACACACCGATGATAATGATGACTTGCCGGGTAAAGGCCAGACCACACATGGCCGCACCGCGTCCGCACCGTGCGACGGCCGTGTCACCCTTTTATTAATTTATAGTAATATTTTACTATTTGTGGTAAATTGCACTCCTATTATTTAATTCAGATATCACGAACTGAATTATGAACGTTTATGATGAAATTTGTACTTTACTCTGAAAGATGTGTTGTTCGGCGATGTCTGGTCGCAAAGTGATATTCGTTTCTTTCTTATTCCCACAATTAAAATCAATTAGGGGGCCCTCGACGCGGGGCCCCTTAGTCTTTAACAACTTTCTGATAAACTGCATTTCTATTATTTAATTCAGATACAAGTGTATCACCAATTACATTATGAACGTTGATGATGAAATTTACTTTTATTCTGAAAGATGTTTTGTTAGACGCTGTCTCATCGAAATGTAATGTTTGCTTCTTTCTTATTCCTATAATAAAAATTCAATTTACCCACTAAGAGCGCGCTTCTTGCGCCAAGTAGGTAATCCGCCACTGCTTCATCTTGTAAAGCAAGTGCTGTCATCCCTAATTCACTATTTGTAAAACTTTTCAACATTTTGTCTCCACAAAGCAGCTCCGTATGCTTCTAAAACAATACTGAACTACAATCGTGAGACAGGCCGTACGACCGACTGCAGACACGGAATCTGCGGACAAGTGTGGTCTCGCGGCCTCGTCACCGACAGTCGGCAGAGTGTCGGTGCGGGCACGGTGCGGACGCGGTGCGGTCTCCATGTGTGGTCTCGCCTTAATCGTAAACGTTTTTGTTGAAATTTAATTTATAACTTTGGATAAGCGTAGGCGCCTAGGCACCGTGTAATTATTTTCGAAAACTTGTTTGTTTGAATTTTGTACTTTGCATGGATGATTATGATGACAGTAGCTTTGTATCATAATGACAGTTCGTTTGAATACAGATAGAAAAATTTTGATTAATTCAAATATGCATTAACACAAACAAATCTGGTGTTTCAATACAGGTAACAAAATTTCTTTGCGGATAAAAATGCTTTTGAAATATTTGTTTGGTAGAAAGAACGTTTATTTGTGTCAAAAAACTTATGTTTTTAATAGAATTTACAATTTGTATATTATAAGGAACGGGATGTATTTAGTTCAAATAATTATGGTTGTAATAATGAATGTATAAAGGTGATATACAGGCGGGATATAAATATTAAAATAAATTGAAAATTACAGCCACAACCTGGATTTTTAATTATGGTTGTGTCGAGAGAAGAAAGAATTATAATTTTTTAAATTAACGGGTTAAAATGCGATATTTGAATGATGATATAAATGGGTCTGTGTTTTAATTTAAGTAATTATTAGTTGGTTGAAGGAATTAATGTGAACCTATTATTATTGACAAGAACTTTTCGGAGGGTACAGTAGAGCAAAATCGACTCGTGTCTCACCGCCTTTTCGGATGTCGCACATCCTCGACCACTGGTTGGTCTTCCCAGACCTTCATCTACTCAAAGTTAGGGTAGCAAAGTGTACGCTGACTGATTCGGAATCAGTACATGAACCTGAGTGCATTGTAATGTATTTTTTTGATCAAATTTTATAAAATACGCAAGCCGTAGGCGAGCGTGTAAACATGCTCGATATTACATTTTGACCCTTTAAATTTTTCTTGTGTGCGGCCCACAGACTCTTTTAAACTAAATTTTGTGGCCCGCGGGCTTACATGAATTTGAGGATCCACATTTTCGCAGTAAGTCCTGCAATAATTATTTTGCCTTTTAGTTGAGTTTGACTGGGAATTTTTCCACGCAATTCTAGAGGATCAAATAAAACAAAAATTAACCAATCATATGAAAATACCGTTAAAAAATCCGAACACAATTAGACCAACCAAAACCCGAGTAAAACACCGCTGGCGGGCAGCGACTGGTCAATCATGCGTTTCGCATAAACCCGCCTACGCCCGCGCGTACGAATAACGTTTACAACGGTACGGTAACAATTTTTAATTACGGACCGTCGAACAGGCACGCCGTGGGACGAATAAAGCAAACACAGATTTAATGAGTTTCAAAATATTACAGGGACGATGATATAATTCATTTCGATGTAACCTAACGTACGCATTTCGCCCACATATATACGTCCCGGACGGGTTAGCGAACGGAATCCAGAGCGAGAGGGTCCGATCGCTTGCCTCCCCTATTGATTTTGGCGGGAGGGTTGGCACCCAACCCCCCGCAGGGTGGCGCGCAGTTTTGGCGGTGGAAACAAAGATAAAGCCGAATTACACGCACTCCATAGTTACGGCGGCGCTAATTACCAAAACTGGCGTTTGTTTTGATGGTGTTGTGATTTTTGTTTCCGAACCATAAACGAAAATACAAACGAATGCTTTGTCTAAGTATAAGAACTTAAATTGGGATAAATTGTAAATAGATTTTGTAGTTTGAAGATATATTAAAATATGATAAAGTAGGTTCTTTTAGCGTTTTAGCCAAAATTACAAATCATTATTTTTTACCGAACATAAAAAAAGAACAATTTCAGGGATTATAGTTCATATTTTTATACAAATTAAAATCTACTAGTTATTTATATGGAAGTAGTTCAAGTAAACAAAAAATACAGTTTTTTTTTGTATATCTAATGCAAAATGTTCAAAAATTTGTCAAAAATTTTGTCTCATTAAACCTACAACATATACCGGCTGACCCATGCCATAGGTACTCCCTTTCCATTTGTTTACTGACAACAACAAAAAATACTTTTTTGGGGTATTTTTGATTTTAGTATGCCTTCCGGTTCCCTTCAATTTTTTTTTTGGGTGTTGCCATGTGCACAAAGCCAATGGCTTGTCTGTGCGGCAGTTAGGGAGACGGAGTATTTCAAAAATCCCCTGCCTAACCTGGGCTTGAACACTGGACTTTCTAGTGGAATGCATTCGCCTTGTCCACTCGGCCACCTCCGCTCTCATGACGTCATCATTGAAATTTTAAATGGCATTCTATTTTATTTTTGTGTTATTTTCAATCAGGACGACATTCTGAACACAAACGCACACCTATCGTCAATTTTCATCAATTAGGAACGTAAAAATCATTCTGTTTATTAATCTACAAGGCTATGAATTGGTTTAAATATTCGAAAATTATCAACTGGCGACCTTAGCGATATTCAATTGGGTTTTGGACAAGAAGCCGTTTTTTTCGTTCAAGCACGTTCTACCGTGATTAAATCACTCGTAAACCATAGTTTGAAATAAGTACAATAATGCCAAGTCATGTTACAAACAAAATAAAATCATCTTTAATGATATAAAATATTTACATTGTAAAATAAATTAACTATTTATAAAGTTATTTCAAGTGAAGACTATTTTTTACTTTATCATACGCAGTATGTAAAGTATTGTAATCGTGCCAAAAAAAATTTTTTTGATTTTAGCGGAAATATGTCTTTTTGGGTCCCCTGAACATTTTTGACCAAGGTCCAAAAAAATGTCTGTGTGTGTGTGTGTGTGTGTGTGTGTGTGTGTGTATGTGTGGATGTGTGTACCCGTTTTTGTGGCGACGATTCCGGAGAAACTACTAAAGTTATCGGGACGAAACTTCATATTTAGAAGTTTCATAACCAAACTTAGAGCTGAAAAGCTTTCTGTTGAAGAGGGCCCAAAGGAACTGGAGGTTTAGTCTTAGCATTTTTGAAAGATTTTGCAAATAAGCCGCCATTTCTGGAATTTCGTCGAAATAGTTAAATAATAAGTTAAAGATGAGGAAATTCTGAATAATTTATCACTATGACATTTTTTGGTACAATCAATAGTTTAGCTGCATGAGCAAATTCTATTTCTACGAGATCGGTAGTACTGCATGAAAACTAGTAGCCAGGAGTCTTGGTGTCAAACGCTAATGTTTTGACAATAACTTCTGTCAATATAAGCTGCGTTTGCATATTGAATTACACTTTTTACACCCAATAACACGTAAGTGTCATTTGGACGGTGTACCCGGTGTCAACGGAGTACAATATCCGAACGCAGCTTTAATCGACATATCTGTCTAGTTCTAGTAGTTTTATTTTAATGCAGACATGGCCGATCTCGATCAAATAGAGTCTCATGCAGCTAAACTATTAATTTTATATATAGTATGATAAAGTCATGTGCCTGGCCACATCAGATTTTTTTTGATACAGTTGTTCTTGTCGCAAATTTTGCAAAATGGGTGGTGTATTGAGACCTATGCAGTTTCTTAAAACGTTCATCACCATCACCATAGATTTCTTATTAAGCGGCTTACCTTTCAACGAAAACATTTTTGCTAAAATGTGGTCACGTTAAATATTTACGTTCAGTATTAGAGGTTAGAAATGTGAAATGTCATTCTAAGAACAGACGTACTTTTTCGCTGGGCGCATTTAATTTGTACAGCAGGTGTATCAAAATCATTCTATTGCGTTCTAACACACGGCAATGTATAGAAATGAAGTGTAGCGTATGCGGAAAATAACAGCAGAAATCGATGAGTAATTTGCAGCACTGGTGAAATCGACTATACGAAGCTCTAGTTTCCCTCGTGCATTTGGTGGTCGAACGATTGCAACCACTATTTTCTTATGAAAGTCCAAACAAAAAATCAATCGGCGGCCTGACCGGCCATCAATTCTTGCAAATACAGCAGTCTAGAAATCTGACGTCTAGAGATTTTGTGACAGCCCTTGCTGTCGTAGTAAGAATATCAAATTTGAACTTTAGCATAGTCCTAGAGGCAGTTTTAGCAGTTAAACTAATTTTTTTCCATAAAAACATCTAATTTTGAAAAACCCTTGACAAAGTTGAAGAAGAGAAAATACTGTATGAGTACATACTGGAATACATTGATGATTGTCAATCGACACTTTTTCTTTTGTTATGGAAATCTATTCTGCAAAAATGTATCCTCCAAAGAAGTCTGTAAAATAAAACCTGGATCTTCAAACAGCTTACCTTTAAAAATCTTTATCATTCCACAGGTTGTATAAAAAGTAATGTAACTAGTCAATATTTTTCTTTCTAAAATATTGACAAGGAAAAGATTCCAATAAATATTTTAGGAAATTGCAGCTGCAAATTTGACATGCTTAGATATGAATCATATTATATATTCAAAAGTATGTATTTTGTATTTATAGCTTAAATCATTTTAAAAAATATTTATTTTTTTTTCATGAAACTTCTCAGAGGTCGAGGTATGGACATGGTAGAAATCGTTTTAACATTTTGTAGTTGCTTTATTTCAACATTTAATCATTTTGTATCATTTAAACGACTGATCTCAGGGACTTTTGGACAGAAAAAATATACAGGGTACTATATTTTTAAAAAAATCTGATGTGGCCAAGCACATGACTTTATCATACTATATATAAAATTAATAGTTGAGCCGCATGAGATATTATTTGATCGAGATAGGCTATGTCTGCATTAAAATAAAACTAGTAGGACTAGACAGATATGTCGATTAAAGCTGCGTTCGGATATTGTACTCCGTTGACACCGGGTACACCGTCCAAATGACACGTGTTATTGGGTGTAGAATGTGTGAAGGTGCGTTCCGATTGGTGGCAATGGTTGGTAATGGCGGTGGTAGCAGACGAAATTATAGTGTTTCTCACATGTCGTGATGGTGACACATTAGTTTGCATGTACATAAACTTGAGTCACTAGCAAATTCTATTAGAAATACTATAATAGCGTCTACTACCACTGCCATTACCACTAATGAAAACGCACCTTAACGCTGTACAATATCCGAACGCAGCTTGTATTGACAGTAGCATTGTCACAGCATTAGCGTTTGACACTATCTACACCGTCATTAAAATCACATCTGACATATAACCTGACATATCCTGGCTACTAGTTTTAATGCAGTACGACCGATCTCGATGAAATAGAATTTGCTCATGCAGCTAAACTATTGATTGTACCAAAAAATGTCATAGTCATAAATTATTCAGAATTTCCTCTAGTTTAATTTATTATTTACCTATTTCGACGAAATTCCAGAAATGCCGGCTTATTTACAAAATCTTTCAAAAATGCTAAGACTAAATCTCCAGTTCCTTTGGACCCTTTTTAACAGAAAGCTTTTCAGCTCTAAGTTTGGCCATGAAACTTCTAGATATGAAGTTTCGTCCCGATACCTTTAGTAGTTTCTCCGGAATCGTCGCCACAAAAAACGGGTACACACACACACACACACACACACACACATACACACACACACACACACACACACACACACACACACACACACACACACACACACACACACACACACACACACACACACACACACACACACACACACACACACACACACACACACACACACACACACACACACACACACACACACACACACACACACACACACACACACCCACATCCACACACACACACAGACATTTTTTTGTACCTTGGTCAAAAATGTTCAAGGGACCCAAAAAGACATTTTTCCGCTAAAATCTCAAAAAAATTTTTTGGCACGATTACAATACTTTACATACTACGTATGATAAAGTAAAAAAATTAATTTGGTCTGATTCTTCTTAAATGCATATGCGTTAACTAACAATAAGGATTATGAAACCGACAATGTTATCAACAGAAAGAGGAACAGTTTATTAAAAGAAACGTCTCCAAAAGACTATGAAAACTGCATTTCAAATTTAATAGGTACATATCAAGAGGACATACATAGCGACGATGGCGTAGTTAAGGATGAATTATCGCAGTGTTTACAATATACAAAATATTAAAAAAGCTGTTCAAGCAGGAATATATCTAGATTCCCTAATGTGAAAAATTATTTATTTTTATTTGTTATTTATGAATTAAGATAATATATATATTTTGTTTGTTACGAATTTTGATTTTTAAATTATTAAGATATTTATTTATTTTGTATTTCTTAAGAATATTCATTTGTTACCTGTGCTTGTTACCTGTGCATTTGTGCTTTAAATAACGATGTAGGTACTTATATTAAATGTTGTTGCAAAATAGTCAAAAACCTTACTTATATTTATGATTTTTTTTTAGTATTTGTACATATTATTTTTGTATATAAAAGTAATTCTTAGTTCAACACGGTATATGGGGGCCACCAAATTCAAAATTGCCCAGGGCCCCATGATCGCATACCGCGCCGCTGTTAATAACAAAAAATATCTGGCAATAACCTGAAAGAAAACAACAAAAGCAAAACAAATGACTGTCAAACTCCGTTGTTAGCATTCATCCATACTTCACTACGCTGAGCCAAATAGATTTTTTTGTTTTCCTGTATTTGGTATGATTGAGAGAGTGTATACTGAATTACACGTGAAAAAAATGACTCATTGGTCAAAAATCAACTAAACGCAAGAGGGTTTATTTGACACAATATTCCAATATTTTCACCAATTCATAGCCACTCGTTGCCTTGGTGATAATAATTAAATGTCATCCTGATTGAGTAAAGGGTGCTATATAAAGTCAGTGATGTAATTTTCTGAAAACTGAAGTCATACTAACTAACGTCAGGGGTTTTACTAATAAATGGCATTTTTTGTCTATTAGCACTCCAAATTTCATTTGTCCACGTTCATAGGACAAAATAAATAAACGGGCGTACCTACTGTATGGGTCATCCGCTATATCTATATCAATTAGAATGTATTTTCAAAGAAGATCCTACTCCTTTGACCCCAATATCCCTTTCGCGTTGAGCATCTGCATGCTCTTCCCATCTGTTCCTTTATTTCTGTTGGCTTATTGGCTAACTCTGTTAAGATCTAACTGTTAAAGTCTGGTAAACTATTAAGTTCCATAATGTTTTTCTTTCCTGACTGCTTTAAGCCCCGCTCTTTCATTTCAGCTCTACTGGACTTCGTGCAAACTGTAGGTATTTCTTTTGCTTGATTACTTCATGGGTTACTTTTGTCTTCTCTTCAAACTAGTATAGTTTCTCTTCATGTTAACCACAGCGTCATCCAGGTTCGCCTTTTTCCATTTTATCTTCCTATATGAATCGGCCTCATGCATATTCCTCGTCATATATTTGCTAACCTTCGCCGCCTTGGCAGCTCATACAGCTTATTATTGTTCTTTTCAATGACACCCAAGCTCTACTTTTTCATTTCCTTCTTTGCAACCTTTTACCTTTGCTAACCAATCATTATCTAGGGTATTCTTTTCTTTCTCCGGGATTTTTCCTTTGAACACTACTTTTTCCAGTTGTAAATGCATTGTAACCATAAATTAAAGCCAGACAAGTGTTGAGCACCCGAAGTTTGTGTAATTTTCAGTGCGAGAATAAACGCCACTACAATCAGAAGCAGTTCTTTTTTTACAAATTGGTATCAGAAGTGGGATTTAAACCCATCAAAGATGACTGCATTTATAACTACATTTTCTAAACGTTCAGTACTAACCTTTTGTATATAATTTGCTGATATGCTTGATATGAGATTTTTAATCCAACAACGTGGTGAGGAATATGCAAAAGTTGTTAAATGAGGATTCACACAAATCAAGCCATAAAGGATGAAATCTTTTTATCTGAATACTCCCATCCACATTAACACTAATGTCTAGGAAGTATTATACTGCTCTTCTGTACACGTTCCAAAAATATATACAGTGTGTCCAGGAAACTCCGCATCATATGGAATTTTCTTTTATTATCCATTTCTCAGAAAATTGTATTCTTTATAAAAGTTGGCGGCTTGTATGAAACTAAAACGGCAATAGTCAAATATGTACATTTCGGTGCCATATACCGAGCGATTCAGAATATATGATTTTCATAATAATTGATCAACTATATTTGGAAATGCTGTTTAGAAGTAAAAATTATATTCAAATATGAAGTCACAGCCACATATCATTAAATTTTTCTTTTTTGTTTCTTTTTTAAATTTTTACCTTTGTGACAAATATTAGTCAATGCCAGTGATCCTAAAAGGTCTATTTTAATCTATTTTTTAGAAATTTGAATACATTTTTTACTATTTTGGTATGATAACTAATGTTTATTTAGAACTAGCACAATATTACTCATTTTCTTGATGCGAAGTTGATATTTCACCCTGTAGATAATAATAGATCATACAATACCTAATACAGGAGCGTGACTTATCTTTAATCCAATTAATACTAATGAGTTTGGATATGTTTATAATAGTAGTTATCCATCTACAGCAAGCGATTACCTAGATGTTGGTGAGATTTTCAATGAAATACGAACAACCAAATTGCCCATTCAACCATTTCTAGGATAATCAGAAAATTCAAGTAGACTGAGTCTGTTGAAAATCTCTTTAAGAAACACCACAAAAAATATGTTGCCGAAAATAAGGAAGCTAGTTTACCAATGTTGCAAACGGTAATCGAGCATAGAACGACTTCGGCTCGACAAATTGCTTCTCACACCCAATGCAGTAAATCAACAGCACATAACAGACAAATACTGAACAAATATCACCTTTATAAACCAAAAACATCTACATTAAAGACGATAAACTTTATTTGGAGATGTTGTTTAGAAGTAAAATTTATATTGAAATTTGAAGTCACACACACCTATCTTGAAATTCATTTTTTCAGTTTTTTTTTTCAAACTCATTTATAATTTTTGTGATTTTGGTATGATTTTGGTATTTATGTAGAATTATCGCAACATTACACATTATATGGGTACGAAATTGATATTTTTCATCTACGTCACCATCATGTCTCAGTTTAGTATCCCTCCCGTTCTATGCATGAGCACATTCTTCGAAAAAAATCATAGGCAGCATCTGGTTTAAAAAGTTCTTGCCGGTGTTCAAAAAAAGATGTTAACACGCTGGTCAGGAACTGAAGATATAATTCTACATTTAAATTTTAACGAAAAAAAGGGCCCAGATATTTAATTGCTACAAATACCGCACAGTACATTGGTCTTAAAATGAAACTGATATCGGCATTCTATTAAGTTCGGGTTTTATTGTGTCCACCAACGGCTACACACAGAAAAGTGATTATTTGGAACGAGAAAACATAATTTTTTGAATTTATTTACTAGATTCATATGCATATTTACTTGGATGTAGAAAGTTAGGTATATACAAGAAATGCCATATACTCAATATAAGTAACATAATTTCTCAGATAAATGCTGTCAACAAATAAATTCTATCTTTATAAGAACCAATATTGTATTGAAAGAAGTAATTGAATTTTTCGTTCCAAAAATGTTAATTTCTCCAACGAAGTAATAGTAAATCCATCCAAGTGCGTCGTTACTTGATCCAAGAAAATATAAGACATTTAATATAAGTAAGTATTGTTTACTGAATAAAAACCCACCAATTATTTAACTGAAGTGATTCTCACTTCTTTCAAGTAATCCCTTTCTCTGGAATAAATATGCGCACCGTGATTTTGTCAAGGCTCGCGCGCCCGCGCACCACGCTGGCACGTGCTGGCGACACGGAACCTAGCCTATAGTACGAAAACAGTACAAAAGTACCCGTAAGGGATGTGCCTTGTGATTTATTGGGGATGTGTATTGTGATTTATAGTGTACAATAAGCGTTTCAACACGGAATAGTTTGATGTAACGCACGCAACAGTTTAGAACGAGTAAGTAAATATAACATACCTATCTTGTTAATTAGCAATAGAAAACGTATTTGTGCTAAATCTTTAAAATTCTTACATTAAGTAGCTAAAAATATTTACCGGGAATAAAAATGTACACTTCGTTGAAGACTGTTTATTTACTTCACCAGAGTAACAACTTTCTTATATCTAGTAATTATTCCAAGAAATAAAATTTCTTGGTTGAAGTCAATAATCTCTCGCGTATATACGAACCTACCAACTACTTCAGCCAAGTAATTCTCTCTTCGTTCGAGAGATCACCTTTCTGTGTGTATTTTGAAACATTGCCATTTGACGTAAATGTTGCCTCGTCTGTCCATAGAATATTAACAAAGAAATTCTGTCCTCTACCATTTCCCCCTCAAACCAGATGGCGAAGTCATACCTTGGGTATCAGGTCTGATGTCATAGGTATGGTACATAGTGTCTTTTCTTTTAGTGTCCTTATAAATTTCGTGTTTTTTAAAGGTGATATTTGTTCAGTTTTATTATGTTATGTGTTGTTGATTTCCTGAATTGTGAGAAACAATTTGTCAAACCGAAGTCGTTCTATGCTCGATTAGCGCTTGCAACACTGGTAACCTTGCATCCTTATTTTCGGAAATATATTTTTTTGTGTTTTTTCTTAAAAAGATTTTCAACAGACCCAGTCTACTTGACTTTTATGATTACCCTAGGAGTGGTTGAATGAGCAATTTGGTTGTCCGTGTGCCTTTCATTGAAACTATCACCAACATCGAGATAATCGCTTGCTGAAGATGGATAACAACTATTATAAACATATCCAAACTCAGTAATATTAATTAAACGCTCCTGTATTAATTATTGTATGATCTATTATTATCTACAGGGTGAAATATCAACTTGGCATCAAGAAAATGAGTAATTTTGCGCTAGTTCTTAATAAACATTAGTTATCATACCAAAATAACAAAAATTGTAAAAAACGTATTCAAATTTCTAAAAAATAGATTAAAATGGACCTTTTAGGATCACTGGCATTATTCAATACCAGTGCCTTTTAGGATAAAGGGTCATAAAAGTAAAAAATTAAATTTCCAAATAAAGTTTATCGATAATTATGAAAATAAAGGTACTTTACTCTTATCACAAATTCATATATTCTAAATCGCGCGGCAGCAAAATTTACATATTTGATTGTTGTCGTTTTGGTTTCGTACAAGCCGCCAACTTTTATAAACAATAAAATTTTCTGAGAAATGGATAATAAAAAATAATTCCATATGTATAAAAAGACAATGACAAGAAGTTTACCAAACGTTTGCGAACTGCCGCTTTGAACTTTCAGGTAAAGGCACGTCTAGCAAACCAGCAAAAACAGTCTGCCGTACGCAGCTTTAACAAACAAAAAAGCTAAATACACACGTACACCCTGCGAAATAATGGCGCCCTTAATTACGTGAACGTTAAGGGCGCAATTATAGTCCTTAGTCGTTGGAGGCCCGCTTGACGTTAAAGCGTATTTTTACACCCCCGCACGCCGCTCGGTAATGGTTGCTACCGAGAGAAGAGAAGCCCAAAGCGACCAAAGAGAAGTGTCTGATGAAAGTTTACGCTGCGTTAGATATATTACCATTCTCCTGTGTCAGTCCTGAAACATCAGGATCGTATGTCTTGAGCGTAGTCAGTGGGGTAATTACAGCAACGCGCGTGATAAATAGGGGCGTATACCCTTTGTTGCGCGCATTTTATTGTTATATTGATCCTGGTTGGTTACCAAGGCTATGCAGCATCTCGCCGCGGCGCGCGGAGACGCTATGCGGCCTACCTGGATCCCCTCGCGGCTGAAATTACATCCCGTCGCGTGATCAAAGTTTCAAACGTTCATGATGGATGATTTGATGGATGAGTTGTGTTATATTTCGCATCAGCGTTGTCTCTATATAGACGTTTAGGGAGTTCCAGGATGTCGTTACTTTTGTAGGCGTCTATTTGCGGCAGTGATAACGAGTTTTTCTTTGTTTTCATATCGGTGATTGATTGATTCTTGTCTTGGTATGCGTAAGTGATTCATTGGCCTTACTTTTCAAGGCTTTTTTTGGATCATATTAAGAGGCAAGTGTCAAAATTTCTAATACTTGATTTTATTGTATCTTATTGTTAAACAAATACTTGGGTCTTCAAAATGATGACATGAGAAACATTCACAGTATTCATAACTCATAAATTTGCTTACCACAATAATTAACTTAATAAAAAAATAACCATAAACTTTTGAGTGTATATATCAGAACATTTCACAGATTTCAATATACTTAATTTAACAGACTATACAGACTATACAGACTATACAGACTATACAGTAATTGAAACAAGTAATTACATTAGCTAACAATTTGAATTGTAACAAGTGACCACTGATTCAAGTGTGCCTTTTCCGTGGAATTGAGATCCGAAAACTGTGCATTAAGTCTAGTAGTCGAGAATATCAGTGCGTTTTTTTCTCAAAATCTGAACACAATTAGATTAACATGCTACGGATAAAAGCACACTAGCATCAGAAATTCATTCATTGAAACAATTAATTACTTTGGCTAACAATTAAAGAATTGTAACAAGTGACAACTGATTCAGGTGTGATTTTTTCCGTCGAATCTGGATCCGAAAAGTGTAGTATTTGAGAAAATCAGTGCAAAAAATTCAAAAGTACTCGTTTTCTTCTCTCAAAATCCAGACACAATTCAATACCTCTATAAGGCCGGGTTGTACAACCCTTCCGATCAGTTGATCGTTTGGTTATCAGGTCAAATTTACATGCAAAAATGGCGCTAACCAAATGATCAACGTGATCGACCGATCATCAGTGTTGGTACAACCCGGCCGGGTATCAGATTCTACGGATAAAAGAATTCTAAAATCGGATGTAACTTGTTCGATTTTTTTGGCTTTGGTGAAGGGAGTTAATTAGTTTCGATTATTGTATTTTTGACAAACGAATTAGGTTTTTTTTTATTAATTAACAGCACCTCATAGGTACTTGTGTATAACACCTAGTCTGATGACTATCTAGCTATATTAATCGAACCTAAATTGCTACGTATAAAAAGTGTTCGATATTAAGTGTTCCCCATTGGTGTAACTTAAATTTAGTTTGGATGCTGACGCTTCAAACTTCACACACTACACGTTGCTCTGCTTTGTTCACCTATCACCCACATAACACTGTGCTCTGCTCTTTTAACATCACTTCACCAACTCAAACGGTTTAGTTCTTTTGAGTCTTCGCACACGGTCACAATTGTCAAGAAGCTGGATTGCCTCAACATTTGTGTGCTGGAGAAGTCTGTTCTGATGAATCTCTGCAAACTGTCCAATTTTGTTGGTTACTAATTCCATCTCAAGATCCCTGTGGAGATTTCTGTTTCTTATATACCAAGGTGTACCCACGATGTTTCTTAGCACCTTATATTGGAAGCGTTGAACGATGGCGATATTGCTTGGCTTAGTGCAGCCCAATAGTTGGATACCATAGGTCCACACAGGTCTCTACTTGTAAAGTAGGAGTTTATTATATGTCGATAAAGCCGACTTCCTACCAAAAAGACAGTAGATTTTCTTTTATCTTATGCCCAATTCTTCTCGTTTCCTTTTAACGTGTGCTTTCCAGCGAAGCTTGGTGTCCAGCGTCATACCGAGGTATTTTGCGGTGTTCGAGTAGGGTACGGTGGTGTTATTTATTTGCACTAGAACGTGTTGTATTCGCTTATTCGTAAAATTTCTGTGAACGGATTTGGTTTCGTTCAATGCAATTAGCCATCCAATCACTAATATTGTTGACATCATTGTGCAGTTTTAGCGTTGCTCCTTCAACATTTGTATCTACTGCCATGATAGCAGTGTCATCAGCAAAAGTGGCAACGGTAACACCATCTGGTTGCGGAAGATCATGTTTGTAAAAGAAGGTAAAGAATTAAGTTCTTTACGAATTAGGTAATTGAAAAATTGTGTAATGCTCTGATATCTAAACTTCCATTGAGATAACAATCCTGACATTCAAATAAATTGTATATTGTATTAATAAATGAAAAGGTGTTCTTCTTTTTATATACTTATTTAATTCAATTTCATTCTTCAACTTTGACAGTCGGTAGAACTCCTAAATATATTTTTTAAGATACTAAAAAAACTGTAATTTATTTTCCGGTCACATAACATTTTGAGGGAAAATAAGAAGCACCCTACTACATATAAACATCTACATATTTGAAACGGATAGTTATAGACATAGCCACAAAGAAAGGCTGAGATGGTCACAATTAACTGAATGTATATACAATTTTCTGTCAAAGTTGCAACATATGTTTTGAAAACTTTTATTAGGAAATGAACCGAAAATTTAAAAAATTTAAGAAGAATCGCTTTTGAAATAGTCAAGATTAGTTTTTAATAAAAAAGAATAATTTCCTCGTAAGCCTAATGCTGAAAATGACACTTCTCTACCTCAATTAGGTGAGCTTACAATTGCAGTTTGAAGATATTATTACATTGACAATGTTTGAGAGTCTTTTTTAATGTTGAATGGACATTTCCAAAAACTGGTCTAAAAACTATAAAGAACTGGTGAAACCTAGAGCAATCTAATACTGATATAAAACTGATATAAAATTTCTATTCAATATAATTTTCTATAAACTTGAACTAAAATTGTTTAAACTAATAGTAATTGGAGTCATTTATCCAACACTTTCTTCCTGTGTAGTTTTTCCAAAATCCGAATCCATCAAGCGCCCTCTCCTTGCCCATATGTAACATAACCCATGCTTTCGTTTACTTTTATAGGAGCCAGGACAAAATATCTGAAAAATGGTGAAATATTTAAGAACCAGTCGTCATTTTAACGCGAGTATTTTCGGCCGAGTGAAATCGCATTCGATCCAGTTCAACGCGAATTGTAAAGAGCGGACCGTGTAGCGTACCGTTTTGGCGAGTTCACCCATCGGGTACACACGGCCGCTGACGTCACGCTCCTGGACAGTAACCATGGTTACCATCTAGGGATGCTGTATTTCATTCTCGCCCTCTCTCCGTCGCGTCCCGTTTCCCGTCGCAGTCTCTAATTTATTTTGCGTATCCATCTTCTTTACGCTTGCGACCGACGCTAGGGCGTCTTCCTCTAACCACCCCCGGGGCATCACCACCCCTCTTACCAACCCTCCTCCACCCCTAATCTATAATTCATTTTCGGATCGCTCCGTGTATTATGAATAGATGCGAATATTAAATTTTTAATTAACTCAATTAGTCAACCTCAGTTCTCAGCCAATGTTGCTCCGCTGGCTGGTTGCATCTCTCGCGTATGCAAAAAAAAATCCGTTGTACGACTAGGCTGTGTATCATAGGCGGCGGTGGTGAGGGGGTTGTCCAGCTTGTCCGGGGTTATTTTTGCCGAATTGAAATTATTTCGGAGGTAATCAATACTGGGGGAGATACGCGCGTTCGATTTTGAGAGTCGGAGTTTTCGGGTGCTGTGCAGGAATGATTGTGTGGTACTGCTTCATTTTAGGGGCTGTAAATCAATGGTTGCAGTCGCTGGCGATATAATGTTGAAATGTGTATGTATTTGCAAAGAAAAGTGGTATTTTCGGATTTGTTCTTTTTTTGTTGACTGAACTGTTATCGATATACATCGACAAGGAAGTTTTCAAGTTTTGTTTGTAACAAATAATGACACTAAAATGAAGTTTGGTACATATAGAAACGCTTCATCTATCGGTGGTATTCAGATATTGAGATGAATCAAGAAAACAAGATTTGGAATGACTCTGGCTTTATAGTAGAGTACTGAGAACCTGTCTGAGCTCCTAACTTACTGCACAGGCTATCTAGAACTTAGACGACCAAAACATCAGGTGGGTTCTTCCAGTGTAATATGCTTTAGCCGTTTAATTTTCTAAATTTCAAAAGATTTTGTAAAAAAAAAGAATTAAAGAATTTGATAATTGTGATAAATGTATTTACAATATGCTGAAGCAGTCATGAGAGTCAAAAAGCTGACAGACTGAAATAGATGTACACATACTTTCTGTTTCCGTTTCCACGCGTTTTTTACTTTATCATACGCAGTATGTAAAGTATTGTAATCGTGCCAAAAAAATTTTTTGAGATTTTAGCGGAAATATGTCTTTTTGGGTCCCCTGAACATTTTTGACCAAGGTACAAAAAATGTCTGTGTGTGTGTGTGTATGTGTGTGTGTATGTGTGTACCCGTTTTTTGTGGCGACGACTCCGGAGAAACTACTAAAGGTATCGGGACGACACTTCATATTTAGAAGTTTCATAACCAAACTTAGAGCTGAAAAGCTTTCTGTTGAAAAGGGTCCAAAGGAACTGGAGGTTTAGTCTTAGCATTTTTAAAAGATTTTGCAAATAAGCCGCCATTTCTGGAATTTCATCGAAATAGTTAAGTAATAAATTAAAGATGAGGAAATTCTGAATAATTTATGAATATGAAATTTTTTGATACAATCAATAGTTTACCTGCATGAGCAAATTCTATTTTATCGAGATCGGTCGTACTACATTAAAACTAGTGGCCAGGATATGTCAGAAATTTTGATTCTAATGACAGTAATGACACTAATGACAACGCTAATGTTTTGACAATAACGTCTGTCAATATAAGCTGCGTTCGGATATTGTATTACACTTTTTACACCCAATAACACGTAAGTGTCATTTGGACGGTGTACCCGGTGTCAACGGAGTACAATATCCGAACGCAGCTTTAATCGACATATCTGTCTAGTTCTAGTAGTTTTATTTTAATGCAGACATGGCCGATCTCGATCAAATAGAGTCTCATGCAGCTAAACTATTAATTTTATATATATAGTATGATAAAGTCATGTGCCTGGCCACATCAGATTTTTTAGGATTACCAACGATATGCGTGTTACTATTTCGTTGTTTATATTACAAATGTTTGAAGGGAATCCGTATTCCCTACGTCTACTCGCAAAACACATTAAAGTTTTGAGGGGTTTTCTCAGCTATTAGTTCACAGAATCGTAAAAGCAATACACCAAATTAAAGATAAAAAGTATATAATTTTCCGTCTAGTGGTAGATTTTTGATATTTTTCTTTTTCTTTGACAAATCTGTTACTGATTGCGACTTATAAATGACGGATTTTGCGATTGTTTTTACGGAGTTCAAATTGAAAAAAGTATCACATAATAAATATAAGTTGCACCTTCCCCTGTAAGAGTACAAAATTTCACGCAAAAATATTCTTGTTTTAAATGTTTTTTTTCACTCAAGACTACTTCTTTGAGTACATGAATCAGACATATTTTATCATGTTATCCACGCTACATATAATTTGCTGTATGGCATGAGATAATTGATACAAAATTAAGCTCACTATGGATGCTTGCTATGTAGTTATTAGATGTCAACAATTGCAGAACAGAGAAAAGATAAAAGTGCAGTGCAGTGGTGTGCAAAGCCTGATAATGATGATGCTGTCGAGAAACAGCACGAGTATGACAACACTGTTTTATGGTTTGATCATTATTTCGCTACTTTCTCATTAAAAACATAACTTTGGGTCGTTACAATTTTATGGGACAACTGTATAGTTAAATTATTTTTAAAAAGGGCGTGGCAATGGGTTCCGCAGGTATACAAACAGAGCAAACTTTATTAACAGAGCAAACCTTTGACGGAACTATGTTCCTCATGATTACTCTATTTCATAAAAAAGATGTTCATAATAAAACTTTAATAAACAGTTCCAGATTACAGTACAAGGAATAGTAGGAACTAGTAATTAAGGAATAGTAGTACAAGTAATTATTAATAGTATTATGACATATTTCAGCATCAAATGCTGGAATATATACAGTAGAACCATTAAATATATACTTCAACACATTTTAAGGCAGTTTAAGTAAACAAGTAATTTTGGCCAGTTTTTTAAATGAAATATATTTCTATGGCGGATATAATTATGAACGAGTAAATGGCAACAGTAGACACTTACTTAATAGCACTGCCCTAGGCCGCGTTAATAAGAAGTGATGCATTTTTAAATACACAAATATTGTAAACATTATTTGCACATTAACTTGTGGCGCCTCCGCCATTTAGAAACATCTTAGTTTTTAGAAAACTGAAAGCATAAGGCAATTCATACACACCTACATTCGAAGAATAAAAAAAGAAAAGCAATTAAGAATAACAAAACAAATTAAACGCGATGTCGTAACAGTATGAACATGAATATTATTGAAGCTACCCTAAAGCAAGTAACCAAGTCTACAGAAGATTTTCAACATCTCCAACAACATAATATTTTGCCAGGTTCCAGTCAGAATCTTTAACGCCAAGCAATCAAACAAGTAGTTCGTTAATATAACATATATTTAAATACCAAAAACCCGACAATACAATAAAATCATGTACGTGAACACAGATCCAAAATTGGTCAATCCGAAATTAAAATTATATTATTTCAAGCGTTGCTGCAATCGTAACTAATAGAGCACTAACTGATATCTGATTGCTTGAATTGAAGAAAAATTACTGAGAGAGGGCACACAACATGGCCACACCTCTCATAATCCAATGTTCAGGTGGCTTCTTCGTCGTCAATGTCATGGCGATGACGAAATTTGTGGAGTGTCCAGTAGTAGACAACACGCCTTTTCGTTCGCTCGTCTTATATACTGGACAGGTATAGGTATGCCTCTCAATTAAATCATCTCTCTTCAATGGCTTCAACCATATCTTGAATGATATTGAAAAATCACAATAATGGTTAGAAACATGTTACCCAGAAAAAATAAATAAGGATTATGTAATAATAGAAAGTTAACGTACATATGGAACAACGCTAAATAGCACTTTCGGTAACGACTCATCTAGACACATGGTTTTCATATTCCATCTGGCACCATCCAAGAAGAGGCCGTACACAAACACACCATCGTCGGGAGATTTATCAAACTTCTCACCTTTAATTATCTAAAGAAAAAAAAACATTCTGATTGCAATTCTAATTGTAGTAAGTAAGAAATAAAGTAAACCAAAAATACAACAAAAATGAGCTTATGAGAAAGACGATTTCTAAACTTTGAAGACTTATTTGAAATTTCAGCAAATTTCATTTCTTTATAGGTACCCTTTCAATTCAAATACAATATACAAGACAGTCTATGATGTATGCCAAAGTACACAACTTATAGAAACGTTGTCAATACTTCAAGAACACTCATGAAACAAAAACATTCAACTGTCAAAGTATGTACAGTAAACATTGAACTTTTACTTGAAAGCCTGAAAACGTATTCTTGAAGCACAAATAAAACGAAAAAATAAATAAATTCCTATAGCTTGGTAACCAAATATAAACTATAAACTTATTCCAAAATAAGTCCATCATATGGTTAAGAAGTGTTTTATGTAATATTCACCTAGTTTCTTTATGCGGAAATACAACATACCTTCTGTAACTATATATTCAAATGTAGGAAAGGATACTAGTTCCGGAAAAATCCCATAAAAACAAGGAAAGTATTTATATAACACCTTTTTACTGTATCATACGCAGTATGTAAAGTATCGTAATCGTGCCAAAAAAAATTTTTGGGATTTCAGCGGAAATATGTCTTTTTGGGTCCCCTGAACATTTTTGACCAAGGTACAAAAAAATGTCTGTGTGTGTGTGTGTGTGTGTACCCGTTTTTTGTGGCGACGATTCCGGAGAAACTACTAAAGGTATCGGGACGAAACTTCATATTTAGAAGTTTCATAACCAAACTTAGAGCTGAAAAGCTTTCTGTTGAAAAGGGTCCAAAGGAACTGGAGGTTTAGTCTTAGCATTTTTGAAAGATTTTGCAAATAAGCCGCCATTTGTGGAATTTCGTCGAAATAGCTAAATAATAAATTAAAGATGAGGAAATTCTGAATAATTTAAGACTATGACATTTTTTGGTACAATCAATAGTTTAGCTGCATGAGCAAATTCTAATTCATTCAAGATCGGTCGTACTCCATTAAAACTAGTAGCCAGGATATGTCAGATTATACGTCAGATATGATTCTAATGACAGTAGATAGTGTCAAACGCTAACATTTTGACAATACCGTCACATATACTGTCAATATAAGCTACGTTCGGATATTGTACATCATTACACTTTTTACACCCAATAATACGTAAATGTCATTTGGATGGTGTACCCGGTGTCATGTGCCTGGCCACATCAGATTTTTTGTCTAAAGAATATATTAAACATATAAAAAACGGCCAACTTTTGACTACTTGTTCATTACATTTTTATTTCTTACTTTATCATACTATGTGTAGCATTGAAGTATTGTAATCGCATCGAAAAACTTTTTTGAGATTTTAGCAGAAATATGTACTTTTCGGTTCCCTTGACCAAGGTACAAAAAATGATCGAGGTCGGTCGTGTCTGCATTAAAACTAGTTAGCCAGATTTTGATTGACAGTATTATCAAAACATGACCGTTTGACATAGTTTGACACTGGTATATAGTATGATAAAGTCATGAGCCTGGCCAGATGAGATTTCTTTTTCATAAAATATGATGCTCTCCTCTTTAAATTCCCCTCTAGATTTTCGGGACTCAGAAGGTGACACCCTGTATATAATGTGCGCCCTGTTTCTCCCACGTGTAGTGATGGCTATCAGCCGTATTCGGTAAGATGGGTTACTCGTACGAAAAAAGTGCATTTTACATTTATTGTAGATGATTAAAAGATCTAGCAATTTTGTCCTAACTTTCACTCTCCAGCCCATGGGAAGAAAGATATTGACAAAAAACCGATTTTGATAGATGGGTAAAATCGTGCATGTGACATTACCTTTGGTCTGAAAACAAATAGTTTAGATTGAGATTTATGTTTTAATTTTCAATAATGAAGGCTCTATTCATCTTCTTCGTACTTTTAAGAAAACAAGGCGCGTATTATATAAGACACTTCTTAACCTTCTTAGGACGTATCTCGGAAGTGGTCTAGTTTTAACTGAATACTAGTGTTGCTGTCCATTAAACAAACTTCAGTGACTTACCTCATAATCAAACGCTAGCAAATCGATAGGTATTGTGTATTTTCTAGCGTAATTCTGTTGAGCGCCCGTCAAGAAAGCCTGGGTGAAGTAAAAGCCAGACAGCCAGAAGGTAACGGGAGCTCCAACATCATACCATTTCTACGCACAGAAATACCGGCGTTAAACACAAACCAAGCCCAAATAAATCAAAGATCATACCGACAGAAACAATAATCTCTGCAAGAAGTCATTAATATAACTTCCAAGGGGCTTTAATGACGGATATGAGCTCCCACCCCATAGCTTCGGTATTTTTCCGGTTAGTACGCTGGTTACCACCTCTTCCAGGTCAGTATTCATTACGATAACACCTAAAAATGGAAGAGAATAAAGGAGTGACAAGAAGACGTACCGAGCGTCTGTTTGGACGAGGAACTAGCGTTCGGATATTCGGATTCCGCTAGTAGCAGACCAACTGAGAGATGAAGACCCGCGCTTCCACTTCCACTAGCGCGCTGGGTTAACTCTCCATAAAGCCTCAATTACATTGAGCGAGTTTACACGCTGCTAGTTGGCTAATTCACTAGTTGCTGGTAAACTTGCCCAGTGTCATCATGTTCACAACGTTACTCGCAGCTTGTAAACTATCTGCGAGTAAAGTTGAAAGCCGGGCTACTTTAGTCGCTCTCGCTGACGTCTGGGATTGTTAGCTAATCAGCTAGCCATGTGTCATTATAGTTGCTAGTGAACTAGCAGCGAGTAACTTTGTGATTGCTGGTTTCATTGTCTACAAAATGTCAACGGAATTAGTTCGTGGTGGAGTACTTATTTTAGCTCACGCTATCACGAAAGAATTAAAAAAGCAGATATTGAGACTGAAAAGTGTGGGTCTTTGTCTTTTATATTCTATAGCAAAGGGTACTGCTGGTAGACATTAAGAAATACCACAATATTATTTGCGCTCCTCTTCATTTTAACGCCCAGCAATATTCAGGAGATGACAGAAAATACAACAACAACGTATTCATGACACGTGGTTTACTAACTAGCTAGTTGGATACTGAGCGAGTGGACAGTTTTGTGTGTCATCAACACTATCCCACTAGCCGACACGCTCGCTTCTAACCTCGCCAACTAGCAGCTTGTAAACTCGCTCAATGTAATTGAGGCTTAAGCTACTCCGAGCTGAATCCCAACAACAGAATGCTGCGGAACATAACAAATGTTCCATTTTGAAATATACTACAACTATAAATGCCGGATTTACCTACCCCGGGGCCCGCGGGGCACCAACAAAATAGGTGCCTACACAAGCTTAAGGAAACAAAAATTTGGTAACTAAAATAATTAATGAATTAATAACTTAAGATCAAGAAAACACTGAATATAGAAAATCCGGAAATATTCAATGAACTGATTTCACCGAAAAAACAAAAATAATGAATCGTCAATTCGGTTTTGGAATATAGCTTTGTATTTCATCAACCACAAGATAAGTATATTGCTATGCATGCAAACTGATAACAATATACAACAAAACTAAGTGGAAACGGATTTGACGATTGCAAACAATCAACAGAACGTATTATTGAACATAAAAACTCTGAATATGTTATCACATTTTTTGCAAAACCAGGAATGTCCAAGGAGAAATTGATCAAATTTTAGCGGAAGTAGACGAACAGCAATGTCTATATTGGCAAAGATTTTGGGAATAGTTATCAGTAGAATAAACTTTGACCAGCTGATAGTGGCATTACGTTATATGGGAAGATGTGTTTTAAATGAAAGATTTCTTTCATTCCAAATTGTGGCCACACTGGTAATGCGATGGCAGAATCTCTACTTTAACGTTTATAGTTTAGTAACATTGATATATGCGATTGTCGTGGTCAATCAAATGACAACGCCTCAGATATGAGTGGCAAGTAGAAAGGAATACAAAGGAATTCAAGCTCTAATCATGGTGAAAAATGATTTGTCTGTTTGTAGTTTGCTGTGGCCATTCTTTTTGAATTTCGTTGGCAAAGCTGGAGCTAATTCTTGGTTCCGCTGTTCATGTCGAGCTGATGGAACAAATCAGTTGTCCACGGTTATGACATAAAAAAAGTCCTTGCGGATATATCTTCAAGATCAAACCTGCTATACTTTTAGAGAAGATGAGCTAAAATTGCACTGTACTTTGAATTTTCGAACGACATTTAGGAGCAATTTAATGCCACTAACAAGATTTTACAAGACTCAAATGGTTCTAAATTGTGCAATTAAGATTATTTGTAGATTCTAAAAGAGAGAGGTTTGATAGATCAGCTGTCTGGATCTTTTACAGATATGATTCGTGCTTATGTTATTGTCTGAAATCGATTAGGCTTCTTGAATCATTTCGGATATACACAAAGCTGCAGAAAATTTAGTAAAAATAGACGGTCTAGAGAACAGCCTTAGGAATGAGTTGGTGCAGCTTGTAGCGTTGATAGACGTTTTTAAGAAGGACTATAATGTCGACAGCAATTTGTTTTAATGGTGTTCAGTTCTACTGGAGAACGTTCCTTTTCCAAATTAAAAATTATTGGAAATAGATTGCGCACAGGAGCGCACGGCCGGTATATAACCGCCGCGCCGGTTATATCTTTCATTGCTCAGCATATAGATATTTCCTTCGAGAAATTGATTTGAAAAAAATCATTTCTGATTTTGCCACGAAAAAATCTTGCACGGTGTTTTTCGCGTAAGTTTAAATTAATGTTGTTTATTTTTGATAAAAATTCATTTTTCGGTTGTCTAAACAAAATTTACTCAAAAGACCTACATCCCAACCAACCGGCGGCCCCCACAATTGTAAATCCGGAATGGACAACTATACTGTCTTGATAGACAAGCAACGATACAGAAGACAAGAAGGAGTGTAGATATTGTTCCATTGGTTCCATTCCGCAGTTCCAGTCATTTTGGAATAGAAGCCTCAAGTACACATGTCTCAATTATTACCTTTTATCGCTTTCTTCACGTTGATCAAGCTAGCCCTGATTACCGAGAGCAACTTGTTGTACCGTCCCATCTCTTGCACCAATACAGTGTTCATACTTTGGGTGTACGACGTTGGATACTTCTCCATGGCTGTATCAATGTCAAAGTTGGGCGGCAGTTTATTGAGTATGTCTGATGCGACGTCATTGACTATGTCATCGGACGATTTTCCTCCGCCACCGGATGTGACAGCGTCCTACAGACACGCAGATGGCTCGTGAGCATTGGTAATGGTATAACTATAGTTAGAACGAAAGCTAAATCTACCCTACGTACCAGTAACTTCTGTTGGTTTGGATTATTTAAAGATTGAGTTAGTGGTGTATTGGTGTGTTATGATTGTTTACCAACTTACTGCTAGCTCATATAGATCCTGATTGTGAGGCATGAAAAAGTTTTATTGGGTAATTATGTGTGGAATAACTAATCCATGCGTTACTTTGATGGTGGTAGCTGCTTTTTAATATAATTACTCATTTTGTGGTGAAGTATTATCATGTGAGCAGAGAAATACAACAGACATGTCGTGATACAAAATACGAATGTGAGAGAGACCTTGCATACATAAACTTTTCAATGACTTTTCCTGATTTTTTCTTGTGTTGTTAAGTTGTACTACCACCAAAGTAAAACTAGGAGATAATTCGAATGTCGTTTAGACATGTTATGTTGGATGCCTTACCGTTCGATCCTAAGTATGGGTGGGTAAAAACAAAGAGTATGTTAATAAACAATGTAGTAAATGTACCTCCGTAGTAAATGTACGTAGTTATAATGGAGTGATAAGACGCGTTTACACTAGGGCAACTGTTTGTGATATCTGTTTAATATTTTATTTTATTGAAGTTGTACTATAAATTTCTGTTGTCATTGCTTCGTGGTATTGCATGCTGTTGCTCTTGTTTAAACGTACTTTTATAGGTGGAAAGGTGGAATTGCGAAGTGTTTCTTATGAGCATTCGCAACAATCTAATGTGACTTACGAATCAAACGCAAACAGCTGAACTGGTGTGAATTATGAGGTTAGATACTTTAGTGTACTTTGAGTACAGAATCTAGGATAAAACCAGTATCAAGTAAATGAATTGGGTCATCATCATTTTCCGAAGAGAATATCAAAGGCACATAATTTTATTCTCTGTTACAAGTAGTAGTAAACTTTCGATAAGGAAATGCAGCGTTTAGAAGCTGCAGTGAGAGGTACAGTGAGACGGAAGATGGTACCAACTTCAGAAACGCCACATATCGAAAGTAGTCATATGAGGCATCATATGATAGCTCTTGTAAAACCAAGTATTGTCATTCGTTTTTATTTAACGTCTTTGAAGAGAGTTAATGAGAACCGCAGTATTCTCATTTCAGTAAAAAATAATAAGCCATTTTAGCAGATCCTGTGATACCTCACACAACTTACTTTATCTATCCTGTTTCTAATGTTTGTATCATCTTCCCTCTTTCTCTTTAACTATATATGCAGTCTGCAAACGATGTGCTACCGAACATGAGGTTCTTATCAACCGTTGGTCTACCATGAATTCGAAGTACACCCTTTAAGGGAATGTTCTCATGTACAGATCCTAAAAAGTAGCTCAAGTTTGGGACAGTTTTACAAACAAATTGTAAGAGATATTAATATATTTTCTTTTGCTATATATTTATTATACTTTAGTGTACAAAAAGAAATTGTGCCAGAAAAAAACTATATGCCAGAATTGGCTACTGTTGTAGGAAGTTTCAGGTCATGCGCGGCGTGCTGTTCTCAACAACGTGCACGAGAGCTCCTATAAAGATAACCGGAAATCGAAATTTCAAAGACTTTGGGTAACTAGATGAAATTAGTTGGAGGCTAAACCAACATTTACTTGAGAAACGTTGAAAATTGACAAAATGGCGGCTGTTTGTATTTTATGTTTGACTTTGTACAGCTTTTTTCGTTTTCAAATCGTTATAAATAATATAATATTGAAAAGTTTCACTTATAATGAGGTTCAGCCTCCAATAAACAGTATTCGCTCTAAGAAAAAAAAAAGAATAAACTCGTTAAGTTAAACGATTCAAAAGTAATCGCGCATGTCTGTTTGCAAGATACTTTCTAGAAAAACGCGTCGGTTGTATCGGTGTAATAAACTCTACAAGAGAAGGTAGAAACATTATACATTTTAAAGCTCCTTTTCTATATGAATTCAATGATATATAATAATTTACTCAACATAAGCACCTATACTATATCCAAATTTCACAGTCCTACTTTAAAACGTTACCGAAAATTATCAGTTGAATAAACACTTTCCGCCGTCTCATAGCAGAAAATTTTTACCGGAGAATACCATAGGCTATAAAACCGTAAAACTTGCGAGTATCAAAAAGGTGTTTCAGGGGCCTATTTTACACATTTCAAGGTTTCTAAATATGAAAGAAAAAAATTTTGATTTTTTCAACCGATTACACAAGAACGTCCCCTTAAATATTTACGCCTGATTTTGGAAGCAGTTTTAAAATATGTTTTAAGTCTATTTCTGGCCTTCTTCTTAAATGCCGTTATAGAATCCATCTTTTAATATAGTCCTTCCCTGAATGAATCCATTAGGTATACCTATTCCTGCTGTCAGTGTAAAATGATTCATTTTGACATTGGTGATTATTTCTGCTTTAATAACACATATCTTTTGTATGCTGCCATGCTGGCGTATCTGTTGGTCTCATGCTGTGATGACAGGATATGAAAATTGAAACCAGGAAGTGGGAACCCTTTTTCTTACCAAATTTGGTAGATAGGTTAATAATCTAAGACATACAAATTTTGAAAGAAAATTAAAAAATGTTTGTTTGTATTGTTGTTTGTGTAATGTTTCGTCTTTAATAATGTATTAACGTATTAGTAGCCTAGGACGTATTCCTTCTCTTTGTTCGATTTTCCCATATTTTCCCATATTGACCTATACATTTTATCTTAAGAAAAAAAATCATAATAACCTCAAATTGCAAACTCCAGTCGCCGAAAAAAGGGATTCTACCACTTCCTCAATATACCGCTCAGTTGCCATATTGCCTTGAATGAATGAATACAATATGAGATTTTCAGAAGCAATAAGGCCATATACTATTACATTTTTTTTTCGAAAATATTAATTTGTTGCTTGTTGGTATCCAAACATATCTAGAAAGTTTGGTTGAATAATTCTCGCCCCCCCCCCCCTTCTTGATTAACTTATAACATAACCATATTAACATATGGTTACCTAGTCATAATAAATCCCTATGTTACAAGTTAACTTTACAAAATTAACCAAGAATTTATGATTTTCTGGTGAATCATCTCCTACGTTAATATCACAAACGATTACTATATCTTGCACAGTAAGCTTGCGAACGCTTCACGTGCATCATTTAATCATCAACATCCCCCTGCACCAAAACACTCGCAATTTCACCCTTCTTCCCCACGCACTCTCCACCCTAGGGCATCAAAGAGAAAGCGAAAAAAAAACTAGAGCTAAGAGAGAAACAACGGCATGCGAGAAACCTGGGTGACTAGGATCGTGGTAAACAGGAGATTAGTTTCCTGCTGGTCCTTCATGATGTCCGCGTTCTCGTTCATCCCAAACACGCCGGGCGGCGTGATCAGCGGCAACGATTTCGTGTAGTTCATGAACGCGTCGTAGTCCTTCTGCGCAGGGCAATAGTAGACACCTGTAAACCGAACAGCACACGGTTAGCGGTTGGTTCCGTGTAAATAATGAATGGCAATAGTCTGACGGTTTGCATGTTTCCAAACGCAAATTGAGCCGGATAGACGGCGTAAAGTGAAGATGGCAACGTATCCAGTATGGTAAGAAATTGGCATTTTTGTACATTTCGACGTCATGAAAAGATATCTTCTTTCTGGTACAGCCAAAAGTATCGATGAAGGTAGATGTAGATGTAGATGTCCTACAAGCGTTTTTTGTCTAAAGGCAATAGTTTTAAACCTAAGTGGAAGTATATTGTCCCAAATCGCATGAACGCTCAATTACACTAGTCAACAAAAAAAATATTGTTTTTTCCGAACTGGGTTAAACCTTAAAACCGATATTTCCTGATTCGCCATGTTGAGAAGCATAAATAATTGCTAATTATTCTGTTTTCTATCTGCATTTGTAGTGGCAGCACAGCTTCAAAGTGTCAAAATTTACGTTTTTTGACAGATTTTGAAAATAATCGTACGATATAAAATTTTTTATGCAGTCTGAAATGCAAGCAACATTAAACTTTAAACTTTTTTACATCTTGATATATTTTAAAAGTATGAAATGAAAAACCAAGAAATAATGTAAGGTTTCGAAGCACCATCATTTGTACCCGAGTGTCAAGGCACAGGTCAAGGTGTTAGTGTAAAAATTCACGTTTTTTTCCTGTTTTTGATTCCATCTCAAATAATTAAATGAGGCGGTACAGCTATCCCAGTAGTGTTAAATAAAAGCTTAAACATTGAGCTTTAAAATTATGTATTGCAATATTACGTGCGAATTTTGTGAATCGACAAAGATGCGAGTTTACCAATACATGACTATATTGGCAAAAAATGCTTGTTTAGTAAATTGCACTAATCCTTTCTAATACTTGTTTAGGTGTCCCCTGTCAGTTGGTTGCAATCGTTATGGTTGCCTGTATATTAATGTCAATAAAGCTCTACTAAAATATTCTTTAATAAATAACACAACATTATCACAGCTACTAACAAAAATAACATTGGCGCGCTGCTATACGTGCGTCCGGTAAAAAGGTCGATGCTGCCCCGGTTTATATGATTCCTTAATTTTTTAGTTCATTATTTTAAAGTTCAGGGTTTAAGCTTCCATTTCAGGCTACATAGAGAATTCAGTGAGCTAGAATTATTTTTTGCGAGGGTATCAAAAAACTCCAAAAAACGCAATTGTTGACACTTTCGAGTAGTCACTGAAAAAGCAGAGAGAAATCAAAATAATTGACATTTTGGTATGGTTCTCAACATGGGGAATCAGAAAATGTATATCAGAACCCAGTCGCAAAAATACTGTAAACCGGTGTTATTATCCTTAGTTGTACTACTTGCCGATTAGTTCTTAATTATATTATCATACTGTAGAGTGTAGTCAATGAAGGTTTTTATTTCGGTATTCGTAAGAGAAAAATCGTTTTTGATGATTTTTTGTTATATTACATCATTTAAAGTCAGAAATATTCCGGTTAAGGGATGATTCATAAACGTTTCAAAAACTGCCAAATTGGTTAAATGGATCGCCGAATTAATACTAGCAAAGTTTGTATTTTTTACAAATATTGTGGATTAACGTTTCCTTCATATCACAAATTATAGCTCAACTTGTGGTAGGTAGCTACCTTTAAAGGCTCGGATTTTCTTCAACGTGGCTAACACACAGCTGTTCACTTTCTATGTGGTATGTCATAATCGTTAGGTATTCTTAATTAGCAATCCCAAAAACACCTAAGTAATATTTTCTCATTGGAGATGGGGCTTCTCATGTAACTTAAATCAAAAACTATTGGCTTTAGAAAGAAATAATACCAAATGAAAATGTTTAACGACATAACTTGTCAAATTAATATTTATAGGTTAATAATATGGTGACATACAGGAGGGATGTAAATTTTAAATAAATCAAAAATTACAGCCACAACCTGGATTTGAACCAGGGACCTTTGCGTTTCTAGCACAATGCTCTGCCAACTGAGCTAAGGTCCCTGGTTCAAATCCAGGTTGTGGCTGTAATTTTTGATTTATTTAAAATTTACATCCCTCCTGTATGTCACCATATTATTAACCTAGAAATAATACCAGTTTTTGACCGATCTGTATTTTGTTGCCAGTACTCCTGTGGTATAGGCCTTGTGGCCTTACTCAATTCACTTTAAACTGCCGAGATAGCGAGGAAGGAATACAATATAGCACCAGATTATATTGTTGTCACATAGAGTTACACACATGGTATATCTATGATATCCCATATCTTAGAATGGGAATCAGCAACACAAAAACTAGCATAATTTAGTCAGGAAGATTTCGAATAACTTTGCATTCTATTCTCGGCTGAGGCCGTTGCTTTACCAAAAATTTCTTGGTTCGAACCCCAGGTCGGGCATATGACAATTTCTATACTGCCCCGTGACACAGTGGGGCACCGCTGTGTACGGAGGCGACAAAAATGGTTTCACCAACTACTGCCTACAAAGAAGAAATTATTTTTATAATAATATAGATAGATTAAAGTTTGATTTCCCCAACCATTTTATAATTTGAAGCCGTTGTTGTTATTGTACACAACGTCAAAGTTTCGGTTACTCGCTAACAAAAACTGCGCATATTTTCCTAACGTATTAAACATCACCAGAAAGAGCATTTCTACAACATTTCAAAAAAATGCTAGTTTAATTTATAATACATTAATTTTGGTGAAAACGATATTCCCATGACCATGTTAAAAATAGTAAGTAATAACTTTGACTAAGTTTTGATCAATATCTTTCAAAGATATAAATGGCCTCCATCTGCCTACGCTGTCTAACATACCACCTTGATACCATTTTTATCTAGCTATACACTTATGCAGTACAATAACTTTCTTAGTAATTTACTTCTTAAGATATTTATACATAAGCAAATGTATCTTTAGTAATAAGAATTTATATTTGCCATTTTTTATCATCAATACTAACGTTTCAAAAACTTGATATTTCGACATTTGCTCGCAAAGCTTGGAATGTCCTGGAGTATCTTATTATACTTATTAGATGTTATGTTTAAATGACACACCTTACACTTTAGTATGATGGATGGTAGTGGTGCGTCTTAACAAATACACCATCAAGATCCACGTGTAATGTACGCCTAGATAAGCCAACAGTAATGGACGACCTTGCACGCTTATTGCCAGAACGAGAGGAAACGTTCAGATTTAGGCTTTCAACTTTACACGCTTGGATCAGATTTATGAAGTTAGTTCTTCACATTTCCTATGAATCTTACATTCAAAGAAGGCCGCAATTACAGAACAAAATAAAAAGGAAAAAGCTGCTAAGAGAAAACTAGTGCAGAATCGTTTCCGCCAAGACTTGGACTTGGTAACAAACCTCGTTAAGTTAGCTGCAATACTAATGACGGTAATACTGCAAGAAATTGTTTTCCAACTCCACTTGTACCTCTGAAATAACAGGAGTTAGTAACGAGTTGAGAAAAAGATTACATATCTAAGTATGTCCTGTGGTAAGAAAATTGATGCAACAAAATTTGGAGTTTACATATGCAACACAGCTGAAGTTTACATAAGCAAATACAGTTGGTACTACATATGCCCTCTTCAGTTCACAAAGTTCTTGTTTACGGAGAGAATATAACTAGATATACCATTTTGCCTCTTGGACAGCTATCTGAAGATGCACAAGAGGGTAAAAGTAAAGATTATAAACAATTGCGACCAATGAAGATGTTTTTCATCATTTTCTGCGTACAGCAGATCCATTTATTGATGTCGATGAAGGTCTATATTTACTTGAGGATTTAAATTATTATTTTCTAAAATATTTTGCAGTAGTTTTTATAATGTTTAACAGTTTTTTATGATAAACGTAGAATTAATTAAATTTTCGTTTTGGTTTAACGTCACGCGTAGATTTGCAATTTGTATTTTGAGTCCGCCATATTGCATCCGCCATTTTGAATTTTTAAAACTTGGCATCTGATTTATAATTATTACTGACAAAAACATCTTAAATACAAATTTCATTATAATTGGCACAAAAGCAAGCTTACGACTCAAAGTATTTGTTTGTTATTTTATAATAAATAAATTAATAACATTTTAATGTTGTTTTACAGAGATTAAACCTTAGTCCTTTGTTGTTATGCACACCAAAGTTTATAATTCATCTAAAAATGTTGCAGAATTTTGTCCCCGAAAGGCTATTTTTCCCCACTGTGCATCGCCGACAGTCGCATTGTCATACTACGTATGATAAAGTAAAAATAAAAAGAAATACATCTGTATTAGTTGCAGAAACAATAGAAAGTGGTTTCGTTTATCATTTTACTTTTGAAGTACGTTACTGTTTTGTAAATTTCTCATTGAGGACGATGTAAGTACTAATATTTTTCTGATTTCTGCAAACTACGATATTTTGGAAGAGTTATAAACCTAAACATCATCGCACAAACTTTTTAATACTAGGCCTGGGAAGGACTGCAAAAATGTTAAAGTAATGAAACAGCATTCAACACGTTACACCCACCAATTAATTAAGGAGGGTTCTCCAGACACATATCAATTTGACATTTTAACCCGTTTTTTAGAATACAATGCAATTCCGATATTTCCATTACTAAATTATGTGAGTTTTTTTGTTGCTTACCTCTAGGAACCAAGACAAATAGCAACAGATTCCAATCTTTATTTTATAGCATTTCTGGTAGCGCAGGAATGGTAATTTTGTTTTAGTTTTGAATGGGTTGGATTCTGAACACACGAAACTCGAAAATCGGCAATGTACCTGATTCGTCGAACGGGTAATTATCCGTTTCCACCAATTCCTTGCAGTAGAACACGTTCAGGACCGTTCTTAGGCACCTACGATCCCAATCGTCTGTCACCCTGCCACCATAGTTGCACTCTCCAGTCAGGTAACGTATAGCGTCATATTGAACATCCTAGGTGAAGTCGATCAAAATATTAATGTTAGCATACAATTATTATTGTCAGCGCACTCTGGAACAATAATACTCACGCAAATGCCCTTTGGCGTATGCAAAGGAAACACAAAATGAATTGTAAATTTTGATACCACATGCCATAGAATTACAAATCAATAACTTACCGAATATTCATTCAGAAACATCTGCAATTGCATCACACTGATCCTCAAATCAGTCTCGTTAAACTCGTATGGGATATTCCACCCCAACGGTCCAAACTTTCTCCGCTCTTGAACCAAGGCGTGGAAGAAACATAGCCCGTAAAGTAGCTTCTTAAAATTAGCATCCTGCTTACAGCTGTCGAACCATTCCAAATCAGAAATGGGATCACTCAAGTACGACCTGGTGACATTCGCCCTAAGACCTTTCGGAGGCTCATTCGTCATCTTAACACCGTTCTGCAAGACCAGCACAGGGAAATGTTCGGCCGGATACGAGGTCAGCCACAACCTAAAATCTGGATGAGTCGTATCCATAGTAAAGTTTTCGCAGATCTGGAATTGAGGATACGTAAACTATTTGATGACGTATGATAGAAACTCTAAATAACCCTTTCTAAAGTTGGCATGAAGCTTTTGGCCAAGTGACAATTCTGCAAGACCACCCAAGTACCGTTCTTCACTCCTTCGTCTATCAATCTAACAGCAATTGGTCCCTGCCCTTGTCCTAAAGACAAGGAGAACAACCTCGAGGTACCAAAGCCTTGATCGTCGGCAAACTTCAACAAAACCGCGGTCGGATCAGCGCCAGGAGTCAACACGAAAATCAGCGGTACAATGCACTGGGAATCAGCGTAAGATGAGGCCAGGTCAAATGGAGGAGGTTCGATATATTCCTTCCCCAAGTGTACTGAAATTATTAATATTGAACCATCGTATCCGTGAGATAGTCCATATCTCACCTTCCACAAAGTTTTGAACGGCTGGTACAATTTTATCCGGTCTGAGGACTCTTAGGACGACCATCCTCTGTAAATCCTGCAGCTTTGTTCCCCATGGTGGCGGATAAGGTTCCAAATGCGGATCTTGAGCGTCAAAAACTTTTCGCCATGCGGTCGCATTCTTGATGAAGCTGTCCCTGAAGCCTCTACAAGATTAGGAGAATTATCTTTATCAGAAAGATCACATATTGCATTCAAAGATAAATACTTCAAAGAGTCGTAATCGTCCAAGCGACACAACTCGTCCCATGACTTCTGATCCAACCAATCTGTTGGATTAACGTACGGATTGTCCAAACCGACACCACCGGTCAGCAAGAACATCCACTCAGGTAGGTTGACTTCATTTCGGCTCTTCATCAGATTAATCGTCAACAATAGAGAGAATAACAGCTTGTCCTTCTCGAACAAGCTTCTGCAGATATTAACATAGAGAGAATACGTAAAATGTTTCTCTAAATCCTTCAAGCGTTGGACAACATCATCAACCCTTTCCGTATTATCAATGGCAGACCTAAACAAATTCATAAACCACCCTAAAGAATACTGGTACATGGGATCAATGTTCGCCAAATCGACTGTGCTGAAGAACAATATTGTTGAGTGAATAGCAATTGGCCTGTATTCCAACCTAGCTTTGTCAATCTGCTTTTCTGTGACTTCAGCAACGGCTTGTTTAGCCGCGATATCATTCGACAACACTTTAGACGAACTCAAAATCTGAACACCAGTTTCGTCTTCTAATATATTGCCTTCAGATGTACTTAAAACCTCTAAAATTTTATCCTCGATCTCCTTGAGCATCCTCTTGTTCTCGGCGCCTTGAATAATTAGCTGATTCTTCTCAGCCTCTAGGTCAGGCCTCTCCTTAGCAACCGTAATGCCTAGAAGTTGGTCTTCTAGACCGACGCTGGTAATCATAAAATTAACCAGCGTTACTTTTACGGCAACTTCTGGGAGATAGTGAGGATTTCTTAACTTTGTCGTGATGTACAATTTGAAAGCATCGTTATATTCAACAACGGAATCGCCCAGCTTCAAGCATAATGCTCCACCTTGCTTAAACACTTGCTGGGAAAGAACTGGTTCTAATATGGCATCCAATTCTTCTCCAATGTTCTCTAATAATACCTAAAATGTTTGGTAAGTTTTGTTCATCATGATATATATTTTAATCACTCACCGGTTGTCCAAACTGAATAGCGTTTTCTAAAATCCTTACGTAGTCAGGTTGGTTTAGCCTGATCAATGCCAAATTGTTCTGCTTTTCCATATTCTTAACCCATCTATTAGCTTGACCTTGGGGGTCAATCATCAAAGCATACCTCCTGGCATTACTGAAGTAATAATAAATACAATAATCTACTGAATTACCCCTAACCAATAATACTTACGTGATGATAATACCATTATCAATACTGAAACTGTCGCTTGGCAAACCAAAAATATTCCATTGCCTGATAATAACTGGCTCACCAAGAACAGCAGTCAATTGAAAATCTTGCGAGCACACTATACCATACCCCGATAAGCTCTTGACCCAATCGGCAACCTGAATAGCTCTAAATTGCATGGTGAACGCTCCCAAATAGGCTACCACAGCTGAACTGATCAATATGTCACCAGTCAGCACCATGTATTTCTCGCCCAATTCTTTAGCAGTTGCGGACCACCTCTGTTTCTCACCCCCAAGACCACCAATCAGATCTTCAGCTCTCTGTAGCTTCTTAGCGCACAGGTCAGCCTCGTCGTTGAGCTGCTCAAACTTAGACTTCTCTTTCTCGAGTACTGCTTCCAGATTAGCAACTTTTTCGCGAGCCTCTCTCAGCAGAGCCCTTTTAACCTCCAAAGACGCCATGGCCTTGTTATAATCACCTTCGGCAGCTGCCAATGCCAACTTCTTCGGGGCGACAACTTTTGCTACCTTATCATACTTGGAAATTGCAATTACCCATTTGCAGAGACCTTCGCAAGCAGTCGACGCGGACCTTACTTTGTCCGGATCAAAGTTGTCATCGCACAAAATCTTATCGTGGAGCTTCTTCATGACAGGGGCCGGGATGTTATCCTTGTCAAAGTTGATAAGATTGTCGAGGAATTTGATGTCTCCCAAGACTCTCTTCGAAGGACCCCAATAGTCTTCCACTGTTCCTATGCCACTCGGTGCTGGAACCTTATCTGGTTTGACATCCTTTATCACGCACACCGCTTCCATGACTAGTTTCACGCCCTTGGGTGGATTCTTCATTGTCTTCACGATGGTGATATCCGCTGGTGTTAAGGTGTTCAAAGCGGCCAGGGCCTGGTTCAGGATGGGCATAGCTTCGGCTAAGTTTGCATCGCATTCGTCTTTGATAGCTTGAGCTGCCTCAGCCTAATCAAGATATTTAGTCAAGCCTGTAGCCAATGATGTACTAACGCGAAACATACCTGAACGTTAGCAGCTGCTTCTTCCTCCATCACTACTTTTTCCACTTCCGCTGCGTCTGCTGATTCGGCTTCAACCTTCTTCATGGTTATAGCTACTTTTTCGGCAGCTATGATCAACTGGGGCTGCAAAGCTTCTAAGCTAGCTTGCATCACTGAAACTTCAGCTCCCGCACCTAGGAGTTTCTCAATACCAACCTCATACCTCTTCTTTCCTTTCAATACTTCCCTAAATTTTTTATTAGAAATTTAGGATTACATGTATCTTGGGCTTGTCCATACTTACATTCTCTTATTTCCGAGAAATGCTTTGAAAGTATTGATTAACTCCAAGTATGACGTTGGAGTTACGTAATTCTTCCTTCCCAAACGCACGAAGTACTCAGCTGATAAAGACTGGGTTGAAGTGTGAAATAGTTGGCACATGTCTATGCATACAGATCTTTCTTTGGCGGAAAGTTCAATTTCACCCAAGAATCTGGTAGCCACAGCCAGCAATGCATCCTCCGGCCATGTCTGTCACATAAATAAATAAAATATATACTCCTATACCGAGAAGGAATGATTTTATTGACAATACCTGGAACCAGTCGATGGTACAACAATTAACTATCGCTGGAAATTTCCTTATCCTATTCCTGAACCCGTCTCCAATTGGACTCATCGCCAGTGTAAGATGCAATTGTTCCCTGACTATCTGGATGAAGAAGTTAAAAAGAGCTACTGGGCTACCGTCAGTTTGGAGGGATTTATCCCTTTGGCGATCGATCTGCCGCATTTTCTCGCACAGTTCCACTTTCTCTTCACCGGTGAATATATTAGGAACTTCTCCAGAGTTCAACAAGTTGCTAAGATCTTCCAGGAAGCTCTCCTCTTTTATCTAAATTACACGTGCTTAAACCTGATTATGATTTTCAGACGATAACTTACCTGACTGTCGGTGAACAAGAACATTCCGTGTTGATCAGAAGCGCTAGCCTTCCTCAAGATAACTTTCACGTCTTCGTGCCACTCGTACATTCCGTACAGTCTGGTGATCTCAACTTGAAATAATTCGTACTCCGAAATGTGTGCTGCCAAACGTGATAGTGACTGCCTACCGGACCCACCCACACCAACTAACAATGCGTGGCATCGGGGTTGCTTTACAATACGGCAGACTCTCGACAGATGTTCTATTGCAAACCTAAACAAGACCAAGTTCATCGGCTTCTTGGACATATTGTTGAACTCTCTTAAGTAACCGTCTACAATGTCAGTTAACTGGTCCAGATCAAGTACTTCGAAGTAGTGCCTTTGATCAGCTTTTGGATTTGCGAAGTCGCAGTACACCAAGTTCCTTAACTGAGTCTCTCCGATCTATAAGGCAATTGTTAACAAGGACTCAGCATTATCATGCATAATTACTTACTATTTTATTAGTTGGTGTGGCCAACCTTGTAAACATCTTATCAAAGTCTTCCTCCAATTTATCATCTGTTACCTCTCTAATGGCTCCAACTAACCATGTTCTATCATTGTCATCAACCAATCGATCACTGTATACTCTAAGCACTTCGTGCACCCACAATCTCTTCATAGCGACTATATTCTCCATAGCTTCGGGAACTGATAAAAGGACACCTTGTATAACCCTAGAGAAATCTCTCAAATTAAATAAGTAATGCGATTTTGCTGGAGTCGGTAGTAGGTTTTCTCGACTCATTTTGTAAATGTCCAAGGTAGCAAGCACGATCATATCAATGCAAGGGTCGAAATCCTTTGAAAATCCTCTAGTATCCAAATGCCACAGCATAATCTTGCTGAATATATTGATCATAACGTCATCTTGAAACTCGTCGATGCACAAGTGGTTGAAATGCCTTGCAAACCTGGCTGTAACCTCATTTCGACCAGCCCCAGGCGGACCCATGGCGCACATAAACTGAATATCTATCAGCTTCATGGGGATAATTTCCTTAAGGTCATACCACATCTGATGGTCAAACCATTGGCGCAACAGTTCAATTGGCGGCTGAGCTCCGTATATTTCCTTCAGAGGCATGCTGACGTCATCCACGAATATCACGCTCTTCTTTCCAACGGGCGGTCCATAGACACCTTTACGTCTCTTGTCCAATTTACTCATGATTATTTCTTGAGTTTGATTCGCGGTTGTTTGTGCGGAGAAATTGATAAATAAAGGTTTATAGATGTTGGTATTGTTTTTCTTGAGAAGAAAATCAATTACGTAAACGGACTTTCCGGTACCAGTTGGCCCAACGATCATGACACATTTTTCATGTTGGACCAGTAGTTGCATGATAGCGATATTCCTCACGGTTTCGACAGTGGGGACAATAATCTGGTTCACTGGCACATCTCTGGGTATTGGAGGAGCTGTAGCTAGTTCATCAGTCCACGGTTTCCATTTACCTTTACCTTCTTTAATATATCGGTAATCAAATACTGAATCCATGGCTGGCAAAGTGAATATATACGGTTTATCAGGTTTTGGAATATCATATGGGATGCCTAGGGCTTCTTTGACATTAGGCGGGAAGTCCCTCTCTAGCAAAGCCCTAAACATCATATTAAATTTAGATCTACTATCTGCCTCCAAGGTGCCACCCATGGACCATATACAAGAGAAGAAGAAAACGCCTTCCAGCTGTGCCCTAATATCCAAATCCGTAGTTTGCTCCATGTATTTCTCATCGCTGAAATCATCGATAAAGCAGTCGTACAAATTCATTGTGGCTTTCAAGAGATTTGAGTTTGACGTAGGGGCTATTTCCTTAACACCTCCTCTCCTTATCAACCAGATTAAAGGATCGCAAAATCTTTTGAACAACCCTTTTAACATAGTTTTGTGGAACTCGTTGATGGTTGGTGGTAAAAGATTAATCCAAGATAGCAACAACGGTTCCCAGCCCAATGACGACGGTTCCATGTATATCATACCACACCTAGAAACGGTAGCCGGCGATGCTACCTCCAAGTCCATTGGTTCAAAGATCAAATTCGTTGTCGGTGCCAATTGTATGATCTCTCCGGACATCAAGCATAACTTCTTGTTATCATCCAAGACAGTGTTCATGTTCTCGATCCAGACTGCATCTACTGGACCGTCAAAGACTAACCACTTTCTATCGTCAGTAGGGGACATGGCGAATTGACGATATCCCACAGCTAAAACACCATCCGACCATTCGTGGGAAACAGGGTCAAACTGACCGTATAGCTGCCCCATGGTAATCGATTTTGGGTTGATAATCATATAGACTGCCCTATGCTCGTCCATACCGCCCTTTAAATAAACAAAGTTATGAAAATATAACGACATAATACAGAAATAGTACCCTTTCTTCCACTAATCCCAAAGCATCCGCGAGAACTCTGTAGCAAGTAGTTTTGCCACCAAATGGCAAGCCTACTATCATCAAACCATGTCTCACGATGATCATCTCGTATAATTGCTGAACCTTCTCCAAGAACACAGGAGTGTTTTGGAAATTGTTGAGTTTACAAATATCATCAACCGCTTGATTCAAAAGAACGTAGTCCGGTTCAGGTAGAATGACTCCAGGAAATAAATCAGATGTAATACCCTGCGTGACAATAATTAGTACAAATGTCAAGTATTTTGAAATTCGAATATTTACCTGGAATAATGGGACATCGTGGTTAAGGAATTTCGCCAAGTTAATATCCTTAATGGACCGTAACACCAAAATCCCTTCGTTCTCATCAGGATACCTCAGCTTCAAAGCTCCAGCTGCCCTCAGCACAGACTTCACGGCCCTCATACCGTAATCGTAATGGCATTGAGACGACAACTGCTCAGAGCACAACCTGTACGTAGCAACGATCTTTACCGCCATAGGCTTAGCCTCCAGAAAACCACAAGCATACAGCTCAATTTCTGATATCAGCGCGTAATCAGGCACCATCATAGCTACTGACCTAAACAACGCCTACAAATCAGAAACATTATAACGACCGGGGGACTGAAGTATTATGTAACAAACCTTGAGATTATCGGGCAATTCGGATCTTCCAGCGTAACCTGGATTCATAGTGATGAAAACAGCGCAAGTTGGATCCAGCGTGATTTCTGTACCTTCGAATACAAGCTTCTCGGCACCGGCATTGATAGCTCTTTGAATGGTCAAAATCTGCTGTGCAACTACCGATAGTACTTCCAGGTCGATTCTGTTGAACTCGTCGAAGCAAGACCAGGCACCACAGGATGCCAAGCCCTTGAAGAATTTTCCCAGGGCAAGGTAATCGAGACCATCCGAACAGTTGAAGACGACGCACTGTTTTGCTACGGCCTTAGCTAAATCTTTCGTAGTTTCCGTCTTACCTGTCCCCGCAGGACCTTCAGGAGCCCCACCTGTACAAGCTCAAGGTTAGTATATATAAAAGCAAAAATAAGTAGAACAATAACCTAAATGCAAGTGTAAAGCCCCAAACAATGTCCTGTAGCAGCGGTCAGTCAAAGGCGTCACCACCAATCTAGCAACATTACCCAAATATTCATAGCCGTACATCAACGTCGAGTTGATCATACGCGTAGCCAGTTGCTTTTCCTGTAAATCAAAAGTATGAATATTGCCAAAACTAAATTATCAAATCTACCTCCCAATAATATCTAAGTTGGCACAACCAGTTGAAGTCATTCACATCACCAACTTCAAGCTTTATAATCTCCGTCAGAACATCTCTAGCATGAACATCCAAAACAACCAAAGCACCCAAGGTAATGCGATTCTGTAAGCTAAGTCTCCCTCTAACTAAGTCAACAATCTTTCCAATTTGTTTGTTGGACTCCGCCAAATATCGCTCCATGGCCTGCAAAGACTCGGTTATGGAGTTATGCACTTCAGTCGTCCAGAAAGCCATAGCAATTGATTGAACCTTAAAAAAAACACACACATAAGATAATACAAAACCACTTCACACTACACAATTAAACACTTACGACTTGACCTGGCCAGAGCAATACCCATACTTCTCTCTCTTTTTGTGGATAATCTTCAACGGACCCACCTACCATCTCGTAAACAGACTTCTTCATGTCCTTCTCCAACTCAAGTAACCACTTCTCTACCTGTCCCCTGGCGGCGCTAGTCTGAATCACATCAACGAGTGGAACAATTTCACCTTCGCTTGATCTCATCTGCGTGACATCCAAATCCTCGGTAAAGGTCAATTTGGCCATACCTTCGAAGCACTTCTTCAAGTGAGGCTGTACTCTTGTTGGATCCTTGGTTTCAGACAATATCTCCAATAGTTCGTCATTGGACAAGAAGAAGAATCTTGGGAAGTACAAACGCTTCTTTTCCAAGTAGTCATTCAATCCCTTCTGAATAATCTCCAGTAGACTGTTACACTTCTTGAGACGCTCCAACATCTTATCGATCTCGACGACTTCCAATACTTTAGGCTCAATGGAGACAGCCTTCATTATATCGCGCCAGATCTTATCCACAGCAGTAAATCTTCTGCCTTCTTCTGGCATCTGTTGCTGAATATCCGGAGATGAAAATATTGGCTCGAGATACATCCAAGTGGATTGCACCTTCAACCAATCGTCCAAAATCTCCTGGAGTAATTGAAGCTTTGCTTCCCATTCGCTAAAAATAAAATGGAATAAGCAAAACATTAACTATAAAGTATCACGGTTACAGTGTTTCCTTCTCAAATGGTTTGATGTAAGGAGAATTCTTCATTGTCTGAGTCTTGATGATGTGGTCGTCCAGTTGGACTTGAATTTCATCAACAGCGGACAAGATGTAAGTACCAGTGTCCTTATAAACCAAAACACTGAAGTCCACGTCCTGCCATTCTGACTTCATCTTCGAAAGGGCCTTCTCCAAATTATTCTCTTTAGTCGCAGCTTCGGATATACTCTCAAACTTATCAATGTAATCATCCAAACCATAATCGATGACCTTAGCCAAAGTGAGATCCGCGTCGGGTTTGATGGGGAACCCAACAATCTCAGAAACTTTCTCCCAGTGACGCTCCTTCATTCCAGGATTTCCTAATGTCTGTATTATGGGCAGGTGCTCCTTAAATTCTTCGATTCTCTCGCGTACCGTTCCAGCCAAAATTGCGGTAGCCGGTTTATCAACGAAAACCTTTTCCAACTTGTAAATCGTTCTATAGAAAGTTTGCGTATCGGTTTCTATATCGTCAGGGGCGTATGAGCCAACCCTGGCTCCCATCCATTCGTCGTACTTTGTCAAGAAATCCGTGGAGTTGTCGTAGAGTTTCTTAAAAGGCATCAGTTTGTCGTGGATCTGTTTCCTCAAGGGATACTGAGACTGCTCAAACTTGAAGCATACTTCTTCTTCGTTGAAACGGTCGATCCTCTCCATTGCGGCAATTAACCTGTTATCCAACTGCGTCGCTTTCTTATGGTACTTGGGCAGATCTTCAATGTTGCCGTTATATTGCAGTTCGTCCACCATTCTGGCGTAAACGTTAAGGTCGTCCTTGAACTTCTGAATCCTTGAAGCCAGAGAGTCCTGAAACTCTTGCATCTTCTGGTCTATCATCTCTCTATGCTCTTCTATAGTTCTCGGCATGCGAAGGTACCTAAAAATCATAATGTGGTGTAAGTCCATTTTGCAACAAGTATAATTAGGATGGAATAAAAACCTCTTTTTGCAAAATAAAATTAAATTTACTTCGGACGCGTTTCGGGTTATGAGCCCATCATCAGCGTGTAGAAATAGTCAAACATCATATCGAAATAATCATTGTCGGTGTATTAAAGCCCTGTGAACAATCACAAACGTGGTAATTCAGAAGAGAACGCAGATAGGAAAAGCATGGAGACACAAGCCGCGAACTTAAAACGAAAATCTGACGAGAACGTAAACAACATGGACGCACAACAGGCAAGAGTGGTCTCATACAACGGACAACAGTGGTCTGACGACGACAGCTGTCGTCGTCAGCTGTTGCTGTAGCAGACCACTGTTGCCCGTTGTGCGTCCATGTTATTTACGTTCTCGTCAGATTTTCGCTTTAAGTTCGCGGCTTGTGTCTCCATGCCTTTCCTATCTGCGTTCTCTTTTGAATTACCACGTTTGTGATTGTTCACAGGGCTTTAATACACCGACAATGATTATTTCGATATGGTGTTTGACTATTTCTACACGCTGATGATGGGCTCATAACCCGAAACGCGTCCGAAGTAAATTTAATTTAATTTTGCAAAAAGAGGTTTTTATTCCATCCTAAAAATCATAACTATGGACGAATATATAGTTAAGATAGTTGTGGACGTACCACCAGAACGTCATGTTATTCTGCTTCATCTCTACCGGTGTAAACAATGTGTAATCTGACAGGAATAGCATGTACTTGAGCACTTCTCGAAGACGGTCCTCCATGGTGAATAGTACAACCGCTTCAACGTTGTTGACGAAAGCTATCACCTCCATAAGCTCTTCAGTTGTTTCCGGAACTTTGAGCGCCTTATCTGATATAGCTTGATATTCTTCGCCCAAACTATAAAAGATGTATAGCTTTACAAAATATACATATTTATATATATGTACCACTGAACTTACACTTTGCATAAAAGTTGATAATCTTTAGTGCATCTTTGCAACAGAAGTTCTTTCAAGGTATCGGCCGCCATGACCAGCCCGTCAATAAAATCTCCCCTGCGCATATCGTACATCCCAATGGTGATGACGTGTTCCATTTTGATGGGAATATTTTCCTGCATATCTTTTAAAAAGATGATCCTTTCAACGTATTCATCAAAAGTGTGCTCTTCGGCTAAAAACTTTTCGACTCCCTCTTGAGTTTCTCCATTCACTAAAGACATGTACTCGTCAAAATCTTGGACTCTTAACTCTGGCCCAATACGTTGATCTTCAAGCATCTCCAGCAACTCAGTCCGGTATTCAGAAACCAAACTCTCCGGTATGACAGGCTGTAATTGAGGTTATTATTTTCAACTACTATAATATGTTCAGATGGTCCGTATGTATACCTGCAAATTAACAACTTCGCCCTGATAGTCGAGATATAACTGGGTCTCCACTCTAGGTATAGTCATGACGGCGTTGACAATATCATCCAGGACATTCGTCAGTTTCGATTTGAAGTTTTTGAACGGAGGATCAAAGGCTATGAGAGGCCCCTTCTGGACTAAATTTATCTCAAATCCTCTATTCTCATACTAAAAATAAAAAGTAGACTCTTGGTTACCATTAGTTTTGTTTTGCTTACCAAAATATTGGTCATGTAAAATGTGTAATCGTAAAGAGACTTCATGGCTAAGCTTTGAAGATGATACGTCATCAACGACGACACGCAATCGTAAAATTTCTTCATCCTTTTCGGAAATGCTGGATTCGGCAGTCTGTTCTTCTTGCTTCCGGCGAGAAAGATGTCAATGACGGATTTATAATACGAATTTACCAAAACATCCTTGCAAAGCTCAATCTGTTTGGCTGATACCCAATTAAAGTCCAGAAGGTCAAAGGCACCTTTATGGTTCTTTAACTCTTGACAGTTCACAAGTCGGAGATGTCTGGAAAATAATACTTTCGAACTAATACACTATTAGGCGCTGCACAAATTACCTATAATTGACATACCACAAATCTACTAAAGCATGAATGCAGGGATTTGTGATATGTAACGTCCTGGCTAGTTTTGGTCGCGCCAGCTCAATGCTGGCCTTCCACAGCACGCACATCTCAGTCAACTCTCTCCTTTCTGGAGATTCAAACTCAGCAGTGGCTGACTCTATAAAAGCTGGGTCTTTTAACACAAAATCGACTATGGCTTTCTTTACGGCCATCATGAAGTCTTCCTTCATCTCTTCCACTGCCGCCAAGAGTGTCTCCTTCCATTTTTTCAGTCTTTTTGGAACCAGAAGCAAGATCTGCAAAAAGATAGGTCTTAGAACATTCGGAACAGTTTACCTTGTTCATCCTGACCCTATCTAAAACTCTCTGATCCAATGGTGCAACATGTATGGTATCCACACCGTGCCTAATGTAGTAATAGTACCGCAAAATTTCCTTTTCTTCGGCATTCGGAATTGAGGTATCGTCGCTACATTCCTCCTCCTCTCTCTTACAAATCAAATTCACCAGGCGTTTTCGGAACTCTTCGCGACGCTGCCTTTGATGTGTGTACGATTCGAGTAACGCTTTCTGTTCAGCAGCTATTACCAAAAGGATATCACTTAATTAACAATCCACCTACTAAACAAATAGCGTACTAGGTTGTGAATGCTTATAACTATTGCTAAAGTTGTAGGTAATTAATCGAGGTAGTCAATCTTAAACGTAAAGGCAATATTGAGTACAAATTGCCAAATTATATTATACAGTGTGTCTTCACCAGACTGGCCTAACTTAATTTTATGTGCAGATATCAGATGTTTGACGTTTAACATTAGAACGGTCATTTATAATGCGAACCTACAATCGTTTAAGATTAGAGCACCCCACAGGAGCGAAAATTTCTAATGTCACCCGACCGGTTGACGTGGAATCGCAAAACATTACTTGAATCAATTATACCGGTCTTTTTTTATGGTAAACTTGGCCGCTACAGTGTGGTATTTTTATTTTTACGATTAGAGTGAGTAAGATTTGAGGAACGAAGGTTAATGTCTGACCAGCACAATAAAATTGTTCTATAGTTTTTCACTAATTATAAATTTGCCTGATAACTTTAATTCTAGACGTTTTAATATGCTGCTACGAGAACCACTATCGATTGATATCAGTTTCATCGACCGCATTTGATCTTTATATGTGCTAATAGGAGAACGAATTATGGCAGATAATTTCTTTTACTGAAACATTTCTAATTCCGACGAGGCGACGTTCACCATAAACGGACTGTCAGCACAGTTGTCAGATGGTTGTGGTTGTCAGCTCCCTGAATTGCAAGCACAGGTCACAAGAAAATCAAAATTTCCGAATTACAACGCAAAGTACAAAAAAGTAAATATTTGGTGTAGGATTTATTACTTATACGAAAATACCTGGCCTAGTTTTTTGACGAAACTGTACATCAAAACACTTATTAAAAACAAGTCAGGTACACCATTTGATATCTGAGCATTAAATTACATTTAAAATAAGTATTTTTCATGACGTTTTAAATTTAATTGTAAAAACAACTGACAGTTTACTCTTGGGGAAATTTAACAATTTCTTGGGCAATGCCGTCATACGAAGAAGCAACCGTAGACACGTGCTTCGGACTATTAGTCCTCATCAGTACGGTATAGCCAGTTTATGGTCTCCATTTGAGTGTCCATCTTGCTCCTTGGCGATACCGTACTGATGAGGAATAATAGTCCGAAACACGTGTCTACGGTTGCTTTTTCGTATGACGGAATTGCCCGACAAATTACCTTTCTCCTCGAATATCTCACCGTCGATTAACCAGTTTTCCTTAACAATTTCTTGTTTAGGACATCCAAATATCTTTATAAAGAATGACTTTTTCTCAAGAAATATCAATATTTGATCCATTATAGCCTATAGGTTACTTACATTGATTTTCTACTGTCGTCAAATTTTAAATAATTATTAAACTAAGTGTACGTATAGATACTTCCTTCCTTTGCTCATTGTAATGAAGGAATACTATTTTGTTGTGTATTTTCGTACAACATAAAACTGGTTGGAAAACCAGCTTCATGTACGTTTGGTATATATATTGGGTTCATGTACTATGAGAGCTAGTTGGAAAATAAATGATAAATACTGAAGTTGTGTTTCTATTCAACTATAAAAACTATAGTAACTAGTGGCAAAGTTATTACACTCATAATGCCGAATATTGTCGAAAATTTAAGGTTAAAAACATAAGCAAACTAGCAAACTATACCGAAACCATACAAATTGGATTCGGTGTGATAAATTGTCCATTAGTTGGCTTTGCATGAATGCCATTGATACATTGGTGAAAGAAAAAAAAGTTCTTTCAATATACGATTATGGTTCATACATTGCAATTAGAACAAGTGCTAAGAAAATTAACGAAAATAGGACACCTTTTCTTTGGGCCAAAGCAACTTTTCTTCTGTATCCGGGATATCCTGAAGCCAATGTCGGCTTCATCAATTCAGGCGGCAATGAAAAAAGTGGCGTCGATTGTATATTATAATCTGATGGCAGGGAGATTTTCGGAATCTTAATTCTGACATCTCCTCGATCCTCCAACAGCTGTCTCTTCTGCTCGATCTTTTTCAGCAATCTATCACGTTCCAATTTAGTTCTCGACGCCATTTCGGTATACGCCGCCGCAGCAACTGTTTGGGGACCGCTGATTCGAAACTATTGCATCACGTCTGCGCGCCGTCACCCGGTTTTGAGGTTAGGAACGACCGCGCACACCAAATAACCAGAACCGGCGATTTACAAACGACATAAATGGTAAGTACGAACCGAATCGCTCAAATATTTACCCCACATTCGCCACAACATCCATGAAATGTCACTACAACCAGATTACCGAATTTCATTCGAAAAACTTCAACTACCACTATTTCTAGCAAATCTCAAAAATGTCAATACTGTCTTTATTTACTCTCCATGACAACTCTTGAAAACCTTAAACTGTTAAAATTTATATTTTCGGTTCTTGTACAAAATGGATTTTATTGATAAAACTTACACTTACATCTACGACGTATGCTACGAGTACCTCATCGAACGTAACTACATCAAATACCTGTACATTATTATACCGTGCGTTGTCATCCAGATTCTGGTACGAGTATGCAAGAGTTTCATACGCAACGTCCATACAAATGAAGCGAGATGGGCCATCGAGAAATCACTATTGGCAAAGCTGCGGAAAAAGACTGGCTACACGTTTACGAACTGCAAGAAGGCCCTGGAGATGCACAACAATGACATCTCAAAGGTATCATCGGTGAAATGTCAAGATTTTGTGTTTTTTAACAATCTTTTACTTCTAGGCTGAAGCGTGGCTTCAGGATCAAGCCCAGCAGTTAGGGTGGGCCAAGGCTACCAAATTGGAAGGCAGGCAGACAGCTCAAGGTTTGATCGGTGTCGCTGTCCAAAAAGATGTTGGAGTTATCATCGAATTGAACTGCGAAACTGATTTTGTAGCAAAGAACGACATATTCCAGAATGTGGCCGATACAGCTGCTAGTGCACTTTTGAAGTACTCGCAGAAGCAAACGTTGGCTGGACCAATCTCTAAAGTAAGTTTTACTGAAACTATAGTTTAATAAAAAAATCTTGTTTTTCTAGTATTTGATTTGAATTTTCTTATTTGTTAATAATTCAATGGATATTACCTACCATTTTAAAGAAAAACTAATGAAAAAAAGGACGTGTTTGATGCAATGTATCGGACCGCCATTTGGTTTAGTTACGTTTTTAATTACTGTCTTTAAGAAAGTTGATGCAGAATATTCTTAAAAATACAGAGGTTTGGTTATTGAGCGATGCCCTCCCAAACCTACATCTTTAATTATTTTTAAGTAATTCTTTGTTTATAATGTACCCACAGTCTTCGTCTATTATGTGATGCATAATTTGTTTTGCTAAGCTTAATATTTTTGGTGATATTGACGAAAACATGGGTGTACACCAGGGCTGTGGAGTCGTTAAAAAAACTTTCGACTCCGACTCCAGATAATTTTCGTAGTCCGACTCCAACTCCGACTCCAGCGAATTTGACATAATCTAATTGTAAATAAAATAAAAAAAGGCCTGTTGATCGGACCACAATATTATGAGCATATTTAAGGGCATTTTTTTTATTTTTTTAGCAATATTTCTGAAATCATTAGAAATTCAACTGTTTTCTCATTAGAGACCACATAATTTGAACTAGATTGTGACGAATTCTGCGAATATGTGATTTTTAGTTGATCGCTAGAAGACTATATACAACAGCCACAAAAAATCTTAAAATCCGTCACCTACACTCGGCAGAATTGAGCCGGATATTTTTTATATTATCGGCAAATGTTCCAAGATCACTTTAACATATAATTTGAATGGAATCACCTAAACATTTCGGTGTAAATCTGATTACAATATTATGATGTATATTTTGTTGCCTACTCAATCCGAAGCTCACGAATTTCACAATCTCAGTAACAATTTAACTTCTCTACATATTTTGTTAAAGATAAAAGGGATGTGATACTTTTGTAAATTTGTTCATGTGCCGAAAAAGGGAATCAATTTTGGTTACAGGTTTGAAGTTCTCAAACATTAAAGCTAAAATTTGGCAAAGTTTTGCTAGTAAATCATTATCTTTTACAAACATTCAGATATTGGAGCAAGTAAAAATAAAAAAAAAGTTGAGAGTTAATAATTCGACTGTGATAACATCACGTTGTTTCTTCTGGTACCAAAGTTGTAGGAAACTATTTTTTATTTTTAACATTGTAAGGGAATATTTTTAAAATACTTTTTGCATTATTTAATGCATTGTTCAGTTGCTCTTTGTGGCCGAAAGAATAGGAGTTAATTTCTTGATTTGGATGACTAAGGAAAACCACACATTGTCGCTTCACTTTGAAATGTTCTAATTCGTCTAAGTATACTTCGAAGTCCGATTCTTTTATTTGAAGATGATCGAGCTATCATAATTAGCACGTTCGTTGTTGGAAATTGGAAATAAACTATATATGCGATGCGGCAAGCGACTCACAATAATCATTTTTCTAATTATGACGCACCATCAACCTGTGTCTTTTGTAGTTAAATTATATTTACATATGTAGGTAGGTACTTTGTAAAAGACCTAATAATATGTTTAGTTAATCGTTTACTATCTATTGAGGCAACCATCACGCATGTCTATCTGACAAGTCCTATCTTATTTTGACCCGCTTTTCAAAATTGTATTGTAATGTTCGGTTTTCCAAGATACACCACCCATTACCTACACTACGCGTCAGAGAGTAGTGCTTGTTTTTATTGCAATTATTGATTCAGTAATTCTTTTAGCATATCGTCGGATGTTTTCATGAGATACGAACGGAAACTCATAGTGTTTTCTTTTGGTAAAACTCGGGCGCACTAGCCACTAGTTCGAGTGCACTAGTGCAATTTTTCATGAGTGTAGGGCAAGCGAGTGCGATTCCAACAGAACACATTGGAGCCATATTGCCATATTGCAGTCGCCAACACGAGCTCTCGGAGCTAATGGAGAAAAATGTTCACTGAGTGCAGATTTTGTTGCACTGTTGGTTTTTCAAGAGAACACTAAACACTCTGTGAAGACAACCAACAGAATGCATACATTATGCACTGGTGCGCCCGAGTTTTACCAATAGAAAACATTATAAGCAAAAATTGGAGAATTTTGAAATTTATTGAGAAATTTGTTTTTGGGTGGCCTGTTTTCTCTGACACGCAGTGTAGAGTACAATTTCGAAATTGCGTTATAATAATTTTGTTAGATTAGGTGTTCATACTATAAAATGGGCCGTAGGTTCAAAGAAGCTACTGAAATATTTTCTATTTATTTCTTACTGTTCTTTTAAAAAGTAAAAAAAATCTGATGTGGCCAGGCACATGACTTTATCATACCATATATGAAATTAATAGCTTAGCTGCATAAGACACTATTTGATCGAGATCGGCCATGCTTGCATTAAAATAGAACTACTAGAACTAGACAGATATGTCGATTAAAGCTGCGTTCGGATATTGTACTCGGTTGACACCGGGTACACCGTCCAAATGACACTTACGTCTTATTGGGTGTAAAAAGTGTAATGTAATATGCGAACGCAGCTTATATTGACAGAAGTTATTGTCAAAACATTAGCGTTTGACACCAAGACTACCTACTGTCATTAGAATCAAAAAATCTGACAAATCCTGGCTACTAGTTTTCATGCAGTACGACCGATCTCGTAGAAATAGAATTTGCTCATGCAGCTAAACTATTGATTTTACCAAAAAATGTCGTTGTGATAAATAATTCAGAATTTCCTCATCTTTAATTTATTATTTAACTATTTCGACGAAATTCCAGAAATGGCGGCTTATTTGCAAAATCTTTCAAAAACCATAAAAACTACTACACAATTGCCACTAATAGAAAATAAAATTAAGAATATTGTGATTTCTGATCTCTGATTCGAGTTTATTAGTACTAAAACAAAAACAACCTTCTGTTATAATGTTTCTGGAAATTATGGTTTAAAATTAAACATAACTTTAAACATAATTGTTATTACAAATAAGATATAGAGAAATAGTAATGAAACAAAGTGCCTTTTCGACGCTAATTTCAGAATACAAATTCTGTTTTTGGTCACTGGCTTAAATCACAAAAGATCAAAATAAAAAAAAAACATGTGTCATCTAAAAGGCACACACAACACCTCGACACTGCAAATTTTTGAAAACTGATAATACTTTGTTTTGTTGAAACAAATGAAAGAAAGGAAATCATTTTACAGTGTAAACAAAGTTAATTTCCGTATCATTGTAGGGGAGAGAATCATAATATTATCGATGGACTGCTCGCCAAATTCTTAAAGTATGTTAAACAATTTCTTACTAACACACATTCTTAAAAGAAGTTAAATAGTTCGTTTAGTTTGTAAATACTGAAAATATTTATTTGTGTAAATATGTTGTCCGTGTGCGTGTGCAATATTTTGTATGGTGCGAATTTATTGTAAACTCTTGACATAAATGATTAATGTTTTACCCATTTGTTTTGTGCGGTGCGGAGCCCTGACCATATACATGTCACGGGCCCGCAAATTTCTCTCGGCGGCCCTGCTAACAAAAATAATATTCTTTAACATAATCTGAATTAAATAAAAAGATAAACATTGTTATAGGTCTATATTTTTATATGTTTGTCATTATTACTTAATGTTTTGAGATCAACAAATACCAATAAATATTCTAACGCCAATGGAAAGTATCTGTAGAAATTATAGAGATTTTGGATTTCATTGGTACATTTTTGGATTAGAGCATCAAGCAGAGTCTCATAACATAAAGTGCATGCAGTGGCTGCATGTAGCACTCAATGTAACAATAATATTTCAATTGGGTGTTTGCTATTTTATCAAAGTAGGCCGATCATTTTTCAAATTTGCATATCGCCATAGCTTTTTATTCTGAACAAAACTTCTAAGTAAGATGTTGACGTACTGTAAACAGAAAAGGTACTTTACCTGCCACAAAAGGATTTTTTTAGTCACTGTCAAGACACACTTGTGTTTTAAAAATTGAAAATATGTTCGTTATTAGTCTGTAACCAAGCAGGGCTAAACCCCGAAAAATTAAAATTAATATCAAAAATGTTTTACCCTTTATAAGAGTCGTTTCACCTATCCGGGGACAACTGTATATATACAGGGTGTGTATAAATTGGCGGAAAAGCTACACGTGGCGGTGTTCTTCGCAAAATTCTGAGTAGACAATCTATAATCTAAAATGTTGTACCGTGCTTCTTGAGTCTTCACGAGGTCTCCAAAGTCATGATATCCGATCTCTTGAATGGTGTTATTATTTGAAATCTATTGATGGAGAACCTGCAGTTTAGAATAAAGAACAATATTGAAAATTTTTCTTTTCCTAAATGTTATCTTTCTGCCTAAAAAGTATGTTTTTAATTTCGGTATTTCGTTAATTTTGTCATAAAAATACATTCGGCAACACTGTAGAACATGGGTAACTTAATTTTGGCATTTGTCACTTTTGACAGTTGTATAATCAAATTAAGTAATTTGACTTGTTTGTGCTAATTTCGTCAGTTCTACCGTTCTACCGTGATTATTCCTACAGTTCATTAGTTAATTAGTTTATTAGTTATTGTATTTTACGTTATCTTTTCGTTCGTTCAACATGGAATATACGTTTAATGAGTATGCCGATATGTATATGGTATACGGACCCATTGTTTACAGTGCATAGTAACACGAACACCTGTTGGATTCAGCGTTGCCAAATCTATGTTTCTTTCAAATGGCTCCTGAGGGCACAATAATGACGCTACAACATTTTAGTATAACGATTGTTTACTCAGAATTTTACGAAGAACATCGCCACGTATAGCTTTTACCGCCAATTTATACACACCCTGTATATAAAGAGTGTCAGTTCTTGCAGAAATCTGCATACATTAATATGAAAATTTGAAATACAGTAGAGCGTCGATAATCCGAACTAATTGGGACCGAAGGTGGTTCGAATTATTAAATTGTTCGGATTTTCGAAAATACCCTAGAAGATGACACTAATTTCTGGGATCGTTGAGCCTTTTTGAAAATTTCAAAATGGTGGCTCAAAATGGTGCCTAGAAATCCAAGATAAAGCAAGGGCTCGGTTTAAAAAATATATAAAAAGAGAAATACGCGACGGATTTCGTTATTTTTTGGCTTAAATCGTTGGTAGTGGATCACTCTAAAAAGTTGGTATGGTAGAATGGTGAAATGCAGTATGGCAGATCCAAGATGGTGGACTAGAAACAATAATCAAACGTTTTGCGCCAAATTCGGTTTGGAGGTGTTTAGGGTGCGAGGTTTGAGGTCACTGGTCACCAATCCGTATTTAACTTTTCGGAATTCAAGATGGCGGGCAAAATTTTAAAAAATTGACCCTTTTACATCAAATTTCGTATTTATTCGGGTTTTTGGTGTCACTGATTACGAATTTATCTAATACTGGATTTTTAAAACTCCAAAATTATATCTATGTATGAAACCCGCATTACTTTTTTAAACTTTTCTACAATTTTTTGTTATTTAAAAACATATTTTTTTTATTTTTATAATTTTTTTAGTTAGCAAATGGAGTAGCAGCCAATGTACCGTAAATGTTCCATCATTTAAAACTTCATACGTTCCACTACTTTCAATATACGCAAAATTCACTTTTCGGTTACGCTTTTTCTTCATTTTGACTGTATGATTGCTACTTGCCGCAGGTGTTTATGATTCCGATGCGCGTAAAAGTTACGAATTGTACACATGTTAAGTTCGCGTTACTTCTCCTAAAAAATGCTTGACACTTGGTCCGACTCGACTTACTTGGTCCGACTTATCACCTTAGTAGTCTTACCTTATTTTGAAATGAATATCTGCTAACGAAAAAAATTATAAAAACAAAAAAATATTTTTTTAAATAACCGAAAAATTTAGAAAAGCTTAAAAAAGTAATGCGGGCTTCATACATAGATATAATTTTGGAGTTTTAAAAATCTAGTGTTAAATTCGTAATCAGTGACACCAAACACCCGAATAAATAAGAAATTTGATGTAAAAAGGTCGATTTTTAAAATTTCACCGCCATCTTGAATTCCTAAAAGCTAAATACGGATTGGTGACCAGCAACCCCACACCTCGCCCCCCCTAAACACATCCAAACCGAATTTGGCGCAAAACGTTTGATTATTGTTTCTAGTCCACCATCTTGGATCCGACATATTGCATTTCACCATTCTACCATATCAACTTTTTAGAGTGATCCATTAACAACAAATTAAGACAAAAAATAACGAAATCCGTCGCGTATTTCTTTTACACATTTTTTAAACCAAGGCCCTGATTTATCTTGGATTTCTAGCCGCCATTTTGAGCCCTCATTTTGAAATTTTCATAAATCGGATTAATTACAAGAAATTTTAGCCCAAAATCATTATAATCAATCAAAAGGAACTTTGGGCAGAGCGTTGTGCCGTTTGAGAAAGAACGTCCCATATATATTATTTTAGTTTAGTATATCAATATTTTCGATCTGATCGATTGTTCGATCTTCTTCCAAAAGTGATTTTTATAGAAATATTCTCTCATTTTACAGATTGGCTTAGACGCTCTCCAGCTAGCCGACGTTCCAGCAGAAGATGGTAAGAAACTGGCCGACCACGTCGCCCTAATGATTGGAACTGTTGGCGAAAACGCCTCTCTAACCAGAGCGATCTCCTTGAGAGTTGGCGAAGGGCTGACTCTCTCCGGGTATGTCCATCCATCAGGTGTCCAAAGGAACAACACCATCTTGGGAAAAGTGGGGGCTTTGGTTGCTTTTAAGCAAGTGTCGCAAAAAGCAACCGAAGAAAACACAGAATTGGGTTCGCTCATGAAGGGAATCTGCCAGCATATCGTAGGAATGGACCCCAAGAAGATTGGCACAGACGAAGATATACCTGTAAAGAATGCTGATGAAGAGGATTGCCTGATTCATCAGGAATACCTTCTTGAAGATGGCGTAACGGTGAAAGAAGTTTTAGAGAGTAGTGGACTGGAAGTTGTTGAATTTAAGAGATTCTCCTGCGGTGAAATGGCACACTCCACGGAGCAACCTCTAGAGCTTGTGGAGACGTGCCAGTAATTTGGATGCTGTGACGCTATTATTATTTTGTAAAAAGAGACCAGTAATAAATTTGTTGTAATTTGTTTTATTTTATGGATATTATTATTTGATCAGCATGTGAGGAAGGGTTCTTTTTTATTAGAGGTTTAATGCTTGATAACAGGAAGAGAGCTGGTATTTAAGTGAATGGTTTTAATGGCAGAGGACCTGAAGTATCTGAAACCCTGCTGCACATATGAGCTGATGGAAAACTTTCTATTCTGTAGTTTTTGTGACACACTGAAAATTTCTATCCTCCACATCTTACGATATCTTGTCAAAACTCTGCTGTCAGGGCTTCCTTTTGCTGCTATCCTGTCATCTAAGGGACCAAGTATAGTGCCGCAAAAACGCAATCCGTAACGTGCCGTTCCGGACGACGAAATTAGTATTTATAGTGCCGCAATGATCTCAAACTAATTGAGCGCCATCTAGTGGAAAAGTATATACACAACGGCATATAACCTCACATGTCAGTGTTATTGTTGATTGTATTAATCAGTGGTAGATATAATAAATTATGGATGCAGGGCTTGTTGCAGCAACAATTCATTCTGAAGTCCTTCGCGTTCTGTGTTCTCGTTGCCACAAACTATCAAAATGCTATCAGTTAACCTACAACCTACTGGAAACTGCTATTCACTCGCCGGTACACGTACAGATGGCGCCATACGCGCGCATACGCCGGAAAACGTAAGACATAACACGCAGGAGATGAAATTCGTTGCGGTCGAGGACGAACTTTACGGTTTACAGAGCGGCACTATAATCGCTGACTGGAGATTATGTACATTGATCTTTTTACGCTAAGTTATTACGGTGCGGTCATGTACCCAAGCAGCACACTATGTGCCAGCACATTCCAGGCATATGCCTTTTAGATGCCTAAGGTACATGTACAGATGGCATGTACCAGGTATATGCCTTTTAGATGCCTAAGGTACATGTACAGATGACATGTACCAGGCATATGCTGGGCACATGCCGCAAATAATGTTCCTAAATGGTTTCTAACTCATATACCTAGCACGTACCAGAGGAACGATTACAATTCTGATACATTCCCATCATGTGACAGTTATACCCCAAATCACGTAGTCAATCTAACTGCAAGATTATGTACATTGATCTTTTTACGCTAAGTTATTACGGTGCGGTCATGTACCCAAGCAGCACACTATGTGCCAGCACATTCCAGGCATATGCCTTTTAGATGCCTAAGGTACATGTACAGATGGCATGTACCAGGTATATGCCTTTTAGATGCCTAAGGTACATGTACAGATGACATGTACCAGGCATATGCTGGGCACATGCCGCAAATAATGTTCCTAAATGGTTTCTAACTCATATACCTAGCACGTACCAGAGGAACGATTACAATTCTGATACATTCCCATCATGTGACAGTTATACCCCAAATCACGTAGTCAATCTAACTGCAATATCAAATAAGTTAAGCCAATTTTAACATTTACTGTCATGTTTTGCCAGGCAAACGCCACCCTTAAGGGTGCTTACCCGTCTCAGCCGAAAATATGTGTTAAGTTATCGGCATGTTGTCAGTTGCCTATTCTAACCAGTATTCCATGTTCTAACCCTAACCCCAAAAACTCGTGCAATGAATACCATGCAAATACCCAACTATTTGAGAATAATCAATCAAACATGGACCTAACGTCCTAAACTCGTTTGAAACAATGCGACTACCTCCTACCAACGCATGTGCCGCATAAAGTGCCGGACGCCGGTCAGTGCCGCGTGTTGGTACTGCCGGTGTTGTTGTACACGAGTCGTCGGTGAAAGTAGACGTAGTGAGTTGGTCAACGCAATTATTATTGTTTGAGTTAATGCTTTAACTATATATGTGTATGTATATATCTATACATACAACTATGTACATATATGTACAATGTACATAGTTGTATGTATAGATATATACATACATCCTATATAAGAGCAAGTAAGTGATCAGCACATATTCCTGGAAAGTGCCCTATATACTGGTGGAATGTACATTGCATATGCTGGGAACGTGCTACGTACGTTCCCAGCATGTGCCAGGTACATACCATTGGAATATCAAACTCTGGGTACATGCCTGGTATATACCAAGACACGTGCAGGGTATGTGCTAGGCACCTGTATGTGCCGGACATTGGCACGTTCCAGGCACATGCCTGAAACGTAACTGTTACATGTCAGGCACATTCCTATGTAATTTTGGCATGTACCTGGCATCTGCCTGGCATGTGATTGTGCTGCTTGGGGTCACTATACTTAGTCCTTAATAGTTGCTATTCCTTTCCTGTTCTTGCCACGACTACCAATCTATAGATAAAAAATCACTTCTCATCAGGTTAGCCCTGTCAAAGGTAGTTTGACCATTGAAAAGGTCATCAAACCAGACTGACATAATTTGAAAGGTAGGAAAGTCAAACGACCCACAGCAACATAATACAACAGGGAAATGATATATCGTATATATATATTAAGGTAAAAGGTACATATTTATACTGTTGTGTAGTAATAATTCAATTAAATATAATTGAATTGCCAAGTATAAAATTTATCAAACTCTTTTCAACGTCAACCTTCTTTTTGTCATTATTGACTGGACTAAGATTACTGTACTACCATGGAACTGAGTTTTTTTTATTAATAACAATTTTTTTGCCACTGTATAAAGTTTAATGTAAGAATTTGTTAAAGCAGGCTTACTATTCCATAAAGATAGGCCAGGCAACAGAGCAGAAAATCACTTGAGTTCGTGACAAAAATAGTAGCAGGAAGCCGACGGACCCTGGTCACGTGGAACAGTCCGTTGATGTGTTTCCTACTCGCGAATATTATTTCTTAATTTGTTATAAACAAAAACACGTGTTCTTTTCGTTTTTCGGTTGTAAAAACTGAACCGATGGAGCAATCTTGATGCTTTCAACAGACGAATTGTAGAGAATGAATAGACGAAAAAAATGAACCCTGCACGGACTCGATTGGATTAATATTAACGGAGGAAATTTGGAAAATCTGCGTTTTTTGCAAAAATGCATTGCTCCGCCATTTTCAAAGCTGTAGCGGAGGCTTTTCGCGTGAAAGTAGCGATTGATGGGTACTTTGAGTGTGGGCAACCCAGGCGTTGTCCGAGTTTTTGCACAATAGCGATTTGAATATTTTTATGCAATATATTTCGGCGAGCCTGGATGCGTCGGAGGTGGTCCGACTTTATTTTTTTTACGTATTTCGAAAGTAAAGGTATTGTGCTACAAAACGTCTATTCTGATTTTGCGTTAAAATGTTGCGAAATAGGCGAAAAATGCTTGCAAACATGACCGAAAACTGCCGCGCGCTCCAAACCGGTCGAGTAGTGGGGGGTAGGCGGTCGACGCGGGGAAGCGCGTATCTATAGTAATACAAGCGCGCTGCGAGCTTCCTCGAGTCGGCCACCTGCCCTCACTACTACTCGACCGCGTTGGAGCGCGCGGCAGTTTTCGGTCATGTTTGCAAGCATTTTTCACCTATTTCGCAACATTTTAACGCAAAATCAGAATAAGACGGTTTGTACCACAATACTTCTACTTTCGAAATACGTAAAAAAAATTAAAATTGGATTACCTTTGCGATAAATTATTCGTGTTGATTTTTCAATTGTGAGGGCGACATGTCCATAATCTAAGTGCTATAAATAGATACGTAGGCTTTCACGACCAAAATCATTTTGAAAATAAATTGCTTCCGTGTTATGCCATGCGTGAAAATTCGCAATTGCTGACGTTTTCGGAAACATGTGGTTCGCTTCTGAATACTGATTTGTATAACGATTAAATTGTAAATTCTATATCACAACAACTATAAAAATCCCTCTTATATACAAACAATTCTTGATTTTTTCCTTGATAAAGAAATCCCTCCAAAGCGGGAATTCTCTGGCAAATGGCAACACTGATTCGTGCAAAACACTGAAAGAGTTCTGATATAGCAAACTGAGTGGAGGGCCAAACAGCGGGAAAAAATTTGAATTAAAAAAAAATACAAAATAAACAAAACAAACAAAAACCATACAATGGCTCTGACCTGGTATAATAATAATAATAATAATAATAATTTATTGGTATAATAATAATAAGTACAATATTAATTAAAATAAAACATAATAAAAGGTATGTATGCCTATTCTTTATTATAGTTCATAGTTGAAGATATACTCTAGCAATACTACAATAATACGTTTGGTATCTTTTTGACGTGTTCTATACTTTCTTTTTGTTTATTGGATAAAGATATATTTATTTTTACTGCCTATGAGTTTTCCTTATTATACAGAATAGTTATTGAAGATATGTTCCCTCAGTACCCTCCTTCTAATCTTTCCAGAAGGAGTAAAGGGAATCTCATGGTCCTTGACGAAGACAACACCTGCACGTAGCCTCTTCCTGTCGTCAACCTTTGCCGCTACCATTTGCTCTAATTCCTCCGCCGTAACTCCATCATTATTCTTTACAACCACAGCAAAAGCCAAGTCGCCCTCATCCGTTGGCTTTCCCAAAACGACAGCGATTTTAACGGATGGGTGATCTGACAGAATATTCTCTAATTCCAATGGGGCAATGGTACACATTTTGTACCTCAACGCCTCCTTGAGACGCTCCACGAAGAAGAAGCAACGCTCTTCGTCATAATATAACATATCGCCGGTTTTTAAAAAACCGTCTTTGTCGAACCGATCGTGACAAGCCATCTTGTAGTAGCCATTCATTACGAATTTCGATTTGATTCGCAGTTCCCCTGTCTGGTTAGGGCCGAGGATTTCCTCTGTGTCGGGGTCTACGACCTAACAAAAATTTGAATGTGGTTATCATGTTTTGCTGTAGATTGAGAATTACCAACCTTATAAATCAAACCTTTGATAGGCATTCCACACATCATCGGTTTCCTCATGAACATTGCTATTCCATCTCTAGTGAATCTGGGCATTGTACCCAAGCCTGTGAGTTCGGTTTGGCCATACGCTGCCATTATGATAGAATTTGGGAATAACATCTTGCCTTCGTTACGGCTTTGCAGTGATACTCCTCCTCCAGCTATTGATACTGAGAGAAGATGGGAAAGGTCAAGTCCGTCTGGTTTCTTACTTCTAATAAGTGACATATAATCTTGAGGTGCAATTGCTAAACCCGTGGGCTGGAATTGTAGTAAATAAATATTTACATTTTATATTTGGTAATAACTTGCCTTGTATTGCTTTAAGTACCTCCAAGTTTTCTCTGGGGTAAATCCATTGCAAAGAAGTCTTATAGATCCTGAAATAGCGCTAATTAGGGAGCCCATTGTCGCTGAAAGCCATACCATCGATGCAAATGTAATAAATGTTCCTGTATTACTAGAAAAAAAATATAAATTAGCGTTGAAAATGCATATAGCAAAAGTGTTAGTGGAAGCAGGAATTATCGAATTAAAGACTTTACAGCAAAATGGGAATAACTCCAAAAAAATACCATTTTGTCGTTTTTGTATCAAACGATGCAGAATGTCATGTTCTGTAACAAAACATAGAAAACTTTGACAAAAAAATTGAGTTAGCCCCTTTTTGCAGCAAGGTCTTCAATTACCCTTTTGTAACCATTGCTAATACAGTTAACCAAGCGTAATGGTTCAAACAGATTCCTTTTGGTGACCCACTAGTTCCACTGCTGAACAAAATAAGAGCAGTATCGTATAAGTCAGTAACTTCATACGGCGAAAATGTCCTTTCATCATCCTCCGATGGTAATAGGAAGCGTTTAAAGGAAATGTGATCTTTGGTCCAACCAAACACTACAATCTGTGTACTCAAACCCAGCTCTTTGATGATTTTATCCAGTTTGTCAACTGTTTCCGGTATAGCAAACACGAACTTTGGCTTGATCATTTTCAGTTGTTTCTTTCTCTCGTCATCAGGAGCAAAGGGATCCATGTTTGCAGGTATTGCTCCAACGAGCAGGGTGGCATAGAAGACAACTGACGTATTTAGGTGGTTGGTTGAGCATAACGTGATGATGTCTTTAGGATTCACTCCATGTTTTCTTAAATTTACCGCAACCCTCACTGATCTTTCCAAAACTTGTTCAAATGTTTCGCTTGTACCAGTCACCGCGTCTATCTACAATATGAAATAGAATTTCAGAATATATATTTTTATGTTTTTGCTGACGTACCTGGGCAGTTTGCCTTTTATGCCTTTTCATGGATACCATAAGCTCGTGGCCTAGACCTTTTGTGTTTATCCATATGACTGGATCTGCGGTTCTGATGATATTATCACCTTGGTCTGGTAACTCGATCTCATCTAGATATAAGAATACCATAATACAGAAATAACAATTCCGAGTACGAAACTGTTCACGATTATTAAGTGCTTATTTGCATATTGGTAATGAAAGCTTCATTATGTAACTACAACTCTTTGAAACTATTATATCATTATTATTCGTATAAGAGGTCATAAAAATTAGTCGGGTCTAATTCTATATTATTATCGATAGAAATGGAGTACTGATTATACATGCTCCAAGTATGCATTTTAGCTTGTGCGGTGCAAAATTTGGAGTGCAATGATTGTTTGATGATAAACAATAATTAAAATAAAGATTATAAAAATAGCAAACAATTCAGAAATACAATGTAATGGCATGATAGGCATAAAATTACATAACCCCGATAACACGAATTCAAAACAATATGAATGTAAAAATTTCCCAATAATGTCCAAAGGCTTCTTTACCAGTACTCTAAATTACAATCCACATATCCACATGAATAACATTAATTGAATATAAATCATTTGCTTTGTTTTAGTGTCAGTCTTTAATCTTACTGAATGAATCTATTCAAGTGGAGGAATTCAGTGTCGCATTTTTGCTGTTTTGCGGAGTACTTACAAACCAATACAAACAAATAATCTGGTCTCTCTGATGGCATGCATACCTAGGGGTGGGGCGGTCCGCCCCGGGCGGCACATATTTTGGGGCGGCATTGTTTATACTTCTGACTAATTTATTTAAAAATAAAAATAGTATAATAATGTTTTTATCTACAGAATCAAAGATTAAAAACAACTCAGCTGACTTTGTTGTTATTGCAAACAGCGACTCTATCGGTCAAGGACGTTGCAATAAAAGAAAATTCTACATGTGGATAAGCATGTACTAAATATTCTTTAAACTTGATATTTTTACATGCAGCTTCTGTTACAGTAAATTCCACAACAATTTTTGGGACTATCGAACACTTGTTATCCTTTTTTCGTCTTCCACTCATTGATGAGTTATTTTACTTTCTGTCACTGGTCAAGGTATTAAGCACAGTGTAGAAACTCGTTGGAACGCAATAGTAGAAGTAGTAACAATAAATGTAAAAAAAAAAAACATTTCTTAAACATTTTTAGTGCGTTGGACAAACTGACATCTGCTTAAAAAAATATTAAAACACGATCAGACGCTGAAATATTACTGCAGTCATTGGAAGCAATTTAATGCTAATTCGTCCTTTTGGAAGTAAACGAGCCACAACAATATTTCCAAACAAAGGGGTTAAATATCCATCAATGTGATGGACACGCATCACGTGAATAACTTTCTTGTCCTTGACGACGAACTGGAAAAGCGGACAAAGGCCTCTTGAACTTTTAATATTCACTCAAAAATACAGGCTGGGAAACTCTGTTCCAAACATAGTAATATTGCTAAGATTTTTTTTTAACAATAGCCGTAAGAGTCGTCAGTCGTGAAAGCAGCTTTTCCAAACTAAAGTTGATAAAAAACTATCTTCGTTCAACAATGAAGTAATGAAGTAATCTACAGCAATCCCCTTAACACTTTATCTGTTAGCCTGTCACTATACCTTGGTCTGCCATTTATGACTGTAATTCACAAGCACTTCACCTATCAATCAATCAACAACTAGTGTGCAGTTATAGTAACTTTGCCATTTAAAAGCATACATATCTGTAAATGTGCAAGCATAGATAAAGATGGTACTGAAATATGTACTTCACAAGTTGATTCATATGAAAAGCAAACCACTATATATCGAAAGATAATAAATAATTGATTGTTTTCGAGTTTTTATGTCATGAGTTATAATGTACCCTGAATGATTTGGATTTGCCTCTCACTGTAAACGTTTTCGTTTAGGAATATTGCAAAGTCAAATGATTACTTTTATATCAACATAATACTAAGAATAAAAGTAATCCATTGAATTTGCAATATTCCTAAACGAAAAACACAATACAAAACACAACTGTTTTGTATTGTGTTTTTTTTTTCTGTGATCATAGATCAGGTAAAAAGTTATCAGAAGACAAGTTTAAATTTTTAGGTACTTTTACCATGAATGAGAGATGATTCAACATGAAAAAGAAGACTGTGCCTCTGTGAAGAAGACGATTGCTCTAACAAACTTCTTTATACAGAAACATTTTGCTATCATGCCAATCTTGGGTTTCCAGACCTAAGGATATCTAAAAAAAATAACACATGTAAATTTTGATTCCATCTCACATATAAATGTTAAAAGTGAATAGTCAGTCTCATGCAAGTTTCAAATAAAAACTTGCAGGTTTGAAATTTTAGCTACTAAAAGTTCAATATCTGCAAACTGGCAAAACATAATCCATTTGCGTTTGCAAAATCCATAAAGTTATTCATTGATGGGGCAACTTGTTACTGGAAAAAAATTAAGTGTTTTGACTCAATCCCATTCATAGTAAAAGTCTTAATTAGAAGAAAAACTGTCTTTAGATAAGCTTTATCTGGCCTAGGATAACTAGGATCCTTTATATAATATTGTTTATGCAATATTGTACAACAAAATTATCAATAATAGGTGAACTAAATCCAATTAAGTTACCCTTTTGAGATCGTCGCAGAACGTGTTTCAATATTCTATGGCGTCCGCAAAGTTAATTAGAGTTGTCAAAAAGACTTGGCCAGATGTCTCTGTTGAATACTTAATACAAAACTATAAAGTTGACAAAATTAAATATAAATATAGAATTAGTAACAATATGAAATATTGATATTGGAATTCCACTGTATGGTGGAGCCTGGAAATAGTAGATGATGGCGTATTATGAGCTTAATAATACTGAAATAATAAAAACAATATAATTACAGTAGCGCATCGATAATCCGAACTAATTGGTACCGAAGGTGGTTCGGATTATCAAATTGTTCGGATTATCAAATAGTACAGCTAAATAGTAGAAAATACGAGTATTGGATACAAGCAATATTTTGCTGAAAACAGGAATCGACAGAAATAGTTTTTCCCTCGGTTACCCAGTGATTTCTTGTGTTATTATTTCTTTTTGGGCGTTCGGATTAGCGAACGTTCGGATTACCGAGGTTCGGATTATCGAAGTTCTACTGTACTATAAGTTATAATATCCGTCCATGCTCAAACCGGAAGGGGGCAGTTGTCTAAATTTAACTTGCTGTATGGGAGAGGGTGGCAATTACGTTCAAAAATGCATTGCAAAAAATTTTTGATGATAGAAAGCAACGATCCCCTCAAATCCTTTCCAAATCAAAAAGTGGATACGTATTTTTATACCCCCCACATTTAATGTGGTGAGGGTATATTCAGTTTGATTCAACATTTGTGACACCCTTAAGGAGGCGTGGCAGATATAGACTTATATATGGATATGGACTTATATGGACTTATATATATATGGATTTGATCAGAATTGAGAACTGAATCGATTGAGCTATGTCCGTCTGTCCGTCTGTGTACACGATAACTGCAGTAATTTTGAAGCAATTGACCTGAAATTTGGTTACAAGCTTATCTCTTAAAAAGTAAGGACAAAATCGGTTCACTTGTTTCTTTTTTTAAATATTTTACGGTGGGGGGTATTTTACCTTCAGCACGGCTGAAGATAATTTTTAACTAGTTTTTCGTGAAATTCTGATTTTTAACCGTGCTTGTCAAGGCCTTAAATTTATATGGGAAAATGTATGGAAAGACGACATTTTTTGGTATTTTTCAAATAATTGTTAGGGGTTTGGGAAAACTAAAGATTACTTAAGTCTAGTGAAATGTTTATAAACATTTGTCAGTTAATATACATTTGTTTAAAGAAATTCTATTTGTTTAAATACATAATTCGTTTTTCTCGAAAATCAGTCTGAATTCTGTTTTCTGAGTTCGAAATGGCAAATTGTTATCTTACAGAGACATTATTCATTAAAAAAAATTCTTCCTATTGTTTAAACAATCAATTATTATTCATTTTCAATTTTTTTTTTCTAAGTAGAAAAGGTATGGTAGAAAAGTCAGCTTTTTACATTAACTTAAATAAATTTTATGTTCGATATATATATATATATTAGGGTGGTCCTTATTTTTGAACTTTTGAAATTTGTATGCAGCACCCCCTCAATTTGTTCATTTATATAAATAATTAGGTTTGGTCAAATTTGAGATCAATCGCTATATATTAACCCGTGCCCCACTGGGCTCAAAGTCCGAAATAATTTAAAATAAGTTGAATTTTGCCAGTTTATCTATTTTATTTATGAAGGTAAACGAATAAAATTTGGAATAGTATTGATAGATTAACAATTCCATTTTTTGTGTATTTTTTAGTTTGGGTAGACTTCCGGTCTTTCCGGAAATGACTTCAACTTTGAAATTTTAAATGACATATATAATTTTTGGGATGTTTTCAATCAGAATGACGTTCTAAACACAAAAAAAAAACATAGATCGTCCATTTTTATAATTAAAGCAACAACAAAAGTTTTAATTTTCAACGCGACTGTCAGATGCAGATATTAGAGAAATATTAGAATATGAAGCAGATGAGATTTTGCTTTATGTTAAGAATAAAATTAAGGAAGATCTTCGTCGTGATGATCATCGAGAATTTCTGGAATTAATTATAAGATTCTTAGGGCAGGCGACGTCACGAGAAATCCATTTTCGCCAACCTGGAGCATATCATTTAGCTAGATGAATGGCTAAAGCCATATATGGCTTGAAAATATATTTAAGCGAAGAATGTGTGGCTTTATCTCTATTTAATGAAAGGCTAAGTGACGAAGTGCGATTAAATGTAGCTCAGAAGATACTATTGAATGGGGAAACACACGAAACGAAACTAACCAAAAACAAACTACTTGTCAAATTAGATGATTAGACAGTTCCTTAATAGAGATTTTCCATTACAATTACAAATAACTCCTAAAAAATATTTGACCGATTTAACATTTCCCAAGAATTTCTGAAACTAGATCCTATACTTTGGAAAGATCAAAAAAGTTTTACAAAAAGGAAGAGAATTCATGAAATCTCTGAAAGTGGTAAATGACAGCAGAAAGAGGTGTGAAACTAATGGAAGAATTCAACACGAAATTTACAAAAGACGAATTTCAAAAACAATATCTTTTACAGGTATGCGATTCTAATTACCTTTTATATTATTTAATTTAAGTTATTGTTCAGATTGTGCAAGACTACCGTAAAAAGTATCCACGTCACTGTCGGGAGATGTTAAATAAACCGTACTTGTAAGTTATTGTTTGTTTGAAGTATTTTAAGTGTTCAACTTGTATTTTACTTAGAATAATGTGTAAATAATATAACATCAATATGTTTTTACGTTATCATACATGGTATGATAAAGTATTGTAATCGTGCCGAAAACAAATTTTGAGATTTTAGCGGAAATATGTCCTTTTGGGTCCCTGAACATTTCTGACCAAGGTACAAAAAAATGTCTGTATGTGTATGTGTACCAGTTCTTTGTGGCGACGATTACGGAGAAACTACTAAGTATTGGGACGAAGCTTCATATTTGTCATGACCAAACTTAGAGCTGAAAAGCTTTCTGTTGAAAAGGGTCCAAAGGAACTGGAGGTTTAGTCTTAGCATTTTTGAAAGATTTTGCAAATAAGCCGCCATTCCTGGAATTTCGTCGAAATAGTTTCATAATAAATTAAGGTAGAGGAAATTCTGAATAATTTATGACTATGAAATTTTTTGGTACAATCAATTAAGCTGCATGAGCAAATTCTGTTTCATCGAGATTGGTCGTACTGCATTAAAAGTAGTAGCCAGGATATGTCAGATATTTTGATTCTAATGACAGTAGGTGGTGTCAAACGCTAATGTTTTGACAATACCTACTGTCAATATAAGCTGCGTTCGGATATTGTACACCGTTACACTTTTTACACCCAATAACACGTAAGTGTCTTTTGGACAGTGGACCCGGTGTCAACGGAGTACAATATCCGAACGCAGCTTTAATCGACATATCTGTCTAGTTCTACTAGTTTTATTTTAATGCAGACATAGCCGATCTCGATCAAATAGAATCTCATGCAGCTAAACTACGAATTTTATATTATATAGTATGATAAAGTCATGTGCCTGGCCACATCATTTTTTTTTTATTTTTGGATGGCTTAATATTTTTGAATAAACGAGATAAAATTGGTATTTGTAATAAACAAGAAAATTTTAGCAAAAGAAAGAATTTTCATAACTTTGAGGTCGATGGGGCACGGGTTAATGGTATCCGATCAATTCCAATTTTGGTATACATTATTTTTTTGTGCAATTGAACAAAAGTGAGGGGTGCTGTCATTCAAATTACCAAAAAAAAAATCTCTCCTATAGCTAAGGACCACCCTAATATATATATATAAATTGATATAAATTCTTCGATCGAAAATAATAGTAGGAAAATATTAGTTGGGAGCACATTTTATCGCGCTTTAATGATTTCAATACTCACATACAGTTTACTGTTGAGTTGGAGGAGAATAGTTCCTTGCCATTTTTGGATTGTAGATTGATTCGTGATGACGCCGGTGATTTGTCCACTGATTGGTACACAAAACCAACGTACTCAGGTAGATATATACATTTTCAGTCTAACCACATTTTCAGCCATAAGATCAACACGGTACATGCTATGAAGAACAGAATTTTAAAAATATGTAGTCCGCCTTTTCATACTTTAGCACTAAATAAATTAAAAAAAGTTTTCCTCAACAACGGTTTTCCTAGTAAATTGTTAAACAAAATTTTATTTTCCACTAACTCCAATCTGCATGTACCAGTAAACTTTAAAGTTCCGACCTTGGATTGTAACAACCAATATAAAAAGTTAGCTATGATAAGTAATTTAACGCCTAAACTAAGAATTATGTTTGAACCATTTCTTCCTGATAATATTAAAATAGTACACCACTACCCTAATAAATTGTATTCTTTGTTTAGCAAAATAAAAGATTAAGATAAAGATTGCTACAAATCTAATGTAGTTTACTGTGTTGGTTGTGGAGATTGTGAGGCCAAATACGTGGGTGTGACCTCTCAGTGGTTGAAGAACCGTGTGTCATTACACAAGAGTGATTGTCGTACAAAAAAAAACGAGATGTGCTTTGGCGCTACACTCAATAGAGAATGAACATAGCTTTGATTTTAACAATATTAAAATTTTAGACTCAGACAATAACCATGGCAACAGACTGTTTTTAGAGATGTACCACATAAATTCTACGGATAACACTATCAATTTTCGAAATGATTTGGATGGCCTTAGTAACATATATTCGCTTATTATTGATGTTGATAAGCAGAAAAATGCTGTGAGGAATTGAGATGTTACGTGCTCGAACTTTTTAAAATTTTCTAGCGCCGCAAACGCGCATGTTCACGTATGCAATTGTTGTAAAAAAGTATCTTCTGGCTTGATATGGTCGTTTCCTTCCCTCGATCGTCTTAGAGTTGAACACTACGTTGTCGTCGTTATGTGTTTCATTGACCTGAATTTTAAAGTGTTGTGTTGTATAGTGATGTATCAGACATTTTATATATGTTAACCGTACATTTAACGGAATGGTGCTGTTGATTCTAAGATTTCTAGCCTCAGTTAACTTGAATGTGAGTAGTTTTTGATTTTGTGCTATTGTATTGTAACATGTGCTTGTATAACATTTTTAGTTTTGCCTGTCGAAGACACAAGTGTCGAAATATCGCAATAATTAATGAGTTTTATTAAAACGAAGTGATCGACCGACCCAACTAATATTTTCCTACTATATATATATATATATATATATATATATATATATATATATATATATATATATATATATATATATATATATATATATATATATATATAAAATGTTAAGGGGTGGATTATTATTATTATTATTATATATATATATATATTTATATATATATATATCTAACGATATATCTAATAAACCCACATTTGATTAAACAAATTCCATTTGTTTAAACAACTTTTGTTTGCAATTCACTTAATATTCATTTATTAGATCAGTTTGGCTGTTATTCTCAAGTGATGATTTCGATTGCTTAAGTAATAAAATATTATTCGTTTACAATATAATTTTTTCGAAAAAATTGAAACGATTTGAAATCCTTTTTTTCGGGAAATTGGGGAGTAACATTTCTTTTCAAAATATTAAATTTCCTAAAGTCAACAAATTTTATTAATGACATTTCTTATTCTAATTTCCTACCACTGTGTGTCGCAAGATAATATTGATGTGTTGCTGTCTGGAAACTGTTCCCTTCTTATTTGATGAAATATTGAAAACGAATATTATTTTATTATTCAAACTGGAATCATCCCAAAATATAAATGATGTCACTTCAGAATAACAGTTGGCCAGACCGATCTAAAAAAAAATAATTTTAGGCGAATTGCAAAAAAAAAGTTTAAAGAAATGGCATTTGTTTAAACAAATATGGGTTTATTAGATAATACAGACTAGATATTTCGAACTGAGATTTATTAAGTTAATTTCACAAATAAACTGACTTTTCTACCATAATTAGAAAAAAAGTTGAAAATGAATTATAATTCATTGTTTAAACAATAGGAAGAAATTTTTTAACGAATAATGTCCCTGTAAGGTAATAAACTGCGAACTCAGAAAACAGAATTCAGACGGATTTTCGAGAAAAACGAATTATTTAAACAAATAAAATATCTTTTAACAAAAGGAAATTAACTGACAAATGTTTATAAACATTCCACAAGACTTATAGTAATGGTTTCTATGAGAAAAAATATAATGAAATGATTAGAACGGTAAATTTTCTGAAAAATGTACATTTTTTCATTTGGGCAGTTTTCAGGGTGGAATGGGGGCGTCAAATCCATATGTATAATAGGTCAAATTCTTCCTTGGAAAGTCCTCTACAAGTCCTATAACTTTAACATAAGTTTTCACAAACCCCGAACAATTATTCGAAAAATACCAAAAAATGTCTCTTCCCAGGTAAAATTGAGGTCTCGAAAGGCTCCATTAAAAATAAAAATTTCGAAAAAAAAATACTGGTCCCCTTTGTTTGATTTGGAAACGATTTGGAGGGGATCGTTGCTTTCTAAATAAAAATAACCACCCTAGTGTCCAAAAGCGAAAGAGTGCTACCTATATAATAAACATAATTCCAAAATACGAAAGGGAGGCAGCTGCCCCCCCCCCCCCCCCGGATACACCCATGTATCCGTCTATATGGAAGCGCTTGTAGTTTGAGAAAGTATTTGATATACATACCTTAATGTAGGCAAGGTTCAGATAGAGCAGTCAGCAGACTGAATCTCACCTTGAGATAGTAGGGATTTGGGGTACTATTTATTTTCTTTGTTAATGTTCTTGTATTGTAATTCTGTGCAGTCAGTAAATGCATATTATTATTTTTATTTTAGAGACAGTGGAAATTACCAATTTTATAAGGATTAATTTTGAACATAAGCTAACATTGCGAATTCGTGACCGTTTTGCGGTAAAATGCAAACGCCAAAAGCGCAACTATATTGGATTTACAAGCTATCTATGGACAATGGACATAGATAGACTATGACCTGCCCACAGCTCGAACATTTCAGCAAATGTCAGGGCACTATTGTATAATAATGTTATTGGAAGAGCATTATTGGAACATGGCAGACAAGGTTTCAGTGCCTAACAGATTGCCTAGGCCACAGATCGCAAACCACTACTATAGAATAGGTACCTACAGCATTTCTTCATAAAGTTGCTATGAAAAGGAATGAGGATTTGGAAGATAATGTTATTGAAGGAAGAATTAATTGTTCCATAGCCACAACATCACAACAGAGCAATTAGAACAGCATTTATCGCATTCATCATTAAGTTAATTTGGTGCTAAATAAAACACTTTTTATTTTCTTAGTTTGTTTAATCGATCAACGTATAGTCATAGACACAGATGTTTTTGACAAGTACACAAGTAATTTTGACACACAGACAAAACAATAATTTGGTAGATACGTACTACTACTCGCAAAACACATAAAAGTTCTTAGGGGCCTTCTCAGCTATTGGTTGACAGAATCATAAAAGCAACTAACCAAATTAAAGATAAAAGGTATATAATTTTCTGTCTAGTGGTAGATTTTTGAAAATGTATGTCGTTTTTGACAAATCTGTTACTAAATCTCACATAAAATTGACGGATTTTGCATTTTTTTAATGGAGATTACAAATTAAAATTGAGAAAAGAACACTTAGCTCAAAGCTACATCTTTCCTTATAGTCTCTACTCTCTAGTCTCTGTAGCCTGCAGTCTCTAGTCTGCATTTTTTCACGTCAAAATAACAATATCCTGACATGTTTTTTCATTCAAACCTTTACTTTGAGTACATGATCAGACATAGTCTATCACGTAGCGTCGATACAATAACAACAATTAGTACATATACATGACCACAAACTAGACTACAATTCTCCTAAGTTGAGTCGAATTTAAGATTAAATTTAGTGTAGTATGAGTGTCACTCTGTTTGTGTCTCTTAATTCCACCATAAGCAGACAAAACTAATGAGTATTTGATGAAAAAATTAATTCAATTGTTTTCTTCATATTTGATATAATTTTTTTATCAATTTTTTCAGTTGGTATTGTTGCTATTATAGTCTGAAAGCATATACTTTTCGCTACAATACCTCGAAGTTTCATTTTTATCGTAGTAGAAGTATCGATAGTGGATGTGATGCTAGTAATGCCAAAATTGATCGTGATGGCAAAATTGACCGTGCATCTCTTGTATAACACTATTATTTCACCTAGGGTTACCAGACGTCCTCTTTTAACCGGACAAGTCCTCTTTTTTAGGGGTCATGTCCGGGTCCGGTATCTTTTTCCGATTATCGCCGAAATGTCCTCTTTTTTAACAAAATCATAAAATAACTTAATACCGGACAAAAAGATAAGGTAATGTATAGTTTCATGCCGCAATTAATTATTTTCTAGGGCGCATTGAGAGAAGCGGTGTAAAAAAATTATTTCTCCTAAACAACCTTTGTAGGAAGTGAATATCCGCAAAAACTATACTGTCGGAGCGAACCGCGGAGAAGTTAGCAACCCCTAAATGGCGATAGTATATAACCACCCATATAGTAAAAGATATCCATAACTTTTATACTATCATACTATTGCCATTTAGGGGTTGTTAGCAACGGTTCAAAACTCCGAGCGGTCGAGGGTGGCTAGCCCTTCTAAATACCTACAATTTGATATATGAAAGAAAGTTATGCAATAATATTTGTAGAAGTTATAAACAATTATCTCTGACTGCCGGCAAATTTTTACTAAATGGGTGGTTACATACTATCGCCATTTAGGGGTTGTTAGCAACGGTGCAAAACTCCGAGCGGTCGAGGGTGGCTAGCCCTTCTAAATACCTACAATTTGATGTATGAAAGAAAGTTATGCAATAATATTTGTAGAAGTTATAAACAATTATCTCTGACTGCCGGCAAATTTTTACTAAATGGGTGGTTACATACTATCGCCATTTAGGGGTTGTTAGCAACGGTTCAAAACTCCGAGCGGTCGAGGGTGGCTAGCCCTTCTAAATACCTACAATTTGATGTATGAAAGAAAGTTATGCAATAATATTTGTAGAAGTTATAAACAATTATCTCTGACTGCCGGCAAATTTTTACTAAATGGGTGGTTACATACTATCGCCATTTAGGGGTTGTTAGCAACGGTTCAAAACTCCGAGCGATCGAGGGTGGCTATCCCTTCTAAATACCTACAATTTGATATATGAAAGAAAGTTATGCAATAATATTTGTAGAAGTTATAAATATTTATAGCATTCACCTGGCAAATTCCGCAGCAGTTTCTCATTTTACAGACGCACTAGGGTAGGATGTCTTAAGGGTAGTAGCCTATTAATACCGTCGTCGGATGCAGAATTTCATGTGCTTTACGAATTGGCTGGCGTCTATTCTCTGTGATGCCGGTGGACGGAGTAATTTGTAATTGTTTATATAAGCGTCGGGCGCTCTATTAGATAACGCTCTCTTAATTAAATCAAATTTTAGGCAAAACCGTTTGATAAATTTTCGGTGCAAAACTATGGCGTATACTACTTGAACAGCTCTATCGTTTGGTATATGTTTCATTAAAAAATTCGATAAAAAAAGTTATGGATATCTTTTATGGCTAACTTCTCCGCGGTTCGGAACGATATTCTCACGAACCGTTTCTGAGAATTATCCATTTCTTCGTCCATTTCTTATATGCACTGTTAGTCCAGTCAAATCGTTCCCGAGGGTGCCTGTTCCAGGAAAGAATATAGACGTTTTTTTCTCTCATTCTATATGTTTTTTGGCGTGTTGAATTCGAATGTCAACTTTGCTAGTGCCCACGGATGTGGCTTCACAACGAAAAGCGCGAAAAAACTCAAAATCTTCGACCTTTTTAATTGTTTTGCGAAAAAGTGATAAAACTATGCAATTTTCAAGGTAGACCAACCTATACAAAAATAAAGTACATTAAATTTCCTATAAGAGCACCCCTGGAATGCATTTTGGCAGCTGGAGCGTGCTGAAAAAGCGCCAAATTTTCCTACTTAGTGTAAAACCCAGTTTTCGGCTACGAAAATTAAATTAAATTGCACATCTTAGTCACTTATTTTGGCCAAACCGTGTAGCTTTAAGATCGGGTTGATATATAATCGTCATATTAAGCTAAGCGAAGCCGCTAAGTCAACCGCCGCTAAGCGTCGCAGACTTAATACATTAAGTATTAATTAAAAAGAGCAAATATATAGTTTTTAATAAATTATTTAGGTTTATACTTAATCTTTGGTGAAGGGCTTGAGTTAGAGGTTTCGACGTTTTGCCAAAATAACTGATTAAATTATGCAATTTGTACGGAATTTAATTTAGTTTTATCAGAATGTAAGCTTTTTTGTAATTACACGCACATTACATAAAGTAGGAAAATTGTCCTTCTTTCAGCGCGCTCTAGCGGGCAAACCATTCAACCAAAAAATACACTTGAGGGCGCTTTTTATAGGAAATTTAGTGTACTTTATTTTTGTGTATAGAGGTCTACGTCGAAAAAACGCATAGTTTTAAGACTTTTTGGCAAAAAACTGAAGAAAAGTAAAAAATGTTGAGAAGACTTCTATACAGTGAAAGCTCTCCTTGTGGACAGCTCCAACAGCACCACAAGCTGATGAAAATCTCCATTAAGACCCAGTTCTACCTCTCAAAAAACGCAGTTTAAAATAAAAACGTTATATATATATATATAGTGCTGAACTGTTCTGAACTGTTTAACATACATGAAGAAACTAATAAAAAGTTCAGTTTTCCAAACTTTCGGTGTCCTCTTTTTTACTCGAAGAAATATGGTAACCCTAATTTCACCAAGTTTCTTTAACATTGAAGAGCTACATGTCAAGTTAGTCTTGCGTACAAAATTTTTATCAATTAAAAAGAAGAATCTTGCTACATGTAAAATAAAAAGTATACTTACACCATCCATACAGTAAAAAACTATTTCGAATGTAAATTATTTTTGTAAACTATTTTGGTTTCTGTTTATTTACATATTTTCTAATTATTGCAAGGTATCTCTTTGTTCAAGTATTCTATGGCTTTTTGTTTATTTAATAAAGATATATTTATGTTTACAGGCTATTATTTTTCTATTATATTATAATGCATTTATAATGCTATTATTATAATATATTATTATATATTATGATATATATTATTATTATTATTATTATTATAATGAATAGTTACTGAAGATATGTTCCCGCAGTACCCTCCTCCTAATCTTCCCGGAAGGAGTAAAGGGAACCTCATGTTCCTTGACAAACACAACACCTGCTCGAAGCCTTTGCCTGTCGTCGACCTTTGCCGCTACTAATTGCTCCAATTCCTCTGCACTCACTCCATCATCATTCTTTACAACTACAGCAAAGGCAAGGTCACCCTGGTCTGTTGGTTTTCCCAAAACGACAGCGATTTTAACACATGGGTGGTCTGACAGGATATTCTCTAATTCCAACTCGTACTCATTTTGTACCTCAACGACTCCTTGAGACGCTCCACGAAGACCCAGTACCCAGTGCTCTTCATCATAATGTATCATATCGCCTGTTTTTAAGAAACCGTCTTTGTCGAAACTATCGTGACAGGCCATCTTGTAGTAGCCGTTCATTACGAATTTCGATTTGATTCGCAGTTCCCCTGTCTGGTTAGGGCCGAGGATTTCCTCTGTGTCGGGGTCTACGACCTAACAAAAATTTAAATGTGGTTATCATGTTTTAGTTTACATTGATAAATACCAACCTTGTAAATCAAACCTTTGATCGGCATTCCACACATCATAGGTTTCCTCATCAACATTGCTATTCCTTCTCTAGTGAATCTGGGCATTGTACCCAAGCCTATGAGTTCAGTTTGGCCATACGCTACCATTATGATGGAATTTGGGAATAACATCTTGCCTTTGTTACGGCTTTGCAGTGATACGCCTCCTCCAGCTATTGATACTGAGAGAAGATGGGAAAGGTCAAGTCCTTCTGGTTTCTTGGTTCTAATTAGTGACATATAATCTTGAGATGCAACTGCTAAGCCCGTGGGCTGGAATTGTAATAAATAAATATTTACATTTTACGACATTTGGTAATAACTCACCTTGTATTGCTTTAAGTACCTCCAAGTTTTCTCTGGAGTCTTGCAAAGAAGTCTTATAGAACCTGAAATAGCGCTAATTAGGGAGCCCATTGTTGCTGAAAGCCATACCATCGATGCAAACATAATGAATGTTTCTCCATAATTAGAAAAAAAATGATAATTATCATTGAAAATACATATAGCAAAAGTATAGGTGGAGGTATGTATTATAGAATTACCCTTTTGAAACCATTGCTAATGCAAACCAAGCATAATGGTTCAAACAGATTCCCTTTGGTGACCCACTAGTTCCACTGCTGAACAAAATGAGAGCAGTATCGTATAAGTCAGTAACTTCATACGGCGAAAATGTCCTTTCATCATCCTCCGATGGTAATAGAAAGCGTTTAAAGGAAATGTGACCTTTGGTCCAACCAAACACTATAATCTGTGTACTCAAACCCAGCTCTTTGATGATTTTATCCAATTTGTCAACTGTTTCCGGTACAGCAAACAGGAACTTTGGCTCTATCATTTTCAGTTGTTTCTTTCTCTCATCATCAGGAGCAAAGGGATCCATGTTTGCAGGTATTGCTCCTACGACCAAGGTAGCATAGAAGACAACTGATGTATTTAGGTGGTTGGTTGAGCATAACGTGATGATGTCTTTAGGCTTCACTCCATGTTTTCTTAAATTTACCGCAACCCTCACTGATCTTTCGAGAACTTGTTCAAATGTTTCGCTTGTACCAGTCTCTGCGTCTATCTACAATGTGAAACACAATATCAGAATATACATGTTGTTTTAGCTTTTATTGACGTACCTGGGCAGTTTGCTTGTTATTCCTTTTCATGCATACCATAAGCTCGTGGCCTAGACCTTTTGTGTTTATCCATATGACTGGATCCACGGTTCTGATGATATTATCACCCTGGTCTGGTAACTTGATCTCATCTAGATATAAGAATACCATAAATCAGAAATAAAATCCCGAATAGGAAACTATTCACGATTATTTTATGCTTATTATACACGATCGTTAGAAATTAAATTAAACCATTATTATTCGTATAAGAGGTGATACAAATTATACGCGTCAGATTCTATATTATATTATCAATACACGACGAGCTGCCATTACAAGTATATGCAGAACCAAATGAAATGAGAGATTGAAAATTTGTGGACTTATATTGTTGGACACGATCGTCTCAACTAAAATATTTTGAGTTTTTGGTTACTTCCGGTTACACCGGAAATGATGTCAACTTTTATTTTTCAAATGGAACACCCTGTATTTTATTGCATTTTTGTAATCTTCATTAAATTTTAGATTAATTTAACGTACTTTCAATTACTTTCAATTACTTATAAATTATCCCCTGTGACCTTTGGAAAAAAGTTGTCCGGCAAAATTGTTGTGAAGGTAGTCAGTCTTTCACGTTTCGGAGCACATGCACGCAACGGCAGAACTATCGCAGATCTAACAACGCTTCATAACATTCATATCTTTGCAATCGCGATGTACCCTCCGCTAGAACAGCTTCAGATATTCAAGTGGTATTACGGTGGCAATTCGGCGCAACAGTGCGTGGATTTGTTTGCAATCATTTTTGAAGGCAGACCTATTCCGTGCAGACAAACCATTTTCAATATTCTGCATCAATTTAAAAAAGATCTTTGTCTAAACAGCTGCAGTACTTGTCATCCAACGGAGATAAGTCCACCAGAAATTGAGGCAAAAGATCGACGGGATGTACTAATCTGCGGTTCTGTAGTACTGGACGATAAGAAAGAATCCACTCGAGGAATTGGGTATTGGTAACAAAACCGTTGCTAAGGTTATGAAGAAGGGTGATTTCCGGCGTTATAAGTACTCAAAGACTCAGGAAACCTTCGCAGAGGACAGTATTCGTAGAATGGAGTTTTGTGAAACTAATGGAAACGGCGAACGCAGATGAAAATTTTATACAAATTATTATTTTTACTGATGAATCGACTTTTCCGTTACATGGTAAACATAATCATTCCATTCTTCGATATTGGGCCCAACAAAATCAGCACCGAAGTTTATGCTTACCGTACTCAATATCCCGAAAAACTAAATGTTTGGGCTGTTATTCTAGGCAATCATCTAGTTGGTCCATTCTTTATCGATGGATATCTTAACGCCCAGAAGTACCTTACTTTGCTGCAAGAGCAAGTACTTCCTGCCGTTTATAACATACCCGGAGTAGATCAGGACGATGTTTGGTTTCAGCAAGACGGCTGTCCAGCTCATAACGCGGCCAGAGTGCGAGAGTTTTTAGCAACCGCATTTCCTCACCGTCTTATTAGTGGGACAAGCGACATTCATTGTCCCCCAAGATCACCTGATCTGTCTCCGAACGATTTTTTCTTGAGGGGTTATCTTTAAAATACCATTTGTGTTGATGAAGTCAATAGGGCACATAATTTACAGGAGTTGAGAGCAAAAATTACAGAAGCTGCCAAGACTGTAACAGCCGAAACGCGCTCTGGCGTGAGGGACAACTTCTTCAAACGGCTCGGATACTGTCTTGCAGCGCAAGGCGGAATCTTTGAGCCCGGGATAAAATAATGTTTATTTAATTGTTTATTCGTAGTAGAATATTAGTTAATTTATATTTCTTTTTGAGAATAGCGTTTTTATTTTTGCATATTATTTTCTGACAATAAAAGAGAATTTAGAAATTATGTATGCACCATGTACGTGCATTTTTAAAAGAAGCACAAAAGCGAGCGCACGCAGTCCTGCGAAAGTAGATAATATTCGCGGGGACTGGCGCAGGGCGGTGGAAAAATCTCGGTGGAATAAATTATCGTAAATTATTTTTAGTATACGTCGCGCCACCTGTCGTCGGCTAGTGCAAAGAAGGTGGCGCGCCATCTGTCTGTCAGTTACCGAAGTAGGTTTTTAATTATCGTAAATTATTACACAACAAACTACTAGCTAGTAGCACACGAAGCGCGCACCGGGGAACGTAAATGCTATGCCTAGCGTTCGGGGAAACGTATGGTATATAAAATACATTGTTTAGCGGCATCGCGATAGGTCGTGTCTGCATTAAACTAAAACTAGTTAGCCAGGATTTGACAGATATTTTTATTCTATTGACCGTAGGTATTGTCAAAACATCAGCGCTTGACACTACCTACTGGCATTAGAATGAAAATATCTGTCAAATCCTGGCTAACTAGTTTTATATTAATGCAGACACGACCGATCGCGATGCCGCTAAACAATGTATTTTATATATGCGTGCGTGCGTGGGTGCGTGCGTGCGTGCGTGCGTGCGTGCGTGCGTGCGTGCGTGCGTGCGTGCGTGCGTGCATGCGTGCGTGCGCGCTGATTGGAGTCACAATATTCCAATTTGACATTCCCTAAAACATTTATAAATTAAATGTAAAAAGTGATTGTTTACACTTGAGCAAATTTAACAACTGTTTGTTTTTGATCATCTTATATGTTAAAAAGTCTGTCTGTGGCTATGTACTTTTTGAGTTTAATGTAATATCTTTTTGATTGTTAAGAACTGTTATACTCTTGACCATTCCCTCTTTACACCTTATTTGAAAATCTTTAAGTTTACCTTGGTCTGCCATTTATGTCTGTAACTCACAAGCACTTCACCTACCACGACGTGTGATCAGAATTTGATCACGTATGTGGTCCAGTAAACTTGCTGGGTTATTATAAATGTGCAATTATCGATAAAACTATGCATAAATGTGCATCAGAGATGCAGACGTTAGATAAGAGGAGTTGAATTCATATGTAAGAATTACAATTGTATCACGAGAGTATTTTTTTCGGCATTCTATAGAATGTACTTAGATTTAATAAACTGTAATTTTAAGTACCTAGACAAGCAATATTTTATAGACTATTGTTGTTGTGAGTTACATTGTGTTACATTGTGTTGTATATTGCCATGTAAGGAACGTAAGGATTTCATTTCGGAACATTTCACAACCAGACCAATTTTTATATACACCTTTGATTGGGTATTACTAATATCGTGAAAATAGTTGGCATTTTCAAGTTAGACTTGAGAAGAAACGTCAACGTAGAAGTAGGAACATATTGTGTCTATAATTGGTAGATCTACTAGTTACATTAAAAATTTTAGAGAATATTATAAATAGTACTATTACTTTTGAATGCAGGGTATATGTTAAATTTAGATAAAATGTTGTTTAATTTAAAGTTAATATTGTTATACAGTGTGTCCCACTGGACGTTGGATTGTATGGGTACTTTTATTATTATTAGAGATAGAAAGTCGGTTAAATGGACAAAGGAGTGCGTATTTATGTGATCTTTCATAATCTGTTCAGAAAACAGTTGAATTCCAAACGGTCCCCAAGCTATTTCGAAAAAAAAACCCAAAAAAATGTCATTTTGTTTTATTATGGTCATAACTTCTTTATTTGTGAGCCAATCAAAAAAGCGTTTTGACGTTATAAAGGCACTTTTTTGTCTACAATTTGATTATGTCAGTTTAAAATTCTTTTCGCCAATCGATTCGTCAGAGACAAACGAAACTTTTGTTTTTCTTATGGACGCCATATTGGTTTTATACATGTTTGGATTCATCATTTCTTTCTGAGTAATTTAGTATACCACATGCCGTGTTTTAAATACAATAAGATAATAGAATTGACTAAAAATTGTACACTTCGAGAATTGCTGAAAATCGCATGGTGCCATGGAAGACATTTTGTGAAACAATGTGATATCTACCCATGTGTACCCATCTGTTGAACAAAATTGGTGAAAACCCAGAATTTTATAAAATATTTTCTAACTGCGGTATTTTTAACTGAAAGAAGACGCACTACTGGGTACTGGGCTCGCGAAAATCAGCACTTTTTATACCGCGCCATAATCAGGTGCGGTTTGCTTCTAATGTATGGTGCGGTATAGTGACCAACCGATTAATCGGACCAATTTTTTATAACAAAAATTTAACTTCGGAGAGGTATCGGCAATATTGTTCTCTGAGGACGTGGAAGAAAGAATTAACGATAAACCGTTGGCCTTACGCTAAGGTATGAGGTTCCAACAAGACGGAGCACCTGCACATAATGACCGAATTGTGAGGAACTATTTAGACGTAGGACATAAACGGAGAGGAATTGCTACCTACCTATTCAGAAGCATTATGACCACCAAGATTGCCGGATCTTACCCCTTGTGATTTTTATCTATGGAGTGACTTCAAAAACAAGGTGTTTATAATTTTAGAAACGTTGGGGAGTTACGTGACACCGTCATCGCCGCTTTCAATTCGATTGACAGAAGAACCCTCGGTAAGGTCACCGTATTACGGAATGCTGTGAAAAATGCCTCCACGAAAATGGCGAGATTTTTTAAAACGTTATTTAGGTTGTTAAAATGTTGTTACTTTTTTTAGATTATGTAGTTAGTACAAATACTATCACTCAAATGTGCTTTTCATGGCACCATGCGATTTTCAGATATTAAGAAAAAACTTCAATTTTGTCGGCTTATTGTGTTCTAAATATGGCATGTGGCATACCAAATTACTCAGAAAAAAAATCTGAATTCAAACATGTATACAACCAATATGGCGTCCATAAGAAAAACAAAACTTTCGTTTGTTTCTGACGAATTCATTGGCGAAAAAAAATTTTAAACTCACATAATCAAATTGTAGACAAAAAATGCCTTTGTAATGTCAAAACGCTTCTTTGCAATCCCAACGTCCCGTGAGACACGGTATATATAAAAGTTTGTATATTCTATTAGTACCTAGGTTTTTCAGTTGTGTATAGTCATTTATTTTTATTGTATGATGTACAAGTTTAATAATATTTTTTCAGCAAGTGGTGTTATGAGTAAGCAGCGATTTAATAGGAAATGGAAGGAAGACATATACTGGGGAAAAGTGTGGGCGGAAGCAAATGGAATTAAATAAGTAATTTAAAAAAAAATGTATGTATCTACTAATAGATTAAATTATGTTATACTGTATTGTAGATTTAGGCTAAAGATATTTTTTGACGAAACATGTACCCATTAAAATAATCCTGCAAAACAAAGGAAAGCAGATTTTTATTTACACATTTCCATATAGAATACAGGGTGTCTCACGGAACTGGTACATTAGAAGTTTCTCATGTTCTACTATTTCTGGAAACTTGAAATTTTGGAATTAGAATTTTTCGATCTGAGCTCTTCAGCTAAAATATTCTTAAAGTTAACTGTCACGTCCGGTTACCGGAAGTCGATATCAACTTTGTTATTTTAAATGGAATGATATAATTTTAATTTTTATTTCTGGTTTCTACTCTCTGTTATAATATCATCTCTGTTATTATTGAAACTAGAAGTTTCATGATTTCAATATCATCATGATGTTTTGGTGGCCCAAAACTAGAAACATAACCAAATAAGACGATGTTTAGTTCATCATAATATCTTATACAGGGTGTTCAAAATTTACAACACAATAATTGAATTTTCAAACGTAAAAAACTCATCTTTTTCAAATGGAACACCCTGTATACCGATACGCCATTCGATAAGAAATCTTTTTCCCTATCAATCAATATTAGGGTTCCCTATATCTATCTTTAATACTTTTTGAGATATTATCGTTTTCTTGAAATCAATTTTGAATGCTCCCATTTAATAATGGGGGACGAAATTAGATACGAAATTTACAACGAAAATTTACATAGTGATAGATATTTAGAAAATTTGCGTGAATGTATGAACAATTTTTGCGAAACTCTTCCTCGCAATATTTTACGCGATTGCTTTTATCAAATGGACGGTGCACCAGCGCATTCCTCGCATGTGGTATCCATTCAACTTAATCAGATGTTTGACGATAGGTAGTTCGGAAATAGGGGACCCTGGCGGTGGCCTACAAACTCACCAGATTTAACACCATTAGACTTTTATTTCTGGGGTCATGTGAAAAGTCAGGTCTATTCCACACCAGTTAATACTCGAGAAGAATTGACTAACAGAGTAGTAGCCGCCATTAATGGACTTCAGCGACAACAAATCCGAAGAACGACGATGACAGAAGTACAACGACGAGTTTTAAAATGTTTGGAGCAGAACGGGCAGCATTTCGAACAACATAATTAAGTTTTAATTTAAGTTAGATACCCCAAATATATTATTTTAGTTTTACTAAACCTTTTCAATATTTTTCTTCCTGCTGTTCCAAAGTTGTTACATTCCTATAAATGAAGAATAAATCGATTTGTATTTAGTTTACATTATTTTATACTGACAACATCTCAAAAACTATTAAAGATAGATATAGGGAATATTGATTGATAGGGAATAAGATTTCCTATCGAATGACGTTTGAAAATTCAATTATTGTGTTGTAAATTTTGAGCACTCTGTAAAAGATATCATGATGAACTAAACATCGTCTTATTTGGTTATGTTTCTAGTTTTAGACCACCAATAATGAAACTTCTAGTTTCAATAATAACCGAGATATTCCATTTTACGTAACCGCGAATATCACTAAAAAATTAATAAAATCAAAAAACTCAAAAATGGCGATATTTAGGTATAGGGAAAAATTATCAAAAATGATGTATTTTGATACGTAGAAATCAAAAATGGAATAAAAATTATATCATTCCATTTAAAATAACAAAGTTGATACCGACTTCCGGTGACCGGACGTGACAGTTAACTCGAGAATATTTTAGCTGAAGAGCTCAGATTGAGTAAATTCGAGCTCCGAAATTTCAAGTTTCCAGAAATAGTAGAACATGAGAAACTTCTAATGTACCAGTTCAGTGAGACACCCTGTATAGTTACCTAATTGGCCATTTGTGTTCGTGAAACAAAATATGATTACTTTTAATTATGAAGAAATGTAATCAATTTGTTGATTGCTAAATAATATAGAAATCGATAATAATAAATTGCGCTGCATGTTTGGCTCATAATTACCCAGTAAATTTATGACATTTGGATAGGTACGTTAGAATTTGAATTTTGGTTAATGACAGAATTTACGAATGCTCGTTGTTTTCAATGCTCCTTATTAATCAAAATAAAACGCCATGCCGTTCCTTTATTATAATTGATAGTTATTCAAGATATATTCCCGCAGTACCCTTCTTCTAATCTTCCCAGAAGGAGTAAAGGGAATCTCATGGTCCTTGACGAAGATAACACCTGCTCGAAGCCTCTTCCTGTCATCAACCTTTGCCGCTACCAATTTCTCCAATTCCACCGCCGTCCCTCCATCACCGTTCTTTACAACTACAGCAAAGGCCAAGTCGCCCTCGTCCGATGGCTTTCCCAGAACGACTGCGATTTTGACAGATGGGTGATCTGACAGAATATTCTCTAATTCCAATGGGGCAATGGTACACATTTTGTACCTCAGCGCCTCTTTGAGACGCTCGACGAAGAAGAAGCAATGCTCTTCGTCATAATATAACATATCGCCTGTTTTCAAGAAACCGTCTTTGTCGAACAGATCGTGGCAGGCCATATTGTAGTAGCCGTTCATTATGTATACCGATTTGACTCGTAGCTCCCCAGTCTGGTTATGTCCAAGGATTTCCTCTGTATCAGGGTCTACGACCTAACAAAGATTTGAATGTGGTCATGATGTTTTGATTTCCATTGGCAATTACAAACCTTGTAAATTGTACCTTTGGTAGGCATTCCACACATCATGGGTTTCCTCATTAACATTTCTATTCCAGCTCTGGTGAATCTGTTCAAGGTACCCACGGCTGTGACTTCGGTTTGGCCATACGGTACATTTATGATCGAGTTTGGGAATAGCTTCTTGCCTTCATTACGGTTATGCAGTGACATTCCTCCTCCAGCAACTTGAACAAAGCGAAGATGGGAAAGGTCAAGTCCTTCTGGTTTCTTGCTTTTAATTAGTGCCATATAATCGTGAGGAGGTAATACCATAATGTTGGGCTATAATGTAGACAAATTAATATTCACATTTGACAACTACACATTTTCCTGCTGTTATTCAGAAAGTAGCAACTGATATTCAGAAAGCAACACATGATATTCATCTATTCTGAATTATTTTCAGAAATCAACACATGATATTCATCTATTCCGATTTATTTTCAGAAAGTAGCAGTTGATATTCATCTATTCCGATTTAGTATCAGAAAGTAGCAGTTGATATTCATCTATTCCTATTTAGTATCAGAAAGTAGCAGTTGATATTCAGAATATGTCATTTGAAATTCAGAAATTGACAAATGATATTCAGTAAATTTAAATAATTATAACTGTATTAATATTTTATTTCAAACAATTTCTGAGGAAATTATAAATATATTGTTAGCAACAGTTATTTCCTGACATGATTTTAAGTCTATGTATGTATTAATCTATGTATTGTATGTATATATGTATGTATGTACATAAAATAATGTACAATTTGACGTTTTGAAATAATGTTTTTTTTTCTGTGCTTAATTATGTTCTCCGTTCTAAGTATAAATTTATAAAAATAAAATATCAAATAACTTTGTATATTTTAACTACGCTTTGTCATTCTGTCATGTGACATCCATTTGACCTGTATGAGACCCACTGTATAGAGACTTTCCTTAAAAAAATTCTGGAGAATTCTGAATTACATTTGCTACTTTCTGAATACCAATTGTTAGTTTCTGAAAATAATTCGAAGTAGATGAATAACAACTGCTACTTTCTGATACTAAATCGGGATAGATGAATATTAATTGGTACTTTCTGATACTAAATCGGAATAGATGAATATCAATTGCTACTTTCTGAAAATAACTCGGAATAGATGAATATCAGTTGCTACTTTCTGAATAACAGCAGGAAAAGGTGTAGTAACAACTCGCCTTGTATTGCTTTAAGTACCGCCATGCTTTCTCCGGGGTGAAACCATTGCAAAGAAGTCTTATAGCTCCTGAAATGACGCTGATCAGACAGCTAACTGTTGCTGTGAACCATACCATCGACGAAAATAAAAGAAACGTCCCTTTGAAGCTAAAAAGTTAATAAATTAGCATTAATAAATGGACTCGTAGAAGAAACTTTAACTGATATTAAAATATTGTTTTAGCCAAATATTAGGGCTAACTGTCTAGCAAGCTGGATTGTACTTTGTTGCTTTATTTAGAAGTTTCAAATTATAGTAAAATTCCCTATATATTTTTACGCTCTTCATTTTTGGAGAAATCTCAAAAACTATCGTTAATAAGTAACAAAAGGAGACAAAACTACTAACAATGCAACAAAAAATCAATTTTGACATGCTATGCCAATATTTTCTGAATAATTATGAAAAAAATAAATATGTTTTATTTGACAACCTGAAACTATTTTTGCTACTTTCGTTTCATACTGATCATCATGATGTCTCCTTGTTCTGGAGTCACTACTATTATACAACAAAGGAGCGTTACATCGCACAGGGAGAAGGAAATTTCAATTGTCCAAAATGTGTCCATGTCCAAAGGTGCCTCACCTGGTTCTTACAGCCGGTACCCTAAAATAATATTTAGGTTTATTCTCAAAAACCGAAATTTCGCTACCGAAATCTCAACCTAGCATAATGTGCAGAAGGCTTTAAAGTCGTCGACTTTTGGAGCCAACTTTTGGTGGTTAGCCAGGAATTGTTGAATTTTGTATCTCGCTTAATTTTTTTAGATGGCGCAATTCATCATTGCGCTATAATTAAGATTAGACGTAGTAGGTCGGAAAAAAGTAAAATATTAAATCTTACCGAAATGTTCAAAACATTTGTAGGTTAGGTTAGGTAGCACAATTTCCTTCTACACAGATAGAATACTTTGATTAATTCAAGTAAATATGTATTGACTCAAAGAAATCTGGTGCTTCAATAAAGGCAAAGAAATATTTATTTGCGGATAAAAACGCATTTGTTTGAAATATTTGCTTGGTAGAAAGAGCGTTTATTTGTGTCAAACAATATATGAGGTCAGTTAAATTTACAATTTATATATTATAACGAACGAGATTTATTTAGTTCAAATAATTATGATTGTGTTGAGTGAAAGAATTATAGTTATTTAAATTGACGAAATTGTTGGTTGAGTTACAATGTGATATTTTAAGGTTGCGATGAATGGTTCTTTGATTAAAGAAATTATGGACCTATTCTTGACTAGAACTTTTTGAAGGGTACAGTAGAGCAAAATTTCCACGTGTAACTCCTTTTTGGGATATCGCACATCCTCGACCAGTTTAAATATTAAATATTAATATTTAAATATTGTTTTAACGATTTAGCCAGACGAATGACACCAACTGAGCGGTAGGCTTTCACCAGACTACGATTTATACTCAAGATCAGGCCACACTGCGAGAAGAGTGTTTACAGCGCCATCTAGCCAGTTGCATGAAGTATTCACACTAAAAATATGACTGAATCAAAATATGATTTCTTTGGCAGTAAACTTATTTCTAAGCCAAAGCAAAAATATTTCTTTGAAGGAAATAAATCTCTTCTTGTATGTATACAAATATAATTATTTGAATCAAACTTAGATTTCTTTGGTGTAAAGAAACGTCTTTTCAAATCAAAACAAAAATATTTGAATCCAAATATTATTAAAATTTATTTCACTTAAATAAATATAGCAAATAAACTAATCTCTAAAAGTAAATTAACTAGAGTATTCAAGGAAGTAAATATTGTTGGCGTCAAAGAAATATGTTTTGATCCAAAGGAATAAATTCAAAAGAATAAATCTGTGTACACGAGGACAAATATTATCACGCCGAGGACACGAGGACAAATTATTCGTACGAGGACAATCCTCGTGAAACGAGGACAGGTGGCAACCCTGGTGATCATAGTCTTGTGACAGGAGCGATCTATTAGTGATTGTAAAAAAATTAAGAGATGTAAATGTGGAAAATGAGTAAATTTCAGTAAATGTGACAGTCAGGAGAGAGCCGAGTGGATTGATCTGAGATCGTCCCAATGTCGAAGGCTACTGATACGCTCTGTTCGACTTGGTAATAGTTCGAGCTGGTCTGGTACAGTCGCGTTATATGTTGTTGTGTTATTTTTAATGCTGTATAGTAGAGTGCGGATTCTAAGCATTCGACTTCGACAGTTTTAATGTAAGCAGTTTAAAATGCTTAAGGATCTCCACGAATTCAGAATAGATAAAGCATTTGGCGCTATTTTTATTTTATTTTTGTTTATTATTTTTATTTTATACAATTGCGTCTCAAAAATCGCAAAAATCACGCAAAAACGCTTCTACTGCATTGTGATATACCAGCTATAACCCTGCGCACAACACTACCGGTTTTGCACATTTTAGTGTATTTGAAATGCTATTAAGGTTAAACGGCTGTCTGCTATATAGATAAAAAAATTAATTATTCAAAACAAGAAAATATTCTCCAGAATGTGCATGAAAACAGTAAGTTACAATTATTTATTTTACGATTTGTCTCTTCGTAGTGATTATTTTGATTTTAGGCCTATTTTGTTTATAATTTGTCGTTTTATTTCACAGTATTAAAATGAATATATTTAAGTTTAACATTCACTTCTTAGCCATACTACATTAGTACATTAATAATAATAATAATATTAATAGTTCATTTATTAACTAAAAATTTCCAGTTACATGTCAAAATAAAGAACAGAAAAGTTTAATCAATTTCAAATAAATTCACATAGATGTCAAACTTTCCACTGATGGTTCAGGTACTCGTGAAGGTCATAGAAAGCCTCTTCTTGGAGAAAACTCTTCACGAATGTCCTGAACTTTTGAAGCGGTAGACTTTTTATCTCTCGTGGTAGCTTGTTGAGTTTTGCTGCTGTTGCCATGCTGCTAGTCGTCTGTAGTCTGTTGAATGGGGCAGCTACAAGATCTCTGTCGCAGGTGTCATGGTCGTGTTTGTCGCCTCGTTTTGTAAGATCTCGCCCATGCAGCGCCGTTGTGGTACGCAGGATCACGTCGGATGGCAGGGTAAGCACCCGATATTTTTTAAAGATAGGTCGACAGTGTGCCGTGAATTCAGCCCCATCGACAGCTCTAATTGCTCTTTTTTGCAAGGCAAAGATTCTGGATGCATGAGAGGAGAGCCCCCACACCCGTATGCAGTAAGCCACACGGGAATGGAACAACGCATGGTAAGTCAAGAGTCCTGCCGACTGGTTTATAGATTGGCTAATCTTCCGCACCGCAAAGCTAGCTAATGATAGGGTTGCTGCAAGATTCTCGATGTGGGGTAGCCATGTAAGCCTGGAGTCCAGGGTTATTCCCAGGAACTTTCCAGAATTTGTTTCTATAACCTGCTTCCGCGTTGTGAAGAAGTGAACTGTAGTAGTTTTGTCCACATTTAGTGCTAACTTGTTTGACTCAAACCAGTCTTTCAGGTCTGCAGTGGCTCTCTCCGTAACCTGGTTACCATCTTCTCTATTTCGGCATCTTGTGAAATAGGTTGTATCATCTGCATAGAGTATTAGATTCCCTGTTTCTATGTTTGCCGGAAGGTCATTTATGTATAGGACAAACAGTAGTGGTCCTATTAGGGATCCTTGGGCAACACCATGTCGAACTGTGCAGCAGCTGCTCTTTTTTCCTCCACATACCACCAACTGCTGACGATTTCCTAGGTATGACTCAATTATACTTAACGTTACACCTCTCAGACCGTAGCGCTCTAGCTTTCGAAGCAGGATGTCATGCGAGACGCAGTCTAAGGCTTTACTGAGGTCGTAGAAGGTTGCCAGACCTTGGTGTCCCTCCTCAAATGCCTTCTGGATTAAATGCACTAGCTGTTCTAGTGCATTCGCCGTCCCCTTTCCTTTCTGGAAACCATACTGGTGGGGGTTGATATGCTTTCGGGATGTGATAAAGTCCACAATTCTTGATGTCAGGATTGACTCAATAACCTTACCAAACACTGGCAGTATAGTGATAGGTCGGTAGTTTGAAGGCTCACCACGATCTCCCTTTTTATAGACTGGCACCACCTTTCCAATCTTTAAGCGTTCTGGAAAGATCCCTTCTTTAAAGCATGCGTTGATAATGTGGGCCATTGGTGTACTTATCAGATCTGATACTGATTTGAGTGTTTCGACGGTTAGTCCATAAACATCAGCGCTTTTCTTTTGTTTAAACTTCATTACATAGCAGTGCACCTTTGTTGCAGATGTTGGGAAGAGGTACATTGACATTTCATCGAGTGGGATTTTGTAATCAGTGTTTGTACTGTGGGGTATGTGAGCCATGATTTTGTCCACTGCTGATTGAAAATAATCACTCATCTGCTCGCACTAAGGAAGTTGCGGGTGTTGTTGACGGTGTTGTCCAAGTTCGTTTTTGTTGCATGCCCAAATTTTTTGTGGTTTATTTTCTGCTCTACTTATTTCTTCATTTACTTGCTATTTCGCATTTCCTCACAAAAGATTTTTTGTAGTTGGAGTATATTTTCCAGAGCTCGGGGTCGCTGGACATCATAAAGGCATCGTGCATCATCCCTAAGGTCTCTCTCATCTGTGTTAGTGCCGGGTCGTGGATTCTTCTACGAGCAGGTGGTATCCATGTTTTTTTCAGGGAAGTTGTTCTGAAAGTGGCCCATAAACACCGAGAAGAAGGAGTTAAATTTTGCCTCAGGCTCCTGAACATGTAAAACTTCCCACCAATCCTCGGCCTTGTCATTCGGGCATTGTTTCAGTAATACATATTAACTTAATTCTTTTTGTTTGTTCAATTTGTTCAACTACGTTAAATATAGAGACAATTTGGACTAAGAAGTATGTGTCACGTGGTGAAATCTGCGCCGAAAAATTCAAGCGCATATGCACGCGCGCAACTATGTGGAAAACCACATGCTTCTTAGTTCAATTAAGTCCTTCAGACGCAAACAGTGTACTAACACAGTCCTATGTACTAACACAGTATATCTCCGAGGTGCTCAATTTATCTCTAGCAGCGTATAATAAGCGAATAAATTTTTTAAAATAAAATATAAAGCGTTTACTTATTCTGTATAGTTTATTTCATTCTATTGTTATTATTACTATAGCAATTTCCTCAGTTATACCAATTTTTTGTATGATGTGCGTGATTGCTTATAAATACATATAGACGAAAATAATACAAGGTATACGTATTCTTATAACGCTTTTGTCTCATTTTTTTAACTTATTTTAAGGGCTTATTTTCCAAAAAATAAATCCTTATAATCCCGCACTCTAGTTAGAAGTAATAGTTAACACTTATAACCACAAAGCTAACATGGTTGAATGGCAAATTTTCCGAACTAAGTACCACTTTGATGACAATGACATTCGAAAAACTGTTTTTACCGTTTTTTACTGTTTAATACATCTACATAAAACTACTCAGAAAAATCCAGCTTGTTACTAATTGTTTCCAAGTCAAAATCAAAACATGCATGAATGAAAATTAAATTACCCTGCTTTAATTTCCTCAATTACAGTTAGAAAGGAAAAATGGTTCAAACAGATTCCCTTTGGTGACCCACTAGTACCACTGCTGAACAAAATAAGTGCAGTGTCGTATAAGTCAGTTACTTCATACGGTAAAAATGCCTTTTCATCCTCCTCCGACGCTAATAGGAAACGCTCAAATGACATATGATCTTTGGTACAACCAAACACTACAATATGTGTACTCAAACCCAGCTCTTTGATGATACTATCCAGTTTGTCAACTGTTTCCGGTACAGCAAACACGAACTTTGGTTTGATCAGTTTCAGTTGATTCTTCCTCTCGTCATCAGGAGCAAAAGGATCCATGTTTGCTGGTATTGCTCCAACGAACAAAGTGGCATAAAACACAACTGATGTGTTTTGGTGGTTGGTTGAGCATAACGTGATTATGTCTTTAGGCTTAACACCGTCTTTTCTTAAATTTACCGCTACCCTCACCGATCTTTCTAAAATTTGTTGAAATGTTTCGGTTGTACCAGTCTCCGCGTCTATCTACAAGATGGCAACAAATTTCCTAATGTTATTTTTGGAATTTTTATGTTTTGGTTTACGTACCTGAGCAGTTTGCTTTTCATTCCTTCTCATGCATACCATAAGCTCATGGGCTAAACCTTTTTTATTTATCGATACATCTGGATCCACGGTTCTGATGATATTATCACCTTGATCTGGTAATTCGATCTCATCTAGACATAAGAATACCATAATAAATACAAGTTCCGAATAGGATAGGTTTACAATTATTTGATGCTTAGTATACATGCTGATTTTCAATAGGAAATGAAAGTTTCAGTATGATACTCCACGTCTTTGAAGCTATTAAAACATTATTATTAGTATAAGCGGTCTTAAAAATTATTCGCGTCAAATTTTATATTATTATCAAAAGAATATACTATATCTGCTCCAAGTACGCATTTCAGCATGTGCGGTGCATAATTTGAAGTGCAATGATTGTTGATGATAAACAATAATAAAAATGAAGATAATAAAAATAGCCAAACAATTCACAAATACTGACATAACGCAATTACATGAGATACGTTTGGTATATTAATCAGACACTCAAAAGAAAAGTACTATAGTAATAAAATCGATAAATTTAGTAAAAGCCCTTATTCAATGTGGAAAACACTAAAATCACTGATAAAGCTTTCCGATACAGGCCTGAGTTCTATTGTCGACAACAATGTCGAAATCAATGAAAAAACTAAGATCGCAGAGTGTTTTAATAACTATTTCATAGATAGTGTATTGGATATTGTTGGGACTCTTGATGGTGATTTGGACTGGCACCCTAAAAATAATTTCAAACAAATTTCATGTAATTTTAGCCAATTTAGGACATTGTCGATGTCTGAACTGAGAAAAGTAGTTGGATCTCTAGATAATAAGTTTCAAGCCAATGTAATATTAAATAACAAAATGTTAAAGAACTTTTTTGAGGCAGCAGGACATGTGATGCTTAATATGGTTAATACTAGTTTGCAACAGGGTGAAGTCCCAGAAAAATTGAAATTAAGTTCAATCACTCCTATTAGAAAGGTAACAAATTCTAATAAAATTGAAGATTTTAGACCCATAAATGCGTTGCCTTCTATTGAAAAAATTATTGAGATGGTAGTGTATAGTCAGGTAGGTAATGGACTACTTTCAGGAGAATAATCTCATTATGGATCACCAATCCGGTTTCAGAAAAAAGCACTCATGTGAGACAGCTCTTCAGTTTTTATTGACAAAATTAAATAACAACATCCACGGGCAGGTTTATACTATTGTGGTTATCCTCGACCTGAAGCGGGCATTTGAAACCATTAACAGAGACATTTTATTACGGAAATTAACTTACTTTGGAATATGCGGTACTGTACTTGAATGGTTTAAAACCTATTTAAGTAATCGTAAACAGGTTACTCGCATTGAAAATGTTATTTCTACTGAGAGACAGGTTGATTGTGGTGTCCCTCAGGGGAGTGTATTGGGCCCTCTTTTATTTATCGCTTATACCAATGATGTACAATATGCAGCTGATTTCGATTATGTAAACTTGTTTGCCGATGACACTTTGGTAGCTGTACAGCATACAAACTTAGAAACTGCAGTACATTAGATGAATATGGAACTTTCCAAATTGTCAAAGTATTTCTAAGATAATAAGCTCATATTAAATTTAAATAAATCAAAAGCAATGATATGCACCGGGAAATATAAGTACTCACATCTTGACATTGATAATATCAAAATATCAGTAAACGATGTCAAGTTAGAAATTGTGGACCATATAAAGTATCTGGGTTTTGTTTTGGACAGTAGTTTGACGTTTAAGCATCACTTTGAATATATATCTCGCAAAATATCCAAGAAATTGTTTTTCTTTAGTAGAGTTTCTCAATGCATTTCTATATTCACTAGAATAAGAGTATTTTCAGCCATAGTTCAGCCGCACTTTGACTACTGTGCCAGCATATTGTTCCTTCTCAGTAACAATCAGATAGCTATGCTTCAAAAAATGCAAAACAGAGCCATGAGAACAATACTGCGCTGCAACCGATACACTCCAATTGCGTTAATGTAGAGCACACTAGGTTGGCAAACAGTTGAAAATCGCATTTTATACCTGACGATGACCATCTTTTTAAAATTGTAAATGGAATGTCCCCGACATACCTTTCATAATTCATCATATATAATAGTGAAATACATTCCTATTCGACAAGGTGCAGAAACGATGTATATGTAAAGGTTAGTAGGACTAGCAAGGGTGCCAATTCACTTTTCCATAAGGGATTTGTAAAATTTAACAGCCTGCCTTCAGCTCTAAAGGAATTGAGTAGCCTCAGCACGTTTAAATGTCAGTTAAAGAAGCTCCTGATATGAACTGTAATAATGCCTGCAATGTTGTATATGCTTTGGTGAGATTTATATGGTATGTTATTTGTTCAGTGTTTTATGAATTCTGAGTTTATTTCATTAATGTAGTAATATTATGTACTTTAGTTAATTTGTATTAGGTTTTCTATTTTCAATAAATGTTATTATATCATGCGTGCCATTATATATCGCGAATTCAAAACAAAATGAATGCAAAACTACCCCAAAGCTGCCCCAGTGATCTCCAAATGCTGCTTTACCAGTACTCTAAAGTGCAATAAACTTGAATGATATTCATTGAACATAAATCATTTGCTTCGTTTCGGTGTAAATTTTGAATCTATTCATGTGAAGAAATTTATTCACTAAAATAAGGCATTTAATGTTTTTGTTGTTAAGAACTTATACTCCTTTCAGCGTGAACTTTGTCGGTGTTATTTTGACAAGTGTCGATTTTTTTGCCGTTTTTCGGGGTAGTTACAAACAACACAATTAAATAATCTGTATTTAACGCCAAGCAAATTCTTATTGTTAAAATTGATTTTCTCTCTGTCCACATGTATAGTAGAACGTGTACATTTATTAATGATTAGATGTTGTACATCTGGCGAACTTGGGCTGAAAATAGAGTATTCTTTTCAGAGTCTACGACAATCCCTTTTTACACTTTATGTGATAGACTGTAACTATACCTGGGTCTGCCATTTATGACTGTAAATCACAAGCACTTCACCTATCAAACGATCAACAACAAATGTGCACTCCCAATTATATTGCAAGTGAAAAACAAACATATCTATAAATGTGCAAGCAGAGATAAAGATGGTATTGAAATAAGTACCTACTTCACAAGTCATGTATAGCCGAGTCAAATTATAAATTCACTTCTGAAAAATTCAAACCATTGTATACACGTTTTGTTTGTCATTACAAATAATATCTAAAAATTCCCCATCGATATCGTGTATGCGTTGCGAGTTATTCACGGATTACTCAAAGATAATCGAATTATTCTTTTTAGCAAAATCTTGGATTCTTATTGATCAGATGACAATGAGGGGTATTACGAAATTTATAGATCTTTTATTTCTCTGCAAAAAACGTCTACACATATTTTCAAGTGTTGGCGTTTTCAATGTATAGGTCTAGAAAAACGTCAAAAGCACGTAAGAGGAACTACGTATGTATGCTGGGTAAACCTTTCCGCTACTCAAGTTGTTGGAAACATGATAGAGCATCATATTTTATGAAAAGAAGAGCAATTGTATGCAGTTAAAACTTGACCATACCAAGGTACGTTCATGAGAAGATTAAGAAGTTGTTGTGTATTAAAATATACGCCTGTATACATTGTGTGCCGAGATCAGAAGCACTCAACAATATTCCAGTTCCTCGAAACACAAGCAGTGTCTTGGATACACTGCTTTTTCTTATTTACGTTAAAGCCTCTATCCCAGTGGTTCTTAACCTTTTTGAAGTCAGGGAGCACTTTTGATCATAAGAAAAATTCGAGGAGCACAAAAACATAGACATAACATTTATTAAAAATTAAAAGGATTATTATATAACAGTTACAAAATAACATTAGAAAAAATATAAATATACTAATAGTCTACCTTTTTTTTCGGCAAAATTAATTTTTAGAAATCAAATGTCATTCTGAGTATAATGTTTTTTCTATTCCTTAAGAACACAACCGTTTAAAATGTTAACAAACAAAGAAAAATAAAAGATAAAATACATATCAAACAATGCGAAAACGAAAAAATTACACAATCAATACCCATTACAACAATAAAAAGTAAATAAATTTAAGTAATAATATTAAAAATAATGAAATAAAATCCATATAAAACTGGTTACCGATTTTCTTCAAGAAACTAAATGTCATTCCGAGTAAAAAGGTTCACATTGACTTTTGGGTTTTCTCAATTCCTTAAGAAGTTCTAGCCGTTTAAAATACGGTTTTACTGATATTTTTATCAGCTCTAACCTTTTACCGAATTAAAAAATCTGATGTGGCCAGGCACATGACTTTATCATACTACATATATATAAAATTAATAGTTTAGCTGCATGAGACTCTATTTGAACGTGATCGGCCATGTCTGCATTAAAATAAAACTACTAGAACTAGACAGATATGTCGATTAATGCTGCGTTCGGATATTGTACTCCGTTGACACCGGGTACACCGTGTACATTACACCATTACACCATTGTATTACACCAGTGTAATGCAATATGCGAACGCAGCTTATATTGACAGAAGTTATTGTCAAAACATTAGCGTTTGACACCAAGACTACCTACTGTCATTAGAATCAAAAAATCTGACAAATCCTGGCTACTAGTTTTCATGTAATACGACCGATCTCGTAGAAATAGAATTTGCTCATGCAGCTAAACTATTGATTGTACCAAAAAATGTCATAGTAATAAATTATTCAGAATTTCCTCATCTTTAATTGATTATTTAACTATTTCGACGAAATTCCAGAAATGGCGTCTTATTTGCAAAATATTTCAAAAATGCTAAGACTAAACCTCCAGTTCCTTTCGACCCTCTTCAACAGAAAGCTTTTCAGCTTTCAGCAGTTTGGTTGTGAAACTTCTAAATATGAAGTTTCGTCCCGATACCTTTAGTAGTTTCTCCGGAATCGTCGCCACAAAAAACGGGTACACACACACAGACATTTTTTTGTACCTTGGTCAAAAATGTTCAGGGGACCCAAAAAGACATATTTCCGCTAAAATCTCAAAAATTTTTTTTGGCACGATTACAATACTTTACATACTGCGTATGATAAAGTAAAAAATGAATACTCGAATGAAGTTTATTTGCGGCGAAAATCATTAATCTGATACAGAAAAGAATAAATATATTTGAGTATAAATTCAGAAAATATACGGGAATTTTGGAATATATTTCTACAAACGAACTCTTAAATGTTTGAGGGAAAGAGCGCTCTCGATATACCGAATTGCTTCCGAAGTTTTGTTTTTGCCCATATTCATATATTTTCCACTTTGTGTGTGTGTGTGTATGTTTTGATTATCTGGGCCCACAAAATTTTGTTCGTGAACACCTTGTGGTTATAAATGCCACCACCTATTTGGTATATTGTGATAGTTTCTCCAAGTATTTGACATAATAGTTGTTCGCGGTAATATAAATCTAAATATAATAAAACTTTCAAAACCTTCCTAATTTGTCAAATATTTAGCTAATTTGGCTGGATTCTTTATATTAGCAGTTATGTACCACCAACTCTACTAGTTTTGATAAGCTCATTTTTGATACAACTTTATACTAATCTAAGGCTTAATAAATCCGCACGTAACATGTGGATGATATGTAGATGAGGGCAAAAATATATACCTACATATTATCAAAACATTATATTTATTATCTTTATTTTAGGAAATAAATTTCCAAATGTTTGCATATTCCGAACTTTTTATGTGACATGTGTAGCAAACCTATACCCATTATTATTTTATATATATTGTGTTCAGAATTCTTTATTTATTTTATTCATATTTATTACTATGTGAAAATTGTAAATATTTTAATTGTTAGTTTTGTTGCAGTTAGAATGGTTTGTACGTTAATAATATACAAATATTATTATTTCAATGACATACGGCAAATGTGCAACAATTTCGGCTTTCATAATTTTGCGGAGCACTTGCAACAAGCTCGCGGAGCACAAGTGTTCCGCGGAGCACCGGTTAAGAACCACTGCTCTATGCGTTAACATTTTGATGCCTTCTAGTTCTCCTTCCTCTCGGGCAGCAAATTGCACAGGAGTCTATTATTGTCTAATGTTGATGGATCAGCACTGTATGTGAGCAACTGCTTAACATTATCCCATATATAAATTCACCACTTACCACATACCAGGTCCAGTCACAGATGCGATAAGAAGTGGTTCCAATAAATCTTCACTGAAATGTTTTTCGGAAGAAGCATGTCCACCCCCACCTATGTATGAAAATAATTTAGTTATTCACATAATATAATGAAGATGTTTAATTTATACTCAGAAGAACAAAAAACAAAAAAATGTGAAATGTCAGATTGCAAACAGAATTGCGTTGGAACGTCTTTGAATGGCTATTGTAGGCGTTTGCCTTGGCTCTGTTTACAGGGTTTCAAACGGTTAAAATTGCCTATATGAATTGGGTTGATCAGAATATATAACGGAAGTTGAAATGAAAAGTGGCATATGAACAGTTTTACGAGTACATGCTGTTTACATGTGAGAGTTAAGAACCTACGGAGCTAAAAGAAGTACGTATGTTGCACAGATATACAAAGATTATATTATTTTAGTTACGATTTAGTTAAATCAAACACAATTTCCCTCAGTGTGACCTTGAACACGCTTTATTTGCGTCTTTCTTTTTTTGTGCAGTCGGGCATTGTCACAAAAATCGAAAAAATTATTGTGCATTATTTGCCTAGCTTTTTACATCATTTTGAATGAACTTATTATTGCATTTAGGTAAACGAATATCGCTTGTAACAACCTTAACGCAGAAAACTCACCGAAGCGATCGGCAAATAGCAATAAATAAAAGTCTTATATTTTTGCAATACAGCGATTTATTACAAGCGATATTGCTGTCGGTTCGGTGTGAATAGATTATCGTAGATAGGTAGATTGTTGCATATTGCAAGTTGCTTATGCTTAGTGAATACAGGTGCAATTTAAAATTTCAGAGCATAGACTACATATTTTAGAATTTCATGGAACATTTACTTATTTTTATTCAATTGAACACCTTTAACAATTGTCCAATAAAATTTGTTTTGACCTAATATTGGCAACTGTACTACATTACTAGTAGTTACGTATTTAGTTAACATCATAACGGCATCATAAGAAACATATGCGATAAATTTAATAATACATCGGGTTCGGTATAATTTTCTGACTTGAAAGTATGCAAGTGCTATTTGCATAGCATTTGAGCCTAATTCTGCTAATGGCATCTTTTAAATAATAAGAACTTAACTGTAAAAAAAATCACCTAATAGATCTTATACTTATCTCGTCAATGTGATGAAACACATATTACATATTCTCCATTGTTCATACTCTGTACACACAGAAAAGTGATATCTCGAACGACGAGAGAATTACTTGGCTGAGGTAGTTGGTAGGTTGGTATATACGCGAGAGATTATTGTCTTCAACCAAGAAATTTTATTTCTTGGAATAATTACTAGATTTAAGAAAGTGGTTACTCGGGTGAAGTAAGTACACAGTCTTCAATGAAGTGTATATTATTATTCCCGGTAAATATTTTTAGCTACTTAATGTAAAGATTTGGCACAAATACGTTTTCTATTGCTAATTAACAAGATAAGTATGTTATATTTACTTAGTCGTTCTAAACTGTTGCGTGCGTTACATCAAACTATTCCGTGTTGAAACGTTTATTGTACACTAATCACAAGGCATATCCCCTACGGGTACTACGTTGTTGTTTTCGTACTAGGTTAGGCTCCTTTACGGCGCCAGCACCACGCGCGGGCGCGCGAGCCTTGACAAAATCACGGTGCGCATATTTATTCCAGAGAAAGGGATTACTTGAAAGAAGTGAGAATCTCTTCAGTTAAATAATTGGTGGGTTTTTATTCAGTAAACAATACTTACTTATATTAAATGTCTTCTATTTTCTTGTAACTACGCACTTGGATGGATTTACTATTACTTCGTTGGAGAAATTAACATTTTTGGGACAAGAAATTCAATTACTTCCTTCAATACAATACAGGGTCATCAAAATGGAGCGTCTACGGGAAAAAACCTTTTTTCCGCTAAGCGCATATCAAAATTTACTTCCACTTGGGGCGCGAAACAAATTCATATGCTAGGAGTGATCTGATTGGCTGTCTGCTTATCTTCTTCCTACTAGCAACACGCCATTGGCGTATCATGCGTGCAAGTCAGCTGATTTAAGGGGCTGTTATTTTAGTTCGTTGCAGTTCATTGTGCTATGTGTTTGTGAATGATTGTTCTTCAGGATGCCCTACATAAATGAACAAGACACGTTTATTGTGGAGGCCTACTTCCGAAATTGCCAGAAAATGGGGAATGGTCCTTTTCGGTTACGTTGTGCGCCGAAGAGCTTATTCAAAAGTTTCCGGGTCAGTTCAATGTTTCTTCGTTACGACGACATATAAATCGTTTTGTAAACAAATTTTGATTGACAGGGTCAATAGATAGGAGGCCAGGCAGATGACAACCACAAAAATTAACCGAAGAAGTGCTACAAAATATTAGAGCTGAGGTTGTACGCAGCCCTAACAAATCAGTGCATAGGAGAGCGCAACAAGCGGGTAGGCAAGGCACACATTTATTGCTGGTTAAATTATAATGACGATAATTGTATAGCACATTTTCTGGCTAAAGCCCGGCACCCACTGCTTGCGATGCTATGCTACGCTGTGGGACTCCTTTTGTTGTAAACACAGCATGGCATAAGTAGATGCTTATTGAAACATAAATTTTAACATGCTTGCTGGCATAGCATAGCACAGCGTTGTATAGCATCGGAAACAATGGACGGCAGTCTTTAGTTTTTGTTGATTAATATCACCATGAGGTTTTTACTAATGTTTAATAATTAATGTAGTTTTGTAGGAATATCTTCTGGAACGATGTATACTGCAGTGCGAAAAAAGCTGAAGATGCATCCGTACAAAATATCGGTTGTCCAGGAACTGTATCCCCTTGATTTTGGTCGAAGTGTGCATTTTTGCAATTGGGCTAGGGACACCCTGGGAGATGATGTTAAGTCCTCCTTTTTTTCCGATGAAGCGTGGTTTCATTTAAGCGGTTACGTCAATTTCATTATTATTTGCTATATTGGTTATATCTTGTTAATAAATGTATTGATCAGTAATAGTGTATTTTCTTTTGAACATGCATTTTCATTTTATTCATTTCTGAACTTTATGGGAATAATTTTATTTTTGTATAGGGCACTATATTTACGCGTATGTACATTCGGCTGCATATACTACACACTTTTGCTTCAGTACCCCTAGAGACGAGTCGCTCCGTTCGGATCGCAAATGGACGAAGTTTTGGTATGCGGTTAGCGGAAAACAGTATTGTTTTCATAGACGCTCCATTTTGATGACCCTGTATTGGTTCTTATAAAAAAAGAATTTATTTGTTGACAGCATTTATCTGAGAAATTATTTTACTTATATTGAGTATGTGGCATTTCTTGTATATACCTAACTTTCTACATCCAAGTAAATATGCATTTGAATCTAGTAAATAATTTCAAGAAATTATGTGTTCTCATTCCAAATAATCACTTTTCTGTGTGTAGCCATTCCAAAAGGTGTCTTATCTTTTTTGTTTCTATAATACTAAAGTTAGCACTGTGCTCAAAAAGTAATGCGGCAATTGAACTGTATCCAAATACGCAGGAAATATATAGACCATTTACATCTTGATCGTCAAGCAGTGTTGGTCTGATGTCCAGAAGAAACGTCATGATCTTTTCGTTTCCTGTATAGTAATCGCTAGATTGAATGCGACTATGTCTACACCCGTATCTATTAAGTAAGGATAGTGAAAGATTCAACATCGTCTAAACGTCCTCCCAATGCTCAGCATGTATTTCTGTCAGTAATTTGATACGATAAGTGTCGCCGTCGTCTTCAGTCGATCCCGTACGGGTTCGCTAATCCGAACTAATTAAGTCAACTATGGTCCATATGATATGCTTTACTCAGTATGACATTTACTGACAGAGAGTATTGAGAAAGTATGAAGGAAGTTTTGCTAGAAAAGTAGACACACCCTCTCATATTTATAATTAAAAAATGAATGTGAAATATTATTTTATGCAACATTTATATTTTTTACACATCAATAATTTACACCCTAACCTTAAATTTACCACTGAGATAGAAGTCAATAACTTATTAAGTTTTCTCCATTTTTAGACATGGAAAACAACTTTCCTTTGACATTTAGACAAAGCCAACATCTGTTCCTACCATCATCTCCTTTGTTTCTTTCATTCCCTATGATACCGACATGCTTCCGTCTGTTTCTTTTCCGCAGGGCATTAACCTATCCCCTCAACAATCCCAATAAACTAAGAGAGAATTAGATAATAATTTTCCTCAAACTTTTTCATGAAACGAGAATCGGTATAGACCCTCTCTACACCTGAGAAATTTCACAGTCCAACCCTATCATTTATAAATCCTTCACATATAATCCCTCTCGTTCCAAACTCCCAAAAATCCTCAGACACTATCGTAACCACTCTTGGACCCAGCGTGGTTTATATACAGAGCGGATAAAGGCCAACTTCTGTGATTTAATGACCAATCACTTCTTTTTAGATGTCTTAAATGTAAATACGTGCATAGTAGACAGTGGGGGACTGGGGGACGATTTGGATGCCCTTGGCGTAATGGTAGTCCCGTGAGAATTTTCTCGTCTTCGCGCTGTGATCGACTTCGTTTTCAAACACCCTGTATACAACGCAATGGTAAGGTCGGTATTTTCTTTAAATTTCAAATCTCAAAACTGGTAAAAGTATGTCTAAACTAACAAAGGTGGTATATTAGGGTACACATATACCACAAAAATAAATGGCTCAATTAAAAAATATTCAGGTCTCTCGCAGGAGGCCGAAAGTTTTTAATTTTCTTTAAAAATTCGATATTTTTCATATTTTTTAAACTAAATATTGGGTGGTTTTTCTTTTTCAAAGCCCACATGTAAAAATTTAATCGAATCTAAATGCGGTCTAAATGTTGCATTAAAGTAATATATTTTTGTATACGTTAATTCCACACCTTATTGTTACACATTTTCTATTTGAAAAAGAAAAATCACTTAATCTTTCATTAAAAAAATCTTATTTTTAAAGAAAATTATAAACTTTAGGCCTTCTGTGGGAGACCTAAATATTTTTCAATTGGGCAAATTTTTTTGGTGGGATATGTGGGTCCATAGGGACAACTTTTTTTGATGCATTACCTGCATCAAAGCTCATAGAAGCATTTTCCTTCCTTGCATACCAATACACATTTGTTCACAATAATTTTGCTTATATTGTATTTGTTTGAGGGACCATTCAGTTTGCTACCGAATGGACAGTATGTACAGTATTGTACAGCCTGGACAGCATGTTTGCCTTATAATTACCCTTTACATTCATGACGATTGGAAACAACCTGAATTGTAAATATATTTGTTTATTTACTGTTGCGATACATCAGAATTTAAATGTTGGTCAATGACACAGAATTTACGAATAGTCCTTATTAATCTATATAAAACACAATAAAGGAAAGTCATGTCTTTGCTTAATCATAATTGATAGTTATTGAAGATATATTCCCGCAGTACCCTTCTTCTAATCTTCCCAGAAGGAGTAAAGGGAATCTCATGGTCCTTGACGAAGATAACACCTGCTCGAAGCCTCTTCCTATCGTCAACCTTTGCCGCTACCAATTTCTCCAATTCCTCCGCCGTCACTCCGTCATCATTCTTTACAACTACAGCAAAAGGCAAGTCGCCCTCGTCCGAAGGTTTTCCCAAAACGACAGCGATTTTAACAGATGGGTGATCCGACAGGATATGCTCTAATTCCAACGGGGCGATGGTACACATTTTGTACCTCAACGCCTCCTTGAGACGCTCCACGAAGAAGAAGCAATACTCTTCGTCATAATATAAAATATCGCCTGTTATAAAGAATCCGTCTTTATCAAACTGATCGTGGCTGTCCGTCTTATAGTAGCCGTTCATTATGTATATCGATTTGATTCGTAACTCCCCAGCCTGGTTAGGTCCGAGGATTTCCTCTGTATCAGGGTCTACGACCTAACAAAGATTTGAATGTGGTTATGATGTTTTTGTGGACATTGATAATTACAAACCTTATAAATTGTACCTTTGATAGGCATTCCACACATCATGGGTTTCCTCATTAACATTTCTATTCCTGCTCTGGTGAATCTGTTGAATGTACCCATGGCCATGGCTTCGGTTTGGCCATACGGTGCAATTATGATCGAATTTGGGAATAGCTTCTTGCCTTCATTACGGTTTTGCAGTGACATACCTCCTCCAGCAATTTGAACTATGCTAAGATGGGAAAGGTCAAGTCCTTTTGGTTTCTGACTCTTAACTAATGCCATATAATCGTGAGGGGGTACTAGCATAACGTTGGGCTACAATTTTAGCAATTTAATATACACATTTGATGACAACTAGTAATAACTCGCCTTGTATTGCTTTAAGTACCTCCATGCTTTCTCTGGGGTAAAGCCATAGCAAAGAAGTCTTATAGAACCTGACATGACAGTCATTAGAGAGATAACTGTTGCTGAAAACCATACCATCGATGCAAATGAAAGAACTGGCCCTTTAAAGCTAAAAAATAATAAACAATCATTAATAAATGGACTCGTAGAAGAAAGTATAATACTTTACTAGTACTAAAATATTGTTTTACCAAATATAAGGGCTAAATTTCAAACAAATTTGCTAACAAGGTGGATTGTACTGTGTAGCTTTATCTAGAAGTTTTAAATTGTATCAAAAGTCTCGATACCACTGTTAAATATTATAATTAATTTATCGTAAACTATAGCTTTTGCAAACACTACTTATTACCAGTATATTAGCTCTATCTCTATAGCTAGAACGAAAAAATACTTCTGTAAGTATCGGAAATAGAAAGAGGAATAACTTTTTACGAGCAATTTAAAAAAAAATATTTTTGAGATGCTTAGTAAATCTGTTTTTTTTTTTTTTTTTTACTTATATTATGATATAAGCACAATATAATCGCTTTGGTAAGCTTAAGCTCGCTGTGAAAAATCCAAATAAATGGTAAATAATGGTTTTGTTTCCAAATTGTTCATATCGGATACTTCATAAGCTACTCTTTGACAACCCGCCCATATGTACCACATATTTTAAAAATTTGCGCTACATATGTGATGAATAGTATCATTACGTTTGGATTTGTGCAATTATAATTTTTCTGTTTGATAATTTACTATATCATTTTTTGGGACCCGGGCAATGTTATTGCGATATTATTAATACTACTTGAACTTTTAAGCAAAATTTATAAACTTCTTTAAGCTAACGGTATTTTTGTGTATTTTTATTTCCATTCATGCATACTTAAAATATGTGAAATAAATATTTGTCTAAACTGTTGTAATTAACTAAAATTGGCGATCAGTATGTATGGTTAGTGAAGGTGCTCGGCGTAGGTGTTGCTTTTGAGACCAGCAAAAGAACTGAAAAGGCCGGATGAAAAAATTATTTTAATTCAGAACGGTTTGACATGGCATTTTTGTTTCATTTGGTAGTTTTGCTAGTTCTGATGGCTGTTGCACTCTGAATGAATTGGCAAATTATTAAATAATAAGTAATAAAATGATAATAAGATAATGATAAATGTTAAAAAAAATTTGTAATTAAACTAAAAGTTGAAATGTCACGAATACTATTAGGTAACAAAAAATGCATTGAAGTTAAAATGATTAAAAACTACTTCTTTTATCACGAGTTTAAACAAGTACGTGAAAGTACCAGTAGTTTTGTATCATACAAAATTGGTCCTGTAGAAACAAAGAATTATTACAAATAATAATAAATCTTTGTTGGTGGGGGACTATCGACTGTGGTATGTGTTTAGAAGGGTAGAATAAAACGCTTTTTCAGTCTTTGAAGGTATTTCTGGGTACGTTTCAAGTGTGCCTACGTTTCGCCGTCAATCTTCGGCTTCTTCAGGGCTGGTGTGATAGGTCCAAGAAAAATCAAGGGAAGATATGTGAGCGAGCGGTGACCCTTGCGGAGGTCCACTGGTTTGGTATAAACGCCAGGTGATGGTTGTGTAATATTATTTTCAACATTCCAAACTTTAAGACACAGAAAATTACTAAACTCAATTCGCAAACGAACACCATTACGGATGGCGTCATGTAGGAAGCATTCTCCGGCGTCATTTCGCCTCCTACATGCCGCCATCCGTAATGGTGTTCGTTTGCGAATTGAGTTTAGTAATTTTCTGTGTCTTAAAGTTTGGAATGTTGAAAATAATATTACACAACCATCACCTGGCGTTTATACCAAACCAGTGGACCTCCGCAAGGGTCACCGCTCGCTCACATATCTCCTCTTGACTTATCTTGGACCTATCACACCAGCCCTGAAAAAGCCGAAGATTGACGGCGAAACATAGGCACATGTGAAACGTACCCAGGAATTATACCTTCAAAGACTGAAAAAGCGTTTTATTCTACCCTTCTAAATAATAAATCTATTATGAAATCATTTGTTTGAATGTTGTAAAGTGCATTGGGTTCTCCCTGTATAATAAGGGGCCATTGTCTGTTCAAAATTATAATAGCATGTAACAATTCAATTCAAGTGCTGCAAAAAAACATTAAAAACTGATCAAGTAGTCAAGTTATATATCATATATATATATATATATATATATATATATATATATATATAACGACCGATCTCGAACAAATAGAATTTGCTCATGCAGCTAAGCTATTAATTTTACCAAAAAATGTCGTAGAATTAAATTATTCAGAATTTCTTCTACCTTAATTTATTATTTAACTACTTTGTCGAAATTAAAGAAATTGCGGTTAATTTGCAAAATTGTTAAAAAATGCTAAGAGTAAACCTCCAGTTCCTTTGGACGTTTTTGAACCAAAGGCCTTTCAGCTCTAAGTTTGGTCATGATTAAAAAATTGGTCCTGTAAAAACAAAGAGTTATTACAAATAATAATAAATCTGTTATAAAATCATTTGTTTGAATGTTGAGAAGTGCATCGGGTTCTCCCTGTACAATAAGTGGCCATTGTCTGTTTAAAATTATAATAGCAGGTAATAAGTCATTCATGTGCTTCAAAATACATTAAAAATTCATCAAGTAGTCAAAAATTTACATATCATACAAATATGAAGTTACATGTCAGGATTTTGTTGACCACGATATTAATTATTGCAAGGTAATATAGTTTATCTTAGTTATACAACATGGTGGATACTTTGAGTTAAACAAACAGGTGATATGCATTATTATATTGCTCTCTGGTTGTTTTGAGCGATAAGTTCTGCTGGAATTTAGGTATTGAAATTAACTATTCAGCGCATACGTACGCTGAATGACAACTCGAATATACTTTTAAGAATGTTGTTCAACAATATTATACCAATGTCTCTCTTCGTATTGCGTCTCCTCTCGATCATGAATGTTTTGTATTGTTTTGTATTGCGCACTTATACTAATAAAAGTATACATGTGGTATACAACCGTGTATTTATTGTGCATACTTCTACTAAACACGCTCAGAAAATGTGTGCATCTGGTGGTAAAAGGGTACATTTTAATGGTTGTCAATACTTCTACAATACATGCCTTTGTAGCACATTCAATGATAAAATCAGGGTGACACAAAAACAGAACTACAAACAATACAACGAAAAAATTACTTGTGACATGCTATGCCAATATTTTCAAATATTTCCAAATAATTACGAAATTGACGAAATTGTGTTTTATTTGACAACATTAAACTATTTCTTCTTTTTTGATTTCATAATGAATGTACATGATGACTTCTGGTTACGTTCGACCTAATCTCAACGCAGAGTAACCGTGCTTTATAGTTATAAGTTATAGTTAACACTTATAACTACTGCTTAAAGCTAACATTGTTAAATGAAAGATTTTGCAAACTACAAGTTTAATGCGAATGGCCATCTCCGATCAACTGTTTTCAACTGTTTAAAACGTCTACATAAAATTACACAGAAAAATCCAGCTTGTTACTAAGTCGAAAACCAAATCATGAATAAATAAAAATGAAATTACCCTTCTCTAAATTGCTCAAGTACAGTTAGAAAGGAAAAATGGTTCAAGCAGATACCCTTTGGCATCCCAGTCGATCCACTGCTGAACAAAATAAAAGCGGTATCGTATATGTTAGTAACTTCATACGGTGAAAACGCCCTTTCATCCTCCTCCGATGATAATAGGAAACGCTCAAATGACGTATGATCTTTGGTACAACCAAACACTACAATATGTGTACTCAAACCCAGCTGTTTGATGATACAGTCCAGTTTGTCAACTGTTTCCGGTACAGCAAACACGAGCTTTGGCTTGACCAAGTTTAGTTGATTCTTCCAGTCGTCTTCAGGTACAAAAGGATCTATGTTTGCTGGTATTGCTCCAACGAACAAGGTGGCATAAAACACAACTGATGTGTTTAGGTGGTTGGTTGAGCATAACGTGATTATGTCGTTAGGCTCAACACCGTGTTTTCTTAAATTTACCGCTACCCTCACCGATCTTTCTAAAACTTGTTCAAATGTTTCGCTTGTACCAGTCTCCGCGTCTATCTACAAGATGGCAACAAATTTCCTAATGTTATTTTTGGAATTTTTATGTTTTGGTTTACGTACCTGAGCTGTTTGCTTTTCATTCCTTTTCATGGACACCATAAGCTCATGGGCTAGACCTTTTTTGTTTATCGGTGCATTTGGATCCACAGTCCTGATGATATTATCACCTTGGTCTGGTAACTCGATCTCATCTAGATATAAGAATACCATACTAATACAGGAAAATAATTTCCGAATAGGAAAGGTTTACTATTATTTGATGCTCATTATACACGCTCATTTGCAATTGTGGGTGAAAGCATCAGTGTGAAACTCTTTAAATCTATTAAAACATTATTTTTCGTATGAGGGGAATTATACGCGTAAATATTTGAATCGGTCGGTTCGAAAACACTACAAGTCCAAAAAGTGAGTTCTGGGAAAATTAACAAAATTATTTTGTCAGTGCAATATCTTGAAAAGTATAGCAGTTTGCTATTTTGTGCCAACAGACAAAATATAAAGTAGTTCACAGAAAATTATATGTATTACATATTTTATTTATATTTGCATTAAAAGCAGAGCTATGATTAAAACAATCATCATGGACATGTACTGTTTTTGAACTCGACGGAAAAACAGCGTACATTTTTAACAATATTTGTTTATTTAAAGCATTTAAATAATATTTTTATTGTGATGTAGGTATGTATAGTGTTTTTGGCGTCAACAATAAATTCCTTATTCATTTCATATTATTATATTTTCCGAAACGCGTTAGTAATGCAGCAAAAACAAACGTGCATACTTCGTACAAGGATATATTATTTCCTTGTCGAAATTGAAATATAAAAAGACATCTCGTACTATGCCTCGAAAACAATTTGTTTCGACAAGAAAAATGTATTTTTCTGTGGAGCATTGACGGTATGAGTATGTTTTCGTCAAATATTCGAGCAACATTCGGCGTAGTTATTTTACAGCCATAATAGAACACGTTTTTGTCCAGCCGGCCGGTCCGCTTCGAGAATTTGAAACGTGTTTCGAAATAACATTTTTATACTCTAGGAATTTTTAAGCGTTCACTTATTTATAAAATATCAATCTCAGTTTAATTTGCTTAGACGAATAATATACTGGGTATTAAAACAACTTAACATTTTTTTAATTTCTGCAACGAATTAAATTGAAAATTCTAATACTTCTAGTGCTGTTGTTGGACTAAAATTCTTTGTTTTTTTTTTAAATTAAGGATTATATTATCTAAATAGACACCAGATCTAATGACCCAAAGAATTTTTAAATGAAGATTTGCAAACAAAAACTTATTTGTTGATTTATCAAATGAATCGGTCGGTTCGAAAACAGAAGTCCAAAAAGTGAGTTCTGAGAAAATTAACAAAATAATTTTGTTGGTGCAATTTCTTGAAAAGTATAGCAGTTAGCTATTTTGTGCCAGTATGCAAAATATAAAGTAGTTCACAGAGAATTAAATGTACTACATATTTTATTTATATTTGATTAAAAGCAGAGCTATGATTAAAACAATCATCATGGACTATTTGAACTCGACGGAAAAACAGCTTACATTTTTTTACAGTACTTGTTTATTTAAAGCATTTAAACAATACTTTTATTGTCATGTAGGTATATATGATGTAGGATTTGCATGAAACTTATTTCCCGTAATATTTGAAGATTGATAATTAAAAATGTCATGTCAGATTTTCAGATTTTGTCAGATAAGTTCAAAATGGCGGATTATACATGATTAGTCAAAATTACCGGAACACCTTAGTAAATCTTTAAGCGTAAAGAATTTCAAAGAAAAATTCAAACAAAAGTTGTTTGGTTTTAAACAAGCTATATATTTTCTATATAGGATGTTCATTTTATTCTGAAAATTTGGTAAACTTTTCTTTTTCTAATAGAACGCCCTGTGTATTGAAAAAAAAATAATTCTAAGAGTTTGTAAGAATCATTAATTTATAAATAATCTTTGAGTTATGATCCGATCATTAACGGATAAAAAAATTAAAAAAAACAAGAAAAAATAACTAAACTATGAAATACCATGATAAATTAAATATTCAAGCTGGCAAATTAAATAGATGTGTATGTATGTGGGAAAATAATCTTAATTTGAAGTCCAGGAATTTTGATTAATTGCTTATAACTAAAAAATGACAGTATTGCATTTAAAAACAATGATTTCTATAAAAGAATTAATCCTAGAATTAAAAAATGTATGTTACCAAACTTCCAGAATAAACAATAGTTTGTTTAAACACAAATTTTTTTCTGTTGGAGAATTATTTAGGTTTTCGGTAATTTCGTCTATTTTTGATTAATTGATCATAACTCAAAAATAAGGCATTTTATAAAAAAAATCATACAAAAGATTCTTAGAATTAATCTTAGAATTAAAAAATGTAAAGCTATACAGGATGTTCTGTTTGAAAAAGGGAAGGACACGAGATATCCAGAATAAATTGAACACCCTGTATAATAAAATATAGTTAAACGATAGATTGTTTAAAACAAAACAACTTTTACTTGAAAATTTTTTTGAAATTGTTCACACTTGGAAAATTATTTAGGTGTTCCGGTAATTTTGGCGATATGATAGAGTATGATATAGAGTTTGATGATTATATACATAATAGTATTAAATTTCATCTTCTACGGTGGTAGTCGGTCCGGATGTCACGTGGTAGTAAAATTCTAAATTTTCACCAGTTACATACTTGAGGACTTTTTTAATATTATTTATCTTTTTGATATTGATTTGAACGCAAATTTCGAAGTTGGCGAATGTTTACGACTGGAATATCAGTAGAAACTGAGTAGAAACGCGTTGCATGAGCGAGCAAAAAAGCACTGTTCTGGACGTGTTTATTTTGCCCAAGCATTCTTTTTAGGTCTATTCGATAGAATAAATCATAGTGAACATTTTGGCAATTTCAGTTCAAAATGGCCAATTTTGGACTTGTACTGTTTTCGAACTCGCCGATTCATTTATATTATTAATTATTATCAATAGAGTGGCAGTATAGCTATGTGCTCCAAGTAGGTATGCGTTTCAGATTGTGCGGTGGAAAATTTGGAGTGCAATTTCAGTCTGATGATAAACAATAATAAAAGCAAAGGTAAACAAAAATATCAAAACAATTCACAAATACTGACATAATACAAAGTCATCAGATACGTTTCTGATATCATGCGTTAGCACGAATTACGTAACAGCTTACGTAACACGAATTCAAAACGAAATGAATGTAAAACTTTCCTAAAATTTCCCCAATAATCTCCAAAGGCGAAGGGGATTTTATTTAAGAAAATAATGTATTTAATGTTTTTGGTTGTTATGAACTTATACTCCGTTCAGCGTAGACTTGGGCGGTGCCATTTTAACAAGTGTCCCTATTTTTTACCGTTTTTCGGTGTACTTACAATCAATGCAATTAAATAATCTGTCATTATCGCCAAGCAAATACTAATTCCCGACTGATGATAATGCTTAGGCATCGAAACATCTCTCGATAAAATAAAATAAAAACCGTGCAAGGAAGAAGAGATTTCGGTTTAATTCATTACCCAAATACTAATTGCTAAAATTGATTCTCTCTCTGTTGACATGTATAGTATTTGTCAATGATTAGATGCTGAAAATTTTCTGTACAGAGTCTACACTCTACAGAGTCCCTCTTCACACTTTATATGATAGACTAAGGTGGTCTACCATTTGTGAACGGGATTCCGGGCAGTTAGTCATTGATAGCGATTGAGGTGCGTATGATCCAATTAATAACCTGTTTTCAGTTTAAAGAATCTGATGTCGCCAGGCACATGACTTTATCATACTATATATAAAATTAATAGTTTAGCTGCATGAGATTCTATTTGATCGAGATCGGTCGTGTCTGCATTAAAATAAAACTAGTTAGCCAGGAGTTGACAGATATTTTTATTCTATTGACAGTAGGTATTGTCAAAACATCAGCGCTTGACGCACGATATTTTTTGAACCTCGGTCAAGAGACACAAAAGGTCATATTTCCGCTAAAATCTAAACATTTTTTTGGCACTTTTACAATACTTCGTCATACTACGTATGATGAAGAAAAAAATGTTAAATCGGGAAATTCTTTTGTGAGATTCCTTTACTAATTTTATAGAAATAACTAATAAAAATATCAAAAATAGACACTAGACCGAAAATTGTAAATTCTTTATCTTTAATTAGGTGAAAACACCTCGCAACTTTTACTTGTTTTGAGACCGATTTCTTCCACAAAAGAAATAATACTTTCATTTTTATCTACTTCACGGGACTTTACTTTAGAGTCATTTTATCTGAAATAAGTTCTGATACTATTCTAGATGTCATACAGAATTATTGTCCATTATTTCTAATTTTTAGAATTCTGCTTTAAGCAATCATGTTGATATTTAGTTTTGAGTCACAATATTCCAACTTGACATTCCCTAAAACATTTTTAAATTAAATGTAAAAATTGATTGTTTACACTTGAGCAAATTCACCAACTACTGCTTGTTTTGATCATCTTGTATGTTAAAAAGCCTGTCCGTGGCTATGAATTTTTTGAGTTTAATCTTTTTGATTGTTAAGAACTTATACTCTTGAACATTCCCTCTTTACACCTTAGTTGAAAGTCTTTAAGTTTACCTTGGTCTGCCATTTATGTCTGTAACTCACAAGCACTTCACCTACCACGTCGTGTGATCAGAATTTGATCACGTATGTGTTCCAGTAAAATTGCTGGCTTATTATAAACGTGCAATTATCGATAAAACTATGCATAAATGTGCATCAGAGATGCAGACGTTAGATAAGAGGAGTTGAATTCATATGTAACAATTACAATGGTATCACGAGAGTATTTTTTTCGGAATTCTATAGAACGTACTTCGATTTAACAAACTGTAATTTTAAGTACCTAGACAAACAATATTTTATAGACTATTGTTGTTGTGTGTTGCTTGTTTGTTACATTGTGATACATTGTGTTGTATATTGCCATGTAAGGAACGTAAGGATGTCATTTCGGAACAATTCATACCCAGACCAATTTTTATATATACGTTTGATTGGGTATTACTTGCAACGTGAAAATAGTTGACATTTTCAAGTTAGACTTGAGAAGAAACGTCAACGTAAAAGTAGGAACATATTGTGTCTATAATTGGTAGATCTATTAGTTACATTAGAAATTTTAGAGATATTATAAATAGTATTATTACCTTTGAATGTAGGGTATATGTTAAATTTAGATAAAATGTTGTTTAATTTAAGTTAATATTGTTATATGTAAAAGGTTTGTATATTCTATTAGTAGGCTTTTCAGTTGTGTATAGTCATTTATTTTTATTGTATGATGTACAAGTAAAATATAAAATTTTTTCAGAAAAAGTGTTGTTACGAGCAAGCAGCGATTTCATTTTTAAAAACAATTGTAGGTATCTACCTATAAAGTAAGTTATGCTATACTGTATTGTAGATTTAGGATAATTATATTTTAGACGAAACATGTACACTTTAAAATAATCCTACAAAACAAAGGAAAACAGGTTTTAATTTACACATTTCCATATAGAATATAGTATAGAAGTGTAGAATATAGAATATAACAGAATATAGTTACCTAAATGGCCATTTGTGTTCGTGAAACAAGATATGATTACTTTTAATTATGAAGAAATTTAATGTTTGGCTCATAATTACCCAGTAAATTTATGACATTTGGAAACAACCTGAATATGTACTTAGTATAGTTAATACAAGTATGTTTGTTTACTTGTTTACTGTTGCGATACATTAGAATTAGAATTTTGGTTAATGACAGAATCTACGAACGCTCGTTGTTTTCAATGCTCCTTATTAATCAAAATAAAACGCCTTGCCGTTCCTTTATTATAATTGATAGTTATTCAAGATATATTCCCGCAGCACCCTTCTTCTAATCTTCCCAGAAGGAGTGAAGGAAATCTCATGGTTCTTGACGAAGATAACACCTGCTCGAAGCCTCTTCCTGTCGTCTACCTTTGCCGCTACCAATTTTTCCAATTCCTCGGCCGTCACTCCGTCATCAGTCTTTACAACTACAGCAAGGGGCAAGTCGCCCTCGATGGGTGATCTGACAGAATATTCTCTAATTCCAACGATGCACACATTTTGTACTTCAACGTCTCTTTGAGACGCTCCACGAAGAAGAAGCAATGCTCTTCGTCGTAATGTAAGATATCGCCTGTTTTAAAGAATCCGACTTTGTCAAACTGGTCGTGGCCAGCCATCTTGTAGTAGCCGTTCATTATGTATATCGATTTGATCCGTAACTCCCCAGCCTGGTTAGGTCCGAATATTTCCTCTGTATCAGGATCTACGACCTAGCAAAGATATAATGTGGTTATTATGTTTGGATGGCCATTGATAATTACAAACCGTAGTATATTCCCACTATGTTTCCTACTCGAAAATGCAATTTTTTAATTTTTTATAAACAATTATCGACAAAAAATCGCGTTTCTTTACTTTTTTTTTATTGTAAAAGGAAAACAATGGTGCAACGGGATGAACTGTAGAGAATTAAATTACGAAGAGAATGACAGGTCAAACAATCCGATCGGATAATTAGAACCGGAGATAAGCTGGAAAAACCGGAGAATTTTGCTTTTTTTTTAAATTCATAACTCCGTCACTTTTGCTGAAACTTTGCACAGTGGTAGCTATTCACATGTACTTTAAGTGTGCAAAACCTGGATTCGGTCCGATTAATAGTTTTCGACACAATCCTCATTTGAATTTTTTTTGGCAATATTTTTGCGGAGAGCTGGATGCGTTTAAGGTCGTCCGATAGCAATTTAAAAAACGGATTTGGAAACTAGACGTGAACAGCAACAAACCGCCTATTCTGATTTTTCGATAAGACCCGTTTGAGTGGGTAATAAACTACTGAGAACAGCGAAAACGCCCGCGCCCGCTAGAGTGGTCGAGTGATGGGGGAAGCCGGAAGTGTACGATTAGAGGGGAACCGTAATATATAGTAATACGCGCGCGTGCGCGCTTGTCCTTTCTATCTACTACTATATACTAAACGTGACTAACACTCTGCGGAAGAAGTTAACGAAAAAAGGCGAATCTGGGGAAGGGTCTGCTCCTCGGAGAAGCGAAAATCGGCGCCGCAGTCGCCGATTTTCCGCCTCAAATTCGATTCTACAGTGCTTAGGCTTTCGATTTCGTCCATTTTCGGCCCAGTTCTCGTTATTTTTTACCTCGATTCAGCTAAATTTATGGATTATCAATTGGGACTGTACTCGTCAGCGCGTCGCCATGGCAACCGATCGAGGTTGCTAGGCAACGGCCGCGCGCTTCGCGACACGGTCACCAGACGGCGACACATCATCATGTCGCTGTTGAGGCTACGCTACGAAGCATAAGATGGCACTCCGTAACCGCGCCGAACGTACGAGCATAATCGCGTCGCGCGTGTAAGAGCATCCGGGCTTTTTGTCCCTCTCTTAACGCTTCGGCGATCTACCTAGGTGGACCAGCAGGCCTAGTAGGCCTGCACATTCTCCTAGTATTTCATACTAATACTGTAGATACGCGCTTCCCGCGTCGACCGCCTACCCCCACTACTCGACCTGTTTGGTCCGCGCGGCAGTTTTCGGTCATGTTTGCAAGTATTTTTCACCTATTTCGCAACATTTTAACGCAAAATCAGAATAGACGTTTTGTAGCACAATACTTCTACTTTCGAAATACGAAAAGAAAATCAAAATTGGACCACCTACGACGCATCCAGGCCGTTAATATTAATTCAATCGAGTCCGTGCAGGGTTCATTTTCTTCGTGTTTTCATTCTCTACATTTCGTGTGTTGAAAACATCAAGATTGTTCCATCGGTTCAGTTTTCACAAGCGAATAACGAACAAATGCACAATTTTTTGAGGTTTTTTGTTTATAACAAATTAAGAAATGATATTTGCGAGTAGGATACATATCACAATACATCTACGGACTGTTCCACGTGACCTGGGATCGTCGGCTTCCAGTTAGTTTTTTTGTCACGCAAAAATCTCTATTGCCTGGTCTATTAAAGAAGGCTAGTGGTCACGCATGCGCGCTCAAATTTCTAACGACGCCGACGGAAAGGTCGAGTGTCTTAACTTGATATATCTCATCGCTGCAGATACAGAGCACAATTTGAAAGGTAACGTTTTTCTAAGAACGTGATTTTGCAAACATAAACTTTAAGCATTCATATCTCCTTCAATTTGTACCAAATCAAGGTTCTCTTTTGTAAAATACACTCTAGAGTCTAGAGAATAAGAAATAGTACCAGATATTTTGTTCAAATAATAAATGTGTACTGATGGTAAAATGTTGTCGAACTGTTAAATGTCTAAAGTTGATTGAAAATTTGATGCGTACAATTTAGAAAAATGTGTTGTTTGTTTAACAACGTTTATGTTATTTAATTAAATAATCAATAAATAAATTTTTGACATTTTTGACATTTTATCTAAATACACATTTTTATCCCAATTTCTGTTTCTAATACATTTTTCCAAAAAATACCATAATAGATAAACAGATAGAAACATTTTCGAAAAAAAGTCAATGACAAATTGTGATAATTTTGATGATATTAGGAAACATACATTGTGTGAAATGAAATTACAGATCAAATATTATTTTCTGCTATTATGCATAGAAAACATGTATATTGCCTATTTATTACCTGACATGTAGATGATACAAAATAACTATTGATCTAATAAAAACCCCTGGCCACTTTTCAATATAATTTATAGAAATAACTATCTTTAAATGAAATGATCGACTTGTTCTTTGCAAATCCATCAATTAATTAATGGATAACTATGTGATTCCACTGCTCAATTTCAAAATCCAACTACATATTTTAAGCTGTATCTTAGAACAATGCCTGACTTCAATCCATACAAAACATAAATTATACATTCTAGATATAACATTGTAATCTTTGATTTGAAAATACCTAATGCATACTTTCCATACATAATTCAATAAAAAAATTTCGATTTCCACATGTTGAGTGCTTTGTTTTTTGTGCCTTGCATTGCAAGAATAATTTTGCTTAAGAATCTCTAATATGTGATTTTATCAATGATTATGCTAACATGAGCTTATGAAACCGGTGTAAATCATTAGGGCACTATAGCCACAAGTTAGCAAGACCCATCGAAGTTTGAACCCTTGCCGATAGATAGCGTTGAACCGATATTACAGACCGGTTACTATGACAACGGCAGCTTTATCCACCCACTGGAAAATATAAAGGGGGTGGCAATGAATTTTAAATAAACCCAATGGTGTAGAATGGTGCAAATTTTGTTTAAGAATTTATAGGAATTGATGGAATTTATATTCATAACTTCTATTCAATTATAAGATGATTCGTAAAAATAGTACCCAAATGTTTATTTATTGTTGTATTGTTACTACAAAATAACACTTCTGAGGAGGGATAGTTAAGCATGTTTAGCAACACTCATTTAGAAAACTATTTTGTCGTTCATATTTTTTGTTGTTGTTTATGTTGTTTTAAAAGTACTACTTATTTTTTTTTGTTACGAGAGATGAATAATTTGAAAATAATAAAATCAAATTCAATAATATTCAATGCTAACTTTGTACCACCAATGCACGTGCTGTAAGCATTTTGTTGGCATTGTTTGTTTGAATAGGGGTGGGTTGGGACAATAGGGGTTGCACGCCACTGTGCAGTTACAACCCTCCGCGAGATCAGGGTCCATGGGGTCGCATCTGTCAATTTCGTAACTAGCAAATTCAAGCTGAGTTCCTCGTGTAGCCGGGCTGTGTTGTGTTGTGCATTACTTAAATCTCATAAATCTCTCACCAAAGAACAACAACTAGTAACCTAAAAAACGATAAATAATTGTTACTCGGGTGTGCTTAGTGTTTCAGTAGATAAGAATCTTTCAGGAAATCGAAACTCAGGCAATCAACCGTAAGTAATCCAATAAAATATCTAACATATTTGCTTATGGTTTTTGCGATAGCTTATTCTTTAATTGGGTATGTGTTAAATTGATTAAAATGTCAATATATTATAGGAGAGTTATGATTAGTAGTTTATAATTTGGATAGATACATATACTTTGTTTAATGGGTGTATTATTTTAGGGTGAGATATGAGTGGATTGTTCGCATTTTAGCGTACCACGTGTGCAAACATTATTAATAATAAATGATGAAATCGTTCGAGTGCGAATCGTCCTCGGGGGATGAAGCGACAGTGTACCCCATCTCGCGGACGGTAGTCGAACCGCCACAGTGGCTAAGGGGTGGTGCAGCTGGACCATGGGGTTGGCAACCGCCGGTAAGCTAAATTTCTCAATGTTCATCGACCGCGACTTTTTAATATTTTATTTTCTTGAAACAATATGTTCTTAGTTTTTGGAAAACATTGTTGCATCCATATAAAAACATTTGATTTTTTAATCATCATGCTATTAGTACTAGAGACAATTAATAATGTTATCACACTACCCTAAAATAGAAAATAAATGCGTAGGTTCTGCAATACTAGGAATAATAATAACTCCACTGGGTCGGATGAGAATCTGATTAAAATAAAAGTCTAGGTAACCTGTTTATTTAAAAAAATAATTCACTTAAAATGTATCTTAGCTCAAAAATGTAAGAAAATAATCCATAAACACTCTATAACAATATCAGTACCGGATTACCTATAAGGCAATGAGGCACATGCCTAGAGGCCCCGGGCTTTGGGGGGGCCCGGCCAACGCATTTTTCCATAAGGTTTTAAGGTTTAATGTTTTTAAATATTCGCTAAATTTTTTGAGTATCATTTTAAGCAAAACGCTTTTCAATCCGTTGGTTACGCAAATTATGGACGTGGAAATGTCAATTGTACTCAACCATTTTTGTGAAGTTTGGGCCTATATAATTTTACGTCCTTACACAGTCTACTTACAGATCTTATATAAAATCAAATTATATTTCCATTATTAAGTTTTAAAAATTGTCCAGTGATGTTGGCCAGTTATGTTACGATCGACAACTCAATGATAAAAACGAGCGCTGACATATCTGGTCCAAAACATTATATAGAGCCTGAACGGTATTTTCTTTGTGTTGGAACAGGCCTAATGTAGTTAATATTCTAATCACAGAAATTGTAAAGCTCTTGCCTTCACGCAAGCTTTTCCTTCCAGTTTTGATTTGCATTTACAAGGCAAATAATAAGCTCCTAAGCAACTAATCAGAAAATATTCCATCAATCTGGAAGATTTTTTGGAAAATGAAATAATTTAGTTTAATCAACATGTCTCTATTTACATTCAGGAAAAGTCTGTCCAAACGTGAGCATCGCATTTGGACTAAAGACGTTCACGTGTGTGCGTATGTGAAGATAAACGGTCATCTATGATGGCATTAAGGTGGTGTTTAAAAAGAGAATGCAATCATAACTTTCAATAAAAATATACGTTAGCGTGAACTGTGAACCAGTGCTAATAATTGAAAAAATTACTCAATTCTTTAGCCACCACATAGCCACCAATCTGAAAATCCGTCACCTAGATTCGACAGAATTGAGCCGGATATAATTTGTATTATCTTATTACATGAATAGGAGCGTTTCGGGTTAATAATAATAATAATAATAAGAATAACCTTTATTTAACCCATTTTAGTAATTACATTATAATAGGGTATTTGACTATTACTGGAAAACCATCTTAGTGTGTTTATTCCTTCACACTACATTGTAAATACATTATTTTTCGTAATTATTTCCTAAATATTTCATAAAAATCAGCGTTAAAAGTTGAATCACAAAAAGTCCCGCCAAACAGATACTTTCTGTTGTGTGACGTCACCCGATAGTAGATGTCAAATCGGATGATATGGTCTGTCAGCATCGGCATCGTCGCCGTTTGGTAATTGTGTTGTATGATGTGTTGTTTTCACAATTTCTATATAAAAGTCGGTTATAAATGGTGTATAAATCCACAATGCAGAAATACGTCAATAAAAACTCCGCATAAACTATTTGTAGCTGTTCCGCAAGATTTGAAACTGCGAAGAAAGTGGTTGGCTCGTAGAAATCCAAATGAAATAAATAGCGGCCAATACAAGTGTTTTTTGTTGTGAAGATTACTTCGACATAAGTAAAACTGACTAGAATAAGTTATGTATCGTATTTTCGAACCAGGTATTATCTGATCTGACAGCTTAAGGTTAGGGCTATCCTAACCTACAAAGTTATGCTTACATGGCACTTTAGTGCTATTAAATTCAAACGGGAGAAGCATAAGGGCGCGTTCGGATAACCCGGTATTGTACGGTGAGAGTGACGCGCTGCATAATAGGCGGACTAACGTCATACGGCGTTAATCTGCATATAAGAGAGAGACAGCCGACCCAGGTTAGCTGAGCATTGCTCTCCCCTTACCCTACCCTGAAAAACCGAACGCGCTCTAAGCGTACTAACGAATGACGTCACTGGAGACTGCGCCAATTACAGAGCGTTTTCAATTACGTGATAGGACGCGAATAGAATTCAATTTTAATTTTGGTTTTTAATAGAAATAAAGCATATTTTTTTTGAAAAGTAATAACAAATAGTTTTCTTAAACTATTTTTAATACAGTCAAATACCCTATTGTGTAACTTAAATATTTCAATGCACAACAAATAAATTTTTAAATTGATGTATATAATTTCTGATTACATATATAAAATAAAATGTAACTCAATTGAAATTCTAATTTATAAAAAATTAAATTAGGTCAACCATCCTTTCGGACGAAGGTCTTCCCCATTTCCTTCCATTTCGTCCTGTCCCTAGCGATTCTTGCCCATGTTGGCCCCGCCACCTCCAACAGCTCATCTCTTCCTCTGGCGGCCTCGTGATCTTACGTTTTCTAGTGGGATCCAATCAGTAGTTTCTTTTGCCCAATTGTTTTCTATTCGCCCAATGTGTCCCGCCTAGATCCACTTCAACCATCGCATGGTACCAATCACATCTGATATTTTTGTTTTGGCTTTTATTTCTGTTATTGGCATTTTGTGTTTCCAAGTAATATTTAATATGCTGGGCTCCATTTTGTGTTGGTATGTTCTGATTGTTTTTGTTTGTTTTTCTGTAAGTGCCCATGTTTGTCTGCCGTATGTTAACACCGGGCTTATCGTTTATAAAATTGTTTCCTTTTTGTGGATATGTCAACACTGCCTTTAAATATAAGTTGGAGGGACCAGTATTTTCTCCATGCTAGTGTTGTGCACCTTTGTACTTCTTTTTCAAGTCGACCCTCAAAAGCCACGATTTGTCCCAAATAAATGTAGTCATCCACACTTTCTATTAGTACATTATGAATTTGTATGTGTGGGATTTTATCGGCGTTTGTGAGCATTTTGGTCTTGTTAAAGTTGATGGTTAGTCCCACTTCTTTACACACTTGTTCGACTTCGTTAATGAGTTGACACAGTTCTTCTTCCGAAGTGCACAAAAGAGCCACGTCGTCCGTAAACCGAAAATTGAATAAACTCCTTCCTTGACGTTTATTCCATATCTTGACGATAATCCAGCCAGGGCGAAGTGAAGGGTGCAGTTGAAAGCATTCCGGTTTAAATCTTATTAAAAATCTTGAAGTATATTTGGTTGCCTATCTCCATTTTTAGAGCTTCCTTAACAAAGAATAAAAAGTGGGTGGTAATGGTTTATTGATTGTAAACTGTTATAAAATGTTATGATATGAAAGTATTCTTCTTATTATCAGATTGTTTATAAACGATAACACTATTATATCTTTTAAGTTTTTCTATTTTTAGTATACGCATATTATATACGGCCTTATTATCAAAGACTATTGGATATATACCAAATTTTAGAAAAAAATTATTAAAATTTTTTACTTTTGAATTTTTACAACATAATAATTCTACATATTAACTTACAAATTTTAAATCATAATTTAAGATTAAATTTAAAAATTGCCTCATTTCTATCCAGAACTTTGGATTTCAGTGTTTTTGACACTGAAATTCTGAACATATATTACTAGATAAGTTTTCGATCAGAAATCCCTAGTATAATTCTTGATTTTTATTTAATTTTTTTGATATCGCAGTGTCTGTGTTTGAAGACGCATGTATTCTTTGGCAATAACTAGTAAGAAGAAGAGTTTCTTAAGTGTGACACACTGTAGATTAGGCAGGTTCTTATTTTGTCCAAACACTTTTTTTTGCGGCGCCTATTTACAATATTTGACAAGTACAGTATTTTGTTTCATAATCTTCTCGGTTGGAGATTTTTATATATAATTTATATAATTTTATTTGTGTTCAATTTAATAAATTTGCATAAAAAAACTATTAACTGAATAAAAAAAGAATTTGGAGTGTGGATATCAAAACAGCGGCAGATTTCTAACAACATCATTTTTAAAAAAGCCGACATACGGAAAAACAAATTACTAGTCGGTCCGATAAGAAAAAATATCGACCAGTGACAACCGATTCTGGTACTCTTATTTTTCGTAGAAACAGAATCAGAATCTGAAGACAGAAATTGTACATTGTGTCAAGGTTTAGAGAACACCCAATGCCAAAAAAACCCGTTGCAACATTCCTTTGTTAAGCAATGGAAACTACAGAAAACCTTGTCATCGTTGTTGCTCAATAGAACCCCACATGCATATTTCATTAATAAAACAGAAAGGAAAATAAGAAGCTTAGTTTGAAAAAATATAAAAATACGTTATTAGTAGTAGTAGTAGTAGTCTTTATCATAAAATGCTTAGTAGGTAATAAAGCTAATTTTCTTTATTAAAGAAGATTTTCAATTTTGCCAACTAAGAAATCGATAAAACTTTAAAAGGAATTCATTAGTGGCAATAAAAAAATAAAAAAAAAGCAAATACAATTATAAAATTCAAATAAAAATATTAATTAATAAATATTGTCATCTATGGTTAGTTTCTACGAATTAAGCCATAAATGACACAATTTGTACATTATCAGCTGCATAATTTTCTGTTTCTTTGCAAGATATATCAATTTTGTCATGATTTGCCAGACTCTCCAACTATAGTTCACCCGTCCATTAAGATTTTTCTCGGCTTTACAAAGATGTGTTTGGTCAGTGGTCAATGTTCAGAAATTCTCAAAACAATTGTAATAAATCATGTAAACTTACAAATTCTTCTCTTTACTCCAGAACGCAGCGTCTAGCAGCGGTGGTCCAAGCTCCTCCATCAACGTACCAATGGAACAACCGACTTTCCCACAATTCGGACACCATTCAAGTGAAGAGGGCCAAATTCCCGGAAGAAGAACGCCTCTTGGAGCAGTTGGTCTAGGAGGCTTCCACTTCCCAGGAGGACCACAACACATAAACCATGGACCACCATCGGATGAGAACAACCCAGATCCAACACGCCCACAAAGCAGGTTAGAGGAGTCAGAAGACATGTAACCATATGCCCATAACCAACCAATGAAATACAACTCTCAATTTATCTCATTTTAGGTCACCACAATCACGGTCGATGCCAAATAACCAACCTGGAAAAATGAAAAACCGACAAGGTAAAACAGTTAGACTGAATATAAATGCTAGAGAGAGACGACGGATGCACGACCTGAATGATGCCTTGGATGACCTAAGGGCTGTCATACCATATGCTCATTCTCCATCCGTCCGAAAATTGTCAAAGATTGCCACGCTGCTCTTAGCTAAGAACTATATCCTCATGCAGGCTAATGCTTTGGAGGAGATGAAGCGATTGATAGCTTACCTCCAAGGGACGACCGCTTCTTCGGCAATAGTGGCGCCACCTGGTTTCGATTTGCAAGGTTTCCCCGCTGCTGCTAAATTTCTTCAGCAGCAGCAGCAGATGCAAGCGGAAAATGCTAGAAGTAATGATGGTAATGAAGGAGGTGGTTGTGGTAGCTTATGAGATGAGTTTGCTCAAAGTATTTTAAAGTAGGTTTCTAGTCATTTATCGTTAGTGAGGAATACGACTGAAGATTACTAGTCAATGTGCCAAAAAATAGTATATAAACGGTTAGCAATAAAAAATATGACGTGGTGTTTTTGTAGCGTACATGCTTTAGATTCGTGGACGTTGGAAGTTGATTGAAGGTGTTTCGGCTTCCGGTGTCGGTAGTTTTGTGATGACGTATTTTAAGGATTATCTATTTTACAAATTTAACATGTTAATTGTATAGTATATGAATGTCTTAAATAAAGATTTTACGATATAGTGCTAGTTTCAATAATTTCAAGTAGATATAGTTATACTAAATAATTTATGGTTAATACCTAATAAATTAGAAATTAAACACTTTTTTCTGTAAAGAATAGTATTATATGCCATTTTATTTTCTAGACAATAATACTCGCCAGTTCGATATATAATAGTATATTATTTGACGAGCACATAACTAAGGATATAAATCGCGAGCAAGAAGTTTATACGCGAGCCGTAGGCGAGCGTGTAAACATGCAAGCGATTTATATCAGTTATGTGCGAGTCGAATACGACGCTTTACCTACGACTCATAAATTCCATTTTATATCAAATCTTTTAAATGTATTTGTCAATGGTGGCGAGGTGAAATGTCAAATAACTGTCATCCATGTAGGTTTAGACCACAGAAATCATACAAATACTAGAACGCGTAATACTACTGCGCATACGATTTTGTGGATGCACAGTGGACCCCCACCTAATGTAGCCGGTGCGAGAGAGACGGTTGTCTTTGTTTACATATTGTGGGGAGCGCAAAAGAGATAAAGTACACGCACGTATTGTTTGTTATGATCTCAGCGGTGTTTTGGTAGAGCGGAGAATATACAGTGTGATCTGAAACGACGTGTGATACGGTTATACAGTTGGGAGTTGGGACATCATGCGTTGCATTATTTGCTACAACAGTAATGAAAATCAAGTCAATCATGTAACATTTCATGCGTAAGTAAATTAATATAATGTTTGAGAGAATCTATAATAATTATTTTTTAAACTGCATAATATACAACCTAAATCCAATGTTGCTGTTAATTAAAATAATCAAAATTAAATTTAAATATGATTACTTCGTATATGTAAAAATAACAAAAACTGAGAAAATTGATAAGGATTACGAATTTATAGATTTGAAAATGCCTTTAATGTATTAACAGATTTATCTGTTCTTATGTATTTCAAATAACGTGAAAAAAGCAATATCTAAGTATATGTACATATTAATGCAGTTTAAGGAATAATTAAAGTGTAGGTACTATCCACGCCAAAAAAAGTCGTACAGCTAAGTTTGATATCATGTAAGTCTGGCTTGTCAACTTGACAGCTGGTGCATGTTTCATCCCCAAGGACTGTAAACTAATGTCAGACTAATGTCAGAATGACAGCGTATAGGTTATAAAAGAACCATTTACAAAGCTACAAGGTGTACGACTTTTTTTTGGCGTGCATAGTACATGTATATTATAATAAAAATTTATTTGACAGATTTCCGAAAAATAGGTATAAAGATTGGTTAAGATGTTTGAACATAGATGATTCTCAGGATTACCCTAAATTGAAAAGAATTTGTTCTGATCACTTTACTGCGGATTGTTTTGAGAGAGGTTTGAACAGTAGGTTAAAACATGATGCAAACCCTTCAGTTAACATCTCATCTGAACTAATAAAACACCGTGATAAATCATTATTAGATGATTCTAGATCAACCATAAAAAGTTTTTTTGAAAAGATAGATGCATCAACTTCAGCAAAGTCACCCAGGTAAATAATAAAATAGCTATGTTGGTTCGGATTCTCGACTATACAGCGATAGTTTTATTTTTCAATAAAATAGCTGTTGTATAAATTTATGCAATTACCCAAGTATATCTCTAATTTCCGGAATTTGTATGTAAAACTTTTAGTTGATTATTACTGATAATAAAATCCCTCGCGAAGCAGCTTATATTAACACTTTGGCGAACACCATTGGGCAAATGTTTTATAATAAAAATGTATTCCCTTCGGTTGGTGATCATTATTACGACGTTGATTTTGCAAGTAATCATGTATTTTTATTAATAAAAACGATTTGTAAATGTTACTTACGCATAAGATTTTTTAACTTGTGTCGGAAACAAAGCGAGTTAATCGAGGGGGACAAAATTAGGCATGAATTGACAAAGTTTATTTTATTCAAACACCAGTAAGATCTTGTTCTTTTTACTTTCTTTTTATTAATTTTTAGAAATTTTATATAAATTTATATAAATAAATACTTTAGAAACACGTCATCACTTCCTGTTTTATTTGTTCGTTTTATTATTCCCCTACATGTGATACGCCCATGACATAGGCGCGCCGCTACTGAGTTGTAGCCGTAAACACAACAAAGCACCAACATGGCTGCGCCCATAACTCATCCAGCCGCGCAGCCCTTTGCACATTCTAGTTTGTTATACAATTCTGTGGTTTAGACTGACTTTGCCAGTACAGTCGTATAATGATGACAGTTCCTTCAAATAATGAAGTCATTATTTGAACGAACTGTCATTATTATACAACGCTAGTGTCATTATAATCATTGGCGCGTATCATGATGGGGATTATATAGTCATAGATACGTATGCAATGAACTTATTATATGTGAGTCGTAGATACAATATACAGGGTCCTGCAGCTCAGCTCCCGTATTCTGTAGCTCAGTTACTAATTAAGCTAAGAGTTTGACATTTTGCAAGCTTACCCTGTACTTCAAGGTACATTTCAAGAAATTATTTTTGATTATACAGGCTGTCCCAAAAAAGTGCAACGCCAACGTGATATATTTTTTTAAATTGCAAGCTATATATTTTTTTACACATTTGGAAGCCTGTTATGGTTGCCTACATACCACCAAAATTTTATTGAAATCGGTTGACTGACTGCAGCGCAAAAAAATAAAAACAATAAAAAATTGATTTTGCATCGTTGGCTTTAAAAATCAATAAACACCACAAATTGCACCTCGTTAATAAAATTTTGCGACGTCCTTAGTAAGTTAGATCTAGTAGTCTCGTTAACCAAGTGTCATTGATCCAAATTATACAGGATGACCAAAATCTAGTGTCAAACTTCAAAGCGTGTTATTGTTCTTATTTTCAATTGGAACCCATACATTTTTTTAGGTGAAACGATTCAGAATTAAAAAATAAACATTATTTCTAAATACAACCCCATCACAATTCCCAATATTTTAAAAGTTATTCGCCAAAAACTCATTTTTCAACGTTTCCAACCGCAATTGTAGGTAATAAATATCGTACGTGGCGTTGAAAAACAATTTATTTCATAAAATATAACACAGAGAAGTAGTTAAGTAGTTGTTCGAACTGTCTTCCGTGCTCTTCGAGGCACAAACGAAGACGAGTATGAAATGACCTCGCCACTGCTCTTAATAGGTCGGGCGTAATAGTTAGAAATCCATCTTTCTTGCATGTTTTCTTGTGTTGTTGGAGGTTCAGCATAAACGATGTCCTTAACGTAGCCCCACAGGAAGAAATTCAGTTTCGTTAAGTCCGGTGATCGAGGAGGCCACGCAACTGGTCCTCCTCTTCCAATCCACCGATTTGGGAAGATTTCGTTGAGCTGGTGCCTGACCTGTAACGAGTAATGTGCTGGAGCTCCATCATGTTGCAGCCACATTTCCACCCTTACCGCTATAGTCACATTTTTAAGTAAATTTGGCAATTGAACAACTACTTAATTAAGTACACTCAAATCTAAAATATTTCTCTGCGTTATATTTTATGAAATAAATTGTTTTTCAACGCCACGTATGATATTTATTAATGTATGGGTTCCAATTTAAAATAAGAACAATAACACGCTTTGAAGTTTGACCAGTTTGACACTAGATTTTGGTCATCCTGTATAATTTGGATCAATGGCACTTGGTTAACGAGACTACTAAATCTAACTTAATAAGGACGTCGCATAATTTTATTAACGAGGTGCAATTTGTGGTTTTTATTGATTTTTAAAGCCAACGATGCAAAATCAATTTTTTTTTGTTTTTATTTTTTTGCGCTGCAGTCACTCAACCGATTTCAATAAAATTTTGGTGGTATGTAGGCAACCATAACAGGCTTCCAAATGTGTAAAAAAATAAATAGCATGCAATTTAAAAAAATATATCACGTTGGCGTTGCACATTTTTGGGACATCCTGTATAATCAAAAATAATTTCTTGAAATGTACCTTGAAGTACAGGGTAAGCTTGCAAAATGTCATACTCTTAGCTTAATTAGTAACTGAGCTACAGAAGACGGGAGCTGAGCTGCAGGACCCTGTATAATACGTAATTTGTTTAATAAGTTAGATAAATTTATATAAAGATTTTAGATAAAGTTTTGTTCGTTTTTTACAGTTTTAAGCAGGACCAACATCTATATTGTGAATCGAAAATGACGGAGAAGCATGGTAATGTCAAAATATTTCTAGAATTTAAAAACAAATACTGACGGTAGAAGTATGTATGTATACATAAACATTACAGGAAAGCTATTACAATGTTTCCAATTGCTATACTTCTCGGGAAATAATTTATTATTCTATAAATAACAAATTATGGCGAATAAGTGCGGTTCAGGTATGCTTTTCAGCGATTAATGCAAAAATAAATTTTAGCAACAAAAAGGACCAATTAATAATTTTTATCTAGATATAAGAGGATTTCACATATATTCAAGTACCTACATAATTTGTCAAAAAATAACCTAAGGTACGTGACTATCCTTGCCAACAATGAACAAACTCTAACAAGTGAAAACTGTATGTTTTTTCCGTAGAATATGAATCTGACCGCTAAATTTTGACTTGAGCTTAGTTTTTGGGAAAAGCAGTGGTAAAAAACTGCGAAAGAAATCAATTTTATACACAATTTGGAATTTCTGCTTTTCGATTCAGATTGTACAATCATTAGATTGTGACAATCACTTGTGATATTTAAAAGATGGTTCCACGTTTCCCTTACATTCTTGTAACCTTTGTTTATTTTGTTAACATAGTAAATAAATTATAAGCAATACATAATCTAAATAATGCAAAGTAACTATATCTCTTTTAATTTGCTAAAGATAAAATGAATGAATTTCAGATTTACTTATTATTTGTGATATTGCGCTTTCTAATACTACAGGTTGTGAGGTCATGTCATACCAATATATAGGTTAGATCAGATATTTAACAAAATATGGGATAGAGACACATGAACAATCATGTGCACTGTGCAGCAGGGACATCCACTATTACCAGTGCCATCAATTACTATTCAGTAAGGTGACAATATTCACCTAATTACCTGCTTGGCATGCGATGTAATATATATTAATCGGCATGCTCTCGGGGACAACATTGCAGTATTGATGAACATAAATCTTATCAGTTAATTAACATAAATTACATCAATTACGACATCGATAACGACAAATATCTAGACCATTATTTATTGTTTTAAGTTTGTTTCAAGTTTGTCAATTTGATATGAGGCGAAACTGTTATCGTGTTACTTAACAAGATGCGATCGATTCTTTAATTTACTAATCAGGAGGCCAAATATTTTCAAGAACATAGACAATTTACTCCAGTAACTTGAAATTGATAACAAATAGTAGATTATGACCCCAGTGTGAAATATGGTAATTGTTTTGTGTAAAGGAAAGTGTGAAACCCGCACGTAGCGGAGTGAACTAAATAATACCACTTTTCTTGCACACGTTTCTCTACAAGAAATGTCTATACATCGTTTGATTGTCAGTCACATCAAGAGTAAGTTCTTGCATCCCAAGTATTAGATAGAGCACCATATTTTATAATAAAAAATAATAATGTGTAGTTAAAACTTTACCAATGTCTTAAGTAATACTCACCTTGTTTACTATTTTTAGTTATGAAAAACAATTCTCGAAACGGCCAATAGTTGACTACCTACATGTTTGTTTTTTTATCATAACTGTTGATGCCAGTTAAAACGTCAAGGACACGGATCATCACTGTATAATATTCAATATGTATAATGTGTTATTTATGTCTTAGAATTTTTGGACAACAATATTGATCTACCATCTATGTTGCAATATTCGATATATTTGCTCGCCAGTAAGTAACTAGACATTGTAAACAAAACCACAGAATAAATCTTATAGGTATTTTCTGATATTGTTTAGTCTTTTAGAAATTTAATGTTTTCTGTCATATTTCATATTCATATATCTATTCGATGACCCCTCGACAACGTGCTGTTATTTCCACAAGAGCTGGACATCCACCATCCACCATTAAAGTACAAAGTACACGTTAACTTTTGCTTATTAAAATTTAATTTTTTATCATCGGTTTATTTGTTAATTTCTGGCTATTATCTGTAAATTAAATCGTTGCTCTCTTAAAAATAAATAGTCTAGCACTCTTAATCAAGTAAGACTAATTCTGCAATAATCCAAGGAAATCGAATACCTCCCGTTACTCCTAAAGAGGTAATAAATGAAATTAAAAAAATGAAAACCAAAAAGTCACCTGGGTTTGATCTAATAACAGGTGAGATTTTAAAAAAATTACCTAAAAAAGCCATAGTTAAGATAACAACCCTCTGCAACGCAGCATTTAGGCTTAAATATGTGCCAACTGTTTGGAAAACTGCGGAGGTAGTGATGATTTCCAAGCCAGGAAAACCACCAAATGAAGCATCCTCCTACAGGCCAATTTCTTTACTACCCACATTGTCAAAACTGTTTGAAAAACTGCTTGCAAAACGACTGAAGCCAATCTTAGATGAAAGAAACATTATACCCGCTCATCAGTTTGGATTCAGAAACAAACATTCGACAATTGATCAGCTACACAGAATAACAATGATAATAGAACGAACTTGAGAAGAAAAAAAGGTATGCTCCTCTATATTCCTGGATGTGGCAAAAGCCTTCGACAAAGTTTGGCACGAACGCATAGAGTAAGCTGGAACGGATACTACCCTTCGAGTATAGCCAAAAATCATACCTTTCTAACAGATACTTCCGTATAAAGCAAGATAATGAGTACTCAACTCTCAAAAGTATTAAAGCTGGAGTACCACACGGTAGTGTACTTGGCCCAATTCTTTACCTTCTTTACACACATGATCTGTCGCAACCAGATGGTGTTACCGTTGCCACCTTTGCTGATGACACTGCTATCATGGCAGTAGATACAAATGTTGAAGGAGCAACGCTAATACTGCAGAATGCCGTCGACAATATTAGTGATTGGATGCAACGATGGCTAATTGCATTGAACGAAACCAAATCCGTTCACATAAATTTTACCAATAAGCGAATACAACACGTTCCAGTGAAAATAAATAACACTACCGTACCCTACTCGAACACCGCAAAATACCTCGGTATGACGCTGGACACCAAGCTTCGCTGGAAAGCACACGTTAAAAAGAAACGAGAAGAATTGGGCATAAGATACAAGAAAATCTACTGGCTTATTGGTAGGAAGTCGGCTTTGTCGACATATAATAAACTCCTACTTGACAAGCAGATACTTAAACCTGTGTGGACCTATGGTATCCAACTGTGGGGCTGCACTAAGCCAAGCAATATCGCCATCATTCAACCCTTCCAAAATAAGGTGCTAAGAAACATCGTGGGTGCACCTTGGTATATAAGAAACAGAAATCTCCACAGGGATCTTGAGATGGAATTAGTAACCAACGAAATTGGAAAGTTTGCAGAGAATCATCAGACCAGACTTCTCCCGCACCCGAATGTTGAGGCAATCCAGCTTCTTGACAATTGTGACAGTGTGCGAAGACTCTAAAGAACTAAACCTTTTGAGTTGGTGAAGTGATGTTAAAAAAGCAGAGCACAATGTTATGTGAGTGATAGGTGAACAAAGCAGAGCAACGTGCAGTGTGTGAAGTTTAAAGCGTCAGCATCCAAACTAAATTTAAGTTACACCAATGGGGAACACTTAATATGGAACACTTTTTATACGTAGCAATTTAGGTGAGATTAATATAGCTAGATAGTCATCAGACTAGGTGTTATACACAATTACCTATGAGGTGATGTTAATTAATAATAAAAAAAACTCTTAATCAAGTAACACTTGCTACAACGTTTTACGGCATTTCAAATTGCAAAGACTTAAAAATAAAAAATAAAATAAGTATCTTCTACAATTCAGATATTTTAGGTTAGGTAAAAAATTCTATTTTGGAAAATTATATGCTTAGTGAACAGGTTTCCTTATAGTAGAAAATAAAAACTGATGTTGTTCTTCACTGTTCTTTATTTCTAATTTTGGTTAGTAACAAAGGCGAATAGATTAGAAATAAAGAACAGTGAAGAACCGGTTTTATTTTCTACTAAAAAATTCTTTTTCAAAATTATTTATTACTTATTATATACCGGATGACCTACACCGTTTATTTTTTTTATTTATGACGCTGTATAAATGATAATTTGTTCTAATAGACAAAAAATGCCATTTTTTGGGATGCTCTTGAGGTTAGTGTGACCCTTATTTGTGAGATTTTTTCAATCAGCGTGACATTCTGAACACAGTAACATATCGATCGTCAATTTTTAACACCAAGGTAAAGAAACAAATTCTTTAGAGTGATTTGATTGGTTTTTGGCCAACTGATTATTCGATAGAAAACATTTTTCTGATTACAATGATAATACTGTCTGCTCTCTGTATTGCGCGTCACCGTCTTCATGAAAACCAATATTTGCGATGTACGATGTAACGACAAATTAAATAAGAATTAACAATAACCAAGAATTAATAACGAACAATAATTATACTAATAATCAAAAATATCTGGCATTGTTCTTTTTGGAACGTAAATGATTTATTAGTGTTTCTTTATACTTTCACAACAAATTTAGCATTTAGGTGATCCCTTAATAGTTCATCTTATACTGGGAGACATTTTGTAAACTTCAAATAAATAAGTTACTTCATTAGAGGTAACAATATATTTATTTCTGGATAAAAATGTATTACATATTTACAAAGTCTATATTGTGCAAAAAGCTTATATTGAAGAAATTATGGTAAGGAAACGAGTTCAAATTTATAAAGTGAATTATTTAAAAGAATGAATAAAGCTAAATAAAGATGTGAATAGCAACCACTGTGCAAAGTTTCAGCTGTTATATTAAAAAATGAATTAAAAAAAAGCAATATTTTCTGGTTTCTCCAGCTTTTCTCCGGTTCTAATGATACGATCGGATCGTTTGACCTGTCATTCTCTTCGTAATTTAATTCTCTATAGTTCATCCGGTTACACCATTAAGATTGCTTCAATAGTTTTTATTTTACAACAAAAAAAATGGCATTTTCGAGTAGGAAACATAGTGGGAATATACTACGGACTGTCCTGCACAGGATGGCACAGGCGGCTTCCTGCTAGCCTTTATGTCAAAAAAGCAATAATTTGTAGCTCTATTGCTTGGCCTAATACGTGACCGGCGACACTACGCAAATAAATACTGATAACGTTAGTAAAATAGATAAGGTGTGAGTGAGTGGCTGTCTGATAAAGGTATGTTTTCTAATTGAATTCAATACGTACATAGAATTGCAAACTGTTTGGGTTTGTTTTGTTTCAGAATATATCTGGAAAACCCGACGATTTGATGCCGCCATCACACCCAGAAAACGAGTCGCTTCTGTTATTGTGACGTCAAATGTTTGTGTATAATGCCGGAATAATTGAATATTTGTGTAAATAACCTAAACAACATCGAAGATTGCGATTTTGTTGCGGACGTACAAAGTAAGACTTGAGACTAGTGTTAGTGGTGTTAATTAATAGTAATATAACCAGGATATTTTTTAAATTAAACTATTTTTTAATGTCTATATTAGCAGGGTAATATTACCGGTTAAATACACACCCAGCACTCAAAATGTTATCGGTATTTCAACTATAACGTGATAGATATTTATAAAATATTTTAATTAGGAACACTAGTTTTACGCATCTTGAAATACCCTGAATGTGTTGGTAAATTTATATTATTTTAAGTCATTATGATTCTGAAAGTACAGGATGTTGAAAATAAGTGTAGAATATGCAAGGGGTATACAGGCAGATCATAGTTGATCAGCATCTTCTTCTTCCTAACATGACGTCTGAAATTTATTTTTGTTGAACGTGTTCTTTTGGTGCCAATTCTATGATTTTTTTCTTAATTCTTCAGTGACGTTAAATCAAAATTGCTTTCAGGTGAAACGCATTTGGTTCTAGAAGATTTATACAAGTGGACCATTTTAATCTTAACATTTGATCTTAAAAAGTAAGCACCCAGCATAAGAAATTACTCAAAACTTTTCTTTGATGAAGGGGGTCAAATGGGTGGATATCAATTTCAAGATATAGGACAACTAGTTTATATATAGCGTCTTAATAATGTTGGCATTTACGAAACAATTTCCATTTCAAGAATATCGATTTTCTTATTGGTACATGGTACCATTTTTTGAAATCTACGTACTTTTTCACATAAACAAATACATGGTAGCATACTAATGTGTGACCTACTTCCGCTGTGCTGTTGTAACCTATTGAAAGGTTTTAGAGAGACCGATTTTAAGGGCGTCGCGATTTATTATACAGGCTGTCTCTGAAAAAGCGAAACAAACCATACCGTGTTTATAATTCATTCGATTGGATTTGATAAATGAAAATTTCCACCTTCTCTTTTGCATTCGTTTCTTGGCGGTATATATGAATCCGGTCTTAAAAGTTTCCTATCACGTTAGGTTTTCCGAAAAAGTTGAGTCAAAATGTCAGTTATTATTCCGACTGCGCCTAAAAAATGCGCCTAATGCTCTAGTAATTTGGTTTCAAGTAAATATTGTGCTGTTGTAACCTATTGAAAGGTTTTAGAGAGACCGATTTTAAGAGCGTCGCGATTTCTTATACAGGCTGTCTCTGAAAAGGCGAAACAAACCATACCGTGTCGTAATTCATTCGATTGGATTTGATAAATGAAAATTTCCACCTTTTCTTTTGCATTCGTTTCTTGGCGGCATATATGAATCCGGTCTCAAAAGTTTTCTATCACGTTAGGTTTTCCGAAAAAGTTGAGACAAAATGTCGACTGCGCCTAAAAAATGCGGTTAATGCTCTAGTAATTTTGTTTCAAGTAAATTTTGTGCTGTTGTAACCTATTGAAAGGTTTTAGAGAGACAGATTTTAAGAGAGCCGCGATTTCTTATATAGGCTGTCTCTGAAAACGCGAAACAAACCATACCGTGTTTATAATTCATTCGATTGGATTTGATAAATGAAAATTTCCACCTTCTCTTTTGCATTCGCTTCTTGGCGGTATATATGAATCCGGTCTTAAAAGTTTCCTATCACGTTAGGTTTTCCGAAAAAGTTGAGTCAAAATGTCAGATATTATTACGACTGCGCCTAAAAAATGCGCCTAATGCTCTAGTAATTTGGTTTCAAGTAAATATTGTGCTGTTGTAACCTATTGAAAGGTTTTAGAGAGACCGATTTTAAGAGCGTCGCGATTTCTTATACAGGCTGTCTCTGAAAAGGCGAAACAAACCATACCGTGTTTATAATTCATTCGATTGGATTTGATAAATGAAAATTTCCACCTTCTCTTTTGCATTCGTTTCTTGGGGGTATATATGAATCCGGTCTCAAAAGTTTCCTATCACGTTAGGTTTTCCGAAAAAGTTGAGTCAAAATGTCAAATATTAATACGACTGCGCCTAAAAAATGCGCCTAATGCTCTAGTAATTTGGTTTCAAGTAAATTTTGTGCTGTTGTAACCTATTGAAAGGTTTTAGAGAGACCGATTTTAAGAGCGTCGCGATTTCTTATACAGGCTGTCTCTGAAAAGGCGAAACAAACCATACCGTGTTTATAATTCATTCGATTGGATTTGATAAATGAAAATTTCCACCTTCTCTTTTGCATTCGTTTCTTGGGGGTATATATGAATCCGGTCTCAAAAGTTTCCTATCACGTTAGGTTTTCCGAAAAAGTTGAGTCAAAATGTCAAATATTAATACGACTGCGCCTAAAAAATGCGCCTAATGCTCTAGTAATTTGGTTTCAAGTAAATTTTGTGCTGTTGTAACCTATTGAAAGGTTTTAGAGAGACCGATTTTAAGAGCGTCGCGATTTCTTATATAGGCTGTCTCTGAAAAGGCGAAACAAACCATACCGTGTCGTAATTCATTCGGTTGGATTTGATAAATGAAAATTTCCACCTTCTCTTTTGCATTCGTTTCTTGGCGGCATATATGAATCCGGTCTCAAAAGTTTCCTATCACGTTAGGTTTTCCGAAAAAGTTGAGTCAAAACGTCAAATATTATTACAACTACGCCTAAAAAATGCGCCTAATGCTCTAGTAATTTGGTTTCAAGTAAATTTTGTGCTGTTGTAACCTATTGAAAGGTTTTAGAGAGACCGATTTTAAGAGCGTCGCGATTTCTTATACAGGCTGTCTCTGAAAAGGCGAAACAAACCATACCGTGTCGTAATTCATTCGGTTGGATTTGATAAATGAAAATTTCCACCTTCTCTTTTGCATTCGTTTCTTGGCGGCATATATGAATCCGGTCTCAAAAGTTTCCTATCACGTTAGGTTTTCCGAAAAAGTTGAGTCAAAACGTCAAATATTATTACAACTACGCCTAAAAAATGCGCCTAATGCTCTAGTAATTTGGTTTCAAGTAAATTTTGTGCTGTTGTAACCTATTGAAAGGTTTTATAGAGACCGATTTTAAGAGCGTCGCGATTTCTTATACAGGCTGTCTCTGAAAAGGCGAAACAAACCATACCGTGTTTATAATTCATTCGATTGGATTTGATAAATGAAAATTTCCACCTTCTCTTTTGCATTCGTTTCTTGGCGGTATATATGAATCCGGTCTTAAAAGTTTCCTATCACGTTAGGTTTTCCGAAAAAGTTGAGTCAAAATGTCAGATATTATTACGACTGCGCCTAAAAAATGCGCCTAATGCTCTAGTAATTTGGTTTCAAGTAAATATTGTGCTGTTGTAACCTATTGAAAGGTTTTAGAGAGACCGATTTTGTCGCGATTTCTTATACAGGCTGTCTCTGAAAAGGCGAAACAAACCATACCGTGTCGTAATTCATTCGATTGGATTTGATAAATGTAAATTTCCACCTTTTCTTTTGCATTCGTTTCTTGGCGGCATATATGAATCCGGTCCCAAAAGTTTCCTATCACGTTAGGCTTCCCGAAAAGTTGAGTCAAAATGTCAAATATTATTACGACTGCGCCTAAAAAATGCGCCTAATGCCCTAGTAATTTGGTTTCAAGTAAATTCTGTATTTTTACTTGATATTCTGATTGTTTAGAGCCCTGAGATCAGCCGCGGTAATTAAAAAAAAAACTAAAATCACATATTTTTATCTTTCGATTTCAGCTTTTTCGGAAGTCTTGCGTGATAGTAAACTTTTAAGTCCGGATTCAAACTTATAAGTCGTGGTCATCACAAAAAAATCAATCGAAAACGCCCGTGCTGTTTTCATTCACAAAATACACAATTTCCAGGGTTTCAATGTGATAAAATTATCAATTGTAATTTTCTCCAAAATAGTCTTATGTAAGGCCCTACAATTTAAACATTAAATTCAAAGAAAATCCTATAATTAATTTTGGAGAAGAAAATATGCCACTAAGTCCTAGCGGCTGGAGGCACATTTATTTCGGTTTACATCAACAGAAAAATACAGCCAGTATACGAAATAATTATTACAATTCTGTCTTTCGATTTTTGTTATATTTTGGCTCATACTGGGTGACCTACGCCATAGGTACTCCCGTTTATTTCTTTTTGTTTATAAAGGTGGACGAATGAAATTTGGGAAAGTGTTAATAGACAAAAAATGGCATTATTTGGGATGCCCTTGAGGTTAATATGACTTCTGCTTTTTTCGGAAATGACGTCATCATCGAAATTTTAAATGGCACCCTATATTCTGTGTGTGATATTTTCAATCAGGATGACATTCTGAACACAAACACATATCGATCGTCAATTTTTATCACTGAGGCAACGCAGAAATAACATTTTTGTGTATTAATCTAGGCGGCTATGAATTGGTGAAAATAGTCGAAAATTGTCAAATAAACACTAACTAAATCGACTTTGGCCGACATCGCATTACTGGCGCCCTCTAGCGTGATTTAATTGGTTTTTGGCCAGTGAGTCATTTTTTTCACGGGTACCCAATGGCCACACCCTGATTATTCGATAGATAACATCTTTACGATTACAATGATACCAAATGCTTGATACTTTGTTGAAATTCGTAGCGTACAAATGTTGCTAGAAGCAAGGAAATGGAAGGACATTTCAATGATGACGTCATTTCCGGAAAACCCGGAAGTGATATTAGCCTCAAGAGTACCCCAAAGAATGACATTTTTTGTCTATTAACACTTTCCCAAATTTCATTCGTTCAGCTTTATGAACAAAAAAAATAAACGGGAGTACGTATGCCGTGGGTCACCCGGTATATAAAACTATCTCACATACCTACCTATCTCTCTTAATTTAATTTAAAATATTTACATAACTTTAGCAAAAATGCATATTATAATGTGCTTCAGCAGTAGCAATATTGTTAAACTTTATTTAGCGGTTTGCTGGTGTTAACCATTGTTTTACTTTTTAGTACTAACATTTACTACTTAAAGTAACAAAGAATATTTTTTCCGTACTTTAACTAAAACGTTTAGGTAAAATTGAGATTAACTAGGAAATTTTAAAATTAACTAGTTAAAGTACATAAGGAAGAATATATTTTTTGTACTTTAACAGAATCGCTTAGATAATGTTTAGACTAAACTTTAACATTAAGTACTTAAAGTAGGTACCTAAGAAGATACATTTTTTTGTAGTAGATACACGACCAAAAAATTAAGATGGAAACTGGGAAAGTTGCTGGAAATGCAGACCAAAGAAGTGTACCCACATCATCACAGGTTGTCCACAGTTGATTGCGTATTATCTTATAGCATGACATCCAATTATGTTTCAGTGTGTAAAGCAGAGAGGAGGGGTTGTGAACAGAGGTCTGGATTACGAAAGTAGGGTCATTACATATCTGGCTATGTTATTGAATACACAGGACTCAATACTTGACTTTACTATGTACACCAGTCCAGAAGGTTTGCGACCAATTGACGATATTGTTGTTAAAATAAAATTCGTAGATGACGGAAATATGGGGATAAAGGAGGAAATATGGCTGGGCCAGATAAAACACGTCCTGAACAAACAAACCAAAGAGCTGCGATATATTTATCGAACACAAGAGGAGTTGCAAGGAGCGAATGAAAAATCCAAGGAACGGAAAAGTTCAGAAGAAATGGATGTGAAAGAACAAAGGCAGGATACTGGCATGACCAGGCATGACCAGAAGAATGGCCAGCAAAGTGTATATTCGCAAAGGAAGTCGAAGAACCTGCAGAATTCTAGCTTATCGCAAGAAGAAATTGTGGCAGTAGAGAAAGAACAGAATAAGACAAAAGGGAAAAGAGGGAATCCATTAATTATTAATCTTGCCGATTATGTGACGGTGTACGAAAGCTTATATTCCTCAAGTTCGCATGATATCGTTTCGACGATTGAAGAAAGCGATATAAGACATCGGGTAAAAAAGAGCAATGTGACGAAGATGCTCCTTTTTACCAACGCCAATCCAATGGACTTGATTGGCGACTCATCAACCGAACAGCAAAAAAATGTGTTACGATTGACTAAAGCCGACTGTTCCTCAACTTGGTCAAAACCTTTCAGTTGGTTGGTGGAAAGTTTGAATAAGAAGAAGTGTATGAAGTGTCTCAAAGGTGAGACACCCATTGGGGAGGAATTCTTAGACAAGTTTTATACATTCGTGTCGCAACCCAACGCAGACGATATATTAACAAACCATCATGAAAAATTTGAGGTGATGAATGGGTTCTCTAGCAATATGATTGATCAACTATGTGATCTTATAGAAAATCATATGCTTTCACACTCCAATATTGGAATGTGCACTCCCTTGACCAAAAAGGATCTTAGGGATATATGTTTGACAACCATAATGATGAATAAAATATCACTGCGCACATGCATCCCTATAAAGGCTGATAAGCAATACGCCGACGTTTGGGCAGGTATCTTCGATATATATCAGATTGTTCAACTCAACCCTGAACTTAATGCTGAGGACACTGACACACTGTTTCAAAATATTACTGGCTATTACGAATACGTAATTCAGAAAAAGTACGATCCAAAGTTTGACTGGGAAAAATGCTTTCAAACATGTTTCCAGCTGAGCGAGACAATAAGAAGTAAAGTTAAGAATACGAATACGTTGGTGGAGCTTCTATTGTATATGTGGAAGTTTGACAGGTTACCACTTATAATTGAAAAGTCGCTAACCAAGCTTTTCTTTAATTTTCCACATAAAAACCAACAATTTGATGGGCGGTTCTTCGTAATCGCGGAATCAACTGTATTTCCAGACGATATAAGAAAACTTACAGAAATCAGTCAATTATCTCAATGTGGTACGAAACTCTACGATGACATTATCAACTTGGAAATATCCCTTCAAGGGCGGAAACCAGTGCCTTTGGGCAAAGTTTTCACAGATATAGAAGGAATCACACCAACACATCTGTTGCTTTGGACAGGACAGCAGAAGAAATACCAACGAACACTGCATCAGGAGAAAAGCAGTGATGCTTTACTGCACAGTATTAATTGTTATGATGCAATTTGCGTAGAGATATTTTTAGATATAGAAGGTAGAAAAATCGATCAAAACAAAAAAGAGCATACGCATCCGGGAAAACCTGCACGTGACGTGGAAGAGTCAGAAAATAAACAGCAAGCTGCTGTCTTGAAAACCTGCAAGAACATACTAGCTGATACAGTACGTCAGAGCGAATTTCTTGTGTGGAAATGTGAAAACGATCAAAGTAAGTTGTCTAAAAGTCGTAAGATTTTTGAGAAGGAGTACGAACTACCTCGTGAATTTCCAGCAAATCGAAAGACACTGAAATTAACTTTAGAACTTCAACAACAGCTGTTTGCTGATAAAGATCTTGTGGATTTGTTTAAGAGATTGAGCGACAACCTAAGCACAAAAAGCAAAATTTTGAACCAGCAGAAAACCGGTTACGACGTTCTCAAATACAAACTTGACGAAGAATTAAAATTAAATAGTTATTGTTTATCATTAAACGTATATGTTACACAGCATGATGAACCATCACATGAAATCCGCCAATTCCTTGATAGAATTGATTTTGATACCGTTAAACGCTGGATGGTCAGAAAGAACATTGGCATTGATGACTTGGTACCAGAACATATAATAATAGACCAGTCTGTTGACATAGTGCCTGAACATACGATCAAAGGAGGTAAGTTGAAGGTATCCCTACAAAGAAGAAATGATAAGGAGAGAATCCTCAATGAAATTATTCATAAATGCATCGATGGTATTAAAGTTATTAAGGTATCCGACTGGACAAGTTATAAAGTACAAATTCCACAAATTGGAATGACTTTAAACGACAACAAGGGAATGCAGCGAACAATCATAGATCGCACGTTTGTAGCAAAGAAATTAAAAATAAAGTTTTCTGAAGACGACATGGGGTCTCGCGTCAGAAAACAATTGGTTGCTTTAAGTAACTTACCTGGAATGGGAAAAACAACGGCACTTAAATCGATCGCTGCAAGATGTAATCCAGAAGATTACGTCCTGATTACTGACTTGGCCAATTGTGTTCGATTCTTGGATGATCTTAACGAGGATCCTATTACGTATATCTTCAATAAAACTAAACAACATGACTCATTAGAAGAGTTATTATTTCAACAACATCGCAAGATGAAAAGAATCAAAATTCTTTTGGATTCTTTCGACGAAGTTTTGCCATTGCATGAAGACGACGTTCTACTGCTCTTGGAGAAGGTATTGAATGAAGGTGTGTGCACAACTGTTACAACTCGAAGTCAGGCAGAAGATAAGCTAGTGGCTAAATTTGAAGATGAAATGGAAATTATCAATTTGCAAGAACTTCAGTCCGAGGAAGTGCTGAGATTCTGTAACAGTGAAGGAATTGACACTGAATATATAAGTAAATTTGCGGTTGGGTTTCTAACGATACCTTTGCACCTTCAAATGCTTTGTGACCTCATAAAAACAGACACAGAAGTAAGCAAGTTTGAATTATGTGACTTTTTTGAAAAATTCATTCATATGAAATTTGAGATATTCTACAAAGAGAAGAATGACTTGACTGAAATTACTCGTCACAGGTTAGGCATTGTCTTGTCGCATGACCAAATCTACGGCCATCTATATAATCTAGCGCAAGTGTGTATCTTTGGCAGAAAAGATACAAATGACATTATTGATGATGTCACCTGGAATAATACAGTTAATAAATATAACAACTTCGTTCTACCTCTGGGCATCGTTGACAAAATTTATGAAGATAACACCAACGTGAAATTTACCCACAGATCGTTCGCTGAATATCTTGTCGCAGAGTGGTTTTGTTCCTTTTTCTCACAAGACAATGAGGACCATATGTGGTTGTACCTGAAAATGCTCGAAAATAATGAGGTACAGTTGGTTCAATTTCTGAACGATAAAGCTACCATCATTGAGGGATGCCTACTACACAAAGCTATAAAGAACAGAGACAAGCAACAAGTCAAAAATATACTTGAAACTCGTACATGGGAGGAAATTAACAAACCCGACAGGCTTGGCCGATATCCTATTGACGTTGCTACCGGTTTACTACCAACCAATAACACAGGAGCAAGGGATTATTTTGAAATGTTAAAAATGGTTTTTGAATACTACACAGTCCATGATCACGTTCGGGGCGAAGGAAATAGCTGGTACTGGGACGACTCCGTTGTAAGAATCTTAGGGAGACATTATAAGCAACTCTATCCACAAATTAATATTGTATATGAGAGGAATAGCTCAATTCATTTGGCAGCATCCGTTGGAGACGTTACACGAATGAAGTATTTAGTGGAAAGTGCCTGCTTATATTCCCTTTTGTATGAACTGAATTCCGATGGTCTAAATGTACTGCACCTGGCAACATGTTATGGCCATGAAGAAATGGTCCGATATTTAGTTGAGCATTTAAAAATGAACCCAAATCGGTTGACCATCGATCGACCAGGTGCTATCCCAACTCAACGAACTACTTTGGAATTGGCAGTACTTAACAAAGCGCAGATGAATTCCGAGACCATAATCAGAATTATTAAGATCCTCAAGGATAATGGATGTCTAACAAGTGAGGTAAGTGTAATTAACTTATTATACTATTACTCGCTGGTCCAGCAACTCGCCCATGTGGATTTTTGGAGTTGGTGCATAGTTGGGAAAATTTGGTGCAAATGTAAAAGAAAAAGTTTAAGACTCACTTTGAGACTTTTGAATATCCTAAGAGATTGGAAAACGTCTTACGGAAAACACTTGTTTTCGATAGATTTATTTTCATTTATCTACTTGTAACGCAGTTGTTACGTAGCAAGTGGTTAAATTTCTTAGCAACGTTGTTAAAATTTAAAATGGTATTCTGTAACATATCCAGTGGTTAAATAGTGCACAAATGCATTTACACGGACTCGCCAAAATATAGAAAAACGTGTTTCGAGTGCTCGGCACGCAACGTATACAACGTGATAAGGAAATGTTAGACAGAGACAGAGGATGCCGGCAAATTTATAGTAGTGATGTATAATTCGCGATTGAAATTTGAATAACACTGCGTGACAAGATTTTCTAACATGAATCGTTATCATTTAGTTCGAAGGGTAACATAATAAGTAGTATATTTGTCATGGGCAAGAGGGCATCACGTCACATTTTTGAGTTAAACGGGGTCAAAACCCCAAAAATGCGTGACTTTTGCAAAGTTTGCGTATATATTGCGACGTAACCCTGTAATCTGGCGGTTTCAAAAGGGTCTCAAAGTAATCCTTGAAGGATGTACTTATTATTTAAAATTCTAGAGTTTGCTCACAAGCGGCATTGAAGTACTCATGTGTGTTTGAAGTTCGGCGACCACCCCTAGGTCACCACCTTAAGCGATATTTACCATTTTGAGCCGTTTATTCAGGAATATACAGAATATCCCAGAAGATGTGCAACAAATTGAATAGTTCTTTATTACTTAATAATATCACAATCCGCTTCTTCACCTTAAAATTGCTTAATTGCAATTATATCCAGTCAAATTTAGTTTTTACCAGAAAAGTTGTGGGGTAGTTTTTAGGTCTTCCATTCTATATGTCAAAAGGTATTTTGGGGGGCGGGGGTGCTGAATCCAAATCTGAGATTTGCTAACACAATTTCGTGACGCAATATTGAAGACCGGCATGACCATCAACAGTTAACCACTGTTGTTAAACGCATTATTCTTAACAAGTGGTTAATTTTTCGATATAGAATACGAAATCTTATTAAAGTCGTTAACAAGGTGGTTAACGAAAGTCGTTAAGGCTCCCGTCTCCTACCCCCAAAACGCCAAAGTAAGTCACGCTATTATTATTGCGCCAATCCTGAAATGCTTGCTACCATTCGATTCTTTAGATCTTTATGCTACTGCCATCGGAAAGGATTTCAATATTTATGCAGATTATTTATGCAAATTTTAGTGTTAAAAAAATGTGGACTTCAAATATAGAAAAGCTTTCCGATGGCAGTGGCATCTGATTATTGTCTTATCATATTGATTGATAGTGAATAAGATTTCCTATCGATTGACGTATCGGTATACAGGGTGTTCCATTTGAAAAAAGTGAGTTTTTTACGTTTGAAAATTCCATTATTGTGTTGTAAATTTTGAACATCCTGTCTAAGATATCATGATGAACTAAACATCGTCTTATTTGGTTATGTTTCTAGTTTTGGACCACCAATCATGAAACTTATAGTTTCAATAATAACCGAGATATTCAATTTTAAACGTAACCGCGAAAATCACCAAAAATTTAGTAAAATCAAAAACACTCAAAAATGGTGATATTTAGGTATAGGGAAACCTTATTAAAAATGATGTATTTTGATACGTAGAAACCAAAAATAAAATTGAAATTATATCATTGCATTTAAAATAACAAAGTTGATACCGACTTCCGGTGACCGGACATATCAGTTAACTTGAGAATATTTTAGCTGAAGAGCTCAGATCGAGTAAATTCTAATTCCAAATATTCAAGTTTCCAGAAATAGTAGAACATGAGAAGCTTCTAATCTACCAGTTCCGTGAGACAGCCTGTATAAACCTAAACTAAAAAGGGCAACCTTCTAAAAATGCTAACTTCTAACTCCAACCACCTTAGTTTATCTTTCCAATATCTTTTTTAAATCTTGTATCTCGCAATGTATGTTATGTTTTATGCAAGGTATTTTAGTTACCTACCTTGAGTGACTGTAGACAATGTTAGAAATTTGTTTGTATTGTTCAGATTTTGTTGATATTTCGAACATTGACTGTATTTTCGTTGTTATTATTGTTTTAGATATTATACTGTATACCAATGTGCTTAATATAGGTTAGCCGTTAGATGATAATTTATAACTATGGCAAAAGCCACCCAAGTTTATCAGTAGCACTAAAATATTTATTAATCTTTCGTCATACCTCCACCACAAATTTAGAATTATGGTGTTTCCTTAATAGTCAAACTTACACTGGGGCGAAATATTGTATAATTCAAACAAAATGATTTACTTCATTTTGATGCAACAATATATTTATTTCTGGATGAAAATGTATTTACATATTCCCTAAATCTATTTTGTACAAAAAAAACGTATATTTGACGAAATATACGTTTCTTTTGGAAAATAAAAATTCAAAAAGTTGTGTTATCAAATTGAGTTTTTCCTTCAAATCAAATGAGTTATCATAAAGTTGATATAAAGATCCCTAAAGGCCATAATATATCGCAAAAATACCTAAGCAATTGAACAAAATCTGGTCTACCTAAAATTTACAATTTTCTTCAAAAATACTTCACACACATTTATCTAATTGAAATAAATATAGTAAAACCAAGAATGTCTACAATATTTGGTGTAAAATAATTATATTTTGATCAACATCTCAAAAACTGTAAAATTTATTATATCTGTGTAGCCAACCCTACTCAAAATCATATTGATAATAACGCAATTATTTGGCTTTAAATACTACCCCTCCCCCCGCGTATGTTCCGCTTTGCCTCAATCAAATTCTGGTCACCTTACCCATACAGCTAGCTAAATTTGAAAACTGCCCCATTCCGATTTGAGCTGGATACGGCCATGGGTATATAATAAAAAACAAACTGAATTAATCCAATTCTTCTTTCTAGAGTTTATCAGGAGGCGATGCTGCCTTTGGTTTGGTGGTCACGAAGTTCATGATTCCGCCGATTGCTCAGAAATTGTCCAAAGATGCTAAATGTCGGGATTTTGAAATAATTCTAGATGTTCCGATACTTTCCGCATTTAAAGATATACTCGTCATATATACTTCAGACGATAATACAAAGACAGCGTTCTTTGTGGATACAAAAATGAATATTGATTTTGACCAGAATAGCGGTGATGTGATAATACCACGGAAGGAACGTCAAGTTGCCCAGGATGCCATTCAAGCAATTACCAACAATATATCACTTTTGCAATGGAACCAGAAACTAGCAAACATCAACAACATTGTATTATGCTTGTTCACAAACAAAACTTCAACAGTACAACCACTACGGAATATAGAATCGCCCTTGATTATTAGTTCTCAACACTTGTACAAGTATCGTATTAATGAGAAAATCGATATTTTCGTACATACTGGAACCCCATCACGAAATAAATTGCACGAAGAATTTGAGAGCGAAATGGGGTTTGAGCAACATACTACTGATGACATTTATGAAGATCTCGATAATTGGATGTTCTCCACTCGAGGACGCAGACCGTTATCAAAACCAGTTTTCGAATCAATTTGTTTTAGGCATAGGGTAAAAATTGCAATGGGCATTTTATGTCCGCTGTCTGTGAATTACAAATTACTTGATAGGTGGATAAAGGTTTTTCTTCATAACCATTTGATTTTTATGGAAAACGATAATCACTTAATGACCTTAATTGCTGGATACTTTGAGCAATATATCCAACTATATTATGATGAATCGTTTGAATGGTCTAGTACTTCTAAGACACTATGTACGAAATCTACTAAAGATGCCATAGATAAAGCATATGCTTATACGGTTAATAGCTTAAACGATCTGCTGGTGGCTTTATGGATTTTCGAGAAACAACCACTTGTCATCAGGCAGAGTGAGAACCTAAAGGAACTGCTTGAGACATATAGGCATTTAAACAAAACTTTCATAGTACTAATTGACGATAAAAGCAAACAATTCGAACCAACCAAATTTGATCAATCTAGCAAAGGTGTACCGGAACTTCTCGATGGTATAAAATTTGTGACAGGTAAAAACTTATCTCTGCCCTGTACAATAGCGGACCTGTTACGAGCCAGCGATGTTAAATCCGCATAACGATATTTTTATTTGATCAAATATTTACTGCCTGGTCATTTATACTACTATGTACTTACTATATGCATTTAATCTTTTGTACTTACGTTATACGGTATTTTATTTAAATAGAATTACACTTTTATGTTTTGCTTTTATTTATTTAACATATTGTTGTGATCATTATAATATAATGTTAATATATTTTTACATAAAATGCAAAAGTTTAAAAACATTGAAACATTATGGTATATGAACACTAAAGACGTTGTGTTTTCAACTGTATCAAGCTTTATTTTTAGTTTTGTTCATCAATGCACAATGCACAGATGTTAGTTAGACGCAAGTTATTTATTGTTCAAGGTTTATGAAATTTTCAGTGTAACTTCTTAGATAAATAACGACTTGGGCTGGATGAAAAATATTTTTTTGGAAAGATAAAAATTAATTTAACTTCTACATTTTGGCTTTTTTTTCAAATATAAAACATCTAGCCCAACTCATGGTACAAAAATAAAGTTTTTATTTAAGTACAATTTTAACCCAAACATTATAATTGCGACAATCAAGCGTAATTGCCAGAAATGTATTTATTTGCCCATATAACTGCTGCCCGGTGTAGACAGCAGAGGTCAGGAGCTTTAAACACCGCCTATAACTGGTGACTACGGATTGTAAATGGTGGGGGACAGGCTGACCACCCCCAGCAAAAAAAAACATCGCAACAAAATATTTCGTTTTGGAGTTGTGATGTTTTTGAAACGGAGCCTTAATGGCGCACACTATATACACGGTGTCCCATAAACTGATTCAACGTTCAACATTCTTAACGATCAAACCGACATTCCTCCTTTAGATTATTCATTAAAATGTTTTCAAAAATCCCGCCAAATGAAAATACTTATAACAACCACAGAGACCACCACCTGTAACAATTAGTGTGTCCCTGGCTTCACCACACGGATACATTGTTCTGCACAGTTGTTTTGTAGTATTGTTACAATAATTGGAGAGTTAAAAAGTGAACTAGATGAAAAAGAAGAACAACAACCTTCTCCCAAGAATACATTTTGTGATTATCATTGGAATTTTGTTCTACGAGTCCCGAGGGAAACCTAACCAACAATCAACATGTACGCAGTAGATTTTCGCCTGACGCGACGGTGTGTTTAAATTGTCTCCTATTGTCTCAATTTTGTTGTACTTTCGACGTTTGTAATTGTACTTTCAGCTTGGCCTGTAGACGTGTTAACAACACGAAACATATAGCGAAAAGAACAAAATATTTAATAATGTTGGAATTTTACTACATCATTGTTTAACCATAAACTGATGTCAATAATGGGAGGGATCGTGGTATGAACATTAAAGGTATGATCAATTTTTGGACGAATTGACGACCGCTACTGCGCAGGTGATATATAGACAACCAACATTGCATATGTCAAACATAGTGGTTATGTCACATTTTAAAGAATATAACAGACAAATGTACTTGTATAAAAAGAAAGCTTTCAAGCATTTGCATTATGTACGCAGAAATAAGTATAAATAAGCAAAAACTGGTTTGGTCCTAGTTATGTTCGTACGTTATTCTTCAACCATACAGCGCCGCCCAGTCCACTCATCCCTCATCCCCACTCCACATGAGTATGAACATACCTCTAATAATAATACCACGGGAGGGATGACGGTTCCGCTCAGGAGCGCCCAGAATAAATAAACTTGACTTTCTTAAAAAAAAAAAATTATAATTTTTTAAGCGTACCTGCGTACTCATATGACGTAAAACTTGGCCCCACCAGTTCTGCTTATTTAAGATCCAGTTCTCTACACTTCTACCCCTCCAAATAAGCCTTTTAAATAAAGACGGGGTAAAAGTTGGAAGATTAAGATTTACTTTTCTCACAAGACAATGAGGACCATATGTGGTTGTACCTGAAAATGCTCGACAATAATGAGGTACAATTTTGTAAATTTCTGTACGATAAGGCTACCGCCATCGAGGGATGCCTACTACACAAAGCCATAAAGAACAGAGACAAGCAACAAGTCAAAACTATACTTGAAACTCGTACATGGGAGGAAATTAACAAACCCGACAGTCTTGAACGATATCCTATTCATGTTGCAACCGGGTTACTACCAAACAATGACACAGAAACAAGAGATAATTTTGAAATTATAGAAATTCTTTTTGAATACTACACACTGCATGATCAGTTACACGAGAATATAAATTACTGGTATTGGGACGATTCACTTATAAGAATCTTAGGGACGCATTATAAGCAACTCCACCCACACCTTGATATTGTATATGAGAAGAATAGCTCAGTTCATTTGGCAGCAACCGTTGGAGACGTCGCACGAGTAAAGTATTTAGTAGAAAACGCCAACTGATGGTCTAAATGTATTGCATCTGGCAACATATTATGGTCATGAAGAAGTTGTCCGATATTTGGTTGAAGACTTAAACATGAACCCAAATCGGAAGACAGTCGAAAAATCAGTTACTGGGAAAAATGTCCCAACGCAACGAATTACATACTTTAGAGTTGGCAGAACTTAACAAAGCGCAGAATTCCGAGAACACGATCAAAATTATTAACATGCTCAAGGGTAAAGACTTATTATACTACTACTAGATGTTCCCGTGTACACATATTTTATTATACACAAATTTCAGAGAAACATAAATCTGTTTTATTTAAAAAATAGAACCTAAAATATAAAAATGTGACTTACCCAAATAATCTCTTAGAATTTTAGAATTACATCTTTGTTTCAACATTTTTGTTAAAAAACGACAAAAACATTTTTAAATTGTGCTTTACTTTATAAACCAACTACGATTGACTATAAAAACGACATCGACACTTGCACAATCATAGTTGTTTTGAACATCACCTGAAAACGCTACATAAAACAACTAGTACCACTTTGAACTTTTGTAAGGATTTAGTACCCATTTGGTACCGTCAGAAAACACTAGTTAGTCAATAACGATTCGTATACATAGTTTAATAAAGTACGGTACTGTTTAAAAGTTTAATTGTCGTTATTTAATAAGAATTTTGAAATGAAAGCTTAATTCTAAAATTATGTAAAAGTTTAATTAGGTATTAAGCTAACTATTCAGAAGAAGCTGTCACGATTTCAGGTAAATGTTTAAATGATAAGGTTTACTATGATACCCTTTTGTGATTTCTTGGACAATGGATTCAACTGGTATACCTAAATTTGCAAAACTTAAAGAAAAATTGTTTGGTGACATTTTGACTTTCTTCTGAAACCTTACGCGGTAGATAAGATTTGAGTCTGGATTCGTCTTTCGGGAAAATACTTCTACCAAAAACACAATTTCATATTCCATTAAAACAAATCCATGTTCCCTAAAGTTATCAATATTTTACCATTTTTAATTGTCTTTACCTCGTTGTTTGCTTATGTAAGGTGCTAAAATGTTTAATGATAATAATTATAATAAAGGTCTTTATTGAAAGAAAATAAAAATGCAAATAATTATACAAAAATATAAATTCTATAGGGCAAGCTTCAGTCCGTGATTGATCCGGTAACATTAAAACAATTAAAAGTTCTTTTAATTTCGGGTACCATTAAAACAATTAAAAGTTCTACCAAAATCAGTGAAAGAAGTGGTTGCTATTAAAGACAGTGAACATAATTGAATTTTTCAAAGAAATGTCTATTTTTGTAACTAAAGATTGACGTGTTCGCGCATTCTTTGTAATAATAATCCGCCGTTTTCTTTTCATGTTTCCATACTTACTCAACCACTGAGCATCTAAATGAAAAACAAATTGAATGATTCCAGTTCTTGTTTATAGAGTTTATGGACAGCAGGCGATGCCGACTTTGGTTTGGCGTTCACAAGCTTCACAGTTCCGCCGATGGCTCAGAAATTGTCCGAAGATGCCAAATGTTAGGATTTTGAAATAATTCTCCACATTCCAATACTTTTCGCATTTAATGACATCTTCGTCATACTCACTTCAGATGATAATAAAAAGACAACGTACTTTGTGGACACACAAATGAATATTTATTTCGTCGACAATAGTGGTGATGTGATCAACAAGAATTCACTTTGGCAATGGAACCCGAAACTAACAAACGTCGACAACATTGTATTATGCTTGTTTACAAGCAAAACTTTAAAAGTACAACCACTACGGAATATAGAATCGCCCTTAATTATTAGTTCTCAACAACTGTACAAGCATTGTGTTGACGTGGAATTCGACGTTTTCTTCCATATTGGAACCGCATCAGACTACACATTGCAAGAAGAGTTTGAAACCGAAATGGGGTTTGAACCACATACTGGTGATGACAGTCATGAAGATCTCAATAGTGGATGTTCTCGACTCGAAGACGAAGACCGTTATCTAAACGAACGTTCGAATTAATTTGTTTTAGTCATGAGAGGGAAATCTCAATGGGCGTTTTATGTCCGCGGTCTGTGAATTACAAATTATTTGATAGGCGGGTAAAGGTTATCCTTTATAACCATTTGATTTTTACGGATAACGATGAACACTTTATGACCTTTATGGCTGGACACTGAGCAATATGTCCAAATAAATTATGATGCATCGTTTGAATGGTATAGTACTTCTAAGACAATGTACGAAATCTACTAAAGCTATAAAAATCTACTAAACGATCAGCTGGTGGCTTTATGGATTTTCAACCAACAACTACATAAAAGAAGTGCTTGCGACTTGCTGGCATTTGAAGGAAACTTTAATTGTGCTATTTGACGATGAAAGCAAACAATTCAAAACAACCAAATTTTATCAATCTAGCAAAGCGTACCGGATAATAATATATTAAACTTCCAACTTCAGAAAGAAAATATCCTGTTTTTTAGCAATTAGCGGTGATTAATGTTTTTCCCTATGTTCTAGGACAGCGTTCTTCAACCCTTTTACGCCTGCGGACCGGCAAAAGTGGGGGAAATATTTCGCGGACCGGCTGACAATTAAGTAGTAATACCACACCTGGAAAAATGATACTTAAGTTGTGCCTAGTAGTAGTGTAAAAATCAATTTTATTCAAAAATCAAATATTCTGCTAGAATATTCTGTTTGACATAACATAGTCTTTTGCTTTATAATCATTTGCATTTCAAAAACGGTCAGATATCTCAACCAATTCACACCTGATTGATTTAAAATTACTACATAGACCGATTTTATGTACCTATTCTCTGATACAAAACCCAGTCCAGTAGGTAGGATGTTAGCAAATAGTATTTTTTGAACAAATTGAACACTCTTTATTCGACAATTTTAATCAAAAAGAATCAAAAAGAAGTTTAGAAAAGTTCATAAAAAGAACTTGCTGGACTGGTATATGTAGGTAACGGAGAAGACTGTTCCAATTTCAAGTCAATCGGTTATGAATTGGCTGAGATACCCGACTCAACGTATTTGATGATTGATGATATTGAGTTTTGAGGAGAAAAGCCCGTACACATTTTTGTTAATGTTTTTTAAGTACGTAATTTTAAAAGCTTGTGTAAATTATGTAACTACTGAATAAAATTGATTTTGACACTGTACATGCTTAAACTTTTTTCCACCTAAAAAAGTGGACACTTATACACCCACTATAACTTGTATTTCAATGTCGGTGTCAAGTTGAATGTCATTAATTCTTCTCTGAGTTATGGTATCCGATAGTGGTACAGCCTCTAATTTTGTAGCAAATTTTGTTGAGGACCCAACATTTCTTGAGCGACATCTAAGACGCAAAGCTTTACTAACTCCTAACCAATAGTGAATGGTTTTTTGTTTTAGTTAGGTATACGAAGAGCTACGAAATAAGACTCTTGAAGCAGTGACTTGTTACTATAGTAGTCATCATAATTTTCATTTGACTTTTCTGAATTTTCATCTGATCGTGTAATCTTTCAAAAAAGTCCAGTGGTTTATCAGTTAAATTCTTATGCTTTGAATGCAAATGACGAGCTAGTTTTAAAGGCATCATAGCTTCATTTGAAAGAATTTCTGAACATACTACACAAAAAGGCAGTGGCCATAGTTCGCTGCCAAGAGTACAATAAACCGACCTTTAGATACTCCTTATCATATTGCCTTATAAAGTTACCTTTTCTCTTTTTTGTTTGTATTGTATATTCAGAAGTTACCTATCGACCCTTTTCCTTTTCTGTGGTCCTTCTACACTTGAAGCACTGGTACTTGGCATAATTTCGATACCATTAGTACTTTTCTCCTGAATATTGTCCTTGCTTCTACCAAGAAAGAAGGTTTTGCTATTTGACTTTTTTTAGGTACCTACTTTCATTTTGTACGGCTTAAAGTTTTACGAAAGAAAATTTATTTCCAAAATACCACACAACACACTATAACCCACAATATTCAATAACAATACGTTCGAGCGCGATAAAATAAAAGACAAACGATCTGACACAATACCTACTTGGGTGGAGCATACACGAAACGTTATAATTATGTTGTATGTATAGGTGAGCAATGTTGCCACCACCAAACTGGTGATCGTACAATTACAATACTGTAGTTCAGAATAATAGAATATACTTTTTGTGCATATTTTACACGCATTTCTATTGATTGGTATTAGTGCCATCTAGTGAAAGCTATAGCAAGTGTTATGAAGTATAGAAAAATAGTTGAGCCGCCTTGATAAGGGCGAAATTTTTCGCGGACCGGTAAAATATTTCTGCGGACCGGCGGTTGGGAAACGCTGTTCTAGGACATGTTATTCCGAACACAGTGAAATACACAAGAATGTTTTAATATATTTTTTAACATTATAATAAGATGAATATTAGTTGTGACTGTTTCAGATTATTTAGTTTGATCCCACCAGAGATATTATGAAAATCGTATTATGTATTATTAAATACCGGCAAAATAAAAACAAAATCTAATTTCAACAAACGTCACAAGAGAACAAGTCAGTATGAACTATTTTGATTATTTTAAGTTACTGGTATTCCCAAATTTACGACAAAACAACCTTCACATCACAGCCGGTATGTCCTTCTATAAATCATAAGAAAGTTTATAATAGTATTTTTATGTGCGAGTTGTAGACAAACATGACAAGACGGCAAGTAAGTACAAGTAAGTACCCTATTGCGTATTTTAAGTCAGTGTTCTTATAGCCTTATTTACTCCATACCTCCCGTTGTGGGACATCCTGTAGGTCATGAAATAATGCATAAAAAAAGAATCGAATGTTATTTTTTGTTCGATTAATGTCTCCAACTGGGTGGATATGCATATTGCAGCATAATCCACAGCAACCGCGGTGAACCGTGAACTACATGAACAACAAAGGCGTCCAACAAGATGGTATTGATTATTCCCAGGACAGCACCAACGCTCCACCATTACCATCTGCGAAGTTCAACGTGGCCGGCAGGACGACCTAGCTCTGCCAGGACGAAACTTCACACATTTCGCGAATTTACCTTATTAAACTCATACTTACCATTAGATTTAGCATAGTTCTGAGATACTAGCTTCTTGAAACCATCATCAGGGCATATTTCCTTTCAGCGCACGGCTTTTTGTCAATATTTTCAGAGGGTTTAGTTTAGTATCGTGCCACTGTTGACTATTTCCAACTGTGCGGAACATTGCTTTCGTGTGCTGCCGCAGCGTCAGGATTGTAGACCGGACGTAGAATGCAATTATCCTTTGCCGACACTAATATTATATTTTATCCTCTTCTCGCAGCTGGTGTTGGCTGGTTGCCTGGCATACGACAAATAGTCATACCTGACGCACATAAGAACGTTTCAATGTTTGGTGTTATCTATATTATAAGTGTAAAACAAAAGACACTTATTTGAAAACAATTTATTTGGTACGGCTTGCATAGAACTAAAAAAAGATTTTTAAATGCAAGGATGACTTCTTATATTATGTATCTTTTAAGCATAAATAGTATGTTTGTGCTTCTTTCTGTTATTCACAGGAAAGTCTTTTCGTGCAAACAAGTAGAATTGCAGAGAGGAAAGTAGTGAGAGAATGTTAAAACAATCTGATGTGACCAGGCACATGACTTTATGATACTTTATATAAAATTAAGAGTTTAGCTGTGTCTGCATTAAAATAAAACTAGTTAGCCAGGATTTGAAGGGTATTTTGATGCTATTGACAATAGGTATTGTCATATATCAGCGTTTGACACTACTTACTGTCATTAGAATGAAAATATCTGTCAAATCCTGGCTAACTAGTTTTATATTAATGCAGACACGACCGATCTCGATCAAATAGAATTTGCTCATGCAGCTAAACTATTAATTTTACCAAAATATCATAAATTACGCCAAATTCAATCAAATGTCAAATCTACTTTAATTTATCATTTAACTAATATGAGTTTCGTGCAAACCTTTGAACGGTACAGACGTATGTTGATCGCTCGCGAATTACCAAACGTATTGCCCAATCAATTGCTTAATAAACAAAAATAGTGTCGCGCGCGTATTATAGTGCTGACTATGAGTGAGTGCACGAGTACTAGCAATAAGTAGGACACCATGTCAACACAAGAAATTGTGATTACATCAGAAAATGAACATCTACTGTACAAGGAATTGCAAAAGGAAATATCCGCAAGAAAGCAGATAGAAGCCAAATTTAAGGACTTAGAGGAACAACTCAAAGCCCTGCAAGAGAAATTTCTGGAGCAATCTAGTAAAACAGAACCGAGTACTCCGAATAATAAGGAGTATTATACAGATGAGGAAGAATTGGCCAGAGAAACAGAATGGGTAGTGAAAAAGGCAAGGAAAAGCAAAAAGCGCAAAATGCATGAATCACTAGTAGTCTCACCCCAGCCCACAAACACAAATCAAAATAAAGAAACAAAAAAAGACAAAACGTTCTTGCCACCACCTGTCATTGTGAGCCAAGTAACAAACTACGAGTCAATGCGAAATTCTTTAAACAATAAAGAATTCAAGTACAAAGCTACGCTAATGAATTCTGGCGATATAAAACTCAACGTAGAGAAAATCGATGAATACAGGAAACTTACCGAACTGCTAAATGAACAAAAAGTAAACTGGTACACTTATGAAAACAAACAAACAAGACCAATTAAGGTCATGGTCAGGCGCCTACATCCAACCTGCAAAAATGAAGACATAGTGAAAGAACTAAAAGAAGGCGGCTATTCTATAATTGACGCCACGAATATACTAAAACGAAGCGATAAAACTCCACTACCGATGTTTATGCTTACGTTTAGTAACGAGGAAGATATTAAGAAAATCTATAATATTAAATCCATCTTAGGAATGAAGGTAGAAATAGAGGCGGTAAGAACGCCTAAACAGGTACCGCAATGCAAAAGATGTCAAGCTTTTGGACACACCCACCGATTCTGCAACAAAGAACCCCGATGCGTTAAATGCGCGGGAAAACATTTTTCGACAGAATGCAAGAAACCAAAAGAGGTACCACCAAAATGCTGGAACTGTGGAGATGCTCACCCTGCAAACTACAGAGGCTGTATGGTGGCAAAAGAAATACAACGAATCAGAGACCAGAAAGGGCTACCCAACTTACCAACCCAACCAAAAGTGGGTCAACAACAGCGTGCAGGTAACATCCCAAAATCAAAACCAATTAAAAAAACAAATACAAGCACAACATATGCTCAAGCGACAGATTCCTCAAAAAAGGACAAGCCATCAACTTCAGGTGACGCTACTATGCAGCTGCTACAAAAAATTCTAGAAAGGATGGACAAAATCGAAGAGAGATTATCTAAGCTAGAACAGTAAAAGACACACACATAAGATGACTAATGATTTACGAATCGCAACTTGGAATGCCAACGGTATACGAAACAGAAAATTGGAAATAGAAGTTTTTCTAAACACAACTAAAATCGATATATGTCTTGTTTCAGAAACACACTCAACAAATCAGACATATCTAAAGCTGAAGGGATATCAGGTGTACGAAGTATGTCATCCGGATAACCAAGCTAGAGGAGGAAGTGCCGTAATAATAAAAAATAGCATAAATCACTATGAGGAGTGCCATCTCAAGAGCGCAGAAGTACAACTTACGGTCGTTGGTATAAAATCAACCAAACAGAATTTTACTGTAGGTGCGATATATTGCCCCCCAAGGTTTAATCTCAAGAAAACAGATTATAATAAATTCTTAGAACATCTCGGAGAAAGGTTTATACTGGGTGGTGATTATAACGCCAAACATACAGACTGGGGCTCCAGACTGATAACCACAAAAGGGAGAGAGCTGAGAAACGCAATCCAAGAAAGAGGATGTCGATTCCATTCCACAGGTAACCCAACCTATTGGCCTACTGACCAGGACAAAACCCCGGATCTTTTAGACTTCTTTATAACAAGAAAATTTTCGCCGAACTTCATTGATATTGAGGAGAACTTTGATCTGGACTCTGATCACTCTGCAATACTAATGACTCTAAGCGAAAGCATAATCAAAAAGGAATGTACCCCAACCTTGACCAATAAAACTACAGACTGGGTAAGCTTTAAAATAGAGCTTGAAAACACTATACAGCTAAATATCCAGCTTAAAACCAGAGATCAGCTCGACGTAGAAGCCGAGAAATTCATCAACACCATCCAGAAAGCCGCTTGGAACAACACTAAAGAAATCACCCACAGAACTATTGGAAATAATTATCCTATGGAAATTAGAGAAATGGTCAAGCAAAAAAGACAAGCTAGAAGAAGATGGCAACAGTCACGAGATCCAGCTGACAAAACCATACTTAATAATAAATCCCAACAACTTAAACGCGAAATTCAAAAACTAAAAGAGGCATCATTGGAATCCTTCTTAACGAAATTGACTCCCGATAAAGAAACAGATTACTCGCTGTGGAAAGCAGTGAGGAAATACAAGAGGCCAGTGGCCCATGTCCCACCTATAAGACGAAGAGACGGTACCTGGGCAAGAAACAATAAACAGAAGGCTGAAATTTTTGCAGAACATCTAACAGAAATCTTCCAGCCACACAACATCGAATCAGAGCCAATCACGAATGAAGATATAACCTATGATGAAGAAGCCATACAGCTAGTTACTCCAAAGGAAGTTGCCAGAGAAATCAAGACAAACCTGAATCCAAAGAAGGCACCTGGATATGATCTTATCACAGGAGAAGTTCTTAAGCAATTACCTAAGAAAGGTATTGTTATGCTGACGTACCTAATAAATGCATCGTTCAGATTAAAATACATCCCACATGTCTGGAAAGTAGCAGAAGTCATCATGATACCAAAACTAGGCAAACCACCGACCGAGGCCAAATCATATCGCCCAATATCACTGTTACCAATGATATCGAAACTCTTTGAAAAGTTGCTTCTAAAGAGAATGAAACCTATCATTGAGAGAAAAGAACTAATTCCTAATCACCAATTTGGTTTTAGAGAAAAGCATTCCACTATAGATCAAGTCCATAGAATAACAGATATCATAGAGAAAGCATTAGAAGAAAAGCTTATTTGCTCAACAATCTTTCTTGATGTGACACAAGCGTTCGATAAGGTTTGGCATGAAGGATTGATACACAAACTAAAGAGTATGCTACCTTTACAATACGTCGAGCTGCTAACATCCTATATATCTGATAGACTATTCAGAATAAAACAGATCGATGAATACTCGGAACTAAAAGAAGTCAAAGCTGGGGTACCCCAGGGTAGTGTATTGGGACCAATTCTCTATCTACTATATACAAGTGACCTTCCACAGATGGAAAATGTAACAGTGGCCACATTCGCAGATGACACGGCTCTAATGGCAGTGGGATCAACTATTGGTGAATCTACCAGGAATCTTCAACAAGCTAGTAACAAAATATACAAATGGACCAGAAAATGGAAGACCAAGCTCAACGAACTGAAATCTGTCCACATTAACTTCACAAACAAAAGAATCGAGGACATACCTCATGTCAAGATTAACGACGCCATAGTTCCATATGCGAACACTGCAAAGTATTTGGGTATGACACTGGATACAAAACTAAGGTGGAAAGAACATGTTAAGAAGAAAAGAGTAGAGCTTGGCCTCAAATACAGAGAACTGTACTGGCTTCTGGGAAGAAACTCTCAGTTGTCAGTACAGAACAAACTACAAGTCTACAACCAAGTACTAAAACCGATTTGGTTATACGGCATCCAGCTTTGGGGCTGCGCAAAAAGCTCCAATATACAAGGAATCCAGACCTTCCAAAATAAAGTACTAAGGAATATGGTTAACGCTCCTTGGTACATACGGAATAGTGACCTGCACCGTGATCTTGGTGTCCCACAAGTCATCCAAGAGATAAAAAGACTCGCCACTAAGCATGAATCTCGCCTAAGCCATCACGTCAACGTAGAGGCCCTGCAGCTACTGGACAACCAGAATCTAGTGAGAAGACTAAAAAGAACTAAACCCTTCGAACTAGTGAATCAGTGAAATGTGTAAAAAGCAGAGCACAGTGAGTGACGTGTTAGTGCTTCTTGTTTGGGACAAAGTAAATATAGGGACATCAGTGGATAGCCTATTAGAGACAAGTACCTAGTTTTAAGAATTCAGATTTAAATTGATGGTTAATCTTTTAGATTAGTTTCAATATGTTAAGCATCTTATGCTTATTAATAAAAAAAAAAAAAAAAAAATTTAACTAATATGACGAAATTACAGAAATGGCGGCTCGTTTTAAAAATCGTTGAAATATGCTAAGAGTAAACTTCTATTTCCTTTTTACCCTTTTGAACAAAATTTCTACAAAATTCCAGTAATGGCGGCTTATTTGCAAAATATTTCAAAAATGCTAGGACTAAAATCCAGTTCCTTTGGACCCTTTTCAACAGAAAGCCTTTCCGCTCTAAGTTTAGTCATGAAACTTCTATACAGGGTGTTCCTAAATATCATGTAAATACGAAAAGGGGTAATTCTTTGGCTTATTTAATGACTAAAAATTCATATAAACATAGGTCCGCAAACGCTTCGTTGCCGATCTACAGGGTGTTGAAATTTCAAGATTTTTTAGTTGTTTTCTATATATAGTTCGATCAATGGATCTTTGTCAAATCTTTGCCTCCCTGTCAAAGTTTTCAAAATCTAGTTACGATAAGGTTGTCATGCGGTCACCCCTTCTACGACATGTGAAATTATTGACACTAACGTCGGACGTACGTCTTCCATGGCTAAGACACACGGTCTCGAATACTAATGTTAGGTACTAATGTGTATAACAAAGACGGAACTATCGTTAAATCTCATTGTGTAGTTCGTAATTCCAGCGGCGTCGCTTTCAGGGGTCCTGTCATTGTGAACTTCAAAATGACAGGAAAGCGATTAAATTCCCAGGCACGAAATCTCGTTGTACAATGTATAAATATACTAGTAATTCCCATAACTCAAAACATTAGACTCTACTACAAAGCCGAATTAACTTAACCTATACTTTAGTGCAGGGTTGATGGTTATGTTTTTAGCCAAAATTTATTTGACTACGCCACTGACTGAATGACAAGCGTTGATTGTACCAGACTATTGTCATTATTGACAGGGAGGCAAAGATCCGTTGATCGAACTATAGCTCTTGTATCCTAGTTTTAATTTTTAACAGTTGGTGGTGAATAAAGTGTCAATATAAATACAAACAAAAGGTTATCTAAATCAAGCTAAGGCATACCAGACCAATTATTTAAAAAATTTTAATTTTATCTAGCGAAACAGAAAAGTTTTTATTCTTTTTCTCGATAACGGTGGTACATACGAAAAAACTACAAAAGATGCTTTAGAACAAAACAAAAAATAAAAAATGCATTTTGTATTTTAGAATCCACCAGCGGCGCACCGAGAAAAAGTTCATGGGGATAGAAGGGGGCATGACCCCTGAAAAAATATCTCCCTGTAGATTCTTAAAACCATTTGGTATGCCCAATGATGTAAGTCCTACAGCGTAACCCATATTCCAAATTAGAGCTTAATATCTCAAAAACTACAAGAGCTATAAAGAAAAAACTAAAAAAATCTTAAAATTTCAACAACCTGTAGATCGGCAACGAAGCGTTTGTGGACCTATGTTTATATGCATTTTTAGCAATAAATCCAAAGAATTACCCTTTTCGTATTTAAATGATATTTAGGAACACCCTGTATATGAAGTTTCCTCCCGATACCTTTAGTAGTTTCTGAATAGTAGTTTCTCGGCATCGTCGCCACAAAAAGCGGGTACACACAGACATACACACACATACACACACACATACTCACACACGCACGCACGCACGCACACACACAGACATTTTTGGTACCTTGATCAAAAATGTTCAAGGGACCCGTATAATGGAACATAATTCTACAATCTCGAGACAAGATTTCATTGATATGTAATATAATATATTTATATAAATGTATCCATATTTCTCTCAATTTCAAGACAACATTTTATTGACAACATTTTGTCTCTCTATATATTTCATATGTTTACAGTATGAAGATAACATTACATTGAAACATTATATCTACATACATAAGGCCATCATATTTTTACAGTCTCGAGGCAACATTTCATTGACAACATTTTATCTCCATAAATGCATCATATGTTTACAATAGCGAGATAATATTACATTGAAACATTTTATCTACATATATGCATCATATTTGTATAGTCTCCACTGTGTCGAGACAACATTATCTCTACATAAGTGTAGCATATTTTAACACTTTCGGGACAATATTTCAGTAGAAAAATTTTACGTACTTATATGCAACATATTTCTACAATCTCAAGACAACAATGTGACAATATTTTATCTACATAAGTTCATCACTTAAGTAGTACGCCTAGCGTCTGTTAGATGGCGCTGGTAAGTGCTCATTTCAATTCGCCCTACCTTTTGGTATAAATACTGGAGCTGAAATCAGTGTTGTCTTACGAGACTGAAAAATCCCTCCGCTGTACCAGGAGGACATTTACGTATTGCATACAATTCAACGTTCGGCCTCATAAAATCTGACAATACTGCTGAAGTAGTCAACTGGTGTTTGTTTCGGCTTAATGTCCGATACGTCATACACCCCGTGGTATTAAGCTTAAAGGTATGATCAATTTTTGGACGAATTTACGACCGCTACTGCGCAGGTGATATATAGACAACCAACATTGCATATGTCAAACTTAGGGGTTATGCCACTAACAATTTATAGAATATAACAGACAAATGTACTTGTATAAAAAGAAAACTTTCAAGCATTTGAATTATGTGCGCAGAAATAAGCATAAATAAACAAAGATTGGTTTGGTACTAGTTATGTTTACGTTATTAGGGGTTACGCCACTAACAATTTATAAAATATAACAGACAAATGTACTTGTATAAAAAGAAAACTTTCAAGCATTTGCTTTATGTACGTAGAAATAAGCATAAATAAACAAAAATTGGATTGGTACTAGTTATGTTTACGTTATTATTCTTCAACCATGCAGCGCCGCCCAGCGGATATTAACGTAACGAAGATTTTCGCAGATTTTCATCCCCACTCCACATGAGTATGAGCATACCTCTAATAATAATACCACGGTTCACCCTATAATGTTGTTCAAATATTGCACAAAATGTTGCTACATTTTAAATATAACATGGCCAAAATACCGACTTATCCCTGTGATGTTGAAATAATGTTTTTTATAATATTTCAACAATGCTATAATACAAGTTGACAACATTATTTGCAATATTTAAACAACGTTCTAACAACGTTGTTTAAATATTACATATAATGTATCTATTATGTAACTTTGATGTTTCCCTAACATTGACCGTTATAAAAACTGCTTATTTCCGCTCCAGAAAATGTCTACTAGTATTTCTTTTTTGGCTATAGAAAGAAACAGCTACGAAAAAGCTACAGAAATATATCGTAGTAATGTTGCGGCAATATTTTTTGTTTAGCGGGAAAACTTCAATTTGTGTTTGACATGTTAGAGATTTGATTCAAACTAATATCGTACATGTAGTAACACAACCCTACTTCTTGAATTGACATCGCATTTTTAAGTAAACAAAACAAAAAAAGATATTATTAAAAATATATATTTCATTTAAAAGCATTTAAAAGCAAATATTATCTAAAGCAAAAGTGCTAGTATATATTTCTAATAAGCGGTTTCTTTGATTAAAATTAGATTCTTCTCTATGGAGACTTTGATAAAATGTGACGTTACTGCATTTCATGGCTCGTCCTGCAATTATTTACTGAAAATTCTCTGTAAAGATAATTCTTTAAAACAATGTATAATAACTAAAACCTGATGTTTTTATTTTGAGTAAATTGAATTTCACACATTATTCAGAATTATTACTCAATTACTCAGAACATAGTTATTTCTACGTAGTTTTTATTTCCACAATAATTCACGCGGAGTTCCTATGAAGTGCGTCCTTAGACCGTTATCCGTCCATCCCCTACCTGCTAATGAACGAGATGCGCGAAGAAAAAGAGAAAACAGTAAAATCCGTAATAATTTGTAATTCATGAAGATAGCAGGGCGGCGGGCAAATAAAGGCCTCCAAACCGCCCCCGCAGATCCACCACCCCCACAGATCGGGGTGGCGGAAGCGAGCGAAAGGGGTGAGGGTGTGCTCTCCATCCTTGAAGTGACTCCCGCGAGGGAACAACACTGGAGGTCTGGAGAGAGAGAGACGACCAGTCGACCTTATGCCTATAGAGACTATATAGCTGAAAGCTTTCCGTAAAAGATTAAGAGAATTAAGAAAAAATAAAACAATTGATTCAACAAGTAAATGTTTAATGTATAGCCAAGACTTTTATGGCAAAACTACTAGCATGTAGACCAGGCGTGGATAAGGTCATGTCGATATGGGCTGATTGTTCGCAACAAGTTCTTCAATGGTTTAATAAGGTGGTAAAACATGCATTTTCTGTATCCAGGGATTCCATTCTCGTCATCTTTTTGAAACGAATGCGAGACTCGAACGGTTAGGTGGACGGAGCGGGGATATCAGCGGTTTCCCTCTGGAATGTATGAAGAACAATAACGAACGCGCCACGCCCATACGTTCCAAACACAGGGTAACCGCCGATATCCCCAGTCTCACCTGGACAGCTTTTCTATGTAACTTTTAGGCAAGCCGCCCACTGAACGAGCAGGCAGCAAGCAAGCAGCAAGCAGGAAGCAAAAGCATCAAGGTACAAAAAACGGTCCCATGTATTTATATGTAGACCAGCACACTGAACGAGCATTTGCTCCTAGGTGGAAAATGCATGCTGCTTGCTGTATGCTTGCTATATGCAAGTTTTCTGTCAACCGTTTTTTGCTGCGCCGCACACAAGCAGCTTTCAAGCAATCTTGATTTCTGTGATTTTTGTGATAGACCAAGCAATAGAGAGCCGCCGGTCCCAGGTCACGTGGAACAGTCCGTAGATGTATTGTGACGGTTTTCGACTAGCAAATATCATTACTTAATTTGTTATAAACAGAAAACCTAAAAAAATCGTTCTTTTTTTCGCTGTTCGTTTGTAAAAGCTGAACCGATGGATCAATCTTGATACTGTCAACAGACAGACGAATTGTAGAGAATAAAAAGACGAAAAAAATGAACCCTACACGGACCCGATCGAATTAATATTAACGGAGAAAATTCGGAAGAACCGGAGAAATCTGCATTTTTTTCAAAAATTCATAACTCCGCCATTTCCACAGTTGTAACGCAGGCTTTTCGCGAGAAAGTACCGATTGATGGGTACTTTAAGTGTGCACAACCCAGGCGTAGTCCGATGATTAGTTTTTGCACAATTGCGATTTGAATTTTTTTTATGCAATATGGTTCGGCGAGCCTGGATGCGTCGGAGGTGGTCCGATTTTAATTTTTTTAACATATTTCAAAAGTAGAAGTATTATGCTACGAAACGTCTATTCTGATTTTGCGTTAAAATGTTGCAAAATAGGCGAAAAATGCTTGCAAACTCGACCGAAATCTGCCGCGCGCTCAAACGCTGTCGAATAGTGGGGTAGGCGGCCGACTCGGGGAAGCGCGCAGCGCGTTGGGATTACTATAGATACGCGCTTCCCCGCGTCGGCCGCCTACCCCCACTACTCGACCGGTTTGGAGCGCGCCGCAGATTTCGGTCAAGTTTGCAAGCCTTTTTCGCCTATTTCGCAACATTTTAACGCAAAATCAGAATAGACGTTTTGTAGCACAATACTTCTACTTTCGAAATACGTAAAAAAATTAAAATCGGACCACCTCCGAAGCATCCAGGCTCGCCGAACCATATTGCATAAAAAAAATTCAAATCGCAATTGTGCAAAAACTAATCATCGGACAGCGCCTGGGTTGTGCACACTTTAAGTACCCATCAATCGCTACTTTCTCGCGAAAAGCCTGCGTTACAACTTTGAAAATGGCGCAGTTGTGAATTTTTTAAAAAAACGCATGTTTATCCGGTTCTTCCGAATTTCCTCCGTTAGTATTAATCCGATCGGGTCTGTGTAGGGTTCATTTTTTTCGTCTTTTTATTCTCTACAATTCGTCTGTTGACAGTATCAATATTGCTCCATCGGTTCAGGTGTTACAAGCGAACAATGAAAAAAAGCACAATTTTTTTCGGTTTTTTGTTTATAACAAATTAAGTAATGATATTTGCTAGTCGAAAACACATCACGGACTGTACGGACTGTTCCACGTGACCTGGGACCGGCGGCTTGCTGATACTATTTTTGTCACGAAAAAGTCTCTATTGCCTGGTCTATGACTATTGTAATGAATTTTTCAATTAACCCACTATCATAAATGTTGAATTAGACGCAAAAATAGGATTGTTTTAATAAAAGAACTACAGTCTCGTCAGTGAAAAATTAGTAAATTTAAAATATTATTTGACGCAAATTTTGGCATTGAACTTTTAATCTAAAATCTTCAATAGTTTATTTACAGATGATAATTTATATTATATTTGGATATATGTAGCAACACATTATGTCAATCATTCAAAATGATTTAGATAGTGTAATTAATTGCTGAAGTTGAGGACAATCCCGTTCTATACAATCCAAATTTGTATGATTATAGCAATAAACGAATTGAATTACCATTATACAGATGAACCCAGTACTTTCTCTTACATTTTCTAATTAAACGCCTCATAAGAAAACATGACATGGTTACTATTTTTTTCATGACATTGTGAATAAGCCACCTATTCTTTAAATTATAAGTTAGCATAAAATGCAGAAACGTTAAAAATACATAATATATAAGTTTATTTTCATTGAGTAATTATTTTTTAACAAATTATCATGCTTACTACAATTTTATTTTTAAGCTATAGGCCGATTACCATCTTTTAATGCATATTTTTTTGAAATTAAATGTCACATTAAACAAACGTCATGTTTGAGTGTTGTGCTCTTGCTGTGCTCTCTCTGTGTGCGGTATGCGTCGTGCAAAATGTTTTTAGGAAGCAAAATGCACGCTGCTTGCTGCCTGTATGCTGCTTGCTTGCTGCCTGCTTGCTGCTTGCGCGTTCAGTGTGCGGCCTACCTTAACGGTATCTCCATAGCAAAGCATGTTATTCACAATTCGAAGTAATCGATGATAAAACTAAATATTTTAATGTTTCAATGAAACTCGGCATGTGTGGAAATTTTTTAATACCGAACTCAATCACTTTTAATTACACCAAATTTGCATACTTGAGTGATCCCAATAGACCGGTATATTTATCTAATATTAAATGTTATAATCGTTATACTATGCGCGCCAAAAAAAGTCGTACAGCTAATTTTTACATAATGTAATACTGGCGTGTTTTTACTTGTCAACTTGACAGCTAATGCATATTTCGTACTTAAGATTAATGTCAGAAGGACAGTGTATAGGATATAAAAGAACCATTTACAAAGCTAACAAAAATATGTTCAGTATATTGGGTTGCATTTGTGGTGTACGACTTTTTTTTGGCGCGAATAGTACAAAAATTTGAAATAAATATCGTATAAGACAACAACACTATGGAATTGAGTTCACTTTAAGTGGGACACAGTCTATGTAAAAATAATGAGATGTCTCATAGTTTTAATTACTATGTTGACTTGAAATCGATGTTAGAAATTAGAGGCCTCTAGAGATGATATACTCTAGAATATTATATCAGGTGGCCCACGTCAAAGGTACCCCCGCTTATTTTTTTAAATGGCACCTTATATTATCATTTATTTGTGTGATGAACACAAAAAAGTATCGATCGTTTTCACCAAGACAACGACGAAATAACATTTTTGTCTTTAATCTAGGTGGCTATGCATTGGTAAAATACTAGAAGATTGTGAAACTGGCGCCCTCTTGAATTGGTTTTTGACCGATGAGTCATGTTCCCCATGTAGTTCAGGGGTACACACTGATTTTATTCCATAGAAAACTTCCACTCGTAATAATAATAAAATATCTTGAACATTCGTTGAGTTATTCCATTTCAAAAACCGTCAGGTTTTACTGCCGGACCCAGTATAATATACTTTTCCGTTCATCGTTTATTTATGTGTTTGTTTAGTGAATAGAAAATCGTTTATTAAACAGCTGTATAAATGCAGGATTTATTGTAGCCAATAAACGGCATCATTAGAGCCAATATAACATAAGTAAACTGAAATAATCCAATAAAAACATTCTATCATCCAGATCTGTCTACAGCAAGTGACATCCACGAATGAACATCGAAGACTTATTAGAGAAGCCATCAAAATTTACAAACATCCTGACATCAATCGCAAGGACGGCACTGACATTAGTAGGATCTGGAAATCGATCCTAACGCGGTCAGGTGGAAAAGCACATGTGAGCGGTAGCCCCAGATGTGCGCAGTGAGGTGTAAATTTAGGTATATAAGGGAGATTTCTTTGGTAGGTCTTCAGTATTCAGTTAGCTCTGAAGAAGCGAGCAACATGGTTCGCGAAACGTCAGCATTGACAAATCTTTACACACGGCATAACCCGGAAGCAGTTTATTTTCTAAATGATTCTGGCCGTAAAAGCCTACGTACTTACTTAATTAACTCAATAACATCACCAATTCTATTCAAGTATATAATAGTTTTCATTTCAACAACTGTAGATATTTGAAAATAAACCGTATGCTTATCTAGTTCAAGGGACTTTTTCATTTGAAAGAAATATTTATTTCAATTGTTGTAGGCAACAAATTGATACGTCGCTACAACTAAAAAAATATTTAGTTCTAAAAAATATTTGTTTGCTGATATTCAATAATAAGCAGTGGCCGGACAAAAATGTATGTCTCGCAGTGCTAGAAGTCGCCCAGCTATGAGTGTGCGTAGCGGGCACGCATGAGTCAATGACGACTTATGCGGTCGATTGGATTGATAACCATAGGCGCGAAGCGCCTGGCGGTCGGTAGTAAACCGAGTGAATTTAATATTAAATGTTTGTCGTAGCTATATGCAACACGTGCCCACTGAAATATTTTACTCATTTCTTGGATATGCATTGAACGATTGTATTACTGCATATTTTTCTAAATTATCTTCAGTAAAATTATTTCGCTTAGATGTTAAAATGTCTTTAAACCTTGAAAATGATCTTTCTACATCGCAGCTAGTCACAGGCGCAAAAGAATAAACCAACACCAAATTGGAATATTTTTGAGAAATTCCTTCATCCGTAAATGAATTCGTAGAGATTTATTTTAAAATATTAAAATCCGGATTTTTATGTACTACCGCATCAATTTTTTTTTGTAATTTTTTACTGATTGGTGCTTCAATGCTTCGTAACCTTTCGTACAGAGATTCAATCCTTTGAAAACTGCTTGCAAGTTCAACATTTTGTTGTTCTAGAAACTTTATGGTTGGCAATACTTGCGCAAAATTTGTATCAATAAATTTTAATTGTTCATGCAAATTCTTGTAATGATAGTGCTTTTTTTCAGTCTTTAATACTAACTGCTTCATCAGGCAAATTTAAGATGAATGGTTTGATGATATCAAAGTTTCTTGCATACAAAATTGCCGCTTCTAACCATGTACCCCATCTCGTAATAACTGGTTGTGGTGGCAAAGGTAGATTAGGGCACTTTTCCTTGTGACAAGAGACAATCTGGAAGGAGCTTTCAATAAATTCACAAATTCTATGAATAGCGTGTGCAAAACATGCCAAATGAAGAATATTTGAGAAATGTTGTTTAAGTAATTTTCCAACTTTTAACATAATCGCAGCAGCGTCAGAAACAAACAGTAATACTTTGGTAGCGTGTGTGATCCCTACTTTTTTTATGGCGTCATTTACTATTGTACATATCTCTTCAGCTTTGACGGTACAGCGAAACTGAGTAGATATTAAATAGGGTTTATATAAGTCTTGCGGGTCCAAAAATCCGACAACGACGTTGACCACACATCTACCCTTCATATCCGTAGTTTCATCTGCAGAAGCCCAAATATATTTATCGGATAGTTTTGACTTTATTTTAGAAATTGTTTTGTCATATTGCCCTTGTACGTAATATTTTCTAATTGTGGATTCATCGGGTAAGTCTCGTCCAGTATACTTCTTGATAAATTTTTTAAAAACGGGATTATTAATTTTTGTGAAAGGTATATTAGCAGAAATAAATGTTTCACATAAATCATCAAAAAAGTTTTTAGTTGACGTTCCTGAAACATTTTCCATGTTGTTTTTTTTTGTTTTTACATGAGCCCGAAGACATTGTTTACTACGAATAATTAAATTTCGTGAGCAGAAATTGAAAACCACTTCCCCTCTCTTAACGAACGTGAAAGTATTGCCAAACTCAGCTAGCTCACGATTCATTGCAGGATTTTCAAACTAAGTACAACTATAAAATAAAAAAATAATTCAACTCTAGTATAAAACAGAAGAACAAATTCGAAATGCAAAATAAAAACAGATATTCACACAAAATTTCAAGAAACAACACAATTGAAAGAAACTGCTCAAATTATCTATCGACGAAGCGGAAATTTAAACAAGGCAAGCGACTGTACTCGATCAACGCCAAAGCGGGTGTAGTGGTATGTACACCATGAGCCGAAGCCAGACCGGCTAGCCGGTCGCGTCCCCACCAGCACGTGTCCCATGCACTACACTGGAAAATATACATTTTTGTCCGGCCACGCTCCAAGTTCAGGTTAACTTAAAATAATTTTGAATTAGAACACCTGAGCTGTAAATCTCACTAAAAATCATGAAGTATATTTGGTTGCCTACCCAATTTTAGCCCCACCTTAAAAGCCATATATGTAAAATCATATAGCGAACTCTTATTTGTACAAAGCTTTGGAATGTGGTCCCCAGAGACGCCTACACTCTCGCAGGTGTCCTGTGCTTGTGCGCGAGCTTTCGCAGGACTTGTAATCGGTATCAGATATGTACTATGCTGCCGGAGAATTTGGATCAGTCGTACCGACGCCGTCGACCAAAATCCTCCAGGAAACGACCTTCCAAGGATCACCACAATCTCCACCGGCCAAGTCAAAGCCGCCAACTTATTCATCTTCAACTTTTACCGTGCTTCGACAAAAAATATCCTGACAACTAATCGTAAGTAATTCATGTAGCATAATTTAGTTTTAGTATGTTAGTGACAATGAATTTTTATTAAGTGAAATTTTGAAGACTTTGTAAAAATAAATTAAATAATAATACTGTAATTTTATAAATGTGAATTATAAACACTAGTGGGGAAGTATGTTTTTGATTAACAACGAGGGAAATAAAGGTTGGCTCAATATATTCAAAATAAAATGTAATAAATTAGATTTCATCTGTGCTTTCTCTAATTTAGTTACATTATGTTTAACAGAAATTTAATTATACATTGGTGAATAAATCAACCATAATGAATTCTGTACTACGATTAAAATGAACCCTTTGTCCTTAATAATGGGAATTATGTATATTTACATAAATAAAAATATGTATAGTATAAGTTAAACGAAACGTAAAAAGTTACTGTGTATGTTGAGTGTTAATATAATTATAATTAATTGTGATCTAATTGTGATCTGTTGAAGCCAAACACAAGAAATAAAACATTATCGACGAAAAATATTGTTTTCTTACAAGTACAAACCCAGAAGATTCCTTTTTAAAGTAAGTAGCTTTATTTATTTCAAAACAAATCATAAATTATTTACAACAGTCTAGTTATTAAAGTTTGTAGTAAATATTGTTTAGTTTGAATATCAAAGAACAAAGAACTCGGTTCAAACGAGGGAGTATATTATGATCGATAGAAAAGGGGCTACGAGAAAAACGAACGGGGTAGTGCAGCTTTCCTGCGATAGATGGCTCTAGTGCCACGATTTTGACACGTGAATGATCGACCTTTATTTTTAGGGACGGATCGTTTCTTTACTGTTCCGGATTTGATTAAATATGTAAATTGGACTATTGTTCATATTATGTACATCAAGGGTAGAATAAATATTATTACAATTGGACCTAATAAAACAATAGTAACAACAACAAAATTGTACATTAAAAAGGAACTTTCTGGTAAGGTATGTTTAATTAATTTATTACAAGTGAGTAATTACAAAATTAAATCTTTTGCTAAAACTTATTCTGGTTTTAAATTGGTTGTAAAGTGTTAATCGCAATATGTTAGGTTAAATTAACTTTCTAAATTAAGCAAAAAAAAACACAAAACATGAAATATTATGTTACTTTTCTCTGTGTATATGGTAACGGCACGTTTTTTAAATGTTCTATGAACTGAAAAATCACTACTTTTTATAATATTTAAGTTTGCTACCGGTTGCCAATCTTAATTACAATTAATTATATAACTTTTTGTGTCGATTAGAGGCCGTTTTTGAAAAATTAAAAATTTTTATTTTGTTACCTTTTTCTCAATTTTAACAAATTGAAAAACAAAAATAAAAAAAAGTTTTATTTTATTTTAATCCAAAAGAATTATAACGTGTCACAGAACTTAAAAAACTTTGAGTCATATCACATATTAATTTATCAAAAAATACAATAATTTAAGTTGGGTGACTATCCTAACCAACAATGAACAAAAAGGAAACAACTGAAACCTATTTTTACCTGGCATCAAGAATCAGAAATTCTGAATTGTGCAGTTTTTGAGAGAATTGTTGTTCTTTTGCAATTTTTCATCACTCATCCTATCAAAACCTAGACTAATTCAGAATTTCTGCCTTCAGACTATTATTTTTGGTTTATTTTTGTTTTTTTAAGTTTTGATGACAATACACTACGCCATAAATTACCAAAAATTACAAGAATTATGAACTTGACCGCAGTTTTTGTAAAAAATATGACGTGATAGGAAACTACCCTGATTCGTATCCATATTTCTTAAAGTTATCATTATTTTCTTCATTTATATTTCATCATCATTTTCATTATTAACATTCAGTTGAACGGATATTTTTAGTTAAGTTATCGTGATGTCAAGAAATAAAAGAGAAAACCACGTCTAATTAGTTTTTGAGAAAACTGCTCTAAAGTGATAAAAAAACATTGAAGAACTGAACAACCTTTCTCTAGAACAATAAATCAATAAATTTATATAAAGAAATTATTGCTTATGGATAGCTTATACAAATTGTATAATTGTGTAGTGTGAAAAAGCCTGACAAGTTAAGAGTTATGTATAAAAAAATAAATTTTCAACATAAGGACTACCCTAGAACTATCAAAATAATGGCAGCATTCCAATCAGTTAATTTGCTAGAAAAACAAGAAACGTAGGTAATTCACCACACTATTACATGGGCACGCACAAAGAGGTGCAAGAGGTGCACTTGGGGGTTTTGATATAACAGGGAAAAGATCAACAAGACAAAATCAGGAAATACATGCTGATTTATAACTAGTGTTGAAAACATTTAACATTTAATTGAAAAAAAATCATAAAATACTAGAAATTAATAATAAAATAATTAATAAACTTTGGAATTTACACATAAAAATTCATAGATGTTCAATTACAAAAAAAAACAGAAACAAACAAGCGACAACTGATTTAGTAATCACTTTTTGCAATAGTTGACTGTATTTGCTATTCGAACGCAGATTATCGCCATGTTGCAAAACTCCGACCGTCGAAGGGTTTATAGGTCTTTTAATAACCTACAGTTTGAGCAATTATAGACATTTATGCAACAATTTTTGCAAAAGTTATAAAAAAATTTCTGTCGCAACTGTTTGAAATACGTTTGCTATTCGAATGAACATTAAGGGCCATTTAAGGGTTGTTGTCCATGGGGCAAATCTCCAAACGTCGAAGAGCTACTAGGACTTTTAATTACCTACATTTTGGCGTATGATAGAAATTTATGCAACAATTTTTGCAAAAGTTAAGAACATTTTTCTGGAGCAACTGATTGAAATACGTTTTCAATTCGAACGGACATTATCGTCATTTAGGGCTAGTTGTCCAAGCCGCAAAACTCCGGTCGTTGAAGGGCTACTAGGTCTTTTAATTACCTACAATTTGGGGTGTGATAGAAATGTATGCAACAATTTTTGCAAAAGTTATAAATATTCTTCTGCAGCAAATGTTTGAAATAAGTTTGCTATTCTAACGGACATTATCGCCATTTATGGCTAGTTGTTCATGGGGCAAAACTCGGTTCTACGTCTTGTAATTACCTACAATTTGGGGTATGATAGAAATTTATGCAACAATTTTTGCAAAAGTTATAAACGGTTGGGTTTTTATACCAAAAGCGGAACGGTAGCTCCGGTTTCCGTTAACCCTATTTTTTGGAGTTGGCAACTCAGCCCATGGCCGGTTTTCGTTTTGCACCCCCCTGAAAATATTTCTGCGGGCACCCATGTACACTCACCGACGGAATTAAAATCGATCAAATAGCAACTGGTCCCGGTATGAATTTCTTCCGAAACCCCCCTGTATAGGTACCCCACAATTTTGTAATACTTATTCATTTATATCCTGTTTTTTAATCATGATATTCCTTTAGTGTAGGCCATAAACGTTCCCTATAAACCACGCTAGAGGGTGCCTTCATCATCCTAGAGTGGCAAAAATCAATCAAATCCAAATTAATTATTGTTTATTTTACCATTCTTTTTTATTTCATCAATGCTCAACCACCCCCATTAACACACAAATATTATTGCCATCTACTGAAAAAAAATTATGATAGCTAATTTGATCTCATGATATGATATGAAAATGTTAGCCACCATTGTTTGGTCATGGTAGCAAAAGAAATTAATTTATGTCAATTAAAATGAACACTTAGATACACTGAAAATTGTGGCGTAAAGTTCAAAATCAGTAATCACTCTGTATTTGACAATAATCAAATATAACAAAAAAGTCAGAAGGCGGGAAGTGATTTTGTCGATTAATTTATTAAACTATTAAGCAATTAAGCAACTCTATCGTATTACATTTTATGATAAATCGGATGCGTGGCGTTGATTTACTGCGGATGAAATTGTCGGACGATTATCATGAAAATTTGACGAAATTGTGTTGTCGTTTGCCCATCAATGGGTAAATAATGACGTCTACCGGACTCTTTGCGGCCGCTGCCACCGTTCGCACAAATTTATAGGCCATTTCATGATATTTACGATGTGCTAAAGTGGACATTAAAAGGTAATGTCGAGGGGATGTTTTATTCACTTATCCACTGTCGCCCCGCGCCTACTTAAGAACTTCAACAAGAGCACCCACCTCACATCGGAAAGTTTACTTCGCTCGGAAACTCCAATTCTTTACAATTTAAATCCTGGAATTCTTGGGGTTCCCTAAACGCTATTAACCAATTTGTTAGGGTACGAATGAATTACTGGAAAATAACTAAATGGTTTGTCCTAAATGTGTTAAAGTAAGAACATGTTAAACATCCAACTGGTTCCACACAATAAATTATTAAAATGATTAAATATATCAATATATATATATATATAAATATATATATATATATATATATATATATAGGAAAGCTGGTTAATTGACGAATTGCCCGACAAATACCTCTCTCCTTTATATATATATATATATATATATATATATATATATATATATATATATATATATATATATATATATAATTTATACAGGTTGGTAATTAAGTAGCGGATAAAATCAATAACTCCGATAATGGTTGCGATAGAGCAAAAATCTAACAGCGGCAGTGATAAATTTATTATTAAGGGTAAATACCCCGGGTAAATACCCGGCTATTTATAGTGGGTATTTATAGGGGTATTTATAAACATAATATTGTTATTAACAATAGCAGTAAAAGGAAATATTTAATTATTAAATAAAGGTTTTTCTTTTATCACAAAATCAAAAGGTATTCTCTTATCACAAAATAAAGGTTATTCTTATTAAAATAAAAATAATTTTAAAACAAAGAATAAAAATATCAGTCTCATCTGACGATATATCAAGTGCAGACATTTCCTTGTCATCATCGTCCATTCAACCGTGTGAATCTTCCATATTTTCTGATTCTGTTATCGAAGACGATTTAGCAGATACTTATGAAGTATGTTAAGTATGTCAACTTAGCGGCATTTGTCGTTGTTAATCAATTTCTTACTTTGCTGTGAATCCAACTAAATGTATTGAATGTTCTTATATAACTCAAATATTTTACAGTATTTGTAATCAAGAGTACGTCCCATTTTTTCCCGCATAACTTATTTCCAGATAGTAAATGCCGCACTGAATAAATGGTTTCATATGAACCTATTTGTTTTCTTTATTCCTTAAAAAATTACAACCGTTTGAAATAATTGTAAATTAATTGCAAAACTGTAAATTCAATGACAACTTCTTTAGGAATTGATAAACCCAATAAGTCGGCATGAATGAAACTTCACAATGACAGTTACTTGAGAGAAACAAATGTCTAAACAATTTCATATGTATTTTGTTTTCGTTCATTTGTCTATTCAGTTTATTTGTAACATTTTGAATTTTTTACTTAAATTTATTTACTTTTAATTTTGTTATGGGTATCTTTCTTAGTTTTAGCATTGTTTGATATGTAGTTTATTATTTACTTTTCTTTATTTAGTTAATATTTCAAGCGGTTGTAACTGGGCGTTGAGAAAACAATTAGACCCCTATGAAAAGTTATAGGTACTCAGAATTACATTTACTATCCAAAAATAATTTTTGCGGGAAAAAAATATTACACTCTGTATAAATATCTCTGAAATGTTGTTAAATGGTGTTTTAAGGATAAAAAGGATAAATACCCAAAATTTAGGTATTTACCCTAAGTAGGGGTAAATACCCGTGTAAAAACCCATTTTATAAGTTTCCACCCGCCGGGCTTTACCCGCCGGTTTTACCCGGCCCACATCACTGAATTACAGCGGTATACCGATTTAAATTACAGCGCATATGAAAAATTCCATTGTTTAACAGTATAGAAATGTGAATAGGTTACATGAGAAAACAATTAAGAAAGACGATCTTAAAGTTTTACTAGTACACCAAGAGATTGAATTTCCATCAAATCATCAAATTTCCATCAAATGTTTGATTGGATAATTTTATTCATGGACCAATTTTAACCTTATAAAGCTATGTTTCGAAGAATTGATGCGGATTCAATTTTAAGTAAGATATCAATCTGCACATCTTCTGTTAATTTTGTGTTGGAGTGGAGAGTGTTTGGTAGATTCTTCACAGTACAGTGTCCTACAAATTTATTGTCTATTCTCCTGACTGTAGATTTGCTTATTTGCCAATCAGGGTACTTTTCTCTGAAAATTTGACATACTTCTTGATCATTTCTAATTCGATCTCAATACCAATAAAATTAAATTAAAACTTCAATTCTTTGTTGTTCTGGCTGTGATGCCAATTTGTTAACACCATAAACAAAATGAAGTGTAAGAGCTCGATAGTTATTAACCACAAACGTCGGCAAAGAACTACGTTTAGACAACGTTAAAAAGAACATTATAATTTTAAAAAAATGCACAATACAAGGCACAGGTCCAAAAAAAAATAGAGGTTAAAAGTAATCTAAATCACAACTAAAAGCAAATCCGAAATAAAATTTTAAGAAGGTGAAAATTCCCAGAGTAAAAATGATCTCAAATAAAATTATGAACAAACTTAGAAGTGAAACTCGTCAACTAACAAATCACCAACGACCACGTGTTGAACACCGCTGCCAAAATACAAATTCAGATGAAAAACTACTATCTCAAACTCACTCACTACTCAAAACGTGCATATCCATATCAACCTCGGGACAATATATAGAAAACAAACCCAACGTGTAAACTTGAGACCAGAAAACTTCATTAAAATCGAAGGACCACATGCTGATTGCCCGACTATAGTATTATACAATACAATACAATAATCTTTATTTCCCAATACAACCCCACTGGAGGCATTACAGAAAGTCATAACAACAACAACAAAGCAATCAACACAGCAATTCTAACCTAATACTAGAACTTACTATTAACATTGGAATTGACAAATTCCTCTACAGTATAAAAAGCACTGTGAGGTAAAACTTTTTTCAAACAAGTTTTAAATTTTTCCACAGGTAGGTGTTTTATCTCATCACCTAACAATTATAAAATTTAATGCCTTGATAAATAGCCGACTGTTTACATGTTTGCAAGCGATGCAACGGTATCTTTTTTTCTTGTATTGTGATCGTGCTTACTACTTTGGGAATGAAAAATCTGGAAGTTTGTTTTAATATATACTAAGCAGTTCAAGATGTAAAGTGAAGGCACAGTTAATATTTGTAAATGTCTAAAAAGTTCTCTACAGGGACTTCTGTAACTGACTCCTGACAAAATCCTTACAACCTTCTTCTGAATTAAAAACACCCTACATGCATGACTTGAACTTCCCCACAAAATACCGCTATAATTAATTATGCTGTGGAAGTTAGCATAGTATAACGTCACAGCAGTTTCAAAGCTAGTTATATTAGTTAGTTTTCTGAGTTGGTATGTGACAACATTAAACTTTTTGCACAGATTATCAATGTGGGGTCCCCAATTTAAACCGGAATCGATTTGAACTCCAAGCAGTTTAACGTATGCAATATTTGTTGCTCTGTGATGAAAATAATTTTTTGCGCTTTTTGATGTGTTTAAGCATTATTTGTTGGCACAGAACCACTGCTTACATTCCGCAAGACTGGTGTATTCCCTACGAAGTAGTTCACCCACCGTCTCAGCGGTGTTTATTATTTTGGTGTCATCCGCAAAAAGAATTTTTGTACTCGCACTCAGATTGCTACTCAAGTCATTTACATAAATAATAAACAAAATAGGCCCCAAAATTGAACCTTGTGGAACCATGCTTTATGTTCAGTTCAGAAGATCTTTTATTTTCAGTAATGACCACTTGTTTCCTATTACTAAGATAAGACTCAAACACTTTTAAAGCGTGACCCCTTATCCCGTAAGGTTCCAATTTCAAAAGCTTTTGATAAATCCATTAGCAATGCCGATGACTTGTTAGAGTTGTTAAAATTTGTTAGTATCGTTTCAATCAGACTTATTAAGGCCTTCATTGTTGAACGATTCTTCAGATAGCCAAACTGCTCTGAACAGAAATATGAATGTTTTTCGAAATAAGTTAACAATCTTGTCTTCAGCAGTGATTCAAGTATTTTCGATAGTACTGGTAAAAGTGATATTGGCCTGTAGTTGTTTATTATCATATTGGAATCATTCTTGTGTAACGGGATAACCTTAGCAAATTTCAATGCATCAGGAAAGTAACCATCCTGAAGACATTTATTTAATACTAGAGTTATTGGCTCTATGACACATGGTGAAACATGCTTTATAACTCTTGCTGTGAAACCATAAATATCCTCCGTGGTACTACTATTCATACGAGTAATAATATTAAAAACCTCAACTTCATTGGTTGCCTCCAAGAAAAATGAACCAACATTTCCAACAATTACACTACGCAAGTACTCCTCTGCGCTCACAATGGTGGAGGTATTAAATCCAAAATATTTTGTGGTGTTTCTATAAAAAAAAGTGTTGAATAAATCAGGTGACATATTATACAAAGATGGTAACTATAAAAGAGACATTTATTACTCAAACAAATTTAAAATATTTTCAAAATTGCGGGATCTACACCAAGTTCAGTTTTGATATCATGGTCAACTTTGGCATTACTGGGCATCACATTAATTACACATACTTGTAAAACCAGCACAAATGTCAAGTTGCCTTGTTTAAGTTGAAGTTTCCAAACTGAATGCAGAGGGCCGATGTTAAAATACATTTGTAATTGTCCAGCTGTGTAGAGCGGTATTGTCGACGAACCAAAAGTTGAACAGTGAAGTGGTATAACGATTTATGATTATTATTTACCATCATGACGATAAAATGCGTCCTTCCGTCAATAACTTCTCCGGGTTTACGGCGTGTTAAGCGGCGGAAAGATGGGAGAAAAACGACAAACGAGAAAGCCCTTATCGGCGGCTGAAAGCGTGTTATCTTGTTGTCGGCGGGTTACGGCATGCTTTATTGAAAATAGATTTATGCGGAACTGACCCGGCGGGTTGAACTGGGGCTTCCGCTGACTCCTTATAAGACTGCCCGCGAAAGCTCAGAGCACCCGGACCGAGTTACCCCACTCAGTCGCTCTATCGCTTCCCTACTTTACCGACCGATAACCCATCAAACTCGGATACAAAGCAAATATACCTTCTTTATCGTACTAAATCTTATTTGCAGTCACGGGCTAACATTATTGGTGTTTATTTTGTCACAGAATTTGAGAGAATTACTGAGTCACAATTTTATCACAATTATCACGCTCAATGTCTGTCATTTATAATCCAAAGTAGTGAAATTAATTCACTATTCAGTATTTCTATTTTCTCAGAGTTAATCACTCGTCACTCATTACTCGTCAATCATAAAACTAAATATCTCTCATTACTCACTACTCACTATTCATCATTTTTAAGCGAGTAATGTTTTCCACTATGTTCGTTTTCGGCTCTTATACCGACCAACGGGCGTAATAGAAGTGGTTGTTTATGTACACAGAGAGAAATTTTTATTTAATTCGAAAAAATATGCATTGACTCAAAGAAATCTGGTGTTTCAATAGAGGCAAAGAAATATTTATTTGCGGTTAAAAACGCATTTGTTTGAAATATTTGTTTGGTAGAAAGAACGTTTATTTGTGTCAGACAACTTATGTTTCCAGTTAAAATTTACAATTTGTATGTTATAAGGAACGAGATTTATTTACTTCAAATAATTATGATTGTGTTGAGTGAAAGAATTATATTTTTTTAAATTAATGAAATTGTTGGTTGAGTTAAAATGCGATATTTTAAATTTGTAATAAATGGTTCTTTGATTAAAGAAATTATTAATTTGTTGAAGGAATTAATGTGGAACTATTATAGACAAGAATTTTTTGGAGGGTACAGCAGAGTCGCCACGTGTCACCTCTTTTTTGGGATGTCGCACATCCTCGACCCTGGTCTTCCCAGCTTTACATAATATAGTCAAGGTTAGGTTAGTAAAGTATACGCTGATTTGGAATCGGCACTTGGGCCTGCAGGCACTGTACTCTATGTGACTCTATGTCTATAATGTCGATCACACGGCCTTTATACTAACGGTATGGCCGAAGTACGAGGAGAGAGTTTACAGCGCCATCTAACAATACAGTTGGATGAGATATTCACACTAAAAATATATTTATTTGAATCAAAATATGATTTCTTTGGCGGTAGTAAACCTATTTTTAAGTTAAAGCAAAATTAAAGGAAATAAATATTTTCTTGTGTACAAATATAGTTATTTGAATCAAAATATGATTTCTTTGGCGGAAGTAAACCTATTTTGAAGCCAAAGAAAAATATTACTTTAAACGAAATAAATCTCTCCTTATATATAAATTTATATGATTGAATCAAAAATTAGATTTCTTTGGTGTAAAAAAATGTTTTTTGAAATCAAAACAAAAATATTACATTAAAGGAAAGTAATTTTTGTTTGTATCGAAATATATTATTCCACTGAAATAAATATTTCAAATGAATTAATCTCTACAAGCAAATAAACTAGAGTATTAAATGAAGTAAATATTGTTGGCGTCAAAGAAATATGTTTTGACCCAAAAGAATAAATTCAAACTAATATATTTCTTAAAAACAAGAAATCTTTTCTATCTGTGTATGTACGATATTTCAATATATTGAACTCCCTTTTTGGTGCGCTTGAGATGATTTTAAAAATGCAGATTTTAGGGAAGTAAACGGATTTGTATTATTATATTTAAGTGCGTACTACTTCGAGTTAGCTTTCTAGTAATCTAGTAATGTTAGGACAATGTTCGGTATAAATTGTTGGAGCTTTTCGATTGTATATTTAGTTTTTACAGAAAAGGAACATATAATTTAATAAATTTGTTTTTCTTCTTTTGGGAGCTGGGAAGTCAATTAAAATATCACTTTTTCGCTGACATTTCGGTTTTATTTGAAACCATAATCATAGCTCAAAGTGTGAACTAAAACATGTTTCGATGTGTTGTGGCTAGATACCTGTTGTGTAAAATGTCCGTCGGCCTACACAAGTTTTATTATAATTTTACTTCACACATTGAGCTATGATTATGGTTTCAAATAAAACCGAAACGTCAGCCAAAAAGTGATATTTTAATTGACTACCCAGCTCCCAAAAGCCGAAAAACAAATTTATTTTTACTACATCCGGAGCGAATAAGGAGAAATTATATAATCTAATGTTTTTTTTTAGCAAAGTATACCCACTACAGCTAGGCTAAGGTAAATCTTTTTTCACACTTCAAAATTTGGAAATCAAAGAAGTGTAGTTCTTGTTTGTAGGCATGTGCACGCCAAAAAACATTTTTTCTTGTACTATAATTTTCTTCTTGTCCTTTATTTTCACTTTCACCGAACGCACACGACCCTATGAGTCGTGAAAAGGTCTAAATGTTGTTAGTATTTTTTCTCTAGAACAAATTAGGACACATCTCCAAATCAACTTAAAACGGGCAGACAAATTTTTATTTATTTACCACGAACTTACGACAAAAAAACAATGTAATTTCTATAGATCACTCATTAATCATTGATCGCGAATCACGAGTGACGAGTGGTGAGTATTCAATCATGTACGACAGTTATGAGTGATGATTAATTTAATCATCACTCAATCACTGGATTAACAACTGCCCAACTCTGTAGTCACTTCCGAGTTCAAACCCAGCGGGTTGGACAAATAACTTAGCAAAAAGTCCCTATCGATTGCGTGTCTGATATCGCAAATTATAAAATTAAAAGATCGATCTATTTAAATCTAACCTTTATTGTCGCCAGACCAATGGGAAGCAAGATAATGTCACCTCCACGATTTTGCCCATCTTTCAAAATCGTTCTTTTGTCAATATCGACCCTCCTATGTTCTGGTGAGAGTGAAAGTTACGACAATAAATATCATTTGCATTTCTTTTTCGTACTAGTACCCGTTCTTACCTAATACGGTTGAAGAGCATCACCCACACGTAAGAGTAACACGGCACACATAGTCTACAGGGTGTTACCTTCCGAGTCCTGAAAATGTACAGGGGGATTTAAAGGAGCATCATATTTGATGATACAAAATCTAATAAACATGTAGTCAACAGTTGTCCATTTTCGATGTAGATTTTTTGGAAGAAAAAGGTGTTTTATATAAGTACCTACTTTGTTTTTTTTATGGAATTTCTCCAAAACGAGTATCCTTTAATAGCGTACATTGGAATACATAGTTACGGAAGTTTTGTTGCATATCTGCTAAAAGGCAAGGTGGATATTACATTAGACACTTCTTAACCTGCACTGCTTAAGCTGTGTTAACATGCAATTGTTGGTGCTTTATCATGTTTCAAAAGACTTGTTTTTTAACAACGCTAATTGTCGTATGGTCAATAGAAAGCCAGATTTGAGCACAATTGGTAGAATTTATGCAAAATAAGAAGAGGGTATCACGTGGTGTCCGACCAATGTATTCAAAGGCAGAGGTAGTGTTTGTGGTATCCTCTTCTTATTTTAAAACATCTCTATTGCGGACCATACATATGGGAGCAAAAGCGTACACAAAAAATAGTACTTAAACACAGCGGTTGTGCCGTTGTTTCCGTTTTTTAGAACTTGATTTTGGGTTTTATATAATAAATAAAATACATAATAAACTAATCATAAGTCATTTAATAACTGAAGCAACAACCACATCGCGCGCCCTACAAAACTGGAAGGAACTATTAGATATGCTGTAATCGTATACTGTTAAGCGAAGAGTGTATATAATGAGTTTGTAAATTATATCGATTACAGCATGCAACGATAACAAGTGAATAATTAATACCCACCAAGCAGTTCGTTCATAGCCCCCTTGATTTAATATCGAACGTAGTATCCGAATAACTGTAGGTATAATACATCCGTTCATTGTTTGTGTTATACATCTCGTTGAACTTTGTACAGTTGCGAACGGTTACACACTGTCAACGATGGGATAATTTGTAATGTAATTTTCAATGGAGAATGAGAAGAATTCACAGATATATTGCGGACTAACTGTTCCGAAGTATTTGAGTTCATGGTATATAAATATATTTGCAAGCATAGTTGTTACTTTAATATATCATGCTACAACATTATCGTTGATTTCTGAAGAAAAATCGATAAAAAGTAACTATTTTAGATCTTATGAAAAATATAAATAAAAACCATTTGTAGTCTATATAAACGAGAGATAAATCTCTAGAACCATAAGATTCAAAGGAAGAACTTTTTTTTTAATTTTAATGGATCACAGGCGATGAAAAGAAATCGGAACCCGGAAGGGAAACACTTATCTACTAAAGAAGTTAACACAAAAGACAACTTTCACTAAGGCTGTTTCCCAAACGAACGAAATGCATCATTGTGGAACTATTTGCTACAAAACTTTGATCAAAACTTTAATCAACTGGTGGCAAAGTAAATTATTGTATTTGGCGTTAATAATAAAAATGTATTGTAAGAAATGGTAAGAAAAGGTGGTTGCTATTAATATAAAATAATCGTTAATAACACCTTGTTGACACAGAAAAAGGCAACAAAAGGTTAGCTCCTCGCAAGTTCCCAGGTATTGACGTCATCGAGGCTGCAGGGACGTACTGGCTCATTAAAATCACACTAAAATTGTACCCATCTTCTTTTACAAAATAAAATAGTCTTTGGTATATCTCCTTACTGCGTGGGTTTGATGATTGTAAATGTCACTGTATAGTAAAATTGCGTTAAACTGATATTTGTAAACCAGTGTAAAAACTTAGCAGTGCAATTATATATTGTTATGCGATATATAAGCAACCAACAATACAGTCTACAGAAGACACCCAGAAGGCAGTTTATTTTGTGCCATTGGTCCATTTTGAAACGACGCACAGAATTATTATATCTTTATATCTCAACTATAAATTAAGTAGGTATTTAATAAATTACCCTAGTAAGAATATCAAATTGAACTTTTGAATACTCTTGCCTATGGGGCCCCAAAGGGAGTGGAGGAAGTTTTAGCAGTTAAACTCATGTTTTATTCTAATACTGTACGACACTAATGAGAAACCCTTGACTAAGTTAGAAGAGAAAAACTATGAATTTTTCGAAGAATTTCAGTCGACACTTTTCCTTTTGTTCTGGAATGCTATTCTGTAAAGATGAATAGTGTAAATTGAAAATTCCGAACTGCAAAATGCTGTAAATCTTTCAAAGTCCTTATGATTATACAGTGTGTATAAAAAGAAACGTAACCACTCAATATATTTCTTTCTAAAACGTCGACAAGAAAAAGATTCCAATAAAAATTTTAGGAAATTGCTTGAGCTACAAATTTGAAATGCTTAGAAACGAAACACACTTTATATTTAAAAGTATTTTGTATTTATAACTTAAGTCGTTTTCAAAAACGACGAGCTATTGACACGGTAGAAATCCGTTTAATATTGTTTAATTGCTTTCTTTTAACATTTAATCGTATTGTTACATTTACACCACTGACCTCAGTGACATGCGGTTTTTACTTTTTAATTTGTAATTAAAAAGAGTATCAAAAAACCAGGAAAAATATACAGGATGCTATATTTAAAAAAAAATGGAATTTGGTCTCCTTCTTACAAATACATAACCATGTATATTCAAAAGTCATTAAAGTTTCTAGCTCGTCATTTCCTATACTATTTGGTTACTTTCTTCTAAACTTTGAGGACTAGATATTAACACGTAAGTTTCTTCTTGTTAAAACTGATATAGCAGAAAGCATTCGGAATAATTCTATTTTTTGATGATATGGAATCGGAATCTTAGATAATGTTAGAAAAGGAAATAGGAAATTACATTTGATTAAAAGTAACATCTCATAAAAACTACGGCACCACAAATTTAATAAGTACACATTCAGAGAACATTATATAAATATCTGATAACATAACACACAAAGGATTTATAAAAGAAATTAATATTCAAATTTTATATTATAAACAATGGTTAATTCAAACACTACGCATTCACCTTTTATCCAAGCATCGCACTAATAATATGCACCTCCCTACTATGCTGTGTCAATGCGCATTTGCAGTCCGTGCGTGCTTTTGTTTTCGTCCGTGCTAAACAGTTTGTAGACCCCGTGACGTAATAAAATGTTAGCGTCTTCCAATTTTTACGCGTCTCTCTATGTTTGCTATCAAAACTATCGGTGTATTGCTTTAAAAAACTGTGATAAATGTGTGACATTCGGTATTAATGGTGTCCCCGTTGACTTTTTGTTCGGTTTTCGTCGATTTTGAAGAGACAAATTGCCGGTATAAGGTAGGATGTTATTCTATTGCGTAATCGCTGTTGATCTTGTTGGAATGCTGGCGTTTTAAAGTCGTTTTAGCCTTGATTTTGTATGATTTATTGATGTATTATTATTCTATTATTGCAACAAGGCTATATGGATCGGTGTGTGGAAGAACACTCAAGAAAACTAATGTATATATTGATAATGGCGTATTTAAGAATGAACTATCGCAGTTTTCGAAATATTTAAAATATTAAAAACATATTTATTTGTAAGAATACCCTTTATTTATTAAGAAAATATATTTTACTTGCTACGAATTTTGATTTTTATATTGTTAAGCTATTTATTGGTTATTTTCTAATTCTTGAGAATAATCTGTTGTTACTTTAAATAATTATGTAGGTACATACTTATATTAAAGTTGTTGCAAAAAGGTTATAATACCTTACCTAATATTTATGATTTTTGTTAATTGTTCCCAAATGTTATATCAGTAATATTAGTATGCCGCCGCTGTTGTTGTGTCAATTGTTTCGGAACGAGCCCTGTGCGCTTCGAACATTGGTACTTTGTGCACAAGCATAGTCACACTTGGATTTTGTGACTGGATTTTAATAGTTTCTCGTCTGTGCGTTACGAGCGCATGCCGTGTGTTTTACTGAACCCTCACCTACTTTTTACTTTGACAATTTTGATAGCAATATTTAACGATAACGATACGTTGTTGTGTTATGCAGCGCTCCATGTTTACTAACTCCCGTCTGTATCCTATCGATCTGTGTCACTCGTTGATCTATTGAATCAATAGCCAAACCAGCGCGCATTTAAAATCTTGCGCTCTTAGTGAGACACGCTTTACTATACAGACATATAAGTAAGTGTATTAATTTTATTTTATGGGGTAGTATATAATTCTCAAGTATTTTTTCTTTGGATGACAACATTTGTAATACCTGATTTTTAATCCTGATATAAGTCAAATCAATTGTCAAATCTGATCGAAGGAATCAACTGAACCAAAAATTCCTAAAAACGTCAGGCTTCCAATTTCATATTATAGGAATTAAATAATCATAATAAAACACCTGAAAATTATACACTTATTTTGGATACATTCTGTATATATTATTATTATACTTATAAAACTTAGCTAAATTTAATTTTACACAGACATGATTATGTTGCTAATTAAAAATCAACTTGTTCGAGGTTTTTTAACTAACTTTTTATTAACTAATGTTCTGTTCTAAAAATATATAAATTATACCATTAGGCAAACATTCCTCGGTATACGTGATAACTTATTCTTGTAACAATATACATCCTTTGTACAAATTTTGTGAATGTTGGAAAATGGTTGTCTTCAAAAACTACGTCAGCTTCAAAAATTTAATTAGAGGTGAGTTCAGATCCACTGAAATTGTCAGCTCATATTCCAGAAAATGTTTGTTGTTGTCATTTATTTAGCAGAAGAAAATAATTACATTGTAAATTTGTTTGTATCGTTTTAAATGTTAAAATCATGTCAGTCGCACTTGATTTTTTCCGGAATTTCCTGAATTGGTAAGCCTGCATGTTTTTTTAGCTTTGTTAGCTTTCTGACATTTTTATTTTATTTGTATTGATAGATCGCTAATATTCGTGCTGCAAAACTTTGAACTTTGCTTACGGAAAAGAGAACTTGCACAAAAGATAAATTATAGTTAAAAAGCTCATTTCCAACATGAATTTAATCCCAAAAAGGTGGAGGCGCCAATCATCTTTAAAAGTAAGATGGAAATTATCTTATATCGAATTTTATTCAATGATATACCTAATTCCACTAACTCATGAACTGCGTGAAATGAGTATTCTTATTCTGAGATGTGAACACATTTTATATAAAAGATTTCCGAAACCAATTTGTAAAGGTTTCAGATTTGGTCCGATCGTAAAAATCAGACCTAACGGCACACGGAAACGTGCAAAATGGCGCCAACTTTGGATGGTCGACTACCGGCGACCCTTCAAAGGAGCAGCGCCGCATAGCGGCCAAAATCCAAAATTTAAATGTAGGGCGCAACAATGGGTCCCCCATAATATATGGGACACTTAACAATATTACCAACTCCCCACCTCGATCCTCTCTCCTACCCCCACTCCCCACCACCGTCGAATATGGCTGCAATATATTCCGTCTATACGTGAAATCAATGTGTTCAGCGGGTTGCCGTGGCAACGGGTCCGTTGTCTGGGCGACGCCTCCGCTTTGACGACGCCAGCGCCGCACAGCGGCCGACGTCGAACTACCGGATCTGGCGTGCTCGTTTTTCGACGGACGCGCTGCCCCGATTATTTTCAAGTTGCCGCCGCCGCACTTTGGCGCGACGATCGTCCATGGCGACTCCTACGTCTGCACTTGATAAGTCGCGGCAGTTGACTTTGTCGCGGTTACCGTCATGCATGCCGTACGTCGATCAATATTCTCTACTAACGTCAATTATTTATAACCCTCGATCGAGTATCCAACACACACCCACCTTTCATGTCGTGGTATATGTGGGAGGTCACCTGCTGGTATTGTTAGGTTAAGTTCAACAGTGGTTTGTATTTTGTTTGTAGATGAACAGGAAACACCAATAGCCAAGTTTTCTAATAATATGGTCAATAACAAACAACTTACAAACTCTTTTGTAAACGCACGTTGTCAGTGAAGTTACAAACAAAGACAGGAAGAAGAAAGAATGACCATACAGTCAGGGCTGGCACTAGCGTTTTTGCCGCCGTAGGCAAACCTCAAAAGTGCCGCCCCAAACTTCAAAACCTTTAAAATTAAAAGAAAACAGATTCATACAAAAAAACGTGATCCAGAAAAACACGGTCTACACACATACAATATCTACGAATTTTTTTTTACATTAAGAGCACAAACTTTTGAACTAAAACTAGTTCAAACAATACTTTTAATATAACAAAGAATAAAGAATTCTATAGTTCGATCAATGGATCTTTGCCTCCCTGTCAAAGTTTGCCGAATCTAGCTACGATAAGGTTGTCATGCGATCACTCTTCCTACGACATGTGAACTTATTGACACTAACGTCGGACGTACGTCTTCCATGGCTAAGACACACGGTCTCGGATATTAACGTTAGGTACTAATGTGTATAACAAAGACGGAACTATCGTTAAATGTCTTTGTGTACTTCTTAATTCCAGCGGCGTCGCTTTCAAGGGTCCTGTCATTGTGAACTTCAAAATAGCAGGAAAGCGATTAAATTCCCAGGCACAAAGTCTCGTTGTACAATGTATGAATATACTTAGTAATTCCCATAACTCAAAACATTATACTCTACTCTCTACTACAATTACTACAAAGCCGAATTAACTTAACCTATAGTTTATGGTTATGTTTTTAGACAAAATTTATTTGACTACGCCACTGACTGAATGACAAGCGTTGATTGCACCAGACTGCTGTCAGTATTGACAGGGACGCAAAGATCCGTTGATCGAACGGATCGTATAATATACAAAGATTAACCCTAAATTATTAAAATAATCTCTTTCGAACCAATTTTTGCAACTTCTTTCAGATCTAATGTATTTCTTACTTCATGGCCAACATTGCTCAACCATGCTGTGGCCAGACCGTGGCCCAGCGGTAGAGCGCGTGGCTATCAGTCTGGGGGGGCGTGAGTTCGAGTCTCACGCCTTGCTTTCAGAGTAAAGGTTTTTCTGTAGTTTTCCTTTACTGCACGGCGAATGCTGAACGCCAAACAACTTAAGACGTGCCACAGACGCGGGCCATAATAATGTTAATGCGGGCCTGCCGATGCCCCCGTAGTGGCGAAAGCTGTTGGGGGATGTTAAGGTTTTATTATTATTATTAACACGATTGGAGTAGATATGGTTCTTAGGTAGACATGGCAGGGTTAGCAAAATACTTAAAGCAAAGCTTAAATTTAGCACTATGTTAGGCGAGGTAATGAAAAAAATTTAAAAACTTGAACTGGACCTTCTGGAAACAAAAGGTCTATTGTCTAGTCATTTTAGACACAAAATCATTGAACATCATAATTAGTTCACCAGCCTATGAACATAATACCAATAATACCATAATATTAAAATGATTACCGAATCTTTGATGATATTATTATTGAATTAATAAAGACTATTAGTGAACTTATCAGAACAAACTATACACTATATTAAAGATGTGGGTACATGATAAACAAAGAACATGTATATTTTGATAGAATGGATATTGACATAACATCTCCGTTTTGGTACCTTCTGCCAAATCTACATGAGGAAATTCTATTTGATCGAGGCCGGTCGTGTCTGCATTAATATAAAACTAGTTAGCCAGGATTTGACAGATATTTGCATTCTAATGACAGTAGGTAGTGTCAAACGCTGATGTGTTAACAATACCTACTGTCAATAGTATCAAAATATCTGTCAAATCCTGGCTAACTCGTTTTATTATATTGCAGACACCATCGATCTCGATCAAATAGAATCTCATAACTATAATCTCAAAACTATTAATTTTAATAATAAATAAATAAATAATAAAGTCATGTGCCTGGCCACATCAGATTTTTTGTATAGGTTCTCTACACTTTCATATGATCTTATTTTAGTTGTTTATTTTGCTAATTTTTCAGCTTCTAAGATAATTTAAAAAATAAACTGCTTCCGGGTTATGCCGTGTGTCAAGATTTGTTAATGCTGACGTTTCGCGAACCATGTTGCTCGCTTCTTCAAAGCTAATTGAATACTGAAGACCTACCAAGAAAGGCTCCCTTATATACCTGAATTTACACCTCACTGCGCACATCTGGAGCTACCGCTCCATGTGGTTTTCCACCTGACCGCGTTAGGATCGATTTCCAGACCCTACTAATGTCTACCGTCCTCGCGATTGATGTTGTCAGGATGTTTGTAAATTTCGATGGCTTCTCTAATAAGCCTTCGATGATAATTACCCACCCTTGCCAACATCTTCGCGTCATCGAAATCCATTGTGTGTCCCGACTCGTGGCAGTGTTGAGCAACAGCGGACTGTTGAATCTTGCCTAGCCGGGTGTCCCTACTGTGCTCCTTGATTCGACATTCGATGCTTCGTCCTGTCTGTCCTACATAGCATGTTCCGCACTCACATGTTATCTTGTATACCCCTTCGTTCTTCAGGAGTGGTGTGATATCCTTTGGGTTAGGCAAAAGATCCTTTACCTTAGCTGGAGCTCTGTACCTTACCGTGATACCCGATTTCTTCAGTACTCTACCGATTCTCTCTGATACCCCACTTACGTATGGTAAGCAAGCGAACCCCTTAGACTCTTGCGGTTCCTCTGGGACTTGCGGTGTGTTCCGGTTAAGGAGGCAGTCGAAGGCCTTCGGACAACACATTTTTAGAGTTTATACCTCAGCATTCAGCTCAGCTTGTTTGTGTACAAATTAAAAAAATTGGTAACAATTTCAGTTATATTAGTAACTATCAGTAACTATATAGATTCTACGAAAAAATGCATACCAGAAACAGTTATCTGTCGAATTTTGATCATGGTTGGTCAAGATAGTACGTAGCTTAGATTATTGTAATTATTGTAATTATATTGTAAGTTTTTTTTGTCGAAATTTATAGCACGCTGTGGTTAGTAACAGCTACTACCACAGGTAGTACATCAAGCAGTAGTCCACTCTTCTGTAAGCATTTTGTTCTTTGGTTCATTTAATTACCTATTGTAATAACTGAGATGCAACAAGATCAGTAATGGGTAATGAAGATTGATCACACAGTAACAAATATACGAACCAATCTACAACTGAACAAAGATTGATAAAAATCGGATCTGACTAAATAGTATTGGAAATGACTCGTATTTGGAAAATTTTAAAAATGAAAATAATGTAAATGGAAAATTTGTCCCGATTGTTTTGCCCACCTGTATTCGTATATAAAATTGAGGAAACAAATAATGACTTGGGTATAGAACGCCTATAATCAAATTCGATATCATACATACATATAATTTACAACAATATTATTGGCCTAATGATTTTCTATATCCAAATTGTGTTCAATATAGGCACTATAGGCACACCAGTTCAACAAATAAGCTATTAATCTAATGCAAACAAGTTATGCAACCGTGATAACGTATTTAGTCATCCCCAATGTACTCGAATTGGCCCCTCCCTCCCCCGATAGACACGATAATTAATTAATTAATGTCCGGGTCATAAGCGGATAATTGCTATACCGGGTGACCCATGGCGTAGATACGCCCGTCTAGTTTTTTTATTTATGTCGCTGGACGAATGAAATTTGCTACTTTAGGTTAGTATGACTTCCGGTCTTTCCGGAAATGTCGTCACCATTGAAATATTATATGGCTTTAATCTCTTCAAAGGTTTTTTAGTTATGAAAAAAATTATCTTGTATCATTTTGAGCATTATTTTCTATCTAGGATGTGCTAGAAAGCACATTTTTTTTCGAAAATTGAATTAGAGCGCCTTAAAAATCTAGCCATCTTACGCCATCTTACCAATCTAGCGGAGCGCACTCTTGTGGTACGAGGTCAAATCTAAGTGTCGGAGCGAAATTCATAATGCATATGAAGAGACAAATTTAACGAAAAATAGTTCATATTTATATTTTTCTGTTGTGGCCAGATACATAAACTTATAGAATGCAAACTTATCTATACAGTGTGTCTCCATATGGACCTAACATTATCTATAACGGACCAAAATGTTGGTTTCTCAAGTTGATATAATAGCTGGTAATATCCTAATACCAAAAGTTCATATCTCTATTATTTTTAATTTGAACGTGCCGCTTCAAATTTGCCATTAACTGGAGCTATAAATGCGATTTATAATACAACATTCCAATTTCATATTTGAGCATAACATTGCATATAAAAAATACTCCCTAAGAAATTTTTAATTTAAATATAATACAATTGATAGTTTCTTCTTCTGCTAGTTATTTGTTAAATCAAAATTCTGGTCATGAATATAGACTTTTTAGAACACCCCAAAACGTTTTATATAAAGAATAACTTTGTCTCAAGACTGGTGATGTAAAATGGTTATATTACCGCGGTAATATTACCGGTAATTTTGGTAATATTACATAAAGTTACCGAAGACGGATTTTTGTGTTGGTAATATTACCAACACAAAATATTACGGTAATATAACCGGTAATTTAAGTAATATTACCGATATTCTAATTTATTGCCGTTAACCATACAAAAATGTATTTTTAAAATTAAATTTTAAATTTTTTCTTACTTTCATATTAATAAAATAGTTACATGATTTTATATTATTATCTATCTATTATCTATCACACGCCACGCCATTAGGTTTGTATGGATATGACCTGTGGGTAATATTACCGGTAACATTAAAGGTAATATTGCAAGCTATTAAATTACGGGTAATTTATCGTCACGGTAATATTACGGTAATATTACCGGTAATATTACCATTTTTTAAATTACTGGTAATTTTACATCACTACTCAAGACACGCCGTCAATAATCAATATTTAAATGATGAAGAGGAATTAGTACCCGCCCTGTGTTTTCTACTTGTAAAACCCATAGGTTTTTTCTTTGCCATTTATTCATAGAAAAACAATTATGTATAAGCAACAAACCTTCGGCTTCGACTATACCTTCGGCCTAATTTTGGCCGTAGCCCATGTTTTGCCTAAGGTGTAAGTTTCGGTAGAAGGTGGCTGAAGCCGAATATTCGGTCGAAATGTACTAAAATCTCATTTCGCGACTTATCTGGACTTTTGTTCCATCTAAAACTTTCTTCTGACTAATATAAAAATACATTCTTTTAAAACCAACATTTTGCGAACCAACTAATTCCCTTGAAAGTCAATGCAAATTAATTTGACGTTATCGATAAAAGCGTATTTTTCATAAATAATAACGCATACAATTCCTAAAAAAAATAATAGTTGGTAACCAATTAAAATTACGCGATTTATTTATTATTAAAGATTCAAACGCATTTGTCGGGCTATGACGTGGTACCCGTTCAGAAACTTTCTAAGTTCCTATTTCTCAATAGACAATCACCGTTCTCGTTACGCAAGGGAAAAGAGAGAGAGAGAGAAGAAATGATTTTCAGCAAGCGAGGAGCGCGCGAATCCTAGAACTGACCTCCGCTAAAATAACCGGGCATTTCACATTGACCGTAATAACGGACGGTAGGAACGCGATATCTGCGAACTAGAATCGCACACCGCAACAGCACTGCGCGCACACGCTTCTCGTTACTTCAAATTAATAATGTCAAGGATATGTCTTAGGTTTTTTTAGATTCGCGGATCCTTTCCTTTAGTCGTTCGGGTTTTGTAAATTTTGTTAGCGCGACTCTAGAAATAAATAGAAGTGTATGAACTTTGTAAAGAAATACATATTTATAACTGATAAATGTATATATTATCTAATTAAAGGTGAAAGCTGGCCGACGTAAAAAGAAAACGTGCTTTTGAGAAGTTGGTAACATACTACCAACTGCATGCTGGACGCTGACCTTGAAACGATATTTACTATTTCTAACCTTTCATTGTTATTGTTTATTTCCAAATATTTCGCATTCACTGGATTAAACTAAAACGAACAAGGATCACAACAGATACAGACTATCTAAACTGTAGATACAAAACTTTGTAGTGATAATTTTCACCACGAGATGGCGCCACGTGTTCATAAGAATGATTACACTACATTATATAAGTTAATAATGCACAAAATGCGTTAAATACAATTTATTTTGATGCGGTTGTATATACCGTCTGCTTTAGGAGTGCATAAACGTTAATACCTCTATTTTATGTCCATTGTGTCTATTTTATGTGGTTATATGATATAAAAGCATCATTGAAAATAATGATAATTAAAATGAGATGTTCATATAATAATAATTTGCCAACTCAGATATTAATTTAATTGTCTATAAAGGACGTCTTGTATATTTTGATTTTGCAAGACATCTGTGGTCAGCGTCATCGGCGGCGGATCCTTACTGTCAAAGACAAAGAAACAGTTCCATACAAACTGCATCAATCTTTATCTACTTATTGTATGTACTCCAGTCTAGTGTTGCCAACTCAGTAGAATTTCTACTAGATTCAGTAGAATTTCACGTAGTTCTAGTGGAGAAAACTGGAATTTTGTGGCTAGTGGAATTTTTAGTTCTAGTTTTAGTTTCTAGTGGATTTTTAGTATACAAATGTTGACAAAACAAATCAATGTAACAAACGAAACCTGATGGTTTTAAGTACCTATGAGTATATGGATTAATTTTGTTATTTAGATTACAATTTTGAAACCACATTACGGCAAATTAAAAAAATGGGATTTTCTGGTGAAATCTTATCTGATTTTCCTTTAGAGACACTAATATTACCTACGGGTTATTCAGCTCTATGAATCCTATAAAAAATAAACTGAGAAATCGTCTTCAGCTCTGATGGATAATATAGCAGTGAGCATGGGACTCACTGCTATATTATCCATCAGAGCTGGTTTAACTCGATATAATAATTGGTGTGACAATATCCCAGATAGTGTAATAGAAAAAAAATAAAAACAAATAATGCGTAACCTGCAAAAAATATAGAAGATTATTTTGATATTATAGTACAACTATAGCATTGTTTGTATTTATTTTAGTTATTTTATCAATAACTTTGTAAAGCTAAATACATCTCTGATGTTTATATTTATTTTATCTTGTATTATTTTATTTGTGTCAGTTAATATTTTTATTAGTTTTATTATTTTGTGTTATATTTAATTTTGCTTGAAATAGTCCCTGCTCAAAGGTGTAGTTCAATTAAAAGTGTAATAATTAGCAAAGGAAAAAGAGGTTTTTATTAAACTTTTAATTATACTTAATTTTTGTAATAAACTTGTAATTTTTATTTGTAATTAACTTGTAATTTTTACTTTATCTTACGCAGTATGATAAAGTATTGTAATCGTGCCGAAAAGAAAATTTGAGATTTTAGCGGAAATAATTATGTCCTTTTGGGTCCCCTGAACATATTTGACCAAGGTACAAAAAAATGTCTGTGTGTGTGTATGTGTGTATGTGTGTGTGTGTGTGTGTGTGTGTACCCGTTTTTGTGGCGACGATTCCGGAGAAACTACTAAAGGTATCGGGACAAAACTTCATATTTAGAAGTTTCATGACCAAACTTAGAGCTGAAAAGCTTTTGGCTCAAAAGGGTACAAAGGAACTGGATGTTTCCTCCAAGCATTTTTCAAGGATTTTGCAAATGAGTCGCAATTTCTGTAATTTCGTCAAAATACTTAAATAATAAATTAAAGCAGAGGAAATTTTGTATAATATATGTCTATGACATTTTTTGGTGAAATTAATAGTTTGGCTGCAGGAGCAGATTCAAATTGAGATCGGTCGTGTCGGCGTTAAAACTAGTAGCCAGGATTTGCATTCTAATGACAGTAGGTAGTGTCAAACGGTGATGTTTTGAAAATACCTGCTGTGAATAGTATCAACATAGTCGCAAGAGGTTGCAGCGCCGGAACCACCTGAGCAGCCTGCTGACGAGCACGAAGGCTATGCGGATACAGGACCTCTGCACTAGATGCTGAGCGGGACGTCAGCGATGAAAATGACTTGAGCCTGGTCAACGAAGGAGACGGCGAAGGCGGTGGCGGTAGCTGCGTGTGTGTGTGTGTTCGTGTTTTATTCAATAAGTTTTAGATCAAAATGTTTTACGTCTCTTTAAATATTTTTGTGAAGCGTTTTTTTATTGTTTTATCGTCGTCTGTCTTTTAATATTTACCCGCCAAGCTGTTCATTCTCTGGCGGGTAAATCGTAAAGATTTCAAATTTGTAAATACAATTTCGGAAAAGCACCCACGGCGCAAGGCACCGTATGTTTTATAGCATTTGAAATTATAATTCAGTACGTGTATTTTCTTTAATTAATATATTTGTGTTAATGGTTAATGGAATTTTATATATAGTATGATAAAGTCATGTGCCTGGCCACATCAGATTTTTTTTACATTATATAGTAGAATATTTTAGTAGAAAATAGAAAAATCTAGTGGAATTTTAGTTGAATAGGCTGCCGGTTTTAGTGGGTAAGCACCTGCAGGAGTTGGCAACACTGCTCCAGTCAATTATGTACTTTGAGCTTTCAAAATGTCGGACAGTGCTAACTAATACTTGGTAATTTTCATTTTTGGGCCACAAAAAAAACTTAAACTTAATCTCCATTAGGACATCAAAAAGGACACAGTTGCCAAGTATAAACATTCCCCGGACTTTTGTAAAATGCAGTGTGTTATGTTGTCTCCACTGGCTAGATATCCTATAATTCGTAACTATCAAAAAATTGTTTGATAATTGTAATGGTTTCTGCCACACGTTTTTGTCATAAAGACAGCTAAAAATAGACGAAAAAAGTTGAAATAATGTATACGGCAAAACGAGCCAATATTAAACAAATAACGAGCAAAAAAATGTAAAAATTTGTCCAATCGATTTCCAATGGCAGTATGGCAGCCCAATCAGTAAAAAGAATTGGTATTTTTTCGGAACATTTTTTCGGACACATACCGATCGGTACTTGAACGCCAAATCACACCACCACCCCCAACAGAAGAGAAGTGTTATTAACACTTTGTTCAACAGAGCGGAGAAGGTATGCGACTCTAGCACCTTGGACGACGCACGGAAACACTTGGAGTGGGCTCTACGTCAGAATGGATACACCAAGTCTGACATACGGGGTGTCACACAAAGAAAACCGCAAGTCCGAGAGGAACCGAAAGAGTCAAAGGGGTTCGCTTGCTTACCATACGTAAGTGGAGTATCAGAGAGAATCGGTAGAGTACTGAAGAAATCGGGTATCACGGTAAGGTACAGAGCACCAGCTAAGGTAAAGGATCTTTTGCCTAACCCAAAGGATATCACACCACTCCTGAAGAACGAAGGGGTATACAAGAAAACATGTGAGTGCGGAACATGCTATGTAGGACAGACAGGACGAAGCATCGAATGTCGAATCAAGGAGCACAGTAGGGACACCCGGCTAGGCAAGATTCAACAGTCCGCTGTTGCTCAACACTGCCACGAGTCGGGACACACAATGGATTTCGATGACGCGAAGATGTTGGCAAGGGTGGGTAATTATCATCGAAGACTTATTAGAGAAGCCATCGAAATTTACAAACATCCTGACAACATCAATCGCGAGGACGGTACTGACATTAGTAGGGTCTGGAAATCGATCCTAACGCGGTCAGGTGGAAAACCACATGGAGCGGTAGCTCCACATGTGCGCAGTGAGGTGTAAATTCAGGTATATAAGGGAGACTTTCTTGGTAGGTCTTCAGTATTCAATTAGCTTTGAAGAAGCGAGCAACATGGTTCGCGAAACGTCAGCATTAATAAATCTTGACACACGGCATAACCCGGAAGCAGTTTATTTTCTAAATGATTCTGGCCGTGAAAGCCTACGTACTTAATTTATCAAAATTCTTAGATTTTTTTTATAAAGCGTAATTATTAAAAAGAATATTTTGTACATGGACGATAACGTAAATTTATTTAAATTAACTCTTTCCCTTTTTTTTGTTCCACCACCGCTTACCAAAAAAATTTCAATTTTTGTTCAGGCTGCGTTTACAGTCTCTTCAAAAGATTGGCGCTTTTGTTTTCTTATGTTTTAAGAAAATCTACCAAAAAAATGTTTTTTGATTTCCTTTATAAATCGTAGGTTTTAACAATGTATTTTTTAAACAAATTTATTATTAACTAGGTACGCTTATCTTAACTTTACTTCTTGTTTGTTTGTTATGTTCAAATCGATATTTTACATACTTCCTAATGTCCAATCGGATTGAAATTTTGTATGTGGAATTGCCGGTGACGATGCATGAATCGGTACAAAAAAATAGCTAAATTTTTGAAAACCTTTTAGAACTCTCATTTTGTGTGCAATTTTTTTCAGCCCAAAATTTCCATTTTTCGTTAGAAAACTGCAAATTAATTTAAATTTAACTTTTCTAAACAAATTTCTAAAACGAGTAGGTAAGTCGCTAATACGAATGACGAAATACACCTACCCAACAAACGCAAAGGCACAAATAAACCCATAAACCCGCGATAACTTTTACCCCATTTGTTTCATCCGAGCAAGCAAGCACCGTTCAGCACTTTGACGTTGCAGCTAATTTACAAAACCGGAAAGCGAGCCTTGGGGAGAGTGGGAGGTGGATACGTCAAAATTTCCCGTTGTTCACGGTTCGCAATCTAGCTTGCTACGATCAAAGTCACCCCCGTCAGTCAGGTCCGGGCTCCACCAGCCTGTTAGCTAGATCACAGCGGCCTTTCAAAGGAGAGTTTTGTTTTGTTTCTGTCTGCTCACGATTATTTTCAGGCTCCCCACCACCACCACCGCCACTACAGCTCGTGGGGGTTCGTTTGGTAGGGATTGGAGTGGGGGGAGGCAGCTTGCTTTCATACGCCAACGGTTCTCTGCCGTTGCCAGTTCAAAATCTCCATTTCAAAAGGGTTTTTACGGATAATATTATATGTACACTGAGATCGATAATTCCGGGCCCGGATTCGGTCGAGTTGCGGCGGAGGCGCCCGAAGCTCAGTCGATAATTTTGGAATGCTCACTTGATTGCAAATTCAAACGTTGAAACTTCAAACGATTAATTGGTTGAGCCTGCATTAAAGAAGATGTTTGTTAATTGGTGTAAAAGCTGAGGAGGAAATTAAATGAAGACTGTTTATTCAATTTATTCAATCGTGTAAAGTAGTGAGGATGAGTGATGGCTGATGATTTTCTTAGACTTATACGAATGAAACGCCTTTTCTATATTGTTTAATTATTTAATGTTTATTATTTATGTTCAGTCCTCGGACTGAACCTCGCCCTATAGAATTTATATTTTTGTACAATTATTTGCATTTTTTGCTTTTCTTTCAATAAAGACCTTTATTATTATTATTATTATTATGGACTTATTTGTTGCAGCTTTAAATTGCAGCTTTTTTATCATCTAACATAACCACTATTCAATATTACTGTAATTTTAATACATCTCGTTACATTTATTGTCCCTCTAATGCAGTGGTTCTTAACCTGTGGGTATTTACCCCCTTGGGGGTAAAATTGCAATGAGGGATGGGTAACCAAGCTCTAGATTTTGTAAATTGACTGGTGTATTCGTCGGCCATATATCATAATTCAAATTCTAGAATTTTTAAACTGTTGTCAAGGGAAAATGTTTTGAATAGAGTGCTTAAGCTGCATGAAGAAACAGTCTTTGTTTTTTGAAAATCCAAAAACAGAAAATAAGAAGAATCTTCGCACAAAAATAAAAGACAAAACATTTATCCAAATGCTAGCGTATTTGGCTGTTTTTTTTCAGTTAAATTAACAGTTTAAAAGTCTCGTTGCTAGGAAATATGAGCACAATTTTGATAACGCAAGATAAAGTTGCCGGTTTTCTGCGAAAGCTAGAACTGTACGAATGTAAAGTTCAAGCGGGTGACATATCAATGTTCGCACAATTGTCCGAAACAATCAGTGCTCACAACAAAGAAAAAATGCTGCTTCACTAATTCCATCAATCAGCAACGATCTTTTTTGATAGATTCGTTGAATCGCTATTTCCCGGGCATAAATATTCGTCAAGCTTATTCCTGGGTGTTAAGACCATTTTCTACAGACATCTAAATGTTTAAAGACGAAGCTTAAGCTTTTAGCTTAAGGTAAATTTCTGGAAGAACGCGAAAGCACCTCATTAAATGTGGAATTACAAGATTATGACATAGGTAGAATTTTTGTTCCATTTGGTACTATGTAGTTATAAATTTGAAAATGGCTTTATATCTTTGGTGTCTATAAAAACAAAATCTAGGAATCGGCTCAATGTAAACAAACCATGACTTTTGATGTGCAATATCAGAATCTAAAGTAAACATTATAAATCTTGTTAACAAAAAGCATCACCACATTAATTATCTAATCTTTATAGGAATTATGTTAAAAATGTAAAACGTTATTATCGTACTGCATAGTATTTTTTATGAAGGGGTAAAACCCTAATTTCAAGAAGGTCATATGGGTAAAAGTACTGAATAGGTTAAGAACCACTGCTCTAATGCAACTAAAGGTAAGACGACTGATATACATGCAATAAATTGACATATTTGTGACGATATTTAAATCGATTGTATTATTACTATACACGTTGCATTTGTATGCATTACTAGCTGATGCTTTTCTGGGGTGGATTTTCGGATATGGTACAAATTCACAAAATACATTAAAGGTTCTATTAGGTGGCCCGCCAGATTACCCGACTTAACTACCATGGATCTTTTCGTAATTTCTAGCGTCCTTGCAATGAACTGCGATACTGTATAGAACCTTCAGCCGGCAGTGGAGGTCAACTTTGTGAGGTTCTATTTGATATTTATAGATTTACATGAAACATCATAATAATATAATATTGCTTTACAACCGCTTAACTGTTTTACAAGGTTTATGATTTAGAACGGAATTTTCAGAATATTTTAAATATAAATTAAATGTATACGAAAATACTTAAAAAACTAATATTTTCACATACTTACGTAATTTAAAAGAAAATATATTAAAAAATTATTAACAGATAGTTTTTGATACAACTTTAAATTTATGTTTATATATATATATAACTTTTAAAGTTGACCATTATTTATAGTTCTATTAGGTATTCCTCTCCACTACTCTCTGATGGTCATGCACTGTATCATAGTTCCTTAGATACACGCTGGCTTTTATAAACCCCATTGCAAAAAAATGTGGCCCAGTCGGGTGGTCGGCGGCCCACCTGATGGTATTTTTGTGATAATTTCATAAACGTCTTATACATGGTGTTAAAATTCAATATGCCGTCCATGAGAAACAAAAGTTTTGAATATCGTCCATCCAACCTTGGGCTTCAGAATTTTGACTTTAGATAGATAGATAATTAATTTATTTCATATATATATAATGCACAATACAATACAATATCACTGCAATATAAAATGAAAAACGTCAGAACAAAGTGCAAAAAAAAACTTATCTAAAATATTCCTCTAAACTATACGGTTCTAGTTCAACTAGTAAATCCATTGTTGCCTTTCTGAAAGGTATCAAGTTTTCGAGTTTTTTAACGTGACCAGACAATTTGTTAAACAATTTTACACACATATATGCGGGATGTTTCTCAGTTTTAGTAAGCCGGTGTACAGGATATTGGTAGTCTAGGGTTCTGGTATCGTAGCTATTGTCTTTTAGGGGAATAAATAACTGCTTATGTTTGAAAAGATACAAAAGACACTCCAACACATAGATGCCATCTACAGTCAGAATTCCTTCTTGCTTGAATCTCCCTTTACACGTTTCTCTATATTTTAAGCCGAACATGATTCTCAGAATACGTTTTTGGCTCTTGAAAATGGTGTCTGTTCTCAAGCTAGCGCCGTAGAATATGATCCCATATCTCACTAAGGATTCGAAGTTTGCATAATATAAAGTTTTCGTCGCGTCTCTCTCTATATATTTGACCGTGACTCTCATAGCATAGCATACTTTATTTAGCTTTTTATTTAAGTGGTCTACATGAGCTTCCCACTTCAAATCCTCATCAATAACAACACCAAGAAATTTTGCATTTTTAACTACCTCTATTTGTTTCCCTCCCAGGTTTATGTGAGATATGGTTTCTTTTCTCTTGCTTGTATTAAAAATCAATAAACCAGTTTTGTCCTTTTATTATTAGTTCATTATTCTAAAACCAGTCTTCTGCCTTCTTAAATACTTCAATACTATCCTGTACTACATCTTCTATTTGCTTATTGGCTATTACCAAATTGGTATCATTTGCAAAGTTTGTAATCGCACTGTTTTCAGTCCCAATAATATTGTTGAGATCGTTAATAAAAATCAAGAATACGTATGGCCTCAAAATACTACCCTGGGGGACTCCCACACTTGATTCTGCTACAGAGGATTTACTCTCTTCCCCCTGCTTAGTAACTATGACCTGGTGTTTTAGGTTTGATAGGTACGATTTTATCCAGTCTGCTGCTTTATTTCTGATGCCATAATTCTTTAATTTTTCCACCAAATTCATATGGTTTAAGCAATCATATGCCTTTGATAGATCGACGCATATCTCCGCCACTGTCATGTCATTCGCTAGAAAATTAATTAACCCCTGCGTAAATTGAAAAATGGCTGTACTTGTAGACTTGCCCTTTAGAAATCCGTGTTGAGTATGGTTAAAGAGATTACACTCGTTAAAGAAATCCATTACGCGTTTAACCATAGCCAGTTCAAATATTTTCAAATATTTTCAATTTATCGTGATAGCAAAATTATTCAAGAATAGAGAAAATAACAGGTTTTACTTTGTCCGTAATATCTAACGATCCACAAAAAACTTTTGTCCAACTAGTATGTCGGTTAGAGCTTCGATGTCGGTTACATCGTAGCTCTTAGTTTCCGAGATCGCCATGTACTATCGTGGCCATATATTATGTCCCCTCTTTTGACGTCGACGTCGCAAATCGAGGGGCGAAATTTGAAAAAATTCTCATGCTGTCCTTAATTAATATTCTACCACTCATAAAAATTAGAACGCTGTATATGTTGGCGTTTTCCCGATTTTTCCAAATTAAGAAGAATTGGCGCTTTTTCTGCCCCGTAAATTTCATTCGTTTAACTTTAGAAATTAATTACTCCGGAAATAATCCATAGATTTCAACGAATTAAATTTTTGTAAAATGATTGGGTTAGTGGTTGACCCACAAAAAGCTATATTATGCATTGCTAGCAATTCCGTTATTAGAAGAGCTAGAATAAGGAAATATAGACTATAGGCTACCCAATAATTCATAGGTTTAAAGTTTATTACATAATCATTGTATATCTTGCATTTTCCATACAAAAGATCGTGCTGAAACGCAGCGTGAATTCCGACGCTCTACGGTCTTTGGTGTGGTGCGGGGAAGGGAGTCGTTAGCGGTGCTGTCGACAGTGAGAGAACGGCGGACGGCTGATTGGCAAACACAAAAAGAACGATAACTTGTCAAGGTAGTAATGTTAACTAACAGAATTAAATTCTTAATTTTTGCAGAATTTTTATTATAATATATGACCCGGTACGAGAGAAATGCCCTAACTGCAATCTCTCGTTTCGATAGCATTTGCTCCTGTGTTTGACGGCTCATAACGCCAAAACAACTGAACAGAAAAAATTTAAATAAAGTGTGTCATACTCCTCAATCATATCTATATACGTTGTATGACCATCAAAATTTTTTGCCTCTCCCTGTAAACATGAGCGCGAGAGAAGTGAAAAATGTACCCGATTTTTGCATTTCTAATTAACGATCGTCTTTCCATTCTTTTTTCTCCTAAAACGTTAACCAAAAAATTTCAATTATTGTTCAGGTTGCATTTGTATCGTTGTATCGGTTGTATCGATTGGCGTTTTTGCTTTCGTCAGTTTTTATATAATGAGGCTGTAAACTAGATTTTAATGGAAGCGGATATATCAGTAGCGAATGTTAACAGGGCAACGCAGTTAGCATGCATATAATCCTTAAGGCCGAAATAAACATGAACAATATTTTGCTCAGATCGGTCAGAGCGGTCAGTGAATCCGTTTTCGTGGATTTGTTACGTGAGACAGGATTTTTCAACCCTTACCGGAAAAATGCTAAAATTCGTTTATAATACTTTAATTATAATACTATAATATTAAAGGAAACTTAAAAATTGAATTTTATAGTTTACAACATATGTTGTTTACTTACTAACTGTTTCTAGAAAATAGTAAAACACACGTACTTACTATATTAAAGTTTACAGAAGAGAATCTAACTAATTTTTTAGTCATGTCTTTGTTTTTCTTTATATTAAAACACCGATTTTTATGAAAATCACACGAAATGTGGTGTAACAATTGTGTAACAATGATATCTTTATTTTAAAAACAGACCGTAGGCACGCTTATAAAAACCATCAAGAATATTAAAAACATGTTTATTTTTTCTCCACTTCGTCCACCTTCTCCTTGACAATTTATTTAGTCGCAATCACATATCTGAACAGGCAAAGTTTTTTTCACGTTTTAGCATAAACAAAATTAACCTTTATAATGTCCAATATTTTGCCATTGACCCACAAAAATCTAACGGTGCGCCGTAGCGCGGGCGTGTACCTACAATATACAGTCATGTATAAGTACTACATATACTACTGTTGCTCTTTTCAGTTGCCTAATTACTTACTTACAGCTGTACCAACATGCTGGTAGTTGGCAATCGCTGTAGATGTGAAAGTGGTTTATATTTTATGAACACCTGCATAATTCTATTCAGTCTATAGATTAAAAAAGGGCTATGGTGAATATAAGAGTATATAGATGAGATAGATAAATTTTAGATCATATTATATAATTTATTTAACTAATGTCAAACTAAGTTTGAACGTTTACATTCTTTCAATGTACGAAGATGTGACTCCTTCGACGCACTGATAGCTTTTCTTTGTAACAATAAAATATTAGTAACTCTAAGGAATTTGGATATAGGGCCAATAGTTGTTCTCTATTGAAATATTTGCGCTGAATCTAATGAGGTATCAAAAGTTCAAAATGTCAAACATTATTTTTTTATGATAAATTTTGTACTCATTAACTGAACTGAGACAAGACTATTCTGTCTATTCTCTATTTAACCATGAACAGTTTAACTAAATTAGGTATAGTTAAACTGTGAAACAGTAATAATCTTCTGTATTGACATTTTGCCCTATTTTTCGAAAACATTGCATGATTTGGATTCAGAACCAATAATATAATACCTACGTTCGCTATACATTCTCAAACTTGGCAAAAACACGATTTTTCCATTGCTTAAATTTCTTTTTCAAAAACCAGACTAATGGTCAGCTTCTAAGCCTGGATTTTTAATACAAAAAAAAACTATCAAAAACTCCCATTCAGTTCCCAGGCACATACAGAAGTCTCAAAATATACTCGAATATCATTTGTTAAAACCCAACATATCATTTAATTTAATCAATGGTATTCAATTCAACTAAATTAAAATCACAACACACACACATCCGAATCCAACAATGAGAGGACGAGAACAATACGCGGGGATAAATGTGATGAAATTAAGCCTTTGATTCCGGCTTAACCCCAAACAGAAACATTGACAATGCCAGTGTTCACGGACCACTAAATAATTAATCAATTCACTTGAACAATATGCATGTTTATGGACGAAAGACAGGTCTATTACAGGCGCGACCACAAAACTGACGCTATCTGGCGTCCAGAATTGCTAATTCTCCGTGATGGAATGGTTTTCAAACAACAGCAGCAACAACGCTGTGAATAGAGTCCGAATCAATACCGATAGGGCGCACATATGCGTAAACTTCGTGTCGAATTATGTCTAAATTTATTAGCCGTTGCCGATGATTGGTCGGGTCAGACTAAATTTGATTAATGTTTTTTAGTTTTCTTTTGTTATACTTCTACAGGAAGACACTATCAGTAGGAAGTTCAAACGTATATTATTTATTTATAAATACATTGCTCATAAAAATTAGGGGAACACTTTTTTCGAAACCTGTAAGTTTTTTTTAATAGTGCTAGGCAAATTGGGTAAGCTTTAAGGGCATATATTTAACTAAAGAAAATTACAAAAACAATGTTAGTAACTTCTAAGTTCCACTTAAGAATGTAAATTAATAACGCATAACAAAATGGAAAAAATATCAAGTATGCTTTGAATTCATATATGAAAGCCTACTAAAGATGACAAATGAATTCAGTTGTCAATTTTCGTTGATTAGAAACGTCTTTAGCAGTAAAATGAGGCATCTTAGTAATGTGCAAGTTGCTCGTGCGGTCGCACTTGTTCAGCATGGCCACTCTATTCGACATGTTAGCGGGGAGTTTCGAGTTTACCTTTTGTTCTTCAGCGTTTATGGAATCGGTTTCGGGAGACAGGTCAATATGTTAGAAGAGCTGGACAAGGCCGAAATCGAAAAACTACTCAAAATCAAGACCGATTTCTTACTTTCATCTCTACGTCAGCGTACTGCCCCAGCACGAGACCTCCTAAACGTCCTAAGACGAGCACATGGAATAGAAATTTCTGATCAAACTGTTAGAAACAGTAAATTTGATGAACTGCTCCATTTTAGTCTATAACATATTTCAGTTGAGTATAATAAAACACGAGTGTTTTATGTAGACTGATGTATTTGGAAAATATTAAACGCTATCGATTTCGGTCATACATGACCATCTTCAGGCGTATAAACGTCAATGTGTAAAACTAGTGATAATGAGACATAATTAAAAGGCCGGCAATTTGACAATGAACGGAAATTAAATCTAAAAATCTCTTATCAATGAGATAAGAGTGAACCGACAAGCGACACGGACACACACATACCTGTGTACGTTTTTAGATTTAATTTTGGTTCACTGTCAAGTTGCCGGCCTTTTAATTATGTCTCATTATCGCTAGTTTTACACATTGACGTTTATACGCCTGAAGATGGTCATGTATGACCGAAATCGATAGCGTTTAATATTTTCCAAATACATCAGTCTACATAAAACACTCGTGTTTTATTATACTCAACTGAAATGTTAGAAACAGATTAAAGGGAGCGAATTTGAAACGTAGAAGACCTATCTGCACACCACGCCTTACGCAGCGTCACAAAGCAGCGCGAATGAGGTTTGCTCTGGATCACAGTGATTGGCAACTTCGTCACTAGAGGCCTGTACTGTTTACATACGAGTCCAGGTTTCGCTTAATTCGTTGCGACGGTCGAGTACGTGTATATAGACGTCCTGGTGAACGCTAGCCAGCCGCTACTATACAGGAAGTGGATATATTTGGTGGTGTATCTGTGATGGTTTGGGCTGGAATCAGTAGAGACAACAGAACTGATCTTGTTGTGGTTCCTGGTAGACTAAATGCCATTAATTACATCGAAAACATCTTGGAGGACCATGTGGTGCCTGCTGCATTTGGGGTCGGTCAAATTTCATCCTAATGCAGGGCAATGCAAAGCCACATGCTGCAGGTATCACCAGCAACTTTTTCCAAGAGCGTAGAATTCAGGTCATGGAAGTCCTGACCTAAATCCTATTGAACACGTGTGGGATCAGCTTGACCGACGTGTTCGCAAGCGCCATAATCCACTACTAACCATACAGGAACTGACAGAAGCCGTGATTGAGGAATGGGAAAGCATGCTCCAAGAATCTCTTCGCAGACTAGTGTGAAGCACGCCACGCAGGTGTGAGGAAGTGATTCGTGCTCGTGTAGGGCATACACTGTATTAAACTTCACCAATCCACAGAAAAACCGTCATCGATACTAGGACAGTCATTTCCATTTTGTTTTGCGTTATTAATTTACATTTTTAAGTGTAACTTAGAAGTAACTAAGAGTTGTAACGATGGTTTTGTAATTTTGTTTAGTTAAATATATGCCGTTGAAGTTTACCAAATTTGATTTGCGTAGAATTATTATTTAAAAAGTTACAGGTTTTGAAAAAAGTGTTCCCCTAATTTTTTTGTGCAGTGTATAAATATAATCAAAAATTAAACATTTGTTGATAATTTCTAACTAATTTCGAACAGTTTCACGTCAATTGTATTCAACATTATTAATTATTTATTATGATTAACAGTACGCGCAAAAAAATTTTCAAACAAAAGTATGTAGAATAATAACAGTCTAAAATTTATCTTTTCATGTAACAGAATAAAGTAACCAGGTTCCATAATATCAAAGTAAAAATTAAATTATCTCCAAAACAGTAGATTTGTACAGAATAGTATGCGGATACTTTTTATGTGAAAAAGTACAAATGAATATGTTAAAATAAATATTCTTGCAATGGACATTGTTTGATTGATGTAGTCCAATATTATGACCATACTACACACGTATGTAAAATTCCATTCATTTATTATAAATAAAATTTAAAAGTAAATCACTTTAAAACATTTTCAACTTTATAGTAAATCAGAAATGATGTGGTTCTTAGAATGTTGTTTATTAGACCGATAAAGCAAAAACTGTAAGGAATATAGTGGAGTATGTTAGTATGTACTTCATGCACTACAAGTTTGCAAAGAACTCAAAAATATACAGAAATAAGAGCCAGTCTATTTAAAAAGCTGAAGTTGGCCTCTTTGCCACGATAGTAGCGCCATCTATAACAAAACTGCGCCTTCTACTATTTTTTACAAAGTTTAAGTTAAATTTTTAATTCTTAGTGTGAGTCTGTAAAGCAAATGAAATTAAGAATTTATTACCTAGAAAGTAGAAATACTGCAAGAATATGTTGAAATATTCTTGTAATTCACATATAAAAAGCTTTATTAACAACGTCTGGAATATAATAACATAGTTTGTCAAAATATTGACGCTAAAGTAGTATGTTGCATTTTCGTTTGCTTTAAACTTTTCCATTTCCCCCACCTCCTTAAGTATTGATCCTAGGGAAAAGTGTGCAGGAAAGTGTAATTTTATGTCGATTAATTAGGATTTAAACTTTTTTTTGCTGGAGGCAGTAGTTTTCGAGTTATTAAGGAAAAAGTGAAAAAAAAAGGATCTTTAAAAACCTCCCCACCCCTTAGCTTTTAGTAGATGACAATTGATGATGAAATCTTGATGAAATCAATCGTAGGTCTCAATTAAAGGTGAGTGTTTGGTAGTTTAGACTACTTCCTTGCTTTATAATAATACTTATTCCTAACACGTCTAACATTGCTCAGTTGGTAAGAGCATTGTGCTGGAAACTAAACTGTCCCTGGTTCAAATCCAGGCCGTCGTTCTAACTTTTAGTTTTTTTTAAATAAAATATATAACATCCACTGTTTGTCACCATCTTTCTTTACAGTTATACTACTATTTGTTGCCATAGCGTCGCACAGACCACAGCAATGTAGTCAAACTGAGCAAAAAAGTCTTTGATTGTTGACAATGGAAATTTGCTTACTGTGTTCTCATTTGTGGCGTATGGGCTCAAAAAACCCAAAGTTTGGTGATTTTGACACAATTATGACGAAAAACTAAAAATATGACTGCTAACATTGTACAATTATCTGATCAATCCAGTCCAGACATTGAAAGATAGCCGAAGTTAAAAACTTGAAATCGTAAAACTTGTATTCAGGTTCAGGTTTAGGTTTAGGCGCATTTCCGGACCCCTTATTAAGCCCGTACTATCATAATACACAGATTTCTCAAGACATTTTTGTTTTAAAGTAACTTTTCGTCCACATGAATGGTTCCTTAATTAAAATTTTGAAGGCAGTCAACACTGCATGGTATACATCCTACAAATTGAACATAACACAAAATTATAACTACCTTTATAAATGTCAAAAGCCGAAGTTAGCAATGCGTAGGCATTCAGTAGATAGGTGGGTAGAAGAAGCCCCTTCAGAACGGCGGCACAGTTGCTGTGATCCCCACAGGCAAACGCTGGCAAATACCCGTTATGTGGAATCTCTCCGTTGCTGGAAAATTGGAAAATCGCCCACGGGTTGACGTTTCCCTTTGACGTAATAAGCGCGTGCATGAAATTTAACAAGCGCCATCTTGCACGGTAACTATTGGCGGAAGTGAAATTTATGGAAATGTTTCAAGCGTGAAATCCAATTTTTTCGTGTTTCTTCTTTTTTGGACATACGAACAATTTTCTAGACCGTGGAAAATAATCATACTACTACAGATTGACCAGATTAATTAAATGATTTTTGGCAAAATATAGGGTTTGTTCAATTCTTGGTATCTACTGAGTAGTTAATATACAGAATGTCCTCAGAAGGACCTAAGAATAATTATAATCCACCAAAATTTTAATTTCTTGAGAATACATTCTTTATATGAGTTTGATTTAATACACAATGGTCGAAAATCAAGAATTTGTTCATTTTGTCTATATAAGTACCTAAAGCAAACTATAAGTTACTCATAATGGGGTATTCCGGTGTTTTTGAAATTGTCATTTTTTACAAAGTATGGGTGCTACTGTTTGCTACTTCACAAGTAAAATATCAAACATTGTTTTAAATTAAGAGAAATCGTTGTTTGAAGTTTGAATTAGGATTGGTCTTTGTGACGTCACAAAGACCGCTCAAAGTGAGCGACTTGACAACGTTGCTATATCTAGGGAGCACGTAGTAAATTTTTATCTTCTGTTGTGTCAACGTTTAGAATCGCTCGTTTGTTGACACCTGCTTTGGTTATTGAGGTTACATCAAAAACTTGTTCAAAATGTATAAACTCCAACGCCGACATTGTTCTGTGCCGGGCTGTAACAGCAGTAGAACAGTAACTCCTGATAAGATTTTCTTTACATTGCCGACTAGCGAGATGAGAGATGTTTGGCTTCAAGTTTCAATGATCAAATCATCTCTCAAAAAAGTTACCTTTATTCGTTGTCAAACAACAGGGTCGCCAACCGTCAACTTGGCCGATCAGCTGTTCGAGAGCTGTCCGCTGTTGCCACCGCTACTAGGGATCGGTAATCATCGTGTATTTCCGAGGGTGGTCGGTGAATTCAAACAAAATGCACTTTTAATTGCAATTATCTCATAGAAAAACTAAATCAAAAAGCTCATAGCTTAACTTTATGAATCCTCATAAATTGTACAATAGGTTAAACCGAATATCTGCTTAAATTTTGACATGACCGGAATACCCTATTAAAATTAAAAAAAAACTGTTTTTGTTTTAAATTTAATTATTTGTTCAAATGTCAAATTTGAATGTCAGTGACACCTCAGAAACTAGATATGATAGAGATTTGAAATTTCAGAATCAGAAATTAGAATTAAACTGCAACAAGCCTGTGGTGTAAAAATATGATTTTAATTGACGTGTGATGCCACAAGCCGTCAACTTGACTTTCTATAATATTTAATTTGAAAAACTAGGGTAACACAAACAAATTTTCTAAATAACGTCTTAATTGAAAAGAAAAATACGCTAAAGTAGGTAGTTTACATGTTTCTTTTGTAAAAACGGCGTATCTCCGACTTTAAATGAGGAAGTGGCACAATAATCTATGAATGGTGGGGTACAATGATGTGTCCGATTAATTTGTCGTAGCTGGCCAAAGACAGTTTGTGTTGTTTAATAAGTTAAAATTTAATTAATGTAACTGAAGGAGAGCATGTGATGTTGGTTATAGTAGTAGGCAACGAAAAACAAATAACACTGCAAAAGTGCTCAAAAGTGACAAATTTTTTACAAAACAGTTTTTTAAACTAATGAAAGACAAGCCTGTATACACTGTTTCATATTGTTTTGACCTCCAACAAAATCAGGTTTTACTAAGGGTGCCGATTCAAAATGCATTCCACACCTAACAACTATTTTTTTTTGTTCTTGTGTTACTGACATTGGTCTGTTCCAACCCGCAGAAAATACCGTTCAGATACGATACAATATGTTGTACTAGATGTCTCAGCAGTAATTTTGAACATTGAGTTGTTTATCGCAACATAACCGGTACATCACAAAACACGATATCAGAATGCCTTCGTATGATTTTCCATCCAAGTATAGAAACAAAAGTGTTTTCTATACTTGGATGGAAAATCACGTAAAGAGGGAATCTGCAAAAACAAGTTGTGCTTTACCCAATTTCGTAGATGAACAAGATTTTGAGCCAGACAACAAGTACGACTATTCGCAGATGGTTGTGACGGACAAAATAAAATTGCACACGTAATGCACATGCTTATGTTATGGTTATACGATAAAATAAAGTGTTATTTTTCTTTCTAATTATGTTATTTCAACACTCTATCACATAAAGTAACTGAAGATTAGTTATCATACCAACAAAATGCAGTTTGGTCCAGACAGACAAACTAAATGCAGATTGAAAATTTTGCTTATTTGGGAAAATATTAAAAAATTTTGGCATCTGGACGCGATAATTATGTGATTTTAGTTAAAATTTTCTCAAAATTACATACTCTATAAATTTAACCACAAACTTTATATTCTAAAACTTGCCTTCAATTTCGGGAAGATTCCCGAAATTATATATAATATATAATATTTTGCAATAAAACCTTTAACTTTTAATGCAAATAAAAATGAATTGTTTATTTTGACAAATATTTTTTCTAGAGAATTGTATGTAGATTAATTTAGTATAAGAGGTTTTTTTTCGCTAGAGGCAGTAGCTTTTGAATTATTAACAAAAAACTAAGAAAGGGACCTTTAAAGAACTTCCACCCCTTAGCTTCAACCCCAGCCATCGGTACTGTGTGTTGTTCACTTTGTACTGTATGTTGTTCACCTGGGACACCTTGTGTGCCAAAATTGGCACACTGTTCGGCCTTTTTTTTGTATTCGTTGCCTGGACTGGAAGTGTATTTTAAATTTAAAGAATGTAATTTAAATTTTATATCAATTAAAGAACATACAAAATTTCACAGAAAATAATTCTAGGAACATATGACAGACATACCGTAATTATTAATATAAATATGTAAAGAAAGATGGTGACAAACAGGCAGAATGTACATTTTTATATAAATTAGAAAGAATGATATTTGATAGGTGTCAATGAAAGTTTAGTGTTTGGTAGTGTTTGCTACATTATTGTTCTGATATTAACAATTATTACTAACATATATCATAAAAAATGGTCCCTGGTTAAAATCCATGTCGTGGTTGTAACTTTTAATATATCTAAACATATACATCCCTAGGAAATGTCATTAGAATCATTTTCGGAAATAAATAGTGGTATGCTTACAGATACAAAATGATATTCTAAAACGTCATGGCAACTCAGCTATAACACGTTCGAAACTATAATCCTAATTGGAAGATCCTAGGGGCAACAAACACTCGCTTTTTTTTGTTTACTAAGTAGGCTATGAATTGCTGAAAATAGTCAAAAATGTCAAATAATCTCCAACTAATTAAACCTATTTCAGCCGACGTTGTATTACTTGCACCCGCATGCTTGGTTTTTGACCAACGAGTCATTTTTCACGTGTACACCCTGATGCGGTGTAGAACACGAAAGAACGCGAAAGAACACATTTTTCTTTCAATATTTGATATTTTGTGAAAATCGTAACGTGGAAATATCGTTGAAAGCAGGGAAATCGAAAAAATATTGGGCTAATAAAATCAAAGTGAACTTAGTAAACTATGGAGGAACGCTAACATCGAAATTTGACAGTTCTCTGTAGTTCTTATACCGCTTCTTATCGTTTGAGGTTATTGCCAGGTATTTTTGGTTTTTAATATAATTAGTAATAATGTTTCGTTAGTAATTGTTGGTTGTAGTTGATTCTTATTTAATTTGTTTTTATTCCGCATTATTCCGTTTCGGTTTATTATACAAAATAGACGTCACTCTGAACAGTTATTGTGACTGCCCTTTGGTTAAGTTTATAAATGGTTATAGCATATTATTTGACGAGCACATAACTAAGGATATAAATCGCGAGCATGAAGTTTATGCGCGAGCCGTAGGCGAGCGTGTAAACATGCGTGCGATTTATATCGGATGCGAGTCGAATGCGACGTTTTATCTACGACTGATAAATTCCATTTAATATCAAATATTTTATATGTATTTGTCAATGATAGCGAGGCGAACTGTCACATAACTGTCATCAACGTAGATTTTGACAGACTTTGACACTAGCTTTGTATAATGATGACAGTTCGTTCAAATAATGAAGTCATTATTTGAACAAACTGTCATTATTATACAACGCTAGTGTCATTATAATCATTGGCGTGTATCACGATGGGGATTATATAGTCATAGATACGTATGCAATGACCTTATTATATGTGAGTCGTAGTTAAACTTATTTTATATTGTAATTATTTTATTTTATTTTAAAGGCGACTTTACATTGTTAGTTGGATGACTTGGCATTATTGTATTTATTGAAACTGTGTACTCATGGGTACACGATGGGAAAAACTCATGGAACAAAAACGACTTTTTGTCCAGAAACTAATTGAATAACGCTAGAGGTCGCCAGTGTTTATTTGACAATGTTCGACCATTTTAACAAATTCATCGCGTAGATAATGTAAATAATATGGTTCGTTTCGTTTCTTTGGTGATGAAAATTGACGATAGATATGTTTTGTGTGAAATAATTAGAGTGCACCCATGTACTATAGTGAGGGAAAAGAAAACGGGGAGAGCAAAGTGAAATTAGGCACTGAACAATTTTAATTGTGCAACATTTACTTCGACCGTATTTTTTAACCTATGAAGTCTAACCTTTGACAGTATCTGTCAACCTACAAACATGTTTCGGTTTCAACAACTTTATGTTTCGCGGTGTTCTTGCCGACACTTAATTCAGTAGCAATTTCTGAAATGCTGATTCCATCATGCAGTCAAATTTGAATTATTGCCTTCTGAAATTCACACAATTGCGGCATTTTCGTTGCGGTGGTAAGTGAAGTATTATAGATAAACTTTATTTATTTTGGGTTCCTAAGTAAAAATCATACTTATAAATCATGATGTCAATTGAAGCACAAAAATAATATAGGATGCCATTTAAAATTTCAAAGATGACGTCATTTCCTAAAAACCCGGAACTAACGTATACTAAAATCACTAGTCACCCAAAAATGGCATTTTTGTCTATTTGACCTTATTCTCAAATGAACAGAATGTTGCCATATTAACCCAAACTGCCCTAAAAAATTGACGATCGGGGATGGCAACATCTATTGAATAAAACGAGAGAAAAGTAATGTAAATTTAACAGAAAGCATTTTGTCTACTGAAAGCTTTCGGCCGCTTCTGCCTTTTCGTACAATAGTAAGTGTCAGAGCAGTCAGTAAGTGTCACTTTAACACCTAGTTACGTAAATAACAATTAAAACTTAAATGCAGTTTCCCGATTTAGCAATAGAAGGTAGCTATTTTCGTTCACTTCGCGCAATTAGGGACTTAAATTAGGGTGATAATTGCAAAAGGTCGTCCTTTAAAGAAATGCGCTTTTACCATTTATTAACTTCATTGAAGAAAACTCTATTATTCGAGAGTCCTAAATGATTTTACTTACAAATTTGACAGTTAAAATCGTTGGATTCTGTAGTGTTATGAAGCTTGTAATATTATAGACTACTAATTTGGAATTTTTTGTTTCAGATAAATGGTCAACCAAGTCGAATAGATGCAAATCTGACCTATCCTATGATGATGCTTTATAGGAGCTCGATTGCCACAGCAATGCAAAACTAATTTGAAGAAACGGTCCTGAATGAGTTGAAAGTATGCTTCATATGGAGTCTGCCAAAGCGTATCTCCTTGAAAGAACGTGGGCTTCAAAGGTAGGGAAAGTTCGGCAATATTACGCAATGACCACAAACTTCCAAATGGTCTCAATGTAAACCCTATACCTTTTACTTTCTACTATAAACTATAAACTTCTAAATAAAATCCTCATTGCAAAGTTATTTAATTAGCTGTAAACATGTTTCGGTGGACACCACCATCATCAGTACGTATAATCGACAAACGAAAAATAGCGAAATAAATAATAACAATAAAGATAAAAATCACTTTAAAAACACGTCCTGTCAAACATTATATACAAATCAAATGCGATTTTTGGGATGATAGGACTAAAAGAGAGGTGTTCTTGGTTTGACTTTTTTAATTATTCAATATTTCGCCAATTATTGTTGTTTTCCTCACAAACTAATAAATGGTCATAAAACACGACAAAGCGCATGGAAGTTGATGACATGTCAACAAAATAAATAGAACGCACAATTAGCAGTCACGAACGTTCAAACTACACTGATGTAGCTTGAACGTTACTATTTATAACTAGTTATTAAATATATGTTTTGCCCCCCCCCCATTTTTTGCTTTTTCAATTAATTGTCTCCCGCTTTAAGTTAATGTGACATTTGTTAATTTTTGCTGTACCTACGTTTGGTATGATCATTTTTGCGCGTTATTTTTCTTCTGCCTCGAGCTGTCATGTGAATCACACGTACTTGAAACATGTTCTCTATTCAGAATAATTTTAAATGTGTTTATTTCCCAATTTTATTTGTGAATGTATATTTTATCTCAAACCATGTGACACTGTGTTTTCCTGTGCTCCCCCAAGTAACTTGCTGTTTTTTCCTCTTGATTTGTGTTATGGCCTGGTTTTTCTTTCTCCTTAGGTTACTTTATTCCTGATAGAGTCTCTCCATGTTCCGTTTCTCCCTAAATATTCGCTAATTTAGTACATACACCGATAATGACTGTGATGCTGAGCTTTGTATATAATGTTTGACAGTAAGTGTTTTATTTTTTATTTTCAGGAGTTATTTCGCTATTCTTCCTTTGTAGATTGTGGTGTCCACCGAAACATGTTTACAGCTAATTAAATAACTTTGCAAGGATCAAGGATTTACTTCAACATATCATAACAAACTTAACATATAGTAATTAATTATTAATAATTCTAGTTTACGAAGAGGTGCAAAAATATACAGATTGGCCTATATTCAGTTTAAAATAATTATGTTGACCTGGTTTTCTCGATACTAGCGCCACCTACAACTAATCTAAGCTACACGTCCTTGTGGTCCCCTTCGTACAAGAAAAAGTTTTTTATATTTATTATAGTGATAATCAAATTTTAAGAATTAATTGTCCAGCCTGTATAGTCCAACCAAATGGAAGTCCCAAAAATGGCATAGCCATAGTAAGAAGTTTGATTTAACATGCAGGTTGCAAAACAAGAAAGTGTTAAATTTACTTAAGAATTTAATCAGTTTTGCACAGTTAAATTTAAAATGACATAGGGAAAAAATTGTTTTAAATTAAATTTAGTGCTCAAATATCAGATTTGAATATTGTATCTCAGTTAATATTTTATCTTGTTGTAAGTCAACATACTTATTAGTTAACAACAATTTTCTCTACTGAGTTTGACGTGCTATTGACATTATTAAGGGGTCAACAATAATTAATTTATTTGAATTTTCAGTGTCTGTTCATGTTGTTGAGTCAGTTGTTAGTTTTTGTACTACTCGAATTTATCGAATAAATATTTAAAAAAGTCAAGTTGATAGATAGATAGATAGACTTTATTATGAAAAACCAACAAGGTGTACATAATTACAACATTTACAACTAACAAAATACCTAATACATAAACCTTGTGATAGCATGTGACATGACAGGTGTTTTAAAATCATAAAGTATTGGCATAAAACTTGGAGTTCAAAAGTGGTCGAAGATAATTTCGACATAGCTCTCGTAGAACTTTATCTTTATATTAGTATTTATTGAAATAAAATTGCGACCTATACTTTTTCTATACTTTTTAATACATTGGCAAGGTTATTTTGTTGATTTTCCCCGAACTCTTCAGACTATTTTCAATCTCACCGATACAAATATTCAACAGATTTCACAACAAAATTAACCCGAGGCACTGATCAATACACCTCGGCGGTTTATCAAACAAAACAAAAAAAAAGAAACAAGTAAAATAACAAAAGCAAATCGTCAAAACGTGTGAAAACGGTACCGGCGCGGTGGCGCACGCCAAATCGATAGAATTCATCAAGAATATTGGGGGTTCACCTGTGGATAAGGGACCTCGAGATTCCTTTACTGGGTGGCGGTAGTGGCGGGGGTTTAGTGCGCAAAATTCACCACCGCCACCGTCGCCGCCTGGCGCCCATTTTTCACCAAAAAAGTACAAAGGACGACGGCCAGCGACAGGGGAAAAACAACCATGAATCGATGTTGGCGCCACAGCTGCGCTCTCTGTCGACTGCGGACCGAATCAACGTTTCCACTGCCCCACCATACCACCCTCGCACCCTGTAATCTATGTAGTTTACACACACTCCCACTATATCGGATACATTATTATAGTTTTCACCAGTTTATTGTAATAATAGTCTCAAGACGTAATATTTGTATTTGTATTGCCGTCAGTGTTGCCAGATCTACTGTTTTAACAGTAGATCTACTGTTTTGGATAATCATATACTGTTCTACTGTTTTGCTACAGAAATCGACTGTTTTTTATCACTGGCAGATCTGCCAGTATCAAAATGGAATCGCATCGTTTTTCAAATAGTGCATCTCTTCCTAGAAGAACACAATAAATACCAGAAGACGGCTGTAGATACACAGCGAAAACGTAGTGCGTATTAATTAAAAAGAAAACAGATGGAAATAGTTCAAATAAATTTGTTATTTGATCAAAAATGTTTCGTTTGCCCTTGGCAAATTACGATAAATTTTTTTGCCAATCTACCGGTATTCTTAGTAGTGTCAAAGGCTCCCGTCTCCGACCTTGAAAACGCGAAAATAACCCACGTCATAATTATTGCGCCAATCGCGAAATGCTTGCTACCATTCGATTCTGAAGGTCCTTATGCAACTGTCATCGGAAAGGAATTTCAATATTTATGAAAATTATTTATGCAAATTTTGATGTGGACTACAAATATAGAAATGCTTTCCGATGGCAGTTGCGTCTGATTATTGTCTGCTGTAATTCATTATAAAATATAATTAAATGTTCACTATAACAGCACGAGTTATTTTTTTCTGAACTTCTCTAGAATTGCATTCTGGAGTATTGTAGTGCGTGATTGTAATAAGTTTGGCAACCATGTTTACAATAGCGACGATTGTGAAAGTACTATATCATTGACTAGAAAACTCAAACACAGTCCAGTTTGAATATTTGTACAAATAGAAAGCATTACCACAGACTAAACATATCAGACTGGCCACTCGAAAAAGGAACTACGTTTCGAGAGAGAGATAGAGGGCTAAACCAGATTAAAGCCCATTCGTGAGTACTCGGGAGAAATCAATAAAATAGCGCGTGGATTTTAAAATCAGCTGTTTTCCCAACCGCCAACGCTAACCTCAAACAACACTTGCTTTGACGTTAACATTTGTTGGTTAGGTGATCGGTAGTTATTGCGATGTTTCTTTTCGTGTTTCCAAGTAGTTAGTCGGTCTGGAACTCGAACAGCATTAGACCAGTGAGTACGTCAATTAGTTCAATGATTATAATTGACATTTGAATATCAAAAAAATAAAATGAAAATAACACATTCAAACTTCCCGCCCGAAAGCTAAACCAAATTAAAGGGACAACGGTTCAAGGTCCCTGAGCGGCAGGTCAAAAAGAACAAATGATTTGCGCGAAGTGGCCAGTCTTATGTCTAGTCTTTGGCATTACATTAGCTTCTTTAGGTTATACATACGTCAAATGTAATAAATACGAAATTAAAAGAGACATGTTTATAGTAGCGCCATCTACATCTGGTGATTTCCAAGCTTTGGAGAGAAGTTTGCTACAGTTTGAATTGAGACGGGACCCTTAAATTCCCTCATTTGTGCGCATGACGTCAGTGCAAGAAGGATGGTGACACGTAGGCAGGCAACCAAATACATCCATAAGTTTTTGACGTTTTGTAAGTGAATTAAATTAACTAGTTAACAACCACGCCAACGCTTTAATTGTCAAAAAGTCTTGAAAATCACAACAACATAAAAACATATCAGCTACCATGGCAACGAAAGCTACTTCTCTGACGCCAGCGCATAAATGTCACTAAAACCGGGACAACATCAATTGGCTACCATGGCAACCATGGAAATTAACGCCATATTAGCGCTATTTCCGCTTCGTTCTCGCACTGACGTCACTTGTAGCACGCCTAGCATGCCGATGCGCATAATCATACCTGTATACGTGAGCGTGGGGCTCCTTATTTCGGGGACATCTGTATTGTAATAAAATAACAGATCCAGTACAATATATGTTCAGTTCGTTTTACCTAATACTAATTTATGTTACTGTAAAAGAACTGGAGTCTTTTATATTTAAATGGCCTTAAAAAGTTTGCTAAATATACCGGGTGACCCACGCAGAGGTGAATAATTATACAGGCAAGATCATTATGTACCAAGCGCAGAATCGTGGAATAGGACGCGAGTAAAAAGCTTTTCTCATATCCAATACGACAATAGTCTTAAAGTCTGTAAAAAAATGCTAAATTTTGCATTGGAACATCTTTTAATATTGAACAACAATCAATATAAAATATTTTTTACTCAGATGAGGGAGGAGGCTTTTTAGATTGATTTTGTAATTATCATTTCCAATTTTAACCGAGATTTATCAGAGACTGGCTGGTAGGTTTTGACCATGGGTCCCGCTAACAGGCTCTCTTGTTATTGGCCCGTTTTCGTAACTTTTAGGCGTTTATAATATCTTATATTAAATTATTAATAATTATGTAATTCTTTATATTCTATAAGTACTTTTGCTGTTAACGATATTAAATTATTTGTAATAATGCGCTCAGTCTTCTCATTATTACCAAACGGGTTGATTGACCACACACGAACTGAAATCCTAATTCCAGAAGAAGAACTCGAAATTCTTTTTACATGAATATTGCCAGGAAAAAATTATTTTCTCAAACGTATTTGTCCGCATACAACCTGAATATGTAATAAAAAGATCTGATGTGACCAGGCATATGACTATATCATACTATATACAGGCTCCTGCAGCTCAGCTCCCGTCTTCTGTAGCTCAGTTACTAATTAAGCTAAGAGTTTGACATTTTGCAAGCTTACCCTGTACTTCAAGGTACATTTCAAGAAATTATTTTTGATTATACAGGGTGTCCCAAAAATGTGCAACGCCAACGTGATATATTTTTTAAATTGCATGCTATATATTTTTTTACACATTTGGAAGCCTGCTATGGTTGCCTACGTACCACCAAAATTTTATTGAAATAGGTTAAGTGACTGCAGCGAAAAAAAATAAAAACAAAAGAAAATTGATTTTGCATCGTTGGTTTTAAAAATCAATAAAAATCACAAATTGCACCTCGTTAATAAAATTTTGCGACGTCCTTATTAAGTTAGATCTAGTAGTCTCGTTAACCAAGTGTCATTGATCCAAATTATACACGATGACCAAAATCTAGTGTCAAGCTTGTCAAACTTCAAAGCGTGTTATTGTTCTTATTTTAAATTGGAACCCATACATTTTTTTAGGTGAAACGATGCAGAAATAAAATGAAATAAATTGGTTTTCAACGCCACGTACGATATTTATTACCTACAATTGCCGTTGGAAACGTTGAAAAATGAGTTTTTGGCGAATAACATTTAAAATATTGGGAATTGTGATGGGGTTGTATTTAGAAACAATGTTTCTTTTTTAATTCTGCAAAAAATTATGGGTTCCAATTTAAAATAAGAACAAAAAATAAACGCTTTGAAGTTTGACAAGTTTGACACTAGATTTTGGTCATCCTGTATAATTTTGATCAATGACACTTGGTTAACGAGACTACTAGATCTAACTTAATAAGGACGTCGCAAAATTTTATTAACGAGGTGCAATTGGTGGTTTTTATTGATTTTTAAAACCAACGATGCAAAATCAATTTTCTTTTGTTTTTATTTTTTTGCGCTGCAGTCACTCAACCGATTTCAATAAAATTTTGGTGGTACGTAGGCAACCATAACAGGCTCCCAAATGTGTCCCAAAAATATATAGCATGCAACTTAAAAAAATATATCACGTTGGCGTTGCACATTTTTGGGACACCCTGTATAATCAAAAATAATTTCTTGAAATGTACCTTGAAGTACAGGGTAAGCTTGCAAAATGTCAAACTCTTAGCTTAATTAGTAACTGAGCTACAGAAGACGGGAGCTGAGCTGCAGGACCCTGTATAGAGTTAATAGTTTCGCTGCATGAGATTCTATTTGATCGAGATCGGCCATGTCTGCATTAAAATAAAACTAGTCGAACTAGACAGATATGTCGATTAAAGCTGCGTTCGGATATTGTACTCCGTTGACACCGGGTACGCCGTCCAAATGACACTTACGTGTTATTGGGTGTGAAAAGTGTAACGGTATCCGAACGCAGCTTATATTCACAATAGGTAATGTCAAAACATTAGCGATTGACACTACCTACTGTCATTAGAATCAAAATTTCTGACATATCCTGGCTACTCGTTTTAATACAGTACGACCGATCTCGATGAAATAGAATTTGCCCATGCAGCTAAACTATTGATTGTACCAAAAAATTTCATAGCATAAATTATTCAGAATTTCCTCTACTTTAATTTATTATTTAACTATTTCGACGAAATTCCAGAAATTGCGGCTTAATTGCAAAATCTTTCAAAAATGCTAAAAAAGTTATCAAGCATATTTGGTTGCATATGCTTTTTTAAACGCTACTATAATCTTCTCGAATGATAGATTTTAGGAAAATGTTTTGCAATATCCAGTTCATTGCGAAACAATGAACTGAATTGTCTTGGTTCAACTTCTTTTTACATACCTAATACATGAATATTTTAAAAAATTCTCGCGCTCATATTATTATTTTTATCTGGTCTGGATACGCGCAATGTTGGCACCCTAGTGTTTTTTTTCTGACTAGCATCGGTATGTTATTAATTTGTACGGTCGGTAGGTATCATCAACGAAGGATCTATCCAACTAATCGTTTGCTAATTCATGATTGGTTATCTGGTCGGCGGTGAGTGGTCAAAGACGCTAAGAAATAATTTAACAAAACTACCGACCACTGAGAAGTTTTTGAGTATTTCGTTTGAAAAAATCTCAGCACTGATACCTTCTTTTTCCTAGAGCCTACATACATAGCTATATAAATAAGCGTTAACATCAAACAGTTGTGAAAATTGGCCAGTAGACAGCGCTGCTGCTCATTCAACTGCATATGTGACTAGGCGTGCCGCGATGTGTTGAATAGGTTTTTGGTTGCTGAGCTCGCTGTAGTGACACAGATCTATATATGACAATGACCACGTTTTACTGACGTCACATTTACAACTATTTTCGGCCATTGATACGTACACGGCCGCGCTATACGTACACAGACGGGCAAAACTTTTCAAGGAAATTACTACACAGTGCGCTCATAATGTACGTCAAGCGTATAGAAATAACAAACGCTGTAATGAATATCATACTTTTAAATCTTAATAGGCAAATATGTAGGGTCTAAGGTAAGAAACAATTACAATAATGTTGAATTTGTTACGTGAGGCATTTTGATGCTCTTTTCGCCTCCACCATATTGGAAGAATGAACACAATGCGCTTTCCGGTTCTTTCTAGAGTAAGGCTACCATATGGTATCCAAAATGAGGGTAGTCCTACGTTTTCACTTGATTTAACCGTACTTCATTCACGTTAACAAGTCCTCCTTTTTCATATTAGTTACATGATTTTTTGATTTATAATTAATAGGTTAGCTTAGATTATTGTATAGTTTACTATGGTTGAATGTCTTAACGTAGGTATTTACAATGACACCCAACACTGGTCAACTTAGACATCGATTTATTCACCGTATACGCAGCAACACCTTTTACAGCTTTTTATACGTCATACTTTATTCCTTTATTAATAATTGTGGTATGTCAATTTATTGTAGTATAACAAAATTTTTAGGCACAAGATGCTTACCCAAGGGCGTAGCCAGAAGTTTTTACAGGGGGGGGGCAAGGAGTCAGAAAAATACCAAAATGTACGTAAATAAATATTTCTTATCGCATATCTTTTTGTTTATAAAAATATATGTATGAGGTATGTACATAATATGAAATATGCTAATAAAACATTACGTAATGTTAAGTTTCCGCTTGTTTTCAGAAAACTTCTGCAGGACAGATTCTTTGAGCTGCTCTTGGTCTTCATTTGCAATGTTGCGATGAACGCTGAGCATGCTACCGAAACAAATATTCCTGGAGAACATGTATCAAAATGTACATATAAAGTGTACAAGAACAGTAATACTAATATATCATAATTTCCAAGATATTTGCGAACAGCGAATTAATGCAAGAACCGCCATAGCGCCATCTATTGCTTAAAAGACAAACTATAGGTAAACGGGTTGACATTTGCCAAACGAGACCAAACTCGAAACTCAACAAAATTAGACTAACCTAAAGTAATATTTAGCTATATGCACTTAAACTGCAATAATTACGTGATTACAGTGTTACGGATACAGTGATAACACTGTAATCACGTAATCCTATAACTGAAATACTCTTTAGGACCAGGAATCCTAATCACCCAATCATACAACGATATAACACTGGTTTCCAAATAATAATTAATAGTTAGTAATATAGTTTCTTATATCCATTGCAAAAAAAAACACTGCTTTATTATCGCGTTCAATAACTACACATCACACAGGCTTCAGTAATATACAAAGTAGATATATTGTGGTTGCCAAACCGACAAGTAAATTGAAGATATAATTTTAGACTGCTTTATTACAAATAACATAATATTATTATATAAGGTTATTTGTAATAAAGCAATCTAAAATTTTTACTTCAACTTACTTGGCGGTTGCATCAACAATTCCTCTATTAATTCCCAATAAATCAACTTAACAATAAATACCTCACCCTGTACTGAGATTTGGAGGTAGGTACTGGTATTTGAGTTGCATACTCGACGGTAATTTATTAAATTACATTTTCTCATAAAATAATCACAACTGGCTTTTACAGTACATGTTATGTGTCTTTGTAAATTTATTATGTACCTAATACAATTTTGAGAATTTTTATTTTCAGCGCCAGGGGGGCAGGTGCCCCCCCCCCCCCTGACCCGCCCCCCTGGCTACGCCCTTGCTACCATATTGACACTAATCTAAAACACTAACCATCAATTTGAATCTGACTTCTTAAAACTAGGTAACTATCTATAATAGGCTATCTATCCACAGATGTCCTATATCTCCTTTTATCATAAACTAGTGAACCTATAGACCGCCAAATGGGTAGATCAGTGAATCAGTAGATCGCAGGACATATATACAGTGCATATATAGGTACGTGTCCAAAAAAGGAATTTTTTTGCAAAATTAAATTTTCAAGTTAATGTAAAGTTGTTGCTATGGACTCATATTAACCACAAAAAAACAGGAACAATTTAAAAAAAAATAGATCTCTCGCAAGTGAAAATAAACATTATAATTTGTCCCAATAAATTTGATTTTTTTGGAGGGTGCCTTTTCTTTTTTAAGTTAAATATATGATTCTAATACAACAGCTTATTTTCATAATCCATGCAAATTACGACGACAAATTTAACTGTTTTTTTTTCAAGTGACAAACATGACGAATAAAAATTTAGAAACATGAAGAAATTATAGACCCCTTACAGAAGAAATAGATTGTTTTCAATTCATTGAGACAACTTTTTATGTATATTTTGTTCCCAGCACCATTCAGCTTATTTACATGGACTACAAAAATTAACACTGTTCAAATTACTCAATTTTATGCCGGAGACCCAAATGTTGCATTACAGTAATATTTTTATACTATTATTTCACAACCTATTGTTAAAAATCGTCAACTTGGAAAATACTTTACCCGTACTACACAAATAAGCACATTTATTGAGAAAAATTATAATGTTTAGCCCTCTTGCGGGTGATATTTTTTCTTAATTGGCATGTTTTTAATGTTCTAAGTGGGTTCATAGAGACAACTTATATCAACTTGAAATTATGATTTTCCAAAAAGGTCGTTTTTTGATACAAACTATGATTGATTAGGCATTACTTATACAGATTGGTATTGTAGATTCATAACATTGTAGGTATATTGCAGATATGTATAATAGGTTTGTTCGAGCGACAGTAAAAGCAATTAGATATTCGTCTAAGCATGCGCAATGGAGTGATTAGAAGGGCAAACCCCCAGCTTTATGTACTTATATTAGTGCTGATCTAGCAAATCTATTATGTATAATAAGAATCATATTTAAATTATGTATTAAAACAGCAAGGGAAAATAATCGATAATAATAGAGATAATAATTGAAACTTTGTATTAGGTATATTCTGTAGACATACTTTACTGTAACTTAATAATTGTACAAACAAGCAAAAATTACCTGTGAAGTGATAAATAATGAAATAAGGAATGATGTAAAAAATATGATTGATTCATATATATTTGTACAACAATAATTGTTGCAATTATTGCACATCACTGTATATATATATCTATTACAGAATATAAAATAATTAAACAGTGGAATTTTTTGCAAATTTAAATTTTTTTCATCACATGAGTCCATTAATTTGAATTGCTCCTTAACACGTTTCGATTAGAAGTCCTAGGCTGAGGTAAATAAATTCCAACTAAATCCAAACTGTATCCTTAGAAACTGTCTTCTATTGTAGTATGAATAGTACGGATGTTTCAATGAAATTGAAATTCACATTAAAGGTTACACAGATTTACGGTTGACGAATGCACACACTTTTGAATATTTCTACGATAAATAGCAATAACTCTTCCGAATTAATGGGGTGAGGAACACACCCCTTAATCAACGTTGAGATAATTAGCATTTGAAAAATGTTCTTCCTTTCTTCAAAGTTTTTCATGGAATGTCTATTTGTAGGTATTTAAGAGAATTTAAATCGTATAGTAAGCTTTGTCACAGACGTAAGGTTAACCTAAAGAAATATGAATTAACTCATTAACTCATACATCCGAAAAGATTTATTCTAATAATAAATTCCACAATAATATTGATAAAAATTGTTCATTTTCTTCAAATTCTTTTACGTGATGAACCTTCGAAAGCATTAGTGTAAACTGTAAAGCAAGCATCCTATGTTTTGTTTCGAGTGAGTGATCACCGTTAGAAGAAAAATCATGCTAAGGACAACATTCCAAGTCTATGTAGGCTTGTTTCTTGGCCTGCTATCAATTCCCATACTATTTGAACTTGTTCATCATTATCCGTTTTCAGAAATCTTCCTTCTCATTGCGGCGAAATTTTACATCGTTCTTCCCATTTTAAGCGGCGCATCTTTTTATCTCTTGGATGACTTGTGACACACCAAGATCACGGTGCAGGGCACTGTTCCGTATGTACCAAGATGCGTTAACCATATTCCTTAGTACTTTGTTTTGGAAAGTCTGGATTCCTTGTTTATTTGCTTTTTTAACGCAACAGGTTGAATGCCGATTAACCAAATTGGTTTTAGTACTTGGTTGCAAACTTGTAATTTAGTTAGCACTGACAACTGATAGTTTCTTCTCAAAAGCCAGCACACTTCTCTGTATTTGAGGCCAAGCTCTTTTCTTTGATTTTATAACGTGTTCTTTCCGCCTTCGCTTTGTATCCAGTGTCAAATACTTTGGTGTGTTCACATATGGACGTATGGCGTCGTTAATGTTGATGCGGTATGTCCTCGATTCTTTCGTTTGTAAAGTTTATGTGGACAGATTTCAGTTCGTTCAGCTTGGTCCATTGATGTAAGTATTTTATTACTACTTTGTTGAAGATTCCCAGTAGATTCTCCAACAGTTGATCATAGCTATTAGAGCAGTGTCATCTGCGAAAAGGGCGACTGTTACATTTTCCAACTGTAGTAGGTCACTTGTGACACTTGCATAGGTTTAGTAGATAGAGAATTGGTCCCAAGATACTACCCTGCGCTACCCCTTTTGCTTCGTTTACGTACGAGTACTCAATTATCTGTTTTCTACTAAGTTTGTCCTACGTAAGGTTTTCGAAAAAGTTATCAAAATCACAAAACTTAAAAAATTGTGGTATTGCCAAATGCCAATGTCTTTTTTTTAATTTATAGCCACTGAATTCAATGCCATAAACGAACTTTCTGAATTCTTCGTAAAACAACATAGTTTCATGTTTACCTTAAAACTATTTTGACATTTGTGGGGTGTTGGGCAATGGCGTAGCGAAGGGGGGCAAGGGGGGTATCATGCCCCGGGCGCCGCTTGCAAAGGGGCGCCAAATGGTCTCCCTTTGACTGGTCGGAATTGAAAGATCGGAAATTGTTAACAGTATCGTTGTGACATGTTTTGGAATAATTGAAAAGATGTATGTCTTTTTCTCACGTTCTACATTACGATGGGAATTATTAAAAAATACATTAAAGAGAACTGTTAAAGGTGAATCTAAACCACGATGGAGCGCCAGAGCACAAGCGGTTAGCGTTATTGTCGATGGGATGGAAGAAGTAGTAGACCTTCTAGAAAAATTAGCATAAGACAGTACTACCACAAGTGACACCAGAAATGAAGCTACAATTTTATTACAAAATATACTTAATTTTAATTTTATAACTTTTGTCCATTTCTGGCATGAAATCTTGAGGAGATATAATCGTGTGCAGCTCAGGTTGCAAGACCCTAAAATGAATTTTAGAGAAGCGTTCCATGATCTTGAATATCATTAGCGACTGAACTTGCAGACATTCGAGACGAGATCTGCGAAGAGGCAATAAATAAGGCTAACCATCTTTGTGCAAAATGGGGTATTGATGCAACAATCCGTGTTAGAAGACGTCGAAAAATGCCCGGAGAATTTACTAGAGATACTGGCCTATCCTCAGAAAAAGAAATTTCTCGGGTTATGAAAAGCGCTCTTGATCATCTGCAGCAGAAAATAAGTACGTTTTACACGACTAAGCGATCTTAGTTCCAAATTTTGATTTTTACTGGACGTTGAAAATTTATTAAACAGTAGAAAAGAAATTGAACCTAAAACTCCATTAGAGCTTCTTACCTTTATAATCTCATATGAGGAAAATGTTTTTCCAAACGTCGCACTTCAAATACTCCTCACTATTTCAGTATCAATTTCTACCTGTGAACGTTTATTTAGCAAGTTAAAATTAATTTTGACATATCTACGATCAACGATGGGACAAGAGCGCCTAAGTGACCTAGCATTCTTAAGTGTGGAAAGAGAAAAATTTGAAATGATCGACTTTGATGAAATAATAGATAAATTTGCTTCGTCAAAGGCAAGAAAAATGTATATATAACAATTTAATATATCGTTTTATATTATATTATTATTAATAAATATATCTCCTGATATATAATACGTAATTATCTCTTTTCATTGTTTAAAACCTATATGCCTTTTAAACTAGTATGGTTTTAAAAGAATTTTATAAATATGTAAAATAAATAATATACATATATCCTTTTAACTAATTCTAGCTAACCGTATGTCTGATTTTTCGATTGAAATAGACACATTTCGTTATCCACTCCTAGTCTTGATTTCTTTAACTATTTTTTATTAAATTTAACTCAAATTTAAAGCCTAACCTGAACCCGTGCCCTTATCCCGAAAAACAGTACTATTCGTGCTATTCGCAATATATTTTAGAGTATTTTAAAGTAGCTACTACAATCTATTATTCTATATAATAAGGCTCCGTTTTAAAAGCATCGCAACTTCGACACGAAATATTTCGTTTCGACGTTTTTTCTTGCTGGGAGTTGTCCCCCACCAATGTCAATCGGTAGTCACCAGTTATAGGCGGTGTTTAAAACTCCTGACGCCTGCTGTCTACACCAGGCAGCAGTAATATGGGCAAATAAGTACATTTCTGGCAATTACGGCAATTAAAATCTATTTTTGTATCATGAGTTGGGCTACATGAATTATATTTGAAAAAAGCCAAGGATGTAAGCCAAAGATTACACCGAAAATTTCATAAACTTTGAAGAATAAATAATGTTTTTATTCGAAAAAGCGTTTTAGGAGTGGTAGAACTGGGTCTTAAGTACATTACTTTATGTTTTCCTGGAGGGGGGGGGGCGCCAAAATAGTAGCGTGCCCCGGGCGCCAGTTTTGCTCGTTATGCCACTGGTGTTGGGTATCCTATGGTACCTCACATGACCTCTACGTTTCTCTTTACCTATATTCAGCTTTCAATATGATCTCCCCCGATATGAGTTCCTGATTAAAAGCTTACCTACTATATTTGCGATAGAATTTTGTAAAACAGAGGCTGTACCAGAAATAAGTGGCTCTATTTTATATTACATTCATACGTGTGATGTTTACTAGTACAACATCAAAGTAAAGCTAAATTCAACCTAAAAATAAATATTCACAATTTTTTAATAATCAACATTTCTCAAATTTCCATAACAGATATAACTGATGAAGAAGTAAGTATTTGAAATCTGAAAAAAGGAAACTGAACACCCTTCAAATTTAATGATAAAAATTAAACATGTCCCAGGAAAGACTTCAAAAGGTCATCCTCCTATAATGTCAGATGGCCATTAACTACTACCATACTTTTCTTTACATCCTAAGACCTCACGTTCCTACTCATGAATTTCGTAAACATTTCTCGACACCTTCAAGGATGTCCCCGACCGTTGAATCATCATCGCAGCATGATTTGCCATTAACATTTCTGGAAGTGTCGTCATTGGTCGCGTCTGCTATACCAGTATCTTCACTAGTATCTTCTGCAGTTGATACATATTATGCATACAATCAAGGAGGATGAATCATCATTACACAGGTGTTTAATCGAAGTTGTCAATAATTACAGTCTGCTCTCTAAAATAGTTACCAAAGAAATAGAAATTTATTAAGTTATAACTTACTGCATTGTAAAATTTGTCACTTTAAATAATAGAAAACTGGTTAGTTGAACCGTTATTGTCTGCCTTATCATATCAGTGTGTTGGTTTAAAAATAAAAACCTGTGTGTATAATGATGACATATTCATACGTACGTATGTGGATAAAAGTGTAAATTGATTTATTATAAGGATTAATTAATGTGTGGATATGGTAAAACGGTAGAAAACTATGAATTTTAATAATTAAAAATTAAAAACAATTGTCAATACGAATATTTAGAAAGCTTAGGACAACAGAAAAACGTTTTCATTGTTCTATCTGATCCGTGAATAATGTTGCTGTAATTATTTCCAGCCACAATTCCTTAATTTTTAACTTATTGTCTTATATGTAAGCTAAAAATAAAGACCTGTAGCACTTAAAATTTATATTTTATATCTTATTAATATACAATATACAGTGTGCGCCAAAAAGTTGGAACCATATGGGAAACTTTTATATTATTCATTTCTCAGAAAATTTTATTCTTCATAAAAGTTTCTGCTTGGCCTAAAACCAAAATTGCAGTTATCAAACTTTAGTTTTATTAGCCATATACAGGCTGGTTCGGAAAATTTGAATGAATGATAAGAGGAAAGTGCCTATATTTTCATTAATACCGACAAATGTTATTTGGGAGTTAGTTAGGAGTAAGAATTATATTCAAATTCAAAATCACAACCACCTGTCATGAAAAAAAAAAGAAACCTTCTTTCAGCACCATCGGCATCCTGCTGAAAGTACATTCTTCTGCGCAGCTCCAAAGGAATATCCTATAATGTATCAAAAAATTTATTTTGAAGAAAATGCAGGTACCTCTCAGAATTTAGATTTTCGCGAAAGAAAAATGGTCCAATAAAAGAATTAATAAAGATGCCATTCGTCTTAAACGAATATTGGTCACGTGCATGAAATACAAATTTGGATTTTCGTCAGCCCACCACTGACAATTTTGGGAACTAATAGTTCCATTCGAGAAAAATTTGGATTCGTCGCTGAAAAGCGACGATTAAATAAATCATTTTGATTAATAATTAAGGAAGAGCTGAGTGTAACAACTCAAAACAAACTGTCAAAATAATAAGGTTAGATTACACAGTAGAACAATCCATAGCCATGTCACATGCCGCCTACGTGATTCTGTTGAACATGTGAACTGTTCATAAATTAATTGTTAGAGTCTTATTTGATGTCAGTTGTTTTCGAAGCATATTGCAGATAATTAATTATAACTTTTAATAACTAGTCAGTTGTGATTTACATATTATGTACATAATGGAAATTATGACATTATGGATCATATCTAAACCACAATGTTACGGTAAAATCACATTATTGCATCAAGAAAGTAATAGTTTTGTGATAATTCTCAAAATTCATTAGAAACCAAAATCACCAGAAAAAAAAAAAACTTTATTCTCAAAAAGTACATCAATAACAGTCCAATAGAATCAATATAAGCCATAAATTTTATTACAGGAGTGTGTCATGACAGGTGGCTGTGATTTCAAATTTGAATATAAATTTTACTCCTAACTAACTTTTCCAAATAACGTTTGTCGGTAATAATGAAAATAAAGGCACTTTACTCATCATGAATTCAAATTTTCTGAACCAGCCTCTATATGCGGTAATAATATTTAAAGTTTGATAACTGCATATTTGGTTTTAGGCCAAGCAGAAACTTTTATGAAGGAGAACATTTTCTGAGAAATGAATAATAAAAATGTTTCCCATATGGTTCCAACTTTTTGACGCACACTGTACATTGTACATAAAATATTGGTCCCACATTAATAAACAATAGAAAGGCGGAGAAATGAATTTTTATATCAATATATAATTGGTAAGTGTTGGCGAGCATTCAGCGGTCACGACCGTGGCTACTAACATAAAAGAATATGTAAAAAAATGTCACCACCATAAAAGCGATTTTTAGGGTGTTTGCAAAATAACACATGACGAAAATGCTACAAAACAGTTACTAGCATAGTCATTAATATTACGTCACCATTTACTACTAAAAAAATCTGATGTGGCCAAGCACATGACTTAATCATACGATACAGCAGTGTCAAACGCTGATGATCTGACAATACTGTCCATAAAATCAAAATATCTGTCAAATCCTGACAAACTAGTTCTAATTCAGATCTCGATCAAATAGAATGTTTTGATGTGTGTAGTCGGGTCAGCGCTGGTTCGAATAAAAACTGCTAACGCTTCACTAAACCATTTATTGTATTTACATAATGCACAGAGCGACCAACCAGCTGCTATGCATGACTTTCAAATTTAAAGTTTGCTCATGCAGCTAAAGTATAAATTTAAAAAATCTCAATTTTATTTTTTGGCACGATGACAATACTTTGTTATACTACGTATAATAAAGTAAAAACTACTACTATTATTCGTACAATTGCACGCGTTTTCTACTTGCCTAATATTATATCAAACGTATTTAGTTTTGAACGAGCTATCCTATGATACATCACCAGCCAACTTTCCTTTTCTTTATCTCTAGAGCTGGTGCCAGCAAGAATTTGAGTTTTATTATCACTAATAATTATCACATAAAATTAAATCTTGCTGGTTGATTGTTTAGAATTAGAGTATCTTTTTAATGAATGTTTGCCAATAGGTTAACCACAATTAAAAACTAGTAAGAAAATTTACTTCAGCTGGCCTGAAGTTAAAAATGTTAAAAAAAAAACAATTGAGTAAACCGATTTTGCCCATTCACGAACTTGTCCTTACTTTTTTAGAGAGCTTGTATACCAAATTTCAGATCAATTACTTCAAAGTTACTGCAGTTATCGTGTACACAGACGGACGGACGGACGGACAGACGGACAGACCGACAGATGGACAGATGGACAGACGGACAGACAGACGGACATAGCTAGATCGATTCAGTTTTCAATGCTGATAAAAAATATACACTTTGGGCAAAAGAAAACGGTACAAATTTTTAAATCACTCGTATTTTCAATTATATTTAGTCAATTCAAATATTTTTTTAGAAAACGAATTGCTTGTAGTGTGAAGATTAAAACCATACCATATTTGCACTAACCAGAACGTTTCAATCGGAAGTTATGTTTCTTGTCTTCTTTTGCTAAAAAAAAGGGCACTAGAGATCTTATAGGATCGTATACAGGTGCTATACAATCTCTCCTGTTCCTTTTGACCAAAAGAAAACAAATGTTATTACCTACTAATTTCATTACACCTTTCATTAAATTAACCCAATATAGTCAGAAATGTTGCATAGCCATACATAAAGCAACATTACTAGAATTAAAACGTCCAATTATTGCAAATATGGTATGTTTTCAATCTTCACAATACAAACAATTAGTTTATCAAAGAAATGCTTGATTTTACTTAATATCTTTGGAAATATGAGCAATTGAAAATTTGTACAGTTTTTTTTTGCCCACAGTGTATATACACTGTACAAATGTAGCGACAAAGTCAATATACGCTCGCCATATTAAATGTGGAGGGTATAATTAGGTTAATCATACAAATAATTTAATAAAATTTCGGAATAAAATCGCCATCAATAACTAAAAGTAACTTGAGAAATTCTTTCTGCAAAACTAATATAAATCTATTAATTCATTAAAATATCCCCGAAGATGTAAACAGGTTTAGTTATTTGTTAATATTACAGCTTACAGCTTGTGGAATGGGACACCCAGTATATTATTAAACAAAAATTCGTTTAACGGCTAAAACAAGCAATGTTTACCATAAACAGAACCAGGCAAACAGAACCTAATCCCATTTTCAACATGACGAATTACTCGTTAAATTACTAATAAATTCAGTTTTCACGAATTTCACGGGTGATCGCACAGCCACCAAATACCCAACAACGGCAAAGAATTATCTTCTCCGTTATCTATTGTCACCAGGAAGCCTCCTCATACCACACATACTTCGGTCGTCGACTCCGCAAAAACCAGAACTACAAATTAATGAACGAATCGGAAGTCAATCGATGGTAACGACAGTTAATTTGAAGAAGATCCAGGAGGTGGCGCCCCTGCTAACTGCAACATTTTCACGCAAAAGTCATCAATAAACCCGCAAAACTTTTTTCTACCTAGCCTCGACGAAAGTGTGAAAGGAGCCTAACAGAGGCAGTTGAGGCCGGTGTGGAGAATAGAGACATGCGCGGGGTAGCTCTATTACTACTTGTATTAAACACAATAACAAGCGAATTCTAATATAAACATAGCTAAGCTCTTTTCTTTATAGAAATATTAGAGGAATCATTCTGTTTAATTTTTAATGAATGCACGTCAATGATATTTTTGAAAACAAGGGAAACTTTTGGGCGTGTAAATGCAGTTGCTAACGGAACGAATATACAAACGCCCGGTTGCTAATATGTATAAACAATGTATTCCGGCAGGCGGGTGGTAATAACTGGGGTTGTCTGGGTAAGTGTCAAGCGCTTAAAAAAAGAAAAAGAAAGTACTGCCGCCAATAAACTTACCCTGTCTAAACCAAAGACTTTCTACTTGACGGCTAGTACTTTCCTCTGGTTTAGACATGGCAAGTTTAGTGGCGGACAGCACTTGCCCTTCTAAAGGGTGGTTTACTAATCTCCACGTAGATTTATAATCGATTATCAATATTAACAAACAATAATTTAAAGTTTTTAGGTTATAAAAGCGTTTCCATAATAATTTCATTTCAAATTTGATTTTTATGAAGAAATCCGATACAGGGTTGCGTCCTACGTTTATGCTTAGTATAGATACTGCGTAAATAAGATTCATTTCTGTAGTGTGTAGTGTCAAATGTACAGTCATTTGTTAATAAAACCAAGTACCAACAACATTTGTTTGGTTGTGATTCTTGATGCAAATTGATGTCTTGAGATATCAATATAGAATAACTTTATCTCTCTGTGAGATATGATATGAAGCGGCACCCCAGGTTATCTCAGGTATCAAAAATGAGGATCTGAAATTGTGGAATCAATAATTGGAATCAAAACTACAAGATTATGCCATTTTTTCACATGCGACATCGCTCCTAACAACTTAATCTTGATAATAGAATTTGAAAAATATGTAGTATGAAAAGCCTTGTTAATTGAAATACCTTCAGTGCCAACTCTATCAAAATGATTAAGCTAAAGCACTAAAAATCAGAATACCACCAACATTAAAGCATGCTATAGTGCCGTTTTGCATGGAAGTCTACGTTTTTGAAAAGTTTTAAAAGATTTAGTTTTGAATTCTTTGTAATGCTATATCTTTCAGTTTTAATAGATCAACGAAAAGATCATTCCATCTTTCCATTCCATCAAGTTGCATATGCAAACAAATATATTCAATTTCTATTTTATTTTTGTGCAACTTACGCTTTCAATCATTGTTTAGCTGAAAGGGTTAGCAGGTGCAACTTTTTAACTGTCAAAACCTTTTTTTACATTTACGAAATTTTCAAGATTTCATGTAAATTATGACATAAAATTTGTCTACAACCGCAATCGGATTATGGCAAACAAGTCTATTGGAAATACTTTTTGGGTTTTCGTTTACAAAATCCAATTGGATCTTTCTCGAACGTTTTGTCATATAACACCATAAAATATTGCTTTTACGTAGGAATAATTTTAACATAAAGAATGTTAACAATTATCTTGGTCACCAGTTTCAAATGAATTTCTAATTAGGCAATATTTTTTGTAGGAGTGTAAATAAATTAGCAAGAAAGATGAAAAGGAAAATAAAATAAATAGTGCACCGTACACCTGTATAGATTAGAAAATAAAACATACTAAAAGACATCATAAAAACCTTAATTTCTCATTTATTAAAGGTGCCAGAATGCAAAATGGAGGGGAACGTAACATAAAACAGCTATTTAAGCTTAAATGATTTCGTAACAAGGGAACCTTGTTCCGTTGCTTCTATGGAATATTTTATTAAATAGAGTATTTCTTCACAAAGTAAAACATCAGCAGATTTATAAAGTCAGAACTACAATCGTAACTACCTTATAAAATTACATATTCATTACGTTTTTCGATAAAGCACATTCCATTAAACGTCTTTGAGTATAAAAAAACTCAAATTAAAAACAAAGGTTGAGAACAAAAGCAAGCACGAAAACCTAGTTCTGTGAGCGCTTCCGCAAAAGCTACACGGCTTCCTTAAAAATATAGAGATATCGTCATCATGGCATAGGGCTTATCCAATAATAGCGCGCGATATATAAATTCCGGTTACGAGCATGGATCGGCCACGAGCCGATCTCTACCGCAGAATTCTTTACGCTGGGGACGTCAGTAGTGACACACTGCGCATGCGCACAACCGAATCGTTCATTGTATACCAGCGAAGTATACACAAACTGGCCGATCTCCGTATAGTTGTATTAGGGCAACAGAGTACCCAGTACAATGAACTACGTAACGACGCGTTCTTCTTTCGAACAGTACCTTCAGGTACACGAGTGGCTATCATCACCAATACAGTGACTACGTGCAAATGATCATAACGTTATCATAATTGGGACTTTTTAATGGAAGTTAGAGAATATAAACAGAACAGTGCCTGTGTGTTGTGATATCGATAACTATTTTAGCGCGTTATTGTAAATAAACGCTTGTGTTGTTGTCTACGCACGTGGAGGACGTTATTGGTCGCTAAACCAAACATCGAAGGATGCATTTTTAGGTGAATATTTACGATTCAAAACTCCCACCCACGAGCTTGTGTTGTGTGTTGATGATACGCTTACTGTCTTACCACGCCACGCATAAGGGCGATAATCGCCTGAGTTGTTTCAGTTCTTTCAGCGCTATTAACCTGTGGAGGGTATTGCAAATTATCAAACTTTTTTATCGTATTTTCCTTAGAGATCCACCGCTCATTTTTCTCCGAACTATTTGAAAGTAGGTAGAAATACATTCTCCAAACATGCTAACGAAAATCGACCTTACGCTAACGTACTATACGGGTTCTGCCTATTATCAACAGAAGATACGAATGTATTCCTAACTAAAGCTTTACCATGAATCGAAAACATTTTCCTGCAAGACTAATAACATTCCTCATCGCTCACCAGCAAAAAGAGTGAAACGTATACAAGGTGAAAAGTTATTACCAGCATCTTCTTAGATTTACTGTTAGCTGCTGCTAGAAACCGTAAACTCGACAAATTTAAAATACTAGGCCATTATTTAATTGTTCTGCCAGGTTGCTTCCTTGAGAGAGTACAGTTAGCAGGGAACTCCAGAAACTGCTGGTTGTGTACAATGTTGCTTGTTTGAATGTCACTCGCTGGTCATAGCCGCGCACTGTTGTAGCCCGTGTGACCTCGTTGTTGGATTAATCATAATCACTAAGCAATATACGTCCGATCACTAGACTAAACACTATAGACAATCTCTAAAATATACCAGTTGCACCGCAAAGATAATTTCTAAAACCTGACTTTTGAGTCTGCGTGTTGAGGAGAGGGTTTAACCGAGCAAACAGTTGAATGCACATAAAGATCGCCAAGAAGAAAGTGAATTGTATAAGTTACTAGTACTACCCATAAACTTTTCCGATAAGAAAATTGCTGATACAAAGAAAATCTTGCTTTACCAATCGTCATTATTGATAGAGATGTCACTTACAAAGACATTAACAAGAGAATATTGTAGATTGACTTTTCTGTGGTAAGCAATGTCTACTTTGGGTCATCCCATGAGACTGCGTCAAAAACCAGAGCTTCAGAATTCTTTTCGAGAGTGAAGCCGTTGTCAATAATTGGACCAGATCGATGTAGTCAGAAGCAAATTTATATGATCACCCAAAGTTATGAAATAACCTACTACACTATCAATAAATCACCAAAATATTGAATATACCAGGATGTTACTTGTGGAAATTTTAGGTAATAACATTTGAATCTTGCGTTCGTGTTAAAAAGTAAAGGTTGATTAACCGCAGACCCAACAGTTGAGTGAACATGAAGATTATCAAGAAGAAAACAACAATTTCATTGAACATTGGTAGATAATAACCATGCAGAGAACGAAAGTGGATTGTATAATTTACAACCCATAAACTTTTCAGATAAAAAGCTTTTGCTGCAACTGAAAGCTGAACAGTTACGTTTCTGCTGTTGGGGTATAAGACTATGGATTATTAATTTTTTACTCGTTAGAAATGTTTTTGCTATTGAGTTTTAATAAAAATATTGTCCGCAAACATTGCTTTCTTGTAGTAATCATTGATAGGGATGTCACTTACAACAACGTTTTAAAAACTTGATGATCGTTTATTCTGATTGATAAGATTAACCTATAAAATCAGAAAATTATAGGTTGGATTTTGTGTGGTAAGCCAATGCACAGAAATGTCTATTTTGGGCCATCTCATCAGACAGCTGTTCTAAAATGAACAACACAAATATTGTTATGGCATAAATCGAACGGGTCCAAAGTTTCTGAGAATCGTCAGAACATTCGGAATATTAGTTATAACAAAATGTGAAACAAAATGTAGAAAAAGTTGGTCAAAATTGTATTAATAAATAGTATCTGGAATATTAGCCTTGCTGATTCACCTGCTGTACATTTCAAGCACCTGTAGGTAAAGCTGGTACCTGCATAGTATATCATAAGTTGCTGCATCACTGCAATGTATCCGCCCATTAAATTGATAATAAAATCATAATTCATAATACATACAATGTTTGTATTACACTAGGCCGTAAACATGAGCAGTTGTCCAAGAGATAAAATGATTTGCTGTTTACATCTTTAAAACCACAGATAAATAATATATCATTCTAAAAAGACAGGAAAACACACTGAAATAACAATTTAAAACCCGCACGTTCCTTATTAGAACCTGAATCTATACTATAACTTTGTATCTTCATCTCAACGGGTCATTTTTTGAAATTGGTGTCTTTTAAGCAAGTTTTTAGGCATTTCTGTTTGGAGATTTCATTTGATCGATTAAATTCGTCTACCTCCACATTTAGACCAATATTATCGAAGCGTTTCCCATATACCGATTAAGATTATGAATAGATAAGATTACGTTCTCAAATATGGGTTAATTACATTAATTTTTTTTTTATAAAACTTATATACAAATAATAATACAGATCCAGTACATACAAAATCATGTTTGGTGGAAATATCGACCAACTTGTTGGGGACAATGAATGTGAGACCTCGGTAAAGCTCAAGGTCAATTAAACATCAGTGTAACCTCGATGTTTACCTTTTTATTGTTAAAGCTTAGTTAATACAACATATTTCCACATTTCTAGTTTTTTTTTATGCCCGTAGTCTCTAGTAGTGGATTTTAATATAATGCTGCTAACAAGGGTTTTGAAGCAAAATATTATTTATTCATACGAATCGTGGTATCTTATCTTTGTGTTGGTTTGATTTGCACAAGTATTATTATACGAAACCTGATTGTCAACATAGCGGATTTGTATAATCATGTTTTGTTGTTACATTTGCTATATAAATTATGTAATTTGTTTATATGAAGTTAATATAAAACTTTTTGGCTTGTTTGGAAATGATTTATAACATTTAAAGTTCTTAAATAATAATATGTAGGTACCTAAAAACAGAATAAATAAACAGAATAAAACCTACATATGTATGTGTGAATTTTTATATACATATCCACCCATGTTATTTAAATAAAGGAGATAACATCAAAATTTGTTCGATGCATATAGCTGCGAAAACATTTATTCGACATTAATATCATCGTGATTCATCAACTGGTCAAAGTTTTATAAGTTAACAAGTGCATGTCAAAATGTGTCTGCAGCTTATCACATTTACTTTAAAAATGATATTCATTGCTAAACATTACAGTAGAGCGTCGATAATCCGAATTAATTGGGACCGAAGGTGGTTCGGATTATCAAATTGTTCGGATTATCAAATAATACAGCTAAATAGTAGAAAATACGAGTATTGGATACAAGATAGATACAAAAGCAATATTTTTCTGTATACAGGAATCGACAAAAATTGTTTTTCCCTCGGTTACCCAGTGATATATTTTATTATTATTTCTTTTTGGGCGTTTGGATTAGCAAACGTTCGGATTACCGAGGTTCGGATTATCGACGCTCTACTGTATTATTAACAATGATATCAAGTTGTGTACAACTTCGATCAACATAGCGCAACTAGGCGTTCAATATATGCAATGAGAGGGACTCAAAACATGCAGACGTCAAATATGATAAGTACCTACATGAAAATCTTACTTAACTAAAAGGAAATAGTCTTGAGACATGCAGACTGCATGTTAAAGTGCAATGTTTAGTTTTGAGATCATTCCGTGTTTCTAGGCAATCAGTCACATAGAATGAATAGAAAATGTTCGGTATTTTGAAATCTGACACAGTTTGTTTTGATCTAATCGATCGTAAAATCAAGAAAATGGCATTTGGCAAAATTTTGACGGAACCGGGAAGATTTTTTTAAAAATATTTCTCAGCCTTTTTGGTGAGTAAAGCTGTAATGGATTTATTCAGTTTAGTGATTTTGTGTATTGAGTAGATTTATTCAACTTCAATATTTTAGTTTTGTGCAACTTACGCTTTTAATCATTGTTTAGCTGAAAGGGTTATCAGGTGCAACTGAGCAAATGTTAAAAGCTTTTTATTACTTGTTTTTACATTGCGTTCGTTATAAACTCATGACGAAACATTATTTAACCTTGCTTTCGGGGTCGTTGTGAAAACACTGGAGCACTAGATTTTAGTAACTTTTAGTTTTCCAAGATTGATAATATTGATGCCTAGCTGCCCCAGCTTTCGCTATTGGCTCGCCTCAATCGTATTTGTCAGTTTTACCACAACTACCAACTGCTGAAGACAAAACTATTCGAGATTTTAAGATGACAACCGCAACTTTTGGAATGTATGTAAAATTAATACCGCAAAGTAGAAAAGTCGTTTTATAAGACGTATTGGCTCCCTCGTTCAAAACAACTCGTGCGCCAATTTTCGTCTTATTAAACTTGTATAATAATATTCTATTACGAAATTTTCAGGATTTCACCTAAATTTACCTAAAGTTTTTCTACAGCCTTACGTGATGGACAACCGCACTCGTATTATTAGGCCAAGCAATAGAGCTACAAATGATTGCATTTTTGACATATAGACTAGCAAGAAGCCGCCTGTGCCATCCTGTGCAGAACAGTCCGTAGTATATTCCCACTATGTTTCCTACTCGAAAATGCAATTTTTTAATTTTTATAAGCTATTATCGCTACACAAAATCGCGTTTTTTACTTTTTTTATTGTAAAAGGAAAACTATTGAAGCAATCGTAATGATGCAACGGGATGAACTGTACAGAATTAAATTACGAAGAGAATGACAGGTCAAACGACCCGATCGGATAATTAGAACCGGAGAAAAGCTGGAAAAGCCGGAAAATTTTGCTTTTATTAAAAAATTCATAACTCCGCCATTTTCCCGCCTGAATAATAACAGCTGAAACTTTGCACCGTGGTAGCTATTCACATGTACTTTAAGTGTGTAAAACCTGGATTCGGTCGGATTAATAGTTTTCGCACAATCGCCATTTGAATTTTTTTTGGCAATATTTTTGCTGAGAGCTGGATGCGTTTGAGGTCGTCCGATTGCAATTTAAAAAAATGGATTTGGAAACTTGACGTGAACAGCAACAAAAGGTCTAGTCTGATTTTTCGATAAGACCCGTTTAAGTGGGTAATAAACTACTGAGAACATGAGCGAAAACGCCCGCGCCCGGTAGAGTGGTCGAGTGATGGGGGAAGTGTGCGATGGGGGAAGCGCGCATCCCCGCGTCGACCGCCTACCCCCACTACTCGACCGGTTTGGAGCGCGCGGCAGTTTTAGGTCATGTTTGCAAGCATTTTTCACCCACTTCGCAACATTTTAACGCAAAATCAGAATAGACGTTTTGTAGCACAATACTTTTACTTTTGAAATACGTAAAAAAAATTAAAATCGGACCACTTCCGACGCACCCAGGCTCGCCGAATCATATTGAATACAAATATTCAAATCGCAATTGTGCAAAAACTAATCATCGGACAACGCCTGGGTTGTTCACAGTCAAAGTACCCATCAATCGCTACTTTCACGCGAAAAGCCTCCGCTACAACTTTTGAAAATGGCGGACTTATGAATTTTTGAACAAACGTAGATTTCCTCCGTTTATATTAATTCAATCGAATCCGTGCAGGGTTCATTTTTTTTGTCTTTTCGTTTTCTACAATTCGCATCAACCATCAAGATTGCTCCACCGGTTCAGTTTTTACAAGCGGAAAACGAAAAAAACACGATTTTTTGAGGTGTTTTGTTTATAACAAATTAAGAAATGATATTTGGGAAACACATCACAATACCTCTACGGACTGTTCCACGTGACCTGGGATCGTCGGCTTCCTGCTAGTATTTTTGTCACGTAAAAATCTCTATTGCATGGTCAATATGGCAAAAAGTCTATTGAAAAGACTAATTGGGTTTTCATGTACAAAATCCAATTTCCTCTTTCTCGAAATTTTTCTCATATAACACCATCAAATTTTGTTTGTAATTAGGAATAATTTTAACATAAGCAACGTCAACAATATTATGCTTGAAGAAGTTCATGCTCAAAGGTGTAATTCAATTAAAAGTGTAATAAAACCCCCTTTTCCGTTGCTAATAATTTTATTTTATTGAGTAATCAGTGTAATCACCTGTTTGAAATGAATTTTTAATTAGGTATTATTTTTTGTGAACAGGAATGTAAATAAATTAGCAAGAAAGATGAAAAAGAAAATTAAAATAAATGGTTCACCTGACACTGTTTTAATTAGGAAATAAAGCATACTGAAAGACTTTATAAAAACCATAGTTTTTCATTTACTTAGGTGCCACAATGCAACAAAAAATGAGAGAGGCACTTAACGTAAAACTATTACACCGTTGTATTAAAATATTAAAATCGTATTAAAATCGTGCTCGTCCCTTTAAATATGAGTCAGACCAGAACGCGCTTTGATTGGTGTGACGTAGCATGCTTGGTCGAAGGCCACGTGACATGAGCTAGTTACGCTGCGATTGTCATGCCTTCACTCTTTCTACAACATGTGAAAAGATTGACATTAACGTTGGACGTACGTATTCTCAGACGATTGTCACTATTGACAACACGCAAAGATTCCTTGACCCAACTATACTTATTCGTTATCAGAACGCACATAACGTCCTCCAGATGCTACACATTCAACTCGATGCCGTTCTCGTGCCCGTAGGTCCTACTTTTTCGGCTGCTCTCTACGGCCTAGGCTCGCTGAGCTTCTCACCAATCTTATGACGTCATGAAGCGTTTTGGCGCGGTCTTAGTCCGGTTTAAAGTTTGATCTTCAATAACAATTGAGTGCATCAATTTTAAGAAGAAAAATTTTACACACGATTTTCTTACCACCCAAGGATGTTATTTGTTGTTAGGTAAAATCATGCAGGATCCCTATTATTAGCGCACATAAATTAACTTCATATTATATTCAACATCTCGTCAGAATTGTTTGTAGACGTGATTTTCTAAATATAATTATTATTGGGAATAGCATTTTATGTATGGATGGTAAAAAATTGCAGTGCTCATAATTTATATTTACTATGCGATACGTCATTATGATGCGAGGAATTGACTAAGATAAATCAGCATTTGCCTTCAAAGCAATATGACAATCAATCCTAAAACGAATTAATATGCAGGTTGGTATGATTTTCTCACTCAAGATGGTCTGAAATAAAAATATCGAATGCATTTATTTTTTATTCTATACACAAGTAGATATCGCTTGATGAGCAAGAAATAAAAAAATATAGTTGAGGAACAAATGCTTTATCAAACTCAAATTATCGATTTAGGATAAAGTTGACAATGTTTTTTGCTGATTTTCCAGTTCATCAAGCGATAAAGCAATGTTTGTTGAAGATACAGTAAAAAATGTAGTCATATCAATGTGTCGATCAATTTTTCCAGGCTTCAAGTTTTCTTATTTGTTTTCTGCATATTTCTCTATAAAAATTTCTTTAAGTAAGTACGTAGGCTTTCATGGTCAGAATCATTTAGAAAATAACCTGCTTCCGTGTTATGCCGTGTGTGTGTGTCAAGATTTGTTAATGCTGACGTTTTGTTAATGCGAACCATGTTGCTCGCTTCTTCAGAGCTAACTGAATACTGAAGACCTACCAAATAAATCTTCCTTATATACCTAACTTTACACCTCACTGCGCACATCTGGAGCTACCGCTCCCATGTGCTTTGCCACCTGACCGCGTTAGGATTTCCAGACCCTACTAATGTCAGATATTGAAGATATTGAAGAACGAACGGATATACAAGATAACATGTGAGTGCGGAACATGCTATGTAGGAGAGACAGGACGAAGCATCGAATGTCGAATCAAGGAGCACAGTAGAGACACCCGGCTAGGCAAGATTCAACAGTCCGCTGTTGCTCAACACTGCCACGAGTCGGGACACACAATCGATTTCAATGACGTGAACATGTTGGCAAGGGTGGGTAATTATCATCGAAGGCTTATTAGAGAAGCCATCGAAATTTACAAACACGACAACATCAATCGCGAGGACGGTACTGACATTAGTAGGGTCTGGAAATCGATCCTAACGCGGTCAGGTGGAAAAGCACATGAGAGCGGTAGCTCCAGATGTGCGCAGTGAGGTGTAAATTTAGGTATATAAGGGAGATTTCTTTGGTAGGTCTTCAGTATTCAGTTAGCTCTAAAGAAGCGAGCAACATGGTTCGCGAAACAGCATTAACAAATCTTGACACACGGCATAACCCGGAAGCAGTGCATTTTCTGAAAGAAATTCCTTTCTTCACGTACTTCACCTACTTCACCGCACTTTGGCCTCTCCTTTTCCATGTTTCACCTCCAGGTACCGAAATATCTGCAAATAAACTTCCATGCTCTGCATTCTGTACTTTCTCTTCGTTTGATACTTTATTCCTCAACATATTGTACAAATTGCTTTATCTCCAGATTGCAAATTTTTACACGGAGGCATAGTCTCTGAGATCAATGAAGTAAGCCTCAAAATAAATTACTCATAACCTCCGTGAACATTATTCCCAGAATATTCAGATTTTGTTCATCACTCAGTCCCTTCAAAGTTTTCTGTCCACTTGAAATACCAAGAACGTGAAACACATTTATCTCCAATCGGAACATAACGAAATATCTATGACTAATTATAACCAATTGACGCTTCATCTGCTATTATTAAAGTGATCCCCATTGCGCGTATACAGGGCCGAAGTTTTCAACATAAATTAGTCGCCTTTGTCCGCAGGTAATATCAATTATTGCACAAGTCTAATACAGAATATATCAAACGCTCTTTATTCCTCGTATAACTCCTCTAACTGCTGACTGGCCATTCGCGCTGAAATTCAAATTAGACGAACTATGTCGACTTTTACCGAGCAGCAGCGTTCCAATTTCGATAATTATATTGCCAAAGTCGTCACGCGAACTGTTTGGAACTTTTTACTTGTCGATTGCATAATCGGACACCGCTACGCTATTGTCTTTTTAACCGAATTCGCGCAATTTCCATTTTTAGGAACGCGATTGTGGCGCGCTCTCATCGATCTCACGACGGACTAAATTTAGGAACCGTCGTTTCGTTATAAATAGAAAAATACGAGTAATATAAGCAAAAAATATGTGTGCGTGTGTGTATGTGTGAAGCTTTGGAGTAGTCAGTTCGATTTGACAACTTAAAGGAAATTTCCTTGAAAATGCCGAAAACAGGTGTTGTTCGTTCGACACCATCGTATCTAAATCGTGGATGAACAGTTCAGGCAAAAAGTTATTCGGTAATAAGTTTCAGACGACTTGATGATGATCATACTAATTTAGAGCAATCATATCATACTTTACACGACCCACTTTCCTCATTCTGTTTCAAAATCTAAACACTAAAGGTGAATATAAAATGTGAAAGAACTTTAATTTTAAAATAAAGAATAAAGAACAAGTCGACAAAATGTTCGTAGACGTTTTAGGGTAAAATACACATTTTTGTGAATAGTTTGAGTTATTACATCATCAATATTATTTTTTAATGGCAATCCTAATTTTTTCTTATTGGTTTTGGTAGATCTTTTAATTGCCTAAATTGAAGACAAAACATTTTATGGCCTTTCATAAGCAAATTTTTGAGAAAATGACAATTGAAAATAGTAATGTTGTTAGCTTTAGGGAGAACGGTTTTTGTGAATTGAATATGAAATTGCGTTTTGGGTAGAATTATTTGCCTTACGAATTTGGAATCCAAAATTTTCTATGGCGTAAGATTTTCGAAAAATTGTGGTCAAAGTGTGAAAAACGTGATATTGGTAATTTTTACAATTTATACCACCTGAACCTATTGTCCTTGAAACCTTAAAATGATCTCATAGTAATAACAACAAAAAATGATATATAATAACCTGACGTGATATGCAACTTTCAAACTCGGATTCGTATTCAGCGCAAATAAAACAATTAAAAACGCCTACTTGGTTTTCATAAACAAACGAAAGTTATCAATATTCAATATATCCCTAATTTTCAACTGTATTTTTCTCGAAAGCCAATTCATATTTAGAAGTTTCATGACCAAACTTAGAGCAAAAAAGCTTTTTGTTCAAAAGGGTCCAAAGGAACTGGATGTTTACTTAAAGCATTTTCAAGGATTTTGCAAAAGAGCCGCCATTTCTGTAATTTTGTCAAAATAGTTAAATAATTAATTAAAGTAGAGGAAATTTTGTATAATTTATGTCTATGACATTTTTTGGTATTATTAATAGTTTAGCTGCATGAGCAAATTGTATTTGATTGAGATCGGTCGTGTCTGCATTAATATAAAACTAGTTAGCCAGGATTTGACAGATATTTTAATTCTAATGACAGTAGGTAGTGTCAAACGCTGATGTTTTGACAATACCTACAGTCACTAGAATCAAAATATCTGTCAAATCCTGGCTAACTAGTTTTATTTTAATGCTGACACGACCGATCTCGATCAAATAGAATCTCATGCAGCTAACTATTAATTTTATATACATGGTGTTTATGGTCTTGTGATTTTATTTTCAAAGGCTGATTAAACATCATAAAAGAAGGCCTTTACCATAAAACTTTCTTTACAAAAGTTGTATAATAAGAGAGATATTAAGTTTCTGACATCAGCCTACTTAGTCAAAAATTCACTGATAACATATCGTTAGATTTTAGATTTACTTTGCACAAGTTGTTGATAAATCGTTTTAGCGTTAATAACCTTCTTTTAAGGTGTTTAAGCATCCTTTAACATTAAAAACAAAGACAAAAATAGCAGTAATATCACACGTATTATGCAACTTTTCTTAAGACATTTTTACGTTAATGGCTTTGTTTTAAGATGCTTAATCACCCCTTGAAAATAAAATCACAAGACCGTAAACACCCTGTATAGTATGATAAAGTCATGTGCCTGACCACATAAGATTTTTTAAATTATTTTTATAAAGTAAATGTCACTGTGAGTAAAACCTTTCATATGGACCTAATTGATTTGAAATCCTTAGAAAGTTACAGCCGTTGGAAATATACTACTGGAATATACTGGAAACAAAATAAAGAAAATTAAAAATGCGAAAAAATGAAGAAAGAACCCAATTAATATCCATAACAACAATTAAAGTAAATAAATAACATTCAAAATAATAGAAATAAATTGAATAAACAAATTAAGAATTATGAAACGTTTGAGAGGTTTGTTTTTACAAGTATGTGTAAAAAGTTTCAGGTGGGCTTATTGGGGTTTTTAATTCCTACAGATTTTATTAGAGCCGGTTAAAATACATTTTACTAATATTTCAAGAGACTAATTTTTTTACAAATTAAGTAAACAAGCAAGGTCATATGAAACTTTTTAATTTTTACTCAGTACGATATTTAATAATTGGATTACCTACTGGGAGTTGCAGTTATCTATAGAATAGATCAGTCAAATAGATATTACCAAATTGTATTTGTAGAATTGTTTGTAGAAGCATTTCTTTTCGCTCTATTTGTCGACCAACTCTAAGGAAAAAACTTTTGTTGAGTTTTCTTTATCTATTTCTCCACTGCTAGCGCTGTGGTAGATTTGGTTTCTACTCTATTCTCTGCACTCTGTTAATACCTAATAAGTTCATAAGCAACTTTTGATTGGGGGAAATTCCTCCGGGAGCACCAAGGAGTTACACCGGTCCGCGTGTAGTTATGGCATTGACACGTTAAAAAATATCACGTAGGCGTATGTTTTTGTTTTTAAGTATGTACAAGGTTTTTCTGTGGTATTAGGTCACCGCCCACGCCTCTTCGCCGAATGTGCGAAGATGGTACTAAATCAAAGCGTTTAATCTAACCTACACAACGCGCAGCAGCTGTGATGATAACACCTTATCTGCGGCGGATCTGCCATACGTTATCAGGAATTTTATTCGGCAGTTATAACAGTTTAATTTGATTTTCTTCTCGTGGATATCGTTTGCTCTTGTTCATATTTTTGGGTATTCTCATTATTATCATAATTTTTCACTTGCAGCTACGAAGTGCGACTTTCCTTGTCAATGATTTTACCTTATCTGTGTCTATAAGTCTATATATCAAACGAATGCTACACATTTAATCTCAGTTTGCCTTTTGATTACTGAATTTTACAAGATATATGTGACCCGCTCGGAAGAAAGGGGTCTTACTGCTAAAATCAAGGTTTCGTGATAGACGCGATGAAAGAGTACAGCGTTGCTCGGCGTTCAGCCTGTTGTTTGAAGGTTCATAACTCTGAAACTACTTATCAAAAAGAAATGAAATAAAGTTTGTTATGTTCCTTAGTAACTCCGATATAAAGTGTATGAATTGCAAAATATTCGCTCTCTCGGTTTAAGCGTGAGCGCGAGAGAAGTGAAAAAAGGTACCCGGTTTATGCAGTTGTAATTCTTTGAAATTAGCACCCACTTTTCCGATTTTTTTTCTTGAAAACCGCTTACCCGAAAATATTGGAATTTCATGGGTTAAAATATAGAATCTCATCTACAGGTTGGCGTTTTTTAAATTTTACGTAATAAAGGGTGTAAACAAGTTTGCAAAAATCTGGCATTAAATTTATTCCTACGGCCAGAAAATGTTGATAGAGCAATTAATCTCATTTTGTTCAGTAAAGCATTTTAGTGTGAGAATAGTCTATGTATTGATTCAGTATTCCTATGTACAGCGAGCGGTTGTTAGTCAAGCCAAGCGCTGGCTGCTCACGTGTGCACCGGCTGTTTATTTTGGACAAATTATAAGATTTCAGCATACCTTAAAATCGATAATTTATTCATAAGACCTTTTCCTTCTAACGGCAAAAATCATGTTTTCGCGAAAGTATTTTCAGTATTAAGCCACGCCGCGTTGTGGCAATTTCGACAATTGTGGTAATAAACAGGGAAAGCTGTTGTTTCCAAAAGTTCTATTTTGAAAATCTACTATAGATTCACGTGGTGTAAGTCAATTCTACAATAATACGTTAAGTAATTATGGATGAGTTTGATGTAGATTCAATTTTTTACTCGCTAAAAAAACAACGATGATCTTTGGATAGTTGAATCTCCCAGTAGCGATGACGATAATATAGTAATGTACACTCGTTTCAAGATGAACCGCCAAAACAATCTACTTCCGGTCAAAGTGAGCAACTAGAAAAACTTATTTGTTGTCAAAGTCAACAACAAGATACAGCTAATAAATATCCAGGTGTATTCAGCTCGTACTACAAGAGCCAGACATCACCGACAGCTTACATCTTACTATTCCAATATGTCAGAAAATATTTTTCTTTTTACATTACCTAACACTGAAACGCTATATGAGCATTGCAGGTCATTTTGATCAGTTTGGATTAGTGCCACTTCGACCGTTAGTAACAAACCCTAAAAAGGCAGACGATTTCATAAAAATGCCACAGTAAGAGCTTCCCGAGAGAAGACGCTATCAAGGAAAGAAAATAGAAATGCAAGATTTATTGATAGTATAATAGTATATTATTCTATGAGCAAGTAATTGCCATTACTTGCGAATGGAATACTATACTTTTTCTACGACTATACAATAATTTTTTAAAATTAATTTAGTCCGTCTTGGGACTACGCGGCGGTGGCGCGGTGGTACATATAGGTATTCTGATGTATGACATTATGACCGCGGTGACATTATGTCGGTATTACAGATTTTTTTTCTAAAAGTGTCAAACATTGACAGCGAAGAAAAGATAACAAGGTATCTAACCTGCAAAATCACAGATAATTATTATCCCTTGTTGGTGCGCATTGGTGCGTATTGATGTATCAAATAAGTCACATTATTACACTTTTTGGGCGACTTAAATTTGTCGGCAAGCTCACCAAAATAAGCTATCAAAACATTTTCGGAAAATGAGCTTACATTTTTTCTGATTCGCCAATCCATAAACGCTTTGTAGTTTTTTTCGTATTTTGTCCTCGATTTTTCGTGCAATAAATTTAATGTGCGGATTTGCGCGGCTTGTATTACATCAGGTGGAGTACACATTCAGAATGCATTTTTTTGATAATTATGATTAACGAATTACAGTAATTACTGTACACTGTACGTATGTGGCGGTATGTGGTAGTGTATTTCGTTAAAATATCTGACAGATTAAAATTGTTTGTAGCGCTCGTCGTTTAGCGACGTTGTCAACGTCGCTAAGCAGTCTCCCTAAACACGTTGGAAATGAAAATCCGCGCTATGATTGGTTCTACAGCCGTGAGAAATGAAATATTGCCGTGAGAAATGAAACATTTCTCACGGCTCGCGGGGTATGAGGAACCAGGAATGAAATATTTGTCATGTGTGTGGGGAATAGTTAGTATTACTTATCATAAATTGCCATGATAAGAATGCATTCATCAATAGGAGTAGAAAAAAATATTTTCATTCTGTACTATTACAATAACCAATACTTTTTACATTACATCATTATTTTCACAACAATGTTATGGTCTTTCATTTCAAATGTATAAGAAGTTAATAAATAATAGCATAATTTATCGGATTTCAGTAATACTACTATATTATTTGACGAGCACATAACTAAGGATATAAATCGCGAGCCGTAGGCGAGCGTGTAAACGTGCGAGCGATGTTTTCTATTAGTTCGTATTTTTTATATTTTACTTGTTTTCGGTAAAAAAATATTTTGTCAGATTACTTTTTGAACAACTAATGAAAAAATATCATAATTTCTATTAGAAAACAAAAATAAGTTATTATCTTTATTTTGGTGTATTGCTTTTGATTTTCTAATATCAAATAGCTTAGAAATCGCCGGGAAAGCTTACTTGTTTTGCGAGTAAAATGCAAGCGCACTGATTCAAAAAGTAGTTCCGTTCATCGCCCCATAACTTCGTCAAATTTCATCCGATTGATCCCGGATAAATGACATGTTAAAGTATAAGATTCCAACATTCTGAATCTGCCAAAACCCCAAAATCGATAATTTAGCAGTAAGACCCCTTTCTTCGGAGCCGGTCACATATTCAGAACCCTGCTCCAATACTTAGGCACCGTCTCAAATGTCTCCTGCTAACACTGAGAATGTGAACTGTCTACGTGCGACTATTGATTGGACTATGCTATCGGACCTCCGGAAAAACAGGTAATCGGTACCTGTATTTTTCTGACAGTTTTGGTTTTGGTTGTTCTAAGGTTTTACAGTACTTTCTTATTTTCTCATTTCATTGTCCTACTCTTTACAAATATTACCAACGAGAGCAGGTGGGTAACCGAGGTAAATTTGACAAAATTTTAATCTATTGTTACATTGTAAGTTGCATGTTATGTTATGTTATACAGTGTGTCTCACGGGACGTTGGATTGTATGGGTACTTTTGTTATTATTAGAGATAGAAAGTCGGTTAAATGGACAAGTAGTGCATATTTATGTGATCTTTCATAATCTGTTCAGAAAACAGTTGCATTCCAAACGGTTCCCAAGCTATTTTGAAAAAACCAAAAGGTGTCATTTTTTAATTGTGGTCATAACTTCTTTATTTGTGATCCAATCAAAAAGGCGTTTTGACATTATAAAGGCACTTTTTCTCTCCAATTTGATTTTTTTCACCAATGAATTCGTCAGAAACAAACGAAATAGTGGCCAACCGATTAATCGGACCAAATTTTTATTATTATTATTATTTTTATATTTTTAACAAAAATTTAACTTCGGAGAGGTATCGGCAATATTGCTCTCTGAGGACGTGGAAGAAAGAATGGACGATAAACCGTTGGCCTTACGCTAAGGTATGAGGTTCTATAATGCCCGAATTGTGAAGAACTATTTAGATAAAAGACATAAACGCAGAGGAATTGCTACCTATTCAGAAGTATCGTGACCACCAAGATTACCGGATCTTGCCCCTTGTGATTTTTATCTATCGAGAGACTTAAATAACAAGGTGAATGATATTTATAATTTTGGAAACGTTGGGGAGTTACGTGACACCGTCATCGCCGCTTTTAATTCGATTGACAGAAGAACCCTCGGTAAGGTCACCGTATTACGGAATGCTGTGAAAAATGCCTCAACGAAAATTGCGAGATTTTTGAAAACGTTATTTAGTTTGTTAAAATGTTACTTTTTTATGTTATGTAGTTAGTACAAATAAATATTCCAAATTTTACTGTAACTTGACTATGAGCACATAAATACTGTATCACTCAAATGAAAACATGGCACCATGCGATTTTCAGATATTAAAAAAAAACTTTAATTTTGTCGGCTTATTGTGTCCTAAATATGGCATGTGGCATACCAAATTACTCAGAAAAAAATCGGAATCTAAACATGTATAAAACCAATATGGCGTCCATAAGAAAAACAAAAGTTTCGTTTGTTTCTGACGAATTCATTGGCGAAAAAAATTTTAAACTGACATAATCAAATTGTAGACAAAAAAGTGCCTTTATAATGTCAAAATGCTGTTTTGATGGGATCACAAATAAAGAAGTTATGAGCATAATTAAAAAAAATATTTTTTTTTGTTTTTCAAAATAACTTGGAGACCATTTGGAATTCAACTGCTTTCTGAACAGATTATGAAAGAGCACATAATCATGCACTACTTTGCCCATTTAAACGACTTCATATCTTTAATAATAACAAAAGTACCCATTCAATCCAACGTCCCGTGAGACACTGTTTATTCAATTTCACATATTTTTTCCTTCAAAATTAAATTTTTAAACGTGAACGAATCCGTAGTTAATTGTCCTACAACGTTTCCAATATCAGGCACAGGAAGTAAGAGTTATTTTAGGCATTTGTATAAAGTATAACGATTTCTTAGTAAATCCACAATTCTTAAAAACACTAATGTGGGATATTCGAAGTACTATCCGTAAAACCTGATGAGACAAGAAGTCTTAATAATTGTTTTTTTTTTGTTATATTGTAATCAGTAATACTGTTGTCGAACAATTGTGATCAGAATATTACATAAAAACTGGTTTGTATGAACTACATTGCCGTATATAAAAGTGCTGTATATATTAGTATGTATAAAACATGTTATAAAATGTTAGATTGTGCATTTTTTTAGCAGTTGTTGCTATTTAAATGTAAATTGTCCAGTTCCTACGTATTTTACCGACACAAGTGACACAAGGAGACTTATTGGAAAATTATCTTTTTATTATATTTTAATCATAAAAATTGATTTATTTCCCTTTGAGGTGATAAGCCAAGTATACTGTAGAGTCAAATAATTATTATTTAAACAAATAACAGACAATTAACATAGGAAGCGCTGCGGCAATGATATTATGTGTGCAACTCTTCTTTAGTTTGGACGTTTCTAACGATGTTTCATTTCTTCTTTCCAGTTCAATATGTCATCAGATGAAGGTGCCCATGGCATACCTCCATCACATACCTCTACGGTAGACCCCACTATGGGAACAGTACAGCCAAAATCTCAAGAATCGTCGGATCCAGTCTCTCTCGAAGTCCCATCGCTAGAGGAGAAATCTGATGACGTTCCTACAGACCAAACCACCACCCGTAAGGAGGACGATGCCGGAGAAGACTCGGCAACCGAAAGTTTACCACCTCCACAAGAAGAGCTGATAGAAGAACAGCACGACAGGTCGGATGGTTCCGACTCCGGCTTAGGTTCGGAGATGTGCGACGATCGAACAATTGCCGCAACTACTGTCGTATCCTCAACCCTGGACAACGAGACGTCATTCTTAGATCGAATCAACGGCGCACCTCAAACTTCAAAGGTCCAGGAGGCGTCGACCAGTTTCAAGGTCAACGAGGATGACAAGACCATCGCGAAGGACATCGGTGCCATATTGGATGAAGCGCAGAAAACACCACTAAAGAGCAGCCTCAAACGAAAACTCTCCACGGACATGGAGGAGTCCTCACCGAAACGGAAGAAAAAGAAAGGGATCACGTTCGATAGCGTAACCGTGTATTACTTTCCAAGGGCTCAAGGATTCACTTGTGTGCCATCGCAAGGCGGCTCAACCTTGGGGATGGAACCCCAGCACACCCACGCCCGTAAGTTTTCGATCACAGACCACGCCTTGGAGCAACGGCGGGTGCATCGCCAGTTCCTGCAGCAGCTGAGGACTGATAGGAATGTCAACGGTGCTGCCACGCATTCGTCGAGTGATGACAGTGATAGTGAGGAGGAAGCTAGTGACATTTCCGAGGCGGAAAATGACATGGACACTTATTATTTCCTGCAACCAGTTCCGACCAGGCAAAGACGGGCATTGCTGAGGGCGTCTGGCGTGCGTAAGATAGACGTTCTGGAAAAAGACGAGTGCCGGGACATTCGTTCCTCGAGAGAGTTCTGCGGATGCGGCTGCAAGGTGTACTGTGATCCGGACACTTGCTCCTGCAGCCAGGCTGGAATAAAGTGCCAAGTGGACCGTTTGAATTTCCCGTGCGGTTGCTCCCGCGACACCTGCGGCAACTCGAGCGGAAGGATAGAGTTTAACCCCGTGCGGGTACGAACCCACTTCATTCACACTCTCATGCGCCTGGAATTGGAGAAGAAACAGAACGCCGAAGAAGAGGCTCTAAAAAACGAGAAGAACCACCACCGTCGGTTGGCGCCCAACCAGCAGCCGCAAGGAAGCTGGATGGAAAACGAACGTCTTACAGGCTTAGATCACAAAGACTTAAACGCTAGACCGGCTGGTGGTGGGAAATACAATAGTTCTCTGTTACGAGACGTCAATTTGAGTTCCCACGTGGAGGTGGAATCGTGCGTCCACGATGGTAGCTTTACGAATCTCCATTATGGTGCCCCGGGTGAAGGTCCAGGGGGCGGGGGACCACCAAATTTTTCCAATCTGCCAGCCCGCGAAGACTCTCTAGATCTATACACGTTCCGGGAGGACTGTTACCAGGAGGACTGCACGCGGATAGAACGCAAAACGAACAACCAGTTCTTACCAGCGCAAAACTTCCACTTTCCTGAAGCTAGAATGCCAGATGTAAATTTCCCTTCGAATTACGAGAACCAATACGCACACCCGTACCAAACTGGGTTTCATGAATTCCCACAGTACAATCCGTACAATACCAATATGTACGAGACCAATAGTTTTCAAACGAATAACTACGACCAATTCGCGCAGCAACATAGTAACGGCGATAGTTTTACTTGTGGAGATAAGGGCGGTAACCAGTATACGAATCTGAATCCTGTTAATGCTGGTACCAAGTTGGAATCATTCTCGGATTTGCTGCATGGACGTTACGGTTACGGTTACGATGACGAAACGCCGTTCATTAACCCAGCGCAAGAAACCACCGCCGAAAACATCGCGTCTGTCAACGCGGAGCATCTAAAGAACGAAGAACCCGTCGTAGCGGCCACCACCGAGGACTGCGACGAGAACTTCGGGGAGATAATCAAGAAGACCATGGTGGAGACAGTGTCGGCTTAAGAAATGCTAAGATTCAATATTTAAATACATTAATTATTCATAAACATTATTAATAATAATTATTATTACTACGTTCCAATACTTGTAAAAGATTTATATAAAAAAGTGTAGAGAATGAATAGGTAAAAAAATGTTTTAATAAATGTTGTGAAAAACCATTTTATTAAGCGATCTGTTTGTTTTACTTGTAACTTTTATGGATATTCTCTACTAATCGAAAAATTTGCAACAAAAAATAATGGTTAGCTTGCAAAAGGTCGGGCGATTATATTCATGTTGGCCCCATAATGAAAACCCTCAATTAGTCTTGAGCAAAATGGACAAATAGTTTTTTTACTACCTTCTCGTGCCTGATGCATTTTACAGCAATTACTAACGTTGTAGCTATAGTAAAATTTCATACCCTTGTAGGTACATTGACCTGTTTTTTGGCAGATAGTTCACGAGTTAAGGCAAGTCCAATCAATAGAGATAAAATACCGACTGAAACATAAGTGGGGAAAGTTTCTACTAACTTAACTCGTAAACTATTAATCTCTAACATATGTTTTAAGCAAAATTGTTTGTTAAGGAATGAGGACGACCCCGGTCTGTCCAACCTCTTGCCACTCAATATAAACTACCTGGACCAGTAGTCAAATTGACCTCTAGCGTCTAACCAGCAGGTGTAATAAAAGATCTTGCTGATGTATGGCTGCTGGTATGCCACACACCATACCCTATTTGCTCACGCATTGTGTAGCTAGCCGGTACACAATGTCGGTTCTGTTTATTCAAAAGAGTTTGTTGTTGTTTCGGTTACGAAAAAACTGAATATTAACGGTAGTCGGTAAGTAATCTATCTTGTAAAAAGCATAGTAACAACTTTACAGTAAACGTTTTTCTAGTTATTAATCCAAAGCCTATTATTCCCTCAACGTGCGTGACGAACAAAAAGAACTAAATTGTTTAAATAAATATACTGACTGCAGTACAAATTTTAGTAGTAGGAGCAATTTAAGAAAACATGTAAAAAGTTCCATGAACATAAAATAAACATGTCGGCTTCTCGAATTTATAAAGACTGCAAAGTTGAAGTTTTCTTGTGACAATTGCGACAAGAATTTTAATGATAAACGTTTACCATATCTTAAAGGCACACAACGGAGAAAGGTCGAGAACTACCCAACATAAAAGAAAATCCCGATATGCATCTATCAATGTAATTCTAAGAAAGTAAAGATAACGCACTTTAAAGATACAAATCAAATGGTAATTCGGCATAATGACTTGGATTTTTTCTTACGTTGGTGATTTCCTGCATAAGAAGAATAATTTGGATATTGATACGAATGCCAGATTTGTGAATACATGGACATCTAATAACCTTACTACATGTAAGTACGTAGGCTTTCACGGCCAGAATCATTTAGAAAATAAACTGCTTCCGGGTTATGCCGTGTGTCAAGATTTGTTAATGCTGACGTTTCGCGAGCCATGTTGCTCGCTTCTTCAAAGCTAATTGAATACTGCAGTATTCAATTGGCGTGGGTTGGCTCACGAGTCCAGAGTGAGCATAAGAGGTTTTCACAAAGTACCCAGTGTGGCCTAGGTGCTTTTAGAGTTCCCAAATACTAGTTCCTAGATACATACGATCCAGGAACAATCGATTTACTTAAATATTTTACAGATAATTAAATCAGAAACCAGCAAAAAAGTAAAATTTGTATCCACCAATACAGCTGTTCATGTATGGACTCGTCAATAAAATTTAACATTTCGAAATGACAAGGAGGTTCCAAATGAAGAACAATGAAATATTGGTAAGTTAGGTACTTTTACATCTAAAATCTGTTGATGTAAAAAAATGATATTGTTTATGTTTAAAAATACGTTAATAATGAATGAAATGTAGGTATAATTGTTTTGAATATCGCACTTAAAAAATAACAAAACAAATAATAGAACTAATTATAAGGACACACTTCTTCAGATGGTGGCGGTTATTTTTATGTGTAAAAATGTAGTATGTGTCCTTCTGTAGTATTTGTACCTTGACTAATAGATTGTGGCGGTATTTACGCATGGTGTTCTAATATGCATTTTTATTATCACTTTCTAAATGTTCTACTATTAGATATTATACTTTTTATTTTAAATTTTAGCTGCAGCAGAATATCGCTGTGAACATGAGTGAGAGTGCATCGTTACAGAGCTGTCTAAAAGGACCCAAAATCTTCTCAAAAGAAAAAACCAAAATAAGGAACAGATTTTTACAACACCAAGACAGTATCAAATCGCTAACTAAAGGGGGAGTTGCTAGAAATGTAATGGCTCCACTATTCCTCACCTTGACCGCTTTGGAAAAAAGCAATATCCAGTTTTCCTAGTACTTCCAAGGCAACTGTTCCCCACAACGAAAAAATGTCCGTTCAAAAGAAGCTATGACCAACCAGGACAGAGAAGAAAAGCAAACATTTTATTACAAAGCGTAGAAGAAACGCTAAAGTTGCCAACCACAGTTTTGACGTAATGATGTTAATGTAGCTAAAAAGGATAGTAAGGATAGTACTAAACGTATCCCATGAGGTATGTTTTATACTATGTTTTGTTATTAAATGATGTTGTTATAGTAAAAAAAATATTTTTATAAATTATGTATTTTCTATAAATTATGTTTATAATAGCTTTGTTTAATTTAATTTATGTTGGCAATAGTTATTATGTATTTGGTTCATCCCAAACAAAAGAAAAATTCCTGAAAGCAATTTGTGTGTATTTTAATAAAGCTTTGAATCAAGCTTTCTCGATATTGGTGATGAAGGTTTCCACCGATTCCATATTCATATGTAAATAAAACAGCTCTTGAAGTTAATATGGAAGGTATTGCTTACTCGAATAACTGTCGCATAAATATTCGAGTGATTCCATATTAATTCAAAAGCTGTTTTAAACTTTCGGGAATCTACTTAATCTTACAAATGTGCACAAAAAAAAGAAGATTTTACATGTTTTCTTAACCTGTATAAAAAAAGCTGTAAAATTTGTTTCGCATTTATTACATTTATTTGAACGATATATGTATGTATTTCTTTTTGTTCATCACCCATGTTGAGGGAATAATAATAGGCTTGGGATTAGTAAATAGAAGTACTTTTACGGTAACGCCGGTCCTGATCCTTTAAAAAGTCCACCCAGTTTATATCATATTCAATAACCGTCAGAAGAAATGGGTCTCCGCGCGCCATACCGAGGCGAGTTTTTGTTCTTCGGAACAACATATGATTTTTATCACAGTTTATTTGAACAGATTGTGGTGAGTTGAGAAAGGGAGGTTGGACGGGAGGGGAGAGAGGGAAATGGATCAGCACACGATGGGGAGTCATACGGTATAGGGGTCCTGGGGCTGCGGTCAACTCTTCGCTAGAACTTGAACAGAGAGACAGACCACGTTACCTCTTCATTTATGAGAACATTGATGATGATATTTTCTTACTCTTCTGAATAAGTATCATCCGTAGATACTAACTTTTATAATAAATTTCAAAAAAAATGGCTTTAATGAGGTTATTTTTCAATTGTCGCAATGCACCCCACCCCTGTCCAAATGTACCCCATGGTGGGGAACAATTGGACAAGTGCACACCTGTAGAAAAATCAATATTTCCTGAACCCAAACTCTCATATTGGTCATTTCGTATTAAGACTTTGGAGATAACATCCCCTACATCATAAATTCATATTTGGCATCTTAAGGGCGTAAAATCAGCGTTTAGTAGTGTACGGATCAACTATCTTTTTTATTTTGCAATTCTTCCTCAAAGCCAATGAAAATGCCATCACAGTCTATAGTGGATGACATTGGGCAATGCTTCAGAGGCTATGATTTAGCCGCCGCCATCATATCCACAAGGAGTGGTCTAGATCAATCACCTACATGTCAAGATGTTGGCAAATTGGATAGACGGAGTTGAGCTCGCTACTGACCAACCTTGACCACAAACATTATAATGTATGGGACTGCCTAATAATCTAGACAAGCACTTGTAAACTTGTAACACAATGTTTTATGAGTAAGTGAATGGCAAGAAAAGAATTTTCATTTTGCTGGGCAAGCATGAATTTTTAACTATTAAAGTCCACGTCGTACCAGAAAAATAATTATTTAGCCAACGCCCAACAGGTAGTTATATTAAAAATAAATGCAATTCTTGGAGTCATAAACATTCGAAAAGAATGATTCTTTGCTGCTTTTGCTGTCTAGTGAACTTTTTTGTTGGGTAGAATGGTAGTACAGTAGGAACTAGGAGCACTACTACCCGTCGGTATTACGCTTACCTTACGGTGAGTCATTTATTGCAGTTTATTGCGAAAATTATATGTGGAGTGCCTACCATAGTTGAACATATAATAGTGCGTTTATTCCTTCACTCTACATTTCATAAAAATCAGCGTTAAAAATTGAATCACAAAAAGTCCCGCCAAAACGATACTTTCTATTGTGTGACGTCACCCGATAGTAGATGTCAAATCGGCCCATATGGCCTGTCAGCATCGGCATCGTCGCCGTTTGGTAAATGTGTTGTATGATGTGTTGTTTTCACAATTTCTACATAAAAATGGGTTATAAATGGTGTATAAAGCCACAACGCAGAAAACGTCAAGAAAAACTTCGGATAAACTATTTGTAGCTGTTCCGCAAGATTTGAAACTGCGAAAAAAGTGGTTGGCTCGTAGAAATCCAAATGAAATAAATAGCGGCCAATACAAGTGTTTTTGTTTACTTCGGCATAAGTAAAACTGACTAGAATAAGTTATCTATCGTATTTTCGAACCAGGTATTATCTGATCTGACAGCTTAAGGTTAGGGCTATCCTAAGCTACAAAGTTATGCTTACATGGCACTTTGGTGCTATTAAATTCAAACGGGAGAAGCATAAGAGCGCGTTCGGATAATCGGGTAGGGTACGGTGAGAGTGACGCGCTGCATAATAGGCGGACTAACGTCATACGGCGTTTATCTGCATATAAGAGAGACACAGCCGACCCAGGTTATCAAAGCATTGCTCTCCCCATACCCTACCCTAACAAACCGAACGCGTTCTGAGCGTACTAACGAATGACGTCACTGGAGACTGAGCCAATTACAGAGCGTTTTCAATCATGTGATAAGACGTGAATAAAACTCAATTTTAATTTTGGTTTTTAATAGAAATAAAGCATTTTTTTTTGAAAAGTAATAACAAACAGTTTTCTTAAACTGTAATCTATTAGGACGACTATAATACAAGCCATATTTTTAATACAGTCAAATAGGTACCGTATTGTAATGCGAATTATTTCCTGAATTTTTGTGTTAAATCAGTTATAACATTTGCAACCATTCGTATTATGAATGGCACCGTAATCGAGATAACTCGATTATTTCAATAATCGATTACATATACCTATCACTCGAATGCGCCCATCACAAGTCTCTATAGTGCGAACCTCCCATTTAGTAGACATCACAAGTTGACGTTTGGGTCGCTCTCACAAGAATTGTGTAATTGAATTATAAAAGATTAGCTAAACTCATTTATCACAAAGACTAGAAACATTTTAGCATGATCAATTCATATCCGATTGAATTATGATACACCATTTTATTCTTATAAAACAATCTTATCTATATGTGATCAGCATCGCGATAATAATAGACATATTAGTGCAATATAAAAAACATATTTATAAAGAGAGCAAATTTGTAATCGACTCAAAATTTATATCGGTACTAGCCTGTGTACCGTTTCGGTAATGCATCAAGTCGCATCATTTAAACTGTTTATTTAAAATGTTCTCTCCATTAACGGATGCGTTGAAAGTAATGCGAGTTGTGCTAGCAACAGAGGCACAACAAAAAAGACAAATATTGGAGAAAACGGTAAGTAAACGTATGAATAATTTTAAGCACATTGCCGGTCAGGAGGAGACTATTATTTATCCAAAAGTTGTTAAACACATTAGATTCGGAATAACAGACCCTAAAACTCCTATAAAAGAATGCTTAAATAAAGCACAATGATCTGGACTTTTGGCCACTTTTGCCACTGGTCAACTGGTCGCATACTTTCTACTACAACTGGAAGTCCCACTTTCTATCATTTTCAGAATATACGCTTCGAGACAATTAAATCAGGCTACGCAGAAGATTTACTTGTTGAAGATCATTCATTTGAAGACTACGTCCAATTGACAGCCAAGGGTAAAGTTGAGCATATCTACGAGGATTTAAAAAATGACGAACGACGACCTGATTTGATTATCGGGCTAGATACAATGGTATTGAATAATAACAAATTGCTGGGCAAGCCAAAAGATGAGTGCGAAGCTAGAGATATGCTAACAAAGTGATATTTTACGTAAAAAATACGACAGGTCCATATTAACTTTTAGTTTTTAGTTTGTCGTCTTCTGGAATTCCTAATGAAGTGCTCACAGGAGTTGCCATCTATTACAAAGGACACTATTCAACATTTGTTGAAACAACAAAAGTTTACATGGAAGGATTGAATGAGGCAGAGATACGGTCGTATGTCAAAACTGGAGAACCTTTGTAAGAACCTTGATAAACAATAATAGCATTTAATATTCTGCAAAGTTTATACGATTTTATTTTGATTTAATCTTCCAGGGATAAAGCTGGAGGATACGCTATACAAGGATTGGCGGCATCTTTTATCAAGAAAATTGATGGCGATTACTACAATGTCATGGGTATGCCTCTGTGCAGATTAACTACGGAGTTGAAGAAAATTGTACTACAACACTCTTAAAAATATCGACAAATTGTTGTCAATATTACTGTTGCATTCGCAGCTACCGTAGCTGTGTTCGATTGCTGCCGCAATCTGTTGAAATGAATCGGATTTCGATCCTTTTGATCGCAAATTTGCAATACTTGCTTCCTATTGGTGGAATCAGTTTGAGCCAGACGTCAAACGAGCAATCGAACGGCACTTTAGCCAAATGATTGCGAATCAGATTGAACAGAACTACTGATCACGGCCAGCAATCGAACACAAGTAATGTCGTTTTTAAGGTGAGTCTCTTTGAAGCGGAATAAAGCTGCCGATAGGCAACCAACGATACAAAATCTGAAATGTCAAGATGTCCACTGCATTGTTGGTTGTCTATACGGCAATTATTTCTGTAGCAAAATTTCAAACTGAAACATAGGCTATGTTTTGCGTCCAAACAGGATCCCGGTAATTTGTTTTTGGTTAATGCGTATCTTCTAAAATAAATTATGGGCTCAGATTTTGGACTGCAATGCTACCTAGCTCTCTGTTGTCAAATGGCTCATCTATGCACTCAACTATTTTTACACTGTTTAATTGTAGATAGAGTATATTATTTGTACTATTTTAAAATAAATAATAATTATTTCATACTCTCCCAGTGCACCTTATTCCTATTACCTGGTGATGCCATGTCCCATCTCACACTTGTGTAACTTGTGCAGCCTACCTACTAGCGGTTATGCAGCTCCTAATAATATATTCATATATGCATTATAATAATTTGTGTTTTAAACACTACAAAAATTATAGCAAGCGATCAATCTAATCTGATAGTAAAATGACCCAATCCAGCGATATTCCGAAGACATAACACATACATAACCTCACTACCATCAACAGAAGATTGTTTTTAAAATGTTCTCCCCTTTAACAGATGTTCTCAAGAACATGCGAATTATTTTAGCAACCGGATCCAAGCAACGGGCAGAAATATTAGCAAAAACGGTAATACATATACATTTTATATAAGATAAATATTTAAATAGATACTTTCAGTCTATACAATTTGAAGTGAAAACATCAAATTTTGAAGAGAACATTGATGCATCGAAACATTCCTTTGAAGACTACGTTCAATTGACTGCGTTGGGTAAAGTTGAGAAGATATACGAAGAGTTAAAATGTGACCAAAGGCCACCGGATTTAATTATCGGGCTAGATACCATGGTTGTGTGCGATAATAAAATGTACGGCAAGCCAAAAGATAGCAACGCAGCTATAGAAATTATCAGAAAGTAAGATCTTACGATATAATCTATTACGTAAATGTTTAAACTTGTCGTTTCATCTTAGATTAACATCTTCTGAACATCCGCATGTAATACTTACTGGCGTTGTTGTTTGCCACAAAGGAAAATATACAAAATTTGTGGAGTCCACAAATGTTTATATGGAGCCATTAACTGATGACGAGATTTTAGCGTATGTTGCAACTGGAGAACCAATGTAAGATTGACATGATTTCAAGATTGAAATTATGATACTGACCGACAAAATTTATTAAATAGGTAGTTTTTATTTTTAATGTTTTTAGCGGTAAAGCAGGCGCATATGCAATACAAGGACTGGCAGCGTCCTTCGTAAAACGAATTGAAGGTGATTACAACAATGTGATAGGGTTGCCTTTATGTAGGTTGACTACAGAATTCAAGAAAATTTTATTATGTAAATAATGGATTATATACCTTGTCATAATTATTTTTAGGACAATAAAATATGGAATTGTATGAATATTTTGCTTTATTCCTAAAGTGCTAGAGAAAAGTAAACAAACTTGTTGTTTAGAACCACTATTTTGAATATCTTTTAGTGTTAAAAGTAAAAAAGGTAATAAAATTTAAATTTAAAAAATTTTGATCTGAATTTTTCATTATACATAATTAATATCAGGTAATTAATTTTTATCCTAGACTTAGAACAAAGATAGTTGTGTCAATTAAATAGAAAATGGACACAAAAGATTGGGCTACTTACTTGATGTCTGCATTCCGTGGTTGCAGATTACGCAAAAGGTTGCAAGTACATTTCAAATATCCCAATCTAGGATAGTGTCGGTAAATTTGCTGACAGCGCCTATAATTTCATTTGTAAAAAGGGCATCAACTATTCTTACGTTTAAAATAACCATAGCCTTCAGGAGCTGTAAATAACGACTTCTTCTTCATACAATATTATTATGAACTACTAAACGGTATAACTAATCCAGGTGATGAGATGATGTTCATTGAAAGAAATTCGCTTTGTTTGCTTTGCGGGTATGCTTAGTTAATCTCCGCCCCCAACCGTAAGTTACTTATTATAATTGTTCTAATTTGAATTGTCTCTGTTTGCGCTATTGTCTGTCAATTAATTGAATCATGTTAGTATAATTATTATCCATCTTTCTTCTTGTAATGCGTTATGCAATTGCCTTGTTTATTTTGTGAATATAGTGTAGTGGTTTGTTCTTCTGAATTTTGATATCACTGAACCTAGCCGTCGTAATTAGCGTACGTTTATAGAGAAGCATTTAGCGTCAAAATGTAATTATTTATAGTCTTCAAGGTTCAGCTTTCTCCAACAAAGTTTTGACAGAGAACCTGTAAACCAGCCCTTGTTGATAATCATTTAAAGATTAGTGCTTTCAGTCTATTTAAACCAGGACTGTGGAGTCGGAGTTCCGACAAATGTCAGAGGAGTCGGAGTCGGAGTCGGAAAAAATGTACCAACTCCGAGTCCAGGTTTAATTACTGTAGAAAAAAAACATGCGAGATGGACGTTGCCTCAGTAAACAAATAAAACCAAATATTCTATTAGGTCTTTTACAAAGTACCTACCTACATACATATGTAAATAATCAAATTACAAAACACACTTTCCAAACGAAAGTGAAAATGATTAACTAAAGTAATCGGTCAGAAATTTGAAAAAAAAAATTGAACAAAAGAGTTAAAATGACATTGAGAAGTAGACCCGTAGTTCAATGTAGTATCATTTATTCAGAAGTTATACCTGTGCCATAATTATGATTATTTTCAGCTTTCAAAATAATTAAGAACAAGCATCTTTGCAGGAGAATTAGTTGGAGCTATTCTGTCCCTCACAAAAATTTTATAAACGTATATTATACGTATATTATTAGAATGAATTTTATTTCGTGTTATACACTGTGTCTTATGTGTGCTTTTGTTATTATTGGAGATAGAAATTCGGTTAAATGGATAAAGTCGTGACGATTTGTATGTTCTCTAATGAGAAAACAGTTTAATACTGATGTTTTGAATCAACAAAGAAATTACATTTTATAAATAACGTTTTTATTTGTGGTCTGTTTATTTGTGTTTTTACATAACTTTTCTATTTGTGGTCCGATCAAAACGTTTTTACTTTATCATACGTAGTATCAAGGGCGTAGCCAGGGGGGGGCACCTGCCCCCCCCTGGCGCCCAAAATAAAAATGCACAAAATTGTATTAGGTACATAATAAATTTACAATGCCACATAACATGTACTGTAAAAGCCAGTTGTGCTTATTTTATGAGAAAATGTAATTTAATAAATTACCGTCGAGTATGCAACTCAAATACCAGTACCTACCTCCAAATCTCAATACAGGTTATTGTTATATAAGTTGATTTATTGGGAATTAATAGAGGAATTGTTTATGCAACCGACAAGTAAGTTGAAGTAAAAATTTTAGATGGCTTTATTACAAAGACCTTAACCTTATATAATAATATAATGTTATTTGTAATAAAGCAATCTAAAATTATATCTTCAATTTACTTGTCGGTTTGGCAACCAAAACCACATATCTACTTTGTATATTACTGGAGTCTGTGTGATGTGTAGTTATTGAACACGATTATAAAGCAGTGTTTTTTTTTTGCAATGGATATAAGAAACTATTTTACTAAGTATTAATTATTATTTGGAAACCAGTGTTATATCGTTGTATGATTGGGTGATTAGGATTACTGGTCCTAAAGAGTATTTCAGTTATAGGATTACGTGATTACAGTGTTATCACTGTATCCGTAACACTGTAATCACGTAATTATTGCAGTTTAAGTGCATATAGCTAAATATTACTTTAGATTAGACTAATTTTGTTGAGTTTCGAGTTTGGTCTCGTTTGGCAAATGTCAACCCGTTTACCTATAGTTTGTCTTTTACGCAATAGATGGCGCTATGGCGGTTCTGCATTAATTCGCTCTTCACAAATATCTTGGAAATTATGATATATTAGTATTACTGTTCTTGTACACTTATATGTACATTTTGATACATTTGATACATGTCCTCCTAGAATATTTGTTTCGGTAGCATGCTCAGCGTTCATCGCAACATTGCAAATGAAGACCAAGAGCAATTCAAAGAATCTGTCCTGCAGAAGTTTTCCGAAAACAAGCGGAAACTTAACATTACGTAATATTTTATTAGCATATTTCATATTATGTATATACCTCATATATATATATTTTTATAAACAAAAAGATATGCGATAAGAAATATTTATTTACTTAAATTTTGGTATTTTTCTGACCCCTTGCCCCCCCCTGAAAAAACTTCTGGCTACGCCCTTGCGTAGTATGTAAAGTATTGTAATCGTGCCGACAAACATTTTTGAGATTTTAGTGGAAATATGTCCATAAATAAATATGTACATTATATTACATCAATTTTATGTACAAAATGGAATATGCTCCTATTTTACACAAGTATTATTTATGCTATAACCGGTAGGTTGGTCATTTTGAGTGTTATACTATTCGTTGTTCTTTATAAATACTCCAAAATACTTGTGTTGTTTAATTATCCCCATTCGCAGTCTTAAAAATAACTAAAACAAATAAATCTGACCTTTTCTATCCATCGTTGATGCCTATCTTGATTTCCATTGCACAATAATTCTGTCCACGCCTAATTAAGAAACATAACTCCACATAAGTACGTATGCGACAAAGTCATAAACATAACCAAAACAAACCTACTTCTGTACAGCTACGCAGTCCCGCATGATAGTTTCCAGAAAATCGCAGAAATGCACTTGAAAGTCCGACACACTATCACTAATCAGTCACATTGTTCCTACTTTCACCGATATTTCGCGTTTGATTTAGATCATATATAAACAAATTATCGGACTGTTGGTTGAGATTAACAGTAACTAAGCCATAGCCGCAATATTCTGGTTCGTATTTGCGTTTTGAAACCGTTTTTTCACATCGTGTCCGCGCTCGGTCAGGAATGCCGCCCCACCACGCATCTGTAATTGCGAGTACCACGGACCACCATTTTTTCTCTGTTTTGGAGTGAAAGCGCGTTCCCAAAATTGTTTCCTTGTCTAACGTTACGTATATTTTTGTTTGTGGACTGTTCTCCATATCAATTTAGGTTTTAAATATCATCCCTCGACAATTTATTGAATAAATTCCAACGAATATTAACGACTTTCAATTGTACATTAGTTATTTGATATTGGAAATTTTTATTGCATGCTCGCTGAACACGAGTACAGGATTTTTGTATTTTTGTATTTTTGGTTGTACTTTTTCTTATACGTTCATTATCTTTGTCAAGAAAAAAATCCCTCATGCTATACGACTATTTATTATTTTTGTTCAAAAGGGTCCAAAGGAACTGAGGATTTCCTCTTAGCATTTTTCAACGATTTTGCAAATGAGCCACCATTTCTGTAATTTCGTCAAAGTAATTAAATAATATATTCAAGTAGAGGAATTTTTGTATAATTTATGTCTGACATTTTTTTTGTAAAATAATAGTTTAGCTGTATGAGCGAATTCTATTTGATCGAGATCGGTCTTGTCTGCATTAATATAAAACTAGTAGCCAGGATTTGACAGATATTTTCATTCTAATGACAGTAGGTTGTGTCAAACGCTGATGTTTTGACAATACCTACTGTCAATGGTATCAAAATATCTGTCAAATCCTGGCTAACTAGGTTTATTTTAATGCAGATACGACCAATCTCGATCAAATAGAATCTCATTTACTATTAATTTTATATATATATTTAAACTGATATTCTCGACCCTAATATATATAATTATTGTAATTCTTGGGAAAAGGGGTCACTTCAAGAAGTTACTCAATTGTTTCTACTTCAATATGAAGTACAATATATATTGAAGTAGAAACAATTGAGTAACTTCTTGCAATGACCCCTTTTTCCAAGAATTATATATATATATATATAGTATGATAAAGTCATGTGCCTGGCCACATCAGATTTCTTTTTGATATCTTATAGGTCGTTTTTATTTACATTTAGATTGTCAGTTTAAATATTTTTGCCAACAAATTCGCTGGAAACAAATAAAACTTCTGTTTTTCCTATGGGTTCAGCATTTGTTTGTTAGTAATTTGATATGCACAAGTTTATGCAATGTTTAATACAATCAAAATACTCGAAGAGAAATTTAATTTATTAAAATTGTTTGTTTCTTTTTTTCCTGGTAGTATCTTTGTTTTCATAGCAAATTTAATATTGCTCGGTTGTATTATTCTATGTCGAATTTGTGATTATTTACATGTAAGAGTTTTATTACACAGAATTATTTGAAAATATGTTTCTATGCAATTTTTCTGGAGTCGGAGTCGGAGTCGGACTACGAAAAATATCTGGAGTCGGAGTCGAGAATTGTTTTACCGACTCCGCAGCCCTGATTTAAACGCTACCGTATTAGAGAGATATTTACAATTCGCTAAAACGAACGAAAGTAGCCCCCTCGTGGTAAAAAAGTGAGTTACTCTAAACGGGATACGGTGTGGCCAGTACTTGGTAAACTATAGTGCAGTTGCAAACCTATTATTGAACGAAAACATGTAAAAGGCAATGAAAAGAAGCAATAAGAGTAACAACTATTGTTGTGTTCCTCAGTGTAGTTCATTTTACAGTGAGGCATGGTCATTCGGCAAATTTTGAGGTGAAACACTGCAATTATGTTTTCGCCAACATAACCGCAACCATTTACATTACCATTATTATTAAGAACAATACCATCTTGTAGCCTTCCAAAATCGTCTAATTTAAGTCATATCGTACTGGTATATGTATAGAGAACACCAGGATTTTATCCCGTTTAGAGCGGCCATAACTATATTTTGCAGCGCCATCTACATTTGCTCGTTCAGGCGGGATATAGGAAAACTTGCAAATGGCGGTTACCCACGCCACGCCAACCAGTAGCGCACTTCGTGCACGTGTACACTGGTATACGAAGGAGGAAGTTGCCCAGTGCCCTTATCACGGTTGGTAGCGCACGTTGAAGAAAGCTCTGTATAACATTGCCAAATTTCCCCATAATATCTTTGTTAAGCACAGATACATTTAACTGTCATAAACTTTGGACAGAGGGACCAGCGGTGGGACTCTGTGCACTGTCGCTTTCATGCGATATATCGCTTTCTACCTTGGTGGCACTCTGTGCATATTTCGACTATCGTCTTGGTTACCCCTTCTACTACCCAAACATCGCCTAGACGCGACAGCTAGGGAAGTGTCGCCAAAGAGAGAGACATATATCGCTTTTGGTTGGAGAAAGATAGAAACCACGGGCATTGCTTTGCATTCTTAATACATTGACACTGACATTCATATAATAAGGGTTAATCAGTGTCATTAGGTTTTTGTCTGGACAAATGTTCGAAATTAGTTTGGCAATCGTTTTTGTATATTCATATAAACATGGTTTAACAAAATTATTTGGTTAGTTATACATAGGTGGATTCTAGAACAAAAATAACAGAAAAATAAGCTTCGGTAAGGCAACTGCCAACACGAAAAAAAACTACCTCCTGTCACTGTCAATACAAAACGTGCAGTATATGCAACCTTGAAATCTTAAAATCACCAAACATTTGCACCAATAACCCAAAAATTACTAAATATTTCCGAAGGCACCCGAGAGCTTGACGATGCTGTCACGGAGTACCAATTATGGTGACTGTCGCCGGAGATGATCGGTTGCGATAGTAGAAAGCGATATGTTGATATCGACAATGCACAGAGTCCCACCGCAGGTACAAAACTGTAAAAACGATAAAACATTAAAAGAACGATAAAATACTGATAAATTTCGTAAATGTAGAGTTGAAAGCCTGAATGTAGGATTCAGATCACGGACTTGTAATTGTTGAACTGTCCTACAGAAAGATAGCAATCTGTTGGCAGTGCTACTTAATGCATGTATCTTAACAAATTCAAGCAAGTTCACAGTGACAACAGTTCTCTAATGTAAAATTTATTTTACACGACGTATGAAAACCAACATACATAATACAGCAGGGAAAACATAATTTTGCACAAAACTGACCGTTTACTCGGCAACTTGCCATTTGGGCCAATATAAAGATTTAAAGAATATACAAAACGTAAATATCAGATATCGGCATCCAAGGGTTGTACGTCCATAACTTCATCGCCATAGTTCAAGTTCTCCCAAACTTCGTTTACGATTTGTCTGGGATTCTGCAGCTCCTGGAAATACTTGATGATGTCGCGCAGCTTGAACTTCTGCGTTAAGTTCGCGTTGCCTATAGTTGCAGTGTCGTGCACCTCATAATCCCTTAGGGCTGCGAAGAGGGCCTTCATCTGTTTCGCGGTCATCGGGCCGATATAATTCAACTTCTTCATTATATTGCCGCGGCGCTTGTCCTTGGATATGAGGCGGAAGAACTTGCGCGACATAAACCTATAAACACTTCGGTAGGTTCAGAAGCGTATTAACTTACGATACTTACGCTGGGACAATCTCCCAGCTTGTCCCAGCGTGACTGTATGGAATAGACCAATCACAAAGCTGTATTCAGAGCACGGCATCGAATGGGGTCACGTGATTGGTCTATTTCATGCAGGCGCACAGGGACGCTGGGATACTGACATAATCAGCGACCAATAATATATATCCGGTCAATTACTATGCGATATGACGGTGAATAACAAGTCTTCAAGTTTTTATATTGGTCAAACATGTAGGAAGCAAACGCAAAATACACAAAAAAAGAATATATCGTATCGAAGAGAGTACGAAAATGTGGGTAACCTCTACCTGCTCTGGCTGAAGTTGAAGTTGTACAATTTCGAACAGCGCGACACCAGGTTACAAAGGGGGGTACTATGGATCAAGCAGTTCTTTGTTGTTCCCCAGCAGTTCTGCACCTTAATCGACTCCAGTTGCTTGCAGTTTTTCGAAAGCTGGTAAAATAAAAAAGGAATACGAATGTTAGACCATTGTCGAAAAAAAGTGACTGTCGCATCACCTATAAAATTGTTGGTAAGAAGTTTCCATAAAATGGTTCTTCTTTTCAAAAGTAACACAAAACAAAAATCAAATAAGTGGTTATAAAACTATTCTTAAATAGTTTTATGTCCTACATGATCATAAAGTGACATTTTACATCTTAGTTATCGGGACGAAAACAGCTACTTTTTGCGCCCTAGGGAGATAACGATTATTTATGCGCCCTAGGGCATAAAGGATTGCCATGGTCAAATATATCAAATATTTGTCATTCAAATTGTAAATTTTAAATCGTCAATGTCAATTATTGACGATTAAGGTTATAAGTTTGACAATTAATTGTCCGTATTGTCACTCATCAATGTTAATTATTGGCGATTAAGGTTATAAAATTGACAATTAATTGTCTGTATTGTCAATCAACTCCGAATTGTTTGTATGGTTATTCAACTCCGTAGATACGCCGTCACTTGATAACGTCAAAATATTTATTAATATTATTTAAACGGAGGAACAAAACCATTGTAGGACATAAAATTTTGTATGTACCTCGGGCATTACTTGATGTTTATACCTCTCGGGCCTATCGGCCCTCGCGCTTTTTAAACTGTCACCTTCTGGGCATAAACATCCGTCTAATGCCCTTGGTACATAAATAACTATTATAACCGCTTATTGGATCCGATCTGATTTTAGTATTGCGTATTGCTCTGAGTAAACATTTTTTATTTTTAATAAACCTTTAAACAGTACCCTAAACCAACAGTATAGGTTGATTGCGAAAATCTAAACATGCAGCTGTAAAAAAGCTTATTTTTTGCAATCTTAAGTCGATATTGAATGCTGGGCACCACAACGTTTCTACGGGAACTATTAACAATTTTATAAGTATGTAATGCGAATTGTGATGTTTTTGTTTCGTTGAGTGTACCATACAGAGTGTTTCACGTCACATGTGCAAAAGTTGTCGGATCAAAACGTGTGAGGTATCAAAATGTGCGTAAAACGGCTACCACCTGTTTGCGTTTGGCATTCGGGAAGTGAAACATCCTGTATAGTTAAACAAACAATTGCTGGATATTGATAGGTACATATTCCATTTTTGTTAGGACTCTCATTATTTGACGTGTAGTTTTCATGTGTTGATTAGTTAGCAATTAAGTACAGTTAATATTACCAACAATTTCAAGTCGTTGATAAAGTAGCTCTCGGTCTACAATCTCAAACGCTCAAAATTATACTTCCGTAAAAATTTATTATACTCAAATTAATTTTTCGCTTAGGAAAAATTTAAACCCAGCTGGATTTTTGTATACACCTTTGGGTATTAAAAATAACATGCAAAAAGAGCCCATCGATATCGTGTATGGTTACTTATACGAAAAATGCATATGCATTTTAGTGTTGATTAAAAGATCTAGCAATTTTATCGCAGTCGCTAGACCAAAAGATGGAAGATATGGACACAAAACAATTTTGAAAGGTGGGCAAAATCATTACATTATCTTGCTTCCTATTGGTCCGACAACAATGAAGGTTAGATTGAGACAGACATATCTTTTAATTTTCTACAATAAATCAAATAAATGTTCTATTCATCTTGTTCGTACCAGTAACCATTTTTAGTCTCTACGACTGAAAAGCGTCAACAATAAGAAGCAACGAACACCGTATACATATTATAAGTTCTAAAACATATAGATTCATTTTAAGTGGCATCATATGTTACGATAGGAACACAATAAACATGTAGCCAAAAGTAGGCGGTTTTGGATGTTCTTCAGAAAAAACTGTTTTAAATAAATACCTCCCTTGCTGTTAAGGTATTTTTGTTGCTACTCGTACGTATTTTCAGACTTAAAAACTCCAACCAGTACGTATGATGTGTGAATAAAATAAAATTTTTACCATGTTTCATATTCTTAAAATTAATAATTAATTAGCACCTTTTCAAAAAACAATTTAACGTAATACAATCGAAGATGGCACCCGACAAGGAAAACAATGTTAAACTATGGATTCTTTGCCATCTTATGCACTGTTGGCTTTCGTATATGCTAAGTATGTATAAGAAGTAATGCTTTATTGACTTAATATGTAGTAAGCAAAATATTAAAATTTCAGTTTTTGATGATTCTTCAGAAACAAAGAATGGGTTGAGTTTCTGTTGTAGAGAATTAGTATGGACAGAAACGTACTACGGCTGCAGTTTTGTTTTTTTACATCATGGTGTGGAGTCTGGACTTCAGCTAAATGCTGTCCAAGCTCATATTTACTTTTGTGATGCTTATAAAACAGGCCCTTATTAACATTATGCACCAGCTGTATGAACCCACCTCTTCAGTGATTAAATTGGTATCATTGCGATTCTTCATGGTGAAACTTTTCAAAAGCTTAGCTGATTTTATCCAGTACCTGAGGACATCAGTAGGTACTTGTGTTTCGACGTGGATTTCTCTCCAGAGGGTTGGTGCCATTGCCAGGGCCATCCATCTTTTGCACACCGGTCGGACGGTATAGAAGAGCTCGGTGGCAGAAAAACAAGAGAATATCTTCAGCAGTACTTCGTCGGGCAAATTCGTGACATGCGTGATATTCTTCGCCGTCCTCCTGTGCACGTACCTATTTAATATCTGCGCCGTCTTCAGTTTTAATTGGCGTTTACTACGCCTAGGTAACGATACCCGAATTGGTTGCTTCGTGTTTCCTTTGAATGCCATTTTTCCACACGGTTAATTTATACTCGATTTGCAAACTGATATCCGCTTTTTAATTTTGACATTTTACTTGAGTAAACGTCAATGCACGCGCCATGACTGTCTTCGATTTTATCAGAGAAAAGATGAAATATGGATATAATCTATGTACCTATACCCCTTTCAGCGAGAGTTGTCTGGTGTAATTTTGACCAATGTCACATTTTCGACCTTAAGACTGCTTAGACTGCACATTTTCGACCTTAAGACTGCTCACACGTAGACGCTGTATGCGAAATTCAGTATCCGGGATACGGTATTCGGATGAGATGCGACGCAAATACTGTTGGATACTGTAAGCGAAGCGGCCATATTTGATGACAGCTGTTTTGTGTCATTTGCGACTACAGTGCCGTGCGGGATAAACATGGATATAGAGGAGCGTATAATATTTTGGCGGCATGCAAGGAAAAATTTCTCTAAATATGGTTACCCAGCACTGCTGTTTCTTTATTTATTTGAGTAGTTACTGTCGGCGGTGTTCCACAGGCAGGTCATGAGTTCCACCAAGCTTATAAATTTTTCATTATCGAAGATAAATCGCTCCATTGTAAAGCTCGCCACTGACGGTACAGTGCCGCAGTTTGACAGAATAGCACAACAAAATTGTACAATTTTGCGGTATAGGTGACAGCGGCCCTATTTCTTTTTATCACCAGAAATATTGCTACACTGGTTTTTCATAAAAAAATATATGACAATTTCAAAACTACAAAAGTTAGATTATGTTCCATTTCTCTTTGTTTTATAATAATAAATAAATAATAGATTCGGTTAACTTTGCTCCAATTTAATCGTTAATGGGAGCATTAAATAAAAAAAATATAATGGGTGTGTACTATGTACCCACTGCCTAAACCTACCCCATCGCCACACGCCTATGCTATGATTGAAAACTTTGCGCGGCAGTGGGCGCGTCTGAACGGCTCCATACACTGCAATGTAAAATCGGCATCCCGTCACGGATTCCGCAGTCGGCTACTGAAAAGTTGAAATTCGAAAATTCAGTATCGCGACGCTGTATCCGTCGCGCGTCGCCGCGTGAAAGGCTCCATTTGAACACATGTATTAGCTGAATCTCAGACGCGCGCGTCTCGCATACAGCGTCTACGTGTGTAAGCAGTCTTAAAATCACGCCCTTGACCGGACTAAATATTGTCAGCCACAGTTGGCGTGTGCATCATCTATTTACCGACAGGAAGATGGAGGCGCTATACGGATGTATTTTACAGCGACGAAATGACCACGGGGGGTGGGGCTAACATGACACTAAACAACGCTGACAGTATGGCTGCCTGCCAGGTCCGGATTAATTCTGAAATTGCCTAGAAATTTAAAGAAATGTATCCTGTAATATATTGTAAAGTGTCGAGTAGATGCATTTTTTAAAAAAAAACGCTATATGAACACAATATTTAGTCTAATTTTTTAAACAAATACGTAAAAAACATATTTCAAAAAATGTCCGTGCGTGGGGCCAGTACAAGCCTGTACATTGTTGGTATTTATCACTTGCCGATGAAATGTTACGCCGGTCGAAATTTGGTTTATGTCCTAAATGATCATAAAGTGACATTTTACATCTTAGATCGCGGGGCGAAAATAGCTTCTTATTGCGCCCTATGGCAATAAGGGTTGCCATGGTTATATGTCAAATATATCAAATATTTATCATTAAAATTCTAAATTTTAAATCGTCAATGGCGATTAAGGTTATAAGTTTGACAATTAATTGGTTGTATTGTCACCTATCAATGTCAATTATTGGCGATAAAGGTTATAAGTTTGACAATTAATTGTCTGTATTGTCACTCAACTCCGAATTATTTGTATTATTATTCAACTCCGTAGATACGCATGTCACTTGATAACGTCAAAATATTTATTAATATTATTCAAACGGAGGAACAAAACCATTGTAGGACATAAAATTTTGATGATGTTTATACCCTCGGGCGACTTAAACTGACACCCTCCGTCTAATGCCCTTGGTACTTAAATAACTATTTGGAAAATGTCTGTTCAACCAATCCCTGACTTGATATGCGTTTCGTCCAAAGTAGGTAGCAAAAAATTACGTTATTTGACAACAAATGTTTCTTGCGTCCTTGGGCTCATGCTCCTTCAAGGTTAGCCGTTACTTCTGGAACAGCCTGTATTGTAAAAGTTAGGTTAGTTTGATTTATGTGATAATTTCATTCAGGTTCAAATGGACGCCAACTTCCGATGAATGTAAACAATATTTTCAAAAAATGTTGATAAACCAGGTAAAACACTAATCGTCTTAGGTCTTTAAATTCCGTTGGACATTCTATCTCCTTCCATCTTGAAAATAATTTTCTAAAATACAGTACTAACACATACATCTGTTTATTTATTTTTGAATCATTACAAAACCCTAAAATAGCTAAACTTAAAAAAAGTAATAACTACGAGCTGGAGTATCTTGTGTAGCATTATGTAGAGTTATAAACAATATATCAAAAGTCTTCACCGACACCACTATAAATTATATTAAAAAGGAATGCAAAATTAAGTAGAAAATTTAAAGGTAATTGATTTACACGGTAAATTACAATACATGTCTAAATAGCAACAATATTAAATTTGTATTATAAAACATATAACATTCTATATTAATAATTAATTGTTAATAAGTTAGTCCAGACAAACAAAGACCTATTGTCTCTTAAAGCATTATGCATACTATTTATTACATCACGCTTACCTACGCTAGTGTAAAAATATTACGTTACATTTTATTGAAAAAAGAAAATGATCCAGAGGCGAAAGCGCTCAAACCACGAATATTACCAACAAAAAATGCAATTTGACGGTTCCACTCCAACGAATCGAAGCGTGAGGATTTCTGGTCCATGATTGCTTTAGAAAAGATACACTTCCGCGCGGGCACCTACAATTCGACAGGAAACAGAGGTCTACAGTTTTTATAGAAGAGCGAAGGGTCGAACTATAAAATTATCGTAGCCATTATTTTAACTTTAAGTAATTGTTTGTTTACTTATTATGATAGTGGATTTATTTTACAATTCGTTAGAAAAGAAATTTGCACATGACGATACATAGAATTAAGTAATAATAAATGATTAATTAATAATAAATATGTATAGGTTATAAAAAAAGTGAATAAGATTATTTTCCATTAAGATAATTTCTCACAATTGGAGATAATTCCATGCCAATACCCTTATTTTTCTTTAAAACTATTAGATTTGATGTTTCAATAGTAAGGAATGATATACAGGATAAGTCCCCCTTTATAAGATCTGTTGGCTGTAGTAAGCCTTTACTTTTCTTCAATTTATATCTCATTCACTAGTTTTTGCGATATTTGCAATTTAACGTAAATGTTGTGTAAGTACTAACCTTAATATTGCTCTGTATACAGGGTATTTGGTAGATTGATGTAAAATGTTTAAGGGATGATGGAAGAGGTAATTTAGAACCTACTTAGCCCCAGATATATCCGAATACAAAGTATTATGGTTATCAAGACATTAACCATTTTATCCGAACTTTTTGAATATGTTTTGCCATATTTGCAGTTGAATGGCAAACAGAAACGGGACCTAAAAACCTTCCTACTAAAGTAAACCCTAAACCCTATACTTTTAGGTTAACTTTCGTAAAAATATGTTGACTTTTGAAAGTTAAAATAGGTTAAATAGACCGCGGTGCTTTGATGTTATGTTGTGCTCACAAAAAACAAAATATGCAAAAAAGACATTGAGAACAAAAAAGTTTATCCAAAACACCTCTAAATATCCCACTTTTCATACTCGTTATCAGTATTACTCATATTATCATTCAAATTATCACAATTTAGAATCGTCTGTCTAGAAAAATACCCCCTCTTGAATCAATTAACATTGACAGTAAGTAATAATTGTTGGTTGTTTTTGGTACTGAATACAAATCCGCTCTCAAACGTTGCTCATCAAGTGAAGTGTGAGCGTTTTCTGTTTTTGAGTGTGAGCGCACATATCACTATAATGAAACATCTGGGCAAAATTTTCACAAGTGAACAATTTTTCACGGGAGTCCACCTAAAAGTACACTGTTTAAGTTTTACTTCGGGGTAAAACTAAGTTTCGTTGCGTTCGGTATACGTTTGCCAAAATGGCAAACTTATACTTATATACTTATAATTTTTTGTAATATCTTTGTAACCATAATACTCTGTATATGATTAAATTTAGTTCTAAATGACCTCTTCGATAACCCTTTAAATATTTTAGATGAAGCTACTCAACACTGTATACAGAGCAATTTAAAGGGACTAAAACAGCGTATCTACTACTCTTTAAATTGCAGATATAACAAAAAGTAGTACAAATAGATATAAGTCTACTGAAAATAAATTAAGTACTTAAGGGACATTGCAGGTAGCATATAATATACAGGCTGCTCCATTAGAATATCTCAAGAATAAGCCATTTGAAAAGTGTTAAAAAATTACTGCATGCTACGATCACCCTGTATAGCAGAAATAAGTGTTCTGACATCAGCATCTAGCTACGGTTTTAGTTATTACCTGATATAATTTTTAGGACAATATCTGCAAAAATGAAGTATTTACGTAGTTTTCAAAAAGGTTAAATGGCCTGCCATCGCCACTTTTTTTTGACAAACAATTGAATATCTCAGAAACTATTTTTTATACCTGGTTTATGTCTAGTTTTATATGTTTTTTAATTTTGTTTGTAGTTTTACATAGTCCCTTTGGAAATTTCAGAATTTTTATTGGATAAACGTATAAAGTCTAAGACTATATTTTTTGTAAAATCTATTTAAAATTCCGTAGTTAGAGCGATGTACCATTCCTTGTGGTTTCGTCAACGCAGTGCTTCCTTTAGCTCAACTCTTCATTTTTCCCATGTGTCCTGCGCACAATCATAACTTGGTAGGGGTTAAACTTAAATCCTTATTATTCAAAATTCTTTTTAACGTTCAGCCACAATAATATTATATTGCGACTGCAACTATTCAGTTCCAGGCAATATTTATACATTTTTGAAGAAGTTGTGTAGGCATTTCAATTATTTCTAATATACAACCTTACATGTTATTCCGGAAGATTTACAGACAATAAAGAGAATGTGAGATTTGTACCACATTTTTTGTTGTACTTCCGATGCAGTGCAAGTGAAATCTTGGTAAGGACAAACCGACGAACAATAGAATAATAGACTAATTTGATATTGTAATTATATTAATTGTGATTATTAGCAAAGGAACATCGATTCTTCGCACGCTTTTGCAATTCGTTGTATTTGTCTGTGTGAAGAACGTCCGTCTCAAATGCCTAGAAAGTTTGTGAACTTGCCGATTGTCTTTTGGCTCTCTTGGTCGATGGTTTTTGCAATTGTTTTTAGAGATCTATGGGAACGATTTTGGCGGAAGGAGTTTGCATGCGATTAAATAATGGGGCAACTTCCACATTAAGTTTCTCTTGATTATAATATACATACTATTAGATCTATATTCTTAGGGCAAATGTGTGACCGCTTCCTTACTTTCAAGATGTTGATTACATTACTTCTCCATTGTCGGTCTTATAAGTTGGCGCAGTCCAGTGTTTTTAATGTATTTAGATTGGCCATTTTAGATTCTTATTATTTTCAACCAAATAATAATAAAAAATATATATAAAAAATAGCAAAACTAAAAAGATTGAAAACACAATAAATATCAAAAAAAGTAACCTAATAAATTAGAATCGAAATAGTAATTTGAAAACGAAAAAATAGGGTTCATATACATTGGATTTGTTTATTATAAATTTAAAATCTTCCATATTCATATATTCATATGCTTGCTAGTTTCATGTTTTTGAAGGGGGTGATGGAAGTGATTATTTAAAACCTATTAAACCAAATATAGGTACAACTATACAAAGAATTGTGGTATTCCAGATATTTTACGTGTAATGTGGGATTTTTTCGAATGTTGAGTGTCAGCGCAAACGCGTTTATTTTTGATTAGTGTCGAACAGTTGAGTATTCGCTAAACGAGTTTTCTGCCGTAAGCAGAGTTTTTTGTGCGCAAACGTCGCCAATATTTACACGTATTGAGGTTAGAACTTAGAATATGCCGCTGACAACTCAACACAAATTTTCCGCAGAATGAAAACAAAAAAACGGAACAAACCATAACGTGGTTGTTCAACCGATTGATGATATTTTATAGTACAAAGTGGTGGGTTTTCAATCGTCACAAATAAAAATCTACAACATTTTGAAGAAGAAAGAAATATCATTCTGTGTGAAAAAAAGTTGTTCCACTAATTCATGCTATATGTTATGGCCTTTTCCGTCCTTCTTTTTTTGATACAGCATGTATGTACTGTATATGATAATTTCGGAAAAGAATAGAAGAGCTTCTTGGGTGATTCATCGGTGATTGAAGTCGAGGGAATTGGTCGATGTAAAATAAAACAAATCTTAAAAAAGCATGAAAGTCTCTAGACTTATTTCTTATAATTGGCAGTATTCTACACAAACCAGGTGCCAGATGCGGTGGACTAATAAAGCAACATTAAGAGGTAATTAATTCTAGTGTAAATAATGGATAATAAACATTAATGTATTATTTATCCCAAGAAATTGACCAAACGTTCAATACCACCAATGTTGTTCTGTAAGTGTTTTTTACAGAACATAAACCAGGTTGAAACATTACATTTTTTTAAATTGGCAAATCATATCAGAAGAGGCAATTTGGAAACTGTTGGAACATGTACCCCTTAAAAACTCCTTAAAACTCCAACTTAATAACTCTAAATAAAGAAGCGAATGATAATTAATCCAGGTGGAGATAATTTGTGGAAAAAATATCTCCGCCTGGGTTTGAACAAGGAATCCCCCAATTTCCGGTTGAAAGCTCCTGCAGTTGAGCTACATGCAGTGGAAAGTTATAGGCTGAATTGTCACGACAAGGAATGCATCAAGAGAGAAGAGAATCATCATTCTCTTCTTTATTTGGTTCCACATTACTGACGAGATTTGTACGCAATAACTAATTTATTTCCTAATTTTAAATTCAACATTGTCGTTATTTTCATTTGTCAATGAGGGTATGTGTTGAACATTGAATTAATCTTTTATCTTTGGCATACCATAATACCTCTCGTAATTCAGTCAATACCAGCGATGATGAGATGACCCATCATGAGAGGAAGTCCTTATTGGCTTAGACAGCCTGGAGCAGTATTTACACCATAGTGCGTCCGGATTGGGTCCATAAAACTGGTTTCAGAAAATAATTACTTCCTCGATTGGCATTCCAGTGCGCATAATTGTGAGGATACAAAAGCGCGGGTAAACGAAGATGCCAACAACTCACAATAATAAACGTTCTCAGTTTTATCGCAAAACTGGGTTATAATATTGTATTGCAGCTTTTAGTTACTTGTTAATGATAATTATTTTGGTTATGTATATGTTTCCGCTAAAGTGTTTTATGAATATTATAAAACCATGCCTATACGCTTACAGCCCTCCGTGTTGTTGCGTTTATGTAATCATCAGGTTACGGTGGTTGGGTTTCCTTCCGCTTGGCATGGAAGTGAACCCCGTGTGAACAAAACTATCGTCACTTCCTATCCGGAATTGAATTGATATAGGAATTACCTGGTCGTAGGAAATGGAATTAGCTCTAAAAATAACATGTGATACGAATGTATTTAGAAAACAAATAGTTTCCGGGTTGTGCCGTCATGTATGTATCGCGAAATTTTTCAAAGTATCTTATCGGTACATCAAAAACAAAAAATATTTGTTAGAAAAGTTGTAGTCGACAAGTTTACTTAAAATAATCTTTTTCTAAAGCCAATATCATTGGAGTTATGCCACAGGAACGATTAGTGTATTTTGTATAATCTATGTCCTTCCTTTTGTCCTATTTCCAATGACAAAGTATTGCTTGTGGTTATTTTGGGGTCGCTAATACGTAAATATTTCCTGGACTTTTTCACTGCGAACAACACCTAGAAATTATATATCTTGTTTAAATAAAGTATCGTCATTTAAGATACTAACTAGAATTACCTACAATTTCAAATTTAAAAGAAAGTTACTTGAAATTGGCTAAAAGAAGAAAAGCTCTTTTTCATAAATCCAATGGTTCTTAAACTCCAAGCGCTCCAATATAAACCGCGGAGAAGTTAGCCATAAAAGACAACCATAACTTTTTATTTTCGAATTTTGTTATGAAACATATGTCAAATGATAGGGTTGTTCAAGTACTATACGCCAGAGTTTTGCTCCAAAAATCATCAAACGGTGTTGTCGGAAATTTCATTTATATCGTTACCCGTCCTCTTATAAGAGCACTTGTCATCTCAATAAAGAATTGCCCATAGCTTTTTGCAACAACCCCATAGAGAAACAAGTGATACAAATTTCTAAAGCGCATAAAATTTTGCATCCAATAATTGTATTGGGAAGGTGCTACCCCTAATATCACGTACCCCTATACCACTATAATACAAGAAATTGGCGCGCCGTTCGACTAAGAAGTGCTATTAATGAACTAACTCACGCTAAAATTATTGCATAACTTCCCTAAGTACGTCAAATTAAAGGCAATTAAATGTACTATTTACCCTTGAACGCTCGGTGTTTTGCTCAACGGCGAACAACCCTTAAATGACGATCATGACCGTACGCAACCGTCCCCGCCGGCAATCATATCGTTTAAAACTTTTGCAAATATTGTTGCATAACTTTCTATCATATATCAAATTGTAGGTAATTATGTAGAAGGGCTTCTTACCCTTCGCCGATCGGAGTTTTACTCGACGGCGAACAACCCTGACATGGTGATAATGTCCGTACGGAACCAGTACGACGGACAATCACATATCAAGTGGCTGCTGCAGAAAAATATTTATAACTTTTGAAAATATTGTTGCATAACTTTCTATCATATATCAAATTGAAGGTAATTAAAAGGGCTTCTCATCCTTCGCTGCTCGACTGCGAACAACCCTTAAATGACGATAATAAAAATACATTTTTCTGCCACAACCACCCGATATATGATTGCCGGCGAGAACCCTCGCGTACGGACTTTTTCGTCATTTAAGGGTTGAACTCCGAGCTTTCAAGGTTAAATAGTACATTTAATTGCCTATACTTTGAAGTACTTAGGGAAGTTATGCAATAATTTTAGCGAGAGTTATGTTCATTAATAGACCTTCTTAGTGGAATGGCGCGCTAGTTTCTTGTATTATAGTCGTATGGGGGTATGTCTGGGGGTATGTATTTTGCATCCAATACCATTATTGGATGCAAAATTGTATGCGCTTTGGGAATTTGTATCACTTGTTTCTCTATGAGGTTGTTCCAAAAAGTTATAGGCAATTCTTTATTGAGATGACAAGTGCTCTCATAAGCTGACGCGTAACGATATAAATCAAATTTCCGGAAACACCGTTTGATGAATTTTTGGAACAAAACTCTGGCGTATAGTAGGTACTTGAACACACCTATCATTTGATAAACGTTTCATAACAAAATTCGAAAAAGAACTTATGGCTGTCTTTTATGGCTAACTACTCCGCGGTCCAATATAGTGGTTTGCAGTTTAAAAACCACACTATACATAATAATACAATATTTTTAGGTATTTACCATTTGTGTACAGTGGATCTCAAACTACAATCAGCCCAATATTGGGTACACTATCGCGGTAATAGTTTTATGAATTCTCAAAAAGAGTTGGACAGAAGTTTTTATTAAATATCTAATACAAAGCTTTAGTTATTTACGGATTCTAATAAAAATTTAGAATTACTAACGAAACGAATTAAAATACAAAATTAGTAATACCTACTGGTTCTTAAACTGCATATTGGGGTGCTTGCGGTTTAAGAACCACAGTATTTAACAAAATGTGGAATATCCTTTTTTGTGCAGAAATTTATAAGGAATCATTTTGTACAGAGGTTAAAATTGCGAAAATGTGTTTTACAGTTTTACAAACATATACGTTTGTTATTTTAGAGTTAGTAACTACCCAATACCATCACTATATGCATAATTTGAAGGGCTTTGCGAATATACTAATACATATTATTGTTCTACTATGCTGACGTAATTAAAACAAATTTTAGACAAAACCTTTGTTTGAGAAAAATTATGATGTATAGTTCTTGAACACACAGAGAATTTTTGACAAAATGAGAAGAAAGAATTAATTTTCAAATTATAAAATTGGTATATTGTAAATCATATTCGTGTGTCGAAATGTCAACGCTAATTTGTTAAACGTTGAAAATTAAGGTTTTCTATGATTTTTTCTTACTTGTCCTTATATTTGTTGTACCAAGTTATCAAAATAAAATGCGGTTATGATGTTATGAAATCCGACATTCTCTTAACCGGAATATTTCTGATTTGAAATATAATTAATATAAGAAAAACAATCTAAAACGATTCTGATTTTATGAATTCCGAAATAACAATCGTTATTGGCGACAGTACGATAATCTAATTAAGAACTACTAAAGAACGAAAAAGGATACCTTGAATACCTTTTCCCTTATCGTCGTACCTTGTATCCAACGAATCTATTTGTCTTTATTACGAAAGAACTACCTGATTGTTGAGGGTTAATTTAAAATATAATATTTTTGGCTATGATGCTCCAGAAAGAAAACGCACCATCCATCTAGTGAAGTAGCGAAAAAAACTGACAAATGATTTTTTTTTAAACCAGGTTCTTTAAAGTGTTTATAGTGAGAAATTCTAGTAAAAGCTTGTAGTTAGTACAGCCGGTCAACACCGCACGTGCTATCCAATATAATGTTTACGATAGTGTTTACATAAGACCATTTGTACGACACTATTTAATGATAACCCTGGAGTGAACTTGTTTTTTCTCTGCTGTCGGTGTGTTCTCTGTGATCTCAATTGCATCTCGTCCGTCATGTTGATAAAGTATTACAATCGGGACATTAATCATAATACAGCCATGTTTTACAAATTATTTCGGTCAGTACATAAAAGATAGTGATAGAATATTGATGTATTATGTATGTACGTAAACTAAGTTTCTTATTCTAAGTACAGGCTGTCCTACGCTAGAAACAAAGTACATTAATGGGCTTAAGAAATTGAAATACACGTTACTTCCATATATAAAAGTTAGAGATAATCATTCGCTCTACAGCCAGAAAATATTCTCATGCTTACAGGCTGTCCCACAAATAGAACTGGCGATTTAGCTAGCTAAGGCGTAAAGCCGGGGCTACACATTCGTATACTTGCCAAATATCAAATATTTGCCAAGTATATGAATATTTGTCAAGAAAAATAAACCTGCTCTGGTCAATTCGTAGAGAGTCCACCTCTAAAATAAATTTATATATTCGACGTTCGGCTGTGCGGACAAGTTTTTTTACGGCGACAAATATTGGTGCATTTATTTGTACTCGATGAACATTTTAGTACGCTGTTTAAACTTTTCCATTTTTTAATTTCCTTTTGTGTGTAGTAGGTCGTAGACGAAGATTGACAATACATTTGTAATTATTAGTAAAATTTTTGATTTTTCTAAAGGGCGAAAACCGCATAAAATTGTAATCTTGTGAAACCGTCAGTCAGCCAGTTTTCAGGAAAACGTCAGACAGAAATAAAAAAAAATATTGTTGTTTTTACCTGTCCACTTAAACGCAAAGTTATTTCTTTCCAAGAAAAACGTACGCCATATACAGAGTGTATCCTAAGTTGATGCTTTAGAAAATTATATTTTATTTGCTTGTATTTATATATTTGTCGTATTTATATATTTTTATGATGTTTATTATTTGAAGAGAAACGAAAGCGGTTAAAAATATTTATATAATAGAGACAATTTTGTGTAGCTTTTTTATTCAACAAAACGGTTATATTTTGAAAGCTTATTTGTTTAAATTTTTGTTTCAGAAGCTAATTGATCTGTATTTCAGATAATATTAGTACATATTTATACAACGGACCTAGTAGTACAATTGGATTTAGTAGAACTTTAAAGATGACGAAGAAACCATATTTGACATTTCTTTTATGGGCAATCTTCCTAATTTAAATAAAAAAATATATATTTTTTCTCATTAAAATATAATTTATTTAAACTAGTTCACATCAAATGACCAATTGTATTGTTTTACAGTCTGTTAAAATTAGATGCTGCGAATTAATAATACAGAAAGCTGATGAATTAAACAAAAAATCATGAAAATGAAAGAAACAGTTTCGTCAAGATTTGTTTTGTAAATTTCCACAAGAATGCCCTTGTTAGTACGCAGTGAATTCTGCACTTATGTAATCAAAAATATGTCGGCATTATATACAAAAACCTTGCGCTTGTTCGTAATCAAATTATCAGTTTGATTTGAAAAAGCTAATGTGCAAATAAGGCGAACTAATAAAAAAAAATAGCTACTGCCCATTCGGTACGCACATATAGCATGTCCCCAAAGAAGATTTTCACGTGCTAGAAAATGCTATGTGGTGATGCATCAATGTCCGATGCATTTACTGTTGCAGTGCAACTCTGACGGTCCGAAATCACTAACGAAAATTGTACAAATTTGTTGGTATGTCATAGATCTTTTTGAGTTTTATAAAAATCAGCCGGTAATCAAGGAAGGATCAAAAATATTCGGTGAGCGAACATAAAAAGAAAAATAAATCACTCATGGGATCGTTTAGAGTTTAGACCAATCAATAACAAAAATTTTCGATTTGCGTGGCAAATATATTTGCCAAATATTTAACATGTGGCAAATATTTGACATTTGGCAAGTATACGAATATGTAGCCCCGGCTTTAGACCACGACAACCAACCCAACCACTCCCACGAAACGTGTATTTTGATTTCTTAAGGCCATTAATATACTTTGTTTCTAGCGTGGGACAATAGTATTTTCAAACATCAACGGCATGCTTTGAATGTGGCAAAAATGACACGATTTTGTTCGATGTAACACCGATCTAAATCTAGTATTCAACAATAACAAATTACACACTAAATATAACAGATATGCTAAACAATTGAACAGATATGAGAACAACATGTTATTATTTGATCAGAGTGGAATGTGATTATCGAGTTTAGGATGTCTATCACCTTCCTCGAAGGCCTCAGGAAGCTATCTGTTTTACCGGTTCATCGATTTTTCACTCTCATCCGAACCTCGCTGGTCACTGGTCAGTATAATCGGTGTTGTAATCGCTTGAGACTGCTTGCGGTATTTTATAGTATTGCGCAACGACTTCATTTTGTACAAATCGATAAAAACGGGCGATTGAAAATTTGGGACAGGAAATACGATTGAGATACTCTATCTCGCTATTTGATCTGTTGGCGCGATATATATTGTAAATAAAGATATTTTCTAGCGTTCTTTAGGCAATTTACTATCTTCCTTTTCTTTCTTTTCCTTTTTTCTGTTTTCTTTTTTTTCGTAACTCGTTGAATATGTTAAAACATATAGACACTTTCCGCAAATCGACTTGAAACTTTCCAACTAATCAGTACTCAATTAGTACTAATTGGTACCTCCAACCGCGGAATTAGTACTTGAAGGGAACCCCCTTAATTTATGAGTAGTTCTTTTGAACGTCACCTCAGAGTGTCGAAAAACAAGTCGAATCTATAGCTTCTGTAAGGAATTAGTACCCAATTGGTACCCTCAGAAAAAAACACCCAAATTGGTACCTCGAGGCAAAACACATTTCTATGGGGTTGACGTTTTACTTGCGGTATTTAAATAATGTATGCGAACCCGGTGTCCATTTGTTCCAAATTTTCCAGAAGTATACCTTTGAACATTATCTTCATAGCTAACCATACCGATAGACGTCATATGAACTCCGTTTCTCAGCGGGTTAAAATTTTGCTTCCGGTGTTTAATTATAGCCCCGTCTTAAAAAGCTGTTGACCGTGGCTGAGGTTTAGTCTGGTCTCCAGGAATAATGTTTTTGTTTTTTCCTTCTTTTGTATTTCAGTTTCGCTACACAGCTTTTCATTGTGTTTATTATTTTTGTTCACATATAGTTATTTGGTTTGTATTCAGTTTTGTTTATGTATTTTTTCCCTTAATTATAATATCAGGTTGATTTGTAATGTACTGTTTCATATGTATTTTGAGGGTGCTGTATTGGACCTAGGGTCTGTTTGCACCCCAAATATAAATAAATAAATAAATAAATAAATAGCATTAATGTCTATAAACTCTATGGTCATATATTTTTTCAAACGTAAACATAATAATATATAATAATATGTAAGTACATAGGCTTTCACGGCGAGAATCATTTAGAAAATAAACTGCTGCCGGGTTATGCCGTGTGACAAGATTTGTTAATGCTGACGTTTCGCGAACCATGTGGCTCGGTTCTTCAGAGCTATCTGAATACTGTACTGTACAGTATTCAGATAGCTCTGAAGAAGCGAGCAACATGGTTCGGGAAACGTCAGCATTAACAAATCTTGTCACACGGTATAACCCGGAAGCAGTTTATTTTCTATATAATAATATGTATTGTCAAAGTAGGAAAAAGTATCATGGCCGCTACAATTTTGTGAAATGATCAATGCGCGCGCAAATCGCCACTCCGGGTATTTAAAAGCACCCGGATTATCACAGTTATTAATGTAATTATGTACCTATTATAATTTGATTACCACAATCTTTGTAGATAGATACCTAGATAGTGATTATGCTAAAATAGAAATTACTTCCAAGTGATTCGCCTTATTTTACGACAAGTGGCGTTCTAAGGTGACGTTCAAAAGAACTAATCCAAAGTTAAGGGGTTCCCTTTAGGTACCAATTCCGCTGTTGGTGGTACCAATTGGTACTAATTGGGTACTCATTTTTGAAAACTTTCAAGTCGATTTGAGAGAAGTGGCGTTCTAAGTTGACGAACGTTTAATTTGACCAATATTTTATTGTTTGAGACCTTTCACTGTCTATGCTATAATAATAGCCTATAATATTAAGGAAGAAAATTGCTTATGTTTGGGAAAAGACTTATTCTCACATCAAATTTTGCTTTGTATAGACACCTCCCCCATGACAACTGACCCTATCATAGCACATTGGGGTATTTGACAAAAATGCTGTCCATTAACTAATTTTCTACAATGTTAAGTGCCAAATAGTGACCCAGCTTCGGGAATAGATAAAGGGCCGCTATGTTAAAGGGCTGCAAATGTTTTTTGCTCGAGCCGGGCGCCACTTGGACCTGTCAGCCAAAAGTTATCTTATACTTTCTATTAACACCAATGGCGGTAAGAAAATGGGATTTTGTATTTTAAACAACTATTCGACTTTTCCTTTACAGTATCTTTAGAACCAAGTATGTATTTTCTTCCACCATGCTTTCCATTGAAATTTACCAATCATTTTGTTAATTGCTGCGTTGCGAACATGCTATAAAACATTATTTGTTTGCAAAACCTAAGTGTCTTAGTTTGCTTTTGTTAAGTAGTTTCAGAGTTATGAACCTTCAAACACTAGCTTGATTTTACCACTAAGATTTCTTTTTTCCGAGTGGGTCACATATAAATCTAATTGATTACAGTAAATTTCTATTGAGTGAAAATGTTGTAGGAGTGTAACTCCTAGGAGTAGCTGACTACCTATAATAACAATTTCTCTGTCATAATCATTACCTTTAATGAATATTACAGTCATCTAATCAATCTCCGGACTGCACCTCGATAAAAGACAAAATAAAAACATTCTATCCTCCATCTACCAATATGTAATTAACAAAATGTGCAACTGTACATACATGCCGAGTGGAAAGTGTGAAATGGACAGGATATCCTCCACATCCGTGCCCAAGGCTCGTCGCTGCAGCCAACACATAAACATTTAATTCACTCCCACTAGTGTAGTGACAGCCAAATTATTACTTTCGAAGTGCAGCCGGAGAAAAAGTAATCGAAATGAAAGTGAAAACGGTCGCTATTGATAAATATGAGACAATTATATTTTGAGTTCAAAGAGAAGAAAGTAAACAGTTACAATTATGAATGGAGTGAAGCCGGTGTGGTTTTACAACCACGCTGCAGGCCCACAGAACGAATTGATCGGAAATAATCGGGGTCACATATTTGCCTGGAGGAATGTTTTGATTCTGTTATTCAATCGATTGCACATGTGGTGTTGCGTTTTGTATTTTGCAGATTAGCATGAAATAGACAATCTTCCAGATGATATGGACCACTGTGTTAAACAATATTTTAATTTTCTTGAAACGTTTCTTTACCGGGGGGAAGTTAGCCATAAAAGCTATCCATAAAAATTTTTTTCATCCGATTTTAATGAATGACACATTTTTGGAAAGCCCTTAACGTACTGAGTCTACAGTAGTTATTGCAGAGGGCGCAATTCATAACTACTACCTAAAAAATTAAAAAGAAAGTAATTTTTTGCTTAAATTGGCACATTTTTACAATCGCATATCTCCGTTAATGCTTTACCAATTACGACATCTCTTACAGCAATCAAAAGTACAAATGTAGACCATACTTCCATAGTTATTGCAGCCCAACTTTCCACTAATTAGTGGTCTAAAAAAATTCCTGAACTTTGACTATTTTTATCCAGGGATGCGAGTATGGAAGCATACACCGTTCCAGTAGAACAGTGAGTATAACCCCTTTTTATCATCCGATTGTAACAAACTATACACCAAACAAAAGAGGAAGCTTGTCTGCACTTATGCAAGTTATTGCAGTCCAAGTTTCCGCTAATTAGTGGTGTAAAAACATCACAAACTTTCAAAATGTACCAATTTAAGCAAATAAGGACATTCTTTTTATTTTTTTTTAGGTACCTAGTAATTAAGATTTGATTCCTCTGCAATAACTACAGTATCTCAGCACGTTGCGAACTTTCCAAAAACGTATCATTTATTATAAACGGTAGTAAAAAAATTATGGATAACTTTTTGCCTAACGTTGGGATTTCGCCTTTCAGTTCCGATGTGGAAATGGCGCCACAACCATACCGACAAAGGCTTGACTGCGACTTTTGCCGCCTGAAAAATCCACCGGTCCCTTTGTCGGCTTTGAGCACTTGAACTCTTGCGATACGGTGTTGTGTTTACACGATGCCGATCTGTCACTTACGGTTAACTTTTATGTGATTATCACCGTTTAATTAATTTATTTAATTAATTTTGTTGCAATTTTTCGAATCATATTTTTGTGAATAAATTTAATTTTATTTCAGATTAGTTACATTTTTCTAGTTTCGATTTGCTTTTTAAATCAGTCCATCTGATCGTAAAAATGTTCAAAGTCGTTATATTTATAATGCAATAATTAGCGTATTCTCGGACTTCAATAACTATCGTATATGGACAAAAACAGTCAAAGTTCAGGAATCTTTTTAGATCACTAATTAGCGGAAACTTGGACTGCAATAACTATCATAAGTTGAGACAAGCTTTCTCTTTCGTTTGGTGTATTGTTTGTTACAATCAGATGATAAAAACAAGTTATGCATAGGGTTTTTCTGAAACGATGTATTTTCTATACTCGAAAGTAAAAATATTCAAAGTTCATGAATTTTTTTAGACCACTAATTAGCGGAAACTTGGACTGCAATAACTTGCATAAGTGCAGACAAGCTTCCTCTTTCGTTTGGTGTATAGTTTGTTACAATCGGATGATAAAAAGGGGTTATGCTCACTGTTCTACTGGAACGGTGTATGCTTCCATACTCGCATCCCTGGAAAAATATAGTCAATGTTCAGGAATTTTTTTAGATCACTAATTAGCGGAAACTTGGACTGCAATAACTATCATAAGTGGAGACAAGCTTCCTCCTTCGTTTGGTGTATTGTTTGTTACAATCAGATGATAAAAACAAGTTATGCATAGGGTTTTTCTGAAACGATGTATTTTTCTATACTCGAAAGTAAAAATATTCAAAGTTCATGAATTTTTTTAGACCACTAATTAGCGGAAACTTGGACTGCAATAACTTGCATAAGTGCAGACAAGCTTCCTCTTTCGTTCGGTGTATAGTTTGTTACAATCGGATGATAAAAAGGAGTTATGCTCACTGTTCTACTGGAACGGTGTATACTTCCATACTCGCATCCCTGGATAAAAATAGTCAAAGTTCAGGAATTTTTTTAAACCACTAATTAGTTGAAAGTTGGGCTGCAATAACTATGGAAGTATGGTCTACATTTGTACTTTTGATTGCTGTAAGAGATGTCGTAATTGGTAAAGCATTAACGGAGATATGCGATTGTAAAAATGTGCCAATTTAAGCAAAAAATTACTTTCTTTTTAATTTTTTAGGTAGTAGTTATGAATTGCGCCCTCTGCAATAACTACTGTAGACTCAGTACGTTAAGGGCTTTCCAAAAACGTGTCATTCATTAAAATCGGATGAACGAAAGTTTTATGGATAACTTTTGTGGCTAACTTCCCCCCGGTCGTTTCTTTCGACAATTGGTTGAATTGATTGAATTTTTTGTTTTCTGTGGTAATTTACAGCAATTTTTTAGTCTACAACTTGTGTATAAACTTAGTCAATCGTGAATCTTGTCGAGATTACTATATCTTTTTAAGCTACATTGTGTTAATACGGTAATTATTTTATATATTTCCAAAAACTATTTTGTGTTTTTTGTGCTGATTTCGTCAGAGGTTGGAGAACCGCTATGAATCTTTGCCGCTCTAGTGCGGCAAAGTACAAAATCACTAATTTGATTGTTTGTTGATAAGGAATATCAACCCGTTGTTATATCTAATTCTAAAAATGATATATTGAGAAAATTGTAAATAAAGTATAGCGATGAGTGTAGTTTTATTTTAGTATGTTGGTACGCATGTGACATCTACAGTGTAATAAACAAATATAAATCTGTCAGAATTTGAATTAGTTTTTTAAACTTGATGTTTCGTCGAATTGGTACCAACCTAATATTTCATATACAGAAATATATCAACCATTTTTAATTTTTTTTAAATACATATTTACTCAAAAAGCAGCACCAAAAACGTTGTCACTCCTGCCGAAAGAACGGAATAGCGCGACGAGCGGTAGTGCGGCGCGACGCCGAAGGCGTAGCGTCGCATGTGAGCGATGAGCGATGAGAGCAATGTGTTCTTTCGGCACTTGTGACATAAACATTCTTTTGTCCATTGTGAGAGTAATTTTACTGAATAAACTGCAAAAATACATAATTTTACAGGTAATGCAATAAGTACGTAGGTTTTCACGGTCAGAATCAGTTATTCCGTGTGGTTATTCCGTGTGTCAAAATTGACACACGGACATCCGTGTGACATTTAGAGAACCATGTTGCTCGCTTCTCCAGAGGTAACTGAATACGAGCTAACTATCATTGCGATTTTTTCGCTCGAAAACGGATAATCAATTTAATTTCGTTTGGTGGATAAACAAATTTTAGTTTATGGATATTTAAGCCTTCAGGTGAGCCTGCGTAAAGACTATTATCACGTGACGGTTTTGAATAGTTGCTGAAAATGCCTAAATGTGTAAAAAAAATAACGCAAAGTAGGCTGACATTATAAGGACCTTTATCTTCAATGATATAAAGAGAATACCAAGTGGCAACTTTGTAAATCTAAAAGAAAAACTAAATAAAGCAGTGTATAATCCCGGCTTTAGTAAAAAAACTCTTTATATTTTTACTTGTTGGCAGCTTTACAAAAAAAAAATCTTTTCATCCGATTGATTTGGTTCATGTTGATTTCAGTTCACATATGTAGTTCAATTTCTATAACACAATGTATGCTTTTATTGGTGATCTTTTGGGTTATAAATTGTCAATAAACAAGATAATAATATTTTTTAGTTTTTCTTTTCGACAAAAGTGATAAAAGTATTAAATGCCATTGGGAATGCATTGAAAACTTTGTTCCGAATTCTTCTATTAAATATGTTATTTGATAAATCTCAACAAATCATCGTTGTAAAGCAAGTCTTCTTGTTTCTTGTTTAGAGTCATCCCAATTTCCGGCAAAATATTGCTGACTTGGTCTACTTTTATCTATAAACGTGGTTAAAGTATGTCCTGAAAAGTATAACATTATGACATTTAGTGTTAAAAATAATTTGCTATATACCTACAACTCTATACGATATTTACAATCATTAATTTTATTATGTACGCATCTATGGTGACTGAAGGCCGGTTTATTGTAACCCGATTGTAACATTAGTATGGCTTATGGGATTGTGCGGTGGTTTGTAGTTTGTGACATTTACACTGAACTGTCATACATTTACGAAAATTTATTTAGAAGCACTTAAATTTGAAACGTAAATTTAAAAACAGTTTATAAGAAATGTATAGTATGAGTCGTATATAAGACGTTGTTATAACTCATACATAATTCATACAATTCACACGCATGCTTGTGAATTATAACCTACATTATGTGCTCGTCAAATAATACATTTTTGTTTTGTAAATAAGTTATTGGTGTGTGGGTTAATGGTACCCTTATCCCACTAAACACAATGTTTTTGACATCCCAAATAAAAGGTTCTTATTTTACTAAATTTTTATATCACACTTCGCCAGAAAGTAGAATAATAACTTTTAGATTTTAGGAGATTCTGATGCTAAAAAACAATACAGTATTTTAGCCTTAGTGATAGAAGTGTTTCATGGTAACTTCAACAAAATGGGGAAATATCACAAATGTCACTAATGTCAGGTAATGTCAGTGACATCTGTGTATTGTAATCTCCACGTTTCGATTATTAAGTCTCAATAATCTTCATTAATAATAAGCTCGAAAAAAGGTTTTAATAAAATAGGTATAGTTACAAAAAAAAATATTATATTATATTATATTGTTTCTGAAAACTCTGATGGAAAAATAGGAAATATGCAGAATGCTCATTCGGGACAATTTTAATGATGAAAATAGATTTAAAATAATTTAAAAGGCTCAACCAACCCTTTGACACAAGTTCTTTAAAACTGATAATATTCTTTATTCTTGAAACAATGAAAGAAAGCAAAACATTTTGCAGTGTAAAGACGCCTTCTAAAAGCTAACTTAAAACTCTGCGGTTATAGCGGAGACCTTATTTACCTCATTTCAAACATATGGTCTCATATTTGCCCGTATACCGGAAATTTTCAATCGGAAGTTAACACCTGCCAAGTGAATTATTGCGTCTAGATTTACCGCATTTACGAGGAAGAGGCAGATGCAGATTTCAGTGTTTTAGGGACAGTTTTTTGAGCTGCTGCAACTGTGCCGGATGAAATTGTGGAGGAAACGCGAAATAGGTGACAGTGTAGTATGTACGATGCCCCAGCTACTCGTGGAATGCTAATTGGCCTCCGTCGGTCGCCTTCCTGCTTCTGATGCTGTCGGTCTCTGATGCAGTGGCAACTGAACTGTCCACTGGGAGCTTTCACACGATTACATTTTTGTCCCGCATCTGACCGAGGAAAAAAGCCCAGTATTGCTCGTAGTTTTACGGCTTTACGTAGCTGTGGCTAGATTCCCAAGGAAGTGCATAAAAGATGTCTTGATGACTGGAAAGCGGTGATGGGTCTCTTTTAATTGCTATGATTGTACTTACGTAATATAATTTAATGACACTTAATGAAAAGACAATTAGCTTTTTTATTAATAAGCATAAGATGCTTAACATATTGAAACTAATCTGAAAGATTAACCATCAATTTAACTCTGAATTCTTAAAACGAGGTACTGATCTGTAATAGGCTATCCGCTGATGTCCTATATTTACTTTGTCGTAAACAAGAAGCACTAACACTTCACTCACTGTGCTCTGCTTTTTACACATTTCACTGATTCACTAGTTCGAAGGGTTTAGTTCTTTTTAGTCTACTCACTAGATTCTGGTTGTTCAGTAGCTGCAGGGCCTCTACGTTGACGTAATGGCTTAGGCGAGATTCATGCTTACTGGCGAATCTTTATATCTCTTGGATGATTTGTGGGGCACCAAGATCACGGTGCAGGTCACTATTCCGTATGTACCAAGGAGCCTTAACCATATTCCTTAGTACTGTATGTTAGAAAATCTGGATTCCTTGTAAATCGGAGTTTTTCGCGCAACCCCAAAGCTAGATGCCATATAACCAAATCCGTTTTAGTACTTGGTTGTAAACTTGTAGTTTGTTCTGTACTGACAACTGAGAGTTTCTTCCCAGAAGCCACTACAGTTCTCTGTAATTAAGGCCAAGCTCTACTCTTTTCTTCTTAACGTGTTCTTTCCACTTTAGTTTTGTATCCAGATGAAAAGACAATGAAAAAGTAATATAAGATAATATTAAAATATACAGGTTCTAATTAAAATTAAAAAGTGTGTGATCACATCCCAGAAAGTGCTAAGATCATCGGCAATATTGAGCGAAGTTAAGGGAAGCATTCGGGCTAGACAAAGAGTCCTCCCTTAAGAGCGAGCGAGAGCTTAACGATTTTCTTTTCTGACATTGATTTTAATTAATAATATACAAAAAGTTACAAAAGCATAGTATACATATACATAATATACCGGGTGGTCCTTTTAACTTGAGACTCCTAAATATCTCGAGAAATATGCATGGTACGACAGAAGTGTCTTAAATAAACTTGTAGGACGCAAAGGAGGAAATGAGATGGCGATATCAGTTTCATTGCAGATGGCGCTGCAATCGGTGAAAATGAGGTTAACTTAATTTTTTTAAATGGGAATACCCAACTTTTTTTTATCAAATTATGATTTTACGCTAAATAAGAACAATCTTTTGTCTGAAATTTTTTTTCGTACGATGCATCTATCAAAAGTTAATGACGATGGAAGTTTCTAGCGTCTGCGGTAGTTACGACCGCTGCCACTGCATGGGATGCGCTCGCCGTCTGGCAGTCAAAGCGACGACTGCGTAGACACTCATGGTACATACAACGTAGGAAGGTATGTGCATAACGGGGACACGTTTTGGTATCTCGCGCGTTGCACCGTCATGCGCATAGGGTTTGTTTACGCACGAAAAAAATAAATCGTACAAAAAGAAAATTCAGACAAAAGATTCTTCTTATTTAGCGTAAAATCATAATTTGATAAAAAATTTGGGTATTCTCATTTAAAACAATGAAGTTAGCTTCATTTTCACCGATTGCAGCGCCATCTGCATTTGGACCACAAGATGGCGCCACGTGTCCACAAGCATGGGTACACTACACTATTTAATAAGTGATTAATGTACAAAACGAATTTAAATAATTTATTTTGATGTGATTTTATATAATATACCATTCCGTTGAGGAGAGCATGGATGTTCATATCACTACTGTATTTGAAGCATGTTGGTAAAATTAAATAAATGCACATTTAGTTTCTATAAAAAATAGTTTTGGAGATTGCTTTCCACAGACATATCATTGAAAGGGGGAGAAAAACTCGATTTATGTAATGGTCAGGAAATTATGGAAAATATTTATAATCTTTGCATATAAATGGTTGAATATAAATGGACCTTCAAAACTGTTTTTATCTCTATTGCATCATCTATTCCAATTTTCTTTATAATTTTATTGCATCTGGCTAAAATTCTACAACGCAAAAAAAGCCCCTCCAAAGCATTAAAATCTGCGGCATCTGCATCCTCATCATATGGGCTAAACCGACACAGCACGCAAGAGTTCATTTCAGGTGTTAACTTCCGACCAAAAATTCACTTTTGCCGCCATCTGTCCGCTTCCGATGTAAATAAGGTTTGGTGCTATCTTCATGCGGCTACCGTTTTTATGCGGCCGAAGCCACCTTGATTCGTGGAAGACCTAAACTCACATTGTTGACGTGAAAAGTGTCATATTACGCCCTACCCCAAACAAACCACCCCCATCTCGCCAGATACTAATTACCACACACATTCTGTTTGGAGTTAGAATAACAAACGCCGTTTTATGGAAGGGTGTAAAATTTACGAGTTCGTGTAGACTTAAGTTGTAGACAAATCTATCACTATTTTGGGCTTAGTTGGAAATCGATGATTTTTAACAATCGAAAAATGTATATAAACAGATGACAAGCTAGTATTCTTTATGTAATTTTATGTTGATATTGCAATGACGATTTGCTTCAAATTGCCTATTAAACATTATAAATATGAAAGGATTTAGAGTTTCAACATAAAGAAACACATTTTAATTATATGATATTTCCCAAATTTGAGATAGCATACCACAAGGGCAAAATTTGTCTCAATGTTGTTCACTCAGGTTGTAATCAAATCTTATCTTATACAATACTAAAAAAAATTAGGGGAACATTTTTTTCGAAACCTGTTACTTTTTAAATAATAGTTCTAGGAAAATCAAATTTGGTATGCTTTAAGGGCATATATTTAACTAAAGAAAATTATAAAAACAATGTTACAAGACTTAGTTACTTCTAGGTTACGCTTAAAAATGTAAATTAATAACAAAATGGAAAAAATGTCAAGTATGCTTTGAATTCACGTATGAAAGCCTACTAAAGATGACAAATGAATGCAGTTGTCAATTTTCGTTGATGAGAAACGTCATTAGAAGTAAAATGAGGCATATTAGAGAAGTGCAAGTTGATCGTGCTGTCGCCCATATTCAGCATGGCCACTCCATTCAACATTCACGTTCTTGTAAAAAGGTTCTGGTGATACCGGCGGTATGTGACTTTACATTGTCCTGCATTAGGATGAAACTTTGACCGAGCCATATGCAGCAGGCACTACACGGTCCTGACTTAAGTCCTGACCTGAATCCTATTGAACACGTGTGGGATCAGCTTGACCGACTTGTTCGCAAGCGCCCTAATCCACCACTAACCATACAGAGCTGACACAACCCCTGATTGAGGAATGGGAAAGCATACACCACGAATCTCTTCGTAGACTAGTGCGAAGGATGCCACGCAGGTGTGAGGAAGTGATTTGTGCTCGTGGAGGGCATACGCTGTATTAAACCTCACCAATCCACAGAAAACCCGACTGTCATCGATGACAGTCATTTCCATTTTGTTTTGCATTATTAATTTACATTTTTAAGTGTAACTTAGTAGTCCAGTAGAGCGTCGATAATCCGAATCTTGGTAATGCGAACGTTCGCTAATCGGAACGTCCAAAAAGAAATAATATAAAAATAAATCACTGAGTGACCTATGGAAAACCCATTTTTGTAGGTACCCTTCGATATCCCTTCGTATCTCTTCGATATCCCTTCGTATCTCTTCGATATCCCTTCGATATCTCTTTGATATCCATTTGATATCAAAGAGATACAATAACGATTCCTATTGTTGTCATAGATTAAAGGATGGCAGACAATCCTTTATTATAAAAACAACTTAATCAATGAATTATCCGAGGCTACGGTGCAGATAAGGGGGATATTTTTCGCCAAAAATTCCTCAGGGTGTGACTTGATGGCATTTTCGACATTTTTAACAAGTGAGAGTTCGTGATTCAAATCATCCAGAGTTTTACTCGGCTTCAGTTTTTCGCCATTTGCGTGAACTTCGTGATCCCACAGGTAGTGCATATGCTCAACCAATTTTAGTATATTTCTCCATAAACATGGTGATCCTATAAACGGAAGGATGACCTCACTTCTTCCATATCCCGTCTCCAAAACCCAACACTATAATTTTCTCGTCTTCCGCTGTCGACAATTTATCGGCAGATAGACTAGCAAATGCGCGAGTGTTCACTCTCAGAAAATTTTCTTTTTTTGTTGTCCATCAGCACAGTCCATCAGCACATGTAGGAGTATTTCTTGAGTGTATCTTATCCATGACTGTGCACGAGAGAATTTCGCAAATGAAAAACCACACACTGCAAGATTTTTTGGCTTGAAAAACTCGAGCGGAAAAATTGTTGAGCGCGCGATCCGATCGATCCGCGCGCTTCATATTTTTTGCACCTGCACGCCGTCGGCTAATTGCTTATAACTTGGCTAATTTTGGAAATTTTGCCTTAAAACTTCGTACACACATTCTTAAGACCTTAAATAATAAAATACCGTACAGAAAAAGAAGTTCTTTTTTTACATCAGAAAACCGGAATCCCCCCTTAAGTGACTGATTATTAACAAGGAGGCCTGTTTAGCGTGAATTCAAACGCAGTTAATGCAAATACAGTAAAATGCAAGTGAAAAAGCAGAACATGTTCTTTGGATACCATTATGGTAATCCTGAGCAGGACGCTCCACACTTTTAAAAATCTTCTTGTATAGATTGCTATATGTATTGAAATCGGTTGAAAAAGAGGTATGGTTTCCAGTCCGGAGATTTTGGTCCCGAGATGTCCCCGAACTTGGTACAAATCTTTTGTTTTGGGGAATATACAGGGTGTCCCACGCTTGAAACAAAGCATGGGGCCTAACAAATCAAAATACACGTTTCTTCTATGCATAGAAGTTGTACATAACCATTCGGTTTAGCCAGAAAATATTTTCATGCTTACGAAACAAAATAACTCATTTTTTACTCAAATAACAAGAATTTGAAATTGAACACATGTATATCTTCACATACTTCGAAAGATCGATAAATCAGCCTTCCTTAAATGTCTAACTCGGTAGGTCTGTCGTCAACAGCTAAAAAGTTATAAACAAACTATAAACAGTTAAACAATAATCCTCAAATAGATAGAAAATTAACATAATACTTGTTGTTTGGAGTTGATCTTCATCGTTATAGTTCCACTCCTAGCATACATCACATAAATATCAACCTACAAAACGGCGGTATGCATAATTCGTCGACAGCTAGTCAATCCGTGTTAGAAATCGTACCCCGTAACATACTGCACCTACCAATATTGTCACAGTTATTCTTACGATGTGATTCATTCCATCATTGAAATGCATATTACATGTGTAATGATCCGGTAAGCAATTAGCATGGTACTAACGCGACTTGAATTGTGATTAAATTCAGATGGATTTGCAGCATCATTTATGGGTTGATTAGAACTGAGGAGCGTCCATGTTTGAGATATTTGCGAAAGATTGGTAGAATCTTACAGATAACAAATATGATTTGTAATAGTCCTAATGCGCACGTGCATTAATTACTAGGATTAAATGTTAGTCTATTATTTTGTATGATATTAAATTGAATCAGATATTATTATGCATAATATACAGCTTGTTTCCAGATAGACCTAACTGTAAGTAAATTGACCTAATTTTTTATTTCTCGAGAAAAAGTTAATTTTCATAGATTGTTCTCTCTAAAAGAATCCATAGCCATGGTCTTAATTTTGATATAATATACAGAGTGGTCGAAATACAAGGAATTGTTAAATTTGCTCAATAGTAAACTATCACTTTTTCTAATCAATTTATATTAACATTGTGTCATTTTTAAAGCATGCATAATGTGACCAGACGTCCCGCTTTTGGCGGGACAGTCCCCACCTTTCTCATTTTGTCCCGCGTCCCGAGGACTGTAAAAAATGTACCGCTTTCTAGGAAAGATTATTTTTTTTACAGAATTTTTAGAGAATTACAAAATTTTTTTAGAGTTATATGCTGTACAAGTTGTTATTTGGTTCTTTCTCAAATCGTTCGTTGAAAGGCAGTAACATTTTTATAATTTACAACAACATTTTGGGGTCGCCACCGGTTTTCAAAACAAGTATCTTTTTACAAAGAAACATTTTAGGTAACTTACATACCACACTAAACTTAATGTTCATTAATTTGTCAAGGGCAATACTTTCAGCTAAATGACAACAGTTGCTTCTGTTATTTGCAATCAAAATTGCACAGATAATACGAATGTAGACTTTTTATTTATTTCAAAGTTGTATTGGAATCAGTACCCCTTGTCATTTAGTCACACAACAAAGAATATACAGGTTCATAACACGAAACAGAATCTTAGCAATATACCAAAATATAGGTAAATAATATATAATATTCTTTTCTGTCTAATGGCGGACATATGATATTTTTGTAAGTTTTTGAAAAATCGTAATTGTAATCTGTAAAAAGAGTTTATGGATGTTTGCATTTTCTACGAAAACCACGGGACAAAATTTTGAAAACCAACCCTCCTGAAACTTTCCTATATACGTGCACAAAATGTCACCATCAAATATCATCATTTAATATATCGACCCAGCACAATTAAAGGATCGCTTAAACCAATTTAGCTAAACTTTGATATTCAACATTTGTAATCGTTGAATAATTTTCATAATTTTTTTGGGTCATGTAAAGAAATTATTACAATTTATTGAAAATTAAAGAACATAAGATGTTCCAACTGATTATACCGGGAGATCAAAATGTGCGTCTTTTTTGCGTCTTGATATATCATGTGGATATTAAGCAACTTGTTATCTCGCAGGTTCTCAAGTATTCTGTTACAAAACTATATAAATTCTTAACATCTTGTTTTCTAATCCATTCCAAAATCTAACTTTTTGTTGAAGATACACAGTTTGAAGATAAATTTTTCATTATTTTTGCAAAGATTATTGCAAAACTTACCGGAAACTAGGTAAATCTAAAAGAGGCTATAATAGTATACATATATGCTGCAATCTACATTATAAACGAACTATAAAACCTAAGTATCCATTAGATTCCACGTTGACTGTGTGCTGTTATTTCAACAAGTGATGAAGTATGTATATGTTAAATTTCGCTTATAAAATATTTTTTTCTTATCGGTTTTTATCTGTTCTATTTTTTGATCATTATCTTTAAACTAATTAAGTCGTTGCTGGTAGTAAACACAATTGTCTAACACTCTTAACAAATAAACATTTGTTGCAAGGTTTAACAGCATGCCAAATGAAACGATAACGTAATAAACTTTTTCTTGTACCAAACAATATTTATTTATTTTGTATAAATATAGCAAAAAATCAATCACTAATAATGCAAATTATGTTGAGTATTCAATCAAGTAAATATACTTTGCTTAAATAAATATGTTTTGATCGCAAGTACAAAAATTTAGAAGAATATGTTATAATTTTCCTAAAAGAAAAGAGTATGTGTACAAAGTCAAACTAAAAAAACATATTAATAATTTTTGGGTTCAATATTGTTCAAAATCCTAAAATTCACCGATTTTCGCTAATATTGTGTTTTAATCACTAGCAGCCCCCACCGCTACTGTCCCGCTTTACTACAATAAAAGCCTGGTCACCTTTTAAGCATGCAGTACAAATGAAATTTGATATCGACAAAGAAAACAAATTTTTCCAAAACAACTTTTGGAATGATGGTTTTTGAAGAACGTGGAATCACACTGAGCAGACCACCCATCCGAGGCTCTTTTCTTGGTTGCATACCGTCATAGAGGTTAAAAATATAAACATCTCAAAATATAATAAATATTAAATAAAACCCGCATAATATAAATATCTCATAAATATCTCATAAATATCTCATAAATATCTCAAGTCTGCATGTGGACGAGTTTCAAAACTGTTTTATTTTTTCAGGTATAAATACCTATTGCTTGGACCATTGCGGAAATGGGTATACCTACGTGATACCATAAGTTTTAATTTAAAAGAATTACATTCATAAACAGTAGAAAGGCGACAATATTGTATTATTGCAATTGATAACATTCAATGAGAACAATTTGTATTGGTTTTATAAGACAGAATAGAAATGTAAAATGTAAAAATGCGTATTCCACTTTTATTTTGTATTCTCACACAATCTTATTTAGATGGTATATTATTGCAATTTTTACTACGATATTTATCCCAACCATATTGGTAACAACTTGTATTAGGCTATTATCAACTATTTCTTAGATATTGTGAGATTACTGTCAAAAACAAACCTATTTTAAAAAATCATTCTGAGATAACTAACATGGATTGATAAACAAGAAAACTCATTTTCAAAAATCAATAATAACTGTCAAATATTTTTGATAGTTATTATTGATTTGCGATTCTTATATGATTTATCTGTAATAAATAGAAGTTTGCCAAATGTCAAATAACCTAAGAATTAGAATAGAACAAAATTTACCTATTGTACTAAACAGTTATTAAGTATCTAATTTAACATATGTAACTTATGCACAATAAATATTAAATTAATATAGAATATTCAGTTGCCAAGAAGAAATTCTACAATCGCATAAATGTCATGAATCTTCCCCTCATGCAACAACTTTTAGTAATTGCAAACTGCAACTATGAAGTACACAAACAAATAGGTTATGATCAACCAAGAATTATTTTTTAAGAACTAGTAGAACATTATTAAAAAAAATATTATTTATTTACTATGTTGTAAATTATTCAAGTAATATTAATGATCGTGAGGGGACATATTATGGAAGAACTTTATGGGGCTATTTTACAATATCTCAGAAACAATTCATAATAACTATATCGCTTAATAAAACCTTTTAATCAAAATCATAAACAGATAGAAAATATTCTTTGATCCAATTACATCTTTTTTTAAATAGAGGCAAACATATTTATTTGCTACAAACAATGTTTATTTTGATCAACAAACAAATATATTCTTGCCTCTATTCAAACAACGATTTAGTTGAATAAAGGAACATTTCTACCAGTGCAGTGTTCCATTAAAAAACACTCTGTATGCATGCAAACATTTTCTGGTTGTAGAGCAAATGATTCGTGGGACAGGTATTGTCACTCACAATACACTTCAAACGTGTATCAAATGTTTTTTTTTTGTGAAGAAAGATTACATAGAAAACTATAATAGAGATAAGGTTTTGAGGTTTGCTATCGATCGGTTATAACTACTACATTTTCGAATTAGTTGTTAGTTTGGTAACATTGTTAATTTTTGTGGTGCGAAATATACAAGGTAATGTCTGTTCGAAAACTTTAAATAGTTGCGTAAGTATCTAAATTTTCAGATGAAATTAGTCTTGGTTGCCTTAGCGATAATTGGCGTGGCTTCAGCCGTACCAACCTTCAGATCTCTTCAAACAGATTTTGAGGATATCATCAGACTCTTACCACGTGATGACATGCGACCAATCATCAAAGGCCATTTGGCAACTGATCCAGAATTCCAATCAGTCATCAGGTATCTCCAAAGTGATGATTGGGCTGCGGTGAAAGTACAAATTCAATCTCATCCAACTTGGGTTGCTTTCAAAGAATACCTGAACGGAGCTGGCGTTGATATTGAAAGTTTTATAGCTTTTGTGGGCAGTCTTATCGAAAACGCCGAAGTCCCAGATATTCCTGGCAGCGCAAAAGGATTCAAGGACTTCTTTGATGAATTGTTTGAAGTTATCCCAACTGATGATATTTTAGCTATGGTATATGATAAGCTCGAAACCAGTGAATTCTTCCAAGAGTTCTATGATAAAATTTCTGGTGACGCTTCTAGAGCTTATGTTGATGAAATTGGTCAAATCGCAGAAGTACAACGAGTGGGACAAGTTCTTCGCAGCTTTGGAATTGATGTAGATGGTGTTCTGGCAGCTTTTAAAACATTTTTGAAGTGGGAATAATTTGAATATTATTTTTGATTTCTTTTATTTAGTTTATGCATAATAAAATAATAATACATGTTATTTCTGGTTTTATTTACCTATTTTGAAGGCTGATAGTGTATCCATAGAATTGGTTGTCGACAAAATAATCATAGGTAGGTTTTAAGACATTTTTGTTAAAAGTGTATTCAAAGAGACACTATTTTTTTCAGTTTTTCTGTTATAACGGTGTTCCACTAATTCAAGAATCTGTGGCATAGTTTGCATATTTTTTCGGCACATTGTAAGTAAATACAATTATGCCTTTGTAATAAAAAAAACTGTTACAGCTTATTTTTCCGGAAGAACAAATATTATATTGGTAGGTTTTTAGAACAACCGGGGTTGGTTCCAAATTTTCAAAACATCGGTTAAAACCGGTTTTCGGATTTGTGGAAAAATCAATATAATTAAGCAGTAAGTTAATTAAGTTAGCTATGGTACGTAATCAAAAAAAGTAGGTAAACTTTATAACACAAACATTTTATTGTGAAAAATAAAATTTGTGATACGAATCTAAAGGAAGTATATTTACTGAATACATATTAACCATTGCCCAAAGGAGCTCAAACTCAAAAATTAAATTTATATCAATCAATATACTTATATATCACTGTTATTAACTTAATAAAAGAACCTAATCTTTTTAATTTATTTATCAAAGCATTTCACATATTTTCAAGTACTTAATTTGTCAATACAATAAAGTAGGTACTTAATTTTTAGATACAATAATCTAAGCTGTCCTGCCTAACAATGAACAAACTTTTTTATTGTTTCTAGTTTTTTAGAGAAAAAAATGCATTTTTGTTTTCTTTTTCAGTTAGTCACTGATTTTCTCAAAATCTAGGCTCAATTCGGAAGTTTTGACTTCAGATATTACTGAAAAAAGCATACCTGGAACAGTTTTCATTTGTTTGATTTTGTTCATTTTTGGCCAAAATAGTTACTTACTTTAATTATTGTATTGTTTACAAATTAAGTATGTACCAGGAAAATTGTGAAATGCCCTGATATTTAGAATTAAAAGTTAATTGATTCATATTTTCTATTACGTCAAAATGATAATGTTTCAATAATACAACTTATTATTTTTAGATATAAATTCAATTCAACTTAAACTTTTCAGTTCTAGCTTACGGAATACGTGAACGCATATTTAAAATTAGTTTATATACAGGAAGGTCTATAAGAAATCAAATGCAATATGGAGTAATTAATGTATATAAAGCAATTTAACATCAATTTATAGAGTTTACGTAAAAGTACCAAGAAGTCCAAATGTAATATGTTACTTTGGGATCTTTTTAAAGATTCTACAAATTTTCTTTTGCACAGTCTAAACAAAAATCAAGATTGTCACAAGGTGTATAATTTTTATACAACTTATTATCCTGGAAAAACAATGGGATTTTTTATGCAATGTTTAGACATATTGTACAGATATTTTGAAAATATTAACAAAGTATCGATAACTGTTTTACAAAACCTCATCTATTCTCATCATTTTGCTATTTAATTCACCCCAATATATGCATTTTTGTTGAAGATACACAGACCCCCTACCAGAAACCAGTCAAAACAAACTTTTACCTTGCAGGTTAAATATGCTTAAATTTTTCAGGATTGAATTTTAAACGTTATCAATTCGATGCAACGATAATTTCATGGGAGTTTACAACAATAAAATCTATAACAAAATCATCTAGTATTGGGACGAATAAAAGAACAAAATGACGTGAATAGATAAGCTTTGTAACTGAGAATATTACCAAATGTCCTAATTTCTTATTATCATATAAAAATACGCACTAAAAAAAACAATAATGCTTGTTCTGAATAGTTCATCTAACTTATGAACTGATCCTAATGTACTACATTAACCCTAATGCAATTGTAACGATTTAATAAATTCAATTTGTTCTGTTATGTGGGAATATGAACAAACGACTCGTATTTAGATGTGGCTGGTTCGTTACGGTGCAGGCAGGAAACGAAAATTTACTCTGAATTCCTAGTTGGCATAGAGGATGTTGACAATTAGTAATGTGGCCAAGAGATCGCGCTGGATACTACACTCGACTACTAATTGTATGTATTGGCGCAGTACTCGTAATCATTTCCTTCGAGAGTGTGCATTTGCAACAGTGCAAATATTGTTAGTACTAGATAGTCTATAAGGTGCGATCTAGGTGGTACTCTATGTTTAGTCCTGTCAATAGAGACAAGAAAAAGTTCAGCTTGCAAAAGGTCGAATAGAGTTTCTACTTCGCAATTATATTCATTGTGGTGCCTTAAAACAGGTACTCTTTTTCGTAAATCTCGCTTTATAATTTTACAATGACTTTGTATCGCTAGGGTTCCTAAAACCAATCAACCAACAGTCTACATTGTTGTATTGCCGAAGAACCGAAACACTCTGTTCAGTGATTTTTACAGAACGAATTTTAAACGAGGAATATATATCGGCCCGACAAATTATGAACTCTCAACGACAAATTATGCACGACAAAATATGCAGCACGACAAATTTGGTATTCCTCACGACAATTGTTAACACGACAGAATATGTATTCAGCACGACAAATTAGGGATTCTTAACAACAGTTTAATTGACTAGCACAACAGATTATATAATTTTACTTTTTTAAGCTGTTTGCCAAATTGGTTATATTGATTACATTTTTGAGTTTTCATGATTTAATTTTGGTTTTATAAAACTTAATTAACAGCTGTAGTGTGGGGTAAAAATTTAATAGAAACACAAATGAAATTTATAATATTGTATTTAAATAAAGAAACAAATAAACTATAATTCAAGTACAATAAAAATATATACGTACATTCTATAAAAAATAAACAATTATTTGAATTATTATCTTCAATTATTGTGTATTTGAATATTTTTATATTTTGATTTTGTAGATCATGTGTAATATTTAGTACCCACTCCAAGAACTCTTTTGTTTAATTGCATTGATATCTTCGGCCCAGTCCTTAAATGGAGTTGTTTGTTGTTAGTAAAATTGTTTATAGTTATAGGTGACAATGCATCTCGATACCAAAGCATTTCACATATTTTGAAGTATTTAATTTGTCAAAAGTACAATGGTCGAAGCTAAGTGACTATCCTGGCCAACATTGAACAATATCGAGCAAGTAAAAACTATTTTTGGTAGGGTTTTCTCCATAGACTGTTGGATTGTATTTATTGATAGCACTTAGCTTAGATTGTATTTTTGACAAATTAAGTATCTACTTGGAAATATGTAAAGTGCTCAATAGTTCATTGATTATTTTTCTTATGTAAGTTAATAACTGTGGTATGTAAATTTATTGTAGTAAACAAACGAAAAATATTTCCTTTGTAATATGATTTAATTAAACGTATACTCGATTTTGTGCCCCTTGTGTGTGGTATGGGTTAATGTACTGTAATCGATAGATCTCAAATTTCACAGCAATTAAGTATTGATATAAATGAACAAATTGGGAGAGTCCTGCATAAAAAATAACAGTACAAAAAATAAGCACCACACCAATTGACATAATAAGAAATGTTACAGGGTAAAGACCCTGTTATTATTATACGGTCGAACTTGAACTGTAAAAAGCACTAAAAGTTAAACTTTTGCAACAGACACATATTTTAGTTAAAAAGCTCATATCAATCAAACAAGCAATTGCCTACAACTTCTATTTGTATTCTATTTGGATTTCTATTTGTATTTTGTTGTCCATATTATCTCTAACTCAAATCATATATATTATAATTATAACGTACCTGAAGACAGACTGAACAACAATTATACACTGAACAATTTTCAATTATTCCCAACGTCCTTCTGCGAACTTAAAAACAAATTACATATAACCACACTTTTAACGGTAGCACACTGTAGGAGTATGGAAGAAGTTTTGTACGGCTGGCCTAGCGGCGCTGCTTGTCATACTGCTGTCATGTATGGTATTTGAGGTTAAATCACATTAGGTGTGTTTTATTGCCACTGGTAATCAGTTCATTTCATTTTGAAACGTATTCACTTGTCTCAAAAAGCGTTCTATTGCGCATTCAAAATGAAAGTGAATAGATTTCAACTGATCATATTCAGTTCCCCCTTCACCCCTGAAGGACAAGTCGGAAAAGATGATCAGTTGTATTCAAAATGAATTGAATTTAAATCAGCCAATAGGAGGAAGGTATCAATCTGCAGTCACATGCGGTCACATGCATGTCACGATTGTATCTCGGAGAGGTTATGTGTATTTGTTTTCGTTGGTGAGACGGCTTCATATGCAATTCGTACTTAACTCCTTGCATAAGTCTTATGCAAATTGTCCGATACAAACATAACCTGTCGGCCTAACTACACGTAACACGAATGCGTATGCGCGCGCGCGATAGGTACACTCAAATGCGTTTTATTACTCGTGTTCAATTCACTTCAAAAGAGAATCATTTCGAATAGATACGAACTGCACACGGGTGGCAATAAAACACACCTATAGTTTGCTGATTTTATCGTTTAAATACAAATATTGTCGTTTATTTACATTTTTTGTCGTTAAAACATATATTATGTCGTTCGTTTACATTTTCTGTCGTTAAAACACATATTTTGTCGTTCAAATGCATATTTTGTCATTAAGGTACCGAAATTTGTCGTGCGAACCCCAAATTTGTCGGGCTGAAAAATGCCACCCTTTTTAAAATATATATACAATCGACCATTTGTGTAGAGCGATGTATGTAATTTATTTTCATGAAGACCCTTATCTAACCCCTTACGAACTATCAAGTCAAAATAAAAAAGGGCGTAACAAGGATCCCAACTCCGAAAAGGAGTGCAGATTAGTGCTAAGAAATTGCAGATTAGAAGTAGAAAAAAGATGTTTTGTTTATATAAAACAATCCACAAACTTCTAACGCGTTTTCTCAGAACTAAATATCTATAATAATATGACGGGGGTCGATATAATCACAAGAAAACTTATGACAGATTGACTTAAAATTTACTCAGCTTATACTTCATTCCTTTATATTAATTTAGTCAGTCAGATTTTGTATTAATATTTTGATTCTATTCTTTGCTGCGAATTAATATGCATAACCGATAATTAGTTGCGGTTTTTGTTTATTTTTTACCAACGACTATTTTGAATATAGCTAAGGCTCCCGTCTCCGACCCCTAAAACGCGAAAATACCCCACGTCATAATTATTGCGCCAATCGTCAAATGCTCGCTTCGATCCTTATGTAACTGCCATCGGAGAGGAATTTCAATATTTATGAAAATTATTTATGTAATTTTTGGTGTGGACTACAAATATAGAAATGCTTTCCGATGGCAGTTGCGTCTGATTATTGTCTGCTGTAATACATTATAATATATAATTACATGTTAACTATAAGAGCACAATTTATTTTCTTCTGAACTTCTCTAGATTTGCACTCTGAAGTATTGTAGTGCGTGTTTGTAGTGAGTTGGCAACCATGTTTACAATAGCGAGTATTGTGAAGGTACTATATATCATAGACTAGAAAACTCAAACACAGTCCAGTATAAATATTTGTACAAATAGAAAGCAATACATTTATTTCTTTAGGTTAAACCATACGTCAAATGTAATAAATACGAAATAAAAACAGACATGTTTATAGTAGCCTCATCTACATTAGGTGATTTTTTATCGCTCGGTTTTTACAGTTTGGAATTTGAATTGAGACAGGAGCCTTAATACATACAAAAATTGTCTTGTATACCTAATTTATATACATTTATGTACATAAAAAAATGTTAGTGCAAATATAATAAATACCAGAAGAAGAACAAATCGGACTTTTGTTAATACGAGTCTCATCACAATGGTGATAAAAATGCAATTGCTCCAGAACTGCTTTGCAGAATATCATCCATCATTTGAAACAAGTAATTATCAAGAAATTCAAAATTTGATTTCCATTGGTCATAACAACTTAAATTTGTAAATTACAATTAAAGTATTAAGGATCAGTTACACTGGTCAACAAAAAAAAATTGCCGGACAAATGACAACTGATTCGGATAGATTTTTTTCCCAGGAGTCCGAATCTGAACACAGAAATGGTGAATTGGCTCTAGTTTTCTCGAAAAAGCAGTGTTAAAGGTGCAAAAATACGCGATTTTGGCTACTTTTGAACACATGCAAAATAGTAACGTTATTTAGTAGATGTTTTTCTGTAGGATCATATAAAACTTTAAACCTTCTCCTTTAACACCATATAGCGAAAAATCTGATAGCATATAGGTACATACTTTGAACATTTGACACCACTTTTTTATAGGAGCGCGTGCCTATCCCAGCCTTGGTCGAAGCGCACTGCTTCTTTCTTTATTTATACAATGTACAGGCTAAAAAAAAGTTGGCGGAAAACTGACATCCTATTTCAATAGGATTTTTTCACAGAAATCCAAATCTGAACACAGAAATAGGGATTTGGTTCTTGATTCGCGAAAAACAGTGTTTAAGGTAAAAAACGTGTTTTTTGCTACTTTCATACTCACGCAAAACAATAACGTTATGTAAGTAGTAGATGTTTATATGTGGGACCAAGTAAAACTGAACGTTGTCCTTTAAGACCATATAGCTAGAAATCAGATGGCCTAAATTTTGAACATTTTACACCACTCTTTTATACAAGCGCGCGCCCATTGCAGCACCACATTGCATTGGCCGAATAAAAAGTTGTTGTAAAATGACAACTGATTTCGGTAGGATTTTCCCAATTTGAAAAAGACTAAAAAGACTGGCTTAAATTTTAGCGAAAAACAGTGTTAACGTTTTAATAGGAGCGTGTGTTTTACATGTACCCTTTTCCTAACGGCAGAGACTTTCTTCGTATAGTACTGGTATTAGATTAAAAATGTAGGGTGATTTTGTGTTGATTTCGAATTTGTATCAATTTCACAACATTTATATTTATATAGTAAACGGTGATATCCATTTACCACCATTTAAATAGTGGTGATATATTTATTTGTTTCAATGTTTAAGATAACATACAAATAGCTTGTAGGAAGGACAGATGTATTTTTCAGTAATATATTACAGTTTACAAAGTCTCATCTTCGCTTTCACTGCCAGAATAAATCATGCTCTGTGCTTAGGGAATACTTTGTCTCTTCTGACCCTGGATAATCATGTTGTGACTTGTGATATGACAGTTGGTACTTGCGGTATTGGCATGTCTTCTAGAAAAAGATTTACAGTGATCCATTAATTAATTCACCCACACAAAAGCCTATAAAAATAGTTTTGCATTTTTTACACTGCCTCTCTAAAAAAACTATACCAGTTCACTGTCTCTGCCGTCAGATTAGAATTCTAAAGAAAAAAAATCCTTCCGATCAGTTATCATTTGTCCGACAACTTTTTATTTGGTCAGTGCAATTTATAAATAAAGGAAGAAGCAGAGCGCTCTGTCCGGTGCAGGTGCTACAATGGGCGCGGACTATTATAAAAAAAAGTAGTGTAAAAAAAATCATAAATTCATTGTTTTGCATGTGTCAAAAAGAAGCAAAAAACCCGTTTTTTCCACCTTTAACACTGTTTTTCGTGAAAACAACTTTTTATTTGGCCAGTGCAATGTATAAATAAAGGAAGAAACACTGCGCTCCGTCCGGTGCTGTAATGGGCGCGCGCTTCTACAAGAAAAAGAGGTGTAAAATGTTCAAAGTTTATACCATCTGATTTCTCGCTATACTGTCTTAAAAAATAAGGTTCAAAGTTTTATTTGGTCCTATATATACACATCTACTACGTAACGTTAGTGTTTTGCATGTGGTCAAATGGAGCAAAAAACGCGATTTGTTGCACCTTTAAGACTGTTTTTTTTTAATGAGAAAACTAGAGCCAATTCACCATTTCTGTTTTCAGATTCGGATTCCTGGGAAAAAAATCCCATCCGAATCAGTTGTCATTTGTCAGGCAATTTGAAGTCGGTCAAAATTTGTTGGCGAGTGTTATCAATTCCTGTCAAAACGTTGATTTGAAAACCCAATCTAAAGCAAAATTTGTTCCAAATATAATGCTGAAGATATCTAACAATTTTGTGTATTACAACGAAAAGATATTATTTATTATTTTGATATTTACACCTGCACATCGTTCGGGAACTTGATATGGACATTTATTCATTCTTAGGGTCTGCAGTATATCCAATATCCATTAATATACTGTTTATTTCACTTGGTGGACTCCATAACATAGTGTATTTTGGTAATCATCAATAATTTATCGGTTTATTGGCCACCCACATAGCAAAAACACATAAACACCATGTGTTCGATTCGAAAATTACCAAACGTCCACTTGGCACTTTAATTTTAGCATTGAACTTTTACCGTTCTCAATGATTATTGCACAGAACGCAGTAGGTGTTGAACTGATCAATTGCACCTACGCTACCAACTTTATTTAGACGAAATTAAAGTTGTTTACAAACAGAGAAATATTTCTTAATGCTTTTGTGCGTACAAATTGCACCAAAACCATATGTTTGCACCCACTAACTCACAAAATTGTTTATTCATACCATTTTAAAATGGTAATATGGACTATTAAGCCCGTTACGGCGCCTATTGATATTATTTAGTAACACTTTTAGTTTTCTTTGGGAGTGTTTTTACTTTATTATTATTATTATTTTATGACGACCTTCCATTAGAAGTATATAATATGGAGAACCACATGACATCAGAATATAACTATGTATTTGCAAATAAATGTTGTTGGTTACAATCTTTCTAACCAAAATAATTTCTGATTACGATTGCTTCGGGTCAGACCGGAAGTAGTGTCCACTTGCTTCTTTCAAATTGAGCATCCTGTATTTTATTGCATTTTTGAAATCGTCATTCATTTGTAGGTCAATAGTACATTACATTCCCCAGACCTAACACGTGTTAGTCAGACGTCTATTTATTTATATATATTTAAATAAATAAATAAAATAAATAAATAAATGTTTATTAACTCATAGCAATGAAACAAAACAGTAATAACAAAAGTAAGTTAATAGGGGCCAAGTCAATGTGCCCAAATAGGGCAGTATTGTTTTTCATTGGCCCCCTTCTTGAGAAAAGTAACAAAACAAAACAAAATTAATGAGAATACAAAAAAGAAAAAAAAATTACATTATATACCTTATAGAGGAATATTTAGCCGCCACCCACACACCCTGCATGACACTCAAATAAATTAAATATAATAATTATTTATTTATCGACCACCCGCCTCAATCTGCCCAGCAAACAACTGACTCCTTAATCTACACCTGAATCCACGCTCACTCTCCAGTCTCAAAGGTTCCGAAAACTGATTATAAACGTTAGGCACACAGTAAGTAAACGATCTTTTGAAGGTTTCTAAACGATGGCGCGATATTGACAGTGTATGTCTGTGCCTAACATTAATGTTATGAACATCAGTTCGGAATCTGATCTTATTATATAAATAAGGTGGACATTTGTGTACTATAACCCCGCGATACAAGCACGCAGCATGATAGACACTGCGCCGCGCCATATTCAGCCAGCCAACCCACTGCAACGTATGAGAAATTCTTTCCCGCTTTCGTATTCCATGGATAAAACGAAGGCACGCATTCTGAACTCTTTGTATTCTACTCGAAGTAATAGCATCAATACAGGAACCGTACAAAGCGTCCCCGTAATTAAATATCGACAGAACTAATGCCTCGCACAGGTGGGTCTTTAGGCGCTGATTTAAAATATGCCTACTGCTGTACAGAAGTCTCAGACTAGAGTACGCGCGACGCAAAAGACTGGCAACGTGACTTCTAAACCTGAGCTCCGAATCAACCACAATCCCCAAATTACGCGATTCAGACGCGACATCCAGAGTAGCACCACCAATGCGTATGTCTATTGAAGCCCGCACGAGATCCGCTGCAGCACCATTACCAAATACCATGACCGATGATTTCAGAGGATTTATTGAAAGCCTATGCCTCGCAGCCTGTTCAGCCAATATGTCCAAGTCCCCATTTATACGGTGCTGTGCCTCACGAAAATTTGCACCGTCAAAGGTGTAATAGAGTTGAGTATCATCCGCATACGAATGACTAGAACAATATTTCAACCCAGAACACATTCCCACTGTATACACAAGGTATAAAATAGGTCCCAAAACAGAACCTTGTGGGACACCAGATGTAACCAGTGCAGGGACAGATCTTACACCATTGAAATTTACAAATTGATTACGGTTTTCTAGGTATGCGGAAAAGAATTTTATAGCTGGCTTAGAAAGACCAACGTAGTGAAGAACCGATAACAGTGTAGCATGGTGCAACGTATCAAAGGCTTTCGAGAAATCAAGCAACGCAAGCACAGTAACCTGCTTGTCATCCAGGCCACGCAAGACATCGTCAACTACATCCAGAAGTGCGGTGGTGCAGCTGTAACCCCGCCGAAATCCTGATTGCTTAACCGGAATTATGGCAAACTTATTTAAATGCTCCCACAATCTAGCCGCAACCACCTTCTCCAAAATTTTAGACAGCACGGGTAAGATGCTAATTGGCCGAAGATCCTTTAACTCGCGAGGATCACTGGTCTTAGGGATGGGCGTAACGGATGCAATCTTCCACGAGTCCGGAAAAACTGAGCACTCCAAACAGTAGTTTGTTATGTGACACAACAAGGGAATGATTGCCGGACCGCAAGTGAGTAACATTTTTTTTGTAATACCATCCCATCCCGCCGCGTTCGACTGCAGACCGCGCAGTATGATGGCAACCTCCCCCTCCGTGGCCAGGGCAAATGACAATCTCTCAGTAACATGTGGAAGCGTATTGTTATTATAAAATGCAATTAATTCGGAATCGCCCGTACATTGAACTTGAGAAGATAAGAAATAGTTGTTAATGGTGTCCGCATCCCCAATCGTAGCCGGAACACTACCCGATTTGTTTCGAGATGTGCCAAGTGTCCGGAAAGCGTTCCATAAAGTTTTAGAATCGTGGCTATGAAACAAACCTGCCAGATATGCTTTCTTTTCACGTTGAATGGAAGCATTCAACCAGGTTCCTTTGTTGACTTGAATCTAGAGTACGCCTCATCACGCAACCTCATAAGTAGTCTCATATTGTCCGTAATCCACGGCTGAAAGTGCCTTCGCAGTGTAACAGAACGCATTGGCGCATGACAATCGAATAGATCAAGAATACGATCATTAAAAAATTCGATTTTGGCATTAACATCATTAACACGAAACATAGACCACCACGGTGTTGCATTAAAATCACTAAGAAACTCCTCAAGGGAAACATTCTTCATGTCTCTAAAAGTAATTTTTTTAGGAGGAACAAGTTCATGATCGCTGAAACCATACAATGGTCTGAAACGTTATGGATTGGTGTAACTTGAGACTCCTCAAGTCTTATTTATTTTAGTTTAAAATGATCAATCTCACTCTACTTTACGGTATTTAATTAATTAATTAAATAACTCTCGAATTAAGTATGGATATAAGGAAATTAATTAAGACGGTCCAGCAGGAAAATATTAAATGTTGAAAAATAAAGACCACCATCATACATAGGTATAAACAAAACTTTGCAATTAGCTTAGATGATCAATATCACTGTGTAAGAAATGCATTAAAATTAGTACATGCCTTTGAAATTTTAGGAGATAAAGTCTTAAATAGGTAAACCACCAAATGATGTAACCTCATATAGACCTATATCTTTAATACACGCGATTTCAACATTGTTGGAGAAATTACTTATCAAGATATAACTAATTCTCGAGAAAAATCAAACTATACCATCAGATCAATTCGAATTCGGAGCTCGGCATTCAACCATCGATCAGGTACAGGCTGTATACAGAAATTAAGGACCTATTTGCGTATCAAAAGCGCGACATTATGATTACGAGACCTATTATAAAGTAAAACAAAAATATAAACTTAATACTTTAATCTTACATGCCTAAATTCGCAAAATAGGTACTTACCGCATGTTGTCATTGCGATTTGATGAGACAAACCACCATTCTGTGTGTTTAAGGTTGGTTTCCGACGAGCCCGAATCCAAAGTACTTAGGTATAACCAAACATAACCTCACATCCAGGAAAATTCTTTTCCGCATTAACCGCAATGAATTTACGCGACATGAGCGACGAACGATTTTAAACGAGGCCGCGAATAATATCCACGGCTTTTTATCACTAATATCGATCGTTCTTTACGTTTCTCTTCCATATTTTGCATTCGACCGTCGCGTCGTACACGGTTACGGCAAAACTGCGCTTGCGCGATATTTTGAATGTATGTCTGGATTTCGCCGCATCAACGCGGTGATTGGCGCGGTAGATTTGAACTTCTGAAACGTTAAATTAATTAAATTGAATTAATAACAACAACAAAAATAAATAGAAAGTGAGTGATCAATCTCACCCTTGATTATGGGGTGTCATTGATCACCCCATTTTAACAATGGAGAATGGCTTTATATTGCTATATATAATACGTTTTTGAGTTTTATGATAAAATCAAAATCGACTTTTAGTAGAATATCCCGTATCTAAAATGCATTATTTTGACATAAATCGATAAATTTTTAAATCACAACAAAAAATGAAACTCATCAATATCATATCTGTGCAAGTCATAGACAATAGAATCTTGTTTGATTCTAGTTGCTCTTTTATTATTCAATGCACTTAGATAGAGCATTGTTCTCTATATTTTGTTGTGATTTTTAAATTTATGTCGGTAGAAATATAATCTAGAATATATCTATACAAACTATACCTAGGTTTTTTTTTACAGAACTTAAAAATGTACTGAAACTTTAAAACATAATTTGGCTGTGAAATAAGAAGAAGCGAAGAAGCTTGCTTGTTTCGAACTTTGATGTGGAGAATTAGAAGCAGGGTTGTTATGTCAAAAACAGCTGGTTTTGAATTAAACTTTTAAACATGTTCAAAGCCAGTTTTGTTTTAAAGTTTAAAAGGTATTATTAACATGTTTCAAATCTTTAAAACGTAAAAATAAAATGATATAGTGCTATCATGCTAATCGGTAAACAATAATGGATACCAAAAAGTAACTAGTAAGAATGTATATAATTCCATTAAACGTAAACAATTATTAAAACAAATTTATCCATAAATAATAGAAAAATCAAAATATATTTTAATTCCCTTTCAACCGACAATAGAAGTTTCTACCAACTCAAAAACAATACAATTGCAGATTTATTAATTAATAGTAAGGACAAAGGTAATTTTTTAGAAAAAAGTGGCATTTACAAACCAAAATATTCCGATTTCAGCGCAGAATACATTGGACACACAGGGTGTAATTTAATAATTTAATAAGATTAATAAGATATAACTAACATAACAGTAGAAAAATATACACTTTTAATAAACACTATTGAAAATAAACAATGCTTGAAAATAAACATCAAACTAAAATTCAAAACTTTACACTTTTTCATGATAAAAAATGGATTATTCCGAAATTTAGAATATTAAAAAATAATAAGGGTGAATTTAACGCCATGAATGAAATAACGGAATTCAATGATGAATACTAAATTTTCATATGACAAATTACTCAAATCACCGTGTCAATAAAAATAATATATAGGTCATCAGATATAAGTAATCCAGCAAATTGGCTTGGTTGATTTTGTTGAAATTGAGACTGATTGTTACTACAGCAATATAAAGCCATTCTCCATTGTTAAAATGGGCTGATCAAGCACACCCCATAATCAGGGGTGAGATTGATCACTCACTTTCTATTTATTTTTGTTGTTATTATTAATTTAATTTAATTAATTTAACGTTTCAGAAGTTCAAATCTACCGCGCCAATCACCGCGTTGATGCGGCGAAATCCAGTCATACATTCAACATATCGCGCAAGCGCAGTTTTGCCGTAACCGTGTACGACGCGACGGTCGAATGCAAAATATGGAAGAGAAGCGTAAAGAACAATCGATATTAGTGATAAAAAGCCGTGGATATTATTTGCGGCCTCGTTTAAAATCGTTCGTCGCTCATGTCGCGTAAATTCAGTGCGGTTAATGCGGAAAAGAATTTTCCGGGATGTGAGGTTATGTTACTTTGGTTATACTTTGGCTTCGGGCTCGTCGGAAACCAACCGAAAACACACAGAATGGTGGTTTGTCTCATCAAATCGCAATGACAACATGCGGTAAGTACCTATTTTGCGAATTTAGGCATGTAAGATTAAAGTATTAAGTTTATATTTTTGCTTTACTTTATAATAGGTCTCGTAATCATAATGTCGCGCTTTTGATACGCAAATAGGTCCTTAATTTCTGTATACAGCCTGTACCTGATCGATGGTTGAATGCCGAGCTCCGAATTCGAATTGATCAGATGGTATAGTTTGATTTTTCTCGACAATTAGTCATATCTTAATAAGTAATTTCTCAAACAATGTTGAAATCGCGTGTATTAAAAATATAGGTTATATGAGGTTACATCATTTGGTGGTTTACCTATTTAACACTTTATCTCCTAAAATTTCAAAGGCATATACTAATTTTAATGCGTTTCTTACACAGTGATATTGATCCACTAAGCTAATTGTAAAGTTTTGTTTATACCTATGTATTATGGTGGTCTTTATTTTTCAACATTTAATATTTTCCTGCTGGACCGTCTTAATCTATTTCCTTATATCCATACTTAGTTCGAGAGTTATTTAATTAATTAATTAAATACCGTAAAGTAGGGTGAGATTGATCATTTTAAACTTAATATTATGAACAACTTTTTACCTTTAGAGTGAAATAAACTATATTTGGCAGGTCTTTGATACAGATGTAGTTGTATCGGAATAAAAAAATATTAAACCAAACAATTACGAAATAACAACAAAAATAAATAAAAAGTGAGTGACCAATCTCACCCCTGATTATGGGGTGTGATTGATCACCCCATTTTAACAATGTGGAATGGCTTTATATTGCTGTACTAGCAATCAGTCTCAAGTTCAACAAAATCAACCAAGCCAATTTGCTGGATGATAGTAGCAGGATGATAATTGTCATGCGGGATAACAAACTAAAAAGAACGTATATATGTACAATAACAACACTAAACCTATGTCATATTACAGTGGGTTGGTGTTTGTAGTAAGTTTATCTATTTTCGTTCGTTTAAAAAAGCGTATTTTTTCAACATTTTTCTTTAAAAAAAGAGTTCTTTATTACAACCCTGATTACAAGAAAGACTTTTACCAAATCACTCGCATTTATTTTATTGCAATATATGTGGTTAAGAATGTAAATTATCACTTTTCAATGACAAACATGATGACAGATAGTTTAGTTTTAATTCTTAAATTGATTTGATATCCGAAAGCGACGGACTGATTATATAATAGTTATTTAACCAACAAGTATAATAAAAAGAGCGACTAATGATCGAGACTGTTTAACGCACGAGCAATTAGCGAGTGCGTTAATTGTCGAGATCATTAATCGCCGTTCAATATTCGAGTTGGTTACAAAATTTTTTCATCGTTCGTATTCTTTTCGCGGCGTCTACATAGATTTTATTCATCGATGTCGTTTGAAGTTATATGACCATTTATGTAGTTTGACACCGACAGTTCTGGACTGGGTGCCTGGATAAAGGAATGTTTTGATTGGATGGTTTTATTTTGCGTATGTTCGATTGGCTATAATGAAGTCGTTTGATTGGCTATAACAAATCACGCATTAATAGAAATCGCGCATTTATAGAGCTTTTTAATAAATTATTTTCTCTTCAGTAAACATACTCATAAATAAGCCATCGACGGAAAATGTATTTTATTTCGTCCTTTGAAAATCTGGCCTGATTATAAATAACGTCACAAAACCATTGCTAGCTCTTGGACAATAATATTGTTTGTTATTCCCTTGTGCCATTTACAAAATTAACGTTTTTTGGGGTTTGTCCTCATATTTGCTAACGTATTTGACCTTTTGTTGATTATATTGTTAGCTTCTTAATACTTACTACTTAATAGTGTTTATAAGCGGCTAATGTGAGCGATTTTATGGCATGCTACGTTTTTAATCGACCACGAATGAAATTCTCACACTTTTAAGTGGATTCCGGCCTAGACAAGAATCCTGTCAGACAGACGGTGTAGGTCGACTTACAAAATCCGCTGTTACGTGATTTATCCGCCTTGGTAGGGAGGTTGCTGCTAGCTACTACAGTGTAATATCTCAGACGTTGGGGCCACTACCGCTGGAAATGTCCAATTTTCGTCCTCGTTACACAACTGTTCCCGTACGGACCATGGGAAAAGTGAAACGTACCGTTGTTAGAATCGCATTTGGGAAGCGCACAAACTTTATTATTTAAAAAAAATGCTTAAGTATGTTACTCTCGGCAAATCATTTTGTGGAAATGGTGAGATTTTGAATAATGGATGTAATTGAAATTAACGGCTTTAGAGATTAGACAAATTTGTAACTTTTATAACTGTTAGTGGCACTGTAAAAAGCAAATGCACCTGCATGGAATGACATAATACACAGTGGAATTGGAAAATCATAGATGTTTTGCTAAACATTGTTAAACTTTTTGTAAGCTGGTTGCCAATGAATTCTTTCCAAACGGGTGATTTTGTTAAAAAAAAACAATGTTTAACCCTCTGTATTATTATGAAATCGCATCTAACCTAAAATCTAGTTTTGACGAGATTTGGTCAGAAGTATCACCTTGAAAATGCCAAAATTTTTTATTAAATACCTACCTTGTTTTTTGTATACCGTCTCTAAACCTAGTGGAACGTATAGTGCATCCAATCCCGGGATCCCGGTATTCCCGGACTTTTCTGGTACCGTAATCCCGGTGCTGAGATTAGTCTGAATACCGGGATTACGGTGCTAATAGATTTTTAATAGAAAATCAAAATATTATTTTTACAAACAAATTAAGAGAAAGGAATACTAAATTAATGGTTAATGCCATTAAATAGGACATAAACTATCCAGTGTTAGGATGTGTGCTCTACTGCCTAGTGGTTTATATTTGGTTCAGATAATTTCGGTACCGGCAGAAAGTGAGTAAGAACGAGCCAGGACGTAAAAGAACTATCAACTTTTGATGTCGACTGACCGGCCTAAACTAAGTTAACTAAACTTTGATATTCAATAACTTTTGTACTTTTGACTTTGACCAATTTTCATTATTTTTTTTTTCGAGACGTAAGGAAATTTATCAAATTTATTATACATAATATATTTTGATAATTAAAGAAAATAAGATGATTATTAATAATGGAAGATCAAAAATTGTGTTTTGGTCCTGTTTGAGACATCCTGTGGGATAACTAAGGAACTTGTTCTCTCCAGGTTGGCAAGTAGGTACCCTCTTACAAAACCATATCAATTCTCAACATCTTGTTTTCTAATTCATCGCAATATCTCAATTTTGTAGAATATACACAGTTTTATGCAAGATTTTGTATTTCACTCATAATCGAGTCAGATTTGCTGCAAGGTTTAACAGTAAATTTAAATAGGTAAGTTTTATTTGAAATTGTTTATCTTCTACAAAATTCAGATATTGGAATGAACCAAAAACAAAATGTTCCGAATATGGAAACAGAGCACTTTAAAACTTGCTCATGCTCCGTAGTTTTTCAAACCATGTATCGAAAGCAGATCAAAAACGGCATTATCGTCTGTTTTTCAAAAATTACAATAGTATGTGCTAATCTCTATGAAATTCAATGAATTGCTTTATTGAATTTCTTTAAAATGCATTGTAAAATAATGAACAGCTGTCATCATTACAAGAAAAATAAGCGTTCCTTTAATTGTACCGGTCAGCGTATTTTTCTCAAAACTGTACCTGAAACTTGGCATATCTTGTTGTGCTGTACAGGGTGGTCAGATTAGAACATAACATTTGTTATTTTTTTATCTTAAGATTTATTTATTAACCATAAGAAGATAATTCATCTTTCCAAGTCTTCCTACTATATTTAGTAGTTAATAAAAATGTTTTTAAAAATATAAAAATTTATTTACGAGAAAGGTATTTGTCGGGCAATTCCGTCATACGAAGATCGAAGATCGAAGAAGCAACCGTATACACGTGTTTCGGACTATTAGTCCTCATCAGTACGGTACAGCCAAGGAGCAAGATGGACACTCAATGGAAAAACACTCAAATGGTTCCCTACAGGGGTGACCACATGTCGCCAATTTGGTGCTTCAGTCCCAACATCTTCAGGATTCGAAGACAAGAAGTGACGTCGCGCCGGAAAAATTTATTTACAATATTTATTTCGTGCAAAGGGCATATATTGGAAGAATTTATGTTGGAAAGAGTTAATATATATATATATATATATATACAACTTTAATCCCTATAATAAACGATAATGATATAAACTTTTTCTTGTATCAAACGATATTTATTTATTTAAAATAAAAATGGCAAAACAATTAATCACTATGTAAATAATGTCGAATATTCAATGAAGTATGTTTTGTTTAAACAATTATGATTTGATCACAAGCACAACAATTTTAAGGAGTATGTGATGATTTTGCTTAAAATAAAAAAGATCTGTGTAACAAACCAAACTAAAAAAAACTTTTCGAGTACCATCTTTGGAAAAGACGTTTGGTTTAATTACTACTCCCCGCCCCGTCCCGCTACTGTCCCGACTAAAATTAGGTCATAGCTCAACGATGAAACATTGAATATTTTGAGTTTTCTAAGATCTCATTTTAAGGCAGCAAATAATAATATTATTTAATATTGTAGCCATATTTTTTACTGTGTAAGTATATTACTGTATTATGTATAGTGTATATTGTTCCGTTCACTTATTTATATTTTAAAAATAAAATCCGTATTTAAAATATATCCTTATTTTCATTTCCTTTTATACATCGAGATCCCCGGTGCTGGCACCGGAATCCCGGGATTGAAAATTTCCAGCACCGTAATCCCTGTTCTGAAAAAGCAATCCCGGATTGGAAGCACTAGTAACGTACAATTAAAAATATTTCATGTGGTGAACGTCTGCAACTAAGGTTAGGTGGAAGACCAGTCTTCGGACTGAACCTCGCCCTTTAGGATTTACACTTTTGTATTTTTTTTGTATTGTTATTTGTTTTTCACTGTTTCACCTAATAAAGGCCTTTATTATTATTATTATTATTATTCTACTATAGGGTCAGAACAAAATCCTGAAAGAGCGAGGGAAGTATTTGCAAAGCACATTCAGTTTCTGATGGCAATCCTATGAAACAGTAAAGTTTTGCTACACAATTTTTCATTATTAGTAAGTGCTCTACCGTAGATTAAAAATAGTTGCAGAAATAACGAGTAAATCTAAGTGATTTCTTTCTTCGATTACAAAAAATCATGAAACGGTTTTATCGGAAGTTTGATTTTTTCGGTATGCTTCACCTTATAAGTTATGGGGTAATAAATAGTCTGTAGCAAAAAATGAGAAGGTTTTTTTGTGATTTTTTTGTGACTACTAATGAATCGATCAATGTGAAATTTTATTAATTTTATTACACTTGATTTGAGGTGCAAAGAAACATTTTATTTTAATTTTTATGACAAAATGGCGGCGCACTGAAGGTCGATTCTTAGGCGTCCCGCGGCTAGCAGCACAAGTCTCCAACGACGTGTCTGGAACAATTTTTTTTTTCATGATATACACGATATACACGAGTATAGCTATAGAAGTAAACTTAGATGTTCAGAAATCTGGATTTTTGTATATTATCACATTGAAGCAGCTTATATTGATAGTAGCTATTGTCAAAACCAGGGAGAAATATGAGGAAACCGCACTCTATATGCAACATCTGACCCAAATCACAGCACAATAAGTCCTAAAAATGGCAAGTTTGTAGACATGCGCAGTACGCACATACTGCTCTCATTCATAACTTGACCTACGAATCGGCCTGTCAAAACATATGGTTGTGAGGTTATGGTGGTTGTGTCATCTAGTGAATACGATTATTTTATTCAATTTTAATATATATTTACATTATAGGTACCGACTGTGATAGTGACAAACTAAATTTAGATTTCACTGGTTTTCACTATGAAGTGCTGTGTGCCAAGCTGCAAAACGTCGAACAGAAAAACTAACTCACATTATTTTCTGCTAATACGGTAATACGGTAGACCAACAGTTGTTTTATTTCCATTCGTATAGCCGCAATTCGTAGAAGGTAAACCTATTTTGTTAAGTTTTCATTAAAAATAAGTGAAACAAAGTCCCTGTATAAATTCTTTGAACAATTTTAACATTCAGATGATAATTTTTAGAAACATAACCTCACCACACAATGACAATCGTCGCTACTCGCATGGGTTAGTTTATGAATGAGAGAAAAGAGATAGCAATATGTGCGCACTGCGCATGACCACAAAGTTGCCGTTCTCGGCCGGTACCAGGCCGGTACTTATCATGCAGTCATTTGGGTCAGATTTCAAATCGTATGTACGGTATGTGCGAACTCCTCCCTTCCTACTCCCTGGTCAAAACATTAGCGTTTGACACTACCTACTGCCATTAGAATGCAAATATCTGACAAATCCTGGCTTACTTGTTTTAATGCAGTATACGACCGATCTCGATGAAATAGAATTATCTCATGCAGCTAAACTATTAATTGTACTAAAAATGTAATAGTCATAAATTATTCAGAATTTCCTCTACTTTAATTTATTATTTAACGATTTCGACAAAATTCCAGAAATGGCGGCTTATTTGCAAAATCTTTCAAAAATGCTAAGACTAAACCTCCAGTTCCTTTGGACCCATTTCAACAGAAAGCAACACACACACACACACACACACACACATATATACACAGACATTTTTTTGTACCTTGGTCAAAAGTGTTCAGGGGACCCAAAAAGATATATTTCCGCTCAAATCCCAAATTTTTTTTTGGCACGATTACAAAACTTTACATACCTACGCATGATAAAGTAAAAAAGTCGATTTTTCGACTAACTTGATTTGTTAGCCGTCTATAAAAATCTCAAATGTTTATCAAACTTAAACATCATGTGTTTATCTCGTCATTTGCACACGGTTGGCATCCGTGTTAGACATTCGGAATGGTAGCCTGTCTGACGTTTATCGGGAGTCCAGCTAGGTAATTACTGATAATTCTTGTAAATGTCGTGTTTTTGATGTATATGGTTGCTTTTTAGATTTACCTAAGGCCCTCTGTCCACGACGCGGCTCGTCATAGACGCGTACAAGATTTTCCCTGCAGCGACGATTTGCGTACGCTTTGACATCTGTCCACGAAGCGTATTGCCATAGTTGCCATAGACGCAAAAACGCGTCGATCGTAGTGTAATAAATAAGTTGTTCTCAAAATGTCTAGCGACAAAGAGTAACAATAAAAATAACACTCCCACTGCATCTCAACTGGCACATGATAAAAGTGGGAAAAATTTTCTTATTACTTTGTTGCTGATAACGCATTTCCTTTAAAACATAATATTATGAGGCCATATCCACAAAGAAATATAAGTAACAAAAAAGGAATTTTTAATTATAGACTGAGCCGTGCCAGAAAAACTATAGAATGCAGTTTTGGAATGATGACCCAAAAATTTCAAGTTCTCCTAACACCTATTCGATGCCGAAAATACGATACAATAAATTCTATAATAAAATCTACCTGTATACTTCATAATTTTATCAGGAAAAAAGATGGCGTTCCGTACTCAGTGAACAATGATATGAATGGAAATATTCATGGAGCTCGAAGAAACATACAGGTCGAGGAAAACGTAAACATCAATCCCAACACTTCACCTCAGATGTTACGTGATTATCTGGCTAATTATTTTTTGATACCACGTACTACATTGCCATGGCAGTGGAATTATTGTATTTATAATAATACATTATATCATGTTATAATAATGTTGGTTACATGCCTGCCCAATTCATTTCCTGAGCTATTTCATTCCATGCCTTCTCTGTAGTGTGCTTGCGCGAATAATCTGGTAAGGAATGGTTGTGTAAACATGGATGTTTCCACTAATTTTACAAATTTTACGGTATTTTCACTCATTTTAAAAGCATAACCTTCAAAATTCACTTTATAGTACGCCTAGCTACTGACAAGACGATACGCCTGTCGTCATGACGCTTACATGACGTGACGAATACGCTACGCTGCAGCGTCGTGTACATACTTGTATTTAAAAGCATGTGTTGCAGCATTGAAGCGTATAGCTTGCGATGTCGCATCTAGGACGAGACGATTCCGAGACGCGTCGTGGACAGAGGGCCTTAGTTGAACTTATTTTAAATGTTCCTTTCTACAACCCTTGTCCTTCGTAGATTATGTGCCGGTCACACTCAAACCTCGCTCGAAATATTTTTGATTGAACATCAAATTCTTTAGAGACAACACATAGCTGATTGCTATACTACCCTCCAATGGTAAAGTGCCGTATGTACAAAAATGACATTGATTAAAATATTTTCCGCTTTCTCTTAAATATGACTTTTATAGTTAAAACAAATGTGCCTGTTTTACGTACAAATTGTTAGTTAACATGCTAGGCTAAGGTAAATTCTTTAAAATGTCAAAAATGTGCCTGGTTTTTGCATTAAAACACAAAAAAATTTGCGATTTTTTGCATGGAGGTACGGCGTTTTACCGTTGGACGGCAGTATAGTAGGTATTGCTAAGTTTAAGCATTGTTTAATTGTACTGATTGTTTTTGCTCTTTATTGTAGCCGGGTCTGATGATGCCTACATTGTAGGGCGAAAGTACTCACAATAATATGCAATAAAAGCTATACGTGAAACCAACAACATTTCTTTCTGAAGCGTGTCATTTTGTGAAATTATATACTCGTTACCAACACTATTTATACTCATCCCAGGTCTGCGTAACAACTGTTCAGGAACTTGTTTTACTTCAATAAATTACATTTATTCGGTACATTTTTAGTAAGCAGTTAGTGATGTGTATGTTAATGTAAATTGATTACTCATTAAACCAGTATTAAACAGCCCGTATTTTATGTTTACTTAAGGAAACACAATAGCAAAGCTTACGAAGTTAGAGCTAATAAACTACACATTTTGTAACAATAAGAATTCATACACGTCACCTTTTTAATCACATTATTGCAACTCCACACCAATATGCACATAATTGCAACAGATACTAATCGTAAATGGACATAGATTGTGCACAGTTTCAAGGCAACTCTTTCTTAAACAAAACATGCCACTGTAAAAGCAAACGTTTAAGGACAATTATGGATAACTGTCATGTTGTCAATTACAAAAGACAATGCGACAAATTATCCACTGCAATACCTCTGAATTAATATTAGCTTGCAATAACACCGTGAGCAATTCCTTTGATCTAGTTTGAACATTGTGTAACAGGTTTTTTTTTAGATGAGTGAAATTTAAATATTTTATATATTGGTCTTAATACACATAAACATTCCTGACGTTGATTTAATTTAAATTAAACATTTACGTAGTCGATTTGCTTCAATCTTACCTGCTGCAAGCATAAAGAAAAAAATGACTTAAGAAGGACGTGTTACATCATTGATACTTTTGATATGTTAGTTAGATGTCGCCATGTATGGCGCGAATGCCATAATCAAATATGAAGGCGTTTACGCGGTTATAGCAGGTGCTGTGACCTGAATAATTATGATTATGAATGGAACCCACTTACTGATAAAGCGTATATTTCTATCAATGGTCCGTACTATCGAGATCTCATTAAAGCCAACGACATACTTGATGATTGTGAAAATCTATCGCTAATTAGAATTAATCAGCGATTGGTATAAAAAATGAAAAAATCTCTTTAGAGTTACGCAAGAGGGACCTGATCTTTATATCAATTGAATTTGTTTTATAAACAATATCCTAAACGGTTTGGTGTTAAAGTAAAACAACAATTATATTATGTCAAGAAAAATAATAACTGTTACCTTGTACTGAACAATGCAAGTTCAGCATATTGATAGCAAATTAGTGACCTTTAACTTGACGAGGATTTACCATGAGCATCATGATATTTAATACCAGGATATCACGATTTTCAATACGGATAACAACATCACGTCAAGCAGTTGATGCGCAGAACAACGGATACATTTTAATTTGAAATATGTGTTCATTGTGTATCTGTAGATGTATATTAACGTTGTCCCTTATTTTTCGAAGTTTTTCTTTGTTCAATCTTTCTTGGAATCTTAAATCTATACACAATGAATCCACATTTCAAATCTCCGTTGTGTTGAGCACTGATTAAGTCATTATTGCTATTCTGGTTCATGCTTCTTTAGTTTTTTTTTTAAATATTGCTATAAGTAAACTAACAATAAGTTATTTAAAGAACAAATAGTTTATACTGGTGATATTCAAGATTCTATTTTCTTTGTCATTTTAAGCCTAGTGCTACTGTAGATCTACTATGGTATTTTTCACGACAAGTGGCAGTAAGCCGCTGACATAACGCGCAAACGTTCCTATAGGCATTGACGTGTGTTAGAATGAAATAGCAATCTTCTTTATTTCATTCTAACACATGTCAATGCGTAGGAACGTTTGCGCGTTTTGTCAGCAGCTTACTGCCACTTGTCGTGAAATAAAATCTACCACAGTTCACTACCTCCCCACCGCCTGGTATTTTTTTGAATTCATTAGCCAACTAGAAATCATAGTAAGGAGAGAATAGTAAAACAAAAAGAGGGCAGTTTATAAGGGTCACGTGCAATATTTCCTTCACTTTTTCATTTTAAGCCTAGTGCTACCGTAGGCTACTGTAGTTCTACAGCTACACTTCATTACCACCCCACCTGCTCAGAAAATTTTACTGACTCAGCAAGTCCGGCGTAGTATATACATCTTTATTTGCAATATGTGAAAAGCTATTTACAGACATTATAAATATATATATATATATAAATATACAATTCACTACAATTTACATAGTTGTTTTATTTACATAACGGCCTGGTTGCTGCATCATATCTGGTATGTTTAAAGGTTGACAGTTTTCCCATATTTGGTGCAGCTTCCATCGTTGTTTTCCTCAGCTTTACAGGTGACGCATAAGTATTTGGCTGGTTTGGGTGACAACGCTGTATGAGGCTCTTTGTTTGAGGTTTTTGTACATTCCTTCCGTCACTCCCAGTTCGTCGAGCATGTGTTTAAATTTTTTGTGCTCTTCAGTGTTTAAAAACTCTCCGTAGCAGCCTACAATCAGCAGTCCCAACTCTACCTCGCATCTATTGTCTCTGCGTATCTCATCAATGAGGTTAAGATCTCGTTTTGTGGTTTCGCAGTTTTTATGGTCGATTGGTGTTGTCGAGTTGACAGCATATCTCGTGCGTTTTAGACGTTCTTGCATCTTATAGTTTTGTAGATGCGGAATTGTTGTTTCGAAAACATATATCTTGTCTTTACCGTTAATAGTGGTGTGTACGGTAAGATCTGGTTTATTGTGGTGTAGGGCATGTCGGGTTTGGGTCATCTGGCCTGCTCGGATTTTGATTTTTCCTCCCGTTATGCTGTAGTCGGCATTTATAGACGCTCTTCCAAATGTTAGATTTTTCAAAATATCATCTGGGGCTTTTGTAGCTTGCATTATGGTCTTTATTAACCAGTACACAACTTGATCATGCCTCGGTGTGTATGCATGGAAGCTACAGCTGGTCACCACATGGTAGGCTGTTTCTGCAGCTTTTCCACATCTTCGACAGTTTCTATCTTCGTTGCCTGGTCGTGCTTTTAGTGTGAACAGTTGTTCTTCTGCGGCAGCGTTGATGAAACATAGTTTGGACGAATCCAGGAACGGGCTGGTAGTTGCAGGGAAGCTGATGATGCCTTCATTTTCTACTACCAGTTTCGGATATGACATAGCCTTTGCCCAGTCCTTTTTTCGTCTCTCCAGGTCGGTTTCTTTAATGGCCTGTATTAGGTGGTTGGACTTCTGTCGGTAGGTGCCTTCGTCAGGGATGTCATCAAGGTCGTATTTGTCCTTCACGTGGTCGAAGTCTCCGAGGGGGGTTCTGTATCCGGCTTTCTGTAAAGATACATACTTCCGCAGACAGGTGTTCAGGTCGGGATTGTGTTTAAGATATACGTACCTTCGGACATACTGGATGCTGGTTTCTGTCTCGATGGCACGGAATCCTAGTCCCCCAAGATCCTCTGGCAGGTAGAGGCGTTGGTTGGAAGTTGGTTTGGTTTTGACTTTTGCTTCCACTACCAGTTTTCGAATCTTGTCGTCCAACTTTCGACACTTCAGGAGGGTGGATGCGACCGATTCGTCGGGATATATGTTTCCTGTGACGTATATCACAGCAGGAACTATGGTTGTGTTGAAGATGTTTCTTTTCTGGCGGGTGGTTAGGTCTGTTAACAGCAGTTGTTCTGTTTTTTCAAGGGTTTTCTCGGTGATATTGTCGAAGTTCTGCACTGTGTCTCGTTCTGTCTGCTCTAAGCCCAGGTATTTGTAGCTCGTTCTGATTTTTGGAACAAACAGCTCGTTCTGTTCTTCACCTCTATTATGATATGCAGATTTTTTGGCGTTGAGGTTCATGCCTATTTCTTGTGCTGCCACCATCAGTTCTGCCTCCATCATCTTCGCTGTTTTTGCATTTCCTGCATGGCATTTGATGTCGTCCATATATGCAATGATGGAGTGGGTCCCTTTTGATGTTCGGTTGATGTCGGGATGGGTCTTGATGTGGTGTAGAATGGACGCGGACACCAGCACAAAAATGAGAGAGCTCGTGCAGTCACCCTGGTAGACACCTCTGTTAATTTTTATTTTCTCACTGATCTTTTTTCCCAGTGATATTTTAATGTTCCATATTCTGGTCATCATCACCAAAAGCGTCTTGATCTTTTGACTCATTGGTAGTGCCTTTAAAGTTTTTTCTATAGCCTTATGAGTGAGGCTATCATAAGCTTTTTGGAAGTCGAACCAGATGGAGTAGTGTTCTTTTCTTCTCATCCTTGCCATTTGAGTTGTAGCTTTATCCTCCAACAGGCCGTGAACTGCTCCCCAGGTGTTCGGTTTGGACAGTTGTTCTATCGGAATCAGATCAGGTCCAATCGAGTCAGATATTATTTTTGAGATGGTGGATGTCATTATCTTATAGTCGGTGTTTAACAGAGCTATAGGTCTATAATTTTTCGGGTCCGTTTTGTCGCCACTTTTATGCAAAAGAACCACTCTTCCTCTGACATCGTCCTCGTTGAGTTGGTAGTTGCCGTTGACGGTGTCTAGGATTTGCTGTACGATGTAGGTTTTTGCTGCGGGAAAAACTTTGTACATGTATCCAGGAATCTGGTCTTCTCCTGGTGCTTTCCATGCCTTTGCGGATTTTATAGCATTTCCTACCTGTTTGGTGATAGTGTCGTTTGTCAATTCCGGGTTTGGCGCTCCATGCGAAGAGACCTCTCGTAGCCATTTATCGAGGATAGGAGTTTGTTTGTTCCTAAGTTCTTTTTTGTACAAGTTTTTGTAGTATGTTGTAGCGTCGGTCAAATTTAGCTCATCTTCATCTTGTGTTCTAGGTGTTCTGAGTACAGCAGATGGGGTTTCTTCGCATGTTTTTCTTATAGTAGTATACATCTTTATTTGCAATATGTGAAAAGCTATTTACAGACATTATAAATATATATATAAATATACAATTCACTACAATTTACATAGTTGTTTTATTTACATAACGGCCTGGTTGCTGCATCATATCTGGTATGTTTAAAGGTTGACAGTTTTCCCATATTTGGTGCAGCTTCCATCGTTGTTTTCCTCAGCTTTACAGGTGACGCATAAGTATTTGGCTGGTTTGGGTGAGAACGCTGTATGAGGCTCTTTGTTTGAGGTTTTTGTACATTCCTTCCGTCACTCCCAGTTCGTCGAGCATGTGTTTAAATTTTTTGTGCTCTTCAGTGTTTAAAAACTCTCCGTAGCAGCCCACAATCAGCAGTCCCAACTCTACCTCGCATCTATTGTCTCTGCGTATCTCATCAATGAGGTTGAGATCTCGTTTTGTGGTTTCGCAGTTTTTATGGTCGATTGGTATTGTCGAGTTGACAGCATATCTTGTGCGTTTTAGACGTTCTTGCATCTTATAGTTTTGTAGATGCGGAATTGTTGTTTCGAAAACATATATCTTGTCTTTACCGTTAATAGTGGTGTGTACGGTAAGATCTGGTTTATTGTGGTGTAGGGCATGTCGGGTTTGGGTCATCTGGCCTGCTCGGATTTTGATTTTTCCTCCGGGTATGCTGTAGTCGGCATTTATAGACGCTCTTCCAAATGTTAGATTTTTTAAAATATCATCTGGGGCTTTTGTAGCTTGCATTATGGTCTTTATTAACCAGTACACAACTTGATCATGTCTCGGAGTGTATGCATGGAAGCTACAGCTGGTCACCACATGGTAGGCTGTTTCTGCAGCTTTTCCACATCTTCGACAGTTTCTATCTTCGTTGCCTGGTCGTGCTTTTAGTGTGAACAGTTGTTCTTCTGCGGCAGCGTTGATGAAACATAGTTTGGACGAATCCAGGAAAGGGCTGGTAGTTGCAGGGAAGCTGATGATGCCTTCATTTTCTACTACCAGTTTCGGATATGACATAGCCTTTGCCCAGTCCTTTTTTCGTCTCTCGAGGTCGGTTTCTTTAATGGCCTGTATTAGGTGGTTGGACTTCTGTCGGTAGGTGCCTTCGTCAGGGATGTCATCAAGGTCGTATTTGTCCTTCACGTGGTCGAAGTCTCCGAGGGGGGTTCTGTATCCGGCTTTCTGTAAAGATACATACTTCCGCAGACAGGTGTTCAGGTCGGGATTGTGTTTAAGATATACGTACCTTCGGACATACTGGATGCTGGTTTCTGTCTCGATGGCACGGAATCCCAGTCCCCCAAGATCTTCTGGCAGGTAGAGGCGTTGGTTGGAAGTTGGTTTGGTTTTGACTTTTGCTTCCACTACCAGCTTTCGAATCTTGTCGTCCAACTTTCGACACTTCAGGAGGGTGGATGCAACCGATTCGTCTGGATATATGTTTCCAGTAACATATATAACAGCTGGAACTATAGTTGTGTTGAAAATGCTCCTTTTTTGTCGGGTGGTCAGGTCGGATAACAGTAGTTGTTCCGCTTTTTCAAGTGTTTTCTCCGTGATGTTATCGAAGTTTTGTTTAGTGTCCCGTTCTGTCTGCTCCAAGCCCAGGTACTTGTAGCTCGTTCGAATTTTTGGAACAAACAGCTCGTTCTGTTCTTCATGTTTGTTGTGGTAAGCTGATTTTTTGGCGTTGAGCTTCAACCCTATTTCTTGTGCTGCCACTATCAGTTCTGTTTCCATCAACTTCGCCGTTTTCGCATTTCCTGCATGGCATTTGATGTCGTCCATATATGCGATGATGGAATGTGACCCTTTGGATGTTCTGTTGATGTCGGGGTGGGTCTTGATGTGGTGGAGGATGGACGCTGACACTAGCACAAAAATAAGTATATATAGTAGTATATACATCTTTATTTGCAATATGTGAAAAGCTATTTACAGACATTATAAATATATATATAAATATACAATTCACTACAATTTACATAGTTGTTTTATTTACATAACGGCCTGGTTGCTGCATCATATCTGGTATGTTTAAAGGTTGACAGTTTTCCCATATTTGGTGCAGCTTCCATCGTTGTTTTCCTCAGCTTTACAGGTGACGCATAAGTATTTGGCTGGTTTGGGTGAGAACGCTGTATGAGGCTCTTTGTTTGAGGTTTTTGTACATTCCTTCCGTCACTCCCAGTTCGTCGAGCATGTGTTTAAATTTTTTGTGCTCTTCAGTGTTTAAAAACTCTCCGTAGCAGCCCACAATCAGCAGTCCCAACTCTACCTCGCATCTATTGTCTCTGCGTATCTCATCAATGAGGTTGAGATCTCGTTTTGTGGTTTCGCAGTTTTTATGGTCGATTGGTATTGTCGAGTTGACAGCATATCTTGTGCGTTTTAGACGTTCTTGCATCTTATAGTTTTGTAGATGCGGAATTGTTGTTTCGAAAACATATATCTTGTCTTTACCGTTAATAGTGGTGTGTACGGTAAGATCTGGTTTATTGTGGTGTAGGGCATGTCGGGTTTGGGTCATCTGGCCTGCTCGGATTTTGATTTTTCCTCCCGGTATGCTGTAGTCGGCATTTATAGACGCTCTTCCAAATGTTAGATTTTTTAAAATATCATCTGGGGCTTTTGTAGCTTGCATTATGGTCTTTATTAACCAGTACACAACTTGATCATGTCTCGGAGTGTATGCATGGAAGCTACAGCTGGTCACCACATGGTAGGCTGTTTCTGCAGCTTTTCCACATCTTCGACAGTTTCTATCTTCGTTGCCTGGTCGTGCTTTTAGTGTGAACAGTTGTTCTTCTGCGGCAGCGTTGATGAAACATAGTTTGGACGAATCCAGGAAAGGGCTGGTAGTTGCAGGGAAGCTGATGATGCCTTCATTTTCTACTACCAGTTTCGGATATGACATAGCCTTTGCCCAGTCCTTTTTTCGTCTCTCGAGGTCGGTTTCTTTAATGGCCTGTATTAGGTGGTTGGACTTCTGTCGGTAGGTGCCTTCGTCAGGGATGTCATCAAGGTCGTATTTGTCCTTCACGTGGTCGAAGTCTCCGAGGGGGGTTCTGTATCCGGCTTTCTGTAAAGATACATACTTCCGCAGACAGGTGTTCAGGTCGGGATTGTGTTTAAGATATACGTACCTTCGGACATACTGGATGCTGGTTTCTGTCTCGATGGCACGGAATCCCAGTCCCCCAAGATCTTCTGGCAGGTAGAGGCGTTGGTTGGAAGTTGGTTTGGTTTTGACTTTTGCTTCCACTACCAGCTTTCGAATCTTGTCGTCCAACTTTCGACACTTCAGGAGGGTGGATGCAACCGATTCGTCTGGATATATGTTTCCAGTAACATATATAACAGCTGGAACTATAGTTGTGTTGAAAATGCTCCTTTTTTGTCGGGTGGTCAGGTCGGATAACAGTAGTTGTTCCGCTTTTTCAAGTGTTTTCTCCGTGATGTTATCGAAGTTTTGTTTAGTGTCCCGTTCTGTCTGCTCCAAGCCCAGGTACTTGTAGCTCGTTCGAATTTTTGGAACAAACAGCTCGTTCTGTTCTTCATGTTTGTTGTGGTAAGCTGATTTTTTGGCGTTGAGCTTCAACCCTATTTCTTGTGCTGCCACTATCAGTTCTGTTTCCATCAACTTCGCCGTTTTCGCATTTCCTGCATGGCATTTGATGTCGTCCATATATGCGATGATGGAATGTGACCCTTTGGATGCTCTGTTGATGTCGGGGTGGGTCTTGATGTGGTGGAGGATGGACGCTGACACTAGCACAAAAATAAGGGAGCTCGTGCAGTCACCCTGGTAGACGCCTCTGTATATTTTTATTTTCTCACTGATCTTTTTTCCTTGCGAGATTTGGATGTTCCATATTTTGGTCATCTGTGTCAAAAGGGTCTTGATTTTTTGGTTCACTGGTAGCGCTCTTACAGTTTTTCCTATTGCTTTATGAGTTAGGCTATCATATGCCTTTTGGAAGTCGAACCAGATGGAATAATGTTCCCTTCTTCTCATCCTTGCCATCTGAGTTGTGGCTTTGTCCTCCAGCAGGCCGTGAACTGCTCCCCAGGTGTTCGGTTTTGACAGCTGTTCTACCGGAATCAGATCAGGTCCAATCGAAACAGATATTATTTTGGAAATGGTGGATGTTGTTATCTTGTAGTCGGTGTTTAATAGAGCTATGGGTCTATAATTTTTTGGGTCTGCTTTGTCGCCACTTTTGTGTAAAAGCACTACTCTTCCTCTAACATCATCCTCGTTAAGTTGGTATTTGCCGTTTATCGTGTCTTGGATGTGCTCTATGATGTAGGTTTTAGCGGCAGGAAGTGCTTTGTACAGGTATCCAGGAATCTGGTCTTCTCCTGGTGCTTTCCATGCTTTTGCCGTTTTTATAGCATTTTCTACCTGTTTCGCGATAAAATCGTCTGTCAATTCAAGATTCGGCGGTTCGTGCAGATAGATCTCTTGCAACCATTTATCGAGGATAGGAGTTTGTATGTTCCTTGGTTCTTTTTTGTACAGGCTTTTATAATACGCTGTAGCGTCGGTTAGATTTAGTTCGTCTTCGTCTTGTGCTCTTGGTGTTCGCAGTGCCGCAGATGGTGTTTCTTCGCATGTTTTTCTTTGCTTTTGTATTTCATGTCGTTTCTTTTGCCGTACTAGTTCTGTTTTTAAGAGATCTATCCTGTCTTCCGTAAACCTAATGAACTGTGAAGGTCTCATGCGCAACTTTTCAAGGTATTTAGCCAGTTCTTTTTGCTTTGGATTTATTCTGTCAGATTTCAGGTTTTGAATTTCTTTTGCTGTGGCAATTCTTGTCTTCAGATTTTCTATGGTCCTCTCTGTCTGCTTGAATTTTGGTTCTAGACTGGTTTTTCCTACTCTTCCTGTTATTTTCTTTCGTAAGAGGAAGCCGGCAGCTAGAATTGCATCTTTGGTCAATCGGTGTTTTTTATTTGGACCCTTAACTTCTTCCTTCAGTTGTTGGATTTTTTGTTCAAGTATTGTGTTTATTGTCGCTAAGTGGGGGTTTTTGTAGTTTGTATAGAATTTCAGTAGTCTTTTTGGTTTAGTTTTGGAATGGACCATGTTCCACATTTTATTGAATTCTCTCCTGAGTTCCTTATTTTCAGGGGGTTTTGTATTTGGTGTTTCGGGTATTTGTTGATCTAATCTTGTGGTGATGCCATTATTATGGTTTTCTTCTTCCATCTCTACAACCGCTACAGCCTCTTCGTTTGATGTTATTTCGAGGGATTGTTGACTTACTGTGTTTTCTATAGTTTCTACGTCATGGTCAGGTTCGTCTGGTTCATCTGGTGGTGTCTCATCTGGTTGTTCAGCTTCGGCTTGTAGTACGTCGTCTTCATTTTCCAGGTTGGTCGGTTCTTCGGGATCATCTTGATCATCGGCTGGTATTTGTGGAATATTCCTCGATTTTAAATAATATATCTCGGGATATTTCTCTCTAAGCCTGGTTTCCATTGCTTTTACTGACCTACCTTGAAAGTTTTGCGCAATATCTTCCATCCGACTTCTTTTTGTTCTTGTTTTGTTGCTGTTCACATACATCGTGGCCAGCTGTATAGTCTCTATTTCAGTCCATGGCTTGCTTTTGGACTGGGCTTCGTGTCCGGTTTTTAGTTGGAGCCATTTCTTTTTTATAGCGGCAGTAGATCGGTTTGGAATGCTAAGCTGCAATCCATCTAAGTCGATTTTTAGTAATGGTAAATTACTTACGAACTTTGGGTGTTCTAGGATGATTTGCAGCTCGTTCTCTTTCCAATTGGCCATCTTGCGTTTGATTGGTGGTTTTAACAGGATCTTCGGGAACCATCGGTGTTAGTCGTTACAGTACACGGTAAGTCGGACGACCAATGATGTTGTCGTTGTCGATTTGAAACTTCGGAAGCGTTCGGCGTTGCTCGTTCGCACTCAACCGATCGATGAGGTCGTCTGCAATCTTGGGGGTTATGGTTGTTTTCTCTCACTAAATTAGTGAGAATAAACGGTAGCCGGGGGCAGTAAATTCGCAGTCTCCTTAAGTCGTGTGTATTCTTGGACTATTAGAGGCTAGAAACCGCACTATACTTCGGGGCACAACACAATTACTACAAATATACTTGGAGCTCTCACGATGCGTCCGCACTGTACAGCGGTCAAACGTGGTATAGTAGTATATACATCTTTATTTGCAATATGTGAAAAAGCTATTTACAGAAATTATAAATATATATAAATATACAATTCACTACAATTTACATAGTTGTTTTATTTACATAACGGCCTGGTTGCTGCATCATATCTGGTATGTTTAACGGTTGACAGTTTTCCCATATTTGGTGCAGCTTCCATCGTTGTTTTCCTCAGCTTTATAGGTGACGCATAAGTATTTGGCTGGTTTGGGTGACAACGCTGTATGAGGCTCTTTGTTTGAGGTTTTTGTACATTCCTTCCGTCACTCCCAGTTCGTCGAGCATGTGTTTAAATTTTTTGTGCTCTCCAGTGTTTAAAAACTCTCCGTAGCAGCCCACAATCAGCAGTCCCAACTCTACCTCGCATCTATTGTCTCTGCGTATCTCATCAATGAGGTTGAGATCTCGTTTTGTGGTTTCGCAGTTTTTATGGTCGATTGGTATTGTCGAGTTGACAGCATATCTTGTGCGTTTTAGACGTTCTTGCATCTTATAGTTTTGTAGATGCGGAATTGTTGTTTCGAAAACATATATCTTGTCTTTACCGTTAATAGTGGTGTGTACGGTAAGATCTGGTTTATTGTGGTGTAGGGCATGTCGGGTTTGGGTCATCTGGCCTGCTCGGATTTTGATTTTTCCTCCCGTTATGCTGTAGTCGGCATTTATAGACGCTCTTCCAAATGTTAGATTTTTTAAAATATCATCTGGGGCTTTTGTAGCTTGCATTATGGTCTTTATTAACCAGTACACAACTTGATCATGCCTCGGTGTGTATGCATGGAAGCTACAGCTCGTCACCACATGGTAGGCTGTTTCTGCAGCTTTTCCACATCTTCGACAGTTTCTATCTTCGTTGCCTGGTCGTGCTTTTAGTGTGAACAGTTGTTCTTCTGCGGCAGCGTTGATGAAACACAGTTTTGACGAATCCAGGAACGGGCTGGTAGTTGCAGGGAAGCTGATGATGCCTTCATTTTCTACTACCAGTTTCGGATATGACATAGCCTTTGCCCAGTCCTTTTTTCGTCTCTCCAGGTCGGTTTCTTTAATGGCCTGTATTAGGTGGTTGGACTTCTGTCGGTAGGTGCCTTCGTCAGGGATGTCATCAAGGTCGTATTTGTCCTTCACGTGGTCGAAGTCTCCGAGGGGGGTTCTGTATCCGGCTTTCTGTAAAGAGACATACTTCCGCAGACAGGTGTTCAGGTCGGGATTGTGTTTAAGATATACGTACCTTCGGACATACTGGATGCTGGTTTCTGTCTCGATGGCACGGAATCCTAGTCCCCCAAGATCTTCTGGCAGGTAGAGGCGTTGGTTGGAAGTTGGTTTGGTTTTGACTTTTGCTTCCACTACCAGCTTTCGAATCTTGTCGTCCAACTTTCGACACTTCAGGAGGGTGGATGTAACCGATTCATCGGGGTATATGTTTCCTGTGACGTATATCACAGCTGGAACTATGGCTGTGTTAAAGATGTTCCTTTTTTGTCGGGTGGTCAGGTCTGATAATAGTAGTTGTTCTGTTTTTTCCAGGGTTTTATCGGTGATATTTTCGAAGTTCTGCACCGTGTCTCGTTCTGTCTGCTCCAAACCCAGGTATTTGTAGCTCGTTCTAATTTTTGGAACAAACAGCTCGTTCTGTTCTTCACCTCTATTATGGTATGCCGATTTTTTGGCGTTGAGGTTCATGCCTATTTCTTGTGCTGCCACCATCAGTTCTGCCTCCATCATCTTCGCTGTTTTTGCATTTCCTGCATGGCATTTGATGTCGTCCATATATGCTATAATGGAGTGGGTCCCTTTTGATGTTCGGTTGATGTCGGGATGGGTCTTGATGTGGTGCAGAATGGACGCAGACACTAGCACAAAAATGAGAGAGCTCGTGCAATCACCCTGGTAGACACCTCTGTTAATTTTTATTTTCTCACCGATCTTTTTTCCTATTGATATTTTAATGTTCCATATTTTGGTCATCATCATCAAAAGGGTCTTGATTTTTTGACTTATTGGTAGTGCCTTTAAAGTTTTTTCTATAGCCTTATGAGTGAGGCTATCATAAGCTTTTTGGAAGTCGAACCAGATGGAGTAGTGTTCTTTTCTTCTCATCCTTGCCATTTGAGTCGTAGCTTTATCCTCCAGCAGGCCGTGAACTGCTCCCCAGGTGTTCGGTTTGGACAGTTGTTCTACCGGAATCAGACCAGGTCCAATCGAGTCAGATATTATTTTTGAGATGGTGGATGTCATTATCTTATAGTCGGTATTTAACAGAGCTATAGGTCTATAGTTTGTCGGGTCTGTTTTGTCGCCACTTTTGTGCAAAAGAACCACTCTTCCTCTGACATCGTCCTCGTTGAGTTGGTAGTTGCCGATTATGGTGTCTTGGGTGTGCTGTATGATGTAGGTTTTTGCTGCGGGAAAGATTTTGTACATGTATCCAGGAATCTGGTCTTCTCCTGGTGCTTTCCATGCCTTAGCAGTTTTTATAGCATTTCCTACCTGCTTGGTGATAGTTTCATTAGTCAATTCCGGGTTTGGCCCTTCATGCGAAGAGACCTCTCGTAGCCATTTCTCGAGGATAGGAGTTTGTTTGTTCCTTAGTTCTTTTTTGTACAAGTTTTTATAGTATGTTGTGGCGTCGGTCAAATTTAGCTCTTCTTCATCTTGTGCTCTAGGTGTTCTGAGTGCAGCTGATGGGGTTTCTTCGCATGTTTTTCTTTGTTTTTGTATGTCATGTCTTTTCTTTTGCCGTTGTAATTCTGCTTTTAAGAGGGCTATCCGATCTTCCGTAAACCTAATGAACTGCGACGGTCTCATGCGCAGCTTTTCGAAGTATTTAGCTAGTTCTTTTTGTTTTGGACTTATATGGTCGGACTTCAGGTTTTGGATTTCCTTTGCTGTGGTAATCCTGGTCTTCAGTCTTTCTATGGTCCTCTCTGTCTGTTTGAATCTTGGTTCTAGACTTACTTTTCCTACTCTTCCTGTTACTTTCTTTCGTAAGAGGAAACCAGCAGCTAGAATTGCATCTTTTATTAGTCGGTGTTTTTTGTTGGGGCCTTTGACTTCTTCTTTCAGTTCTTGGATTTTTTGTTGAAGTATGGTATTTATTGTCGCTATGTGAGGATTTTTGTAGTTTGTGTAAAATTTCAGTAATTTGTTTGGTTTGGTTTTGGAATGGACCATGTTCCACATTTTATTAAATTCTCTCTTTAATTGTTTGTTTTCAGGTGTTGTATCATGGTTGTCGTCTTCTATCTCTATAACCGTCGCTTCGTTTGGTGTTTCTTCGAACGATTGGTGGGTTACTGTATTTTCTACACTTTCTACGTCGCTGTTAGGTTTGTCTGGTTCTTCGTTTAGTGGTGTCTCCTTCGGTTGGTTGGTTTCGGGTGGTAATTCGTCATTTTCAATTTCAACTTCCAGGTTGGTCGGTTCTTCGGGATCGTCTTGATCATCTGGTGTTATTTGCGGAATATTCCTCGAGTTTAAATAATATATTTCGGGATATTTCTCTCTAAGTCTAGTTTCCATTGCTTTTAGCGACCTACCTGGAAAGTTTTCGGCAATATCTTCTATCCTACTGCGTTTTGTTCTCGTTTTATTGCTGTTTATGTACATCGTGGCCAGCTGTATGGTCTCAATTTCCGTCCATGGTTTGCTTTTGGACTGGTTTTCGTGTCCGGCTTTCAGCTGGAGCCACTTCTTTTTTATAGCGGCAGTGGATCGGTTTGGGATGCTAAGTTGCAATCCGTCTAAGTCGGGTTTTAATAATGGAAGGTTACTTACAAACTTTGGGTGATTCAGAATGGTCTGTAGTTCGTTCTCCTTCCAGTTTGCCATTTTGCGTTGTTGTTGTTGTCGAAATGAATCCTCGGAAAACGTTCGGCGTTATTAGTTCGTACTCATGGCGTCATCTGCACGCTTGAGGGTTATGTTTGCTTTGTCTCACTTAATTACTGAGAAAAACAGTAGCCTGGGGCAGTAAAAATTCGCAGTCTCCTTAGTTGTGTGTAGTCTTCAACTATTAGAGACTAGAAACCGCACTATACTTTGGGGCACAACACAATTACTACAAATATACTTGGAGCTCTCACGATGCGTCCGCACTGTACAGCAGTACGTAGTATAGTGGTCAGTATTCCCGCCTGTCACGCGGGCGACCGGGGTTCGATTCCCCGCGCCGGAGATTTTTTGGTATTTTTTTGTATGCAGAATTTATAAGTAATAAGGAGAGAATAGTGGAAAAAAGATGTGAAAAAAGATGTTTGACTTATTGTCCATTGAACATTATTTTTTTGATTTATTTTCATATTGTTATATATTTTTATAAATTTTTGTGTATTTTGTTATGTTTTTATGTATTTTTATATATTTTTATTAACTTTTATATATATTTTTATATGTTTTATATATTTTTATTTATTTTTATATATTTATATATATTTTTATATATTTTTATATATTTTTATATATTTTTATATATATTTATATTTTTTATACATATTTATATATTTTTATATATTTTTATATTATTTTATATATTTTTATATATGTATTTTTATATTTGTAGGTATATATTTTTATATATTGTTTTATTTTTTATCTATTTTTATATATTTTTTAAATATTTTTATATATTTTTATTTATTTTCATGTATTATTTCTTTATTTTTAAATATATTTATCTACTTTTATTTATTTTTAATTATTTTATTTTTTTACATATTTTATCATATATCGTATATTTATTTCCATATTTATTTTATCTTTTATATTTATTTTGTTTTTTAATTTTTATTATTTACTTATTTACTTATCTGTGTTTTACTTAATTAATTATTTACATACATTTATTTATTTATCCGGAGCATTTGTAAATGTCATGCAAAATTATGAATAGAAACTGGTGTATTAACATTAAATTATGCGTACTGCCTATGCATTTTTTCATGTGCATGTCCAATAGATAAAACTATTTTACTATTTAATCCATAGCTCCATGTCTATAAAAAAATGCCGGTGGCAGCTCAATATTTACAATTTCATCAACCGCAAAACAATATAATATTTACCCTAGAAAACCCTAAGTAGTGGCGTCATAATAGTACTAATACTGTTCAATCACGTATGTACATGTTGGCACACCGATTTAATTAGTGAATAACTGCCATAATAGACGATCCCAGTAATTTTTCAGTGCCCCCTACGACACGCAAGGGTATTAATAGGGAAAGGGACGTCTGCCCTGATGGGCAGTAGGGCCCACCGCGACGTGCAGGAAGATGATTAAAGTGCAGGATAGACTAGGTGTGTCAAAAGAGTCAACGACCCGATAATAAATCAACCGTTGTCGCGATAAAAAGAACGACAAACACATATGAAACGCATTTTTATCTGTGCTTTGTACCTATTCTAACTAGCAGGCGACAATAATAGATGCTATCGTTAAATAATGTTTAGTGATACCTGGTGTAGAGATAATTTCAAAATCATGAACTTTTACAGAAATATTGGATATTATAAACATTTAACACGAAGTTTGAAAATACTTTAATACTTTAATGTAACTTCATCATTAATTTTTTATCTGAATTTTATCAGACGAAATGTTATGGGTGATACAGGATGTCTATATTCAACGTTCCATCGGAGATGGAACATTGAATAGATCAGTTGACCTTCTTGATGGACGATTCGCATTCGACAAATTAGTGGTGGTAATTGTCAGAGTTTTTGTACTTTTTCTGCCGATGAAATCATCTTTGTTCGAGAGATGTGCGGATTTAGCTTCCGCTATACAGCGCGTGTAATTATAGTACGTATAATTATAGTGCAATAACGTGTCGAAAGCTCCCATTATTTAACATTTTCAAAGATGTTGAGGGCATAATGTAAAATTGTAATTTTGGATTTTTTTTGGAAATGTGTAGCGCTTCTAGAAACTTCAAAAGTATCTCAAAGTTAACGTATAAGTTGGTACTTTTATCTGGTATCCTAAAAGGGTTTTGATTTCAGACGCTATAAATTGAAACAAATTACCAACAATTGTTATCACAATTGTTGACATTTTGGCATCAAAAGTCGTCGAAAGCGTTACGTGATAAGGAACTTTTGAGTGCTGAGTCGTTTTCAGCGCAAAGAAGTCTATCAAGACACCCATGCACTTTTTGGTCATAAAATTCACATGTTCCGTTATCAATATTTTGCAATTGAGTTGTATTTGTTTTTATATAAGGCCGCGAAAATTGAGGATAACTCAATTCATAAAGAAATCCTCACCTTCAAATTTGAAAACCCAAAGTTGACATACACCTGTCGACTATGGGAATTCTACTTCCGCTAGTTTAAAATATAGAATAAGCATTACATAGTTTTTGGTTCACACAATTCGGATCCTTACCAACAGCATGTATAACCGTAATTATTTAACAAATAACTCCTATATTACAATAGATTGGAAAGCGTTTGTTGAAAATAAACCTTAATGATTTCCAAGACATTGATGATGAGAACGTGAATTTTGCACTAAAATCTTGATTAAAAACAAATGAACAACGTATTTTGTTCACGCAGAGGCGCTTTCAAAGTTTTAACGCTAACATAAACCCGGTGAAACGGAGTGTATGTACAGTCATGGAAATAAGTAAGTTCGTATCGCTATTGCAGGATTTGAAAATAGTATGTCGGTTATATATTCGTGTACTGGTCTCCCTCTACCCGGCCGCTTCACAAAAAGTTGTCCGTCACGAGGTTGGTTTTCGATGGATGTAATGTCACGGGATTTAGTTTATTTTTAGCGTGTCCGATCTTTTCCTTAATGTGATATCTTCATTGCAATGTAATAAATGAAATATGACCACTACAGTTAAGTTTACGAGTAGGTAATGCATTTAATTAAATATAGAATTATTTATATACCTATAATAATATTAATAAACATTAAAGTTTTTGATAATACGATACGAAAATCTCATTTTAAGATATTGCGTAATATCACGACACATTATATAAATTTATTTCATTTAATACACATATTAATTACTTAAGTAAATGCACAAATCAACTTGTTGCCAAGGATTATCACTGAATATAGACTATTTCAGAATTGTAATATTAAAATATATTCACTAAATGTAAATAAATTCTCTAAATGGATGGAGCATGTATTTCGTATGAAGGACTATGGCAATATTATATATGTATTTACTTTACAGCAGTGATATTTCTATTATCTTTCATGCGATCTAACACATGCTTGATAACCAAATTAATTGAAATTACAGCAGTCATATATACAGGATGTTCCACGTTTCTTTCGCACAATATTTTTTAGAAAGTAAATTACTTTTTCAATTCATTAAAAAGTTACATCTGTTTGCATTATTAGCAATATCTCATTTTAAACGGCTCCAACTTCTGAAGGAACAGAGAAAACCAATAAGACAATATGAAACTTATTACTTTCTACTTTCTAGAAAAAAAAGCAAGACATTTTGGTATTTATGTATTTATGTTGTCTAAATGTTCTTTTAGATGGTCGTATATTTTGGTTTAATTAATTTTTTAAATAATAATTATTACATATTTACATTACATCAAAATTCGTCAAAAGTTCAGAGGTTGCTTCCACAAGCTATTATAATTTTTTGTAAATTAGGGATATGTATAATTGTCATTATTTTCAGTTGTCAGATATTTGAAACATATTGCTGTAAAGTAAATACAAAATAATAATATAAAAAAATTATAATGATACATTTATGTTATAAAATATACATACTCCTTTCTGTTTATTAAGGTAAACACTGTAAAATATCGTTGAAACTAAATATCACAAAAACACCAAATATCACGATTCACAAGTAACAAATTACCATAAATACAAATTTAAATGATTTTTGTTTTAATTTATTTCTATTTTGTGAATAAATGTTAATACATATGTTAGTTCTGAAATAACCTTCAGTAAAAATATTGACAACAAGAAATTGATTTTTGTATTTATTAACGCAAAAAAGCTAGTAGATGCAATAAGATTGTATAATTTGTTGTGTTTTATGCAATATCTTGAAAAGAGATTTTCATTTCATGTAATCGAAAGCTTTTATGTTTATTAATATAAAATTATCATTATATTTAATAAAACCACAATTACATTGCAATGTAGGAATTACATTAATTAATTACACATAAAGCTAATAAATAGAATCATATAAATCATTATAAACCAATTCACAGCATTTGAACAAGGTTCCGCAAATAATAAATTTCCGATATACAAGAATGCGGCGTAAACGGACAATTTTTTGCACTGAGCGGCCGAGCAGCCGACCAGAATAACAAAACTCGTATATGGAGGTATCATCGACACGCTGCTGAAATACTGATACGAACTTACTTAATTCCAAGACTGTACACAATAACTGTGTAGTTTTAGGGGAACATACTTCCGACACCGGGAAAATTGCATAGCTACACTGGTGTGTGTAAAAAAATCTCATATGCGTAGATCATTAAAAATCGGACGCATAATAATACAACATAAAATTATCTGTGAAAAAAGCATCAGGAAAAATGAAATTACAATATTTAAAAATATGCAGTGTATCTCACTGGACGTGTACTTGTATGGATCCTTTTGTAATTAATCGTGATAGAAAATCGGTTAATATGGGTAGATAGAACACATTGTTTCATGGCACAGTACGATAACCAGAGATTCTCAAAAAATACTCATCTGATTTTATTACACATAAAACATAAGCCCATAAGAAAAACTATAGTTATACTTGTTTTCAGCAAATTCATGGGCGAAACAAATTTTAACTGACATAATCTGATTGTAAATAGAAAAAGTCCGGTTTACAAACACAAAATAAAATTTATTCTACTAAAAACGAAATTAAATGCAAAATGCGCGGGTTTAAACAAGTTGTGAGCACCAGAATAGCTCCAACCAAATCTTCCTTTAAGGATGCCCTTTAAATCATTCTTAATTATTTTCAAAGCGAAAATAATAATCTGTCAACCTTTTGGTGGAAATGCTGACAATTCTGGCAACATGACGTATACCTTTTGGATAAATGGATACTGCTACATTCATAAACTACTGTTTCTGAATCTCCTTCACCATTTAAAATCTTTGTTAATCGCCTTCGCTTCAGTTTGGAAAGTTATGATTGCCCTAAGTAGGTATCAGTCTGATTTTTCATTTGTAGAAGACCATTCCAAGCTAAAGATGTTTAAAATAAGAACAGGGTACTCCCACCACTACCTCTGCTCTAGAATACATTGACTGGACACCACGTGACACCCTCTTTATATTTAAAATAAAACTCTACCACGATTAGGGCGTTGAGGTTGGTTTGTTGAAACTGAAAATACCCTATATAAACGACTCCGACTCTACGACTCCGACTCTACGACTCCGACTCTACGACTCCGACTCTACGACTCCGACTCTACGACTCCGACTCCGACTCTACGACTCCGAATCTACGACTCCAACTGTACGACTCCGACTCTACGACTCCGACTGTACGACTCCGACTGTACGACTCCGACTCTACGACTCCGACTCTACGACTCCGACTCTACGACTTCGACTCTACGACTCCGACTCTACGACTCCGACTCTACGACTCCGACTCTACGACTCCGACTCTACGACTCCGACTCTACGACTTCGAATGCGACTCCGCAACCCTGATGCAAAGTAAATGTCCTGAGTGTTGAAATTGAAGTTTTGGAAGTTTTGTATATTTTATTAAAATGGCCTAGCCTGTATACATATATTTCAGACATCAAATAACACCGCCACTATAACTCTCATTATTTCACACTCACTCATTATGTTGCTTTAAAACTGTAATTGTTTTGAACTTAGTTACTTTTTACCTTGCTACTTTGCCGAGGCATCATTTCCAATATCGTTAATAACTGTAGCGTAATTGCAAAATTAAACATTATTAAACACGTAGTCATTCAGCAGTGCTATATTATTTGAATTTAAAAAGCGCTGAATTCCTTAACAGTAATATAACTTGATTTAGCCAATTATTCACAATTCCATTATATACATGGAACATGGGCTTCAAATTTTTACTAAAACGTAAAGTAAGAAATTATAAGAAATCCTTATGGCCTCATATGCACATCAATAATCTCTACTACATATGATTTCCCCATACAGTCTTAACAAAAATAACAAACAAAAATGCTGAGTGAAGATGAAGAGGCGAGCCTTTGTTCACATAATTATAGTACAATAATGTCAAATATACATATTCCAATAGTACATATACAAATACAGTTCTACAGTTGCATTGTTGGGCGCATCGAACAGACTGTCCGAAGATAATCGTTCCTATTTTCACGTAGGCGCCCAGATGTCTGCCGTATGCAAATCAGTTGTAGAAAGCAGAAGACAGCCTACACTAAACAGCGCGAACACTTGCAACCTTCCCAAACGGGGCACCTGTACCTGAGAACGCAGGTTCAACGTACAATGTAACCTACGTCTCCTACGTATACGTGCAGTACGCCATCCGCTGTTATTGAACAAAAGATCGCGATTGGACGTGGATTTTTGCGATCATTGAAAGCCTGTGGTAAATTTTACAAAACGAGACGCCACGGAGTTGAAAAAGTTTAAGGTTACAGACACCAACGCACGGAGCCATGATGTAGATGTTTGCTTGTGGTATCCTTTGGAAGAAGATACCATGAATTAAAAATATATGGTGGAATCTGCTTGATGATATAATGGTTGCAATTGAAGTGAATAATCATCGATATCAAAATAACATCTTTGATTCAAATTTGGGGATTGGTAGGACAAAATAGTAGAAACTGACTTTTCCGTCTATCTTCACTAACACGTGTCATCCTCACGCAGACTTTCTAATTTGAATCGGCCTGATCTAAATTTTAGCTACAAAAGCCGGTATTTAGAGATTATGTGTTGCGCGCTTTCAACTCTTTTGAACGTTTACAGCATAAATGTTATCAACTAGTAGTTACTACTTATCCAGATTGATAACAACAGAAGGAAGAAACCTCATAAAAAAGCAATCCAAGAAATAGGATGTCGATTCCATTCTACAGGTAAGCCAACCTATTAACATGGAGAAGAACTTCGACCTGGACTTTGATGTGATCACTCCGCAATAGTAATGACCCTAAGCGAAAGCTTTTTTTTCATTAATAAGCATAGGATGCTTAACATATTGAAACTAATCTAAAAGGTTAATCATCAATTTAACTCTGAATTCTTAAAACTAGGTACTTGTCTCTAATAGGCTATCCACTGATGTCCCTATATTTACTTTGTCCCAAACAAGAAGCACTAACACTTCACTCACTGTGCTCTGCTTTTTACACATTTCACTGATTCACTAGTTCGAAAGGTTTAGTTCTTTTTAGTCTTCTCACTAGATTCTGGTTGTCCAGTAGCTGCAGGGCCTCTACGTTGACGTGTTGGCTTACGCGAGATTCATGCTTAGTGGCGAATCTTTTTATCTCTTGGATGACTTGTGGGACACCAAGATCACGGTACAGGTCATTATTCCGTATGCACCAAGGAGCGTTAACCATATTCCTTAGTACTTTATTTTGGAAATCTGGATTCTTTGTATATTGGAGCTTTTTGCGCAGCCCCAAAGCTGGATGCCGTATAACCAAATCGGTTTTAATACTTGGTTGTAAACATGTAGTTTGTTCTGTACTGACAACTGAGAGTTTCTTCCCAGAAGCCAGTACAGTTCTCTGTATTTGAGGCCAAGCTCTACTCTTTTCTTCTTAACATGTTCTTTCCACCTTAGTGTTGTATCCAGTGTCATACCCAAATACTTTGCAGTGTCCGCATATGAAACTATGGCGTTGTTAATCTGAGGTATGTCCTCGATTCTTTTGTTTGTAAAGTTAATGTGGACAGATTTCAGTTCGTTGAGCTTGGTCTACCATTTTTTTGTTCATTTATATATTTTATTACTAGCTTGTTGAAGATTCCTGGTAGATTCACCAATAGTTGATCCCACTGCCATTAGAGCCGTGTCATCTGCGACTGTGGCGACTGTTACATTTTCCATCTGTGGAAGGTCACTTATATATAGTAGATAGAGAATTGGTCCCAATGCACTACCCTGGGGTACTCTAGCTTTGACTTCTTTTAGTTCCGAGTATTCATCGATCTGTTTTATTCTGAATTGTCTATCAGGTATATAAGATGTTAGCAGCTCGACGTATTGTAAAGGTAGCATACTCTTTAGTTTGTGTATCAATCCTTCGTGCCAAACCTTATCGAAAGCTTGTGTCACATCACGAAAGATTGTTGAGCAAATAAGCTTTTCTTCTAATGCTTTCTCTATGATATCTGCTATTCTATGGACTTGATCTATAGTGGAATGCTTTTCTCTAAAACCAAATTGGTGATTAGGAATTAGTTCTTTTTCCTCAATGATATGTTTCAGTCTCTTTAGAAGCAACTTTTCAAAGAGCTTCGCTTCCATTGGTAACAGTGTAAGCGAAAGCTAATCAAAAAGGTATGTAACCCATACTTGACCAATAAAACTACAGACTGTGGAAGCTTTAAAATAGAGCTTGAAAACACTATTCAGCTAAATATTCAACTTAAAACCAGAGAGAACAGCTGGATATAGAAGCCGATAAATTTATCAACACCATCGTGAAAGACGCCTTGAACAACAACAAAGAAATCACCCGCAGAACTATTGGAAATAATTAGCCTAAGGAAATGAGAGTAATGGTCAAACAAAAAAAGACGAGCTAGAAGAAGATGGCAGTTGTCACAAGTTCTAGCTGACAAAACCATACTTAACAATAAATCACAACAACTTAAACACTAAATTAAAAGATTAAAATAAACATCATTGGATTCCTTCTTAACAAAGTCTAATTCAAAAGTCTAGGACTACCAAATCGTGGTTTATTAATTAGAGTTTATTTCAAGTGGCACTAAGCCGCTGATATAATGCGCAAACGTTCCTACGCATTGACGTGTGTTAGAATGAAATAAAGAAGATTGCTATTTCATTCTAACACACGTCAATGCGTATAGGAACGTTTGCGCATTATGTCAGCGGCTTACTGCCACTTGTCGTGAAATAAACTCTACACATCCATACTAATTTAATTTTTTTATAATATTGTTCACCATATGATTTTCCCTCATAACGAAATTTTACAATTAAATTACGTATATCTCCTGATATTTCCTTTCTGCCCATAATATCGCGTGCCCACAATTTTAAATTACCTATCTGATATTTACTCTTAAGTAGTTATTTCAAAACTATAACAATAACTTTGCGAATATTAAGTGATTTAAATAATAAATAGCAACGATCTAGATTCTAGGCGCTCTCATGTCAAGCTCGTGATTGTATGTTTACTTTTATGAGGTTCACTTATCGTTATTCAATTTTTTACTACTCCGTAGTGCGTCCTATTACTTTCCTTTATTACGGTATTGAAGTTTTAGGTAGTGTATGTAGACTTTTGTGATTGTATATATCTATATCAGGCCTGGTAACTTTGATGATACATAGACGCTAACCAAATACACATAGTAATAAATATTTATTTTGCTAATTTGCATTCACAATGCTGAATGCACACATTGTAATGTGTGCATTGTGTGTTTTCGGTGTTACAATTAACAAATTGTAACATCGTTTATAGTAACTTTTTTCTAAGATTGGACACATTGATATCAAATGCCATATGTCAAACGTACAACACATAACCACAAACTGCCTCTTTTGAATCGCCTGCAATTCGCATAAACTGCGCATTATCAATATTCTATACATCTTTGAACATGCGTGTAGCCTGCTATAGTATTGCCAAAGGGTTGGGGCTGTCTTAGTTTTGCTGTGTTCATCAAAATACGCCAGCATGACGTTTTCGGTGACCGTCATCATTCTTGTCAACTAAAACTCAAATCCCCTTTTCAGATATAATTCAAGGACCACATTTACTTTAATAAGGTATTATGCGAAGATCAATCCTACATCGTAGATATACCGTAGATTACTGCTACGGCATTGTATATTAGGGTGTATCGAAAAAACGTTTTTTTCGAAATTCAAAATTGATAAAAAGTTGTCCCTGTAGATCCTCATATACCACAAAAAAAATTGGTCTAATTGAAAAATATTTAAGTATCCCGCAGGAGGCCTAAAGTTTATAATTTTCTTTAAAAATTCGAATTATTTCATATTTTTTTAAAAATAAATATTAAGTGGTTTTTCTTTCTTAAAGCCCACATGTACGCAAAAAAATTTAATGACAAATAAACTTTTATCAACATTTAAGCACATTTTTCTAATTATACGAAAATCATTTTGCTAAAAATTGCATCGAATCTAAATAGACTGGAGGCGATCTAAATGTTGCATTAGAGTAATATATTTTTGTATACGGTAATTTCACACCTGATTGTTAAACTTTTTGTATTTGAAAAAGAAGAATCACTTAATCTTTCTATGAAAAAAAATTCTAATTCTTAAAGAAAATTATAGACTTTAGCCCTTCTGCGGGAGACCTAAATATTTTTCAATTGCGCCATTTTTTTGTGGTATATGTGGGTCCATAAGGATAACTTTTTACGAACTTGAAATTTTGAATTTCGAAAAAAACGTTTTTTCTATACACCCTATTGTATATGCACAATAAATGGTTTATTGAATATCTGCATACACGTAGGAAGCTATAGTACATTTAAAGTGTTGAGGATTTCTTAGTTTATATAACGTATAAGTTTTCGGTAACATTTTTGACCGTATTCTGCTAGTGTCAATACCGTATTCGTTTTAGTCCGTCGCTTCTGACTTCGTCTTAGTTCTGGTTGTGTGCAACGTATTACCTCCATCACATGTAATTTTACTAATTATAATTTATTCTAATAAATTATTACACCGAAATTAGAGTTTGGTTTCAATTATACGTGCGTGTAAACTTGTATAAGCTAGCGGTACTAGGTAAAAACTGCTATTAAACGTTAACCGCTATAACAATTCTTTAGTAAGTTCTTATTCTTTGAAGTAACTAATCAGTTACAGCCAAACACGTCTATTCTGATTATCATAACTATGAAACCACTATTTTAAAGTTAACTTTTTAGGTTATGTTTCATGTTTTTATTACAGTTAGGTTAAAAGTATTGCCTCAAGCTCCATTATGATCATAGTTGCGACATCGCTGATTATTTATTAAAACTTGTAGACTAAAGTAGACTAAAATTATTCACAATTAGATTTTGTCATGATTTTATTCCAAGTTTACAAAGTTGACAGTTTACTACAGTACCAACAGTACTACAACAGGTGCCCGCAAAATACCCTAGATCCGAATTATAGTATTTGTATAATAATTTACCACTATTATGGCCAAAATTAAACCACACGTGTTTTTCAGACTACACCCGAGTACTAGAACGTGGCACCCAACATTTGCTTCACACCATTTATGCATAAACATAATCCCTAGAAGGAAACATTTTGTTTACAATGCCACACACCCACAGAGCCACAGAGTCAGCCACAACAATAAGAAATAATAAGGATATTATACATAAACTCGAAGCCTATTGCTCACTCTCATCTGCATCTGCAGGAATAACACTGTTGACCATATGATAACCGCGGCCTCTGTACGGGGCCCAGCGATGAAGGGAGCGGCTGTTGTGCCCCTCAAAGTGTGGGCCGGCTTCTCAGAAGACCATTCTTGAACTCTTATACAACACACGGTTTTGTATATCGAGATTATTCTGAATCTCTTTCGCAATGCGAATAGCTGCTTCTTTGCTGCTTTTGCCGCCGCCCAACAAGGACTGTTTACCATTGTCCGCTTGTGCCATGAATGCGACGATTTTTCTTCAGCTGATATGAGCTTTAGGTTTGGATAAGAACAGAAATAGTTAATGTGTGTAAGATAAACAAACATAACGGTACGCTGTACTGAACTATACTGATTTAATGTTATCAAAAAACGTCCCACGACGACGGTGCATATGCTCAAATCTATGTTGCTCCAGAAAGAGGTCGTGTTTAAAGTTGGAGCCTTGCGGAACAACAGAAGAAGCTTATTCGTGCGATATACACATAAAAGCTCACGTTTTCATTCAGTTTAGGTAGAAGCAGATAATAATCTTGAAGGGTTTGCTAAATAAGCTATGTACAAAATATGTACAAAACTCTGGAACATCAAAGAACAAAGCCATGATTGTGTTGAGATATACATAGACGGATACGATTGGATTTAGCTTATGAGTACTTGCTCAATGAGCTTGGATTTGCTATCGTTATTTTGTCCCTGCATTGTACTGCTTCAGGGTAACACTGGCGAACAGTCATTCTAAGGGTAAATTCATGCTGATGATTTCAAATATAATATCAATTTTAGCTGGATTGCTTTCGTTTCTTGAGATAAAATCAACCCACTCAAACTCGTTTGTAATTTATCTTATTCATATTATCCCTTAGATAAGACAATGTTCAACAAAATGACAATTGAAAATTAGGAAAATATCTCTGGGGAAATATGGATTTTATGACAGGAAATTGAATAGGTATTTTCAATGGACTTCTTTGAGCTAAATGAGGATTTAGACTCATGTAGTCCATTACGTATGTAGTCGAAAAAGCGGGTTTCTGAATTTTATTTTACTGAAAAGTTTATACCGGATGAACAACATTTAATAGAAATCAAAATGGTCTTAAATTAAATTAATTTTTGAACTTTTACCTAAAATCTGAGAGTTTCACAAGTGTCCTTAGAGGACTGACAGTGTTTGTTACAGTCGGCGTCTGACTCCCAAAAATAAACTAAAAAATAAAACAAAAAACCCAATAGAATAGGCAAATTTCGCGTCCGGATTCATATTGAGCACAAATAAATCGTGAACGCCCATTCACTTTTCATCCACAAACCCCATTTTCTATATAGTCCAAATTTTCCTAATTTTTATTTGCATTCTGTTCGAAAATTTTCTAATGTAAATCCATCAGATTGGTGTCACCAATAAGACAATTGAAGAGTCTATTAAAATCAATAAAAATTGTTTAGTGTTGAGTTTGAAATTTATTTTGAATTGTATATAATATTAGGTATTTTGATAAAACAATTTCGATGTACGAGGCATTTTAAACAAAACGGGAATATGTTCAGTACGCATACGCATTCAAAATAAATGTGTGAAGCAAGATAAAAATTACTGAAAAGTCAGAAATTGAAATTTATTTTTTATTAGATATAAAATTTTTTATTTAAGATCATACCATAGTCTGGGGCTTCTTAAAAATACTAAATGTGTTCAATACGCGCATTGCATGCAAGATAAATCGGTGAAGCAAGATAAATCAGTGTGTCCTGTAATATATTTTTTTTCAAAGAGTAATGTTTTGAATTGAATTTAAAAAAAAATAAAGAAGTATGAAAAAAGTTTCCAAATAACTCGAGAAACATGTTACAGTACTTCTTTTATTAGAATTAATATTTAAATTGACGGTAAATAAGGTTCTCGTATCAAAAGGAATGCTTTCACTTAAAATTAGCATCTTTGAAAATTGTACAGACACAAATGGATCAAAACATAATTTTACAAAGTTTTTAGTTATTTTGATTTCGTGTTCTGATTTACAGTAAATATAATGGTCCATTCTATTAATTTAATAAATAAGATCATTTTAAAAAACCAAAATGAACTTCCAGCAAAAACACTAAAAGACACTTCTGTTGGCATATAATTTCTAAGTAGAGAAGTTAATGCCCTATGGTGCGTCCGCAGTAATTATCATAATTTGTGTTTTATATTTTCACATTTTCTACCATATCTCAGAAATTGTTTATTTTAGGATTGGTGTCTACCATATGTACACAAATCATTTTATTAGGTTCTGTCTTCAACAACCACCAGTGAAAAGCATTTTTCAGATGGGAAATCTCATACTAAGTTGTTGAAATGTTTTATATGGACTTATGTATGTGTTTTCTTACTTTCCTATAAAGTTAGAACCATTTAAAATATAACGAAACCGTATTTTAAACGGGTCTGATTTCTTTAGGAGTTGAAAAATCCAACAAGTTGACATGCAAATTTTTACTGAGAATGACAGTTACTTGTAGAAAGGAAATGTCTAAAAAGTTACACATAGTATCATATGTTTATTCAGCTTATTTCTATTATTTTGAATTATTGACTTAAATTTATTTACTTTTATTTTTGTAATGGGTATTCATTGCTTTCTTTCTTCATTTTCGCATTGTTTGATATGTATTCATTCTTTATTTGTTTTATTTTGTTAATATTTCAAACTGCTGTTATTTTTTAAGGATTTGAAAAACAATTAGATCCATATGAAAAGTTTTAAACACCATGATATTTACTATCTAAAAACAATATTTGCGGGGGCATCCTGTATATGTACATCTCGAATTGATAACATCTTCTTTTTTTAAGTCGGTTAAAAATACATTTTTCTTTTACAAAATAGGTACCTCCTGTACACTGAACAGTGTACGGTCTTCTAGAAGATTTTTTGAAATTGGTTTTATACTCCTTGTGACGTCACAGGGGATAAAAAAGCTATTTTCTATGACAAATCTCTGTCGCTTTTAATTTCTGAAATAATAGAGATTTTTTAAGAAGTAGATGCTAAGAGATCTTCAAGTTTTGCCACCAATTCGTTTACTGAATAACTTACCCAATCATAAACAGTTGCGTAAAAATGATAAAATTTTCACGCCAACATCCTCCAACGCTCGATTTCGTTTTTTCACGGACTCCAATATAGAAAATATCACTTTTACCCAATTAAGACAACGGCGAAGGCGTTCCTATTTTACAATCACAGCACACCTGGCGAAACCACCCACTGTTTCGTGATTGCCCAATCTGATAGGGCACCCAAGACAAAACCCAGGTAAGTGAATCCACAAATATAAGAACAAACCCTAGAACACAATAGGAAATGCTTAAACACTTTTATTCCATAAATACATTGGCGTTCTCGGCCTTCGAATACGGTATACACGTTTACAAGTACTTGCAAGCATCAATCACTCAAGTTGATCAACGTTAACTTGATCCTGGTATTCGATTTCCAGTGGAACGCCCATTGCTACCACCTCTTAGAAATCGCTAACAGCAAAGACATGCCGGCAGATAAATATGTAACCAGATGAATAAATTATATATTAAGTTATTGCGAAACTGATGTATTAGGACAGCTTAACAGAGATTGCATGTGTGCCATTGTACTTAATGGGATAATGCGCTATAAATTATGATATGGTATACCTACACTACAAGAGGTCTGGTAAACCTAATTTTACCAAATAGCGCTAACATTTTATTTAAAGTAAAATCCATTAATCTATTAATCATTTCTTCAAGTCACTTTGGTATGGGTTTTGTTGTTTAACTTTATAAAAATTAACAAAAAAATTATTCTTTTCCTACATCGTTTCCTATTTAATACCAAGATAAATACTAATAAATACTAAGAAAGCAAAACAAAACCCAATATTTTTATCCATACTATGTTTATATGTAAGATTTAGGTTTTAAAGTTCTTGATTTATTATTTGTCTTAACTTTGCGACCATAAATAAAACGTTCAAAACTGCTGTGCAGTTACTGAAGGAAAGTACTACCAAAATACACGAGCGCACAGTGGTCAATTTTGCACTTTTAGCCGGACAAAATTAATTTTTTTTCTAATACACAAAATCTTCGATAGATAACCGGAAAAATAGTAAAAAAAATCTAAGCCTTAAGGGGGTTGTTTTTACGGGGGTTGCAAAAGAAATTTGGTGTTGAAATTTGGAAACCTTGTGAATATGATATTATTATACATAGGAATACACAATAAAAATGGAAAAAATTTGTTGAAACCAAGTTGAAAATAAATTTTTAAAATTCTGAAACTTTGTGAAATTTCTACTATTACTCTTGCAAATGCGCAAAAAAGGGAAAAAATTTAACGTACTTGTGGGGTGGCTTTGAAAGGGGGTTGATTAATAAATTTTGTTTGAAAATTGTGAAACTTGTTGAATGATATTTATTTATTTTTTACGGGCCGATTTGTGGCGGTTTTCATATGGAAGACTTTACCATAACAATAACTATTTGTTTTAGCTTGCGGCTAAAACTACACCGCATTGTAGTCCATTTTGAACTTTAACCCAAACCGAATAATATGTTGCGTGAAAATATATACATTAAATGAACACACACTGCAGTCTGCCGAATTCTGGCAGCACTCACTTTCAGAACGATAAATTAAATCATGGGTCATGTGTGGTATCATTGCAAAGATATTTTCAAACGAAACAACTTCTGCTGGAAACACTTCTTTCCAAATCATGCGGTTTATGAAATAAACCACATGATCTCGGGCTATCCTTTGTTGAACAGGTGACTGTCCTAAGGTGACTTGTTGGCTTTAAGGTTTTGTCATCAGACGCGCTAAATCTTTAGCTATCGATATACTATCACAGCTTGACAACATAACATGTTATGAGTTCTTTTGTGAACAGCATGTTTTAGAAATTTTTTGTTCAAATAAAAGTTGTTTCTATTTAAAATATCTATGCAATGATACCACACACGACCTAGGTTCTCGTTTGAGATTCCAAATCCGAATGCAGTTATGACTACTTCCGGTATGTTCCGGAAATTATAATTGATGCCATAAAATACGTCAGGTAGGCTTATCTTATGCCATTTTTTTTTTCTGAACGTCTATGACGTCATGTAACAAAGAAAAACACATGTACCTGTATTTGTAGAAGGTCTCCAGATGCCAAGGGGCTGTCTTCAACAACAACCAAAAATTTTCCGGCAAAAAGCAACTTCAACAAATCCTAAAACTTTAACTCAGCAATAGAGGACTTAATCCAGTCGTACTCCGTCGTACCTTTTTTATAACCTTATGGTGAAAATTTTATTAAGCGCTAAAAAGAACTCAAATTATTACGTCAGTACAGCTTCCAGAAAGTAGTACGTACCACCACACGTCTCCTCCATTGTAGTTATTCAAAATAATTGACAAAAATTTACGTAAACATGCGGTCACACTGACATACATGAATTTGCGAATGGTTATGCACTTTTGCACTGAGCGTAAAGTTCAGTTTGTGATGGTGCCACGCCCGCGCATTTGAAATTATGACAACAAACTTGTTAAGAGACTGATTTGACTATTTCTCTTAATATTTAGTGCAGTTTGAATAACAAATGCGCAACTTCATTTTTCATTTTTGTCCAACTAGCGAAGCAGAAGCGACCACCGTGGGGCGCCCGCAGGGGAGATGCACTTGTACCCTCTGTCTCTTTAAATATGAGGACGACGGCAAAGATCAATAAGCAAAATTTAATGAGTTTTTTAACAGGATGTTAAATCCACTAAATAATAATATTTCACACAATTACAATAATCAAAAATTAAATCAATAATCAAAAATACAATAATCTAAGCTACGTGGCCAACAATGAACAAAAATCTAACAAATGATAACTGTTTCTGGACCTTTTCCCGTAGAATCTGAATCTAAAGGCAGACATTACTTGAGACTAGTTAAGAAAACCTGTATGAAAGTTGCAAAAAAATCAAAAAAATTTCTCAAAATCTAAACACGATTTGGAATTTCTGCTTTCAGTTTTAGATTGTACTGACAATATCTTTAGACAGTTCTGTTAAGTAGTGCTAGCCAAAATAAGTTGATACGCAATCTTTACTCCGCCACTTTTTTTTTCAATTTATAGTTTTTTAATTAATAAGATTTTTCTTGTTTTGTGTAGGTTTTACAGCTTTTTTTAACCAGTTTGAACTACTATTGGTTTCCCTTAAAGTTACTTAAAGTAAAGCTACTTTTGTCTCTATAAAAAGAAAATTTAAAATTTTAGAAAATGTTGGTAGGTCTTGTGTTCAGATGATATAGATATAGATTTTTGTTGTTGTTAATTTTTAATTTTTGTGTTTCCCAGAAGTTTTTCTTGAATATAACAGTTAGCTAATTAATTGAAATAGCTACATAATCACAGTTCATCACTAGTCGATAGGACTGAAATGACTGAATTCATGTGATGCTTCGTGTAAGAAAATGGTACCTATTATAGTTATTATAGTATTAGATCTTATTGTCAAAGCAGTAAGTTACGCAACTACAGTTACGCCAATAACAAACAATGCGCTCTCTCGGTTGATCTCATTGACGTATTCCTCCAATCAGCATCACCGATGAAACAAAAGTATAGAAACACAAGGCCGAGGTTCAAGAAATGTTAAATTAATACGTAAACGCACGCTCGCCAGCACTTGTACTTTGACTTCAATTACTCTACTTCGTACTATAGTGAGTTCCCTCGTTTAATTTAAATTTATTAGACGCCATGCGCCAGAATGTTAAGATAGAGAAGACGTGTAAACACACTTTTTCTGTAATTCTTACTAATTTAGAAGATAACGTAAACGCTTGGTGGTTTTTGTTATCTGTTTTTTTTTTGTGGGCAGACAGTTGAGTAATTAACAAATATAGACTATACGGCACCCCCATGAGTGATGTATGATGTATTGGTATAGTATGTGGCGCCTACGTTTTATATTTCATCACTTGAACTTAATTTATTTAATTGCGGTGGTTGAAAGGGCCTGGCGAATATGATCCAATTGAGTATGTGTGCTGATACGTCGGGATTTTTGTGAGTCACTGCAAGATGTGTGTTTTGAAGTGTTGAAAATGCATATTCTGTTTGTTTGGTCTCGATATAAATAGGTTTTTCGGAATTAACCAATATAAACTTGTTGATGGGCAGTTTTTTCTTTATTTCTGGGGAAAGAGTTCTGAATTATGGATGATGCATAATTAAAAGAAGAAATTTTGATCTTTTAGTGTAGATGATTTTCAAAATGGAAGTAAAAATCAAAATCCTTTGTAACTTCAATAAAAAATTTCCATGTCAAAATAATAATAAATATATACATAATTAATTTTGGTAATTAAGCAGCAATAAAGTATTTTTAATAGAAGTTTCTCGGAAAAAGGTTATTTAATATAAAGAGTTTTGGATGTCCTAAAAGCGTCACAGCTTTATTCATAATGTTGATTCAACATACAGGTTGGTTGAAAGATAAGAAATTGTAAGATTTGCTTAATAAGAGTAAATCATCAGTTACATCAGTTTTTCACAATTCAATGTAAAATGTCATGGGAAAAAAATGTTTTGAATTTAATTTAATGCTCAGAGATCAAATAAAACAATATTTTATCCCCGTTTTAATATTTTATGGTTTGTTTTTATCATTTTCTTTATTCTATTGTTTCCTAAGTGAACATTATTAGTAGCAACAAATTTTGACAAATGAATATGATAATGTGTTGGCGATGGTGTTAACACAGTAATGACGTTTTAAAAATCAAATGTGAATTTAAGAAAATACAATTTTTGGGTATTTTTTGAGTTTTTGAGTCTTGTCAATTTTTCACAATTAAATTTAAAACGTCTTAGGGGAAAATGTTTTGCTTATGCTTACAGATCAAATAAAATAATATATTATCGCAATTTTAATATTTTATGTTTTGTTTTTATCATTTCTCCTTATTTTATGGTTTGTTCTTAAGTGAACTTTATTATAAGTAACACATTTTGACAACTGAATATAATAAATTGGTTTTGGACGCTTTAGAGCACCCAAAACTCTTTATAAAGAATAACCCTTTTTCCAAAAACTAAAATTTATGTCCAGTATACCTACCGATAGTTAAGTCCATCTGGGGCCACCTTGTATTTTGTCAAAAAATTCTTGGTTTCTAAATAAATAATGAAGTTACAGATATTTTTTGTAAATATTAACTTTGATAAAACAATAAACTTTGAAAACATCTTAAAGAAGTTACTTTTTGATAACGACGAGTCAACGCAAAATCAAAATATCTAAGGTACAAAAGTCCAAAATATATTTTTAAGTCAAACCCTTACTAAATTGCATTATTGGAATAATATCGTACAAACATAATACTTAAATTGTCTACATCTGTTTTTTAATTACATGGTTTTAATTCATTAATAATTAACATAAAATTTGTCATTAAAAATGATTGTTTCGTTGATGTTTATAAAAACAGAACCTGGAATGGAAGACACAACTCCTGCATTTAAAAGCAATGGCGTTTTATTAAATAATGGCGTTTCATTTATAATAATTGAAAAACTAATATTAATTTTAAAGAAAATGTATTTAGCAAATCAATATTATCGCACCTTTAAACACTTGTAATAAAATTAGACGTTAAGGACGTTATTTCAGGAATTATTTTGAAAGCAGAAAGTTATTGTATATGTACAGAAGAAAGAACATTATTATTTATTTTGCCTTGAACGAAAATCACATAATAGTATTTAATGAAACACCATTATTCAAAAATATAGGAACCAAAGTAAAAAAATGTTTTGTCATGTCGTAACAATGCTGATCCCCAAAAATCATATTGTCTAGGTACGTAAAATTCACAAACATATTTTCGTTTTTTATTTTATCTAAAATTCTTAAGATAATTTTAAATTACTCTTTTAACAAAGCTTTTTAGAAGCATAAAATGGTATTCTTTTTACTTACATCATAGAAACTTTATTGTTGGATGTCTTGACAGAATTATCCATTGATAGCAAACTATAAAAAAAATAATAAAACGATGATTAGATTTTTATTTATGATTATAATAGAGCGTCGATAATCCGAACTAATTGGGACCGAAGGTGGTTCGGATTATCCAATTATTCGGATTTTCGAAAATAACCTAGAAAATGACACTTTAGGCCTAAAACATGCCTAAAAATGCATATTAATCGATGAAATATACATTTATTAAACAAACTATTACATAATTATGTATTTAAACTCTTTTAAAACGCATTCGGATTTTTGACGTTTCGGATTTTTAACGTTCGGATTTTTGACGTTCTACTGTAATTTCATTTGGTGGTTGCTTTTCTTAAATGATAGTTTCCTCATTATGCGAAAGTTATCAAAAACTACAAAAATAATTTGAGTGTCAAAAGGACTGACGATAATATTTTACTTGGTCACTATTGGGTCCAAGAAGGTACACACAGAAAAGTGATTATTTGGAACGAGAAAACATAATTTCTTGAATTTATTTACTGGATTCAAATGCATATTTACTTGGATGTAGAAAGTTAGGTATATACAAGAAGTGCCACATACTCAATATAAGTAAAATAATTTCTCAGATAAATGCTGTCAACAAATAAATTCTTTCTTTATAAGAACCAATATTGTATTGAAAGAAGTAATTGAATTTTTCGTCCCAAAAATGTTAATTTCTCCAACGAAGTAATAGTAAATCCATCCAAGTGCGTAGTTACTTGATCCAAGAAAATATAAGACATTTAATATAAGTAAGTATTGTTTACTGAATAAAAACCCACCAATTATTGAACTGAAGTGATTCTCACTTCTTTCAACTAATCCCTTTCTCTGGAATAAACAGGCGCACCGTGACTTTGACAAGGCTCGCGCGCCCGCGCGTGGTGCTGGCGCCACGGAACCTATCCTAGTACGAAAACAACGAAGTACCCGTCGGGGATGTGCCTTGTGATTTATTGGGGATGTGTATTGTGATTTATAGTGTACAATAAACGTTTCAACACGGAGTAGTTTGATGTAACGCACGCAACAGTTTAGAACGAGTAAGTAAATATAGCATACCTATCTTGTTAATTAGCAATAGAAAACGTATTTGTGCCAAATCTTTAAAATTCTTACATTAAGTAGCTAAAAATATTTACCGGGAATAAAAATATACACTTCATTGAAGACTGTTTACTTACTTCACCAGAGTAACCACTTTCTTAAATCTAGTAATTATTCCAAGAAATAAAATTTCTTGGTTGAAGTCAATAATCTCTCGCGTATATACGAACCTACCAACTACTTCAGCCAAGTAATTCTCTCTTCGTTCGAGAGATCACTTTTCTGTGTGTATCGAAGGGTGGCCCCCACAAATTTCAGCGGAAATAAAATGTATGGGTTCAACATTGGGTCAAAAGCTGCACCTTATATCCACACTTACCACGCTGGTATTGGTCTCTGGGCGGTCAGTGTTTGTGTTACTTGACCACCAGCTATTAACACCTGATATCCCATGAGTACTCTACCTGCCTCCATCCGGCCCCTTTGTACCAGTTGGTCTACTCCGTACTCCATTATAATATTATACTTACCTACATATATATGGTATGGGAATCATCGAACTCCGTCAGGAAATCAATTCTTTTACGGCGGAAGCAATAAATTGTCTTTTGAGTACGTGGCATAGAAATGGCATAGTGCAACGGAATTATATAAAGCCACCTATTCAATTTTAATACTGTATGGAACTGCATCCAAATTTTATCTTTTGAAAAGCAAGTCTGTTTAAAAATGTTTATTTTAGAAAAACTACTTAATTTACTAATTTTAGCTTCAGCAGTGTCGAGATCTCGTCAGGGGTTCCGCGGAAAAATAGTAACAAATAGCGGTGGCGGTCGCTGGTTCATGGGCACATTATTCAGTGTTATTTTTATGTGTTATTTTAGCATGGGATTATTATTTTAAATATTGGATTAATACACAAGGTGAATCCATGAATAATTTTAATTTGGAGCCCTTCTAACCCAATAAACCACTGTTATTTCGACATTCTTCTTCAATTAACAATCCTACTTACTATTACCTGTTGCATAAAAACAAAATAACCTATAGAAAACAATAATCTGGCAAAGTTATTGATCAAACTAACACTATTTGTTTTCAATATTTTTGCCTTTCCAAATGTGTGACAAAATAAACCTATAATTTTATTCTGCTGCTCATACTGGTACTTTAGGAGAAGAACAGTGTTGTAGGTGGTGGATTTCAATATGATCTTACATTCCTGATAAGATAACTAACCTATCACCAGACAAGTTCTGAGCTTCTATGACGAAAATTATGTCGGTCCCATTCATAGGAAATCAATAAATATACAGAGTGACTTGCAATTATAGACGAAAATTTATGCGGACAGAAAACTAATATTAATTTCAAATTTCGTGACTGCACTTAATTAAACAAAAAATAATTAAATTAGATTGAAGTAAGTACTAATTTTGACAATGAAACAAATTTAAAAGTGCTTCACATATTTTTATTTATAATTTGGTATGTTTTTGCATTTAATTTTTACCTCGAGTTATAAATTACCTTGTATCAGTTCAGTCTTCAACATTATGTATATATGAGCAAGCTTTTTCTTATTTAACAAACTTTAAGGGAAAATATTAAGATCATCTGTTATAGATCAAATTAGTGTGTACAAATATCTTCTACTTGGGTGTACTCCCACAGTACCCACAGTAGGTACTCCCGTACTTTTTTTTCTCAGAACGTAATTATTGTTATGACTAAAATGTTTCATTTAAGGACTTATTTATTTTTTCAATACCTTAAACAATAACAAAATATTTTTTACTCAATGCTTTACTCAAATTAAATGTTTCTTAATTTTTTTAGAAATTTTTTAATGAATTTATTTATTTAAATACTAGGTAAGCTACTTTTTGTATTCTTCGTTTTCGCATTGTTTGATTTGTATTTTCTTCTTCCTTACTTTGGTAATACTTGAAGGAACTAAAAAGAACAAATAAGTTTATACCTAGAGAAAAATATCTGCAATGTTACAAAAAATGAATGTAATAAACAACCTAAAAAGATGTAAAAGAAGAATTAACTGTAACTAACATCGCTGGTTATTGGATACCAGCTAAATTTCTGTATTGTTTTTACAGAATTCACATATTCCACAAACATATTCCTGTGAAATTAGAACCTTAATCACCTTAATTTTACAGGGCATTTTTAAATTTTACAGGAAAAATACTTCAATAAAAATAAATAATTCAGTAGTATCATTGAACTGCGTTTCTTTACAGACTTGTATCTGGTTACTTGAAATACGTTACACGTTTTTCTGTACGCAATACTCAAAATGCCTTGGAAAGGACATTGTATTTTTTTTTGTTGGGGTTCCGCCAGGTTCGAACACTATTTAAAGGGTTCCGCAAGGTTCACCAGACCTCGAAACTAAAAATGGATAAAGCAATTTTGATCACAAAACAACGGAATCCATCTCTCAACACGATGTATCATCACTAAAACTTCTTAATATAGACAGGCATTCCGTTTACATGCTCGCAATTAAACACACTATAAAATAGCAATAAAAACGCTTTTAGTCTTTAGCCTGTGGACCAAGTAACCTGTCTAGAGACACGAATCTTGTATTAATTTGTTATGTCTTCCAGCACCGTATATAAAATATTGTGAGTGGCTGAGCTAGAAGAAGATGCAGACTTCACTGTTGTACATACGTATTTATACTAATTGCCAATTATTTCGGTTTGTGTGATCTTAACAACCATAATGTCTTCATTGCGGGCATTTTTTTTGGGAATGTAACTGTTTCGTGTTAGTGTACACAGATGACTGGGTTTGAACATCTGGGAACATATTGGTGTAATAATTATATGGGTTAGTAGTTTACTCGGAATTAATTCAAGGTCTGTTAGTTTTATGGAATTATGTGTTGTTTTGAAACACGAAATGTGACGTTGGGTCGTGTGAATTTTAGACAAATTGTTTTGCCAATTTACGCAATTTAGCAATTAGGAACAAATTAAACCTACAAATTTAAGTAGCAAATTTAATTTCAATTGCAATAAATTAGTACCTCATTTTTTAGATAACTTTTTAATTTTTTTGGTAAATTTGAAGTATGTAGTTAAGTACTTAACTGGTTTGCGTCAACTGTTGACGTTCCTAGATGTTCTTTTTTTAATAATGTATACTTTTTATGTTTTATGTGAACGTTTATTGATCACCAAGAAAATCGGGTACCGGGTACCTTATCTAGTTGGAAAATAACAATATTCTTTTTAGAATGCGTCAATTGCATTCCATGTAAAATATTATTGCTTTCATAATAACATGTTCATATTTAAAAGAAGTAGGTGAATGTTTAATCCAAGAATGTGAGTTGATTAATCTAACTACCCAATCTTTTGATTTCAAAGAACATTTAAGTATAGTATCCATTTAAAATTGTACAGTCTTAAAATAAGACAACCAGTCAAAACAACGGCTTTGTTCAATGAACGATATATATAATTCTTGCGTATGCATAAATAACCGTTGTTTTGTATTAAAAACGGTTGCTTTGAATTGAGACAACGTTTCATTGCGTGTATGACAGCCGGGGCTACACATTCGTATACTTGCCAAATATCAAATATTTGCCAAGTATATGAATATTTGTCAAGAAAAAAAAACCTGCTCTATTCAATTCGTACCGAGTCCACCTCTAAAATAAATTTATATATTCGACGTTCGGCTGTGCGGACGAGTTTTTTACGCCATATACTTGGTATTTGCAACATGTCTATAACATAATTTATTTGGAAAATTATACTTTATTTGCTTGTATTTATACATTTGTCGATTTGTATGATGTTTATTATTTGAAGAGTAACAAAAGCGGTTAAAAATATTTTAATAGTAGAGACAATTTTGTGTAGCTTTTTTATTCAAGAAAAAGGTTTTATTTTGAAAGCTCATTTGTTTAAATTTTTGTTTCAGAAGCTAATTGATCTGCATTTCCGAAAATATTAGGACATATTTATACAACGAACCTAGTAGTACAATTGGATTTAGTAGAACTTAAAAGATGACGAAAAAACCATATCTAACATTTCTTTTATGGGCAATATCTTCCTAATTTAAATAAAAAAATATGTATTTTTTCTCATTAAAATAATAATTTATTTAAAATAGTTCACACCAAATGACCAATTGTATTGTTTTACAGTCTGTTAATATAAGATGCTGCGAATTAATAATACAGAAAGCTGATGAATGAAAAAAATCATTAAAATGAAACAAACAGTTTCGTCAAGATTTGTTTTGGAAATTTCCACAAGAATGCCCTTGTTAGTACGCAGTGAATTCTGCACTTATGTAATTAAAAATATGTCGGCATTATAAAATAAAACCTTGCTTGTTCGTAATCAAATTAACAGTTTGATTTTAAAAAGCTAATGTGCAAATAAGGCGAACTAATCAAAAAAATAGCTAGTGCCATTCGGTACGCACATATAGCAAGTCCTCAAAGAAGATTTTCACGTATTAGAAAATGCTATGTGGCGATGTATCAATGTCCGATGCATTTACTGTTGCAGTGTAACTGACGGTCCGAAATCACAAACGAATATTGTACAAATTTGTTGGTGTTTTTTTGAGTTTTATAAAAATCAGCCGGAAATCAAATATATTTGCCAAATATTTAACATGTGGCAAATATTTGATATTTGGCAAGTATACGAATATGTAGCCCCGGCTTAAGGTACATGTTTAACGTTCCAAATATATAACAAGGTTATGTTTCGTGTTATTTTCTTTTTTGTTGATTGATATCTATGAAGTATGAAGATTGTATTTAACGGCTTTGTGACAGAACCGTACTAAGAAACCAGCAGGTGAGAAGACAGTAGAACGCACGTACCTACGATTTTTTGGCGCAGCGTTGAAACACGAAATATCCGAGAAGTCACGTATGGACCCTCCGGTTGAACGTGTGGTCATGTTTCAAACGAGTCTTCTTGAGATATTGTTTGTATAAGTATAAGTGTATGTGCTTGTCATACCTACCTACAATCACCGACAGAAAATAAAAACTAAATTGAAAAGACTGACAATATGAAGCTCTAGATTAAAAATGAAAAATGTTTTATTGAAAAAACTTGAAAAAGTTGATCTCTTCTCACTCTTCTCAACTTTTATCGACGAATAAATAATACATTTAATAAGTAACAGCTATGATGATGACAGATGTCTTGTGCTAACAGTTCTGTCTTGTGATTCTAAAACATCGAATTGTCACTTTACAATCAATCAGAGACCAGCTGGCAATTGGCATTTGCCACCATTACGTCAATGAAGCATATGTTTGTTGGTAAAAATTGTTTGTCATAAATAGAACGTCGTATTTAACTGATACATAATAGCCCACTGACCAGAGCTAAAACATGAATGAAAATTAATAAATAAACAGGTTTATTAAAAATGAAAACACAAATAAACCTGCAGATTTATCTAAGGTTGCAATGTTACCTGCCCATCAATTCTCCTGGACTTTAAATACGAACGTAAAACAAGCATATCCACCAAGTTTCAAAACTGTTTTACTTGTAACGTCTTTCCCAAAGTATGCCTACAAAAAATCGATAAAAATTGTCACAAAATGTCAACTCATCTATCATAACCAAACATCTGTATTTTTTAAAATATTCGCATCAAACTCGTTAAAGACGATGCTTTGCATCGAACCGCTGTCTGTTTCTTGAAATTATTTCGAACTTATTTCGTTCTTTCGTCTACTATCTACAGCAACTTTTGTCTACTTAAGATCTACCTTTTATCTTTGAAATATGCCGCGATCGACATGTTGTCATAGGCGTAGCACTCCCGCGAGCAATGGGTAGCAGATACGCAAAATATATGTTAAAAACTATTTTTTTTTTTATTTTTTATGTCATCTATGGAGTTTTAGATATAAAGTCATAAAGAAAATAAATTTCCTGACTCAACTTTTCATATTTGCAGAGTTCATTATAAAAATGCACAGTATATATGGCTGAAAATTTGATTTTAAGATTTCGCGGCACTTTTTTTGCCAGGAACATTAACATGGAAGATTTTTAGACTTATTTTCCAAAAATTTTAGACTTTTGTTAATCTAGCAACAGATCGTGGGCGTTCATCTCGTACTGAAACAACTTGTTTATCTACCTACGCTGTTTATCTACGAGTAATATTAACTTTTGATTGAGTTTGAGCAGAAAGCATAGCCCTTTCCTAATATTTTTATCTTGTTAAGTTGAAAGGTTAGTCCTTTGCGAATAATAGTTTATCTTGTCGAGCTGAAGGTCAGCTCTTTACTCAAATGTTCATTTATTTTGTTTGGCTGAAAGGTTAGCCTTTTTCTAATTTTATTTATTTTGTTAGCTTTTTGCGAATACATATTTGTGTCAGCCCTTTACTGGGGTGGTAGGTAATTTATTTTGTGCAGCTGAAAGGTTAGCCCTTTGCTAATATCTGAATGGTTTTTAGCTGAAAGGTTAGCCCTTTGCTAATATTTGTTTATCTCCTTGAGATGAATAGTTACAAATTTGATAATATTTGTTTATTTTGTTGGAGATGAAAGGTCGACCCTTTGCTAATATTTGTTTATCTTGTTAAACTGAATGATTAGTCCCTTGCTTATTTGCTTATGTTCATGAGCTGAAAGGATGACCCCTTGCAAATATTTGTTTATTTTGTTGGGCTGAAAGGTTATAGCTTAACATGCTAATATATGTAGCTGAGCTGAAAGGTGGTTTGTTTTTTTGCAATTATTTGACTATGTTTTGAGTTAAAAATTTAAGCGTTTTGAACGCAAAAGGAAAACAAATACATGGCAACTTGATTATTGTTGAATAAGTAACACCTTTGAATTTCGGCAAATTATGAATTGTCGAATGGAAGTTTGAATGAACGACGTCTCAGTAACGACCAAGTTTATCATTGAGGATAATAGTTCTGTAGACTAGCTTTGAGAGCTATAGTCAGGATGGCCTTGTTAGGAATTATTTTATTTGTTCGATTAATTCAGATATTAGATATTAGGCCAGTGATAGAAGATTATAAACACGTTTATTTGTAAATACATGAGTAGACTCACTAAGTACAGTTACTGTTAACGCATTTTGTTACAATGCGATAAGCAAAAAACTGCTATCGGCAAACGGACAGCTCTGTGAGTTCAAAACTTGATTCTTGATTCGAAACTATCTTTCATCTACCACATTCGCTAACAATAGGGTTATATTCTTAGGGATAAAATCAAAGATTCTTCACTGTTCAAGTAGTATATTGGACACTTAGTTAACAACCGTTTTTTTTTAATAGGGCTATAGTCAGGCTTAATTGCTACTATGTAAAGGTGACTAAACCCATAATCACACATTAAACCAAAATTGGCATCGACTTGTTTGCCACCCCTGATCTACAGGAAATACACATCCTGCCCGCCATTCTCATTTTGGAAAAGCTAAAAATAATGAAAATTCTATCCTCTTGTAAAATGTTCTTTAATTAGATTTGATCATCAAAATACAACTACATATGTTTCACTCTGATATCAATAATGTTGACAAATCCATGGCAATGGATATTCTAGTGCTTCCAACTATTTGTTTATTGTTGATTATACCAAGCCTGAAAATTATCAATAGGGTATTCCGGTCATGTCAAAATTTAAGCAGATATTCGGTTTAACCTATTGTACAATTTATGAGGATTCATATAGTTAAGCTATGAGCTTTTTGATTTAGTTTTTCTATAAGATAATTGCAATTAAAAGTGCATTTCGTTTGAATTCACCGACCACCCTCGGAAATACACGATGATTACCGATCCCTAGTAGCGGTGGCAACGGGACAGCTCTCGAACAGCTGATCGGCCAAGTTGACGGTTGGCGACCGTGTTGTTTGACAACGAATAAAGGTAACTTTTTAAGAGATGATTTGATCATTGAAACTTGAAGCCAAACATCTCTCATCTCGCTAGTCGGCAATGTAAAGAAAATCTTATCAGGAGTTACTGTTCTACTGCTGTTACAGCCCGGCACAGAACAATGTCGGCGTTGGAGTTTATACATTTTGAACAAGTGTTTGATATAACCTCAATAACCAAAGCAGGTGTCAACAAACGAGCGATTCTAAACGTTGACACAACAGAAGACAAAAATTTACTACGTGCACCCTAGATATAGCAACGTTGTCAAGTCGCTCACTTTGAGCGGTCTTTGTGACGTCACAAAGACCAATCCTAATTCAAACTTCAAACAACGATTTCTCTTAATTTAAAACAATGTTTGATATTTTACTTGTGAAGTAGCAAACAGTAGCACCCATACTTTGTAAAAAATTACAATTTCAAAAACACCGGAATACCCTATTACCGTTGATTGTCAATGAATATAGATAGTCAGCCATGGGTTAGTTGGGGCCTTAACATCCAGAGGGCAGGGTTTTTTGCTAGATTCATTCACAAATTATAGCGTTTTCGACTTATACAGTTCTATGCACGCACTTGGTGCGAACTAGCTGAGGTCGACCATAAATATATAATAAATATATAAGTCGAAAAGGCTATAATTTGTGAATGAATCATGCAAAAAACCCTGCCCTCTGGATGTTAAGGCCCCAACTACCCATGGCTGACTATCTATATTCGTTGACAATCAACGCTATTACTATGTATTTTGATATGTTAAATCTAGAACTGATGTCAAACAAAATCCAACACATCACATTTTAAAGATAATTTAATTAATTCAAAATAAACAATGCACAGGGATACTTAGAACTCTAGTGCCAGCATGGACAGGACAATAGATGAAAACTTGGTCGTGTTTGGTATCGTATGACAGCTGTTTTAAAATCAAACCGGTTTGCTTGAATCGTTTACTTACGTATCATCGCTAAGGAGAGTGAACGAGAACCAGGATACAAAATATGTCGTGAGAAATACCACGAAAAGCTAAGGACAAAACTTATTTTATTTTAAAGGAGATATTATATGATGGATCATACGATGAGAAGCATATAAATAAGTTGTTATTCTTACGTTGACGTTTTTTCAGTAATCTAACTTGAAACCACTCGTGCTTAAACGATGTTTTGACATTTTTAAAGAGAATTAAAAAATCTATAAATGTTTGAAATTGGATTTCTCTGTAAAAGTGTAAAACCCGGAATAAATGCTATTTCGCAAGCTGGCGCTAGTAACACCAACTTCCAGTTCAATTCGAAATAGTGACGACCATTTACTTATTTTTCTAGGCCTAAAGATAGATACCTACGCCATATTTAACAATAAGGAGAGATAAAAGCGTTGTTGAAAATATTTTGTCTTGATAAAGAAAGAAAATATCATCATATCATTTGTACTACAACAAGATCACCTATCTTTTTGCTGAAATAATTTCTTGTTTCTTCGTATATTTCTTACATAATAATATAGTTTACGACAGACCATAACCTAGTTCCGATTTCATATACCAAGGCACAGAATAACAACTACCTACCTACATTACAGTTCCTATAATAACTATTATCTACTTAAAAACACTAACTTTGCAATTTCGCATCATTAAACAATAAACATCCTGAGTACAGACTCACAAAGCGTAGGCGAAAGATGTCGATCTTAGCTTCTAGCAAACACTGAAAATTAACAGCTTGTTGTATCAACAACTGTGTCATAACTTGTTATAAATTACTCTCTCCTATGCATATAGGAAAGGCATAACATAGGTAATGCGTGGAAATTTGGTAAATATAAATTCCAACGGGTATTTCTTTAGGAATCTGTGTCGCCGATGACCTTCGGATTACAGGATTGTCGTAAGCAATCATTAATTTTGCGAGAACTAATTACAATATTGGAGCTACTATATTGCGAAATGTCTACGGAATGCATACGTGAAGAACTTGTCAGGAATTTAAATGTCAATTGGTTTCGGTTTACCCCGGCAATTAAATGTGCACACGGCGCTGGTTCTGTTACGTGAAGTGTGAAATAAAAATAAGAATACTAAGAAATTGTCTATATAATGGTTTGTTACAACATTTTATTGGTAAGTATTCATGGAAATTTGGCCAATTGCTTAGAATCGTTCGATGATGATTCCTAGTTTGTACACGTTTGTGACAAAGTTAATATGCAACTGCAAGTATATTTCTAATATGTGGACATAAAATATCGTTAATAATCTATCAATGTAATGGTTGTGAAAACGCCATGGTCAGCATAATATCGCAATTTTACAAATTGAGTAAAAGCGTCAGACGTTACTATGTTTGTTCTTGTAAATATGAACGCAGTGATAAAATAAATATTGAAAGTCGATTCTGTAATTTACTAGACACTCAAAGTTGTCTTCGACTATTTTACATTAATTTTGCCTAAGAAAAAATACTGTTATACAAGTAAGGGTGCTTTCTGAACAACAAATGTACAGCAAATAGCGAAAACAAAACTCACCAAAAGTATCAAGGTGCCTGTCATACTTACGTAAACTAAGATTGAAGATCGAAATAATCACATCTTGAATTGTATGAATAAGATAAATTAAAAAAGTCTAAAAGTATTCTAAAAATTATATATTGGAGTCATTTGCAATAAAAGAAATAAATTATACATGTTTATTCACATTCCCCGAGAATTAAAGTTGAATGTTATGTAAAAATATAATTTTTATTGAAAGAATATGAACACCAAATAGAAAAACATGTTTTTATATAGCCAACCGTCAGGTTTTGAACCGACTCGACTGTCCGGTTTTCGAATATACAGGGTGTCCGGTAAAGGTGTTCCGAAAATTAGGGAGCTGATAGAGGACGTCCCTGCCATCCGAAAACTGTATATGCACTTTTGGGTTTTGACGCTTCATTAAAAAGTTATAGCTTTTTTATTTACTAATTTACAAAATCGGCGTTGTTTATTTAACAGCAACAAGAAAACACTAACAAATAAGAAAAATAAATAAAGGAGTTTTGCAAATACTGCTCAAAATGTTGCTCTTCCATGTGAATGCATGGATTACAAAATCGGCGTTGTTTATTTAACAGAAACAAAAAAAAAACACTTACAAATAAGAAAAATAAATAAAAGAGTTTTGCAAATACTGCTCAAAATGCTGCCCTTCCATGTGAATGCACATTTCAGCACGACTTCCCTAATCCTGTCGGACCCTTTGAAAAATTTCAGGTGTTTCTCGAATGCGATTGCAGGCACCATTTATTCGCTGTAGCAGAAATGCACTGCTACAGCAAACAAATGGTGCCTGCAATCGCATTCGAGAAACACCCGAAATTTTTGAAAGAGTCCGGCAGGATTTGGGATATGTGCTGAAATGAGAATTCACTTGGAAAGGCAACATTTTGAGCAGTATTTTCTAACTTCTTTTATTTATTTTTGTTATTTGTAAGTGTTTTTTTTTGTTTCTGTTAAATAAACAACGCCGACTTTGTAATCGGTTATATTTTTAAGATCGGCGTTGTTTATTTAACAGAAACAAAAAAAAACACTTACAAATAAGAAAAGTAAATAAAAGAGTTTTGCAAATACTGCTCAAAATGCTGCCCTTCCATGTGAATGCACATTTCAGCACGACTTCCCTAATCCTGTCGGACCCTTTGAAAAATTTCAGGTGTTTCTCGAATGCGATTGCAGGCACCATTTATTCGCTGTAGCAGAAATGCACTGCTACAGCAAACAAATGGTGCCTGCAATCGCATTTGAGAAACACCCGAAATTTTTGAAAGAGTCCGGCAGGATTTGGGATATGTGCTGAAATGAGAATTCACTTGGAAAGGCAACATTTTGAGCAGTATTTTCTAACTTCTTTTATTTATTTTTGTTATTTGTAAGTGTTTTTTTTTTGTTTCTGTTAAATAAACAACGCCGACTTTGTAATCGGTTATATTTTTAAGACAATATAAAACTCAAAAATAAAAAAGCTATAACTTTTTAATGAAGCGTCGAAAGCCAATAGTGCATATACACTTTTTGGATGGCATTGACGTCCTCTATCAGCTCCCTAATTTTCGGAACACCTTTACCGGACACCCTGTATGTCCGGTGTCCGGTTAAAGGGGCAAGAGGCCTTTTGTATAGGAATATGTTAATTTGTTAGGTTAATTTTGGTACCCCCTTGTTTATAGGAGCTGTTTTTCTTATTTTAGTACATTTGCGCGGTGCTGAAATATTATAGATTGGTATGTATAAAAATGATTGTTATTTTTTTATAAATATTTTTATTTTAAGTTGCACCTTTTTGGAACGTTATATCAGAATCACAATTACACATTTCTCTTCAAATATTAAATTATTTTAGGAGTTGCTATCGCCTGTCGAAGTTTAGTAAAATAACAACTTATTTAGATAATATATATAGAATTAATAGTTTTGCTGCATGAGATTCTATTTGATAGAGATTAGTCGTGTCTGCATTCAAATAAAACTACTTAGCCAGGATTTGACAGATATTTTGATTCTATTAACAGAAGGTATTGTCAAAACATCAGCGTTTGACACTGAACTTTTCAATCAAACTTTTTATATATCAGGAAATCTGTCAGATTTCCAATTACTAATATGTCAAAAATTCAATGCTGTCTTCCATATAATCTGAATGCAGAAATTGTTAATTGAGTCTACTTTTTGGGAAAGAAAAATCGTTTTCTTTGTTAGCTTTTTCCACCGGTTTTCCCCAAAAGCAATAACATGTCCGGTTACTCTACTACAGTTTTGCAACCCTAACTAATCATATTACAATATTATATTACAATACAATATTATATTACAATACAGTATTATATTACAGAAAATGAAGCAAAAATAGTTACAAACTAACATCAAGCTGAAACTTGTAGAGGTCGCTATCGGTAGTATCGCTTGCAATTTTTTATCATATCTTTTTTATTAACTACATTAATATGTAGTCTATATGATAATATGTAGTGTATATGACTAAAAATTATTGTCAATTTTACAAAATAAAGTCATACTGATTATTATCCATGGAATAAATGTTCATCAATAATAAAGCTAAAATAATTAAAAAATTCTAATTTTACTTGTTAAATATTGCCCCATAAATTTACAAAAGGTTCTCACAATTTTCACAGTTCTCAACTTTGCCAAATTATACTTGAGTGCTCTAATATCAACAAACAATGAATCTGTTTATTTAAATTAATTATTCATATTTAATTTTTAATTAACTCAAATCTATTAGAATTTTTTAGTTCGGGGATTGCGAATATACATAGTTTATGAAGTAACAAAGTAATCTTTAATGTGTTGTATGTAGAATTGTACAAGTCTTTTGGTAGGTTTGACAGAAATTTGTTACATATTTTGTTTGTAACGTTTCCAACTCACAGGTTAGTGGAGAACGCTGTTCTACAAGTTATTCTGCAACTATTTTTCTTTTGAAATTATCCAGTCAGTGTATGTTTTCAATCGGTTATTTCCAAAGAAAAAACAATGAGTGAATTACATAAACTTTGACTATTAGAAGAATGTAATAATAATTAACCACACTACCAATATATGTATGCAAAATTTCCCAGTACCTATAAGCGCAAATAATGCAATAAATAAACCGTACAAACACCGTTACGCAACTATTTATCTCATATTTAATTCAAATGCTATTTTAGCTGTCGAGTTTCTACAGGGAAATCCACTTGCGTTCCCATTTAAACGTAAACACTCTCACTGAATGATAATGTCCGCACTAATTATGACATTTGACGATTGCCAGTCTCCCATTAGTCCTTGGTTCTAGGTTTCTAGGTCACATTTGTCTCCCAATATGTCGCCTATTCGGCCTGTAGAAATGGTAAACAATTTAGTTTATTATCCGGATGTGGTGCACGCTTTTTTTTGCAGTGTAAATAAACAGTAATTTTGGGATTCGTCCTTGCGCTGCGCTAAATTCAATTATTCGTGGTTAAATTGGAATGTCGCGCTTTTACTGTTATTCAAATCAATGTTTTGTAGTGTCGAAGTTAAATTATGTATATCAGAAGAAGTTGTATATTCTCTTATAGGTTTAGCAACATCAAAAGTGAAAGAAGGGAAGATGGAAGATTACTAATAAGTATTTATAATATGTAATTATAAACATTTGTTTATTGATAAAGCTTTCCATATTTTTGTTATCATTATTATAATCTAAATGTACGTAGGTACATATTTTATAATTTATTGGTCATAAAAAGTCACTTTTTATTGACTTATTGATAATCTCATTAAGTAGCAACATTTATCCACTTTTGAGATGTACAATTTATTATCTGAAATACAGTATTCCTTCCTGGTTCTATAGTGTATGTACAATATTCCTCTGTCATAATTGGTATCTAAATTTCACAATGTATTGTCGTTTGGTTTCGCATGTATGTTGTCTTATGTCAATTTTATCATTATTTGCAACATCGTCATAAATTATTGGTAACGTATATAGTGAATGTAGTTGTGATTAAAAGTACTGCATATTTGCATATTTATGTCTTGATGCTATACACCAAGAAGATATTATTATAGTAAATTTTCGCCAAAGTTCGCCAATATTAGGTGGATTTTACACAATTATCGAAAGAAAATGCTTAAAACTGAAATACGGAGAAAAGAATGACATAATTAAAAATACTAGGAACGTGTTCTTCGAACCTGTAATAAAAAATCTAAATTGAAAATTAAGGTTTTTTTTTTTATTATTTATTAATTGATAAACTATAGAAAGACGACAACACTAATTAGAATTTACTCATTTATGAGAGAGAATGTTTAAAGCTGATACAAATACATGGAGATCAAGTCTGTAAAAATGGTATTAGTTTTAATTCACTTATTTATAGAAACCTGATGTTTATAACAAAAAATACGGTGAATTAGTTGAGTGCCAAATAGTGTGGTAAGCCTTTACTAATATCTTTTCCGAACTGTTTATGTATAGTATAGTACATGTATTGTTAAAATTCAAATTCTTAGTGATGTTCTACGTTTCACATTCTCCTGTTATAAACAAAAAATACTTACAGTACTTCTTACACTACACTATAGTTAGAACAGTTGCGTCCCTTTAATCATCTCAGTAGGTACGTTGTCCAGTAGCTGGTACATGATCACTACTCTACGTTAACACGATGGTGAAGGCAAGATTCACGCCATGCTTGCCGGCAAATAATTTGATCTCTTTGATGACATGTGGGACACTAAGTCAGAGGTCACCCACTGGTCCGTATCTACCTACCAAGGAGGGTAAACCACATTCCTTAGTAGGTACTTTATTTTGAAAAGGTTGGTTCCCTGGATATTGTTCATATTATATATTGTTCATCTGTTTAGGAAAACTCCAATGTTGAGTGCAATTCAACAAACAATTATTGCGATTATTTCTCAAATAACTCAAACTGTTCTCCAACATTGAGTCCAAACTTGCTTGACCATAGTTTTGAGAATTTGAGTTTGAGAGTTTTGAAATTTTAAAAGTAAGTTTACATTTTCAATTTAGATAATATCCGAAACACAAAAACATATTGTTTACAAAAAAAGCAATAATTACATTAACACTATTGAACACTATTTGAACACTATTGTATCATTTTACTTGTTCTGAACTAAAATAACTACTCTCATTATGATTGTCTTTTGCAGTCTACCGCAAGTTAATATCGACTTTGTTATTGTGAATGAAATGGCACAGTTTCTATTGCTTTTCTGGTTTATACGTATCAAGATAGCCGTTTATCCCTATTTCTAAATGTTAATTTTACTATTTTTTTACAATAATTTTTGCGACAATTTATGATTATTGAAGCTACAAGAAGAACAATATATAAGAAGAACACCTTTCATGGTCACATACCATAAATGTAACAAAATCGGATTTATTATATCTGATAAATGTTGGTTGCTGTTACATCGAAAACTATTTGTGTGTCCCCAGATGGACCTACCTGCACAAATAATTTAAAACTACCATGAATATTATTTTAACTTCTCCAGAAATTCTCCAGTTTTTTTACATTTTACTACATGTAAAATGTCAAACGAAAAAGCATTATTAAATTTAATTTAACGCTCAGATATCCAATTTGAATATTTTATAACAATTTTAATATTTCATCTTTTGTTTTTAACGTTTGTTCTTATTTTATTGCTTGGTCTTACGTCAACATTGTTATTACCGACAAGTTATGACAACTGCCTTTGATAATGTACCATTGTTAGTGTGCACTGAGTCACGAAAATAACAATAACCTGTATTTTCAGTAAAAAAATTTTTAAAAACAGCAAATTGTTTGTCAGATTCGTTTACTAATTTTTCAAAACCAGAGAGTGTATCTATACAGGGTTAGCCAAAATTACCGGAACACCCAAATAATTCTACAACGGTAAAAAATTTCAAAAAAAAATTCAAACAAAAGCTTTTAGACTTTAAACAATCCATCGTTCAAATATATTTTGAATATACAGGGTGTTCATTTTAATATAGAAATCGCGTAAATTTTTTTTTTCAAATGGAACACCCTGTATCTTTTTTGATTTTATAATTTTAGGACTAATTCTGGACATTGTTTATTAAAATAATTTTTTTATAAAATGCATCATTTTTGAGTTTTAAGCAATTAATTAAAATTAGTCAAAATTACCGCAACACCCAAATAATTCTTCATCGGTAAAAAAAAGTCAAAAAACATTCAAACAAAAATTGTTTACTTTAAGCAAGCTATCGTTCAAATATATTTTTAATATACAGGCTGTTTATTTTATTATGGAAGTATGGAAAACTGTTCCTTTTTCTCATTAAACATCCTGTACATTTTTATTTTTTAATTCTAAGAATTTTTTTCAAGAAAGTTTTTTTAAATTGATTCATTATTTAATTATCAGCAATTAATCAATACTCCAAAACATTTATTTTAGCCGAACGGATAAATAATAACAATGTGACAACAATTAAATTAAATTTTCAAACTGCCAACCCTGAGCGGCTTGACAATGCCCCAACCTATCAACAAATTCCCGTAAACAGTTGTCTAAATGATCGACAGTAATACTCTGAACTTCGTCCACTATCCTCTGCTTCAACGCATCAATATTTTGCGGCCTATTGGTGTAAACCTTGGACTTTAGGTGGCCCCAAATAGAAAAATCCAGTATTTGTAAATCCGGCGACCTAGGTGGCCATTCAATGGATCCTCTCCTTCCAATCCACCTCTGCGGGAAAATTGAATTTAAATAATTCCGAACTTGGACACCGTAATGCGGCGGTGCACCATCTTGTTGAAACCAAATATTATTCAGATCTTCGTTGAATATAACTAGGAGATGAGGTATTACTTCATCTAATTGCTTATAACTAAAAAATTATGAAATTTATAAACAAATTATTCCAATAAAAAATTATTAGAATTAGTCTTAGAATTATAAAATGTAAAAATATACAGGGTATTCCATTTGAAAAAATAAGTTAACCAAGTTTGCATAAAAAATGAACAGCCTGTGTATTAAAAATATATTTTAATGATAGCTTGTTTAATGTCAAAAACTTTTGTTTGAATGTTTTTTGAATTTTTTTTACCGATGGAGAATTATTTGGGTGTTCCGGTAATTTTGACTAATTTTAATTAATTGCTTAAAACTCAAAAATGATGCATTTTATAAAAAAATTATTTTAATAAACAATGTCCAGAATTAGTCCTAAAATTATAAAATGTAAAAAGATACAGGGTGTTCCATTTGAAAAAAAAATTTACGCGATTTCTATAATAAAATGAACACCCTGTATATTCAAAATATATTTGAACGATGGATTGTTTAAAGTCTAAAAACTTTTGTTTGATTTTTTTTTTTTAAATTTTTTACCGTTGTGGAATTATTTGGGTGTTCCGGTAATTTTGGCTAACCCTGTATATGATAATGTGTGTATCGGGTCTTGTAGTAATTTGGTTCTAAATCCTGACTCCAAAATTTCAGATTTATATTATTTCTAATTACGGACGTGCCGCTTCACAGACTCCTTCTGAACAGGACCGACATCTGAGATTTGAGATACAACATTCTAACTTGATATCTAACTTGATATACCATAAAATTATACTTAAAACAACTAGTTCCTAAGATATTCTTAATTTAAATGGAAAAAATCTGATGTGGCCAGGCACATAACTTTATCATACTATATATAAAATTAATATTTGTGCTGCACGAGATTCTATTCGATCAGTCGTGTCCGCATTAAAATAAAACTAGCTAGCCAGGATTTGACAGATATTTTGTCAGTAAGTATTGTCAAAACATCATCATTTGACTCTATCTACTGTCATTAGAATGAAAATATCTGTCAAATCCTGGCTAACTAGTTTTATATTAATGCAGACACGACCGATCTCGATCAAATAGAATTTGCTCGTGCAGCTAAACAATTACTATTACCAAAAAATGTCATAGTCATAGTCAATAATAACAATAACCTGTTTTCAGTGACAAGAAAAAGTGTCAAAATTAAAAATTATTTAGGCATATTTTCTTTTGATTTCGTAAATTTTCGGCTCCACTGTCGATATTTTTTCTTTTTGCGCCGAACGTAGGAGCATAGTCACGCGTCTACCTAGATCGGTGTCCGCAGGCCTAATAGGCCTGCCCATTTTATTAGTAAGACTACTATAACGAACATTTCTTTCATTCTTAACCTTTAATTTGGTGTATTGCTGTTAAGATTATTTGAATAATTATGTAAAAAAAGAACTCAGAACTTCTAAGTATTTTAAGATTGCTGTGCTGATATTTTTAGAAAAATAATTTACTTTTTATGCAAGCAAAACTGCTTTAGTGTCATTGTTTACTAAATATGTTCTGCACATTATTCTAAATGTTATTCAGAAATATTTTCAGTATTTTCAAATTCCATTTTAAAAATAAAGCTTTAGCTTATTATTTAGAATTTTTAGGATTTAGTCTTGTAGTAGTTTGATTCTAACATTTCAACTTGATGTTTATCTTTAAAAGTAATTTTATACATTTAAAAGTATCCTTAATAAAGAACAACTTTTCGTCGAGAAATGCCGGTAACTATTAGATAACTCCATTGGTAACCCTTATAATTATCTATTGGTTAACCTATCCGACACTTATGATAGATAAAAATACCAGCCCTGGGAGACTAACTTATTGAACAGTAGGATAAAACTCGATTGAAAAATCCATACTAATATAACAAAGAAGAACCTAAAGTCACAAAAATTCTATTATTTTATCAACACAAAAAAACACTAATATTCCTCACTCCACATGAACACCTTTAGGCCAAGCCAACCGCAATCAATTTATCACAGTTCATGAGGAAAGCTCATAAACTCTTTAGTACTCCTAACACCTCTTCAGGTCTCTAGTAATATAAACATTCCGGATTCCGCCGATGGCATACAGTAGCGCACTCCTATCACGGCATTGCGCAGACTCTTTATACTCCGGGTCCGGATACCAAAGTACCACAAGCTCCGCTCCGGTCTGACTTTGCTTGGCTTGGTTCGTTGAGCGCAGTTCGAAAAGCGACAGACTTGCGTCGAGTTGTTGTGCGAGCGACCTCTGAACGCATTTACGTATACGTACGAGTACGAGTGATCGCGAACGACATCGAAATAGCCGCGGTTTGTGTTTTGTTTTCGATATGTGTTGATTTTGACAGTTAGACAATCGGATTTTTCTCTATTGGATTATTTATTTTACACTGAGCTTTCAAGGTATTTTTCTTGTAATTAATTTTAATTATGTTTATAGTATTAATTAATTATATACTATAATAAATAGGTAATATGCATACTTTATTGTGTATTGTTTGTAAATATACATTTTATTATACCAGTAATGATTTGACTTTGTTTGTGCATATGTATTTGTTTTGGTATCACTTTTAAGCAATTATTTTGTTAGAGTTTCAGTTTTCGTTTTGATATTTTGGTTGGAAATTGTTTTAGTTTTATTTAAATTTATGTTGATAATAATCATAGGATTAATTTGTAATCTTTATATAAAGATCGACAGTATTTAGTGTAAAATACAATAAAGTGGTCATTGTTCTAGGTTGTATCAGTAAGGACATTATGGAAATTTGTTTATCCAATATCCGACAAATCTCAATTTTAAATTTAAATTAAGTTAAATTCTAAAACGACACAACAAACTTTTATTCGTATTTGAATTACAACTACATTGAGCTATTTGCTAGTAAGGCATTCTTTTTTAGTTAATCTAACTTTCTTAGATTACAAATGTATTTTCTTAGACATTTTCTATATCGCTAACTTATATTTTACCCTACATAAAATTTTAAATAGCAATAAACTGATTGTCGAATTGTTATTGTGTGTATTTATAAACAAAATAAACAAAACGGTAATAATTGTAAAATTCTTGAATGAATGATGATCTTATTGTTGGTATTATTGCGGAAGAAGTAGTTTAAAAACATTGGAACGTATAAATTGATATCGGGTTTATTATAATTGTTTCTTGGATATTTATATCCTTTTAATTGTATGCAGGAGTATAAATAATACATAGATAGAAGATATTTATGAAACATGTAATCTACTAAGAATGCATACTATATCTTTTCGTTTATCTTTATTTACAAAAACTCGCTTGCTTAATTTTAATTAAAAATACAAAGTTTTAATTAAAATTACCATAAAGATAACACGTTTGTTTTTCATATATACAAGTATAAAACAATATATTTGAAAATTACACAGCTCTAATCGTGCAGCTTCAATAGTCTAAAGATATTAACATTTATTTTTAATAAATTATTTGTATTACTTTGTTATTCTCTATTTGTAAATATATTCAGTGGTGAAACTCGATTTAGTAGTTATGTTTCTATGAATTTGATAATATAGGACATCCAATTTGCATAGAGGGTGTCCAGAAAGTTGCATTACAAGTAGTAATTACTTTTCTAATAAAACACAATTTTATTAAATACAATATATTACCTATAACACAGTGAGTACAACATTATAATTAACATTAATTGTATTTTAAAAAGTATGTACATTAAGGAAGCATTGTAATCTGGAACTAGAGATATTAAAATTATAACAAATAAAGTCAAAACACAAAAATAAATCAACATAAAACCAACACATACAATTTTGAAACCCAAGCTGAACAACGATCCTATTGTTATTCTAAGTGGCACAATTAGGTAAATCTAGATCTATGACTTAAAAACAAACATAAAAACATTATTCATAATAATAAAGTGAAACTGTCTACTCATTCAATTCTAAATAATACCCTATTTATGTATTTCCACGCTCCGATTACCTTAGATAAAAAAGCAGAGAATCTAGAATTTATTCAAAACGAATTCACTGTCGTCGTAACAGATTCTTGTGAGATGTCGAATTCGCAAAGCATGTTTATGATTCACCTGTATAATTGCGAATGCTTACGGTACCTATATAAAGTTTCATTCCAAGAAATCATGTCGACTCATCGTAGGTACACACTTTTATATAGTTTTATATAGTATCCAACATATATTTTTAAATCTCCGTAGTTAATTCGGGAATTTCTTCTTTGATCTTTCTCTGTTATGCAGCTATTCAGGATTTGCTTCAATGCCAGAATTCTGCTGTGTAACTTTGGTTCAAAACGCGTCGAAACTACCGGTTAATTTCATTAACTTCTGACGATTCAATACCGCTTTTAAATATACCAACTAGTAGTGGCTTTGTAGTTGTTTTTAGCTTGTACAGGAAGTCGTCTCTTAATTTCTTTTTGGGTTTATTACCATTTTTTTTGGAAGCGCGCGCGCTTGAGCTTTATAATTATACGTGGACCTAAAAAGCTTGTTACTTAATAGATAAACATTGTATTTGATTAAATTTCTTATAACGTCTTAATTTTAACCGATTTTGAAATGTTTAATTATAGACTTTTTGTGCTCTTTATATGCTTTAAAAACTTCAAAAGATTTGGGAGTAAACAGGGAACTACATGGTCTACCAGTATTAGTGGTTTATCAGGGTGTATAAGGATTGGCAAATTAAAAGAAAGAAAAACCTTTTTTCGGGTAATGCTTTGTTTTCTAGTTATCACAATATACAGGGTGGACGATTTGTCTTGTCACTATTGAGAAACTCGGTTTTACCTACTTAAAAATATATGGAAAATAGATTAGTTCATCTCGAAGTCATTTAGTAATAAATAAACTTTTTCGAGTTGAATTAAATGCCAGAAATAAATATCTTCAATAATTCTCCGAAACGTCAACTTAATACTTGAACTGAAAAAAAAAACAATTTTATAGCAGAGATCACAAACATTGATTTATATTTATATTATGTATGTAGCTTAGATTTCTACAACCTTACAAACAGTTTTCGAATTCCAAAAATTCCAACCAAAATTATTTAAAACTCAATATAATTATACAGTAAAAAAACAAAAAACATAAAAAACAAATATGTATACATATTTGAAACTCAATAATATTTTTGAAACTAAGCTAAAAAAAGTAAGCAAAAAAAGCAAAATAAGGTTATACCTACCCCATACAAAACAAATCACTTAAAAAAACAAAACTAAAATTTTGAAATATAGGTAGTTAATTTAAAAAATCTGATGTGGCCAGGCACATGACTTTATCATACTATATATAAAATTAATAGTTTAGCTACATGAGATTCTATTTGATCGAGATCAGATCGGCCATGTCTGCATTAAAATAGAACTAGAAGAACTAGACAGATATGTCGATTAAAGCTGCGTTCGGACATTGTACTCCGTTGACACCGGGTACACCGTCCAAATGACACTTACGTGTTATTGGGTGTAAAAAGAGTACCTAATGCAATATGCGAACGCAGCTTATATTGACAGACGTTATTGTCAAAACATTAGCGTTGTCACTAGTGTCATTACTGTCATTAGAATCACAATTTCTGACATATCCTGGCTACTAGTTTTAATGCAGTACGACCGATCTCGATGAAATAGAATTTGCTCATGCAGCTAAACTATTGATTGTACCAAAAAATTTCATATTCATAAATTATTCAGAATTCCCTCATCTTTAATTTATTATTTAACTATTTCAACGAAATTCCAGAAATGGCGGCTTATTTGCAAAATCTTTCAAAAATGCTAAGACTAAACCTCCAATTCCTTTGGACCCTTTTCAACAGAAAGCTTTTCAGCTCTAAGTTTGGTTATGAAACTTCTAAATATAAAGTTTCGTCCCGATACCTTTACTAGTTTCTCCGGAATCGTCGCCACAAAAAGCGGGTACACACACACACATACACACATACACACACACAGACAGTTTTTTGTACCTTGGTCAAACATGTTCAGGGGACCCAAAAAGACATATTTCCGCTAAAATCTCAATTTTTTTTGGCACGATTACAATACTTTACATACTGCGTATGATAAAGTAAAAACCTGATGTGGCCAGACACATGACTATATCATACTATACATCAATTTTGTCAATAGAATCAATATATCTGTCAAATCCTGGCAAACTAGTTGTAATGCAGATACGAGCGATCTCGGTCAAATAGAATGTTTTGATGTGTGTAGTCGGGTTAGCGCTGGTTCAAATAAAAACTGCTAACGCTTCACTAAGCTATTTATTGTATTTACATAATGCACAGAGCGACCAACAGAGTCAACTGCTATGCATGACTTCCAAAGTTAAAGTTTGCTCATGCAGCCAAACTCAAAAAAGTTATCAAAAAATGTCATAGACATAAATAATACAAAATTTCCTCTACGTTAATTTATTATTTAACTATTTTCATAAAATTACAAGAGTAATTTTAAATTTAAGAGTAAACCAGTTCCCTTGAACCCTTTTCAACACAACTTCTTTCAGCCCTAAGTTTAGTCATAAAACTTCTAAATATGAAGCTTCGTCCAAATACCTCTAGTAGTTTCTCCGGAATCGCCGCCACAAAAAAAAAACGGGTACACACACATTTTAATATTGATCTTACTCTTTTTATTTCTTCGTATCAACCATTTAATAATAGCTCTTGGTTCCTAGGTGTCTTATTGGCTCTCAAAAATAATGAAATTTCTCATTCAGTGATCTATTAATCATCCAAGTTCCTCAAATAACCCATGAATTGATTTTCCACGAACACTGCATTAGTAATTAAAGTATTTCATTTATCATACCGCAAGTTTTCTATTTATAATGGCAGAACTCGCATTTTAAAGGAGAAACATTTGAAAATATGCTAGGACATTAGGTAGAAACTTTCTTTAATTATAATAAATCGTTATTTGAATAGAGGAAAATTATATTTATTTACTATAAACAACGGTTATTTGTGTAAAAAATATTACTTTACTCTAAACAAGTGTTCGTTAACAGTGATAAACATATATTTTGTCCACAATTTAAACTATTATTTATTTGTAACAAAAACAAAATTGTGAAAGAACTCGGTGGAAACCAGACAATTGGTTTAATTTTTTTGTAGAGGTAACAATCAAAATTTTCTTTATAACTCAAAAACAAAAGGGTATGCTAATGTTGGTGTTTACCATTGAGTGTCTCTCGAAAAAAGTTTGTACGGAAATTTATTCATATTTCGCTGTCCCTCATGCACCATGCATTGGTGAGCAAATATCACTAATTTGTTAGCGTGATAAGAGTTACAGCAATATCCCAAGGACTTATCAAACTTCAGCTATTATGAAACAGTACCATCAGACCTGTAATGTATTATGGAGAAATGAAACGTATCGTTATGTAATACGTAGCGACATATTTCGTGGTACCGTTATCACAACAGTAAAAACATTTGAAGAACTGTTCAATTAATGAATAGTTAGTAGAAACGCAATCAGAAATTACATTTTATCATTAAGTATCCTCTTAGGTTAAAGTTAATTAGGTTAGTAATTATTTTATTTTGATATAGTAATTATGTAGTGGTAATGTGTTTTGTTTCCCTAATAATTGTATTTACAAATTCAAAATATAAAAATAGAGAAACTAAACAAAAAACTACAAAATTGTTATTACCGGAATTATACACTATTAAAAATGAAAAAGTAGCCACGTGAATACCGACTAGCGACGATACAAACAAATATTACGTAATTATCACCATGACAGCGTCGAAATAAAACACGCTCAATTTACAGGAAACATACATTTCTGTGTTGAATACGAAATTGGTATAATTTCCTGTGGTTTGTACGTGTGGAGTGGGTCCATGTGCGCGTCCAAATGCACAATTTTTCATCTATTTATACCGAACAGAAAGCAGGAAGTCCCTATAATCTTCATAAGAGAACATCTTTCCAACACTAAAAACACCCATTTCCCATTTTATTTATGACTGTTAATGCATTTACTTTCTGGCTACATTAGCTTGCCTTAATATGCATCGAAATGCATCGCAATGAATATTTACGTTATTACTTGTACACTGTACACTGTATATCTAATCTAATAAGTAACACAAAATTAACGTACATGCATATTTAATTAGATTAAAATTCTTGGAATACGTTTGAAATTTTTGTGGTTTGTGGGTGGTTATCGTGTGGTTTTGGGACGGCTGGAACTGATAGATAATCTTTTCACAAAATTTCAGTTGGAAGGAAATAGCAATTCTAAATATTGACATACGGATAAGAATCTTGACACTTTAGAATTTCATTATCACGTGAGCTAAAAGTTGTGGTGAATCGAGGAACAGATAAATAAATTACAGAAAGCAAACATTTTTAACAAATGGCGTAAAATGTGAATAATAAATTGAGAAATTTCACTTTTAACGATAAGAGTTTTGCACATACTGGTTAAATATATGCTAATAGTGAAATAATTGAACTTAATCTATAAGTGTGTAAGTATATCTACATTTTTAACGTCCAATTCCATTTATTTTGACCATGTCAATATTGTGTGATATGAACTTTTTAACAGCCTGTGTAATTTTACCTGTATACTTATTTTACCAAAGATATGAATTGTTACGCTAGTTGAGTTTCATACATTTTTATTGATTATTCATTAATAAACACCACATTTTTTTGTAAATGATACAAAACTGGGAAAACCTCTATTCACTTAAGACTGTTCCAGTATCAATTTTGATTTAACTTTTCGATTATTTCAAATTAGATGTTAGGAGTTCTTAGGTGTGGTAATGTCTAGTGAATATGTTCTAAATCAATATTGTAAACAATCTTTTTTTTTCTGAGATAATCACGTGTTATTTAGTAAACAAATATTTTTACCCAGTCGAGTAAGATGCATTTTTAATAATCCGCATTGTAATGGAAAATAGTTTTCAACGGATTATATTGCCATTGCGTATGAATGTCAATGTTGTCTATCTATATATTAAAATATATTTAATTAAACAACTCTCTCTCTCTCTCTCTTTATAAATTCTTTATAAATATGTTTACATGTGTTTTTGAACAGATACGTGTCTTAGTACGTTTCGTCAGCATCACTACTGACTTGATGACAACTTTTGAGTCCAGTTTGCACACAAAAATATCTATCGCAACACATTTTTCAGATAGTATAATCCTACCGATTTAAAGGTTCATATTATTATTATTAGTTGTTAAATTCTTTTATCTACGACTCACATATAATAAGTTCATTGCATACGTATCTATAACTATGTAATCCCCATCGTGATACGCGCCAATGATTATAATGACTAGCGTTGTATAATAATAACAGTTCGTTCAAATAATGACTTCATTATTTGAAGGAACTGTCATTATTATACGAATGTACTGTCAGAGTCAGTCTAAACCGTTATTAGACATTTCGCCTCGCCACCATTGACAAATACATTTAAAAGATCTGATATAAAATGGAATTTATGAGTCGTAGATAAAACGTCGTATTCGACTCGCACACAACTGATATAAATCGCTCGCATGTTTATACGCTCGCCTTCGGCTCGCCTATAAACTTCATGCTCGCGATTTATATCCTTAGTTATGTGCTCGTCAAATAATATACTATAAATAGATAGAGACGTTTGAAGTAATAAGAAGTCCAAGTTTCAAACGGCTCTGTATTGGAAATTGAAAAACCCAGGAAGTTCTTGTGAAACTTTTTACTCAGAATGACATTTACTAATAATCAGTAAATGTATTTATTTATTTATTATTTTATTTTTTCATACATACTTTTGTTTATTTACTTTTACTTTTGTAATGCCTATATCATTTTTGTTTTTCTTTGTTTTTGCAATGTTTCATACGAATATATATTTTTTTTAATTTCCCCTCGTTTTGAGTATAGATATTTCAAATGACTGTAGCTTTATATAGGATTTGAAAAGGAACAAATAGGTCCATATGAAACTGTAATACTCAACATGATATTTACTTTCTTAAAGTAATTAGTGAAAGTTTCATATGGACTTATTTGTTTGTTCATTTGTTTATTCAATTTATTGTTGTTATTTTCAATTTGGTATTTTTATTATTGTAATGGATATTGTCTGTATTCTTTCTTTGTTTGATTATGTATTTTTTATTTTCATTGATTTTGTTTAATTTTTTGTATTAATTTGTTTAAAGCGGTTGTAACTTTTTAAGAAATTGAAATAACAAATAATCTATATGAAACTATCTTAGAACAAACATTCCTTTCTACAAAAAATACGGGTAAAAATTGGTTTTCGAAGGTTTTTAGCGAAATATTGTAGCGGGAGCTACACCAGTTCCGTGTATATTCAGTTAATGTTGTCGAATTAAATTTCAGCGGTCATTCAGCTTTCACACCAGCATCAGTTAGTCAGCTCATATATTTATCTTAAGTAATTTATTTATCGAAGAGAAATTGATTTTAAACTCAACCAAAAACTGACTAAATTAAAAAAAATACATGCATTTAAATAAGTAATTATTTGCATATAATTATATTATAAGTAATTGTTATCCATAGTTTCTGATTTTCATGTACTCGTGAATGTACACTTTCCTGAGTGTTTTCCCCAAGTACTATTAAATAATAAAAGTCTGAATTTGAATAACCTGTGCTTCTGGTTTTGGCAAATTCCTCCGTATTCAGTCAAGGCGATCGACGTTATGTGACAGTGCCATCTAAACGAGATTTGGGATAATCACACTAGAAATCTTTTGTATTTGAATCAAAATTGGAAGAATAGAAACTATGAAAGAAGAATAAAATAATCCAATATTAATAAAACTTTTTTTGATTTCGCTCAACACACAACAAAATATTCTTTTGTTGCAATATGAGTCGACGACATAGATTACAAACCGAAAACTGCTGATACATCTCAGCATGTTTACACACCATTACATCACCACAACACCAAACCTACGCAAAAGTGCGAACTCTTCAGAAAAAAAAATGAAAAAAAGCAACACTAACACGAAATTAAACACCAACAATAAACTAATTCTCCTCTTTCCTTTCGGTTTCAGATGATGAAACACGTGCAGTTGTCTCCTTACAGAAGCAGAGCTGACACTGTCTCCTTAAGTTCCACGGCTTCATATGGCAGCCTGAGTCCAGAACCACTCGGCAGCAGATCATCAAGCATCTCATCTTTAAGCGAGTCGAGTAACCTCCATGTAAGTGAAAAATAAATACACGCGTCTCGTCTTTGCAAATACGTGACTCTTTTGTCGGCCCAGACCAGAACTAAAGACTAAAACAAATTCAGACGTATTCAACAAGATAATGACGAGGAATGCATTGGTGATGTATCGAACAACGCACATGCATGCCATCTACACACCATATGCGTCAAGACTATTCTCTTCCTTTTTCTCTCTCAATTCTGACGACAAATACGACATGTGTTACATTCGAAAAATGTAAACATTGTGCGATGGAGATGTAGCCTCTCAACGCATCTAATCTGAATGATATTACATCGTTGGCATTTGACTTTAGCCGACGATAAATCAAGTAGCTTGTGGTTATCTTTGCATCTCTGGTGGAATGTCGTCACCACCGTTAGGAAGCTAGTTACACTAGTTTGTTGAAAGTTGTTGTTGGAATGTGCACTATGTAGGAAAGTTATGAGCGTAATCCTCGGTTTTTATTATATCGCGCGAGTAGTTTTTGTCAACGGTATCTGTGTAATTATGTGAATTGTTAATTTTATGAAAATGATATGTTTGTCATGTGCAAAATGAAAGAATTCTTGCGGAAGAATACTTAAGTTGACTGGAATTGTGGATTCCTCTGCCATTTTTCTATTTTCACTTTATCATACGCAGTATGTAAAGTATTGTAATCATGCCAAAAAAATTTTTTGAGATTTTAGCGGAAATATGTCTTTTTCGGTCCCCTGAACATTTTTGACCAAGGTACAAAAAAATGTCTGTGTGTGTGTGTGTGTGTGTGTGTGTGTGTGTGTGTGTGTGTGTGTGTGTGTGTGTGTGTGTGTGTGTGTGTGTGTGTGTGTGTGTATGTGTGTGTGTGTGTACCCGTTTTTGTGGAGACGATTCCGGAGAAACTACTAATGGCATCGGGACGAAACTTCATATTTAGAAGTTTTATAACCAAACTTAGAGCTGAAAAGCTTTCTGTTCAAAAGGGTCCAAAGGAACTGGTGGTTTACTCATAGCATTTTTCGAAGATTTTGCAAATGAGCCGCTATTTGTGTAATGTCGTCAAAATAGTTAAATAATAAATTAAAGGAGAGGAAATTTTCCATAATTTATGTATATGACATTTTTTGGTAGAATTTATAGTTTAGCCGCATGAGCAAATTCTATTTCATCGAGATCGGTCGTACTGCTTTAAAACTAGTAGCCAGGATATGTCAGATTATTTTGATTCTAATGACAGTAGCTAGTGTCAAACGCTAATGTCTTGAAAATGCTACTGTCAATATAGGCTGCGTTCGGATATTGAACACCGTTACACTTTTTACACCCAATAACACGTAAGTGTCATTTGGACGGTGTACCCGCTGTCAACGGAGTACAATATCCGAACGCAGCTTTAATCGAGATATTTGTCTAGCTCTACTAGTTTTATTTTAATGCAGACATAGCCGATCTCGATCAAATATGTAGAATCTCATGCAGCTAAACTATTAATTTTATATATAGTATGATAAAGTCATGTGCCTGGCCACATCAGATTTTTTTTCTAAGAAACGTGTCACATTTACAAAGAATTAGTATATGAATTGATTTGTTTAATAAACAAAAATTGGTTAAATATCACAGTTTTTAGTGATTTATAACTTGAGGCGATAAATAAAGTCATTTTTTTCGATTGGATAAATGGGTTCGTTCTTAAAAGAGGGTGAGTCTGAAAAGAGACTAAAAATGATAGAGATGTGATATTTTAGAATTACAACTCTGTTTTATGGAATTCGTAAAAAAGAGAAAGTATAACAAAAGCATAACTTCTAGAATACGGTACCTATGGTATTAGTAAAAAAACTCAAGAAAATTATTCAGATTTGACAGCATGACGTTTATATACCGCTTAGTGACAGTGTGATTCCAGACCTCATTTTACCTAAACTCTGAAACTCTAATTTGCAAATCCTGTGCCTGAGTCATTGTTTTATGGGGTCAAATAGTGGCTTAACTACCCTACCTTGACTGTAATCGCTAATTACTCCTTCAAACATGACATTTTGGCGTTTGAATAACACTGAATCCAAATACTTATGACATTTAAATTGCAAATTTTAAAGTGGCGGGTCCAAAATTGCGGGAAAATCACGGGACTCTTTCTCTTTGGCCAAATCTAGTTTAACATTTTTATGAGTTTTAACGACGCTGAATAAAAATCTGGCATAAACATAGCAAACGTCAAAATGGCGAATATTTACAGATATTTACCATTTTAACATTTAATTTATTTTTGAGGGTTTAAACCTTATTATTATAAATGCTTGATAATATGATCATATTTAATATTTATTTGCCTTGTGAGTAAAGTCAAAATACAAAAAAAAATTAGAATAAAAATTAAGAAAACAACAGATTCATATCTAAATACTCACATCACATTTCATTACTCTCGAGAATACAAATCTGCAAATTTTACTTAAAAATGTTGAAAGATGTAGGATTAAGAAAAAGCAAAAATGGGTTCGACATCGGTTATTATGTCAATAATAATTAAGGCTCCCGTCTCAATTCAAATTGCGAACTGTAGCGAACTTCTCTCCATAGCTTCGAAATAAAAAGATCACCAGATGTAGATGGCGCTACTATAAACATGTCTGTTTTTATTTCGTGTTTATTGCATTTGACGTATGGTATAACCTAAAGAAATAAATGTATTGCTTTCTATTTGTACAAATATTCAAACTTGACTGTGTTTTAGTTTTCTTGTCGATGATATAGTACTTTCACAGTCGTCGCTATTGTAAACATGTTAACCAACTCACTACAAACAATACAATACTCCAGAGTGCAAGTCTAGCAAAGTTCATAAGAAAATAACTTGTGCTCTTATAGTTATCATTGAATTATATTTTATAATGTATTACAGCAGACGATAATCATATGCAACTGTCATTGGAAAGCATTTCTATATTTGTATAGTCCACACCAAAATTTGTATAAATAATTTTCATAAATATTGATATTTCTTTCCGATGGCAGAATCGAATGGTAGCGAGCATTTCACGATTGGCGCAATAACTTTGACGTGGATTATTTTTCGCGTTTTGGGGGTCGGAGACAGCCTTAATATCAATTCTACCAGAATGGTCTTAGTTACAGAATGGTCTTTTTGATAATAAGCTTTTCTTGCATTAAAAGTGTGTACCACCTATGTACTCTGTTTTTTTGGACAATATCAGAACACCTTCAAATTTAAAAACAGACTATAAGCTTTAAAACTCTGTATCTCGAAAACACTCAGTACAAAAAAATTGGCCGTTTACGTTTGTTCGGTAAACTTTTTTATCTAGAAAAGTTCACAAGAACTTCAACTTTTTAAGAACCTATGTTTCAAAGTTACCGTTTTGTGTTCAGAACAAAATTAAGTAGGTTAAATTGTATTCCTAAAATTTTGATCAGTACTTATATGAAAATGCACCACGTTTGCGACGTTAAAGTGTTTTTAGATCTTTTAAAAAAAACGAGATGCTAATGTAACCAAAAACAGTATTTTGGACAAAAATTTTAAAGTATGAGAAAAAGCTTCTATGGCAATCTTTTCAGTTTCATCAGACGTACAACCTAAAATGGTTAAAGTTAGAAACAATTCTTAAAGTTTAGGCTTCTAAGAAGAATGACCAAATTGTCACGATACTTACAAAAAAAACTCAAATTCGCATGCAAAAACTAAACCGGTAGTATCTGTTCCATAACCTATCCTCACCCAGATGAATAACTCCAGCATGAGTCACCACCTTGACGTCACCAACACCTTTGAATCCTTCAAAACTTTATCAAAGCCCTTGGGCAACAGATCTCGGAAAAGCGTTCACTTCATTAAATAATCACAAACAGTAGCCACCGATACAAAATTCTCCAAAGAAATTATACGTGATTCATCCGCGTTGACCTGTGGCGCATTTGCATACACCAAGGTTGCCTTCTGCCTTTGAGATAATCTCTCGTCGTGGGATTCGGTTACGCTAAGCGACTCCCGCAACTCGCCGAAGCCGAAGATACGCAGGTGAGGTGAAAATCGTAAAAAATGCCGTTTGAATTGCATCCGCTGTATCGTAGCGTAGTAGGCCCGCCGCGTGGGAATGCCCGAGCTGCTGCTGTTGCCGAAGAAATGGGTTGCCTTGTAAGGTCGACCGGTGCCCTCGTCGGTCGCTACTGCTTCATTTAAATTGCCTTAGGCAAACCGCTTCGAACGAAATATGTAAATGGCGGATGAAAGTAAAACGATACCTACTAGCTCGGTGCTTATCTTTCATCTTGATGTAGTATCAACGTATCAGTGACGCAACTCCTTCAGATTTTATGGGTGTTAAGTGATTTTTAGATCAGATTGTAGACAAGTAGACACGGGAACATGATGGATCGTTTTAATGGTTTTATATCATTTAGTTCTTGAGTTTTATTCACGTCTAATCAATAATGGTAACTAAATAAGTAATATGTTTTTAATTCACAGCAATTCACGCAAGAAAAACTACAAAAAACTGAATAATAATATGAAACTTTTAACCCGGCTTTGCATTCAACGCAAAGAAATCTACAAAGTGAAAGCTGCCATAAGCGGACATTCATAGTTACAATATTTTGTCCGCTTATGGGAGGTGTCCGGCTATACGAAAGAAAGGCGAATGTTTTTAAAATGTGCTGTTCTATTGTAGTTACTAGTGAAGTAATGAACAAAAGACAATATTATAATGATTAAACTAAGTGTTTGAACTGTTTTTGATATTCAGTTCAATTCTATAACATAATGGACAACGCTAGCAAATAAGGTATTGTAAAATTACTATTTTATAAGCGCCTTAGAGCAACTGAGTTTTTATAATATTCATCAACTATATTGACAAGTAACAACTACAAATCTCACAGTTGTAAAAGTTAGTAAGAAATGCGAATAGTAATAATAACTTAAATATACTTGTTAAGACATAATTTGGATATAAATAACATACACATATTAATATACAGGGTTAGCCAAAATTACCGGAACACCTAAACTATTCTCTGACGGTAAGTAACTTTAAAAAAATTCAAATGATAGTTTTTTTATTTTAAACAATCCATCGTTCAAATATATTTTTAATATACTCTTTTTCAAATGGAACACCCTGTATATTTTTACATTTTGTAATTTTAGAACTAATACTAAACATTTTTTATTAAAATAATCTTTTTATAAAACGCATCATTTTTGAGTTTTAAGCAATTGATTAAAATTAGTCAAAATTACCAGAACACCTACATAACTCTCCAACGGTAAAAAATTAAAAAAAAAACATTCAAACAAACGTTTTATGACATTAAACAAGCTATCATTAAAATATATTTTTAATATACAGGATGTTCATTTTATTATGGAAATTTGGTAAACCTATCTTTCTCAAATGGATTACCCTGTATATTTTCACATTTTATAATTCTAAGACTAATTCTAAACATTTTTTATTGGAATAATTTTTTTATAAATTTCATCATTTTTTAGTTGTAAGCAATTAATCAAACTTACAAAAAATTCTTAGAATTAAAAATAAAAATGTCCAGGACGTTTGATGCGAAAAAGGAAAAGTTTTCCATACTTCCATAATAAAATAAACACCCTGTATATTAAAAATGTTTTTTACGGTTGGAGAATTATGTAGGTGTTCCGGTAATTTTGACTATTTTAATTAATTGCTTATAACTCAAAAATGATAGAATTATAAGAAATTTATTTCAATGAAAAATGTTTTTAATTATTCTTAGAATTACTAAATGTAAAAATATACAAGCTGTTCAATTTGAAAAAAAAAGCTTAGGAAATTTCCATAATAAAAGGAACACATTAACATATTAAAATATATTTGAACGATAGCTTGTTTAAAGTCAAAAAACATTTGTTTGAATGTCATTATTAAATTTTTTACGGTTGGAGACTTATGTACTGGTAACTGGTAATTAGTAAGGTAATTAGGTAATTAGTCCTAAATTTACTAAATGTAAAAATATACAGGTTGTTCCATTTGAAAAGGAAAGTTTACAAAATTTAAAAAAAAAATTTACAAAATTTCTATAATAAAATGACTTCTAGGTCTATTAAAAATATATTTTGACGATGGATTGTTTAAAATAAAAGAACTTTTGTTTGAATTTTTTTTGATATTTCTTATCGTTGGAGAATTATTTAGGTGTTCCGGTAATTTTGGCTAACCCTGTATATAGTATTAACAGAATAAGAACAGAAATAAGAAATTTATTTAAAAAATGGAAAAGATCGTTCTAATCCATTTAAGGTGTCAAACTTTAATTTTATGAAAAGACATTTTCCTTACCTTGTTCAAAAATGTTCGGGGGACCCAAAAGGACATATTTCTGCTGATATCTCAAACCTTTTTTTCGACACGATTACAATACTTTGTCATACTACGTATGATAAACTAAAAATCCAATAATTTTGCTGGATATCTGTCACATGGTCTAAGGACTCTAAGGGAAACTATGAAAGACACAAGACATACAAAATTACACAATTTCGCACAGATCTTTTTTCAAAAACTAAGCTGTTTCACAATTTTAGGATTAAGATTTTACGAAATAAGCACCAGAATCAGAATCCATTACTTTCAAATAAGTAAGTAATTGGAACTCTTCTATAGTACCCACTTACTCCAAAGTTTTTTTTAAATATTTATTTATTCAGCAAATAATTGTGGTATCCAAATTTATTATAGTTAAAAAATAAAACGAGAGAAACTACCGCATAAAATAAATTTAAATTTAAAAGTTTGGTACTAGAAAAACTTTGTTATACGTTGCGTAAAATTTAGCAAAAAAAGCCGGTTACAAAAAAAAACAGAAAATAAAGTCGTACAGAATTAACAAAATGTGAAAATAAGTTGCTACAAAAAATTTTAAAACTTAAGATTTAACAATATTCACTATCCTAGTAATCAACATAGCAATTTTGATACATAATTTAGCTGATTGTCTAGTACTATATTTGTTTTCTCTTTCGCATTGTTTCCACTGCCAAATTATTTAATGCATTTTTTTTTATTCACGTTTAAGACAAAATAAAACAAAAGTCTTTGATCCTTCTACATTGCCAATTTTTCAATATGATGCCATTGGAATCCACTGTCTTGCAGCTGTAGTATCACAAGGGAAAAACAAAGGAAAGGTGCAAAGATTCCCATAATCATAAAAGAAATAGATACTTAACATAAAACATGGCATTCCACTGCATTGCTTTCAGATTCTGCCTTATCCCCCCACTCAACGATGTTCTCTAACGTCCTCTCTTCATTTTACTTGAGTATTTGTTTCATCGGGTCTTTCGTATTGCCAACTGTATCTTCATTAGATTATCGTGAGTACAATCTTCAGTTCTGGTCGATTTTTTCAGTAATTCCCTCCACCTTTAAGATGCTGGATTCCACCATTAGGAGTTTGAGATTGTGTTAGCATCTTTAAGCAGATGTAACCAAAAGTAATGATAGGTCTTCTAAATTACGTTTTCTGTAACAACTGATAATTCCAAACAATCTGTTTCTGCAAAAACAAATCGTAAACAAAATAATACCTACATCGTAAAAAAAAATGTATACCTAGTGTGATGTACAATAAAGACAACAGTCTTTATACGCAATCTTAAACAAGTGATTCATTACACCGTCTGCTTCACGCAGCGTGAACGATTGCATGTTGTGAGAAGTCTTGCCGTAATTACACACTTTTCTCGTGCAAAAGACAAAAGATTGGTGATTCCGATGTTGCGGCTCATGAAGCTTACTGCAACGTATAATTGTGAACCATCAATTTACAAGTAGAGGTGGATGGATCGAACAAAGAAACCAGGAATATACGAAGAAAAACAAGAAAGAACTACTCATGATATACACGCGTTTAATTCACGAGAAGTTTACAAGATTGATCATTACTTGAAATTCAATTGAAGAAAAAAATATGAACAGTTATGACTCTTTTTATTATTTGACATTGCTTCTCTGGCCCTAGGGATATGTTGCTTGAAAGATACTACTTATTTCAGAGACAACCTGTATTATTGTAAACGTTTTCTATAGAAAAATCATCTCTTCCCATGCTCCATATTGTAAAACCGCCCAATATCCGCCCAAAACAGAATTATCGATGGCCGCAGATCGAATTCACTGCAAATTTCAGTGTATCTTTCTCAATAAAGAGGCACCTTGCGCTTGGCGCTCAAGAGAAGCGTCAAACAAGAGAAAGAAATCCATCCTTCGGCCTCTGTTGTTCCTCCGAAGACCTGGTTCCCATCATCTGTTCACATGGGTGTCATGTGGCATCTGGTGAACACGATGGCAAGGCCCTTTTCCTCTTCGCGTTCGCTTTACTTGCGTCACTCGATTCGCAACTTGCACCGCTCTCGTCGCTCACATAGCATGGCTAAGACCGCAAAAACTAAGCTTGTTACTTGGCTATGTAATCCAAATAATTGCTGGGAATGTTTGTGTTAATGACTAACAGTGGATATAGCAATTTACACGGATGGCAGTCAAGTGAAATTGTGGTCATCGAGACTAGCTATTTATGGTTTACTTACTTACTTTAAATTCAAAATTCCTCAATATAAAGTAAGTAGTATGTATTTGAAATTGTTAAATAAATTATTGCCATATTTTGAATAGTAGAATACTACTATATTAATCTACCTACACCAATAATAACATTGCCAAAAGATATTTTTACGAAAAAATAGAAATAAGTGTAAAATTTTGTCTACTTGTGTAGACTGTAGAGTGGATTATTATAATCAATAGTGGATGTATAATAGTATATTATTTGACAAGTTTATACGCGAGCCGTAGGCGATCGTGTGAACATGCGAGCGATTTATATCCGTTATGTGCGAGTCAAATACGACGTTTTACCTACGAGTCATAAATTCCATTTCATATAAAATATTTTAAATGTGTTTGTCAATGGTGGCGATGCGAATCATTGACAAATTGAATCACAATAACTGTCAATCACGTACCTTATTGACAGACTTGACGGTGGGTACTTTCATGATAACAGTTCATTTGAATAATGAAATCGTTATTCGAATGAACTGTGATTATTATGCAACGCAACTGTTATCATAATCATCGGTGGGTATCATGGTAGGGACTATATAGGTAGTCATAGTTAAGTAACCAATAAACTTATTAAACAGTGTGTCTCACGGGACGTTGGATTGTATGGGTACTTTTGTTATTATTAAAGATAGAAAGTCGGTTAAATGGGCAAAGTAGTGCATATTCATGTGCCCTTTCATAATCTGTTCAGAAAACAGTTGAATTCCAAATGGTTTGCAAGCTATTTTGAAAAAACCAAAAAAATTTTTTCTGAGTAATTTGGTATGCCATATGCCATATTTAGAACACAACATAAAAAGTAACAACATTTTAACAAACTAAATAATGTTTTCAAAAATCTCGCCATTTTCGTGGAGGCATTTTTCACAGCATTCCGTAATACGGTGACCTTACCGAGGGTTCTTCTGTCAATCGAATTGAAAGCGGCGATGACGGTGTCACGTAACTCCCCAACGTTTCCAAAATTATAAACACCATACACCTTATTTTTTAAGTCACTCCATAGATAAAAATCACAGGGAGTAAGATCCGGCAATCTTGGTGGTTATGATACTTCTGAATAGGTAGCAATTACTCTCCGTTTATGTCTTATAGCCAAATAGTTCCTCACAATTCGGGCATTATGTGCAGGTGCTCCGTCTTGTATGGCGTCTATAAGAAAGCAAAAGTTTCGTTTGCTTCTGACGGATTCATTGGTGAAAAAAATTTTAAACTGACATAATCAAATTGTAGACAAAAAAGTGCCTTTATAATGTCAACACGCTTTTTCGATTGGATCACAAATGAATAAGTTATGACCATAATTAACAAATGACATTCTTTGGTTTTTCAAAATAGCTTGGGAATCGTGTGGAATTCAACTGTTTTCTGAACAGATTATGAAAGAGCACATAAATATGCACTACTTTGTCCATTTAACCGACTTTCTATCTCTAATAATAACAAAAGTACCCATACAATCCAACGTCCCGTGAGACACACTGTATGTGAGTCGTAGATAAAATGCTTTTGTATTATATGTGTTTATCTGTCAACTTATTATAAAATTAAAACTTAGAAACCCAAACAAGAAACTTTTCGAAAATATATCATTTTTTGTACACATTTTACAATAAGCCAATCAAAAGAAGATAAAATTTATTCAGTGTTATAAATATATCTAATAAAGTAAATAAAGTACAGTAAATATCATGAGTACAGTATCTTAAATAGCTCTTTTAAAGCCATATAAGTTTCATCCAAAGCTTTGGTTATCAAAGCATGTTATCTTTAATTATCTTCAGGGACGTGAATTTGAACAAAGTTTCAGGTGAAACTTATTTGGCATTAAAAAAACTATCCAATGATACCTCATACGACCTCCTTTCCGTCTGTTATTTCTAAAGTTGGCAACAGTACGTTTCCAGACTTTTTTCCTAATCAACATTTGGTTTACTTTCAGCATACCTTGAAATATGAACACTTGTACAGGAGGCACTCCGTACACAGTTTTTCCTATGTGTACACAATGGATATTTTCGAGATCTGACGCTACATTTTTAAATTCGTGCATCAATTTTGTTAAGAATACTTTTTTTGAGAAATTAATAATTTAGACAGTTTTTTTTATATGTATTCAAGAAGAATCTGTACATATCTGAGACATCTAAGGTCAAAACCGGAAAGGCACATAAAACTGAGAGAAAAATTTAAAAAAAAACTGTGACACGTTTAGTTTAGCATTTCTTGGTGGTTATCATTATTTACCCTTATTTTTAATGTTTCTTCTGGCGTTGCACAGTTTTGGTATTGGAATATCAAGATAATATCATAGCGACTTACTTTAGTGATAAATACCATAGATATAGTTTTGAGTTTTTCGTGCTTTTAATTGCTAATTTGTTGGCTTCATTTTACAATTTTCGACTGCTTTTACCGACTATTCTATTGATGTAGTGATCATTCAGTGTAAAAATGTATTTCAACAAGTGTAAATGACATGTTTAGGCGTTGAACGGCTATTATGGACATATCCGATTTTAATACCAAACCTCCACTTAATCATAAAAAGTAGCAAGTGGTCAGAAAAGGTTTATACAGTTTTAGTACCAAAGTTTTGAGTATTTTGTCAATGTGTCGTTAAACAAAAAGACAAAAATAAAAAACTTGTTTCTACGCCAAATGTTCGCGAAAAAAAATTGTATTATAATTAAATTGTTGTTAATACACAATACTTAGCGGTAAGATTACAAACGCCATACCTTTCAAAGTCGTCTACGTCGATGTAGGTTATTTTTTCAACCAGAATTAACAGCACCACACACAAGAATTCCCATGATTGTTCTGGAACTAGGTGCGAAGGAAAACATCATCATCATCATCAGGTCACTCCTGTTATTTTTATTTAGCTCGTAACGACAAAAACTAACGTTAAATATGAAGAAACTTTACCTCAACGTTTAATGTGGGAAACACCGAGAAAGAATTATCAAATTCTTTCACCATGGCCCGACATAATTTGACGTTTCTGTACCTGGGCAACAACCCAGTTAAACAGAAACAATGACATCGCGCATTTCTTTAAATTTCTCGTGAACCTACAATTCATTCGAGTCACAGTTAAACATGAATGGGATAGTAAAAAAAAACAACCTATTGTAATTTCGTGAACTCAGGTGCTGTACGAAAAGTGTAGTAATTGTTTAAAAGTGTGATTCAGTTTAATGTGGTTTCCTTTCGAGATTAAAACCCGTGCGAAGTTCTATTATTAATGTAATTATAGAGATATCCGAGGAGTAAAATTTCTATTTATTGTTCATAATGAGTATGCTTGATTATATTTATAGGTCATTTAAATGATGTTTTTTTATTAGTGTCGTGTCGTAGAAAGTATTGGGTACAATAGACTAGACATCTATAATCAGTGAAGCATTAATTGATTAAGCCTTCTCCACTTCCTCTCTTTGAGCTGTCTCTTATTCCTGATTACACTCTCTAAATTTGTAATCTTTATAACGATGCTTAAGTTCCAATTATTTATAGAGGCGTCAAAAATTATTAGTTTTTTATTACCTCGCTTTTATAATTTTAATTCTGTACTTTTTCTTTCGGATGTTTTAATGACCAATTTTATAGGGTAAATTATACCCAAATGTGCTAAAATCCATTCATTGCCTAAAGCATTTAGTGGAGATAAAGCTATACAGGAATATAGACAAAAGTTTGTATCGAGTTTGGAGGAAATGAGATAAGACTTTCAATGTTTTTCTTGACTTATGATTCTAATGAATGACAAGCTGGTAAATATTATTCTACTTCAGATAATTTGTACCGGATATTTGTTTAATATTTGTAAAAATTATTGACAAACGCGTTCGATAAACTGTGTTGTAACAAGCGTAGTAACATTCAATGGGCAATGGAAGACTGTAGCAGAAAATGTCAAAATATACACGGTGTTCTGTTTCAAATTCAAAATTCTGAGGTTATATCTCAGAAACTGTACACATTGCATCAACGATAATAACGCCAGTGACTTCACATGGTTGCAAAATACTTAATTCCAAAATTTCGTTAAATTCGGTCGAGCCGTTCCGGAGATTTTGTCACTTTTATTTCATAACCTTCAATTGTCTTATTCTTGAAAATTTTCTTATGTTAGGCCATAAAAATATTATGCTACCATTAAGACAATTAAAAGATCTGTCAAATTCATTAAAAGAAATATAGGGTTGTCATGACGATCAATGTCGATGACGTCATCTGTTAAAAACAATTGAAGGTAAAAAAGTTAATTTGATATAATAAGGTGTATTTTGATAATTATAAACCGACGTGTTCGAGGATTTTTTAAAATAGTAAACCGTTCTTGAAATTTTGTCGTGTTTCCATGCTTTACGCGCTCACTGATAAAACTGCTAAGTCTATCTTTTGTTTCTACTTTGACACCTTTTGAAGTTCCTAAGAATATCAGCTCCTGCGCGGCGTGCTTGTCTCAATGGTGGACATTATAGCTGTAGAATTTTTAAACACATTCTGAAACTAAGTATATGAGATTTATTGGAGGTTAAACCAACATTTGGTTAAAACAATTGAAAATAAGAGCAATACATTCGACATGGAAGAGGTAAACAAATTATGCTTTCTCAAAAACGAAGAACATGTAATAATATTAAAATTCGGGTTTTGTATTTTGATAAAATAAGGTGGACAAAAAGGAGCAGCTATGGAGTAATTTTAATGATTTTTTTATGTAAACTTTTGGTAACTACTTACTGTATTACAGTCTTTCCGGCAACCCCTTCAGTAGTCCAATTTATATCATAATATATCATAAATTGGTAAGTATTTACAATTATTCTACATGATAAAATCCAAATTATTTATAAGGCAAGCATGAAAATTTAGTTTAGTCTATGTTTTTATTCAGTTTTATTTAACACACTGTTTTCTAGAAATAATGCAATTAATGTCTGGTTTAGGAAATATGAATTAATTTTTCATTTTATTCTGTACCATGTGGTACAATAGAAAGAAGACCCACACCATATGTCCCAAACCTTCTTAAATAGGGCTATAGCAGCAGATGCTCTATTTAAACTAATGGGCGCCATTAAACTTTTTATAATTTCTCATTATCCCTCACGATTAAACCGAACATCATAAAAACAATTTTTCACACAAATTCTCCATTACACACCAATTCTACAAGTACAAAAAAAAAACAAACAAAGCTCTCCCAACAATTGACACACCAGCATCCTCGTCAATAATTACAACTCTCTTAATTACCGAGTTGACCATTACAAATAAGTCTCTTAAAGTTAAACCCATTGTCCGCGGCCAAAGCATCAAGATAGCCTCGACATTATAAGGGCGTGATCCATGTATATGTCGACGAAGGCAAAGAGAAGCATCAAGACAGCGGCATAAATATAGAAACGTCATTTTAACAAATCGTCTGAAGATTTAAATTTGTCGGTAATCACTCCATCTGGATATTTCTGTGCTAGTCATGAGTGTTCCTTCGTTTCTTTTATTCTTCTGCTCAGCGCTGGCCTAAAAATAAGGAGGAAGTCCTCACTATGTCAACAAGACAATGTGGGCGAGTTTATTATGTCGAATGTAAGGTCCTTCCACTTGTGTGAGTGATGGATGCTTGTTCAAGAATTGAGCATGTCATAAAGAAATTTAATGATGGAGAGTGGTGATATTATTGTAATTTCGTTGTATTGGATGTGGTTGATAGTGAAATATTACACCAGCAACAGACAGAAATTGCTTTATCATCAATCATTTCGATATTATATTCGTCGTGTTGTGATTGCAGTTGATTACACAAGAAATTAAAAATGCTATCGTACGCTATACTTGTTTGTGGTGAATTACCCAACTTCATTAAAGTTAAATTGATTTCTCGAAAGAGTTAAATAATACAATTTTAGATTGTTGTATCGGTGCTGTATTTTACCAAAATAGATTTATTGGAATGTATAATATTTTCGATTACTCCGTATATGAAAAACTTATTTATTCGCTTAATGGATGTGTAAATTGTAACAAAATTGTGATTTATGTGGAAATACTACGCTTTGGTTATCTTCTTATGTTATTTATTTGTCATGCTTTATAAACGATACATTATAGAAGATAAGACCTTTTATATTGATATTATGATTAGCCATACATTGGAGTTATTATTACACTTTCTTTTTATCCATTATAATTTAACACTTTCAACGCAATCAGAAATGAATTTCAATTATGTTAATATGAAAATATGATATCAAATAAAGTAATACCCAGGTATTATTAGGGTGTGGGTATTTTTGTTGTGATATTTGATTTTTATAAAACCAACATTTTAATGAGCTATTTGATTAAAATCATTGCTATATTGACTTGAAATCAATATTAGATATTAAGTCATCTGCAAACTTATATTGTTTTAAAGTCTAGAATATTAGAACTGTAGATATGAGAAAATATTATACATATTATTCAATTTCTTGTATGGAAGCAAATATTGTTCAAATTTACCTACTTTTTGTTGTGCTACTATACACGGAAAATAGACATATGATTTGATTTGAAACTATAAACAAATAACAAAATAAGAGGAATCAGTACTGCTGGTACGTCCTATAAAATAAGCATCCATAGTCAGCTTAATGCTGTATCAATTCTCTCATGTTATACATCAAATGATAGATAAAGGTGAGTTGCAAAAAAAAATTGCAAAGTCAGCCAATTTTATGTTATATTCAGAAATAGATTTATCAAAAACGAACAGAACTATCAAAAATCTACCACTAGACGCAAAATTATATATCTTTTATCTTTAATTTGGTGTATTTCTTTTACGATTATGTGAACTAATTGCTGAGAAAATGCCTCAGAACTTTTGCGGGTTTTATGTTTTTTTTTGTATTTCATAATTTAAGTTTCTTTTCATGTAAGAATTTTATTTGTATTATTCGTAGTTATTTTCAGCTATGAAGTAGATATTTATATTTTGGTATATTTTTGTCAATGAAATATTAAATTATATTTTTTACTAGTTAATTACATATATTGATTTTGTCTGCAAAATGTCAGAAAGCAATTTTAACCTTTTTTATCTAATTTAAAAATCTGTTTTTCTGCAGGACCCAGTCAATTTATTTCCTTATATCCATACTTAACTCCTGTGAATTTGAATCGATAAATACATATTAGCACGTTCCTCAATGGGCTGAAAATCGTGAATAAGTGAAATTAAATAACTTAACAGCATTTCTAAGCTACGTGACTATCCTGACCAATAAACAAAATCTAATTAAGTGATAACTGTTTCTGATATGTTTCTCTTCGTAGAATCTGATGACAACCATTTTTTACTTTAGTCTAGCTTTTTAGAAAGGCAGTGCTCAAAAACTACAAAAAACTCCCTACATTCATTTCTTTCTCAAAAACTAGACACCATTTGGAATTTCTGCCTTCTAATTCAGTTTGTACAGAAAAAAGCATACCAGAAACAGTTTTCACTTGTCCGATTTTGTTCTTTGTTGACAAGATTCAAAAGTTAATGGATTTTCCTTTTTTTAGATTAAGCTACTGTGGTATGTAAATTTCTTGGCTTAGAAAATCAAAAACTTTTTTATATTATTAAATTGAACTTATTCTCTGCTTTTGATGTTTTGATCGAGTTATATGTTGTCTATATAAATATGGTGTCATAAATAATTTTGAATAAAACCTCATATATCGATTAGTAAACAAGAACGACTTTTACCATTATTTTGCAGTCAAAGAGGACACAATTGTTTGTATTTCTGAATCTGCATGCGTGATCTTTAAAGATTACCGACGATATGTCTGACTATATGCTAATGCTTAATCAGTTCTTTTGTTCCAAAGATTTTGATTTTTAGTTCCTGTAGGTAATATTTAATCTTTTTATTTATACCTTTGGACAGTTGACAGTAGACAGTAGATATCTAGACTCTAATGTCAGTTTATGTAAAACATTTTCAAACAGTTAAATTTATTTCTATAATTTGCAATATTTTAAGCTACATTCATCAATATTATGTGCCAAGACTTGTGGGGGCTTTTGTTTTTCCTGAAATCGTTTTCACAGTTCTTCTTAACGTAATTTTCCTACTTCTTCAGATTTGATGTCCCATTATATAATATGTCGCCAAGGAACCCTCTGTTTAAGTTATCTGAAGACAAATACCGCTTCATATTCGCAATAATCAAGCGTTACTCTTGTTAGCAGACCGCAGCCAATTGATAATTAACCTTCAATCCTACAAAACCACATTAATTCTCATTCAGTCGATACCCGATCAAAATACGCATTGTTAGCAACAATGTTACGTCACTACTGCCAATACACATTTCCCTTTTCTGGTATGTGTCATCATCATTCACGACTCCAAAGCAGATCTCCGACGACGACGACGACGAACAAATTGCGGTGCTTGATCAGCGTCAGCGACCTCGAGATAAACTGTCACAGTTCATCGCTAATTTATAGACAATGACCGAGTGCTATTAAACAATTCCGAGGAATCGCTTCGCTACTGGGTGGGGGAAGACGACACGTACTCGTGGCGCCTCCGTCTCTCAAGTTAAGAAGGAAGCATTCACTCAACGCAATCGACCGTAACTCCGACCATCCCCAACAGTTTCTTCATTCTTTCGGTGTGGCCCATGATAACTGAGGAAGTCCTAATAGAGGACCGAGCCGGAGGCTAATTGGATTTTGTGGATAAATTGGATCAAAGGGATGTTGTGTAGTATTCCGACGTTGAAGAAGAATGCTGGAGAACTATGCCGCTAAGACAAACACCGGCTTGAAGTTTAAATAACGGTTATTATGTCTTGTCAAGATGATTAGGGTATTAAAGTGTAGAAGGGGAATTGTTTTACAGGCTGGTTTACACTGAAACTATGATGATAGGGTATAGTTCTTTTCATGTACAATTTAATATTGTTAGAAATAGCTAGAGATGTCACCAAGAGATTAGATGAAGCAACTCTGGCCTTCAAATAAAGGCAATGAAAACCACTTCTGTTTGGAATGTTTATTGAATAGGCTGTACCAGTTGCGGTTTAGAAAAAGAACCATAATCGATCAATAGTCAATTATTGAAGATAATTGATCTAAAAGGAAGAAAGTATGGATGAAGGTGAAGAAGAAATGACGACTTTTCAATCGACTTGTTGGGGGACAATATTATACTCAACGCAAGTCGACCTTCATGAAGGAAATACGATCTCAAAAGTTTGATGATACATTTCAATGAGGAGCAGAGGTAATACCATTTGCTGAAGACCACATAGCCAGAACCTATAATTCGCCTACAGCTTGTCGACCATGATAGAATGATCCTCATCAGAGAGATGGAGCCACAGGAAGAAGCAAACGTAAGAGAGAAGCAGCTGCACCTTCTTTCATGTAACGTATCAAGCTTGAAATCATACGGGAAGGATCTAAGAGAAAGAATGCAGGAAGAGGTGTAGAAAATCTTGATCAGTGGAACGACAAAATTTCAAAGAAGAAGAATAAAAGGTAGATTTACAATAAAAGTCCTGGTCCACCTTCATGGACGTGGACCACAGAAGATGTGTGTAGCAGAAAACATGACTAAGGAAAAATTCCGCCTACTAATGTATGATACTACGTTGCATGAAAGGTAGCAAGTGGTTGTTGATAATCACTTTTCTGTTTTTGAGTGTCATTATTCTTTTGTTTAAGGGGTAGCACCCAGGGCTGCGGAGTCGGTAAAAAATTCTCGACTCCGACTCCAGATATTTTTCGTGGTCCGACTCCGACTGCGACTCCAGAAAAAGTGCATACAAAAATATGTTCAAATAATTATGTGTAATAAAAATCTTACATATATGTAAATATGTAATCACAAATTTGACGCAGAATAATACAACCGAGCAACATTAAATTTGCTATGAAAACAAAAGCACTACCAGGGAAAAAGAAACAAGTTTCAGAAATTAAATTTCTATTCCAGTATTATAGTATCTGATGAGTATTGTATTAAACATATGGCTTGTGCATATCAAATTACACACAAACAAATGCTGAAACCATAAGCAAAACAGTAGTAGTTTTATTTGTGTACAGCGAATTTGTTGGCAAACATATTTAAACTGACAATCTAATTGTAAATAAATAACGGCCTGTAAGATATCAAACACGCCTATTGATCGGACCACAAATAAAAAACTTATGACCACATAATTATAAAATGTAATTTCTTTCTGTAATTTGCTTTTTCAAAATATCTCTGACAGCATTAAGTATTTCACTTTTTTCTCCAGAAAACATACAAATCGGCATTACTTTGTCCATTTAACCGACTCTCTATCTCTAATAATAACAAAATCACCCACAAGACTGTGTGTAATACAAAATAAAATTCGTTCTAATAAAAACAGAACTAAATGCAAAATACGTTTATAAAATTGTTGTGAGGAACAGAATAGCTCCAACCAAATTTTCCTGCAAGGATCCCTTACACAATTTTTAATTATTTTCAAAGCTGAAAAGAATCATAATTATGGCTGCAACAGATAATCTGGATAAATGATTATTACTACATTGAACTCGGCCCTGCTTCTCAATCTCAATTTAAAGTTTTTGTTCAAATTTCCTTATTCAAATTTCTGTCGGATTACTTTTGTTAATCGTCTTCACTTTCGTTTGAAAAGTGAGTATGTATGTAGGTAGATACTATGTCAAAAACCTAATAGAATGTTTAGTTTTATTTGTTTACTGTGGCAACGTCCATCTCGCATGTTTTTCTTTTTCTGCAATAATTAAACCTGGACTCGGAGTCAGAGTCGGTACATTTTTTCCGACTCCGCCTCCTCTGAAATTTGTATGAAGTCCGACTCCACAACTCCGACTTCGACTCCACAGCCCTGGTAGCACCACCTCAGGAGGTGGAAAAATGATTCATAAGTTTCAGCATTGATTATAATTACAAGCACCAATTTTATTCAAAAGGAATCTTACATGTATTTAACTTTATAATCACGGATTAAAAATCAAAATAACGGCAAATTGGCAGTGTCCTCAGATGCCGTTTAAATCATCAAAAACGGGGGGACGGATATCTCGGCCACCCCAACTATTTTTAGACAGCTTTCTTTTGAAAACTTTTTAGTTACAGCCTATTGTTTACACAATTATCGAGTAAAAAGAGTTCAATTGGGTTCAAAATTGCAAAAACGAAATAAATTTTTAAAAAATCCCACGTAGATTGGACTGGTTCATGTATCAGAGAAGATTGTGTAAAAATTGCAAATCAATCGTATTGTAATTGGCCGAGATATCTGGCACACATGATTTTTTCATTTTAATCAAAACAGAAGTATCTTTAATTTTTAAATAAAATTTATATTAGTTCCTTTAATACATGCTTAAACTAAGGTATCAAGTTATCAAGGTATCTGCAAACACATGCAAGAGACGCAACACAAAATAAACATCGATAACCTCAGACTGCTCCATCGTATGACGAAGTCACAGAGAATGAATTTGTATGAGGAGTTTGAAATATTTAGGCATTACTCAAAGGCACCAGACCTGTTGCTAAACCAAGTTATAGAGATCAACCCCCACAGAATGTTTTGAGATTGTTCAAAAACCCCGCGATTCCTGCGATTGTGGCGCCACCTGACCGACCAGTTTTCGTTTTATTTCAGCATCTGACGGTAAATACCATTATCACTGTTTTCGTGACATTTATGCAGATGATTTCTAGTTGTTTTTTGTAATGTATTTCGTTCGTTTGTCGTAGCGTGGCCTGAAGACGAGGACATCGGTCCTCGAAACATGTAGCCCCAAGCACCAATAAAATCAACATTGGAAATACTCAAGCCATTTATTTATTAAGGTATCATTTTTTGACCTCAAGTGGTATTACCCCTTAATTGGCGCTCTTCTGACCATTATAGTGCTGTGATTTTTCTCCCTCTTGGTCAAAATTTGCGTTAAGTTCACACATTCTGTGGTATCACCATCTATCTTTTCCTGTCTAATATCGACCCATGCAACGAAGACTATAGTAACTACATAGGGATTGCACTTGAGTTACGATAGTCTTCGTTGAGTCCAATAATTGGCAATTGGTATTTCCATCATGATTTTGACCTCTAATTGGTTTTCCAATTGCCCATCGTGGCCATTGTTCCTTTTCTCGTATGGACACAATCCTTCCAGTGTATCCTTCGTAATAAGCCTTAAGAGTTTATTGGCTTCATGATATCTCCTGCTTGGGTGCTTTTAGGGCCAATCATTCTTTAGATAACAATTATTCGCTCAAAGATGCCCAGCTTTTCCTGATAGCATGCGTTCCACAATTTCTGCGTTTGTCAAGTTGTTTCCATTAGTGATGGGCGCATTCGGATTACAAAATCGATTATAATCGATTCTTGAAATAATCGAGATATCTCGATTATTATTTTTAATAATCGATTCTTAATAATCGATTTTTAATAATCGATTTTGAATAATAGATTTTGAATAATCGATTTTGAATAATCAATTTTTCATAATCGTATGTTAATAATCGATTTTTAATAATCGGTTTTTAATAGTCGGTTTTACATACATTTACATCAGTTTTATACCCTCCCCTCCCCGTCACCAACTTCATCGCTCAACCCAACCCAAAATATGCTTTTACATCATTGACTCTCCGTATCCATAATCGATTATTAAAAATCGATTATTAAGAATCGATTATTAAAAATCGATTATTAAACGTTGTTTATTAATAATCGATTATTTAAAATCGATTACTAGGAATCGATTATTAATAATCGATTAATAATCGATTATTAATAATCGATTAATAATCGATTATTAATTGAGAACAACTCGAGAACCAAATCATACTATTATGCGAATCACTCGAATACTGAAAATCGATTCTTGAAATAATACGATTCTGTCCATCACTAGTTTCCATTGACCACCACTCCTGGGTATTTAAAACACCTCCAACTTCTTCAAATCGGTGGAAGCCCAGTTAGATGTGCTTGATGAGTCCTGTCTTCGGACGGTTGGTCATATAGTATTTTACTTTGTTGTTTCTTGCATGTCTTTAGTTAGCTTATTTTCTATCGGTCTTCATCAAATGCTTGCCTAAAATCTATGAAGAGGATGATCTCAATGATATGTTCATAGTATTTATCAATTGACAAGGTCAAGATAGTATACGCAACAATTTGGCATGACAATCCATCTTTGCCGAAATAATGTTACACCTAAAATTACCAACTAATCACCTACACACAATTACTCAAATTTCAATCGTTAATATTCATTTCTCCACTAATTATCATAAACCATACAGTTACGGGCGCGCGAAACGCAACACAAATCATCCGAAAGACCTCATAATTCATAAATTACTAGAAGCAACAACCGTTAACCACAATGTACTAATAGCGGCTAGCCATCAAGTTCGTCGAGTTGTGTGGTCGTTCGTAGACGTTCAGAACAACTGCCAAACGGCTCGCAATTTCAATTTAGATAGCTATAGTTTATACCAACTGGTTTACCAGCGCATGCAAAACGCAACGTGTGTACGTACCGGTTTTGCATTGTGCTCGAATTCAATTGTTCCGCAGAGGTCACTCGAAAAATCACCTCGAACACGTGCGGGTTAAAGATAGTTCCTTATTTCCCGCATTGTTTTGCCAATTTGTCTACACGACATGTACACAATGTATGAGTTCGATGTTTTGGAATTGTTGTGTATGTATTCAGGCACGACAATTTGATGATATTTTGCGATATGATGTGACCATGGGATGTTGATTTTGTGCTGTTTATAAAATATGTGAGTTTATGTTTATTTTGGACGATTTACTGTATTTGGGGATAGTTTTCTATAGAAAATACAAGATTAGTCAAATTTTTAAGGCCAAACCATCAATTCAATATGAATGTCTGTCAATTTTTTATGCAAAACTAATTGTATATCTACCATAGCTAACCTGCCAGCTCAAGCTTTGTTGGAAACCATTAAACCGACATCAATAACAAACTTTGAACGTTGGATTTCCTCAAAATATGGGCTCTCTTTATTGGTGATCAGATGATTTGATTCAAGTGTCCAAGTGTCCAACAAAATGGATGCTTGGTGACCGGAGGATATCAATTATTGTTTGTATTCTTAGATTAAATAAGGACAAAATATACATATTTACATCTGGTTTAATTTCCATAGTTTCCATATATTTCCACAATTTCCGAAGCCCTTTAGACAATTTAATGATCTATCAAAACCAGTAAGAAAAAAATGGGGCTGCCATTTAAAAAAAAAGAGTCAATTACGTCATAACACAGTAACAATTGATGGTCGGTAATTGAACTTTTCACAGAAATGTGTATTTTAATAATTAAAAATCGACGTGTTCGAGGATTTTTTAAAATAGGTAACAAACAGGACAATGTGATTTTTGGCATTGCATCTTGTTTGCCAGTTCATTCTTGTTGGTAAATAATCGTCAAGACGCTCATTTGTGAGTCGAGATCTGTACGTCGATTTAATGATATACCTACCTTTGGAAAACAATAATTCACCAACAGAACAATCTCTTTCTTTCTCTACCATCTTGTATGCTGCTCTTTTTAAAAATGGAATTTTTTTCCATCTGAAGCTCAAAAATTTCTAGTTTTAGTTCTTCTGATTCTGACTCCTTCTTATTCTATTGCTTTTTTCATGTTTTTTTATGGAAGCGACCGCACACGACTTGAAGAATTGCTGTAAATGTTGGAAAACGTTTGTGAACAAGGTTTCATCATTTCAGGTGAAAGTACAAAGTTGAACGTTTGCTATGAGAGGTCCTCTTGAAGTTTCTAGGATATTGGGTTCAGCTGGCATAAATTTTGCAAAAATAGCCAAAATTACGTTTTTTGACAATCTCACCCCACTGTTTCGAACCTTACAATGCAGGAAATTTTTTATTCCGAAATCGTATTCAAAGCATATAATTATATAACACTTAGGAATTAATATAATAATATGACAGGAACAATTGAAGGTTGAAAATTGAATTTTACAGTGTATTTTGGTTATAAAAGGACACGTGTTCGAGGGTATCATTTCGTTTTAGAAATTTTCTCATGTTTCCATATTTTACGCGGTCACTTAAATGATAAAATTGCTAAAACCATTGGCTCAATTTTAGCGAACTGCTGAAATCTCTTTTGAAATTGTTTTTAAACAATTTGCAGCTCGGTTGATGACAAATTAAGTCAATTTAACTGTCATCTATCTGTCATTTTCTTCAAATTTTTAAAATACAGACCAGTTTAGCTTTACATGAGTTGCCAGAGCATATTTGTAGCCATATGTTTGCCTTTTGCCTGTAACTCCCGTTCTGGAACAAAGATCCCTATTTTCTATAAAATATTTTGTTTAGCATAAGCCTTATCATCAAACAAAGCACAATCAATCCTGAACTTAGTATTCGTTAAGTACCGTATGTCTATGTCCATTCGAATAGCACCTGAACAAAAAAAAACGCGCTATTCCATTCTAGGTCATAGCGATTTTATCGGTATACGAGGAAGTGAATGTGAAACGTCAATGGTTATTATAAAATTCCGCACTTTTATTAGGCACTACCGACCATTTTGCATCCTCTGCTCTCCGGTACTCAGCGGCCACTTTTGCTGCACGTGCTCCCCTCAAACCAACAACCGCTCGATTAAAGTGATGTTTTGTTTCGATTCTTTTCATTGGAAGCGGATGCCGGAGCCGTTTTTCATCCTTTTTCATCCTTTTTCGTACATCGAGACGCAGAAACGCACTGCGGTGGCGATTTCCTGTCGCGCAGAGGATGCCATGCTACGGACATGGTTCATTGTTTTTCTAATAGGAGCAGTTACTGACATTCTTTGCGTCTCATTAGAAACGACACACACGGCTATAAAATAACGCTGGCGTCTGTGTGTGTGTGTGAGAGAGAGAGAGAGAGAGAGATAAACCAGACTGATGAACATAATTTTCTAATCAAGTTGTTGGCGATGACACTCATGCGAATTTCAATTGAGGGCTAATTTGCAATTTGCATCGTTGGCAGCCATGCGTGTGCTACATGGCATGCTTCGTAACGCCTAATTTGATTTGTATTACCGTAGATGTGTTGTAATAATATTTACCTACGACCGTATGTGTAAATGTCCCTTACGTCACGGACTACTTAGCTCGTATATCGCTTATAACATACGTGTGCCTTTGGCTGTGCGTTTGTGTTTTTAACGCACGACCTAATGTCATAATGACAGATGTCGCGCGAATATTTTGATTATTTATTTGTCATTTTTGATACAATTTATATTTATTGAAATTTTCGGTCGTAAGTAAGTGCAATGCTCGAGCTGTAACGTATTCTTACTAGAACGTGATAATTTATGTTGAATTTGTACTGGAATTTTCGATCGACACTTCAGACAAAGTTCTCCGTAGTTGCAATAGATGTCGCGCGAATACATTGATTGGTCAACCGTCAAATATTCTTACCTGTATTTGTTTGTCATTTTTGATACAATTTATCGAAATTGTCGGTCGTAGGTAAAATTATGTACAATACTCGAGCTTTAACGCATATTACATACTCGTGGAAAATAACAAAACTCGCCGCTTCGCGGCTCGTATGTTAAATTTCCACTCGTACGTAATATGCTAGTTACAGCTCTTGTAATGTAATATACTATTACCTACGACCGTATGTGTAAATGTCCCTTACGTCACGGACTACATAGCTCGTATATCGCTTATAACATACGTGTGCCTTTGGGTGTGCGTTTGTGTTTTTAACGCACGACCTAATGTCATAATGACAGATGTCGCGCGAATATTTTGATTATTTATTTGTCATTTCTGATACAATTTATATTTATTGAAATTTTCGGTCGTAAGTAAGTGCAATACTCGAGCTGTAACATATTATTACTAGCACGTGATAATTTATGTTGAATTTGTACTGGAATTTTTGATCGACACTCAGACAAAGTTCTCCGTAGTTGCAATAGATGTCGCGCGAATACATTGATTGGTTAACCGTCAAATATTCTTACCTGTATTTGTTTGTCATTTTTGATACAATTTATTGAAATTGTCCGTCGTAGGTAAAATTATGTACAATACTCGAGCTGTCACGCATATTACATACTCGTGGAAAATAACAAAACTCGCCGCTTCGCGGCTCGTATGTTAAATTTCCACTCGTACGTAATATGCTAGTTACAGCTCTTGTAATGTAATATACTATTATCATGGAACGTCATGTGGTACGCTCATGGAAAAAGAAAATTATAAGGAGATATGACACTTTATTGGTGTCATGTTACTTATGTTGTTACTTATAACAAACATGTGCTTTTGGTTGTGCTTTTGTGTTTTTAACGCACGACATAATGTCATCACAACGCGAATGTAGATCCATATTTTCCTATTTGATTAGAATTTCCCTCTTGTCACTACAGTTCAAATGCAGTTCCACACAGTTGAAATAGATGTCATGCTAATAACTAGCAATAGATAAAATACATTTTTGTTGAACTGTCAAATATACTAACCTAACCTAACCATCTACTTCTGTCGCAATATTTCTCGTTTATTTAAAGTAAGTGATTGGATCTGTAATTGTCGGTTGTAGGTAAAATTATGTACATACAATACTCGATCTGTAACGCATATTACGTGCTCGTGAAAAATAACAAAAGCGGCTCTTATGTTAACTTGCCACTCGTACGTAATATGGTAGTTACTGCTCTTGCAATGTAATATACTATTTTATAACACGTACATATATGTATGCTTTCGATTTGTATGTACAAATTCTAGTTTGGGGAAGTATTCTGTGCGCAAAAAAGGGTATTTTCAATTATGTTTAGTCAATTCGACTAAGACTTTTCATATGGACCTATTTGATTTTTTCAAATCCTTAAAACGTTACAGCCGTTTGAATAATAACAAAATAAACTGAAAAAAAAATACAAATTAAACAATGCGAAAACGAAGAATACAGAATAGTACCATTTTAGTTAAGAGAAAATTAAAAATTGAACACATGAAGAAGCAAATAACTCCAAATAATGCTTCTACTTTTTGTTGTTCAGAAAATAAGTAATTCTCATAAGAAGTTAGACTTGTATAAATCCAGTTTTGTCAATATTTCAAACGACTGTAATTTTTTAAGGCCAATTGAAGAAACAAAAATGTTTTGAAATTATGAAATGAAAGGTGTATTAAAATTAGTAGGTAATGACTAATGATTGTTCGGTTTTGGTAAAAAAAGATCAGTAGATATTTTATAGCATCGTATATAGGGAGTTTGTTTTCTCATACACTGGGTGAAATTTAGAAGTAGTGTTTTTTTTTTTTTTACACAAGAAGCAGTTGAGTTGGACGTTTGTAATGAAGAAATTGTAGATTACTATTTTTTGCCTAATTTGCTTCTTGTAATTTGTTTGATATTTTTCATTTGCAGATGGCATTTTACGTGAAAAAGAAAGAGTCCAAGTTCAATAAAAAGCAAAAATAGTATAAATTGTCTAAAATCTACAATCAATGTGGTACGTTCCGGGAATCTGAGGAAAAACTTCAAAATGTCAAAATCAAATATGGCGCCCACAAGAAAACTAAAAATTGGCCATGATTTCTCCGCTCTTTCAACCTGATCAATGGCTCACTAAGAAGAGCAGTTTTCGATTAGTTCATATTGGCCATATTGCCTTTTCTTCTACCGAATACTGACTTGGCCAAGTTCTTCAATTAGTCCACAGGGTAATTGTGATTTTGATTTTGAAGAATTATAGTTAGAAAGTTGCAATGAGAAAAAAGGGACTAAAAAATCATCAAAATATGCAAAAAATGATATTGAACAACAAAGTTTATCCAAACATTAGGTGTCAGTTTTTCGTGTAATGTCCACAGTGTAGCAAAAGCGTTGTAGACGTAAAATATTTAACACTAGAGCCACAAAATCAACAAATAAATGAAATAGTCAGCAAAAACCTCAAGTCTTGTTGCATCAACTTGTCTATTTCGGCTTTCCAAACTAATAAACATAAATTTTAACTGCCTATCCTGAAATCAGAACTATATTAATATCCTAAAAATATTATTGCAAAAGTAGTATTTTACGGAAATTAGTTTCGCAATAAACCGATTCATTCTTGTTTAATTGAGTGTTTGGATCTATAAAACTAATTTATTCGAATAACCGTTAAATATAAATGCAAATACAGCTGCCGAAATGGGAACATCATTATCACTATGATTTATCGATTATTTTACTAGAAATATTGAAGGAAATGTCACCATCGATTTGTTCCCATACATAAACAATCATTGTCATTATAAGAATTAACCTGGCCTTACGAACAATTTATTTAGTTTCGGTTTAACTTTATTTGTCACGCGTTGCTTTTTCTCATAGTAAACAACCTTATTTCACAGCTTCTGTTGATTCGCCATTGTATTCTTAGATATACGCAGTATTGATATCATTCACAACGTAAGAGGATAAAACTGACATATAACTTAATCCCCAATGACATGACTATATTTGTGGTGTAATGAACTGTATGAAATAGAAGTAGTGAAATCATATGGAAAGATGCTACCCAGATGTTGAACTAATAGATCAAGATGTTGTTGATCTTAGGAGTTCGTTGGCGTAAATGACCTGCAAAATAAATTCATTGCCATCAACGCATCTACTATAACACATGAAATGAATAATACATTTGTAGATTTCTTTTAATTTTATTATTTTAAAAAGTTCACGTATACAAATGCTTATATATTCTAGTCATACTTCCAATAGAATCTTGTACATATACGACACATGCCATATATTGTCCTTAGCAGCATTTCCAGTAATTTACCATTAACAAATTACCTTGAATATTTTTAACCATTATGACCGAGACGTCATGAGAAACCGCCCAAGGAAATTTACCCTTTAGTCGGCACAACAATATTAAAGGACGCACAACAACAATAAGTGAGATACTCGTGAGACAATAACACCGAAATTAAATTGTTGTTTTGTTTGCTTTCAGTTTCGTACCGTGTTATAAGTGCTAGTGTCCCCCATGGTGAAGTGTTCTACGTTTAGATCAGTATCGCATTGTATTTTTTTTATAATCACTACTTTTCCCTAGCACTGCTTTATTATGCGGATTATTGCGCAAAATGTTATTGCATTCTCTCTCACAGAGCATATTTTACAGACAATAGAATGGAAATAATACGAATTTTTAACGAACGCAATAATGAGAAACATTAAAACATGATAATACCAACACGCAGCTTTAGATAATCATGAAAATAGAAGCTTTTATTCGCAATATTGTTAATATACCCTAAAACTGTCACTTTGACATTGACAGGAGTCACCTGCCATATCGATCATAGCTTTGTTCATGCCAAGAATACATCAGAATATAATATTCTATCCAATTCTATCTAGAAAGGATTGGTCAACGGCCGTTTTTGACAATTGACGCAGTTTACGTCATTATCACTAGGATACCGCAATACAAACAATTCAAGCTTCAAACGTCAAATGTCTTTTCGGTGAGGTTGCTATTGACGTTTCAAGAAAACAATCATAACATGATCATAACTTGCATTTTTATCCCGCGTTTTTACATATCAAGTGTGTTTGACCATCTGGATTATTGCACCATGATTGGACTGGACTGTTTGAAGTTCCCGCGTTTTATATGTGACAGTTCAAGCAGATCTGGGTAGGCTGTCAACAACGCTGTCAATTCTTTTAAATGTGCGCCCTTTATTTACCCAATTATTTACCAACCTAACTATCTGTCACAAATCATGTACCCACGCCCAATCGTATTTATATATACCGCTCTAAATCATTTTTGATAATTTTTCAACGCTTCTCGATCCGATTATCGGTATCTTTGAAAGCACGCCATCTATATTTAAGGTTACAAGTCACGCAAGATCCCGACACAAGTTCTTCACTAACCTTTCTAATAAGCATCCGTTTTCAAAGATATAAATTAATGTGATGGCAGAGATATGTCGTAAATCGTAGAGCCGCGGTCATTAAGCAGATCTGAGGGGGCTTAGATGATGAGCCGCGTGTGGTTCAAGTACAGTGAAAAACACGTGTCGTCCGCCATGTAAACAACGATGGAAAGTACGGATCGCTGCTGTTGATAAATGCGGTCACTGTAATCAACAAGCACTGTCTTTCACTGTCACTTTTTTGTTTGATGTTTGTAGGTTGCAGGAATGAACAATCGCGTAGGCAAGAAAGTATCTGGGTATTATTTTAGAGTTTTTTGCAGATGTGCGTAACAAATTACCCATAAAGTTGATTGCAATAAGATTTCTTAAATTTACTGATAATAAGACTCTGGTCATGGAGCTAACTTTTCTTGGACACACTGGAAGTATATGACTGAAGAATATTTCCAATAAATGAACTTGCCTACTAAAATCGAGAGCTGCAAATATATTTTCGACTTTCGACGATTCTTTCGACTGGATACAAGTTTACTAAGTCGGGCGAAATGCAAGGTTGAACGTTAAACTTTAAAACCATGAAGACAACTCTGTCAAACAGGGTTGCCAGATTTCTAAAATCACGGATCGGGCAGTCCCCATTTCGAGTAAAGACAATTAGTTAATTTGTAATTAAAAATGCAGGGTTTCAATTGTTCCAAAGTTTATTAGTAAATTAGTTTTCTGGCTACCGGTTTCGAGTATTAACTCGTCATCAGGCCCCAACGTCAATGCTGTACGATGGCGTATACAGGGTGAGTTATTAGTATCCCGGCGGTCGATAGTCATCAAATCGTTTGTGAAAGAAAAAAAAAGAGTTGTTTGACTCATTAGTTTCAGTAAAATTATTTTCATTTATACAGGGTGTTGCATTTAGGCTTTACGGAAAGTCAGTACATTTTTTTAAATGGAACGCCCTGTATATTATGCCATAATATGAATACTAAGGAAGTTGTCTTTCCAACTGTGTAAGTTGTACCTGTGTAAAGTAAATAGTTCCTGAGATATTCAATTGTTTGTCAAAAAATTGGCAATTGCAGGCCTTTCTTAAAAACTACGTTAATACTACATGTTTGCAGATATTGTCCTAAAAATGTTGTCACATAATAACTAAGCCCATAGCTAGATGCTGATGTCATGAAAAATTTGATGCGTTATACAAGGTGATTGTAGCATGCACTTGTTTTTAAACAGCCTGTATATTATTTGCTAATTGAAATGTCCCTTAAGTTATTTGTAATTTATATTCACTATATCGTATATCTATTTTTACTAGCTTTTGTGATATTTGGAAATTAAAGAGCAGTATACTATTTAGTATCTTAATATTGCTTTGTGTACAGTGTGCTGGGTAGCATGATGTAAAATATTTAAAGCGTTATAGATGAAGCCATTTAGAACCTATTTAACTAGATTTCTTCATATAAAAAGTATTACGGTTATCAACGTAATACACAATTTCATAAGCATGTTTAGCAATTTTTACAAACGTACAGCGAGCGAACCTGAAGACCTAGTAACTTCAGTTGGGCTCCGAAGTAAGCCAAAAACAGTGTAGTTTTAGAGGGACTGTCGTGAAAAATTGTTCATGTTTGTGAAAATTATGCGGAGACGTTTCATTGTAATAGTATTTCCTCTCAGACACAAAAACAAACAGAAACGCTAAAACCTGTCTTGCTGAGCTACGTTTGAGAACGAATTTGTATTCAGTACAAAAAACAACCAACAATATCTACTTACTATTGTTAATTGATTTAAAATAGGTTATTTTTCTGGAGAGACAATTCAAAATTGGGATAATATTAATGATAGTATGAGTAATATTGATAATGTGAATGGAAAGTGGGTTATTTGGAATTGTTTTATAGATTTTTTTTGCTATGAATGAAGATCTGAATCTAAAGATGCCTATCAGTTTGTTTTTGTTGCATATTTGGTTTTTGTGTGTGAGTACATAAATCACATCAAAGAAATTCTGATTTTCAACACGATAGAAGTCCACAAATTTGCACGATAGTTAAACTAAAAGTACACGGTTTACGGTTTACTTTAGCAGTAATTTAAATTTTTAAATCGTGCGTTCGGTTGCCATACGGTAGACGGCAAAATATACTTATAAAATTTCATATAAAATTTTTAATATGTTGATAGCGGTAATACTTTGTATAAGGATCAAGCTGGTTAAATTGTTTCTAAATTATCTCTTCTATCGCCACTTGAAGACTTTACATCAAACTACCAAATACCTTATTCACAGCAATATAAAAATTTACAATTGCATTACATTTTCGTAAAATTACAAATATCACAAAAAATAATAACATTTGGTCTCTGACATACTAGATGTAAATTAGAGCGAAATAAAGGGTTATTACAGCCAACACATATTGTACATATTGTATTGGTGTTCCATTTAAAAAACTCGAGAAAAAGCCATATGAAAAACATCAAAATTTACTAAGTTCCATGAACAGCCTGTATAGTATATCTAATATTTTGGGATACTATCTGCTACCTACTGGCTTTGACTATTGTCTCACATAGTTTAAAGGCAAAATCGGCAAAAATTTCGTTTTTACATAGTTTTTAAAAAGATCCTGCAACGGGCATATTTTGGAAAAACAGTTGAATATCTCTGGAACTATTAACGCTGTGACTTAGCAACATATACGGTTGGATAGAAAAATTTAGTAGTGTTTATAATATAATAAAATATACAGGACGTTCCATTTAAAAAAAATGTTCATACTTTCCATCACACCTAAATGCACCAGCCTGTATAAATGGAAATAATTTTACGTTATACAAAATGGCGAGTCAAACAACTTTTGGTTAAATTTTTTTTTCTTTCTCAAACGATTTATTAACTATCGACCGCCGGGATACTAATAACTCACCCTGTATATTGTAGGTTAAGTCATATTCTCGATACATCATCCAATTTAAGCACTTACACATTCTGATAATGAGTTTTCCATGCACAAAAATGCAACGTGAGCGGACCAATGGTCCATTGGTCCGCTCCATTGGACCATTGGGCCTTTAATTGGTCTTTTAAAAATTCTTTGAGTGCTTCTTCTTTTGCAAAAAAATGCTACTTCTGCCAAAGTTACAAACTTTGTGCTGAAGTATTTTATTTTTATTCTGATTTTCTCTAAAGCTAGACTTTATTTGCAATATCTGCTTTCGGATTTGAATTTGATTTCGATTCTACTGAAACAGGCCATGGTATAATCTGTTTTGTTTTACACTTTTTTTGTTGGCCAGTAGTATAATCATTTGTATTTGATCCTGCTTTGGTCAGTACATCTGCACTCAAAAGTTTATTGATTATTTTTAATGGTAATAATTAAAGCAATCGATAATGTTCGGAAAGAAGGCAATATTGTTAAGAATATTGTCAAAACCTGATAAATCTGTAGATTTTGTGAATGGAAAGTGCATATACGTTTTTAATAGATTCCTTTGGGCTGAATACCAAGCCTGAAAAGTAACCTGAAAATTTTGAAAATCAAAGATATTATCTGATTCAATAAAAGTTTGCTTAGGGCATTGATTTCATGCGCTCCACAAACTTCAACTTAACAATTTTCTCATAGTAGTTTTGAAGAAAAATATACCGTAAATTTGAAAAAAAGCTTGTCGAAAATATTGGTACCTATGGGGGTTCTCGGTTCAAGTTCTAATATTTTATACCATAAAAGAAGCCATTATCTTACTTTTTGGGTCACATCCATCAATCAAATATCCACAAAACTGTCGAGAATTATGTTTACCAGCCGCTTTATTCGTTTAAATCATTTGATGATGTAACCCAGATTGTACAACTTCGGTTTTAGTAAATTTCCACTTTCAAGGCGCACTAAAGTTGGGTTTTTTGGGAGGAATGCGGGACTCAGGATTTGTCTATTGAAGTTGGGACAGTCCCGCTTAAATAGGGACGTCTGGGAACTCTGCTGCCAATTGATGTGGAACTAGAGTTGCCAAATCCGCCATTTTGGCCGAAGACCTTCACCTTCCACCTTTGGAAATGATCTGTCATTCCTTCGCTTCATAAAAGAGTTGAAAAACTGTTAAATTGTTGGATAAACATACACAGATTATTTTACATTTCGCCACATCCTCTGATTTCAGGCGGTATTTTCCGTCTGCAGTTACGTTATCTAACTGAATGACATTGAAATCATTAAATTGTTTATTTAATTAAATAACAAAATGTGTATACTTATACATATCTAACCTATATCCATATCTAACATCTTCAAATTTTGAACTAGTTCCTCAACAATATCCCTTTAACCATATACAATTTACCTTATCTTCTCCATGACACTATATCCATTCAGATGCTCCGTAGAAGTTATAAAGGTTGTTTACACCAGGTAAACACGTCCATCTCTCTTACATGTCTGGTGTGCTAATTAGATATATACCTACCTACTGCTATAACCTAAGCCTTATCTAGTAACGAGATAACCATGATATTGCTCCGGCGACACTGTAACGGAAGGACAAGAACCTTCAGCCTCTGGAAGATAGTTACCAGTGGTGGGGCAGAGGAGGTGTACGCGTCTCGTGAATTCCAATGACACCCAAGGATACGATGGGCACCAAGCCGTAAAGAATACCGTCTTCGTCGAGATCGCGTAGTTTCTTTCTCACCGGTACGTTGTGTGGGATAGCGGTTACTTGCGGTTTCTAAAAATAATGGCGATAATACGATCAAATTACACGGTGGAGGAGTGTTGTCGCCAGGCACTATGAACTTCTTACCGTTGTTGAGATTGGCCAGTTTTTGGGGTGATGGAGTGAAACGTTTCTAGCATTGGAAGTATGAGATACTGTGGTGCTACTATTTTGTGAACGCGACATATTGAACTGACAGTTCTCCTTTGCGATTCGTCTGCCCTTATGTCATTTTATTCTATGATTTTCGCTTAAATCTGGATGGTAATGTTATGGATGAGATGTCTGGGTAGATTGCCGTATGGTTAGGCTATAAGCCTAACCCATCCAAAGGTCTACAATCCTAACCTAAAACCAGTGTTGCCACACACAGAAAAGTGATCTCTCGAACGAAGAGAGAATTACTTGGCTGAAGTAGTTGGTAGGTTCGTATATACGCGAGAGATTATTGACTTCAACCAAGAAACTTTATTTCTTGGAATAATTACTAGATTTAAGAAAGTGGTTACTCTGGTGAAGTAAGTAAACAGTCTTCAATGAAGTGTATATTTTTATTCCCGGTAAATATTTTTAGCTACTTCATGTAAGAATTTTAAAGATTTGGCACAAATACGTTTTCTATTGCTAATAAACAAGATAGGTATGTTATATTTACTTACTCGTTCTAAACTGTTGCGTGAGTTACATCAAACTATTCCGTGTTGAAACATTTATTGTACACTATAAATCACAATACACATCCCCAATAAATCACAAGGCACATCCCCTACGGGTATTTACTTCGTTATTGTTTTTGTACTAGGTTAGCCTCCTTTACCGGCCTCTATGGCGCCAGTACCATGCGCGGGCGCGTGGTATTCCAGAGAAAGGGATTACTTGAAAGAAGTGAGAATCACTTCAGTCAAATAATTGGTGGGTTTTTATTCAGTAAACAATACTTACTTATATTAAATGTCTCATATTTTCTTGGATCAAGTAACTACGCACTTGGATGGATTTACTATTACTTCGTTGGAGAAATTAACATTTTTGGGACGAAAGATTCAAGTACTTCTTTCAATACAATATTGGTTCTTATAAAGAGAGAGTTTATTTGTTGACAGCATTTATCTGAGAAATTATTTTACTTATATTGAGTATGTGGCATTTCTTGTATATACCTAACTTTCTACATCCAAGTAAATATGCATTTGAATCTAGTAAATAAATTCAAGAAATTATGTTTTCTCGTTCCAAATAATCACTTTTCTGTGTGCAGATTGGGGCGTTTGGTTACTTTAGTTTACCCCAAAACTTCCCACAAGGTAGGTACTCCTTTTGGGGGAGAACCTCCAAAAGTGGGAAAAACCCCCAACCTGGCAACCATGCCTAAAATATGCCATACTTAGTCGATTTTCCGATAGATGGCGTTAGTTGCTAACGTTTCCAACTGCAGCGACGTCTGCAGCAATGTGTTAGATTTATAAAAACCCTAGCCTAACATCATCCACTGTTTGTGTCCAGTGTCCACTGCTTACTTATTATAAGCACAAACATAAGCGAGGAAAAGAATATTTTTTGGTATTGTATTGTTGAAATTCAATTATGTATTTTTAATGTTGCCAAAGATCATTGAGAGATACTGTAAAGAGCAACGTCGCACCATTATACAAGTTAAAATACAGTAGTAGTCGTAAAATTTGTTGATATTTGGCTTTTGATCAGGTACTAAGCCCTTGTGGACCTTGTGGACCGCAAGCAAGATAATGGAATGAAATGACTCCGCAAGTAAAATAAGGGAATGAACGAGGGAAAATTCAGTTTTATAGATTGTCAGAAACTATTAGCTCTTTTTAAAACAGGTATAGGCAAATTTTGCAACAACAAAGTAACTAATTGATATGCGGGTCTGAATATCATAAAAAGTGCAAATTTATGCACTGTCGTGTAAAGCAAAAGTGAAAAACTGTAAAATATTGTGTAATGGGGAACCACATTTTCGATATCAAACATCATATTTACACTCAGGCCTCAGGAGACTTCAAATAATATGTAATAGTTATTTATGCACCAAGGGCACTAAACGGATGTTTATGCCCCGAGGGTGACAGCTCTCTGGCCTATCGGCCCTCGACCTTTTTAAGTCGCCCGAGGGTATAAACATCAAGTAATGCCCGTGGTACTATGCGCGCCAAAAAAAAGTCGTACACCATGTAGCTTTGTAAATGGTACTTTTATAACCTATACGCTGTCATTCTGACATTAATCATAGGCATGAAACATGCACCAACCGTCAAGTTTACAAGCCAGATTTACATGATGTCAACATTAGCTGTACGACTTTTTTTGGCGCGGATAGTACATACAAAATTGTATGTCCTACAATGGTTTTGTTCTTCCGTTTGAATAATATTAATAAATATTTTGACGTTATCAAGTGACATGCGTATCTACGGAGTTGAATAACAATACAAACAATTCGGAGGTGAGTGACAATACAGACAATTAATTGTCAAACTTATAACCTTAATCACCAATCATTGACATTGATGAGTGACAATACAGACAATTCAGTGTCAAACTTATAACCTTAATCGCCAATAATTGACATTGACGATTTAAAATCTACAATTTGAATGACATATATTTGATATATTTGACATATAACCATGGCAATACTTTATGCCCTAGGGTGCATAAAGAATCTTTGTCGCCCTAGGGCGCAAAAAGGAACTGTTTTCGTCCCGGTAACTAAGATGTAAAATGTCACTTTATAATCATGTAGGACATAAAAGAAATTTCGTAATTATCTTCCAGTTTTCTGGCTTTCTACATCTGCCATTTTAAATTTTGAAAATCTGTCATCAGATTTGAAATCGGAGAGTGTCATATATAACAGGAAATAAGTTTTATGTGAATCCGGGTATTCTCACTCATGTGGACAATACTTAAAAGTTTAAAAGTCGTTTTTCTCATAAAGTACTTTTTGTTCAAACGTCCTTTTTGTCCTTTGATTAATTCTCGCAGAAACAGCTTCGGAGACGACAGCATTGAGCATAAACATGTGCAAAACCAGTACTCGAGCAAAAATGAGCTCATATCGGAAATATAATGACCTGGAAGCTTGTCTCATGTAATCAAACACTGTGATTAGCAGTAGAATTCGAATCACTACGCAGCAACAGGAAGAATTGTTTGAAAGCTGAGGAGGCAGAAATGCTCCACTTGTGTAAAGTAGTGTTAAGGACTACGTGTGAACGTGTTGCTTCCTTAAAGTGGACATGGGCAAGTGACATCGCCAGACGACAAGGCTGCACCAGAAGAACAAAATATGTCTTGCAGTGGAAACCATACCTGGATAATAGAGAGGTGTAGTGGTCATAACCTCCAGATTTGTTTGGACAACGTCAAGGGAATAGCTGGAAACACTGATAGAAGACTAGAAAATGCCTGTCAAAAAGTATTCAGGAGTGAATAATAAAAGGCTGCTGAAGAAGAAGAATTTCAAATCATAAAGAACATGCGAGACGTACTGCCCCCAACGTTAAATGACAAAAATTTGTGACTATTGCACAATGCAGATTTTATTGACAATTATGTTTGCGTGACATTATTCTAACGGCTAGAGTTCACAGAACGGAATTCTTCCACTTATCTTCTATTTGTTATAACCGAAAATTCGAACGCATGGCGATAAAGGCACAAATACGTGACAGTTTTAAGCCTTGTTATCGTCCAAAAGAAACAAGATAACACCACGAGCATTTTATACGTCTATCTGTATATATGCATACGGAATATTTGATTTGTAGTTTCTTGTGTGGCGGTATTATGTACTTAGATTAATGTTTTCGATAATAAGGCAAATACGTCCATGGTCACTAGTGCTTTTTCCGGAACACAAACTGGCGCCAGAAAAATAGCATCACATAATCCAAACAAAGGCGTGTTTGTTATACATCGCCTTCAAAGTATAAACATCTATCCTGTTTGAATGTTCAATTTGTCTAACCGTCGATGATATGAATTGAACAATTAAGTGAATACCGCCTATCTAGAACGGAAGCAATATAACTGAGAAGCGCATTAGACTAACTAGGATGAGTATAAACTGCATATTCACTATGGATAGGTCAGCTAATTTAATATACCACTTTTTAAGGTAATTGTATTATGCTGGCAAATCTAGGCCAGTGTGGTTTCATTGTCTCAGGCAGACGACCTGGAATAAAGTTATTTTCGTTTTTGCTCGATTGTTTAAATGAGTTCGCCTGTAAAATTTGCAAATAATGCCGGGTGGCATCGATTGTATGCATATCCGTTAAGAGCGAGCAATAATGCTCTTTCTGCTTTAGGCTGGTACGCCTGGGTCCCACGCGAGTGATAATAAAATATATTCTTCTGTCCAAGAAGATGACCAAGACCATAAATTTGAAGCATATGGATCCTTTCACTGCAAAGGTATTCGTGTCGTGGGCGACCACAAATTAGGTTATCTTCCTGAATCCACTTAGCAGGATTTTTATTATTATTATTAAGCTTGAGAAAGTAAAGAACTAAATTGTGACTCATAGAAGTATTAACATTTCTGCCCTGTTGATTTTAGTGATTTTTATTATTAGGTATTGGTGACAGTGCATAATGATATGTGTGCGATAATCGAATTAAAAACTATTTTTAACAAATTACAGTTGAATATATTATACCAAAATGTATGCAGCTCGTCAAAATTAACGCACCTTTAAAAATTGTGCACAATTTCAACTTAATTTTCTCCCAAACCACTAATAAAATTATAGATGTTAATGAATTATAGATAAAACAATTGCTGAGAATTGATGCTGTTTTGGAACTTGGTATCTGATAGCTGGTCCAAGTTTTTGATGTTTGAGCTTAGACATGAGTTCACCAACTAGAGCTAAATAACTATCGGTTGGATAACCCCTTTGCTCTGAATATTATCAACCTTTCCATTGTTTATATCAAGAAGATACCAACCTATAAATGAATTTCTTGTTGGTGAAATATGGATCCATTTTGGAATATATAATCTAACCATTGATCAACAATCTATTTGGCAAAATATTAGGCCATTTGTGTACTTTCAACATACATGTTTAACAATTTTAAAGGTAAATACTAAAAGTATCGCTAAGATAATCTAACCTCCCAAGTAATTACATAAACTATCCAGTTTGTTTACCTTTGGCAGGCTTCCGACATATCTGCATGCATCAGAAATTGGGGCAAGGATTTATTTATTGTCTATTTGCGCCAGCCAGGGCCCATATATATTTCGTTCGCCACATAATTCTCAATTCTCTAAGCATCACTAACCCAATTACAATATTTGTTTACCATGGCAAATTCATGTCAGGTATTCAGCACGAAAATAATAAAAATGCAAAAACAGGGATCCGTCTGGGGCTTGAATATATTCAAGAGTTTCGCATTCGTTATGATAATATCGGATCTCACTCAGGTCGATCATCTTGTTTGGATATAAAAACGTCCACAGGAAGTTGGCACGTGACCAAATTCCATTATTTTCGGCAATTACATTCGAGTTAGCCGTGGAGAATAATAAGTCTAATAAAAGTGGAAGATATCGAAGGAGGTGTGGAATATATGAAGACGGCTAACTAGTTTTCGCACGTTCGATGATCAATGTCAACGTACCGTGGAAATGGATTTAGCATTTGGCTGTAAACGGTATGATAATTGCCTTGGCGGTTGATTATACCATAAAATTGTAGTGGCAGCAGATAGATGTGCAAAGCCGTTCTGGCACATTCCAGTTTACGCTTTTGTGGATCTTATCGTTGTAATATTTATAACTATAGAGTACTATAAATAACTTATAACTTTCAATTATGGTAACGCATCATTAGCATGTTATTTAATGTATTAATACGTACCTCGGTAACTAGAGTTATATGTGTTATTAAGTTTCTAAACTATCTAAACTATTAGAGTTTTTAATTTAAATTCATCGCTCAAAACTTTGTTTTTAAGCATTTTTCTCTTTCTATCTTTTGGTGTATAAAGTATGAAAAAGTTTCTAAATAACATCTAAAAGGCAACATCTAACAACTAAAAATTGGTCTTAGTTTATTGCTTGTATCTTCGCCAGTTTTTAATATTTTTGTTTGAAAATTTTAAGAAATGTGTTGATTTTTAGGTAAAAACAAAAACAAAAATTGTTGAATATGAGTCTGAAATATTTATGGCACCGAAAACAATGTCTAAAACAACAGGCCCTTGCTTGTATCTCCGGTATTTTTAAATATTTATAGCGGAAATTTTCAGATAATATACTTTATTGGTTGTACATTAACATGAGCATTTTTTTAGGTAAACAATTATTGTCCCATTAGTATTTTTTTTCATTTCGCCTTAAAAATACCAAGTAGGTGTATGTTGCCCTTTACAGTTGTTTTCCTTGCAAGAAAATTACTTAAAAAATATAATATAATAAAATAAAAATGGGTTTTGTTTATTTTTATGATATTTTTAATGCAATAAAACTACTTCATCACAATTTTAATTTTAATTATTTTTTTCTCATTACCAGTAGTATTTCAATTGGGGCCTTTGTGAATCATCCTTGCAAACTCGTATTGCTATAAAGAGACAAAATATTCAACATCGTCGGTATACTTAATACACCAGCGGCATAGCTGTAAAGGAACGCAGTTGAATTGTCGAAAATAATCAAAAATCAAAAGAGTTTTCTGTAATTTCACAGGCGTATCTCAAAATCACAGAGACGTAGGTATTAAAAATACGCAATTGCACTGTAAAATATGTACATCTGCAAAGTAAATTTATAAATTTGCCGTATTTTTACAGGTTTATAATTACATATAATTGCACGGTTTTTAACTACAAAAAGTTTCATGACCAAACAGCTGAAAAGCTTTCTGCTGAAAAGACTCCAAAGGAACTGGATGTTTAGTCTTAGTATATTTGAAAGATCTTGCTAATAAGCCGCCATTTCTGGAATTTCGTGGAAATAGGAAATTCTGAATAATTTATGACTGTGACATTTTTTGGTACAATCAATAGTTTAGCTGATCATCGAGATCGGTTGTACTGCATTAAAACCAGTAACCAGGATTTGTCAGATATTTCGCTTCTAATGACAGTAGGTAGTGTTAAACGCTAATGCATTGATATTCCTCCCTGGTTTTGACAATACCTACTGCCATATAAGCTGCGTTCGGATAAGGTACACCGTTACACTATTTACACCCAATAACACGTAAGTGTCATTTGGAAGGTATACCCGGTGTCAATGGAGTACAATATCCGAACGCAGCTTTAATCGACATATCTGTCTAGTTCTACTAGTTTTATTTTAATGCAGACATGGCCGATCTCGATCAAATACAATCATGCAGCTAAACTATTAATTTTATATGTAGTATGATAAAGTCATGTGCCTGTCCACATCAGATTTTACTTTATCATACGCAGTATGTAAAGTATTATAATCGTGCCAAAAAAAAAATTTGAGATTTTAGCGGAAATATGTCTTTTTGGGTCCCCTGAATATTTTTGACCAAGGTACAAAAAAATGTCTGTTTGTGGGTGTGTGTGTGTGTGTGTGTGTGTGTGTGTGTGTGTGTGTGTGTGTGTGTGTGTGTGTGTGTGTGTGTGTGTGTGTGTGTGTGTGTGTGTGTGTGTGTGTGTGTGTGTGTGTGTGTGTGTGTGTGTGTGTGTGTGTGTGTGGCGACGATTCCGGAAAAACTACTAAAGGTATCGGGACGAAACTTCATATTTAGAAGTTTCATAACAAAACTTAGAGCTGAAAAGCTTTCTGTTGAAAAGGGTCCAAAGGAACTGGTGGTTTACTCTTAGCATCTTTCAAAGATTTTGCAAATGAGCCGCTATTTGTGTAATGTCGTCAAAATAGTTAAATAATAAATTAAAGGAGAGGAAGTTTTCTATAATTTATGTATATGACATTTTTTGGTAGAATTTATAGTTTAGCTGCATGAGCAAATTCTATTTCATCGAGATCGGTCGTACTTCATTAAAACTAGTAGCCAGGATATGTCAGATTTTTTGATTCTAATGACAGTAGCTAGTGTCAAACGCTAATGTTTTGAAAATACTACTGTCAATATAGGCTGCGTTCGGATATTGAACACCGTTATACTTTTTACACCCAATAACACGTAAGTGTCATTTGGACGGTGTACCCGGTGTCAACGGAGTACAATATCCGAACGCAGCTTTAATCGAGATATCTGTCTAGTTCTACTAGTTATATTTTAATTCAGACATAGCCGATATCGATCAAATAGAATCTCATGCAGCTAAACTATTAATTTTATATATATATATATATATATATAGTATGATAAAGTCATGTGCCTGGCCACATCAGACTTTTTATTTTACATTTAGGTACCTTTGGCAGCATGTTTGATGCAGTACATGAAATATTCTTTAACTTTATAGTCACGTGTCCTTATATATAACAAACATGTTAATAATATTAAAGATATTGGGTATCGGATAAGCTTCTTGTCTCTGTTAGAATAACCAACTACAACTACAGATTTCAATTCATGGGACAAAAAATGGTCTCTGAACATTGTTTTGATGACCTGCATTACCTTTTCAAGGACGGAGCCATTTTTTTTAGTATACAGCTCTGGTCAACGAGAAAGGGTTCTCCAATGACCATATGAGCATTTGTTCACTGTACAAGATTGGTAAAATTCCCCATTTAATGTTGCTAAACGTAGTTAATATGTAGGTATCCATGTTTTAGTTGTGCTATAAGAAGTCCAAATATATTAAGACGTTTAGTTTTCCAAGTGTGTTGTTTGATATTAATAGATTTTCCTTGTCTGTTTTAGGAGACATAATAAACATCACTTAATTATTGATTTTATTTTGTCACCAATGAATGACGATGTGGGTTATTTATATAACATAATTATTGTAATTGTTATACTACATTCGAACCATGATATATTAAATATAGCCAGTCAATGATGTAATATACTTTTCGGCGCGTCTCAAACCAACCATAAATAATTCATGGTACGGTCATGATCTTGAACCGATCACTTACCTATATACAGCGACGAAACTATTAAAACGATGACATAACAAAACAACTGACACACGCGTCTATGATTCAATTATGTAGATATAGATATTATTAAACGTTTCCATAAACAAAACCTGCTTATATTTATTTCGTTTATCTTTAGAAACGAAGATATTACTTACTAACTATAAAAAAAAAACATCTCAGTTGCATTGAAAATAATACTCTTCAACATTATTCTTGGTACACAAGTTTTGGAACCATATTGAAAATGATGTTATCTGCTTTGGCATCACACGTTCCTATCTCAGAATCTCAGTCCTCTTGCAATTTAATTTGTTTTTTAATTATTAGACTTTCCAAAAAGATTCTTCAAAAACCCACTCCAAAATCGCCTCTGCTCGCTTTTTCATCTATCATGTTATATACGATCTAAATTTGCTAGTAATGGCCAAATGTGCATTCATATGTTTACGGCATGTGGTGTACTCACGTGAAACGTGCCTTGCAGGCCATAATAAGAGTCCGAAGTATGGCAGAACTCGTGTTAGGTCGTAAAGTATAGAAGCCGAGCTAAATGGTACTAAACTTACCCCGCCAACATGTGCGAAGGTTTTGCGTGTTTTGCTCCCGTGACATACCCCAGATGTTGATTCGAGCAAATAAATTTCATGTTTGAAGTTTGTACGTGAGTGTACCTTTTGGGTGTCAGAAGGATGCGAAGCTTCAAGTTTGGTTGACACCTTTCAAGGCAGCTGCTGAGTTTACTATAGTTTTTCTTTATCTGGGTTCTTTGCATGTCAATTTTCACTCCCTTCTGCTTGTTATTCTATTACCATAGTATTTATAATTGATTTCTATTTGTTTTTAGTTGTGTCCCGTTGTCTTGTATGGGGAATTTCTCTTTTCACTTAACATTGATCACCTTTCAAAGTATTTTCTTTTGCAATTCTTTCCAATATGTCTATCATAAATTCTATTGATATTTGTATCTCTGTTATAGATTTTGTTTGGTTCGTTTATTTTTTAATTTTACTTAGCTGTCACTTGATTTTATTGTTTATTTGTTAAGATTTTTTTACATACTGTTTTGTGTTCCTAATATTAATTAATATATGACACATTCAGAAGTCATGACATTACTGGCATTAAAGTTTGATGGCCAACAAACAATACAAAATAAAAATGCTGTTATGTTTAGAATGTTGAAATATATATTTTTAGTTGTTTTATTTAAAATGAACTGCAAGTCGTAAAACTAGGAAGATAAAAACTGCCAACAAAATAGATTTATATAAGAACACATTACCACAGTCGAGAGCCCTTCATCTACGATTTATATAAGATTTGTTGAAAATGTGACGGGTGTGACATCATTCTGTGAAGGATGTAATGAGAGCATGCAAATTAGAGCGAAATCATTCACTTACAATGAAAAATGTCGAATTGAAAACTAATGAAAATAACTAAAAGGCACTGATTAAAACTTTCGAACTTTCGAGAATACTATTGTGGTCATTTTTTCGTATAATACTCTTTTCTAAAGATGTTTAAATTGTTTTTATGGATGTGTTTGAGCATTCATAAAAATTCATTGCTTTCATTGCTATTTCGATACTTTATTGACGAACATGCTTGGTTCTATCACAATGGCAAAAATAAACATAAAAGTATATAACCATGAATTTATTTGTACCACTAGTACTTCGTTTATTTAACTATGTAAGCCTCGTAAGGTACACAATTTTAATCTTCTGGTTTATCGCAGTATAAGCCTGAAGTTGAAACTAAAAAGGTGTTAGTGGGTATCAAGTTTTTAAGAATCGAAATATGTGTCATTTTTATCAAAAACTACTGAATTCTATCAATTGTCTTTATCTTGGCCAAAATATAGCAAGTTTTGAACGAATAGGGAATAGATTTTTATTGTTTTGAAACTACAAACTTCAGTCATCATTGTCATTAAAATCATTCCCATTGCCTTGAAGATTGTTTACCTTTTCACCTTGGGTATCACAAATTACACCACGCAGAAGAAACCAGAAGAAGAGAAACTAGTAGGAAAGTCTGGCAACAAATTCCTTGTTCTAATTAAGTACTTTTCTCCCATTATCTCCATGAGACCTAAGCGCCATATTAGCAATTTTCGCAATTGCCCTCTTCCTTCCAGTTTTCAAACGCCGCTCCAGTTTCACCACGCAAGAACAACAACAACTTTTAGCAACTAATAATCCACTGCTTATGCGGTTTTGTTCACACGACTTTCTAACGATTTGCTGCAACTTATCTGCGACCGACAAAATTGCAGCAGGTCGGCGAGAAAAAAGGACGAGGCCCGCCCGGAACAATCAAACGTGTTCCCTTGACAATTCATTTGTTTTTCAGATACAATACCCCTAATTAGATTAATTATTTACTCTCTCTCTCTCTCAACACGGGGCAAGTTTCTTTAGAACTCGCACCTAGCTTATTCTAATTATAAGAGTTTATTGTAATTTTCTTGTCGGAACAGGCGGATCTAGTTTAGAGTAATTCCAATAAACAATTGAAATCGAGAGGAAGTCGGATACGTACAGGAAATGAGGGGATTTTACAGGGATGTATGTTTCTGGATTAATGGACTTTAATTCAAATTAGCTTGACTTGAAATGAGAATTTTATGCTGAAAAATGAACATAATCGTGCTATTGACATAATAAATCAGTCATTTTCAACCGATATTAAGTAGTTTGTTAATTTAATCTTATTAAAAGATGATAAACAAAAAGATTAGTCGAAAAAACAACTTAAGTTTGACAAAAAAGCGATTGGCCTCTTCATAAATTGAGGCTATGTTGCATAATGTTTATTCATTTCATGTCGTTTTATGTTTACTACTTTGGCAAAACATGGAGAGAAGGCTTTACACACCAGGAAATTTTGTCGAACTTCGTTTCTATTTAATTTTTGTTTTTACTTTATCATACGTAGTGTGTAAAGTATTGTAATCATGTCAAAAAAAAATTTTAGATTTTAGCGGAAATATGTCTTTTCGGGTCCCCTGAACATTTTTGACCAAGGTACAAAAAATGTCTGTGTGTGTGTATATGTGTGTGTATGGTTGTGTGTACCCGTTTTTTGTGGCGACGATTCCGGAGAAACTACTAAAGGTATCGGGACGAAACTTCATATTTAGAAGTTTCGTAACCAAACTTAGAGCTGAAAAGCTTTCTGTTGAAAAGGGTCCAAAGGAACTGGAGGTTTAGTCTTAGCATTTTTGAAAGATTTTGCAAATAAGCCGCTATTTCTGGAATTTCGTCGAAATAGTTAAATAATAATTTAGAGATGAGGAAATTCTGAATAATTTATCACCATGACATTTTTTGGTACAATCAATAGTTTAGCTGCATGAGCAAATTCTATTTCTTCGAGATCGGTCGTACTGCATTCAAACTAGTAGCCAGGGTTTGTCAGATTTTTTGATTCTAATGACAGTAGGTAGTCTTGGTGTCAAACGCTAATGTTTTGACAATAACTTCTGTCTATATAAGCTGCGTTCGCATATTGCATTACACTTTTACACCAAATAACACGTAAGTGTCATTTGGACGGTCTACCCGGTGTCAACGGAGTACAATATCCGAACGCAGCTTTAATCGACATATCTGTCTAGTTAAAGTAGTTTTGTTTTAATGCAGACATGGCCGAGCTCGATCAAATAGACTCTCATGCAGCTAAACTATTAATTTTATATATAGTATGATAAAGTCATGTGCCTGGCCACATCAGATTTTTTCTATAAGTTTAAGTAAAAGTATTTTGGGTAGCTCTGCTGCAAGTTTTGAAATTTTTGGTTTATTTAACTTATCTAGGTTTGTTGCTAGAGCATCCAACGATTTTTTTGTAATGGAACGGTATATTTCATTCCAGAAATGTGATGCTGATTTACTAAAATTGTGATTGCAAAATGGTTGCCGTCGGACAAAACACAGCGACTTAGCGACGCAACTGCGCGCCGCGGTCGATCAACGCTATTTCACATACGAGTCATCCGTTGCATACTTTTGACATCTCTGTTCTCCGTCTCTGTTATTACTCAAATCACTACACAAACACACCCACATTAAGATTCCACAGTCCAAATGATTCATATTGTATATAATAGCTGACTACGATGTTATGAACAGCCTAATAATATGTCAATGTCGTTGTAAGCGAGAAACGCCAGAGTGGAGGTCGCCCGAATTTTAGTTTTGTTTTTCTTTAGTCATATTTGGACGTAATAACGTTCTTATTTCTAATAATACAATTTTTTCAACCAAAATGGCAAAGGTTGCTGCAAAATTACCCAAAACACTTTTATTTAAATAAGATGTTTATATACAATAAGTTTTATGTAAAACAACAATCAACATTGTTATAGACTCTGTATAAAATGAAGAATTGTATAGGTACCTAGCAATTTGAAGATCACAACAAAAGGTGGAGAAAAGCATTCAAATCCATTTCTGTGTTAACTTTGAATGTTTTCGAGAAACAAACATCCAGTTTATGTTACATATATTCAGTATTTCTTTACGTTTTCCCCATGTTAGCTTGTAGTGTCCACCAGTTTCATGCATCTTTTCAGCACTTGTCCAAAAGCACGAATGTTAAGGAATCTTAAGGGATCTTAAGGCATCTTAAGACTCCGATCTAACCTTATAGTTAAAAAAGCACACGCACCAACATTAATACCAATAAGGACGATTCTAATTGCATTCATCTACATATTACATACCTATATACATTACATACATATACGGCACATCTCAAAGCCATGTGCCAGAAAGACTGGAGTCTTACTCCATGCTGGGCATAGTGGCACCACATATCTCCTTTGCAGACTAGACATGCAAGGCAGGAACCGTTACCATATCAGCATAACCAATTAATACAATTTAGGAGAAAATTACAGTATCAGAGGAAATTATGTAAACGGTCTTGCGTCACGATATAATTTCTGAAAACGTTCTATTTATGAGCGTCAAAATTGAAAAAATCGCACACGGAAGGTAAATCTGTACGGATATGTATTTCAATTAAGTGCAAGGGCATCAGAGTTAAAATAACCGGACTTTGGACCAGATAGAAGAATTAATTAACCTCTTCACCAGTCTCAATCATCCAATGCAATTAATACGTCAACTGGTAGAGTAGATCGAGACCAAGTGGTTCCAAAAATACGGCTCTTATAAGCCAATGCATTAGCGATGCGCATTGTTTTCGTTTTGTATTTCAGTCCAAATTCCTGAAACAAAAATATTTCTATTTCGAATAGTTCGAACTTAATAACATTCATCAATATCTTCAAAACAATTTTGTTGATCATTTCACTTGAGCTCAAGTCAGCTGAACAGATTGGAATAGTAATTTGTTTATTTCGACCGTTTGAAATTCAAAACGCCACGGAGCGTGGCTTCGCATCTGCATAAATTTCTTTGAAAGGGAAAACAAAGTTTACTCTCGGTTTACTATTTGTAATACTTTAAATAGCGTATATGTTTAACGAATATGTCCAAGATATATGCTCCTACGTGTCTTTAATATAAACGTTACAGGTTCCAATACATATATGTTGAATAAACAAGTACTTTTAATAAACTATTTGTGTAAGTATCTTAGCGAGCCTCGTATCGCAAATTCTAATACAGTTTGATATTTGTTTGTTTGTTTGTTGGTATGTGAAATATGTATTGGATTAGGAAAACAATGGGTAATTCCGACTATTATTGGTCGATAAATTCAAATATTATCAAAACGTTTAAAGTTTGCTTTGCAAAACCAGCATGTATTGTTATAATGAAAATACAACACGACAGTACACTGATTGCTGCTGTATTTTATTGTGGAGATCTAAGGCTTTGGGTTTAGCCCTGATTGACTATTGAAAGGATGATTACAACAAAGAAATGTGATGACATTTCACGGTGACACTTTACCGACAAATTGGCCTGGAAATGGATAAAAACTAAAATAGAAACATGAAGCCAGTTAAGATTTTACATGCAAAGCCCATGAAGATATTAGCTGTAACATTGGACTGACGATGTATCTCGTATGGCCAAGCTCGAATGTAGCCATACTCGAGTTGCACAATAAAACTACTAGAATGAGACGTAGAAGAGATGCACCCAACAAAGGAAGGCCATTGGAGGGTGAAGGGTGACAACCTCCTGTCTACAGGGCGGCAGAAACAGAAAACTGGAGAAAACTATGAGAGGACTACTGCGGGTGAAGATCATAATATCATGATAAGAAATATTGAAAATTGCTGCAATAAGCCTAAAAACCTAATGAGTTGATATGAAATAAGACGAAATATATTAGAATTTTTTTAATAAGCATGAGATGTTTAACATTTTGAAACTAATCTAAAAAAAGCACCATATGAAGCATATGAACGACGACTTAGACTTGTGGACCAAAGTAAATGTTGTCCATCTATACAACCTTTCCATCCGCAAACATGTTTTTTTTGCTCTGACAATATCTTCTGTTTATTCTCAAGACCTGAACTGAAGTGAATTTCCTCCATTAAAAGTACCATCTGTGTCAAATTTGCCAAAGCCATGATTTCTACTAAAACAGTGAAAATTGAATATTTTTGACACACCACTTCCGATTTTCTGATTCTGGTCGTAGGACCAGGGTTGTCAGGTCTCCGGCATTTCGCCGGAGTCTACGGTATTTAAGGTTCACCTCGGGTCTCCGGCAGGCATACAAACATCTCTTATTTTTGTGAATTTGTCATATATTGTTTAAGTAAGACGGCATACGTTTTTGCTGAATTCAATGTTACATATTCAAATTCTTTTACACTACGCAATTTATCGCGCAAGCAGTACTACAATTTTTGAAGCAATAGAAATTTGCGTGGTGATTGACAGAAATTGTGTTGAATTAGAACGAATTTGAATATAAACTCAATTTCTGTTTGACACTGTGCAGTTTTCGATTCCTTCAAAACTTGTACAACTTTTCGTATGATAAATTGCGTTTACAATAGTGTAAGAGAGGATTTTTTTAGGAAATAAAACAGTTTATAATTTGGCATATAGAAGAAAAGGCGTTTTTGGTTAATTCTTTGCGCTGACTATGAATCCGGGCTTGAAAATTGCATAACACGTCGGGTCATTGCGTTTTTGTTGTTGTTGTTGATGTCATGGAATTGCCCACACACCAAGAGAATCGCTGTAATTGCTTCAAAGCATTTGTAAACAAACTTTCAGAATTTCATATCAAAAGGTTTACTATGAGACCTTTTTGAGGTTTCTAGGATATTGAGTTCAGCTGGAATAAATTTGCAACAAAATCACGTTATTGACATTTTTTAATTTTTGTCTCATGTTTCTGAAAACCTTACGCGATTGAGTTCATATTTGTGTTAAGGGTAAATAATGATATCCAGAAAGCATTTTTATAATGTTTTGTTTCTCTAAAAAAATATGTACGGCCATAAAATCTTTCCACTACTATTAAGACAATTAAAAGCTTCGTCAAAATCACTAATCAGAACATGGGGTTGCCGTTCCATTAAAATGTGTATTTTTATAGTTGAAAATCGACGAATTCAATTAATTTTTTAAAATAACAAACCGTTTAAGCGATTTCGCATGTTTCCATACTTCACTGTATAAGAAAATTGCCCACACAATTAAACAGTGTAAAATTACTGTAATTCTGGAGAACGTGATTATTAATTAGTACGATAGATTTGCCAAAATCACAAAATTGTATACTAGGAAATGATCTGTTTGCGTTTATTACATCTATTATTTTAATATGTGTAATAAAACCTCTTTAGCCTTTGCAGATTATTTTAATTTTATTAAGTACCGGTACAAGTTATAGTTTTTCTATAGTGATTGTACTGGTTTTTGAATTTTTTTAAATTTTATAATTTTTGACCTTGGATGATGTAATTACTGTTATAGATTTAAGCTGATGATAATCCAATGATCGAAAGCGGTACTTAATAAAATTAAAATAATCTGTAAAGGCTAAAGAGGTTTTTATTACACTTATATGAAACTACACCTTTGAATATAGGCCACTTTAAGAACTATTATTTTAATATTTTTATTTTAAAAATTATTTTGTTTTGTTTTTTAGTAATTATTTATTTTATAATAATTTTGTTGTAATCTTGTCGAGTATACGTTCCCCCACCATCTCCGGCATTCGTGTGAGACTAATCTGGCAAACCTGCGTAGGACACGTCTTATTTTTAGGTATAATAACTAGGTATAATAACGTTCCCGTTCATAAGTAGTTGTGTCTTATCAAAATATTTTAAAGTGCTAAATAGTGGATATAGGGCAAAAAGAATAAGCCACAACAACGTAACAAGGGCGTTGTAAAGCTATTCGGGGACCAGAAAATAAAACAGCATCCCCGATGACTCGTTAACATCGACGAAAGAAAAGTCCAGAAAACTAAACTAATATTGAATAGCTAAGAATATGGAAAAGAGGAAGACATGAAGATTTCAGGTAGGCCTAAATTCTACAAAGGAAGGATAGATAATAGACTAAAGAAGAAAAGCAACTATTTACAACTTTCTGGCATTTATTGATCCAGTATATTTAAAATTAAACAGAGTCTTCATGATCTACATATATGGAGAATTGGCCACATTCAAGTTTGTAATCTCACAACGGTCTACTAATTAACTTTTAATTGACCATCAGAATCGATGCAATCTGACACCTAAAGATGTAATTGGACTTCTTCTTCTTCTTGCGTTACCATAAAGTCCAAGCATCGCGACCGATTCTAACGCCAAACCCGCTCGATTTATGCGCAAATAATAACTTCCTCCGTGGCTCGTTTTACAAGAACTCTCGCGCACCTACGACGGACGCCTGAGTTTCGTTCCAATTTCCGCCAGACTAGTAAAAGAAAGATGCTGTTACATAATTGGGCGGCGTATGGGTGAAAAAGAGACGGCGTCGGCCAACAGCGGAGTGACCAGCTGGAATGCGTCCGATTTCCGTCTTTGATAGATAAAAGAATTAATATACCGTTTAATCTGGCGGCTTTTAACTACTTTACGGTTCGTACTTTTCACTCAAAGAGATCATTCAGTTGGCGATCGAACATTACTGCCGACCGCAAGCATTTTGACATTCCTGTCTATACTGTAGTAATATTCGCAGAAAACAATTAGAGAAAATAAAATACACGCGGGATAACTGTTAAGTAGTTGTTTGGTAAAGGTTTGGAAGTTTACCGGTACTTACGTATTCGAAATTTGTTAAAAAAACAGTTAAACAGCACAAAAAAGGAGTTTATGTCTTGGAAAATTCCTAATAAATCAATTATGGGGCGGTAACAGTCCAGTGGAGACCTATGAGGACAGCAAATTACCGATTTACGTCGTCGGGTGCTCTGTATTAAAAAGAGACACATCTGAATAAGATTACTTAGCATTACCCACGGAGTATCGGGGAAACTAACCAAACGCTGCCCAAAGGTTGTGTGTGACAACTGGTGGCAGCGGTGGAATACAGCTTTACACAGTTTCTATGTGGGATTTGCAACATAATTATAGCTATGTTTAAGACTAACCAAACGAGAGTACTTAAAACTATCTGATACATAAAAACAAATAATCTTTAGACTTTAAGAGAATAGTAGAATGGTGGACTGTGAGTTTCAATCAGGGCTGTGGAGTCGGTAAAAATATTCTTGACTCCGACTCCAGATATTTTTCGTGGTCCGACTCAGACCCCGACTGCAGAAAAATTGCATACAAAAATATTTTGAAATGATTCTGCGTAATAAAAATCTTACATGTAAATAATCACAAATTTGACACAGAATAATACAACCGAGCAATATTAAGTTTGCTATGAAAACAAAAATACTACCAGGAAAAAAAAGAAACAAATTTAATAAATTAAATTTCTATTCGAGTATTGTGACTGTATTAAACATGTGCATATCAAATTGCTCACAAACAAATGCTGCACACTTAGGAACAACAGAAATTTTATTTGTGTCTAGCGAATTTGTTGGCAAAAATATTTAAACTGACAATCTAAATGTAAATAAAAGCGACCTATAAGATATCTAAAAGACGTATTGATCGGACCACAAATAGAAAAGTTATGTAAAAACTTCTTTGTTTATTAAAAATATCTGTATTCAACTGTTTTCTCATTAGAGAACATACAAATCGTCAACTTTGTCCATTTAACCGACTTTCTATCTCTAATAATAACAAAACCACCCTTAAGACAGTGTATAATATGAAATAAAATTCATTCCAATAAAAACAAAAGTAAGTGCAAAATACGTTTATAAAATTGTTGTGAGGAACACAATGGCTCCAACTAATTCTCCTGCAAAGCCCTTAAATCATATTTAATTATTTGCAAAACTGATAATTGCTTCATAATTATGAACAAGAATGTGGTTCATTTAACCGACTTTCTATCTCTAATAATAACAAAAGCACCTATAAGACACATTGTATAATACAAAATAAAATTTATTCTAATAAAAACAAAATTAATACGTTTATAAAATCGTTGTGAGGGACAGAATACCTCCAACTAATTCTCCAAAGATGCAAAGATGCCCTTAAATCGTTTTTAATTATTTTGAAAGCTGAAAATAATAATAATTATGGCTACAGGTATAACTTCTGAATAAATGATACTACATTGAACTACGGGCCTACTTCTCAACCTCATTTTATTGTTCAAATTTCTTTTTTCAAATTTCTGAAAATAATAATTAAACCTGGACTCGGAGTCGGAGTCGGTAAATTTTTTCCGACTCCTCTGAAATTTGTCTGAACTCCGACTTTGACTCCACGACTCCGACTCCACAGACCGGGTTTCAATATGATCTTACATTCCACATAATATTACTAACCTATCTCCAGACAATTCTTCAGGAAATTGTGTCCTACCATTCATAGGAATACAAGAAATATACAGAGTGATTTACAATTCTAAACCAAAAAATTTATATGGGTAATAAATCTAACAGTAAAATAGTTCTATTTCCAAACATGTTCAACATTTCGTTAGAAAAATAGATGACCCCATTTAATTAAAAACTTTTTGCTGTTAAACAAACTTTTTAACAAATATTCTTTTTCCGAACGTAAATGTCATCCTGAGTAAGTATTTTAAACAGCTCTAACTTTTTAAGGAATATTAGCTTTTTTATATTTATAATTTTTATATTTATAATTTTTATATTTATTTTACTTTTATTCATCATATTGTTTTACCTTTCTTAAATGTTGTGTACATTGTTTTTGCATTGCTTCATATGTATTTTCTATTTCCTTCCTTTTATTATTATTTGATACTGCTATAACTTTTGAAGGAATTAAAAACACAAATAAGTTTGTACACACAGTAAAATGTCTATAAAGTTACTTAAAATGTATATTGTAATAAACTACGGCATAAATGCTGAAGAGTGTTCAGTTATTTTCGTGTTTCTTTTCTACTGCAACATCGCGGGCTATCTGATACCATCTAATTGCTGTATATTTTTTTATATTCACATACCTCTGTAAAATTACAGGATTATCTCAGTAATTTTACAGGATATGCTTGCATGTTTACAGTAAAAGTGCAGTAAGTTCACAGCAAAACTGACTTTTTTACAATTGATATGAGTTTCTTAACTCACTTATTTTGAACCTAACATAAAGCACATCTAGGTTGACAGTTTATTTTGGTCATGTGTTAGTATTCCTTCATGTTTATTCCTGTTTATTCCAATTACCTCCACTAATTTACATATATACTCCTTTTCTGTTATTATTATATATTATTATGATTACTATTATGGTTTCTTCCAATTGATAAAGTTGCTTCCATAAGAAGTAAAACTGTGATATTTAAAAAAATATCTTCTCAGCCCATTAAACTGAGAAGAAAAAAAAACGCATTGCTTAATTTTATCGCTAATATCAGCCAGATTTCTTAAAAATGCGATGGGAATGATGGAACTTCCACAATAAGTGAAACACCCAACTCTCTTATGTAAGAATACTTAACATACTTTCACTAATAAAATAATAAAACTGATGGCTGACGCCCATCATTTACCCAAAAATCGACTCAATATCTTGCCTCATTTATTACAGGATAATCTTATATCACAAAAGGGAGCGCTTAGGAATTTACTACGATGATAACATCCTCAATTTAGCAAATTGGTCAATATCTTGAATACGCATCAACTTCCCCCATTTTATCGTCACGAACCAGTAAAATCAAAGTCATGCTCCATCCTAAAACAATCCCAGCTATAACCCAGCCAATTTTAACTCGGACATCCATTTTCAATTTAATTCCCTTAAGTTGTTTTCCCATCAAGTGCCTCTCGTAAATCGAACGGAGTGTTGATTTTTCAACTGGCGAATACTACTTTACCGACTGCGGGTTCAACCATAATTACCGTTTACCGATTTCATCGACTCGACGCTAAACATCCTCTAACCTAATTTCGTGAAATCATTTTCCTGTCTTCGGCTGGATGCCTAGTTTTATCGATGCTGACTATAAGCCGTTCTATATCCGCTGCCTTTGAGCTTGTTCGTTTTGTTGATTTACAGTTTATCGCGTTCTGGCAGTTGTACGCTTTTCAAATTTCAGGAATTTTAACAAAAAAGCCGACTAAATCTACCACTTAACCAAGATAAAGTGTCACGTAAGTTTTTGATCATTGGATTTATTATATTTTATATGAAATAATTGGAGATTTAAAAATATAAGATAAACCCCTGAAAGTGCAGTCAATTGGAATAGGGTATTTGACTGTATTAAAACTATGGTTTTTATTATAGTCATCCTAATAGATTACAGTTTAAGAAATCTATTTGTTATTACTTTTCAAAACAAATATGCTTTACTTCTATTAAAAACCAAAATTAAAATTGAATTTTATTCACGTCCTATCACGTGATTGAAAGCGCTCTGTAATTGGCTCAGTCTCCAGTGACGTCATTCGTTAGTACGCTGGAGCGCGTTCGGTTTGTCAGGGTAGGGTATGGGGAGAGCAATGCTTAACCAAGATAAAGTGTCACGTAAGTTGTTGATCATTAGATTTATATTTTATATGAAATAATTGGAGATTTATAAATATAAGATAAACCCCTGAAAGTGCAGTCAATTGGAATAGGGTATTTGACTGTATTAAAAATATGGTTTTTATTACAGTCATCCTAATAGATTACAGTTTAAGAAAACTATTTGTTATTACTTTTCAAAACAAATATGCTTTACTTCTATTAAAAACCAAAATTAAAATTGAATTTTATTCACGTCCTATCACGTGATTGAAAACGCTCTGTAATTGGCTCAGTCTCCAGTGACGTCATTCGTTAGTACGCTTAGAGCGCGTTCGGTTTGTCAGGGTAGGGTATGGGGAGAGCAATGCTCAGATAACCTGGGTCGGTGTCTCTCTCTTATATGCAGATAAACGCCGTATGACGGTAGTTACGCCTATTATGCAGCGTGTCACTCTCACCGTACCCTACCCGATTATCCGAACGCGCTCTTATGCTTCTCCCGTTTGAATTTAATAGCACTAGAGTGCCATGTAAGCATAACTTTGTAGGTTAGGTTAGCTCTAACCTTGCGCTGTCAGATCAGATAATACCTGGTTCGAAAATACGATAGATAACTTATTCTAGTCAGTTTTACTTATGTCGAAGTAATCTTCACAACAAAAAACACTTGTATTGGCCGCTATTTATTTCATTTGGATTTCTACGAGCCAACCACTTTCTTCGCAGTTTCAAATCTTGCGGAACAGCTACAAATAGTTTATACGAAGTTTCTATTGACGTATTTCTGCATTGTAGATTTATACACCATTGATTATTTTTATATAGAAATTGTGAAAACAACACATCATACTACACAATTACCAAACGGCGACGATGCCGATGCTGACAGACCATATGGGCCGATTTGACATCTACTATCGTGTGACGTCACACAACAGAAGGTATCGTTTTGGCGGGACTTTTTGTGATTCAATTTTTAACGCTGATTTTTATGAAATATTGGGGAAATAATTACGAAAAATAATGCATTTACAATGTAGAGTGAAGGAATAAACACACTAAGATGGTTTTCCAATAATAGTCAAATACCCTATTGCACAGAATACCTCATGGCACTCACTTAATTGGTACGAAAACAAGATGACAGCACATCAACAGATGACCAACTGTCAATTTATTTACGTTCTGTATTTCCTTTTGTGATTGATTATTTTGAAATTTACCTACTAATTCTTGCAGCAAATAAGATTATTTGTGTAAAACTCTATTGAAGTGAATAATTAACAGACTAAAGTAGTTGTTCCCTAACCTAACTGTTTAGTTTAAAAATATTTTTTTCGCGATGTTCTAAATATACCTTCATCACATCTGTTCGAGTAACACAATGTAAACACACGAGGGATGACTTAATTCTTGCGCCTAAAGAGGTTAGAATTCTATTTTTGAAGGACACGTGTTTCGCCACATTGCGTTGTCGCGCAATCTGCCAGTCATTAATCAATGTCATATTTAATAGTTAAACGAGAGGACAATTAATTTAAATTAAGCTTTTGGTACTTAAAGATCTTCATAATTCATTTAGTTGGTAAAAAAATAATAATTATTGGAAAATTATGGGTCAACAAGATCTTGTTGAAATCTCGACACTATATATTATACAAGTCAAATCTGTACAATTTAAGCTGAAGAAATCATCAGAAAATAACGGTCACCATTCACAACCACAACTTCTTCATTTTTTAAAAGAATAAAGAGTAATGAACGGTCCCGGTAAAACGACAATATCCCGTGGTCTGGAAGAGTCACCATATTTTTATTTCTATTTTTATAAAAAGTAAAATTATAGTGATATAAAAATATATCCTAACTAGAAAAAAGTGTGTATTTGACAAAAAATTAATTATTTTTTTGTTGATTTCTATTTGAAAAACATATTTTTCTCTATAATGATCTTAAAACATACTTTTCTCTAGAATACCTCGAAATAATAAGTTCCACTAAAATTCGTTTCATGGCTTCACAAATATTCATAATTTATACCAGTAATGGCAAAGTTGACCGTGATGACACAATTGACACGATTGACAGCTTGCGTAATTTTGAAAGTTTTCAAAAATCCTTCGAGTATTAAATGTTTCTAAGATAACACTATGGTGTCACCAAGTTTAATTAAAATCGAAACACAACATGCAGATCCTGACATTGCTGACATTATTAATAATAGGGCAATAGTCCTAATTGTCAATAAGCAACGGTCTAAAATATGAAATATTTTAAACAATCGACATTCTCTCTTAAATTTCTAACGCAGCAAGTAAGTCGAATAGCAGTCGCGGTTGCAGGACGACTGCAAACCCAACGTATATATTAGACGCATGCGCATTTTCGAGGAAGTTGGAATTGAACTGCAAACTTCAGTTAACGGAACTTTTGAACTTGAGCAGTGTGACTATAAGCAAAGTCATTTAAAAAAAAACTGGGTTAAAATTGGAAATTTAATACGGACATACATATATTTTTGTTTTTCATGCTTTTTGGTTAGTTACTGAATAATTCAAGACAAAAAAAGTTTCACCGAAATGAACGATAATAATTGCAACATGCAACATACAACACAACATTAACGAGGAATTAACAATGGAACTGTTCGTTTACTGTTTTACAGGAAAACTTGGGGAAACAGCAAATATATGAAAGTTCTGTAAAGACCGAAAATTTGCCTCCAACGCGCAAAAATAATGCAAATAAAAATAATCGGTAATGAAGTATCTGGCTACAAATATTTAGATAACACCATTGATGAAAAGGGAAAATTGACGAAGAGCTGAACAAAATTATACCCCATCTAACAGAATAAATTACTACATGGATTAAAGATTGGAAACTGACAGAGCTACAAGATAAAATGACACAAGAAGATGAGTTATCAGTTCACATAATCAGCAACGGAAAATTTTAGTGGGTTGATCACTTAATAAGAATGTAGAAAGGGAATAGGCAAAGAAGAAATTTTTTTTTAATAATAATAATCTTTATTAGAATATAACTATACATGGAGTAAACACATGTATAATATTCCATGATCACGAGGTGTGAGTTGATCTCTCCTCGGTGGGCGGTATTGAGGGTGTCCTGTTCTTTAAATAATCATGTGTCTGCATTCAGATCATCCCGTTCATCAGCAAATGTTTAATTTTGATATTAAACGTTTGATAACTTAGTTTTTTTATATCATTTGGAATTCTATTGAATATTTGTATCGTACTTGTTGTTATTGATTGGGAGTATTTGTTTGATTTATATTTATGGTTTCTAAGATAGGTTTTTGTTCTGGTGTGGTGTAGTGTAATATCAGTTTTGATTAATCCGTTGGAGATTATTTGGGTTATTCTTTTCCTTACCGTCAGTTCGTTTGTTGTTTTCAGTACTTCAGTGGTTGGTGTTCGTATCGGTAGCCTGTATAGTAACTTCAGTATTTTGTTCTGTTGTTTCTGTATTTTTTCTATATTTGTTTTAGTAGTCTTACCCCAAATATTAATTAGGTAATTTAATTTTGCTGCAAATAACGAGTTATAGATCATCTTTCTGAGGTTCTCCGGAATAAGATTTCTGATTTTCTAATTTCGGCAATAGTTCTTGAATTATTCCTCACTATATTTGCAATGTGTTTGTCGCACTTGAGATTATTTTGTATACATAAGCCTAGGTAATTTGTTTCAGTGGTTTCCCTTATTTCTACTGTGTTGATGTTTATTGTTATATTTACTTGTTTTTTTGTTGGGTTGAATGTCATATAATTTGACTTGGCTTCATTAATTGTCAGTATGTTGTTCTGGCACCACTCCTCAAGCTTTTTAGTGTCGCTGTTGATACAGGTCTGCAAATCGTCGGAGTTTTTGTTCGTATACACTAAGCAGATATCGTCTGCGTACATGTATAATTTGCCTTCCAGTCCAATGTCATCTATGTCGTTCGTGCACAGGATGTACAAAATTGGTGGTATATTGCCTCCTTGTGGTAAACCATATTCAGCATATTCGATTTCGCTGGTAATGTCTTTAATTTTTGTAACCTGGGGGCGATGATAGAGGTAGGATCTAAAAAGCGCTAGATCTTTTTTCCTGATCCCTATTGCATCTAGCTTGTCTAATAAGCGACTTACTGATCGTATCGAATGCCTTTTTCATGTCGATGAATAAAGTTACTACCGTTTCTTTTTTGTCTAGTTTTTGTGCGATGAGATTTATTAAGTCTGTTACTGCGGAAATAGTTCCAGACTGCTTCTGAAAAGCGTATTGATGTTTGGTTATTAGCTTATGCTGGGTTACGTGCTCCTGTAGAGACGGCAGGACAAAGCTGCTTGGCGACCAAAGAACTGGAAAGAACAGAAAGAAATGGAGAAATGTTCTGGAAAGGAATAGGCTTAATGCGCAGGGAAAACTGGATACGCTTTCTGTGTAGTTATCCTTCGTCAACCTTCAACAATTTATTCTCTCTATTTTTAAATAAAACGTCTTTCTCAACGCGCATTCTTCTCAGAATCCAGTAAAGGTTTTACAAAAGAATCTCCACAAAGCACCAATGTGTAAACAATTCGTCTTTTCACCACGAATACATATTTACTTCGGCAAACTATAAACAACTCCTCCATTCAAGAAAAAAAACGCCTCAGTTCTCTTGCAAAACAGAAACAGATTTGTATCATTTCGCCGATGTTTTTGCGGAGTATTCTAACACTCTTTCGTTTTCATTCTCTCCTTTTTGTGACGTCAGCCTCTCGAGGATGTCTGGCGCTCGCTCGCGCCCTTGCTTAACCCTTCCGCGGTACCCAAACAACATCCTGTCCTGATTTAAATGCACCGAAACACAGCTGTCTCAGATTATGTATGGAACACGTGTTACCGTAGATCCTGCTGGATTGTATAAAGACTATAAAGAGGCTCGTTTTATTCCGTTTAAAGAAATTGGAACTGGAAGTACGAGTCACGGACTACTATGTTGGCCATTGAAACAACCGGAAAGTGTATTTTGTAAAGTATAAGCTGCTTTTCTACGCTTTAGGTTTTTCATGTATAATATATCTACTTAGAAGTAATACCCAAATTATCTGCACTAGTTTGTCATTTTTTGTTGCGAATACAATTTTTTTTATTATTTCTTCCATGGCGATTATTATTATTTCATATAAATACATGCCATCTGATTCAAAAACATTAAACTTATTTTTTTGTGGTGACTGAACCCAACATTACTAATTTCTGAATAACCTTTGTGTGATCCTCACATTTGTCAGGGTTTTTGTTTCCTAAACTGCCAAAAATACATCATCATCATCGCTGTAATAACAACAGCACTATACTGCGTTTCCATTATATTTTTAGAAGTCCATCAGAAGTTTCATAATTACGGTGTTAGACGTTTCGTGGACGGTCGCTGTACTTGACTCTTGAGACGCTATAGGCAAGTCTGCGTAAAATCAGATATGAACCATAAACTTAACGGTTATTACTTACCAGAACACCGAGATCAGGTAAACATCGTTTGGTCGGAAGTTTGAGCATTGTAAATATGATCTAAATTTAAACTTGTGCTCATATAGACATTACCAGTTGGTATACCCTGCCTACGTTGTGCGCAAAGTAAAGGTTTGGTTTGAATTGTTAAACAATGAATTTTGTTTTAAGTTGCTAGTTAGAATTTAACGTTATTGTGTCGTTGACTTCGATATAGATAGCATCTGCTGTTTTTAAAATTAAAGCTAAACCATTGTTAAAGACATTAAGATTGAAGTAATTCTAAGGGATGAGCTTTCTGTCACTACCCACACTACCCTTAAACTATAATATTACTAGTATTAAATATTGGATTTTCTAGTACATAATGGTACTTTATGATGAAACAAAAGAGTATTATATTATTTGGCTTAATTTCCGAACTAGCTGCCTTTTTTTTTGCTGCAGCTGTTGGTAAGTATGCAAAAGTCGGTGGTAGTGTTGCCAGATCGACTGTTTTAACTGCAGATCGGTTTGATGTCGTCTAGGTGCTGGTCTACTGTTTTATTAGGAAAATCTAACATAATTTATAATCAAAGTTTGAGTAATCTAAAGTTTGAGTAGTGTTCAAATCAGTGTATTGAAATAAACGAAGTACATAGGGGTGACCAACTTTTTAAAACTCCAAATTGGGACGATAACATATTGCCAATAACTGAAACATATTTTTTCTTAAGTATGTATTGCATGGCTTTTTGATTAGCTGGAGATAAATGGAAATAAAGTTAAAGCTAGGCTTCTAAGCTAGGTCTTTGTTCTTCTTAATTTTTTTTTACTCTTTTTTTACATTTTTCTTAGAATACAATTGAAAAGATTGTACGGACATTCCGTAACGACCAATTCAAATAAATAGTGTAAACGCAAAAGTGGTTGACACTCGTATTTGATTAGCATTGAATTACTTGGGTGCCAACGTTTTGGAGTGCCAATGACTGTGTACATGTGTACTTTACCCTATAAAGAACTAAAAAAGCATATCATAGGCCCCGATAGCATAGATATTTGTGCATTGTTCTGGATACCAAAAGAGGCCTGGTTTAAATCCAGGTTTTGGCTTTAATTATTATTAATTCTATTTAATTTAAAGTTTACGTCCTGCCCATGTTTCATCATTTGCGCTTTATATTTTTTAAGAAGTTTGCTAACCAATGATACTGACATAGATAATTAGAAATGTATCTGGAAAATGTTTTTTCTTCAAACAGTTTCACCTCCACCGCCAGAATATTATCAATTTTCAAGACCTTGTAACTTTAAGGCGTTATTTGTACTTATTAGACGCAATATGTTTATTATATTTCGCCGCTAGAAAACTACACAAAGGCACGTGCTTTGTTTCCAACTGATTTCCAATAACGGAGTTTCTTTTCTGATATTGTTCTTAAATTTTCGTTTCTTGACTATTTGCCCAGATTGTGATTATTGTTAGATTAATGAAAATATATAATATCTGTAAAAATATGTGATGTTAATTACAAAGTCATTTAAATTTAAATTTTGAAAGAAATTTTTTAAAGAATAAAATAATTGTTTTCATTTGAGCCGAAATCTGATAATAATATTTTTCTTCGCTATTAGTTCACAGAATCATAAAAGCTATACACCAAATTAAAGATAAAATGTATACAATTTTCCGTCTAGTGATAGATTTTTGAAATGTTTGAGCGTTTTTGACAAAAAGTTACTGAATCTGACATAAAATTGCATGACTGCGATTTTTTGTACGGAGAACACAACTTAAAATTGAAGAAAGTATCTCATAATATCTCTCAGTTACACGTTCCTGTATAAGTGTACAAAATTTCGCGTAGAAATATCAATATCCCATAAATGAAAATTTCACTTCTTTGAGTATATGAGTCAGACATATTTTATCACATGGCATGGATACAACAACAATAATTAATACATATACATTACTACAACAAGTAATATATCTTTATCTATAATTTGATGTATTACATAAGATCATTGATAAAAATTAAGCTCACTATGGATACTTCTTCTATAGGACGCACTAGCTCTAATGATTCCTCTTAACTAAATACGCTAATGTTTTCAAAATTAGCTCGAAAATATCTCAATTACCTACATTTCTTTTGGATACGGCAGTCATTTTGTTTAGTAACGTATGATACACTTTTATATGCGAACAAAATCATTAGTTTGATGGCTGGTGTCTGGGAAATTTTGGACATAAGAATAACATTTTTAAAAATCGGGACAAAATTCGGGACACTTCAGCAGGCGAGACCAGTGCTGGGAATTCGGGAATGTCCCTCCCAAATCGGGACGGTTGGTCACCCTAAATTGTACTGGGTATTATTTTCTATATTTATTTCGGTTCTCCACGTATATACTAACTGTTTTTTGGTTTCTTTGGTGAGAAATCTCCTATTCGAAATAAAAATAACAACAATTAAATTTCAGTTCACAACTATAAACGTAATAATGATTCTATTGAATCTAATCAAGCTATGTCACAAATTTCTTATTAGAACTGCGTCAAAAATACAATATTCGAAAATTAATAACTACCCCGGCCAACAAAAAGGAAACCAAACTAACAAGTGACAACTGATTGACAACTTTCTTCCGTAGAATCTGGTACAGAAATTACGATATGAGTCAAGGCTTTTTTTTGTTGGTTAGCACGGCATTTCTAAAAAAAGCTCTATTCACATTTTTTAAGGCAAAAATTGTGAATTCTGTTTTTTGTTTGATTAAGTTCATGCTTATTGTGTAGTACAAACTTGTAGTACCAAGCTTGGTATTACCTAAATAAAAAAACACATGTGTAGGTCTGCTTAAATTTGTTAAATTTTTATTCTTGTAATAAAATGAGTGGGCTATTTTTAATTTTTTTTGTGTATTTTCAACCTGAGAACTACAATAATTTGCGACTTAAGGTTTTCTCAGTACCCATGAAAAGAAAATGAAAACCAACTTGAAAATGGAACATACCAGCAATAGAAATTCGATCGTCACATTGTTCGGCAACGAGAACGTATTGTGCATATTTATTACAACAATAAGCTGTGAATCACAGAAAAGAAACTTATGCATTGTAGAATTTTTTCATTGTAATCATTTTCCATGGATCACCACCATTAGTAACATAATTACAAAATTAAAGTAAAGTGGGTTATTATTGTAGTGGGTGATTGAATGTGTACTTTGACAGTATCAAAACAATAAAGGATATCACAATATTGTATTTGCATTCTTATATTTCAATTTAAAATATATAAAAATACCCAAATAGGGACAAAATTCCCTTACGGTGACAGTTTTGTGTTTATCGTAGCTACCGGTGGTCCGTAAGGAAATACTCGAGCATACGTCAAGCCAGAAAACAAAAGGGGGCGAGCTGGCAGGATAAAGAGACTCGTACGAATCCTGTAATCGGACACCACCCTAATAGCGCGAGCGTTTAGCATATGGCTATGGGGTGGTTTTAGCGGTGATTTTTTTCTGTAGGAACCATGTAATTCGAGCAAAGTGCCGGAAATAGACATTTGAACAAGCGGCACGTGTTTACTGCCGGTACACCTGCGAACACGCGGGCACGCTCTTGCGGTTTCTTCCATTTGGAAGTTTTGTTGCGGTATGAATTAGTTAAATTAGATTGCTTGATCCACAGAAGCTCTGTTATAAGAATTATTTTGTGGTTGACCGTTTGACTATATAATCAAAACATTCATGTCCGGCCATTTTGATAGATTGTCCCTCGTACATTAGAAATCCTGTAATCAATAATCCCCCATGTCACAATAAATTTAATAAAAAAAACGCAGAGAATGTCGAAACATTGTTTCTTAGCACTTTTTGCGGCTTAAAAAGATACTCTGTGATAGAATTCTCTAAATGCGCCTAGATGAAAGGTTACCTTTCAGGAAATAACATTCTAACATTCATTCACAACATTGTTGGTAATAAGTTGGTAAGGATTTTCCACCTCAACTTTTAGATTTCTAAAAACATACTCTACCTGTAGACACATTATTTCAAAGAAAATGATTAACCCTATTTGCTTATCCAAAAGAAATAATAAATATCACTGTATTTCTTTTCACTTAATAGCTTTGAATTTAAAATTTTTGTTTCTTACAGAAATGATTTTTTCGCCACCTTCCTTAAATAATTCGAATACACATGTTTAAAAAGAAATTACAAAATTTAAAGAAAACAATTGAATCGGCGAGTTCAAAACCAGTACAAGTCCAAAATGGGCAGGCCATTTTGAACTGAAATAGCCAAAATGTTCACTATGATTTATTCTATCGAATAGACCTAAAGAGGATGCTTGGGCGAAATAAAGAAGAACCAGAACAGTGCCTTTTTGCTCCCTCATGCAACACGTTTCTACTCAGTTGCTACTGATATATCAGTCGTAAACATTCGCCAACTTCGTAATATGCATTCATATCGTTGTTGAGGTACGCCGAAGTAATCAATATGAATATCAATAACAAAAAGATAGAGAATATAAAAAAAAGTCCTCAAATATGTAATTAGTGAAAATTTAGAATAGGGTATTTGACTATTTTTGGAAAACCATCTTAATGTGTTTATTCCTTCACTCTACATTGTAAATGCATTATTTTTTGTAATTATTTCCTCAATATTTCATAAAAATCAGCGTTAAAAATTGAATCACAAAAAGTCCCGCCAAAACGATACTTTCTGTTGTGTGACGTCACCGGTTAGTGATGTCAAGATGTCAAGATGATGTGATGTCAAGATGTCAAATCGGCCCATATGGTCTGTCAGCATCGGCATCGTCGCCGTTTGGTAATTGTGTTGTATGATGTGTTGTTTTCACAATTTCTACATCAAAGTGAGTTATAAATGGTGTATAAATCCACAATGCAGAGATACGTCAAGAAAAACTCCGGATAAACTATTTGTAGCTGTTCCGCAAGATTTGATACTGCGAAGAAAGTGGTTGGCTCGTAGAAATCCAAATGAAATAAATAGCCGCCAATACAAGTGTTTTCTGTTGTGAAGATTACTTCGACATAAGTAAAACTGACTAGAATAAGTTATCTATCGTATTTTCGAAAGGTATTATCTGATCTGACAGCCGAAGGTTAGGGCTATCCTAACCTACAAAGTTATGCTTACATGACGCTTTCGTGCTATTAAATTCAAACGGGATAAGCATAAAAGCGCGTTCGGATAACCAGGTATTTTACGGTGAGAGTGACGCGCTGCATAATAGGCGGACTAACGTCATACGGCGTTTATCTGCATATAAGAGAGAGACAGCCGACCCAAGTTATCTGAGCATTGCTCTCCCCATACCATACCCTGACAAACCGAACGCGCTCTAAGGCGGACTAACGAATGACATCACTGGAGACTGACCCAATTACAGAGCGTTTTCAATCACGTGATAGGACGTGAATAAAATTCAATTTTAATTTTGGTTTTTCATAGAAATAAAGCATTTTTTTTTTGAAAAGTAATAACAAATAGTTTTCTTAAACTGTAATCTATTAGGATGACTATAATACATGCCATATTTTTAATACAGTCAAACACCCTATTTTACTACCACGTGACTTACCACCGTAGAAGAGGAAATTTAATACTATCATGTATATAATTATCAAACTCTATAATATCATACTCTATCGTATCGCCATATACAGGGTTTAAAATACCGGAACACCTAAATAATTCTCCAACCGTAAGCAATTTCAAAAAAAATTTCAGGTAAAAATTGTTTTACAATCTATCGTTTCGATACTTAATATACAGGTGTTCACTGTTCATGGATAAAAAACGTTATCAAACAACAAATTTTTCTTTGTTTAAACAAACTATTTATTCTGGAAATTTGGTAACTTTTCCTTTGAATAGAATATAAATTCCAACTGATAGCACATCTTGTATATATTTGTACATTTTTTAATTCTAGGATTAATTCTTTTGTAAAAAATCATTTATTAATACAATACCATCATTTTTTAGTTATAAGTAATTAATCAAAACTCTTGGACTTCAAATTAAGAATATTTTCCCACATTCACATTTCTTTTAATTTGGCAGCTTTAATATTTCAATAATTCTATTTCATAGTTAGTTATTTTTTCTTGATTTTTTATTTTTTATCCGTTAATGATCGATTAATTGCTCATAACTAAAACATGATGCATTTTATAAAAAAACTCTTAGAATTAATCTTATAATTAAAAAATGTTAAATATACAGGGTGGTCTATTAGAAAAAGAAAAGGTTACCATATTTCCAGAATGAAATGAACACCTTGTATATTGAAATATTATTTAGACGATTGCTTGTTTAAAACCAAAAACTTTTGATTGAATTTTTCTTTGAAATTCTTTACTGTTGAAGAATTACTAAGGTGTTCCGGTAATTTCGACTAACCATGTATAATCCGCCATTTTCAATTTATGTTGAAAATCTGACATCACATTTTTAATTATCAATCTCAAATATTACGGGAAATAAGTTTCACGCAAATCCAAGATTCCTTACATTTTCGGTTGCCATATTGATTCCGCCATTTTGAATTTTGAAAATTGCACATTGGATTTTGAGTCTAGGATCTTCAAATATCACAGCCAATGTTACATAAGCACCAGACATCTTTCTAAATTTTCTAGTCGCCATATTGAATCCGCCATTAGGAATTTAACAAAATATGCAACGAGTTTGGAATCAGAATCCCAAAAACACTATACATCATGATATTATTTAAATGCTTTAAATAAACAAATATAATTAAAAATGTACGCTGTTTTTCCATTGAGTTCAAAAACAGTACGTGTCCATGCTAATTGTTTTAATCATAGCTCTGCTGTTAATGCAAACATAAATAAAATATGTAATACATTTAATTCTCTGTGAACTACTTTGTATTTTGTCTGTTGGCACAAAATAGCAAAGTGCTATACTTTTCAAGATATGGCACCGACAAAATTATTTTGTTAATTTTCTCAGAACTCACTTTTTGGAGATGTACTGTTTTCGAACCGACCGATTCAATTGATCCAAGAGCATTACCTTGATCTGATAGAATGCTATAAGTAGACTGTAATGAAATCTCGAAGCAATAAAATAAAAACCAGTGAAACTATTGTGTAAGTTTAAGGTTCCAGTTTTTATGTCAGCCTTTAGCGAATTCGATCATGTTGCATTATTTTTTGACATTCCACGAACAAAAATCTACATAAATCTACTGTGTCTAACTGAACTGAACTGGATTTTCCTCCATACTGTTGCTGTTATCTTTTAGGATTTTGGTTTCATATTTTTAGATTTTGTACAACTTACTGAGGCACAATAGTATGTATGTTACATCAGTTTTAACATAATATACGGCCAACTGAGATTAAGCACGAAAATGCAGGCAAATGAAAATTTTCGGCAATTTGCTTCGGAATGAAGATGCGGTAAAAATGACTAAGAAAAGTTGTCCAGAATTTGAAAAGATACCTATACACACCGAGCTTTTTTGATACATTTAGAATTTAGTTTTATCATCAAAAACTATGGTAATGAAATTGTCGGTTCCGGTCAACATTTCTACAAAATTTGGTACGTATGGATATTTTTTAACGTAAACAGCTTTTCTTAGTAACGGTTAACCCACTTTCAATCTCAATTACAACGCAAATGATAAAACTAACCATTTTAAATTTTAATATTTCAAAAAACTGTTGGTAACTAGCAAGCAGTTTTCCTTCTAAAGCAAATTTTCAAAAACACGCACAAAATTTGAAATCGAAATCATAAAAGACAGTTCGGCTCAAAATGTGTCCATTTTGAGGTGTTTTTGGTAAACAAAGTTTAAAGTTTACTTTGAAATATTATGACGTTTTTATGACAAAAAAATATTTAGGCACCTTTTCTTATTGAGAATATACAAAGATGACGTACCTATCTAACTAAACACCTGGATCTTAAATAATTGTTTAAATTTTGAATCATATGAAAGCAAAATTGTACAAAATTTGTTTGCTTCCATCTGCGAATAATGATTATAATAAGCGAATAACACGAGATGTACAGATGTTAGTTGTTTTTACATTCGTATAACACCACCATCATATCATCAAGGGGCTAATTTTTTAACGCGTCCCAGTAACGAATGTATCCTTTCTAGCGGCACTTTATGTCATTCGACTCACGCATTTATCAGTTTACGTGATATTTTGACAAATAGAAGCCGTGAAGCACCGCCACATGTTTTATTACCGCAAGACCGGAAAGACACCTTGCGGCGCGCGGTGACGCCGACTCGCGCCATCGCTGTCGATATTAGGGGACGCTTATTCTTAGTTTCCCAGATACTCGTCTACTTCTACCACCTCAGATATTTCTTTTATTTATACGCGGTAACCAACAACTGTTCTTCCGTTTCACTACACGAAGTTTTCACTCTCATTCTCAGTCTTAAGGCTCCGTTTTAAAAACATCGCAACTTCCAAACGAAATATTTCGTTGCGATGTTTTTTTTTGCTGGGAGTGGTCTGCCTGGCCCCCACCAACGTCAACCAGGCCACAGTTTTATGATAAGGGGAAGTTGGGGGGTTTGGAGGAAGCAGGCAAAGGCGGAGCATAGTCGACGCGAATACATTCGAAGGGGAAGTACTCAGCCAGTTTGTCGCCGCGCGTCGGCGCTTTCGCTTTCGCTCATGTTACAATGTATTAGTGTTCTCACTCATCACGGACGCATATGCATCCCGGATTGCATACAGCTGGCTGGCGGCCACCAGGCGGTAAAAGAAAATATATTGATTTAATTTAGAGAGAGCGCGCTTGCTATTATAATATTTAATCTTTTTAACAGGGTGACATACATACAGTATAGTAAATTGACAAAAATGTATTAACTCATGATAACTCATCGGTGAATTATGGACTTCAATTTAGAAAGGAATTAATTAAAATCGAGCAATGAGGACCCAATACATCTACTTATAAACATGCTGGATATCGAACGAACGCACGGCAGTGACACACGAAGATAAAAATAAAAAAAAAATAATCTGATGCGTTCAGGCACATTACTTTATCATACCATATATAAAATTAATAGTTCAGCTGCATGAGATGCTATTTGATCGAGATCGGCCATGTCTGCATCTTATAATAAAGCTACTGGAACTAGACGGATATCTTGATTATATTGACAGTAGGTATTGTCAAAACATCAGCGTTTGACACTACCTACTGTCATTAGAATCACAATATCTGACAAATCCTGGCTAACTAGTTTTAATGCAGCGATCTCGATAAAATAGAATTTGCTCATGCAGCTAAACTATTTATTTTACCAAAAAATGCCATTGTCAAATTGTTCAGAATTTCCTGTACTTTAATTTATTATTTAACTATTTCGACAAATTTCCAGAAATGGCGGCTTATTTGCAAAATCTTTCAAAAATGCTATAAGACTAAACCTCCAGTTCCTTTGGATCCTTTTCAACAGAAAGCTTTTCAGCTCTAAGTTTGGTTATGAAACTTCTAAATATGAAGTTTCGTCCCGATACCTTAGTAGTTTCTCCGGAATCGTCGCCACAAAAAAACACACACACACATACACAGAATTTTTTTTTTACCTGGGTCAAAAATGTTCAAGGGATCCAAAAAGACATTTCCGCTAAAACCTCAAAAATTTTGTTTGGCACGATTACAATACTTTACATACTACGTATGATAAAGTAAAATCATAATATACATAGTGCAAAGTTCCTCAAACCATTTATATAAATCCCAAATATTTTGTCACCTACAAGTTCGCTATATTTTATAACGTTTTGGGCGTCATGAATGCAAGATTCATGAATGAAAACAAATTCAGGCATTAGCTATATCCAATTCTCGCTGTAACACTGCCCAATACAGGCAGTGTCGCTGAACTAATATCCATTAGAGCCGACCCAAGTTCGTCACTGCTAATTGTCTCTTCCTGTCCACAAAACCGACATTTTAAATAAAATGTTCATTTGAGTCCTGTTCTGGTCTCTTTGTCTCATTTGTAATTAAATAATTACAATATTGTTCTTTTAGATTATCTATACATATATTTTAACTTAGGTGGTACGTAGTCGTCTTTTACTAATTCGTCTAGAGGGCAGATGCGGATGTTTAGGTATTTTGCCACACAAGAAGGGAACACAGAAACACGACGCTCGAAAGATGGCAGACGGAGTGGGACAACGCGGAAGTCGGCCGCTGGACCCACCGCCTAATACCCAGAGTGGCAGACTGGGTAAACAGAAAGCATGGTGAGGTTACATACGAGCTCACACAGGCGCTCACTGGACATGGTTGTTTCGGGACGTACCTCCACAAGTACAAGAGGAGAGAGCGTCCGGAATGTGCGTATTGCGGAGGAATGGACACACCAGGCCATACGCTCTTTGAATGCAATCAATGGGAACAACTGAGAAGGGCGTGCCCGTACGAAGAAGGACTGACAGAAGAGAAGATGGTGGAGGAAATGCTGAAGGGTCCAGATCAATGGAAACACATCTCCGAAACCATAAGAAGAATCCTCCAAGAAAAGGACAAGGATGACAAACGTCGGGAAGCAACAGGACCTCCCACCCCTTAGTGCATAAGGGACCGAGATGGGCCTGGGGACAGAACAGAAAAGATGGAACAAAGCTGAGATAGCGCCTGGATAGCCGGCGCAGGAGAGCTCCAGGAAAGACCGGAGCGAGAGAAGGATAAGAGTCCAGGAAAACCGGACTATCAAGACTTCAGGAAGTCCGAAGTCAGGGAGGGACAGCTGGAGTACCGCAGTCCCAGAATAATAAAGACCGGAGTGAGTGTCCCCGAAAATAGTGGACGTAATCGTCAAACAAGTCCTGGTGGTAACGCGTGAGCGCGTATAAAGCATTCCCCGCGTCGCGCTGTGCGCGTTTCGTCTTTCGCGACTGGTGCGCGGGTGCGCGGGCGGTGCATAGTGCGCGTGAACGCAATGTAGAGGACACATGAATATGTGCTGCATGTGTAGTTTGGTAGTTTAGCACTTAAGAGCATGTTAGATAATAATTAATAAAATGCATGTTTAGTAGTTAGTGAGTAGTTGTAAGGCATGTAGTTAGCGTAGGTGGTTGTTTTTAGTTTGGTTTTTGTTGAGATTAAAGGTTTTTACCCAAACCCAAAAGAGCGAAAGGGAAAACTTGCGTTTTCAATTGATTAAAAATCAGATTAAAGAAGCTGTCGCTGTCGGCTGAATGCTTCGGTGATACCCGACAGCGGGGTGGAGGTGGGATCTTCAATCCCTTCCGCTCTTTTATTAAAAAAAAAAAAAAAAAAAAAAAAAAAAAAAAAAAAAAAAAGGTATTTTGCCACGACTTCTACCCATTATTAAACAAATGTACCTAACACCTAGCGGGTATAACTACACTAAGTATAATATCATACAGTATATGACTTTTATCGTGTGTTAAATTTGTAAACCGTGCGTATAAATGTGAAATGCGAGAACTCGGTTCTCCTGATTCAATATACGGTCGTAACTTGTGAACAGTCTAATCTAAAAATAGCAGTAGGCGTGGCGTAGTTATAGGCGGTGTTTAAAACTCCTAACGTCTGCTGTCTACACCGGGCCCGTAATATAGGCAAATTACATACATTTCTGGCAATTACGCTTTGTTATCGCAATTATAATGTTTAGATTAAAATTGTACTTAAATAAAAAATCTATTTTTGTATCATGAGTTGGGCTAAATGTTTTATATTTGAAAAAAACCAAAGACGTAGAAGTAAAATTGATTTTTATCTTTAAAAAATTTTTTTTTTCATCCAGCCCAACTCGTTATTTATCTAGGAAGTTACATAAAAAATTTCATAAACTTTGAACAATAAATAACGCTTTTATTTGCAAACGCGTTTTAGGAGAGGTAGAACTGGGTCTTAACGAGAATTTCTTTCTCAACACACCTTCAAGTGCTTTAGATTTGTTCCACGTATAATATACCTACGTCAAAAATCGAGTAACAATGCATTCTCGCTACAAGAAACGTGCAGTTGTAAAAGCAGCAAATATACAAGTATGTCAGTTCTATCTAATATTGTTGGTTCTAACTATGATACTATTTTTTTTTAATATTTATATTTACAATATTGTCTACATCGCTCATCAAGATGTTGAGATTTGGTTTTTAGTGTTATTTGTGGTGATAGCTCATTTCGGTCAATATATAAAAAATATATATATCTCAAAGTACCATCCAGGTGTAATTTAAATATCTATGCAAGTTTTCATTTAATACTGACGTCAATAAAATTGTAAGAATTTAATCAATGAAAATATTTACTATTGACGTCAGTATTAAATTGAAATCCGATAAAATAACTACAATTTGATGATAATACGATAAGCAGATATGCAATATTTAATATTATCTAGGGCTATTCAAATAGAAACAGCTTTTTGGAAATTCCCCAAATGGAAACATCTAAAAAAATCTATCAATAAAGGTAAACGCACTTAGCAACCGGTTGTCGGACTCCTTTTAACATATCCGATATGGTCTAGTGGCTAGGATAGCTGGCTTTCACCCAGCAGGCTCGGGTTCGATTCCCGGTATCGGAATAGTTTTTGTATTTTTTTAAAATCATTTTGTCAATTTTACTTAAGAAATTATTAACAAAACACACAAATTTATTATTTATACCTACCTACATAACCGATGATATAAATAGAAAATAAAAAAATATAAATAAATTGGAATTTCTTTAGCTGAGCTAAGTTGAAGTCAAACCTATGCCAATACACTCCTTTAGTACACTCATCGGTCTGTTCTAAAGTCGAAAATACCGGAAAGATCGATTTTTTTATAAATAAATTTATTAAATTAATAAAATCAGTATTGGAGTCGGTTGTGTTGATATTTGGCGCAATTTATACACGTGTCCGGTATGGTCTAGTGGCTAGGATACCTGGCTCTCACCCAGGAGGCTCGGGTTCGATTCCCGGTACCGGAATTTTTTTTAATTTATTTTTTATTAAATTTGTTTTTAGACATAATTAGAAAAGGATTTTAAAAATAAATTAAATTAAAATTTTATTAAAAGGTAAACAAGAAGCGAAATAAAAAAAAAATAAAATAAAAAAATAAATAAATGTAGTCTTTTATTTTTATTTTTTTCTTCTTTAATTTTTTATTCATTTTGTGTTTACTTTTTAATAAATTTATTTTTAAAATCCCTTTCTAATTATTTCTTTTATATTGTTACAAACTACCATCAAAATCTAATTTTTTATTTTTTTCTTCTTTAATTTTTTATTAATATTTTGTTTACTTTTTAATAAATTTATGTTTCAAATCCCTTTATAATTATTTCTTTTATATTGTTACAGACTACCATCAAAATCTAGTTTTTTATTTTTTTCATCTTTAATTTTTTATTCATTTTTTGTCTACTTTTTAATAAATTTATTTTTAAAATCCCTTTCTAATTATTTCTTTTATATTGTTACAGACTACCATCAAAATCTTCGCCAAATGCCTGAGGCCGGACATTGAGTACAAAACTTTAAGTATTACTTTTCAAACAACGTGCAAAGAAGTGGTGTCCACGCTTCTCAGCAAGTACAAAATGAAGCATAGAGACCCGAAGTTATTTTATCTAAGCATGGAAGTGACAGTCCGAAAAGCAGGCGTTCGAACGCAGTTGGCTCTGGATGAAGAAGCAAAACCAGCGGTACTGCAAAGCTGCCATCCCAAAGGCGATTCCAAGTAAGTATAAATTGGAATTATTTAATTTTAACATTTTGATGCTATTTCATTAATTTTTGGGAAAAGCAATAAAAACAATGGCTCTAGATAATACTTTTCTCAATACCAACCTGCAAATTCGGTTGCCTATCTTGCACTTTTCTATCTTGTATAACTTCATACAGTAAAACCTCGATTTACCGTTTGTTCTTTTAATTTACAGATTTTCACTACAGATGCGACGAGGTGGTTTAGTGAAAGTCTACGATTCAGCCCTAAACAGCAATTCCCAGTACAAAAGCCTGCTAATAAGCGCCAGGACGACAGCAGATGAGCTGATAGCTTTACTTTTAACTTGTTCGAACAGCAAGGAACGTGTAGAACAATTCTCCATATACGAGGTGTGCACAAGTAAAGAACAACAACGTAAACTACATCCAGATGATAGACCATTAGTTGTACAGCAAACATGGTTACCAACGCAACAGTGCCACTTTTTGATCCGAAGAAACCCCGACTACCTGCCATTATCACGAAGAAAAGTAAGGATTATTTTGCTAAAAATATTTTTTGTTCCATTTTCAAATATACGACTATAGGCAACCAAGGATACAGTTGCCACCCAAAAGATATTTAATATTTTGCATCGTTGGTAGCCTATACAGCAGTTTTGTTCTATTTTTTATTTGAATAGTCAGATTAATGGCATGATTTATTTTTTTAGATGTTCTGGACTACAGCACATCCATCTATGACACAGTCAAAAGCGACAAATCTAATGCACCTATCAAAATCTCACTCATCGTTGTTACCACTCCGATATAGCGAGGAAGTGTCGAACTCGAAGAAAGCGATAAAACATAGTGACGATAAGCACCCATCGACGAACAATAGTTTAAGTATTAAGAATTCTGGTCCATCCTATGCGGATTACGAGAATTACTTCTATATATAGTTCCATTTGCTTGGTACTATGCAAAAAGTAAGTTATAGACAATATTTTCTTTGAACATTTTGCTAATTGTTTTTTTTTTGTTGCAGTGTGTCTTCTAGTTACGTTTTGTTTGGATGTGATATACATGGTCTAATCTCTATAACCAAAGAAATGCAAGTGGATGTTAGCGAAAATGTTCCGAACTATGTGCTCTACCGCTGTATTTGTCTTTTACTCGTAATAACGCAATTTAAAATTTTTCTTTACGTATTACAAAATTAGTCCTAAATTTGGCAGCATATCTCATTTAATAATAAAAATTATTTGTTTTGCTTTTAACCCCTTAACGCGCACACTCGAATTAACTCGAGCACACTTTACTTATTATTGTGCGTAAAGGGGTTAATGGATTAAATAATGGAAGCGTTTAGTAAATCAAAGTTTTTCATAAAAAAATATGGAGTATGTAATCTATATGTAATATAGAGTATGTATTAAGTTTTAATTTTTTTAAACGTTTTAATCCGTTAACAGGGTATTAGTTTACTGCTAGTGTTTGTTTTGGATACTGATTTTGTTTTAGTATGTTAGATTCAGTATCTATTCCAAAACTAAGCAATGGAGTATTGCTGATGCCTTTGTTAAGCTTTCCTTATAGTGTATTTGTATGTATTTTACCATCAGTATTTTCCAACACATTGCTAATACAGTTAGTATTATTTAGTATGTGTTTGCTGAAAGGGGCTAATATAGTTAACTATGCATTTTATGTCAACACTCCAAAGATTACTATGTACAATTTATTTTATAAAAATGTAAATTTCTTAGGCTCTTTTCTAGATCGTAACATAATTGTTTTCTCCCTCTCTTCTCTTTAGATATTTTTTTGTTTTATTTTCAATTGTGCAATGATTGTTAAACTATTTAACTTATTTATATACCAAAGATGTTGTAAATATTATTGTATGTATTTAGTCGTAAAATAAATAATAAATAAATGTCTGTAATAAGTTGCACTTGAATTTTATTTCTTATAATCCCTTTTCTCTTACATCTCTTATTTTTACTTGTTATTATTGAAACATTGCAAATTATAACGTTTAATAAGCAAACCTATATCCATAATAGGTAGACTAAGAAAAATGGAAACTTGAAATATTATTTCACAAATCGTTTAATTAATGAAGAATTTTATCAAATTAATAATTTAATTAATATTAACAGATCATTTCTCGCCTTAGTGGTATGCAACCGAATGCACACTGCGGATAGTATTTATGAGATTGGTAGCGCTAGCATATGTCAATATTTTAGGTTAGATTAAAGTTTTGTGTATCTGCGTATTTGTTTACAAAATTTTGAGGTAGAATGAATCAATCGAATCCCTCAGGGAGTGCCCCAAACGGCGAGGATGACGATTTGACCTTACCAAGAGCCAGTATAAACAAAATGATAAAAGAGTTGGTGCCCCACGTAAGGATTGCGAATGAAGCTCGGGAATTGGTTTTAAATTGTTGTACAGAATTTATCCATTTGCTAAGTTCTGAAGCAAACGAGATATGCAGCCAGTTGCATAAGAAGACGATCAATGCTGAGCACATATTTTCTGGTTCGTATCTGGTCGCTTTGTTTACGTTATGTTAATTTACGATTATATCTTGTAGCGTTGGAGCGTTTAGGCTTTAATGATTACCGTGTCGAAGCAGAGGCAGTATTAAAAGACTGTAAAGCTGTCGCAGCCAAACGTAGACGACAGAGCACAAGACTTGAAAACTTAGGAATACCAGAAGAGGAACTATTACGCCAACAACAGGAGTTATTCGCCAAAGCAAGACAAGAGCAGGCCTATGCCGATCAGCAGGAATGGGAGAAAATACAGGCCGCCGCACAACAAGCACAATCTTCTGCTTTACCTATGACTGACGATCAAGATGATTATTCATAATTAATTTTATTAGCTGTATGTTAGTTACTATACATCTCATTTGTGTAAAAAAAGAAAACTAATTATAAGTTACAAACATTTTTTTCAAAGAAAATCGTTTACTTTTCTCTGAAATCAAGCTTCTGACGACGCGATAAGATAGCTTACGTCTAGAAATTTACATTCAGAATTTTGATGTTAACCGTCAAATAAAATGTTTACAATGTATTCAAAATCTATGCTTTTCGACCCTAGTACAAAAATCGTCAAGGGAGTTAAAAAGTAAAATAAAGTGAAGAATCGTGGTGTCTACAGCGCCCTCTATCGGTGTTACTTGAAAGGTGGATTAAAAATAAGGTTGGCGCTCTGACTGGCTAATTTCACCGCTGACAAGCAACGCTACATTCGTACGTATTGTAATGGCTTGGTGTGGTGGTTTATTAGTGACGCAAACGAGTGAGAAATGTGCGTTTATTCCCAAATCGACAATTTATAAGAGGTACTAAATAAATTTGTTAGCGCCCGCGGAGCTGTATTGCAAATTTTCGTACTGGGTGAGTACTTCTTTGGCATTTTCTATTTTTATCAGACTTGTGCTCAAAGCACCGCCAAACAACTCTTGTGGCTTTTGACACCCTTACACTTTTTATTCTAGTTTTTCTACCGAACTAACCTATCTAACGGCTAGATATCTCCTTTTCCTATTTATTCACCTGCATTCACCCATATAATCGAGGCATGAGGCATGCTTTGGCATTAATTGCATGTTTCTGAAAACGCACTAAGAATATTTAAGAGACTAGGAAAGATATTCTAAAGAGATGGCAGGTACGTAAGGTTTAGGAATAGGGAACACGTTTTAATGCTGGCATTTTTATTTGAAATATTTATATAATGAAGAACCGAAGCTACGCTTTTAGAGTTTGTGTATTTGGTTGCCTAAGTTGAATAGGCGTTCGTTATTTACTCCAAATATGAACCGTTGTAGAACAGCGCATTGGGTCATGTTTACAATGTTTGTCATCATACTTGCATATTAGTAAAATATATTATTTTAGTGGTAATTATTATTTGAATATTTATACAAAAACTACACACTGGTAATATTGTGATCGTTGATTAAAAATTCACTCGATTATGTACATAATACATATGTTTAAGCTGTAAAAATATGTGAGCCAAAAGCGGTGCATATCTTTCACATCGCTGACCGATCCTACCCCCACTCTAATTAAATTAAGCGGTAAATGGAACTTGGTACACTCGGGAAAAAAGAAAGTTCCTCCTGGAATTTTTGCGACAAATTTGAATTCGATTGGGCAATTGAAATTTTACCGCATTGAAATTTTACCGTTTGTGTGTACATTAACGTCAATATACGCACATTTTGCTACATGTTAGGTACGTCAAAAGAAGCTGACAAACGTGTTCATCTTAGAACTAAATATAAATTTTCGCAACTTTGCGTTCGTTATTAACTCATAACGACTCATACCGCTTTCGGTGTCGTTATAAAAGCACTAGATCACCAACTTTTAGTAACTTTTAGTTTTCCAAGATTGATTATATTGACGTCAAGTGTCAAATAAAGCAGACATCTCAATCGCTATTGGCTCGCCTCAATCGTATTTGTGAATTTTACCAGAACAACCAACTGTTGAATCTAAAACTAGTCTAGATTGTAAGATGACAACCACAATTTTCGAAATTTATGTAAAATTAACACTCGTTTTATAAGACGTATTGGCGCACTCGTTCCATTTGGGCACTCCTCTCTACGCTCGTCGTGCGTCAATTTTTGTATTATAAAACTTGTATTATAATATACTATTTGGTGAAACTGCGATAAATGCTATGTAATACAAAACTATTGTGTAGTACAGTATTACACTGACCAGCACAATTAAAGGAACGCTTGAACCAATTTTGCTAAGCTTGTGATGTTTAAAGTTTTTGCAATCTGTGGCCATTGTTATTATTTTTTCGAGACATTTTAAAGAAATTTATCATAAAAATCATAAACCTTTAAAGTTTTGAAAAACGAATGCTGATTATGCTGGGTATATCAAAATGATGTTACAAAGCCATATCAATTCCGAACATTTTTTAAAATTCATGTCAATATATGATTTTTGTGTGGAAGATAAACAGTTTCGCACTAAAATCCCTCAGAATTGAATACTGAAACGTATCCTGCAATTCCTTGGACTGTGTGCTGTTATTTCATCAAGTTATTAAACTATCAATACAAGTTAGGTTTCACTTATTACAACGTAATTTTCTGTTTATCTGTTAATTTCTGGTCATTATCTTTAAATTAATGCTCCCGTCTCTATTCAAATAGCGAACTGTAGCGAACTTCTCTCCAAAGCTCCGAAATAAAAAAATCTGATATAATCTAAAGAAATAAATGTATTGCTTTCTGTTTGTACAAATATTCAAACTGGACTGTGTTTGAGTTTTCTTGTCGATGATATAGTACTTTCACAATCGTCGCTATTGTAAACATGGTTTGAAAATCACTACAAACACGCACTACAATAGTCCAGAAGTCTAGAGACGTTCAGAAGAAAATAACTTGTGCTCTTATACTTAACATTTAATTATATTTTATGATGCATTACAGCAGACGATAATCAGACGCAACTGTCATCGGAAGGCATCCACACCAAAATTTGCATAAATAATTTTCATAAATAATTTTCATAAATATTGAAATTCCTTTCCGATGGCAGTTGCAGAAGGACCTTCGGCATTTAGAGAGCATTTCACGATTGGCGCAATAATTATGACGTGGGTTATTTTCCCGTTTTGAGGGTCGGAGCCTTAAGGGGAATCCGTACCCCCTGCGTTCTACTTGCAAAACACGCAAAAGTTCTGAGGGGTTTTCTCAGCGATTAGTTCACATAATCGTAAAAGAAATAAACCAAATTAAAGATAAAAGATATATAATTTTCCGTTTAGTGGTAGATTTTTCATAGTTCTGTTCGTTCTTGACAAATCTATTACTGAATATGACATAAAATTGGCTGATTTTGCAATTTTTTTTCGAAGAACAGGTTATAATTGAAAAAAAAAGTACCACGTAATAGATCTTCGTCTATCGTTACACTTTCGTCTATAAGTGTACAAAATTTCACGTAAAAATATTAATATCTTACATGCTTTTTTTCACTCAAAACTTTACTTCTTCGAGTACGTGAATAATTCCTCCTATGTATAAAAAAATAATGGTTTAATCGCATTCAAGTAACATTAATTGCTGCTGGTTTTAACTGCATTTCAAACTGCAAATTTGGCATTTTCTTGAAATTGTGTGTCTTTTACAAAAGATCAGATATTGGAATGAACCAAAAAACAATGTTGACAATTGATATGGCTTGGTAAAGCCACCTACAACCGTAACGATAAACTGCAACGATTTAACTGTGCAGACCGAACTGCGCAGATTTATCTGTACGATTTATCATAAACACGTTCGATAAATCCGCGCAGTTCGGTCTGCACAGTTAAATCGTTACGATTTATCGTTAAGTGTGTAGCTGGCTTTAGTGATTCGACAGGGTGTCTCAAATGTAGGGAAGAACATAATTTTGGTTTACCCGGAATAGTCTAAACTTGTATTTTTCAAATTGACAATAGTACGTGATTAATCTTGATGATTTTTTTACAATGTTTCGAAAAAATAGTGAAAATTTATGAAACTTTAAATAACAATAGAGTAGCACTCAATTTTGCCACACAGGTTTTTTTAATGTTTAAAAAAATCTTTCGTGCATATTTGGTTTTGTTAATCAAGCTTTCATATTTCAAATACAGTATGTTTTAGATGGTATGGTCATAAATTTAAGGGCTTTAATTGTGCGTTTGGCACATAGCACATGGCACAATAACTGACAAATCGAACAATTTTTCCTAGCGTTCCATGTCTTATGACCATAATTTTTTAAACAAAATAAACTTTTATATTGTTTTTACCACGTAAATGTATACATACAACAGTTGCAGAGGAAATCCCGTTATATCCACCATACACTTTTTTTTATACACACGAATCCTAAATAATCTGGTGCTGCTCTATCGATTCACGAGCTAAAATTCAGGCAAAACCCCATTTTTTTGCCATACCTATTAAGCCTGAAAGTAAGGCGCTTCCAAGCTAAAACCTTTAAATTCAATATTTAAACTAACCTCATTTTAGATCTTAATTCTACATAGAACTAAAGATATTTTTGTCTGAATCATTTTTGCGACGTAAAAGTGAAATTAGTTCCAAAACAGTAGACACAATTGTGTGCTAGTACTTTTTAAAATAGTTCCCCCAGTATATTATTTAACAGTAACACCTTTTTGCTATGTATTTTCTGTAGTGTCCGACCGAACATTCGGCTTCGGCCACATTCGGCTGAAAATTACGAGATCCGAAAATTACACCTTCGGCAAAACATCGGCTTCGGCCAAAATTAGGCCGAAGGTTTAGCCAAAGCCGAAGGTTCGCGCATAGCGAGATGTGTGAAAGGAAAGTGAAATAATTGATTGTTTGTTTACATTGTTGCTTGGCGAAAACATGCATAAACTTTTTTGTGGCCTATATATAATACATGATGTGCAGATAACACGATAATGTTGCGGAAGCATTTAGTAAACAAGTTCAACAGGTCTGACGTTAAGAACAAACTACATTTGCCAAATTCTGAGGTACAGCAGTTTTGACGGGATAACCAAATTTATCTATATAATATTGTTGTTATTTTTGTAAAATTTAAACACGTGCATAGGAAGGTTCTTTTATATCTATATAATTTAGTACTTTTTCTTTAAAAGAACGCAAGAGTGTTGTCATATTTTTTATCCGATTCATCTTTTTTAGCATATTATATTCTTCAAGAAACAATACTAATATGAAACAAAAAAGCCACCATAGACGGAGAATAATAATCTTTTTGCCTAATTTGAAGTATTGTTTTTTTTTCTATGAAAATAGCAGTGAAACACCTACGTGTTTTGCAAATAGAAAACAGACGGCGGGTATTAAATTCTCTCTAGCATTTTAATATTGATTATAGACTTTTATTTTTCTGTTTTTAAATAAAATACAGTGTCTTGAGACAAAGGTATTCTTTATAAAGAGTTTTGGGATGTTCTATAAAGTACAGTCTTACTCAGTATTTTGATTTAACAAAAACGACGAAAAATAAGTTGTTAAATTTGATATAGAATAAGCTATCAATTGTTTTACATTTAAGTTAAAATAGTCTTGGACAGTAATTGTTTTAAATGCAATTTTGCTCAAATATAAAATTGGAATGGTGTATTTCAAATCGCAAATATCGCTCCAGTTAATGGCAAAACTGAAGCGGCACGTCCCTATTTAAAAATAATAAAGATCTGGAAATTTGGAATCCGGATTTTACAAGCTCAATTTGAGAAACGAAAAATTTGGTCCATCATAGAAAAAGTTAGATCCACTGGACAGTGTACACTAGGGATGGGCATTCTCGGTCATTTCACAGCCGGCTCAGTTGAACCGGCTCACTAAAATGACCCGTTCAAAATGAACGACTTTCATATGGACCGACCGAGCGACCGAACCGTTCAAAATGAACGAATTTCATATAGGTTATAGACGGATCTATCGAACGAACAGTTCAAATGAACGAGACACAGGACGCGCGCATTGCTGTTATCTTGTAAATTATAACGTTACAGTGCTCACTCAGTCTATAAGACACTGAATGAATGATCAGTTATTTTGTATTGTTACCATTTATTTTTCTTTATATAGTTTCACACTTTTATTTTGTTTAATAAATTATATTTATTGCAACTCATGGTTTACATTATCTACCCCAGATTCAATATAATATTCCAAAAATATTTAAAAGTAATACAGCGTAGATATACGGATAAACATTTTAGAACGCAACGAAAATATTTGGGCAGATCCATATGTTGACGAATCTTCATTCTTCAATCAAACTAGAAATAAACGAACGAAAATAATTTTTTATAATACTTTACGCAGCACTGGAAACAAACGTACACGTGCGTCAAAGACGCCGCCGCGCCAGCCGGTCGTCGCAAATAGCTGGCCTGTGTCTGCCTTGAGCCGTCTATGCCTTGAGCAGAAATGAGCCGACTGCATAAACGCCGTGAACGAACGAAGTGAACGGGTCACTTTGCCAGCGGTGAGTCGGTTCCAACGGTTCAGACATTTGACCCGTTCATTTTGAACGGTTCGTTCGCTAACGACTCATCCCTAGCGTACACACTTATAGATAAATTTGCATTCTATTACTTTATGTACCTGATAACAAATAATTATAAATAGGAGCTATATTACTTTAAGGCTCCCGTATCCTACGTCGAAAACGCGCCGATACACCACACAATAATTATTGTTTAAATTGTGAAACTATAGCAACTATTCGATTGAATAGGTCCTTACGCAACTGCGTCCACAAAGAATTTCAATATTTATGCAAATTATACTTGCTAATTTTAGTGTTAAAAAAAACTAAACTACAAATATAGAATTGCTTTTTGGTCTTACTGGCGTATGATTGTTGTGTACTGTAATATATTATAAAAATACATTAAATGTTACTTATAACGATGGGGTGTAGCTTTTAGTGAACGTAACTAGAATACCGTTCTGGGAGAGTTTTAGTCTGTTGGCATTGCAAAATAGTTCAACAGTCTGTGGATAGATGGCGCTGTTTCAAATTGAAAATGTAAATACAACATAAATAATTTATTTAGATATGACCTAAACTACACTAAAAATCGGTAATACTGAAAACAAGACGTAACATAAAGAATGCCACTTTGGATTTTTTGTCTTCGTGTTAAATAATATAAATCGTAGCTGTCGTCCTATTTGCATTTGAAGGTCGTTTAAAGTTGTTTTTTTTTAATATAAGCTGTAAGAATAATAACTTAAAATCTATTATTGTAATCAGCGCAAAATGTCACAAAAAAATCTTTAACTTCGAATCAAACTAACTTCAGATAAACGACCTTCAAACTCAGTTAAGTGTCTACGGGTTTTTAAAAATCACAGATGAACTGTAAAATAGTTTCCAATCAAAATGTGTTCAAAACAAAAACCTCGTTGATAGTTTAGTCACAAATTCTACTATATAGTTATACCGTCATTGTAAAGTACAGACTATACGACAGCTAAATAATCATACGTTAAAAGAAAAATCAGTCAGTATTTTATTAGTATTTTTCTCCATTTCATTTTTGACATTCTTTTTTGCTGCTGAATTTGACGTAAATAGTAAACAACACACAATTTTTTATTTATTTCTATATTTATGTAGATAATTATTAATCATATCGACCCATGCAACAAAGACTATCGTAACAAACTAAATGTAGTTACTATAGTCTTCGTTGCATGAGTCGATATACCTTCCTACCTCAAGGTGGCAGATTTTATTACATTTAAATTGCACAAAGAATTCTCTTTTCTATATGAAAACATAAATTGCTCCTCAAGACTGCGTAATAAAATATTGAAATCTTCCAGTTGTGTCGAGCAACAAAAAACGACGAATGATACGATCTCCATTGTATGGCGTTATTTCGGAATGGGCTGCTGCGTTGAAGGTATGATTAGACGAGTCATTTTACGGAGAGCAAAGGTTATGTAATACAACACAATTTGAGTTACCGTCTAATCGTACTTAAGGATATTTAACACAGACCATCTCTGATCTAAACCAGCCGCTAATGACATATCGTGTATTCAGACTAAAGTATACAGAGCTGCTGTCCTTGGATGGTATCGTAAAGTTCTATATGGAAATGGAGCACCTTAAACAATATTTAATTAGAAAATATGAAAACCAGTGAAATTGTGTACGTACCTATCAATAAATCCCTAATAAACAATAAATCGATCAATATTCATTTAGAGAGACACACTCATAAATAAATCGCTCTTGAAAAAACTGCTTACAAATTACAATAACGAACATAACCCTATATTGAGAAGTAGATAACCTCTTATTGAATTGGTATATTCCGTGGTTGTCATGGTTACGAGAAATTGTATACGGTTCGATATTTGTGGTGGGGTGGATTCTTGCCGCAAATTAAAATATACGGGATAATTCCAGATTTGGTAGTTGTGTCGCCATCTACATCTAGTAAAATATTGGTCGGAAGCTCTGGAGAAAAGAGCGGCAACTGAACGTTTTGAATGGGGGATACGGGAGCCTTAAGTTCATCAGCATTATGAATTTCCTTCGGCTTCGGTCCAAAAAATCACCCTTGGTCGGACACTTGTTTTCTGTTTTGCTAGTGCTCAAAAATCTACTAAATTGTTATCAAAACCCGCAATAACATTGAGATGCTAGTCAAAAACCATTATATCCAAATTAAAATTGTTAATAACAATACACTAAAAATTATGAAACAACTTTTCACGCAATAAAATGTTGAGAAAGTTTCTGCGATTGGCTGCAGAAAGTTTTTTTGACGAAGTGTGAAAAGTGGATTTAAGGCGCTTTGTGTGTTTGCATCTCAACTATTAACTGAAATCAAAAAATTAATCATTTCACTTTAAAGTCTAGTTCTTAATTTGTCAAGTCTCAGTGACTATCCATGTTTTTTTTTCGCAGAATCTATGTTTGAAAACAGCCTGTTCTTCGAGTCGTCCTTTTTGGGTTTATCCTATAAGATCATTAGCCTTCGAACACGCAGCAATCCCAATCGCAATTAGTTTTATTTTTATTATTAGATTACAGAAACAAGTAACTTTTGTATTATTTGCTTGTTGTTTTGTTTGTGAGTTTCTGGAATAATTAACTTAATATGGTCTATTGACGACATTCCATGATATTTGCTTATTTGCAAGGAAGACCCAATACACAAAACTGTCGGTATAGACAATATCGGCTTGTTTCAGTAATGCAGTATTTCAGAAAGTAATTATTAATAATAGGTTAATGAGATCCGGTCTAGTGAAGTTTAAAAGCTATAGTAATAATAATGCCAGCGTTGAAACAGCTCTATCATCTTGCAAACACTATGTATTATCCTCTTTAAAAAGGAAAGGTCAGTATTGAAATTGGCATACCTGCGCCTAATCAATATCTGTCCATTATTCTACATGCGCAACAAGATCTCAAACTTACTCCATCCACCTTTTAACGGCAATGTCCCGCTAACATACCCATAAAACTGCATACTCATAATGTGTCATTTGAAGTTAATTTGCTTCTTAATTTTCTTAATTTGCATTTCAATTTCCAACATTTTCAACAAAACACTTCGAGGCGGTGTAAATATGCCCGATATAAAAATACGGATTTTAATTCTAGGACCAAACTCCTCCACACTCTTTTTCTATTATTTCAAAAAAAGAAAATCAGGATAGTTTTACTGTAGATCCTCAAATAAGGCCCACACACTTTGGCAAAATTATAGTCGAAAATAATTCTGAAGATGATAATAATACAGTTGTTTTTGTCAGTGTCATGCAGAAACCCTCTGAGGCATCCGTCACCACCGCCGTAAGAAGCTTAGATTCTAAAGTCGTTGTGATCACGCCAAAGCAACTGGTCGAATTAGGAATAGACAAAGACATCAAAAGAGTTTACCGACGCGTACGGAAAGGGGACGGTGCTTTTACAACTAAGCAGGCAGTGTCCGGCGGATTGTTGAACACTTTAAGGGCCAGAATTAACGTGCTTCTCACTGAACAATCGGCCGTCACTGACACGAAACCAGAGGTTTGCGAAAATCAGAAGCCCGCGGAACCCGAAGTCAAAAACCCGCGAAAGAAAGACATTGTCATATTAAGCAACAAAGTTGTTCATTATTCAGAGAGCGAGATGCAAGCTATGCTAAAGCCAACACAACAGCATGTCATTAACGGTAGCCTCGATGTGGAAAGCACCATTCGGGGAACCGAGCCACAGCCAAAAAGTAAAAATCCAAATTTTGTTCCAGATCGGACGCCAGAAAACCCCGCAGCCGAGGAGGGTTCGAGCTGCGATACGAAACCGCCAGCCGAAACTACGCGCCCAACTTCGGCCAAGCAAAGCACCGTCCCCTGCGGCGAACTCATCCGGTCAACATTCGCGAAACGCTTCAACTTCGTTAAGACCTACTCTAAAGTCAACGTCATCTCGATCGTCCAAAAAGACGAACCAGAAGAATCACCCCAATCCTCAAAAACACAACCGGCAAGAATTATAAAACCGTCGAGCACCAAGATGGACGACACCAAAACAAAAGAGGTCAAGGCCAAACCCGAAACCAACACAAAAGAATCACCGAAGCCTAAAGACGAACCCAAACCCCAAACTAAAGAACCAGAGGCAAAAGGCGAACCCCCATCGAAAGAGGAACCAAAACCGAAAGACGAGCCCAAACCTAAAGAAAAAGGCGATCCCAAAGCTAAAGACGATCCCAAAGCTAAAGACGATCCCAAAGCTAAAGACGATCCCAAAGCAAAAGACGAAGACCCCAAAACTAAAGACAAAGAAGAACCCAAAACTAAAGACGTTGAGGAACCAGCAACTCCGGTAGCGCCGAAAAAACGCGGCCGACCGCGGAAGACCCCTCTCCAACCCAAGGTAGACGAAGACTCCGAACCAGAACCTCCGCGACCCGAGAAACCGAAGGTCAAAGAGACGCCGAAGCTCGACCAAACTAATGCAACGCCGAAGCGACGAGGTCGCCCGAGGAAGGTTGCAGCAGAACCAAAACCCGAAGAAGCCTCCTCCGGTGAGGATTCCCCCGTCGAGAAGAAACGACGGCCCGCGAAGAAGGCCGAACCCAAAGTGAAGGAAGTCTCGACACCGTCCACCGGCACGAGAACCAGCGGCCGGAAACGCAAGGTCGTAGATTACGCCGCTCTAAGCGGCGGTCGGATATCCTCGTCCGAAGAAGAAGACTTTGCCGAGATCCTCGCCGAAGAGGAACGAAACAAGAAGAAGACCAAAAAGAACAAGGAGGACATTGTCGATGATGTCGAAGAGGTCCAAGAGGAAAAGAAAGAGGCCACCAAGGTGGTTCAGCCTCCGAAAATTGAAGCCGTGCATCCGCTGAAGAAGAGATTAAAGATGGAGCATGCCCAAGCAATTGAGAAGGAGAAGCTCGAGGAGAGCAACGCCGAGAAGAAAGACAAACAGGAGAAGGATAAAAACGGAGATGGAGCTACGACGACCGAAAAGGAACTTGAGAAAATGGACACCTCCGAGAAAATCGAGGCGAAAGAATCGAAGAAGGCGGAAAATTCCGAAGAACCCAAAAAAGTTATTTCCGAAAATAGTACAAATAAGGCAAACGATAAGGCGCCTGAAGAAGTTCCGGAGAGTATAACGAACGAAACGTCGGAGAAAGAAAAACCAGCTGAACCCATTACCGAGAAGAACGACAAGTCCGAAGAAAAGGCTACGGAAAAAGCTACGGAAGAGGTGAAAGCCACCACAGCTACGGAGGAGGTGAAAACGATTAAAGCTACGGAAGAGGTGAAGACTACCGAAGCTACGGAAGAGGTGAAGACGTCCAAAGCTACGGAAGAAGAGGAGACGACGAAAGCTACGGACGAGCGGAAGTTGACCAAAGCTACGGAAGAGGAGAAGAAGGCCGAAGAGGGTTTGGAGGAAGACGTTTCCGTGAAAGAGGAAGATGCGACTTCGACGGAGATAAAGTGCGGGGTGTGCGGCGTGACCGTGGACTCTGAGGCGTCGTGGGCGAAGCACAAGCTGGCGCAGCACAACGACTTGGCGTGGAAAGTCGGCGAAAAGCCTCTGGTAAGTGACGTAACCCTTGCGTAGTTTCGAGTCGTGCTCTGCGGCTCGCGGGCTCGTCTCGTCTCGACGCGCCATCCCCGATGGTTAATGAGCTTGTTTTCAAACGCAGGAGCTTCCACAGCGCGAGGCACAGTCGCAGATGTGAAAACGACGGCGTGTTTTGAATTGGGGCAAAAATGTGGAACACCCAATTCACATTTAGGTCGGTTTATTTTATATTATAATAATAACGATAATGATTGTCTTGATTTTTGTATTTTTTTCTTGTTTTTTTTTTTCCTTTTGGCGGGTAGCCTCATTAGGTACTTTCAGTTTCAATTTTATCATCCAGTAATAAGAATTCCTGATATTTGGGAGTTAAGAAAAGACAGATTAAATGTGTTTTTTTTTTTCATTTTCCAAAAACACAAATACTTGTTTCGATGAGGATTAGTGCAATTACAACTTGATTTGCTGCAATAGATCATTTTTCTGGAGTGGTTATTCTAGATTGCTATTTATTTTATGTTTTTATATATTATTTTATTATTTAGTTTTTTAATTATTTTATCTACTTTCTCCTCTCTGAAACTTGTTGATTAATAATTTTAAATAATTGAAATTGTTTGTATATTTAATTTAGGTAACATATTTGATTCAATTCCTATATTATGGCAATATCCTCTCTAATAATAGAAGCACAATAAATACTAAATACACTAAATAAATTCAATAATCAACAGTCACAAACAAAGTAAGGGACCTAATATGGTCAACCCGCTGTAAAGTTTTTACGATCTCAGGTTGTAACAGAAATATGAAATGTCCAAAAGTGTCCAAAAGTGCATTTTAATAATTGAAAATTTGAATAATTGAACCCATTATGATATTTTCCATTTTTATCACTTTATTGAATTGAAATTAGGGTAGATAATAAAGTATCTCTTCGCCTGTGGTGTTTATCAAATTGCCAAATCCAAACGGGACTTTTCACTGTCAATTATGTGGCTATATAACATATTTACGGATATGCAAATATCCTTGTGAATATACTGTGTAATGTATAAACTATTTTGTAAAGTTTATTGGACTATTTTACTGTAGTTGTATAGTTAATAATAAAGGTATTATTAAGCTTGAAAAGATATTTTTTTTGATGTTTTATAGACATGACCAGTATTTAATCTTATTGTACAGGTGATCTGCAGCACTTGCTCTTTACAATATCTTCATGATTTTTTTACCCCAAATTTGGTAAGTAACCAGGTATGTCCCAGATAAGAATGACCATATTTTAAGACTATAAATTATTGTACAAAATATCAAATAATAATATCATTGACCAGATAAGGTCCATCACAAAGCGCATGTTGCCCTGGTGTAAATGCAACTTTTAAATACAGTCACTTATATCTGGGACACCTGTATTTTGACGATATTCTAAAACAAAGCTCCGGCTGCAAATTACTCTGTACATGCGGTTCATTTAAATATTTAACAGAAATCTTGTCATAATGTAGTTTTTCAAAAGTTATTGTTTATTACTTACTATTAGCTATGCGATGGTTTTCATTTTACACAGTATATAATTCTTCATTTGTATATACTTATGTTTTGTTGTGTTTTACGTTTATCCCAATAATTATAATCATATTCTACAAAGTTTATAGTAAAGATTTACAAATATACTATAGATACTTATAGAGCAAAAATCTCATGAATAAATAAGTTAACTTTTTACTCTGACCTATATACACTGATTAGCAGTTATTTGTTGATAAGAATTTGATAAGATATTTTGTATGTTGATCTATTTATAAATAAATCATGTAAACTTTATTATAAGCGTTTTTTTTATTTCTTTCAAATACTAGGTTTTATTTTGAAAATAAAATTAATTAATTCTTGCAAAATTATGTAAATCTATATATAAAATTCAATTTCACTAATATTCAATAAAAAAACTAATATAAATTAAGGAAACAATATCAAACTGTTTTAATATGTTGATCTAAGCGATGTCCTCTCCTTGATTTTAGACTTTAGAAGACACCAATCTAGTATTTAAGATTCTAACGAACGTATTAAGGCAGTATGGTACCCTATCGTGCTTAGCGTGCGGCGAGGACTTCGGTACCGTGAAGAAGTACTCGCGGCACACTCGAAAATGCGGCGAGGCCGGATACGACGATACCAGCGATTCGCCCTCCTATTTTATGGAACAGAAGAAACGAGGGAGAAAACGCAAACCGAACAGCATCCTCGACGTTTTACAGGCTATGGTCCCTACGATGGCCAACCCTACAACGTCGGACAGTGGCGAATTGTGTGATGAGAAGTGAGTGTTAAATCATAAATTTAATAATGTAATCAAATTTTAAGTTAAGTTAAATTTTTATTATATATAAATAAGTTTAAGTAAAATTAATTATTTTTTAATTAATTAATAATTTTAATTTATTTGGTAATTAATTATTTTTTAATTACTTAAATTTTTTATTAATTAATTAAACATACTGTTTGACGTAAAAAGTGCTGAGTGCTGAGTGATTTCTTTTTGTCTTAGAAAACGGATGCCAGTCATGTTTGGTAATGATGTTGTGTGTGCTGTATGTAAGGAAGAGATGCCAAGAAAACAGTGGACCATGCATAAGTTGAATAAGCACAATAATTTGTCTTGGCGAGAAGGCGAACAACCTCTGGTAAGTTTGGGTAAGGTTGATTATTATAGAAAAATTTTTTTGATCACACATTAAGGAGATAATCCACATTAGGTTTAAGGTTAAACCTAAAAACAGATCCAAAGAATTTCAGTGGTTGAAAGTAATGTTTTAAAGAATTTAAGCTTATTAAAGAAAGTTTAACTTTTTCTGTAATTAATGGAAAAAAGAATATTCCTGCAAAATACTATATAATGATTATACAATGTACATGTCCAAAGATGATATTCCTTTTATTGCAACAGATTAGGAGATAAATTACAATAATTACTAAAACAAAAGATCATTGTAAAATAGCATTCGGTTAGTACTGATATTACCGTTATTACAAGAAGTTGTTTAGTCTTTTCTTGACAATACAAATGTCATTTGCTACTGTAACCAAAGCTGTGGAGTCGGAGTTGGTGTTCAATGAAATTTCCGACTTCACGTTTAACTCGTGTAGAAAAAAAGCACTGTGAGGTGATCTGTTGCATCAGTAGACACTGTAGACAGTAAGCAAATAAAACTAAACATATTATCATAGCTTGTACAAAGTACTTATGTAAATATAATCAAACTACAAAACACAGTTCTGTGTTCATAAACTCCTAATACAATGAAATACACAAAAGTCCAGTTAAAGCTTGTCCATCTTTCTTTTAACAACTAATCATTTCATAGATATGGTCTTCTGAACATTATTAAGTTATGAACAATGTCAAAACAATTATATCAAAATGTGCGTATTATTATCAATAAGAAACGCTACAAATTTCGAAAAACTCGATCGAACAATATCCTGTGCGTCCAAAATTGGTCAAAGATTTTACTAAAAGATTGTTTCTAAGGGGCAAAGGTTATTTTTCAATCAACTTCAAATTTTTACCATTTATTATTGGTATTACATAAGTAATTCGAACATTTTGACACACCATACGTTTCGATTATAGAAGATATGCTTTTCACTTGAAAAATCTAAACAATAATTATCCAGAAAAGGGAAATGAATTGGTTGTATGTCTATATGTCTGAACTTTTATGATTAGTATAGCTGTATGTATCAGGGCTGCGAGTCGGTAAAAAAATTCTAGGCTCCGACTCCAGATATTTTTCGTGAACCGACTCCGACTCCAGAAAAATTGCACACAAAAATATGTTCAAATAATTATGTGTAATAAAAATCTTACATATAAATAGTCATATATTTTACGCAGAGTAATACAACCGAGCAATATTAAATTTGCTATGAAAACAAAAGCATTACCAGGAAAAAAGAAACAAATTTAATAAATTAAATTTATATTCTAGTATTGTATCTGAATGTATTAAACATATCGCTTGTGCATAGTGCATGTCAAATTACTCACAAACAAATGCTGAAACCATAATCAAAACAAGTTTTATTTGTGTCCAGCGAATTTGTTGGCAAACATATCTAAACTGACAATCTAATTGTAAATAAAAAACGGCTTATAAGATGAAAAAGGCCTACTGATCGGACCACAAATAAAAAAGTTATGACCACATAATTATAAAATGTATCAGTAAGTATTTAACTGTTTTCTCTAGAGAACATACAAATCGACACTACTTTCTCCATTTAACCGACTTTCCATCTCTAATAATAACAAAATCAACGTAAGACGTAGTCACACCCATAACCATAATACAAAATAAAATTCATTTTAATAAAAATAGTATTAAATGCAAAATACGTTTATAAAATTGTTGTGAGGAACAGAATAGCTCCAACCATCCTGCAAGGATGCCCTGACATAATTTTTAATTATTTTCAAAGCTGACGTAAAGCACCATAATTATGGCTGCAATAGGTAATCTGGATAAATCATTATTACTACATTGAACTACGGCCCTACTTTGTCAATCTCATTTAAAATCTATTGTTCAAATTACTTTTTCAAGTTTCTTCCAAATTACTTTTGTTAATCGTCTTCACTTTCGCTTAAACAGTGTGTTTGTCAAAGACGTAATAAAATGTTAAGTTTTCTTGTTTACTGTCTACTGAGGCAACGTCCACCTCGCATGTTCTTTTTCTACAATAATTAAACCTGGGCTCGGAGTCGGAGTCGGTAAATTTTTTCCGACTCCGACTCCTCTGAAATTTGTTTGAACTCCGACTCCACAGCCCTACTATGAATAGCTGTTTGTGTTTGACACACGAATAACATTCTTTATAGTTAAAGAAAATGTGTATACTTTTTTTTTAACTAGCCATTTCAAAGATATAGGATTTTGATTATATAGTAGTCAAGCAAGATTTTGACTAAGTATTAAAATGCTGGACTCTCTTCTGCAGCTTTAGACATCCCTACAAACACCACTTTTCTCATACAAATTATGGTTATCAAAATTATGGTTTGTTAAATTTGCTATAGATAACATTTATAACTTTCTTATGTTCAGAAAACCGTAAAATTGGTATAGTAAAATAGCTCTTGTAATCCTGAAAAAAAGGTACTTTTTTGACACCACTGTAGAGGTATTGACTATTGTGGAGGTATAGATATTCAGGGTCTTTCTGGAGATCTGGAGTTTCATCAACTTTCTTACCTTTTCCCTCAAGTTGGTTTGTCCACCCATTTTCTTCGAAAATTGTCATCTATAAAAAAATAGTTACTAATTTTTCAAACTTTAGCTATTTTTATACCTAACTTGACTGTACCCATATCAGGTACCCATATTGTGTTTAATATTTGAATCAATTGGATTCAGAGAGTAACATTTATAATTTTAAAATACAAACAAAATATACTAGTGAGCCTGTGAAGCAGCACCAACATCATTTCTCAGAAATTAATAATGAAGTGCTGATAATCCTCTTGTTCAGTTTTTCTTTTTTATTGCAGAAAAGTTTGTAAGTCCATATTTCTAACAAACATCCAGGGATATTACTTGTAACACAATAGAAACTTAAGCTAACTAAGAACTACCAGAATCTTTGTTTTATGTGAAACATGCTTAGAACCTATTTTTTAATTACTTTGAAGGACTTGAGCGACCACAGATTTGTCCAGAAAGTCCTCAGCGACCTCTACTACAAGAAGATTCCTCTGCGGTGCGAGACGTGTGGTGAGAAGAAAAAGTCCGTTGTCGGTTTCCTCTCGCATAAGACCCAGTGCCAGAAGACCAATGAGGAAATCGAAGAGCTTAAGGTCACCTGCCAACTATGTGGCAGGACCATGTTACCAGTTAGCATGACGACACACATGGCCTTATCGCACTCTGCAAAATCCGACAAGAAAAACAATGCAGATGAAAATGAGGTCCTTGCACCAAGAAAAGCAGCTTCAAAGTACGTAATAGACTATATAATATGTCAAATAAAAAATAAATAGGTCAGCAATAAATAAATAAAAATACAATTTGTTAACTCACTTAATTTATTTGATGTTGAAAATGTTTAGGGCTGCTGGAATTATTGAGTCTCTGAGCAAAGGGGACACGGAAAAGAAATCTACGAAGAGTATCATTAAGAACGTTGATTTATCGTGCGAGGAAGCAGTTAATAAGTTGCAGAAGGATATCGATGGTGATACGGACAGTTGTTGCATGTTTATGAAGTGCACATTTCGATCGGATCGTCTCGATTACCTCATGGAACATATCATGAATAAATGCCCGCAAAGAATGGATACGGTAAGTTTATCAATAGATTACTGTAGTGTATTAATAAGAATATTGAACTGAGGTGGTGACACAAAAAAAAATACATCATTGAGTTTCCGAAAGATATGACTTTGTGAAAAAGTGATTGATACGCAGATATAGGAAATGTTCGTACAAAGAATATCTTTACAGGAAAATAGTTATAGGGGTTGAAAGTAGGAAGGATTTAGTTTTTTGCGACTAGCTCGGAAAGTATCATATTTTCGAAAAAAATGGTTGTCAAAAAAAGTTACTATAGAAAGGATTCTATGCATTTCTTTTGTATAACTATCAATCTCAAAGAGATGGATGTCTGATAAAACGTTTGTTAAAAAAATAGAGATTTAGGAGAGTATTATTAAATTGGCATGTTTGATGTTTATTAAACATGAGTTACTGTTTTTTTGAGTTATAGTGTTTGTGTCTTTTCCTGACTTTTTAGATATCAGTTATTGTTACACCAATATAAACTTGTAGATTTAAATGTCATGTATCCCATGGAGGTTACATTTTATAGATCATATAGTTATATCATTGACATGGTTAGTTATATGAAAACTAGTCAGAAAATTATCTTCAGTCGTGCTGAAGTTAAAATACCCCCACCTTAAATACTAAAAAAAAAACTAGTGAACCGATTTTGCCCGTTTACGAACTTGTCCTTACTTTTTACGAGATAGGCTTGTATACCAAATTTCAGATCAATTGCTTCAATATTACGGCAGTTATCGTGTACACAGACAGACGGACATAGCTAAATCGATTCAGTTTTCAATTCTGATCAAATCCATATACAGGCTGTTCCTAAATATCATGTAAATACGAAAAGGGGTAATTCTTTGGCTTATTTAATGACTAAAAATTCATATAAACATAGGTCCGCAAACGCTTCGTTACCGATCTACAGGGTGTTGAAATTTCAAGATTTTTTTAGTTTTTTCTTTATAGCTCTTGTAGTTTTTGAGATATTTAGCTCTAATTTGGAATATGGGTTACGCTGTAGGACTTACATCATTGGGCATACCAAATGGGTTTAAGAATCTACAGGGAGATATTTTTTCAGGGGTCATGCCCCCTTTTCTCCCCATGAACTTTTTTCCCGTGCGCCGCTGGTAGATTCTAAAATACAAAATGCATTTTTTGTTTTGTTCTGAAGCATTTTAATCTTTTGTAGCTTTTTTCGTATTTACCACCGTTATCGAGAAAAAAAATAAAAGCTTTTTTGTGTTTCGCTAGATGATATTAAAATTATTTAAATATATTGTCTAGTATGCCTTGGCTTGATTTGGATAACCTTTTGTTTGTATTTATTTTGACTTTTTATTCGCCACCAACTGTTAAAAATTAAAACTAGGATACAAAAGCTATAAAGAAAAAACTAAAAAAACCTTGAAATTTCAACACCCTGTAGATCGGCAACGAAGCGTTTGCGGACCTATGTTTATATGAATTTTTAGTCATTAAATAAGCCAAAGAATTACCCCTTTTCGTATTTACATGATATTTAGGAACACCCTGTATATAAGTCTATATCTGCCACGCCTCCTTAAGGGTGTTAACACATTAAATGTGGGGGTATAAGTAAAGTAAATTTATTTAGTTTTATATGCATACATCGGGTACGATACAGTATAATTATATACAATAATACAAACACTGCACTATCTCGTCTGCACGCGATGCTGTCCCTCCTGCTCGATTCAAGAATGGTCACGTCGCCGCACCGTCTCGAAGCAATAGTATTGAGGGCATTCAATTTCTTGTTGTTGGCCTAGCTTTTTTCTCATAGGGTGTTGGATATTATTTGGCTTTTTATTTTATTTTTAAAAGAGCATGATTTGTGTACTAACCATTTTTTTTTTTTTGAGAATTTTTGAGTTCCTGTGATAGTCATTAAAACAAATTTCTACCCATTGATCCCTATAAGTTTTTTCCTACTAAGAAGTTCCAACCAACATCTTTTTATCTACCAATCGTCACATACGTTACAAAACGATAACTATCTGTATCTTTTTGTACTTGTGACATTTTAACTTGTAATGATCTGGTATTATTAGCGTCAGTATTTTGTTTAACATCTACATTTTTATTTTCAACATTTCAGCAGAATAACAGGGCTAACAAAAATTAAAAAAAATTTATGTAACTTTTCAATTTTATCTAAAAATAGCAAATACAGTCAGAATTATATAGATATCGCTGAGGGGCTATCGACTGTGTGAAGTGTTGAGGAGGGTACAATGAAAAGCTTGTCAGTCTTTGATATTTTATTCTCTGGGCTATTCACATTTGCCTACATTTCGCCGATATATGTCTTCGGCTTCTTTAGGGCCTACGATTAAAACAATACAATACTATCAGTTCGGCAATAAACAAGACAAAATTATAAAAAATTTTTATTTTTTTATAAAACAAACATAAAGGGCACAATCATGCGGGTATATACTACTTACTAGTGTGGGTGTGAGATTTCGTCAATGGTTGGGGGTGGAGGCCTTTGCGGAGGCAGTCATGTTCGCAATGTACAATATAGATATCACTTTGAGTCATTTAATAATAGCGTTTTCTTTTGTTAAAACTAGTGCACACTATAATTGCACTGGCAATGCACGTGGACTCTCTGAATTAGTGATCTGGGTACTGTCAATGCAATTCTAGGGCCAACTAGTTTTCCGAAAAGAAAACGCTATAAGTTTATGGTTGCATTCGATATATAATAATTGTTGTGTATCCTGAAATCTACCCACAAATCTATAGTTCATGACTTACTGCCTTATTTCGACGAAGGAAAAACTTGGATTTAGGCAAAATAAATATTTAGTGTTATTTACAATATTTTGGAGGTTTGTATTTTAAAATGTTAATAAATAAGATAACCAGTTGTAATGATAAAATTAACTATAACAGATGTATAACACATACAAAAAATGTATAGACAAAATAATTACTTTTATTGTCTTTGAATGGATTTAGACCAAAAATTTTCATTGTTTAATATTAACAAGTAGAATAAAATATGGACAGCTCTGTATATACAATATAGATGCTGTTTTACCTCCTGTGTGCCAAATATGTACAAACAATTTGTAGATACACGTTCTAAGAATAAAAGTTCATATAAACTTTTTTCCAATTCATTGCCAGTCAAAAGAGAAAAGAAAAATTATTTATTGGTAACGTTGTACCAGGTACCAGTATCAGATTGTGTGTATTGATATAAATAAGAGACAGTACAAATTTTAATTCTTTTGGATAATATCTTTTCGCACCAAACCTTGCTAAACAGTTTGATTTGATGATTTTTTAGCTTTAGTTTAAGAGGCAAAAGTTGTTTATTATCATATGAAGATTAATTTTTTACTTTTTCAGACATACACATGCAACTATTGTCTGAAGACCGACAGAATTAAGCAATCCGTAATCGAACACGTGCGCTCTGAACACAAAAACAACACAGAAAAAGATTTCATCATAAAACAAGCCTTCGAGGACCATGACTTCAAGGAGACCACTGTCGATCCGATGGACTTCCTTGACGACAGGGTCGACTGTACGGTGATGACTGGTACTCTTGGAGCCAGGTCATCTACAGCCCATCCTTCGAAGATTAAACACAGGGCCGGATTTTTGAGGTTTATCGCTGCCAAGAAGAATTTATGGGAGCTTTTTGGCGAAGCCTACGTTTGGACAATGGAATTGTAAGTAGTTACTTACAATAAAATGGGGTATTCCGGTGTTTTTGAAATTGTCATTTTTTACAAAGTATGGGTGCTACTGTTTGCTACTTCACAAGTAAAATATCAAACATTGTTTTAAATTAAGAGAAATCGTCGTTTGAAGTTTGAATTAGGATTGGTCTTTGTGACGTCACAAAGACCGCTCAAAGTGAGCGACTTGACAACGTTGCTATATTTAGGGTGCACGTAGTAAATTTTTGTCTTCTGTTGTGTCAATGTTTAGAATCGCTCGTTTGTTGACACCTGCTTTGGTTATTGAGGTTATATCAAACACTTGTTCAAAATGTATAAACTCCAACGCCGACATTGTTCTGTGCCGGGCTGTAACAGCAGTAGAACAGTAACTCCTGATAAGATTTTCTTTACATTGCCGACTAGCGAGATGAGAGATGTTTGGCTTCAAGTTTCAATGATCAAATCATCTCTCAAAAAAGTTACCTTTATTCGTTGTCAAACAACAGGGTCGCCAACCGTCAACTTGGCCGATCAGCTGTTCCAGAGCTGTCCGCTGTTGCCACCGCTACTAGGGATCGGTAATCATCGTGTATTTCCGAGGGTGGTCGGTGAATTCAAACAAAATGCACTTTTAATTGCAATTATCTTATAGAAAAACTAAATCAAAAAGCTCATAGCTTAACTATATGAATCCTCATAAATTGTACAATAGGTTAAACCGAATATCTGCTTAAATTTTGACATGACCGGAATACCCTATTAAAAATTAAAAAGAATTATGTATCTTTATATATAAATGCTTTCTCTCACAATTTTTTGGTTTTGGTCTAATGTTTTATAATTTGGATATTTCAGCGTGCAGCAACACTATATATACGATAATGTTTTCCCCGATGTAATCTTGAGGAAAGATGTGATATCGCAAATTGATCCGAGTAGAATCTTGAATTATCTGCCGAAATTAAAAAGATCCATTGATGTCGTGCGAATGGTCAGTAGCACCGTTTCCAATCCTATTGGTTTGGAGCACAACTGGAAGAAGTTTAGGCTATTTGAATCTGAAATTCACGACGATGGTAAGTTTCATTCATACCACATTGGCAGGCAGGGAGAACGAAAATACTGAGCTATAAAATATAAAAAAAAATATAAAACAAATACTTTGAAAAGATTTGGAAAACAGCACTTTATTAATTTTATTTTATTTTTATTTTAAATAAACATATCCCTTCTTTTCTCAATTATTTTCTGATTCAATTTTTTCAGTCTCCATTACTTACTGTTCATTTCATCTTATATGTTAGTTGTAGAAGTAGACCACTTACCTACAGAATTAATTTAATTAAGTTTTCCATTTTTCTTGCAATTCTATTAGTATTGAGAAAATAAAACGCTGTTTTGGTTTGCAAATTTAAATGATAATCAGGCGATTAATTTTGTCATATCAAAACAATTTTAATTTCTCCTGGAAAAGTTGTACTGTATAATTTTATCTATAAGAACTCGTAAGTTTTTTTTTTGTTTTGAAAACTCCATAGCCACAAAAATAATATAATATTAAGACTATAAATAATTTATTAATTCACATTGCATATGTTACAAGCTGTCTTGTTTTTCAAAACAATTTGAAAAAATAAGAAAATGGAAAATCTTTCTAAATAACATCCAGAATAGACTATTTTCTTTTAAAGTCAGCATGTTGTGCCTCAAACCACCAGTTCAGAGGGTTTTTCAGGTATTTATTTACAAATAATCTTAAAAGGCAATATACCAAATTAAAGGAGTTCAAGAATTTTTCTTCTTATATTTTTGATATTTTTGTTTGATTTTGTAAAATTAATAAAGGTAACTGACAAAAGAATTGGGATAAGATCACCGTGTGTAAAATTTTTCTGCTTAATAATAATAATGAATAATAATAATGAATAATATTAATATTGTTGCACTCAATTGTTATTGAACACCAAAGTTTAAACCGGACTAAGAGTATAGTATCTCGAGGACGTTGTGTGCGTTGTGTTAACGAATAAGTATAGTTGCATCTATTTGTGCGTGTTGTCAAAAGTGACAGTCGTCTGAGAAGACGTAATGTCAATTACCGTCATTAACGTCTAACGTTAATGTCAATCTTCTCACATGTTGTAGAAAGAGTCAAGGCATGACAATCAGACTGATTTTAATATTATTAAATGTATCAACTAAAGAAGCGAATTATAATTACTCCAGGTGAGGATAATTTTTTGGAAAAAACACCTTCACCTGGATTTGAACCAGGAACCCTCCAATTTCTGGTTGACAGCTCTCCCAGTTGAGCTACACAGGCAGTGGAAATTTATAGGCTTTATTGTCACTTCAAGATTTACAATCTGAGTTTCGAATTAACAAACCCGTCGTGACACCTGTTGGGGATAGATGGAATTTCCATTCCAGTTTCCACAGAAACTTGGATTGCAAATCTTAACATGACAATAACATTAATAAATTTCTACTGCCTCTTGAGCTCAACTAGGAGAGCTGTCAACTGGAACTTGGAGGGTTCCTGGTTCAAATCCTGGTAGTGTTTTTTTCCAAAAAATTTTCCTCACCTTGATTAGTTATCATTCGCCTCTTTAGTTGATTCTACCGTACTGAAGAGTTAACGTAATAACCAATTTCAGTTGAAATTATTAATTCTATACGAACCGATTTTTTTCTTTTAAGAAAAAATTGCGGACGGTTCTGGTATATGTTTGGCACTAATAGAGTGTATTAATTTTTAATTTTGAGGCTTAGTGCAAGACTCCTAGTGCATAACTATTATTACAATAACAAAAGACTTCATATCAAACGATAAAATAAGAACAAATGCTAAAAACAAAAGATGCGCATATACAAATTTATATTAGAAATGACCATTACATTAAATATAAAACAACTTTTCTATATAGTAGCTCACATTTATTTGCAAAAAGCTGACTCTCACTCTTCAGCAAATTTAACAATTTTTTGTTTTAAAACCACATGTATGTTAAATCAATATTCTGACAATGGCTGTGACATTTTTAGAACAGCCAAAACTCTTTATAAAGAATGACTTTTTCTCGAGGATTGAAATTTTTGGTTCATTGTAGTTAATTCCATCTTGGGACACCCTGTATGTTATTTGTCTAAAATTGCTCCTCTGTCCTTGGTAGATATGCTCCTTCAACGTTAGCAGTTATTTCAGATACCCTGTATTGATTCGAGTTGCAAAAATCTTACAATAACACATAAATAACTTACGTCATTACTTATTGAATATGTTTTCATAATTATTGCAATTAAAAATTACTCCTCAAGTACCTACATTTTGAGCAAACAATTTTATCAAACCTGTCTGAGACAAATGTTCACTTTTTTATGAGCCATGTCACTAGAGAGAAACGTTATTGGTCTGTAAAAAAATAGGAAAAAGAGTGACATTTCTCACATCTAAGCCTTCAAACAGCTGACCTTTCTTTTATTATAAATTGATGAGTTTTCTGTATTCTGATCAGTGGTTCAATGGTACAATAAATTAATTTGTCTTTATGATTTATTTGTTACATGTTATTGATAAATTTTCTCTAAAATAAGAACAACACAAAGATGTAAAGGAGGATCTAAAGGAATAGCTAAATATACTTACAACGTTAAAACTAAAACTAAAAAAAATGAGAACATAAGAAAAATATGTTTCAATAAAAGCAGAAACGTAACTAATGACACTGGCCATTACTCCCGCATTGATTTCTTTAACGTTCTTTAACAGTTGGATTTGAGTTCACAAAGCCCAAAAAAAAATTAAAACAATAAAATCTTACATTATTTTTACAAAAAAACAAAAAATTACTTTCAGGTACTGCAACTATATTCTGCGGTGGTCCAGTGAACGCATTAGCCTGGGCCCCGACTCCGTACGAGGCGTCGGATCCAGACCAGATACTGGCGGTGAGCGTACTCCCTGATCCGGATGCCCAATTTCGGATCAGCGAGCGCCACCTGAACAAATCCCTTATCCAGTTCTGGAACTTTGGCAATCTGAAGAACGGGATGGTGTCGCAATTTCAACCGAACCTTGTATTTTGCATCGCTCACCGTTTTGGCGTTGTCTGGAATCTCGAGTGGTGTCCTTCCGGATGCTACGATTTCTGCACTCCGGAGGATAGTGTTGCAAAACGGTTGGGGCTCTTGGCTGTCGCTACCGGTGATTCCGCTGTTTACGTGTACGTCGTTCCCCAACCTGATGAAATTGAGTAAGTATTGCTTTTATGTATTATTTTAGGCAGGCATTATTCTAAGTATTGTTTTCTACTGCACAAATAATCAGCCCAATTCTGTTACAAAATAGTGAACGCCGTGGTATGAACATTAAAGGCATGCTCAATTTTTGGATGAATATACAAGCGCTACTGCGCAGGTGATATATAGGCAACCAATATTGCATATGTCAAACTTAGCGGTTATGTTACTTACAATTTAAAGAATATAACAGACAAATGTACTTGTATAAGCAGAAATCTTCCAAGCATTTGCATTATATATGCAGAAATAAGCATAAATAAGCAGCAATTGGTTTGGTACTAATTATGTTTACGTTATTGTTCTTCAACCATGCAGCGCCGCCAAGCAGATATTAACGTAACGAAGATTTGTTCACAGATTTTCATCCTCACTCCACATACGTATGGACATACCTCTAATAATAATAGCACGGTGAACGCAATGTCCATACCTTCTTCTTCTTCTTAAAAACAAACAATGGTGTTTGGGCAGTAGTAGCCCTTATCTCACCAATCACCAATCGCAAATAGTTTTATGAGGTTATATGTAAAGAAAAATAAAAGTTCCTAATCAAATACTTACATCACTTTTCAAAAGAAAATAGAATAGAAGACTGTAAATTTTAGAATTGTCTAAAGCCAACAAGTAGGAGATATTGAAAGGAGGAAATAAACCCAAGGAAGCAAGTTCTCTGAAGAAACCTAACCTAACATTATCATAATTTGAGCAAGCAAAAAATATATGATTTAGACTACCAAAAATGCCACAACTACAAGACGGAGAATTTCACAGACCAATACGAAACATATGCTCTGGAAAGAGCCCATGTCCAAGTCTTAGACGAGATATAACAGTAATGAAAAATTTTGATATGAAGGGACAGTTTTTAAACCGAGGCAACAGATTGACCTTAAGATTAATCAGAAAAGAATGTTTACCTTTACGAGAAGAAGTGGAGTCCCACTCCTCCTGCCAGATCCTCAACAAATCGTTACGCAAGCCTCAAAAGCTTTCTGAAGCGTCTTTTTTAGTGATAGAATTTAGAATTAGAATTAGAGAGAACGTGAGTTGGCCGCTCAACCAGCCATCCACCGCGACCGCGGGGGTCTATTGTGGCTCACTTACTACTGCTAGTAGCTAATGTTATACTTCACCGTCCAGGTCCAGTTCTTTAATGAGCCTGATTATCCTATCGGGTGGTTGGTTCTCCAGGTCTTGTAGTTTGATTTTGGCCGTGCCAAAAATCATGACCCTGATGCCATCCACGGCTGGGCAGGAGCAAATAACATGCTCCATTGTTTCATCATCCTCCAGGCATAGTCGATTTTTAGTGATAAATAAACTGATAAACTGAGATTCAGAAAATGTCCATACCTTGAAAAGTGACATCCATAATCTTTGAAGTCGCATGCATAATAAAATAAATGTTCCTAACAAAACTGTTCGTCAAAACAATATGTCAAAGGTCACGAATTCAGTCAGTTGAAAATATCAAATTCCTTATTTTAAAAGAAGTAATGTAAACATAACTGAACAAGTGTTACTAATTATTTAATAACATAAACAATTTGGTTATGTTTATATTTATTCTTCTTTAGTAACAGGGAATTTTGTTGTGCCGCATTGTCAAAAGTTTTATTAGGAACATTTATTTTATTATGCATCAACCTGTGTACCTAACTTCTCTTTGGCAGAGGTCCTATATGTCACTGCTCAAGGTCGAGACTCTGCTATTAAAAATTGACCTTTATTTATCCCAGGAATAAAAATATCGTATAGTAAAAAATAAAAAATAACATGTATGGAGTTGGCAAAGTCTAGGTCAACACTGCTCTATGATGGAAGCTGAGTAGGGCGTTTTCGAATATTTTGGTGCTGAATAGGAATCGAAAGTAAGTTTATATGAAGCACAGAGACAAAATAAACAAAATTAAGAAATTTAAGCTCTCTTTGAACCTTCATTCACTGTACATATGTTAAAAAGTACTGTTTGGCATTTTGGACTACTTTTTTCTTTTCAAAATCCCTGTGTCCTGATTGAGCGTCTACAAACAAAAACAATCAAAAACGTTTTAGCCAGTCTTCAAAATCTATTGTTGATAATTTGATTTGTAAAGTAATACATTTTTTAACTGTTAATGTGTTGCTTTATTTAATGTTTGCACTGCACAATTTAAAATTCCTACTGTACATTTTGTCTCCAGCAAAATGTTAAAACAAGGCTTATTTTATGAATTAATATTAAAATTAATTAAGATGAATCAGTGCTGCTGGTACGTCCTATAAAATAAGCATCCATAGTCAAATTAATGTTGTATCAATTCTCTCATGTTATACATCAAATTATAGAGAAAGGTGTATTACTTGCTGTGGTAATGTATATATATATGTATTACTTGTTATTGTTGTATCCACGCTACGTGATAAAATATAACTTATTCATGTACTCGAAGAAGTAAAGTTTTGAATGAAAAAAGCATGTAAGATATTGATATTTTTATGTGAAATTTTGTACACTTATAAAGGAAGGTGTAACTTAGACCTATTATGTGGTACTTTTTTCAATTTTAACCTGAGTTCTTCGTACAAAAATTGCAAAATCAGCCAATTTTGTCATATTCAGAAATAGATTTGTCAAAAACGAACAGAACTATCAAAAATCTACCACTAGATGCAAAATTATATATCTTTTATCTTAAATTTGGTGTATTTCTTTTACGATTATGTGAACTAATTGCTGAGAAAAATCCTTTTGAACTTTTGCGTGTTTTGCAAGCAAAACGTAGGGGGTATGGATTCCAATTAATTTCTTATGTCATTAGAACATAATGACATTACAAATGACATTACAAAAATATACCTATGTCTTGCTGAAAAAGGACATAAGGCGATTTCGCGTGGCTAAACGGTTCGATTTGGTTCCGGTTGGCGGTTGGATGTGGTTGACAGAACGGTTCTAAATCGTCATCATATTTGAAACGTCAGTAACCGCTCGACGGAAAATGATCCGGTTCGATTCATAGGTTAGGTGCCCCACTTACTGTTAAATATGACAGTAATGACATACGCAGTGGTCTACCGCGCATTCCGCCAACGACATACCTATCCATTTTACCAGCATTTTACAACTTATAACCTAAAAATGACAACCCAAACGAACCGATATTTCGAACCGGCTTGCCAGGCAGGTTCAAGATTTTGACGGACCGAATCGAACCAACTGCAACCGTTACGTCATCAATCGCCATGTGAAAATGGTTGGTTCAAATCGGTAGTCGAACCACAACCGAACCGTTTCACGTGAAATCGCTTTAAATATTTCATTTTATTTTGGTTTTCTCTAAATGTTTTTTTTATGACTGTCAAAGGTGGCAAGAATTTGAACAAAATCTAGAAACTTACTGTTTTTATGTTGGTTATTTGGTATGGAAGTGTGTGAATGCATTCTGTGATTTCTTGATTTACATTTTCCTGGTTTATTTTATAAAATAGTGATTTTTTGGTTCTTAGCTATTCTGTTTGTTGGTTAGGTCCTGGTGAGTTATTTATAATACAAAAAGGAGTCATATTTTATCGGTTAGAAAATTAACCATTCTCATGGATCATTTACAAGATGTAACTTTAACCAAGAATATAACAAAGATTTGTTTTTTCGTATTCTTTCTCTTTTTGCAAAGCCATTGGAAGATCTACTTTTATTTAATCAATAATTGACATCATGGGCATAATTTATATTAGTAAAATATGTAAAATTCTTAAATATTTTTATTTTCTTCCAGCGGAAAAATCCTGGAAACCAAGCCAAAGTTCAAGTTGACGTTATCGTCAAACCTTCCCATAGATTTCGGGGAGATGGCCTATCATCCCATCAGCCTCTCCTGGACGAAAGCGCGGTTCCACTCGTACATTGCCATTGGCTATTCAAACGGTTTTATTGGCATATACAACCTGAACAACCAGCACCATCAATCCAAAGACAAAGACGGCACCATTATCATCTATCCATATCAGTCATTCCATGCACATGACCATTCAGTCACAGGTAATAATCTTGCAAAACTTAAAAAAAGTTCCAGAAAAATATAAAAATATAACTTGGTATTTTAGATCTTAGAAATTTATTTGGACCATAAAAAAGATGTCTTTGATAAGTTAGAAATGAAATGAGGTGAATATAGAGAATTGTTTTCTGGTTTACAGCGTTATCATTGAACCACCTTAGCGGGGGAAATAGATGGTTGGTGAGCGGCTCTGCCGATAAAGATGTTCAATTTTGGGATCTTGAAGATGAAGACCTCATCTACAATAACAAGCGGTATCCCGTCAGTGATCTTACTTGGAACATTCACTGGTTGTCGCCTATTGTATGCCATGATTATGTTAACTTATATGGTAAGTAAATATTCAGAATTTATTAATAAATGATATTTAATTTTTTTTTAAGTTTTATTAAGTTTTATTAATTAATAGATAGAACCATAATTAATTTGTATGAACCGAAAAATTTTAGATCTTGAGTTTTAATCAAAAGATAAAGAAATCACTTGTGAAGTAATAAATTCACAAACTAGAGGTAAACCTAACTGAAGTAGAAAGTTTATGAAATTGTCAATAATTCAATAGAAAGAAAGTCTATGAGTTAACTAGAAATTTTAGAAATTATTGTGAGTTTAATAAGTCATGACCTATAGTGGATTAAAGGTTCCAATCTAGTTTGTAAATTTTGTTTATGAACTAATGTGAACCGGAAATTATCATAACTACTATCGGTTGTAAAAGTATTGAGCCCTGTATTTGACGGCTAGTAACTCTGAAACGGCTGTACAAAAAAAAATTGAAAGAAAGTGTGTTATACTCCTGATTCATTTCTACATAACACGAGTGACTATCAAAATTTTCTGCTCGTCGGTTTAGGCACGAGCGCGAGAGCAGTAAAAAAAGGTACCCGATTTTGCGGTTTTAAAATAATTCTCGAGTTTCCAATTTTTTTCTCCTAAACAACTTACCAAAAAAATTTAAATTTTTGTTCAGGTTACTGTTAGGATCTCTTCTATAGATTGGTGTTTTTATTTTTTGATTTGTTGTGTAATAAAGTCTGTAAGCGAGCTTTTCATGGACGCGGATATCTCGGAAACAAACGATAGCAGGACAACGCAGTTAGCATGTAAACAATCCTTATTTATTGTGATACTCATCAATTGATGTATAATAACATGAAAGTTATTTGGGAATTTTAAATAGGGAAAATAATGTGATCGATCTGGTGCGCAGGACGGTACGGTTCGCCTCGGGGAAAGGGGATAAAGCGCGCGACACTATGCGACTGTTCGCGCGATACTTTCAAACGATCAACTTTCAGGACCGTATTCAATATTTTTGTGATTTTCTCGTTCGGTTTTATTTTTGAAAATAGCATAAGTGATTTTTATTTATTTCTGGAATTGTATGCATATTCTGTTTTGTGATTTATTATTATTTCACAACATTATTTCTGCCAAAAACCAGTAGTTGATGTTTCAATTGCGACAAGTATTTGTCGTAAACTTTGAACGAATTGTGGAGTTTCAGAAAAACCACCAACATTGGAACAATATTGCGGCAACTTCATGCAAGTTGATTATAATTGTTTCTACAATTGAGTCAAAAATATGATCAATATCAATGTATTGGTTTTGATTTTCAACACCATATAACATATATCTCTTTTGCGACAGTGCTTTGTCACATAAATTTAACATATCTATAATTTCAAATGTATTGTAGCTTTTTGCAACTTTATTTTTTACATATGCCCAGTTTAATTCAATTGCAATGGGCTACAGGTAACTACAATAATTTTACTTCATTGCTTCCGATTTATATAATTCTGATAGAATCTAATAGAAGTACCTTCTCTTGATGGTGATTTTTTGACAACAGCTGTGCATTAGTTATTTGAGAAAAGAATTTCTGACATTGGTAAAATTAATTGTTTTACTTCCTTGGAATAATACTTCAGCATTCTTGCGCAATATTTGCAAAACACGTACGCACGCAACGCAGTTACTCCAGAAACTTTATTCAATGAATATTTATGTATTTATGTTATCTTGATTTTACCCACAATCATATTACTGGGACATGAGAAGAAATATTTGGTTTTGATATTTTATTTGTTTATGCTAACTGATAATATTTGATTGCTGCTGTTGATTCAAAAGGAGTTAAAAACAAAAAAAAAGATGCTTACAACTCTTCATTGTACACTTGCAACCTATTCTTTTATTAAACAAAGAGTCCACCATTTCCAACCTTCAACGTCAATGCTGGTTACATCAATAAATATGTATGATGTTTGTTTTAACTCTAAGTACTGGCCTGCGATCAGGGTTGTTATGTTTTAAAACATTTGTTTTAAAACATTGTTTTAAACATGTTTTAAAACAAATATTTTGTTTTAAATCATTTTTTTTAAACATGTTTAAAACAGTTTGTTTTAAATGTATAAAACATTTTTTTTAAAACATTGTTTTAAACATGTTTTAAAACAAATATTTTGTTTTAAACATGTTTAAAACAGTTTGTTCTAATGTTTAAAATACTTTGTTTTAACACATTATTTTAAACATGTTTTAAAACAAATATTTTGTTTTAAAGTATTTTATTTTCAACTTGTTTAAAACAGTTTGTTTTAAATGTTTAAAATATGTGTTTTAAACTACCGAAATTTGGACAACATATTTAATTATTTAATCAGAGTTGTATGCTGGTCTTCAAGATTTTTACGCATGAATCAATTAAAAAATCAAAAAAATATTTAAATATTGTATTTATTAATAAAATAAAGTTCTTTATAAAGTATAATAATACATTCAGTGATAACATGTAACTACAATAAACAAAAACTTTTAGAATAACTTAACACACCGGGTGACGCACGCCATAGGTACTCCCGTTTATTTTTTTTGTTTATAAAACAGGACGAATAAAATTTGGGAAAGTGTTAATAGACAAAAAATTCCATTATTTGAGATACTCTTGAGGTTAATATGACTTCCGGTTTTTCCGGAAATGACGTCATCATTGAAATTTTAAATGGCACCCTATATTCTTTTTATCACGAACGCAACGACAAAATAACTTTTTTGTGTATTAACTTGGTGACTATGAATTGGTGACAATAGTCGAAAATTGTCAAATAAACACTAACTAAATCGATTTTGGCCGACATTGCATTACTGGCGCCCTCTAGCGTCACAACAAAAAGTCATTCACAGAACAGATTTAACTCTACTGTGAACTGACGTATGAAAAAACGCCGATGAAAATGTTTACAAATGAACAATTGCGTGATTTAAAACATGTTTTTTTCATGTTTTAAAACATGTTTTTTTTGCGAAGTGTTTAAAAACATTGTTGCGTGTTTAAAAACATCATATTATAAAAAAAAAACATGTTTGTTTTGTTCAAAATAAAAAAAACGTTTTTTATAACAACCCTGTCTGTGATACATGCTGTAGTGAGTGTAGTCGACCTGAAATCCCGAGCCGATGACGACTGTGTTGAACGAAAATTATATCGTATATTTATGTCGCTTTATAAAATTAATGAATATCTGAAATATGTTTTTATTTCAATAGTCTCATTAAACAAAATTTTGCGATTGTTTTTGTACCTGTCTCGTTATCGTGCTAACACTCGTTGCCGAGATATCCGCTTCCATGAAAATCTTGTTTATAGCCTTTATTGCAAAGGAAATTATTAAAATACAAAAACCAATCTGTAGACAAGATCTTGACTTATACTCTGTGTAAATTTGAATTTTTTTGGGCAAGCGATTTAGCAGACAAAAATTTGGAAAGACGAGCGTTTAGTGAAAAGGGCTAAAATCGGGTACACTTTTCTCACGCTTCTGTCTAAACCTAGGGGCAGAAAATTTTGATGGTCAATCATGTTATGTAGAAATGATTCAGGAGTATAACACACTTTATTTAAATTTTTTTGGTTCAGTCTTTGCAGAGTAGTTACGAACCTCCAAACACAGGGCTCAATATTTTTGCAACCGATAGTAGTTCATGAACTTATAAACTTTTTAACTTGAGTATGAACTAAATATTGAACAGCGTACACAAAAAGTGCTTAACTGACTCAATTCTTAATCAACTAGAGTAGAGTCTATAAGTCAACTAGAAAGTTTATGAGTATTCATAATGAGTATGAAAATTCATAATCTATAATGCACTAAAAGATCAAATCTAGTGTATATTAGAAAGTTTATGAACAAACAAAATAAAGATAATGAACTCTAGACGAAAACTGAAAGAACTAGGAAGTTCATAAACTGTAAATTTACTGAACTTTGACTCTAATGTAATTGCTTATAATGCTTCACAAATTAGATGAAAACACAGTGAACTAGAAACTACGTAAACTTACAAACCAGTGTGAACTAGAAAGTTAAAATGTCATAAATTAAAAAGTTTATGCACTCTAGTGTGAAATAAAATCTTCCCACGTTATATGAAAACTGAATGAACTAGAAAATGTACATATTTTAAACTAGTGTCAACTGAAAAGTTCATGATGTCTTGCAAATTAAACATGCTAGAGTTCATGTTGTGAAATAAGAACTTAAAAACCTATATTAGATAAAAACTGAATGAACTGAATGAACTATATCTTAAAAACTAGAAAATGCATGCATTTATAGAAATTTAAATGTTCTAACCTGTCTATTTTAGTTAACTGTTTCTTTATTTTGAGAATTTTTTACTTCACATGTTTTTTTTTTGTTCTATTGTGAACTAAAATCATCAGATATTAGACAAAATCTGAATGATTATATGACCTGTTAAACCTGTGTAAACTAGAAAGTTAATGATGTTGCGTGCAATAACAACTCTATGAAGTAGTGTTTGCTTTTGTTTTTTAAAACAAAATTTACAGGGTATTTTGATTAAAGATAAGTTGTGATAGAGTTGTTCCTTTCTAATTCCAAACAAATTAGTCGAATTAATCACCTTACTTAATTAATTAATTAATTACCTGAATCTCCAGTTTTGTTTTCCTTTCTAATTTTATTTTACCAAGCATAATTTTATAATAATTTTCAGCATCTGTGCAGTGTCCTGTACGTGAGTGCAATGGGCCAGGATCAAACTTTTTACCGACGGCCAGCAGGATTACCTCAGTCACCTCTAATGACTGGGGAAATCTTTTCATGCAATCCAATGATTGCGGAGAGGTCATGGCAGGAATGCCTGAGCAGATGCACGAGCGGTTCCACAATGATAAGAGACGGCATATTAGAAGATCGAGATTTGTAAGTCTTCTAATATTTTTTACTTTTAAATAATTGATTAATTATTTAACTTTGAGTTGTTCATAAAACTTGTTAGTATTCAATGTGTTTTTGTAGTTTTATATATTAATAGTAATATTAATTACAGCTTGCGTCATACACCAGCTTCATAAAGAAAGATCTCAGTGAAGATGAAATGACAGCCATCGAAAGAAATAGATTGAAGCAGACACAGGGGAAAATAACTCCGGATAATGTCATACTTTTAGGGCCAATTTCTTACGATGATTGTAAAAATTACGGCCTTGTGATAAATGACCTTGATTCGGTTAGTTGCTATTATTTTCTTTTGTTATAAAATAACAATGTTTTGAACTATTTCTTAATCGTATATTTTTTACAGACAATCATTCGACCAAGAGAGATCCCATCAGTTGAATTGGATAAATATCTTGCCAAAGATGAGTTCTTTAAGATGCACAAGCCAGATCTATACCCGATGCAGTCGATAGACAAAATGGCGTTGAATCCGAACTTGCAGTCGTTCCTTTATTACGCGTTAGGGTACCATGTTGGGTTCGTTAGAGTTTCTATCATAAGATTTTTAAATAGTAAAAACGTGTAAATATGTAAATAATGTACATAAACTGCACCACAAACACTAATACAAGATGTTGCTACATTCCATGCGGTTGTAATTGTTTAATAGATTGATTTTCTCTATTTTTAGTATTGTTATGTTTTGGATTAATGCTATTGTTTAAGGATTGAGAATTCTTTTTGTTGATTGTTGAGTAAATAGTTTTTAGCAATGGACGAATTTGTTATTTGGACCTAATGATTATTATTAATTCAAGGTATATCTTGTATTTGTGTTTGATGTAGATATGTTTAAAAGAGTTTTTGATACATGTAAGTTAGACTTATAATTTTCTTTCTCTTTTTGTTATTTATATTCCTTTTTATGTGTCTTTATTGTATTTGTGGAATATATTATTCGCTTTGTAAATATGTGTTTTATTTCATTATAGATGTCATTAAACTCTTGAATTGATTGTACTTTTTGAAATGATAACCTTTGTACTGAACCATTTTTTTCCCTGAAAATCCAGTGAAAACAAGATTAGTGAAGAATTCAGTTGCCTGTTTCGTCGGTCATTTTCATCACTGTCATTGGGTATCTTTCTGATAATATATTTTTCTACTTTGCATTCATAATGCACACATTGTAACACTGTTTTCGGTGTTACAATTAACACATTGTAATACCGAAAACGGTAACATTTTTGTCTAAGATTGGTACACATTGATATCAAATGCCATATGTCAAACGTACAATACATGACCCAACATAACCACACACTGCATCTTCTTAATCGCATAAACTGCGAAATATCAATATTCTATACATATTTAAACATGGGTGTAGCCTGCTATAGTATGGCCAAAGGACCCAATCCTTTCTTAGTTTTGCTGTGTTCATCAAAATACGCCAGCATTACGTTTTCGGTGATGTTTTACGACTCTGAATGATCGTTATCATTCTTTTCAACTAAATCAAATCCCCTTTACAGATATAATTCAAGGACCACATTTACTTTAATAAGGTATTATGCGAAGATCAAACCTACATCGTAGATACGAACGATTTTAATTACTACTGTGAGATTGTATATGCGCAATAAATGGTTTATCAGCGTACACGTACGAAGCTATAGTACATTTAAAGTGTAGAGGATTTCTTAGTTTATGTAACGTATAAGTTTTCGGTAATATTTTGGACGCTTGGATGCTCGGTTCAATTCATATTAGTTTTTGTCCGTCGCTTTCGACTTCGTCTTAGTTCTGGTCGTGTGCAACGTATTTGTATTACTTCCATCACATGTAATTTTACTAAGTATAATTTATTCTAATAAACTACTTTGCCGAAATTAGAATTGGGTTTCAATTATAAGTGGTTGTAAATATATAAGCCGCAACGGCTACGTAGCGGAATTAGGTAGACACCGCATTAAACGTTAAGCGTTATAACAATTCTTTAGTAAGTTCTTGTTCTTCCAGGTAACTAATCAGTCACCGCTAAACACTTCTATTCTGATTATTATACTTATGAAACCACTATTTTAAAGTTGTTAACATTTTAGGTTAAGTTTCATGTATTTATCACAGTAGGGTTAAGTGTTGGCTAAAGTAGAGTAAAATTATTCACAATTAGATTTTGTCATCTCATCGATCTCATCCTTAACGAAGTTGACAATTTCTAAATTTATATAAAATTAATGACGCAAAGTAGAAAAAATAGTATATTACACTCGTTTTATCAGACGTATTGGCGCACTTGTTCCATTTGGGCACTCCTGGCTACGCTCGTCATGCCCAAAACAACTCGTGCCCCAATTTGACGTCTTATAAAACTTGTATAATAATATACTAATTCATCATCACAATAATGTTAAAAACCCTAAAATTGATCAAAAAATGAAAAGGAACATGAATATACTAACTGCATAATTTATATTGCAAAAATACTAACATCGATTATAATTATTATTACACAGTAATAAATTCAAACATCAACATGAGAAGATTTGATTATAAATGACTTTCTTCGGTTTGAACAGAGATGTCACTAACTAACTTTGAACGATGCTTAAAATCTTCCAGCTGCTGTTCCAAATGGTCCATTTTGAAGCACAAACTGACATTAAGCGTAATCTCATCAGCTAATCTTTTGTTTTGCTTAATTGTCAAATCCTTTTCTTCCTCCAACTCTTCTTGTAGCCTCGAAATTTCTTCTTTATACTAAAATTAGTTTTTTCCTTAAATGATAGGTTTTCAACGATATTAAAAAATTATACATACCTCTTTAGATCTGTCAATAGCTGATTTTGGGAGTGGATGCTTTTCTAGCAATTCTGTAAGCATGTCGAATTTTGCTGTAAATTATAAGGATTTACATGAATGGTTTGAATTATAATAAAATCAAACTATACCTTTTGTAAATATATACTGCTCTTCCATATTTTCTTTATTGGTGACTGCCTTATTGGCTATTTCTTTATAGGTATTTATTTGATCTTTTATATTACATATTTTTTGCATGTGGTCATAAAGTACATTTATTTTATGCGTTTCCTTATCGACCTGCTTGAAAGACCTAAAATTTAAAATTCTATTAATCCCTCAAAAATATATAAATAAGTAATTTCACATTTCAAATTTTTCGATTAGGCCTTTTGTTTTTAAGTCACGCTCCAACAAGTCTTTTCTATTGGCAGCTTCGACTTGCTTCTGCGAACCGAGATCTTCAATTTTTCTCAGTAACCTTTGATTCTCAATTTCCCTTTCCTGCAGCAGATCTTTCAGCACCTGATTTTCAGCTATCTACAAAAAAATGTAGCAGAGTATAACTTACAAACATACAACAAAAAGAAGTACTAATAATCTCACAATTTGTTCCTGCTGGTATTTGTTTTGAATGAAGACTCTGTTCTGGTTTTGAAGTGCATTGCAAGTTTTCCTAGCCTGTTCTAATTCGAACTCCAAACTAGTTACTTTCGCTTTACTTTCGGATACATTCCTTTTCAATTCATGGATTTTGATCGTTTGGGAGTCTACTTGTACTCTAAGTTGATCAACTTGAACCTATAGAAGCAGAATACGGTTAAATTTTGAGTTCATTATGTAGTAAATGTGTAATAATTGCCCGTTTTGTTTTTAGTTCTGCTTCAATTTGTCGTTGACCTAATTCCAAACTGACGATGTCTATGGAGTAGGGCTGCGAAGATATCTTCAAATTCGTGCTTTCCATGTTCGGATTACATAAATCCATAACCTACGAGATATTGTTGATTTTTTGTTGGTTAGGGTCGCCGTTTGACAGGTACCCGATATCCAATATGGCGTCTTTACGCTGAATATTTTTAAGAGTTTCTTTTCTAATAAATTAATTAATCAGTTTAAATGTAAAATACCTGTATAGATCCAAGCAGAAGTCGGTTTGCCGTACGATTAAATAAAATATTTCAAGAAGTCTGTATCTTAGCTTAGTCAAAAATCACACAAAGCACTTTGATTTATCAATACCAATTGCAAATGTTTTTAGAACTGACGGATATACTGCTATTGTTTTCTGTTGACTCTTGGGTACATTTTTACTGTGATTCTTTTGTACACTGAGCCTTTTATTAGTTTTTTGGTCGATTAGTAATTCACTGTTGTTTTGACTTATATTTTTTCTGAATACGTTCGTCAATTTTGGTGAAAAGAATCCGCTGTATGCGTATATGTCGCACTGAGTTCTCCACCAATTGCTCAGTTTGGACTTAGTCCAGAAACGGTTTGCTTTATTGGCGAACATCGCTGTAAACTCTGCTTATCTGTTTACTAACTGTGATGTGGGGCGTCGTGCTTTTATGCACTTTTAAGTGCATACCCACAAGTGCAACCGTAATGGAATTTAGCAACAAAACCAGTCAGCTTTTCATGCACATCGAGCGAATTTTAAATAGACCGGATTACAACTTGAGCAGTAATTACTTCAATAGGATCTGAACTGAGAAATATGTACTTGTATATATTTTCTATTCCAAAAAATGTTTGCTATATGAATATAGGAAATATACCTATAGAATAACTAAGAACAATGATTGTACAGGGTAACACATAGGGACCTCACATCTTTAATATAAACGGTACCTACTCAGTTGGTTTTCAAGGAGATTCAATTTTATTTACATACAAATACACAATTGAGGTCTGTTTAGTTTAAGGGTGTCAGGTCCCAGTGTCCTTATGTTCAAAAATTGCGCGGGGCCAAAAACAAATAATTTACTTACAAGTGTGTTATCAGCACATTATTGTGTGATGGGGCGGACACCCTTCTCAATATTTACTATAGTCAAACTGAAGGGGGCCCTAACACTTAAAAATGTGATCCTAATTAATCTTACGGTAGCGTGAATCAATTATCTCTCTCTTACGGAGGCTACAACACTGAGTTCTTTCTCTGAGACTTTGTCAGAGACGTTTGAACTCACTAATTATTAAACACTATATGCAGGGCTAAATACTTTACCATAAAAGGGACAGGTTTATATTATTATTCTAAAATGAATATGCCCAAGAAAACCACAATAAAATCTATTAACAAAAATGTATACAACAATGCAGAACTGCTTACATCAAATATGACTGCTAATCCTAAACATGATATATTCTTAATTTGGCAGAGATGGACAAACCAGCAAGTACAGACAACAAATAAATACCTTAATATTTCGGTTGAGCACAAGAAACACGAGACAGCACAGTTTCTATAACTTGGCCCCCATTGGGGCCCTACGCTTGGGCGCGCGTTTTGACGCACGACCGTCTACCTTCAAAGCCCGATGCCAAAGAGGCTGTTTGCTTGTCTCTTTACATCTTCCCAGACACCTTGGCGCCAAAAGCTTGCGCGGTAATCCTGACGCGACTGCAGCGCCACTCCGAGCGTCTGTTAAATACCAACTTAACACAAAACACGCCAAAGTTCAAATTCAATTCTTTTTCAAATTGACGCGCCAAATCTCAACTTACTACATCCCTTCCACGTTAAGATAAATAATTATTTGACCAATTATTTATCCCTAAACAAAACTAAATAATCAAATTGCTGATTGTAACATCTCCCCTTACAAAACAATTCTCTTAATTGCTAATTACAATGTTGACATGCAAGTTTTTCTTCTTGTACATTTTTTTTTATTTCCTGAAATAAAAACACAGATATGACCCAATAAAACCCCAAAAGAATTCGGCCTTGGTCCAGAAGTCCGGCGGTGTTGATTTGACTTCGGTTCTCCAAACCAAGCGAATGTCCTCATTCCCGGGCCATTGGTCATATGAAACAAAAGAAAAACAACATTGAAGCAGTATCATAGCAGTCCGATTACATCATAACTTACATTATCTTTTATCCATCTTCAAATACAGCCGCAATCGTGAAATGACTCTCCTCCACATCTCGCCTCGTTTTTTCTCCGTCCATCTTCCCTCCTAGCGTCATCGGCGGTCCTTTAATCTCCAGCGACGTCCAACGTTCCTCGAAAGCTATCGTATACCTCGTAGATGACCTACACGACGTGTGGATGTTGTCCAGCGACACTTAGGCCCTGGTAAGACATCCATTTGCGTTGTCCGTGTAGTCATTTTTCTTCTAACACCATCGACGTACAAAGTACAGGAATTCTGTCATCTGTCACTTTGTAGTTTTTGACCCTACGTCTCACTTTGGACGTTTTTTCGGTCACACCATTTTTTTGAAGCGCACTGGGCTTCACTTGCTGTAGATTACAACCCTTTGTAAATCTACCGGCACTAATTTCGACGTACAAAGTGCAGTATATTTGCCTGCAAATTTGTAATTTTTTCTTGCCCTTCTTTTGCGCCTCGCGCGGGCTGCTTTTTCCATCACTAGACGATTTTTCGACTTCTGGAACGGGACGACGGCACGCTGCTTCCACACAAAGACAAAGCCGGATGACCTCGGGAATTCCTGGATGGGCCAAACTACCTGCGCTCGTGGGGGTCTTCAATACACGTCCGCATGGCCGGATATAGGGATCATCTGCCTCTTCGGAATAGCTGCTTATACCTACTTGGTCGTTGAATTTCCCTTACAAAACAATACTCTGCAACTTCCCTTAATAACTGCTTTATTTTAACTTAAAAATACAGTTGCGAGTATACCCCTTGATTTTAATTAATTATTAATTAATTACCGCGTGTGTTTCGTGCTTCTCTGCTCAGAGCCGCCATTTTCAAAAATGCTTACATAAAAACTTAACTTGTTTCAATCTTTTAATTCACTTCAATTTCCTCAAAATTTAGCAAACAAAGTACTCGGGCTTTGTTTCTATCCTATCCTTACTTTACTTTCACTTAATCGACCACTGACGGTACGATTTTTTTCTGTTTATTGTTTACTGTTGCCATCTCTACTCTGCCATTTTTCCACTCAATAAAAAAAAATTCCTCAGAATTTAATTTCAAACTACCTGTTCTGCATATCACTACAAACCATAACTCAAGCCCTGTCTAACACAATCTGGTTCAAACTTTCTCTAACGAACGGTCTCGAGAATTAAGACATTTCTTTCAAAAACAATTCCAACACTCAAAAGAAATTATACTGCAAATATTTAATTATTATGCTGCCACCAGCAGTACATTTCCTATTCGAATTCACGACTATATATCGACATTTATCACACAAAATGTCCACCTCAAAAGCGCAAACAAAATTCTTGGAATGCCACGCGCAATATCCACAAGGGCGCCTAAGCTAGCCCCTAACACCACTTTCTTTAAAGGGTCGTTTGCCTAACTTTGCTTTTGACCATAGTCTACAATGCATTCTTTAAAATGCGTCACCCAATTTTCTTCTAAAATTCACAAACAAATCTACCTGGAGTGCTTTCTTCATAATCTACTCAAATAATCTCTTGAAATGTCTTAAATTATCCCAACCGCTAGCCAACAAAAATGTGATGGGGCGGACACCCTTCTCAATATTTACTATACTTTAATCAACTCTAAACTGAAGGGGGCCCTAACACTTAAAAATGTGATCCTAATTAATCTTACGGTAGCGTGAATCAATTATCTCTCTCTTACGGAGGCTACAACACTGAGTTCTTTCTCTGAGACTTTGTCAGAGACGTTTGAACTCACTAATTATTAAACACTATATGCAGGGCTAAATACTTTACCATAAAAGGGACAGGTTTATATTATTATTCTAAAATGAATATGCCCAAGAAAACCACAATAAAATCTATTAACAAAAATGTATACAACAATGCAGAACTGCTTACATCAAATATGACTGCTAATCCTAAACATGATATATTCTTAATTTGGCAGAGATGGACAAACCAGCAAGTACAGACAACAAATAAATACCTTAATATTTCGGTTGAGCACAAGAAACACGAGACAGCACAGTTTCTATAACTTGGCCCCCATTGGGGCCCTACGCTTGGGCGCGCGTTTTGACGCACGACCGTCTACCTTCAAAGCCCGATGCCAAAGAGGCTGTTTGCTTGTCTCTTTACATCTTCCCAGACACCTTGGCGCCAAAAGCTTGCGCGGTAATCCTGACGCGACTGCAGCGCCACTCCGAGCGTCTGTTAAATACCAACTTAACACAAAACACGCCAAAGTTCAAATTCAATTCTTTTTCAAATTGACGCGCCAAATCTCAACTTACTACAATTGCATTTACACTTCACACTTCGTGCTGTCAGATCAATACGTATGTGGCAGCAACATGTGCGAAGTCTCATCAATAAGAAACGTTAAAAAAACTGTTCTTTGATTTGAACACATAATAGCATTCATCTCCTAATAGTTAAACAAAAAAATGTTTTAGTAAAATTTTTTAGCGCTGTTAACAGTAAAAAGGTATTGTTCAATCAAGTTATTGTTTTACCGATCTTACTGATGTTAATAAAAAAACACATGTTTTTCATCTTTTTCGATATGACAACCTCTAAATTTAACTTTTGAAAAATAAGAAAAATATGTGTATAAGTTTTTTTCGATGGTGGTAAGGAATTCGATATGTACCTAAATAAAGTAAGTAAAAAGATGAAATTTCTTTTAACGCTGTTTTTCTAAGAATAATGTTTAGGAAAATAAATGTAGTTTTGGCAAGTTATAGCATTTTTCGGTAGTTTAAAACTTGCTATAGCAACTAAATTTGTTTTTTTTTTGTAGAACAGTAGATTTTTTCTCTCACAAATTTATTATTTTCTGAATAAATGCTGTGAATTTTGCCTTACATCAGAAAATTTTCAAGAATAAATTTTCGGGAAAATGATTATTAAAAATTATAAAATATTCATAACTATGGAAATCGTGGATAATGTGAATAGATAGTGCATAGTGTTTTTGAATGATCTAAACTCTAAACTAAAAATAGATAAAAGGAATAATTTTCTCGGCTGTATCGATGAATCAATAAGGTACGATATGCTATCGGGGGGAGCAGCCAGGTGGAGGATAATTAAAACAACTTTGATCGATCCCTTATTGGTCTAAACTAAAAAGTATGACAAATTTTCGAAATAGGTGAGGTCAAAATGTCAAAATAATCTGTGACTATGTGGATAATAGTGACAACCCAAATTCCTAAATTCTTAAAAATGAAAGCTTTTTTTAGAAGTGTTTTTGAAGCGTTTGGCGAAAGTTTTGTGCCAGGATTTGTGTCCAGCGCAAAAAAAATCTATCAAAACTGCCTATTAGGAAAATTCAGTTCAATACGCAAGGCAAAAAACGATTTCCAATTCAATTTTTCTCGAAAATTTAAGGCCATAAACTTGGAATATAAAACCAATGAATTTAGAAAAAATAAGTTATGAACAACAAATATCTACTGAAATATTGCTTTATACATATAATTTATTTCCTTATTGTTGGTAGAACATTTTATTATTTCTCTATTATTATGTCTTTATTTTTTTTTGGGGATGGCATCATAGGAAACAGTGTTTTCTTTCTATTCGCGGGGCCGCGTGGTTGAAAATGCGAATCTAGTTGTTCAAAATTATTTTTGCGCTATGGTCTAATTTAATCCAAAAGTGACATGAACATGTTCTTAGATAACCAAATGACTTAAACCCAATCAGTTTGCCGCCCTGGAAAATTTAGATGACGTACAGTAAGGGCTAAAGTCCGATGTAGATTTTGACTAATTTTTAATTTCCGCATTAATTCTCGACTGTTGTGTTGAACAATTTGTTACCAAGTGATTGTGAATGTTGTTGGTGTAAACTTTAATAATGCCGGACTATCTGAAGATGAGTCTTTTTTTTTTATTTTGGAAATTTAATTAAGCTTACAGTTTTTTCTGCAATGACTAGAAGCAAATTTTGCAAAATTTTTCTGATTGCTTTCTTACTTAGTTACATGACCACGTAGATATGATTGTCATAATATGTCATATTGGCTTTAAATATTTTTTTTTATTGTCGACTGGCGGAATCGCGTATTGGGGGTTACTACTTACTAGGTTCGTCGACATAAACATATATGTCTTTTTCTTGGTTATATGACGGCAAAGAGGCTCAGGAAAGTAATTTACGTAAGTAACATAAAATACCTGATGGATCTAACAGTTTTGATTTCCAAAAATATCGAAAGTAGTGATAACTGCATGTGGGTGGATCGATGATACTACACACGACCTAGGTTCTGGTTATAAATTCCACCCACATGCAGTTATCACTACTTTCGATATTTTTGGAAATCTCATAACTCTGGATATCATGGATAATGTGGCTAGATAGTGCATAGTTTTTTGATTGATCTAAACTAAAAAATATGACAAGTTTTCGAAATAGGTGAGGTCAAAATAATCGGTGACTATGTGGATTTCTAGTGACAACCCAAATTCCTAGAATCTTACTTAATCTTTATTTACTTATTTTGTGTAGTATTGTAGTATATTGTTCAGTTTAAATGATTGTTATGACTTTTAAATGGCTATTATTTTACTAAATTAGTGTTTTTTTATTCATAAGCTTATAAGTATGTAGTGGTTTTCAGTCTATTCTAACACATAATTTTACTTATTTTAAAAGAAAGAAATTGCCATTCCCAAAATCTTAGTGGCAGGTAAAATTTTCAATTGCCTAAAACGCTGTCGTCCAAATAATTTTGATGAAAATTAAAAAAAAAATCTTCTTAATAAACTTAAAAATATATCCCTAAACATCATTTGAATGGGGTTAGAAAAGCGTACTGTGGCATTTCAACCAACCTTCACCTGAAATTATAGACAATATAATTTGTTTATTTATATATAGCACACTCAAAATATCGCCACAAGCTCTAAATGCGACCTTGCAAACTCAAAATACGGGAATAAGTAGTGAAATAGTGAAGTAAAACAAATGAAACTATTAACTTCGGAAAAATTCAAACCCAGCTGGATTTTTAAATATGCCTTTGATTGGACATTAGAAATAACGTGTAAAAACCTTCCATCGATATCGTGTCTGGGTTGCGAGTTATTCACGGTCAAAGATTACCGAAGTGGATTTCTTTTTATTCATCGGACAATTATGGTTTTCTTTAGGAAACTTCTAGATCTTTTAATTCTCTATAAAATGTGTAGGTACATATACATCGTTTTAGTACGAGTTTTCAAGTTATGCGCCTGAAAATAAGTAAAAATAAAAAAACATGATTGAGCATAATAATTAATAATAAGAAGAACAATAGCGTGCAATTAAAACTTGACCATTTGCGATACCTACTCTTCAGAACGTTAAGAAATGGCTTCTGTAATACCCACCTTGGTTTCTAAGTTTTAACTAACCTAAAATTAGTATTACTGTTCTTAAATCTACGCTAATCGTGCAGAACATGTTCAATTTTCAAATCCCATCGCCACTGCGCATGCTCGCAAATTTTATCCAGCTCTCGACTTGGTTAAATTGGCAAACGTCCGGTAAACGCCCGACGTTGTTTCTGAACGATCGGGACGTTTCGTCCGGTAAAATGCCTAACCAATCTGAACGCTTTTTAATCACCCGGCGTTACCCGGCATACGTCCAACGTTGATTCTGAACGCCCCCCTGTATGTCATTATGACGGTTTGCAGGATTTTGACATTTGTCATTTGAAGAATTTTGGGGTTAGTTCAATTTATTAGAAATCGAAAACAGCCAGCTGTTGACTAATCCTATTTTATTGTCATACAATCAGTGGCGGACTGGGTCCAAAAATATTGGTTGCCAGGAAGCTAAGGGGGGCCCACCATTTTTTTGTTTATGCTGCCAGGTGTCCCACTTTTTTCCCCGAAAATTATTTTTAGAAAGCAAATGTCATTCTGAATAAATTTTTTATAAGGACTTATTTGTTTTCTCAATTCCTTGAAAAATTCAGCCGCTTGAACACACCCACTACACATTACAACTATAGAAAGTAAAAAATTTAAATAAAAATATTTAAAACAAAATCAACATAAATTGAATTAGTAAATGAACCAAAACATTTATATGAAGCTTTTTATTAATCTTTTTTCTATAAAACAAATATCATTTTGAGTAAAAAGTATCATATGGACTTTTTGGTTTTCTCAATTGCTTAAGAAGTTGGCGCCGGTTAAAATACGGTTAATAACTGTTGTTAATAACTCAAACGGTTGTAACTTTGTCATAAATTGAAAAAAACAATAAGTCGATATAACGTTTTACTCAGTATCTCATTTACTATACGGAAGAAAAATTGCGCAGAAAAAAATGAAAAATGAAAGAGTTTAAATAGTTTAGAACATTACGTAAATAAATAAAAATTTTAAATAAGTTTCGACTGGTACTAATAAAACTAATTCTTGGATGATCATAAATTGCTCGCTTGTGTAACTCATAGTAGCAGTTTGCAATGACTAAATGTTGCTGCAGAAGAATCATTACATTTGTGCGATTGCTAAAGTTCGTCCTGGCAACTAGATATGTTATATTAATTTATGAAATATTTTTTGTATGCGTATAAATGTTAAATAGATGCTTAATAACTTTTTAGCTGTTGACGATAGACCTATCGACTTAGACATTTTAGAAAAGTTGATTTATCGATCTTTCGAAGTATGTCAAGATATACAGGGTGTTCCATTTAAAATTCTTGTTATTTGACATTTAGCAAATCTCCAGTTATTCCGGATAAGTCATATTAGAATTTAATTTATTTAGCAAATGAATAATAACTGTAAAATATGCAATACTTTTACTATCTAAACTGACTTCTTTTATATCTTTATTCTTGTTAGTTACATTAGAATAATATATTTGAAAATGCTCATTTTTGACAATCCTTTCACAATATCTCAGAAACAGTTGATAATAGCCTAATACTAGTTGAAGTCAAAACAATTAGGCTAAAAGTTTTTATCAATTTAAACAAACATAAGTTTTTTGTACGTTGTTGTGGGACATCCTGTAAACATGAAAATATTTTCTGGCTGTAGGGCGAATGATTATCTATCTCTTATAACACCCTGTACATCAATTTTATGATATCTTTGAAAGTGAAAAAGAAATATTACTTTTTATATCATTGAGCAACACAAAAAATGCGCCACTTTGTTTCTAACTTTTTTTTGTATTTTTTTTTAATTTACATATTTTATTCTATAAATAAATTGAATTTTATTTTTATTGCATGTATAAAAGAACATTCTGTATAAGTGATTCACTTTTGTACCCAAGACAAATTTTATTTTGAATTATTTCGTATGTTCAGCAAATATTCCACATTGTTTTCCTGTATATCAATTATCCAGTTTTAATTTTGTACATCATAGCATTGCGTTTTTATTTATAATTTTTCTTGGTAAAAACTACCACGTCATGCTTTAACAATTCTGTACTTTGTGACGTATTGGTATTTCAATTTCGGATGAATAAAATTTTTGCTAGAACCCGGTCAACCAAATTTAAAAAAAAACTTGTTTTTTATGAAAGATACACGTCCAGTAAAAAGTTTCAAGTTCAAATAGCAATATATTTTAATAAGTTCTCTTAACAAAGGCCGTTTGGAGAATTTTTATCGTTTCCCAAAGTGGGTTTCCTAAAACTCACCATGCAATTTTCTTATTGGTTCTTATTTATTGCCAAACATAAAAATAAATTCTGAAGGCGGTCTCGTGCAAGTTTCAGTATAAATAAATATATTATTAATATTTTCAACATATTGCCTTAAGGGGGGGCCCACTTAAGGGGGGGCCCACTTGCCATCGGGCAACCTGGCACCACCTGGCCAGTCCGCCACTGCATACAATCCCAAACTGAGTTTCTCAAGGATTGTGTATATATATATATATATAAACTCCGTTTCTGGTTCAATCTGGAATTGAAAAATTGTGATTTGAAAGTGGTTAATAATGATTAATGAAAACGAAATATAGTCGTTATTATCTATTTATTTCCAGCCACTACCTTTATCAGTTCTAATACATTAAACTAATGATATTAATTAAGATTTATAGTTGGGTTTAATCCGTAGAACTGCTTCTTCCAAAACGCATGTGTCCGTAGTCGTCAAACTGCATTTCCCCGCGTTTTCCAAATCTAAGATGTCCATAGTCGTCGGATGTTTGTCTTTTCAGAATCTCCGTGAATTCGTCGTCATCCACTTGAAGAAAACGAAAAGTAACAAAATTAAAAATCAATAAAAGTAATGAAAATGATGGTTGGTGAAAGGAAAGTAATTTTGTGCACTAATAAGTTATGACACGAAAATATAGTACTTAAGTACTTATAATAGTTATTTAAGAATCTGATATACTGATGTTCGTGTGGAAACCCCGTTGTTGATTTTGAAATAGTGAACGTTATGCACTCTATTGCAAGAGGCATCTTCAGGAATAAGTATCGAACCAAGTGCTACGAAGAAACGTAAGTGTGAATAAATATAACCCATGGTCGATCTATAGCCATTTGTGGGAAAGAAAACAATATGTGGGAAATAACTACTCACGAAAAATTATAACCCTGGGGTTTTAAACAACTTTCGGCAGTTTTTGTCTTTAGTTTTAGACCAAAGAAAAGATATCTCTTTATTTCACATAACTAATAGATGGAATAAAAATGAAACATAACGTTAGATATTACCTATGAAGTCTTCGTTTTTCATCCTAGGATAGGGATTTCTCGGTAAGAACCTAACAAAGGCTCGAGTCCTAGAACCGTGATTATTCTCCTGATTGCTTGACGGTGTTCCAGCGGCGTAGCTTCTCTGCACCGATGACAATGCATACACGCTGATCAATAGAAGGAGACCAGCAAATACATTTCTCAGTGCCATATTTCGAGATAGAAAAAGATCGTTGCTGCAATATATAAACCTTTATAATCAAAAACGCTCTTCCGATTGCTGTTCGACCACTTACTTGTATCTACCGCTGGAATACTGTGGACTCCTTCGGGATAACCGAAGCTTTTATGCAGAATCTCCACTGACGTCACTTAATCACTCAGCTAGAGGATCGCCGATTTTGTATTCTGCAGTTACAGCCTTTTACGTCTGTTAACAGTCAGCGCCATAATTAAGTTATTTCGAAATTTTATATATTGTGCACGTACTATTTTCTTAAAGCCGTCAATTTTGTCTTTCGATTAATTCAATGTACTGCTTAGAGCTCGGCGGTCGGTGGTAAACAAGGGTTTGCCAACAGTTTAATATTCACGTGTGTGCAGGATGCAATGTTAAAAATTGAGTTATATCAGTTAGAGACTTATGGTGATGAGATCAAACCAACTCAACTACGCGGAAGAAATGTTCGAAATGCTTTCTGTTCGTACAAATTAGTCGTTGCAAATAATATCAATTATGTTGTCAGTCATTCTGACATGTGATCAATGCTTCGAATTAAATTCCAGTTCTGATTTGTATAATTGCGATGGTGGAGGTAAAACGTTTGTAGATTTTTTTTTGATGACGGAAAACTTGCTGCCTTGTTCAGTTTCGATTTCCACAATTGAATAGTGGAAATTGGTTAATCAATAGCGGTTAATATGGGTTAATGGTTAATCAATTGTTAATCAATAGCGACCAAGCAATCTGTAAGTGAAAAATCTTTTACTTTAAACTACTATTTAACATTGTGTTGTTTATGTAGAAATTTGTACACACAATTTCTATTTCAATTTCGTTCTATAACTTGTTTTTTATCTGTCTTAATTTTTTCAATGTTCTTTTATTTAATTTTTTTTTTTGATTTTTTATAAGACACACAGTGTTGCCAGGTTAAAAATTTATTTTTGCACAGGCTGACCGGCAAAATATCCCCAGATTTGATATTTTTCCCCCAGAAACAAAAAATTAAAAAAAAACAAATAAAAAAAACAGTTTATTCAGTTCAACAAACAAAAATAAATACCGAAAGAAACCTTTCGCGTTTTGGCTCTAAGCTATTACTATGTTTACAGAACGTATGTTTATCATGCGGTATCAAAAATTTGATGCACTTTGAGTAGATAATCCCACTTTTTCTACTTTGCGTAAGTTATAAACCCATAACGAAACCGCTTTCGGTGTTGTTAGGAAAACACTAGATCACAAACTTTTAGTAACTTAATTATGCAAGATTGACGATATCAAGTATTAAATGAGGCTGACGTCTCAATCGGTATTGGCTCGCCTCAATCGTACTTCTGAATTTTACCACTACTACCAACTGTTGAAGATAAAACTACTCTAGATTGTAAGATGACAACCGCAATTTTCGAAATGTATGTAAAATTAATGTCGCAAAGTAGAAAAATAGTAGGTATATAACACTCGTTTTATAAGCAAGGGCGTAGCCAGAAGTTTTAACAGGGGGGGGCAAGGAGTCAGAAAAATATCAAAATTTAAATAGATAAATATTTCCTATCGCATATCTTTTTGTTTATAAAAAATATATGTATGAGGTATGTACATAATTTGAAATATGCTAATAAAACATTACGTAATGTTAAGTTTTCGCTTGTTTTCGGAAAACTTCTGCAGGACAGATTCTTTGAATTGCTCTTGGCTTTCATTTGCAATGTTGCGATGAACGCTGAGCATGCTACCGAGACAAATATTCTTGGAGGACATGTATCAAAATGTACATATAAGTGTATAAGAACAGCAATATATCATAATTTCCAAGATATTTGAAAACAGCGAATTAATGCAAGTACCGCCATAGCGCCATCTATTGATTAAAAGACAAACGGGTTGACATTTGCCAAACGAAACCAAACTCGAAACTCAACAAAATTAGCCTAATCGAAAGTGATATTTAGCTATATGCACTTAACCTGCAATAATTACGTGATTGCACTGTTACGGTAACAGTGATAGCACTAGGTATAATCACGTAATCCTGTAACTGAAACACTCTTTTACTTTTAGGACCAGTAATCCTAATGACTCAATCATACAACGATATAACACTGGTTTCCAAATAATAATTAAAACTAAAATCATTTCTTATATCCTTTGCAAAAAAAAACTGCTTTATTACCGTGTTCAGTAACTACACATCACACAGGCTACAGTAATATACAAAGTCAATAGGCTGATATGTGGTTTTGGTTGCCAAACCGACAAGTTAAAGATATAATTTTAGATTGCTTTAAATTTTAAATTGCTACAAATAACATTATGTTATTATATAAGGTTATTTGTAATAAAGCAATCTTAAATTTTATCTTGTCGGTTGCATAAACAATTCCTCTATTAATTTTCAATAAGCCCGTACTTAACAATAAATACCTCACCCTGTATTGAGATTTGGAGATACTGGTATTTGAGTTGTATACTCGACGGTAATTTATTAAATTATATTTTCTCATAAAATAAGCACAACTGGCTTTTACGGTACATGTTATGTGTCTTTGTAAATTTATTATGTACCTAATACAATTTAGTGCATTTTTATTTTGAGCGCCAGGGGGGGGGGGCAGGTGCCCCCCCCCTGCCCCCCCCTGGCTACGCCCTTGTTTATAAGACGTATTGGCGTACTCGTTCCAAAACAACTCGTATCCCAATTTTTGTCGTATAAAACTTGTATTAAAATATACTATAGTGTCTCCGTGCTCAGTCTGTTGCGCATGTTTGCTTTATTTCAATTCATTGCGCCAAAAATACACAACTGCAGTACTATGAGGTAGACCAACGCCGACTAGATACATTTTTTAAAAATATTGTCAAATTTGGATATGTTGCGGAATAATCAGCATTCTTTGTATTAAAAACTATTTTCCAAATTTGGGCCAAATAAACAAGTTAAAATATATCATATGTGTAACAAAATTGAACAATTCTATAATAAATCAAATTTCTATTAAATAGAAAAGTAAAAGAATCTCCATATTATGTAACAAATTTGCCAAATCTCCAAATGGTACTGAAATTCCCCAGAATGGGGAAAAGTCCCCAGACCTGGCAACACTGAAGACACAAATAATTAATTAATTGAATCTATTAATTTTCAATAAGCCCGTACTTAACAATAAATACCTCACCCTGTATTGAGATTTGGAGATACTGGTATTTGAGTTATATACTCGACGGTAATTTATTAAATTATATTTTCTCATAAAATAAGCACAACTGGCTTTTACGGTACATGTTATGTGTCTTTGTAAATTTATTATGTACCTAATACAATTTAGTGCATTTTTATTTTGAGCGCCAGGGGGGGGCAGGTGCCCCCCCCTGCCCCCCCCTGGCTACGCCCTTGTTTATAAGACGTATTGGCGTACTCGTTCCAAAACAACTCGTATCCCAATTTTTGTCGTATAAAACTTGTATTAAAATATACTATAGTGTCTCCGTGCTCAGTCTGTTGCGCATGTTTGCTTTATTTCAATTCATTGCGCCAAAAATACACAACTGCAGTACTATGAGGTAGACCAACGCCGACTAGATACATTTTTTAAAAATATTGTCAAATTTGGATATGTTGCGGAATAATCAGCATTCTTTGTATTAAAAACTATTTTCCAAATTTGGGCCAAATAAACAAGTTAAAATATATCATATGTGTAACAAAATTGAACAATTCTATAATAAATCAAATTTCTATTAAATAGAAAAGTAAAAGAATCTCCATATTATGTAACAAATTTGCCAAATCTCCAAATGGTACTGAAATTCCCCAGAATGGGGAAAAGTCCCCAGACCTGGCAACACTGAAGACACAAATAATTAATTAATTGAATCTATTAATTTTCAATAAGCCCGTACTTAACAATAAATACCTCACCCTGTATTGAGATTTGGAGATACTGGTATTTGAGTTGTATACTCGACGGTAATTTATTAAATTATATTTTCTCATAAAATAAGCACAACTGGCTTTTACGGTACATGTTATGTGTCTTTGTAAATTTATTATGTACCTAATACAATTTAGTGCATTTTTATTTTGAGTGCCAGGGGGGGGCAGGTGCCCCCCCCCCTGCCCCCCCCCTGCCCCCCCCCCTGGCTACGCCCTTGTTTATAAGACGTATTGGCGTACTCGTTCCAAAACAACTCGTATCCCAATTTTTGTCGTATAAAACTTGTATTAAAATATACTATAGTGTCTCCGTGCTCAGTCTGTTGCGCAAGTTTGCTTTATTTCAATTCATTGCGCCAAAAATACACAACTGCAGTACTATGAGGTAGACCAACGCCGACTAGATACATTTTTTAAAAATATTGTCAAATTTGGATATGTTGCGGAATAATCAGCATTCTTTGTATTAAAAACTATTTTCCAAATTTGGGCCAAATAAACAAGTTAAAATATATCATATGTGTAACAAAATTGAACAATTCTATAATAAATCAAATTTCTATTAAATAGAAAAGTAAAAGAATCTCCATTTATGTAACAAATTTGCCAAATCTCCAAATGGTACTGAAATTCCCCAGAATGGGGAAAAGTCCCCAGACCTGGCAACACTGAAGACACAAATAATTTGTTTTATTTGGTGGGCAAACTAGACGGTGTTAAACTCTTTTACTATCTATATCATTACATTTTAATAAAGCATTAGAATTGTGAGGTTCATATATGTAGACAATAGTAATACAAAAACTAGTAAGTTAACTATATTCAGCCGGGCCGAAGTTAAATTACCCCCACCGTTTTGGTGTAAAATTTGAAAGAAAAAAATGAGTTAACCGATTTTGCCCATTCACGACTTGTCCTTTCTTGTTAAGATATAAGCTTGTATACCAAATTTCAGATCAACAGTTCCAATATTACAGCAGCTATCGTGTGAAATTTGAAAAAGATGAAGTTAATCAATTTTGCCCATTCACAAACTACATATTCCTTACTTTGTACTTGATCCTACCTCCTTGCTTTGGGCCTTCTTCTTGGTCTTCCTATTGTAGACGTCCAGCTAGTAACTTTTCTTACCAGTACCTCTGGTTGTCTTCTCTGTATGTGTCCATACACTGAAGTGGTCTTTGGGCCTTTATATATTTGACAATGTCTGTGAATAGACAACGTGAATAGACAATAGCAACTAAGAAATACATTGCGTAAAATCATGGAGCGTCATATACAAACGTAAAATAAAACCATCACCTACATTGAAGTGATAATAAAATAATGTAAATATCAATGCGACCCTTGGGATTGTTTTGCTAAACACATTTTTTTAAATATGTACTCGCATCAGGGTCAGTGGTAGTTTTAATCGAAAATTTGGGTCAATCACTAAGTCTGACCTAAATTTGTTCTTTAAATATAACATAGATAAATCCCCTATTTCACATAAGTAGATGGTAGGGGATTGTCAAATGACATTCAAAATCCCTTAGCTTTACCGGCAATTTCTTTAAAATCATTCTTCATCTGAATCCAAAAATAACGTGCATTAGTTTTTTTAGTGTAATAATCTTAAGGCTCCGTTTTAAAAACATCGCAACTTCCAAACGAAATATTTCGTTGCGATGCTTTTTTTTGCTGGGAGTGGTCTGCCTGGCCCCCACCAACGTCAACCAGGCCACAGTTTAAGATAAGGGGAAGTTGGGGGGTTTGGAGGAAGCAGGCAAAGGCGGAGCATAGTCGACGCGAATACATTCGAAGGGGAAGTACTCAGCCAGTTTGTCGTCGCGCGTCGGCGCTTTCGCTTTCGCTCATGTTACAATGTATTAGTGTTCTCACTCATCACGGACGCATATGCATCCCGGACTGCATACAGCTGGCTGGCGGCCACCAGGCGGTAAAAGAAAATATATTGATTTAATTTAGAGAGAGCGCGCTTGCTATTATAATATTTAATCTTTTTAACAGGGTGACATACATACAGTATAGTAAATTGACAAAAATGTATTAACTCATGATAACTCATCGGTGAATTATGGACTTCAATTTAGAAAGGAATTAATTAAAATCGAGCAATGAGGACCCAATACATCTACTTATAAACATGCTGGATATCGAACGAACGCACGGCAGTGACACACGAAGACAAAAATAAAAAAAAAATAATCTGATGCGTTCAGGCACATTACTTTATCATACCATATATAAAATTAATAGTGTTGCTGCATGAGATTCTATTTGATCGAGATCGGCCATGTCTGCATCTTATAATAAAGCTACTGGAACTAGACGGATATCTTGATTATATTGACAGTAGGTATTGTCAAAACATCAGCGTTTGACACTACCTACTGTCATTAGAATCACAATATCTGACAAATCCTGGCTAACTAGTTTTAATGCAGCGATCTCGATAAAATAGAATTTGCTCATGCAGCTAAACTATTTATTTTACCAAAAAATGCCATAGTCAGAAATTGTTCAGCATTTCCTGTACTTTAATAATTTATTATTTAACTATTTCGACAAATTTCCAGAAATGGCGGCTTATTTGCAAAATCTTTCAAAAATGCTATAAGACTAAACCTCCAGTTCCTTTGGATCCTTTTCAACAGAAAGCTTTTCAGCTCTAAGTTTGGTTATGCAACTTCTAAATATGAAGTTTGCCCCGATACCTTAGTAGTTTCTCCGGAATCGTCGCCACAAAAAAACACACACACATACACAGAATTTTTTTTTACCTGGGTCAAAAAGGTTCAAGGGATCCAAAAAGACATTTCCGCTAAAACCTCAAAAATTTTGTTTGGCACGATTACAATACTTTACATACTACGTATGATAAAGTAAAATCATAATATACATAGTGCAAAGTTCCCCAAACCATTTATATAAATCCCAAATATTTTGTCACCTACAAGTTCGCTATATTTTATAACGTTTTGGGCGTCATGAATGCAAGATTCATGAATGAAAACAAATTCAGACATTAGCTATATCCAATTCTCGCTGTAACACTGCCCAATACAGTCGCTGAACTAATATCCATTAGAGCCGACCCAAGTTGGTCACTGCTAACTGTCTCTTCCTGTCCACAAAACCGACATTTTAAATAAAATGTTCATTTGAGTCCTGTTCTGGTCTCTTTTTCTCATTTGTAATTAAATAATTACAATATTGTTCTTTTAGATTATCTATACATATATTTTAACTTAGGTGGTACGTAGTCGTCTTTTACTAATTCGTCTAGAGGGCAGATGCGGATGTTTAGGTATTTTGCCACGACTTCTACCCATTATTAAACAAATGTACCTAACACCTAGCGGGTATAACTACACTAAGTATAATATCATACAGTATATGACTTTTATCGTGTGTTAAATTTGTAAACGGTGCGTATAAATGTGAAATGCGAGAACTCGGTTCACCTGATTCAATATACGGTCGTAACTTGTGAACAGTCTAATCTAAAAATAGCAGTAGGCGTGGCGTAGTTATAGGCGGTGTTTAAAACTGCTAACGTCTGCTGTCTACACCGGGCCCGTAATATAGGCAAATTACATACATTTCTGGCAATTACGCTTTGTTATCGCAATTATAATGTTTAGATTAAAATTGTACTTAAATAAAAAATCTATTTTTGTATCATGAGTTGGGCTAAATGTTTTATATTTGAAAAAAACCAAAGACGTAGAAGTAAAATTGATTTTTATCTTTAAAAAAATTTTTTTTTCATCCAGCCCAACTCGTTATTTATCTAGGAAGTTACATAAAAAATTTCATAAACTTTGAACAATAAATAACGCTTTTATTTGCAAACGCGTTTTAGGAGAGGTAGAACTGGGTCTTAAAACATTTGCTTATTTTATTATTATAATCATATTTTCTTGTACTTTTCTGTACAGTTCCATCAATAATAAAATATTAAAATATGTATAAATATTTTTTTACTGCTTGATTTTGTCGTGGTAGTACAACACTCCTCGTTTAGTTTATTCGTTCACCTGGTATTTTGAAGGAAGTAAAATATGCTAACTTCTTGGATTAACGCAGTCCGAGAAAAAAACATACGAAAAAAAGGATGTAGGTTAGGTATTAATAAATTATAGCGGTAATAAATAAGTACCATTTATTACTAGTATAGTAAAAAAAATACAATTATGAAATCATAGTGGTGGTATTACAAAATAGTAATATTATAAATGTCCAGTCACACAGTGTCCTCAATAACAACTGTTTAGTGAAAATTGCTCATTAATGAACTTCACAATCGCCCTAGACGGTTGGCGTTCCTCAAATTGCGAGAAAATGTGGCACCAATTTTCATCTTTATCTCTCACCACAACTCCAAATATATTCCTAAAACAAGAAAGTAGTTAAAAATATGAAAGCCATGATCATAATGGCTGTACTAATTAAGCATACAACTAGCGATGGAAATATGTTGAGAAAAAAGTGTATGTTAACATTCACAACAATTTTAAAAAGTAAGTTAACAACAATTTTAAAAAGTAAGTGACTATTGTTTTCTTGTAAAAAATCTACGAAAATAATTAACGTTTGTATGTAATACAAAATAAATATGTACATCAACTGAATAAATTTACTATTATACGATTCTTTGACGTGTTTGAACAGCTGATCATTTCAAATATACAGTCGTCTGAACGTAGTCATTACTTATTATCTATTTGTTTACAGTGGATGTTTGTGTTTTAGTTTAGACATATGCACTTCGAAGCTTCTGGCAAGTTACACAATTAAAAATTAAAACGATCATAAAAGAACTCGACAGCTAATCTATTATACATAACTCAAAACACCTATAATTTGAGTTTTCAATGCTAATGAGTTGCTAATTCCGTTCTCCAAATATCAGCAGCATTCCATACATAAGTCAAATGACATTGAATTTGACGTAGATAAGTATGTAGCTCATAGGGTTTGTAGATTTGTCTGAGATAATATTGATAAAATTCTTAAGAATAGGGAAAAAACTCCTTGAATTTCGTTATACATAAAATAAATTGAATTGAACAATTCAGAAAAGATATGTATAAATTATAAAGTTTTTGAGTGAAAAAATTTCATTACATAAAGAACAGTGGAATTTATCTTGTAGATTATTCTCCTTACCTGTCATTTTTATCCAGACCACAGAAGGATATTGTCTCGAGTGCCAAAAATCGTCGAAAGAAATGTCTACTAACCACTTCAGTTAGGGTTATTCCATTGGCACGCACTAAAAATATCACCTCACAACTTTCTTGTCCACCACTTTCACTATATTCTATCAAGCACCTAGTTAAAGCCTCTGGACCTGTCAATCTTTCAGTTTGGGATCGGTGTAAATATTGCAGTTTACATTGAGCATCACTAGTCCAATTTTTCAGTACGTCGATGGGATTTGGCCTAGATTCTATTCTTTCTTCTTTTGTATTTGAGATGTAGAGGAACTCTTCAGCTATTAATGATGATGGTCCACTAAATCTAATAAACACCTAACTATTTGGACTTTCGACTGTGAATGATTGTTTACTTACGTGTTTTTCTTGAGAGGGAAACACATCTTTTATGTAAATACAATTTTGCATATAACCACCAAATTGTGATTTACGATTTTTTGCCAACGTTGTTCATGTAAAATCGTTGTCAAAGTTCGATTAGGTACTGTTTACGGACGTATGCTAGCACGTGAACACCTTGGTGGATTAGGATTTTATGTTTGAGCCTATTTACTTTAGATAAGGCTCTTATACAAGCAATGCACTATGTAGTGTAGAATATAGGCATTTTTAAAGATAATTTCAAATAAATATTTAGCCTATGAGTGTTTTCTAATTGTATTTCTTTAATCAGACGTGTGTGACTATGTCAATATCAGTGCAACATGCAAGTATTAATTGTTAAAAGTGCCGTTTATGGCCAGATTCATTTAGAAAATAAATTGCTTCCGGGTTATGCCGTACGTCAAAATTAGTAATTTCTGAGGCTTCGCGAACCATGTTGCTGTCTTCTTCAGAGCTAACGATTATAAATTTTAGGTTAGGAACGCAAGTCCGGCGTAGTATATACATCTTTATTTGCAATATGTGAAAAGCTATTTACAGACATTATAAATATATATATAAATATACAATTCACTACAATTTACATAGTTGTTTTATTTACATAACGGCCTGGTTGCTGCATCATATCTGGTATGTTTAAAGGTTGACAGTTTTCCCATATTTGGTGCAGCTTCCATCGTTGTTTTCCTCAGCTTTACAGGTGACGCATAAGTATTTGGCTGGTTTGGGTGAGAACGCTGTATGAGGCTCTTTGTTTGAGGCTTTTGTACATTCCTTCCGTCACTCCCAGTTCGTCGAGCATGTGTTTAAATTTTTTGTGCTCTTCAGTGTTTAAAAACTCTCCGTAGCAGCCCACAATCAGCAGTCCCAACTCTACCTCGCATCTATTGTCTCTGCGTATCTCATCAATGAGGTTGAGATCTCGTTTTGTGGTTTCGCAGTTTTTATGGTCGATTGGTATTGTCGAGTTGACAGCATATCTTGTGCGTTTTAGACGTTCTTGCATCTTATAGTTTTGTAGATGCGGAATTGTTGTTTCGAAAACATATATCTTGTCTTTACCGTTAATAGTGGTGTGTACGGTAAGATCTGGTTTATTGTGGTGTAGGGCATGTCGGGTTTGGGTCATCTGGCCTGCTCGGATTTTGATTTTTCCTCCCGGTATGCTGTAGTCGGCATTTATAGACGCTCTTCCAAATGTTAGATTTTTTAAAATATCATCTGGGGCTTTTGTAGCTTGCATTATGGTCTTTATTAACCAGTACACAACTTGATCATGTCTCGGAGTGTATGCATGGAAGCTACAGCTGGTCACCACATGGTGGGCTGTTTCTGCAGCTTTTCCACATCTTCGACAGTTTCTATCTTCGTTGCCTGGTCGTGCTTTTAGTGTGAACAGTTGTTCTTCTGCGGCAGCGTTGATGAAACATAGTTTGGACGAATCCAGGAAAGGGCTGGTAGTTGCAGGGAAGCTGATGATGCCTTCATTTTCTACTACCAGTTTCGGATATGACATAGCCTTTGCCCAGTCCTTTTTTCGTCTCTCGAGGTCGGTTTCTTTAATGGCCTGTATTAGGTGGTTGGACTTCTGTCGGTAGGTGCCTTCGTCAGGGATGTCATCAAGGTCGTATTTGTCCTTCACGTGGTCGAAGTCTCCGAGGGGGGTTCTGTATCCGGCTTTCTGTAAAGATACATACTTCCGCAGACAGGTGTTCAGGTCGGGATTGTGTTTAAGATATACGTACCTTCGGACATACTGGATGCTGGTTTCTGTCTCGATGGCACGGAATCCCAGTCCCCCAAGATCTTCTGGCAGGTAGAGGCGTTGGTTGGAAGTTGGTTTGGTTTTGACTTTTGCTTCCACTACCAGCTTTCGAATCTTGTCGTCCAACTTTCGACACTTCAGGAGGGTGGATGCAACCGATTCGTCTGGATATATGTTTCCAGTAACATATATAACAGCTGGAACTATAGTTGTGTTGAAAATGCTCCTTTTTTGTCGGGTGGTCAGGTCGGATAACAGTAGTTGTTCCGCTTTTTCAAGTGTTTTCTCCGTGATGTTATCGAAGTTTTGTTTAGTGTCCCGTTCTGTCTGCTCCAAGCCCAGGTACTTGTAGCTCGTTCGAATTTTTGGAACAAACAGCTCGTTCTGTTCTTCATGTTTGTTGTGGTAAGCTGATTTTTTGGCGTTGAGCTTCAACCCTATCTCTTGTGCTGCCACTATCAGTTCTGTTTCCATCAACTTCGCCGTTTTCGCATTTCCTGCATGGCATTTGATGTCGTCCATATATGCGATGATGGAATGTGACCCTTTGGATGCTCTGTTGATGTCGGGGTGGGTCTTGATGTGGTGGAGGATGGACGCTGACACTAGCACAAAAATAAGGGAGCTCGTGCAGTCACCCTGGTAGACGCCTCTGTATATTTTTATTTTCTCACTGATCTTTTTTCCTTGCGAGATTTGGATGTTCCATATTTTGGTCATCTGTGTCAAAAGGGTCTTGATTTTTTGGTTCACTGGTAGCGCTCTTACAGTTTTTCCTATTGCTTTATGAGTTAGGCTATCATATGCCTTTTGGAAGTCGAACCAGATGGAATAATGTTCCCTTCTTCTCATCCTTGCCATCTGAGTTGTGGCTTTGTCCTCCAGCAGGCCGTGAACTGCTCCCCAGGTGTTCGGTTTTGACAGCTGTTCTACCGGAATCAGATCAGGTCCAATCGAAACAGATATTATTTTGGAAATGGTGGATGTTGTTATCTTGTAGTCGGTGTTTAATAGAGCTATGGGTCTATAATTTTTTGGGTCTGCTTTGTCGCCACTTTTGTGTAAAAGCACTACTCTTCCTCTAACATCATCCTCGTTAAGTTGGTATTTGCCGTTTATCGTGTCTTGGATGTGCTCTATGATGTAGGTTTTAGCGGCAGGAAGTGCTTTGTACAGGTATCCAGGAATCTGGTCTTCTCCTGGTGCTTTCCATGCTTTTGCCGTTTTTATAGCATTTTCTACCTGTTTCGCGATAAAATCGTCTGTCAATTCAAGATTCGGCGGTTCGTGCAGATAGATCTCTTGCAACCATTTAGTATAGTGGTCAGTATTCCCGCCTGTCACGCGGGCGACCGGGGTTCGATTCCCCGCGCCGGAGATTTTTTTGGATTTCCTTTGGATCTATTGTATGTCTATTTTGACTTATTTTTGTTAATTTGTACCTATTTTTATTTATTTGATTTTTGTCTAATCAACTGGTATTTATTTTTATTTACTTTTACTTACTTTTTTGTTTTTATTTAGTTTTATTTCTATTATTTAGTTTTATTTATTTTTATTCATTTTATATATTTCTATTTATTTTTGTTTATTATTATTTATTTTTATTTACTTTTGTTACAGCTTTTTATTTTTATTTATTTTCATTTGTTATGGATTCTTATTTATTCTAGTTTATTCTTATCTATTCTTATGTATTCTTATTGATTCTTGGGTATTTTTGTTTATTCCTGTTTATTCTTATTTATTTTTGTTTATTTTTCTTTTTTATTCTTTTTATTTGTATTTATTCTTATTTATTTTTATTTATTCTTATGTAGGTATTCTTAGGTAGTCTTATTTATTCTTGGTTATTTTTGTTAACTCCTGTTTATTCTTATTTATTTTTGTTTATTCTTCTTTATTCTTATTTATTCTTATTTATTCTTATTTATTCTTATTTATTCTTATTTATTCTTACTTATTCTTATTTATTCTTATGCAGTCTTATTTATTCTTAGTTATTTTTGTTTATTATAGCATATTTATTTTTATTTATTTTTATTTATTTTTATTTTTTTTATTTATTCTTATTTAATCTTATTTATTCTTATTTATTCGTACATATTTATTCTTATTTATTGTCATTTATTTAAATTTATTCATTTTTGTTTATTATTATTCATTAGGAACTTTATTATGCCTTAGGTACTCTTATTAACCCAATTTGGAAAATCAATGAACATAATTTAGATAGTAACCGACTACAATGAACCCACAATCACCGACATTTTTCACTTTCGATTAATTTGAATTTTTGAATTCGAATTCGATTGATAGTAGCGAATTAATGCAATGTACAATATGTACATACACATTGTGTGATTAGGAAATGCCACTTATCACACACGTTTGTGGAGTTAACTTGATTTATAAGTAGCAAAATCACAATGTTGTGCAGAGTTAAATTATTGCGGGTTGCGAACTGTATGTATAGAGTGGTATTTACAATTAAGTAACCCGTTGATTTTGAAAAAAACAACAGCAATATCAAAAAGAGAAAACTGTCTTTTAATAGTTGAAAGTCAGCATGCTTTGTGTATCATAATTTGAGTATTGATAGTAATCACGAAATGTACTATAACAAGAGAATTTAAAGACTTTAGGATTTATGTTTTAATTGGAAATTTAAATGCTGTATGTACCGGGTTTGATGATTGTATTTCTTTTGGTGCTAGTCTTGCTTTGGGATCTTTCCCACGTGACAATCGATTGATAATATCAAAGCTCACAATGAAATAAGTTTATGTAAAACACAATTTGCCAATATTGACTCGTAATATCCTACCTATCCAAACCACTTACCGTTATTATTGCACCCTGTATGTGCTTAAAACAGAAAATAGCATCCAAATTTCTGTTACCACATCGATTCTGAGAAATCTAGCTACAAATGTCTAAAATAAATCATTAACATTGGTTTATGGATTTGTGAGAAATTCGACTTTGAAATTATGACCCAGTCTGAAGTGGTACCCAGTTTTGAAGAGGACTAGTTTATTATACAAACGTCAGTCATCAGGACAAAGCAACAGCATGAAGACAACAAAATCAACAAAGAAATTTCTCCCCACACCATCCCTGCATTCTTTATTTACAGACATAATAGGATGAACAACAAGTTATCCTTAATGTTTTGTATGAAATTGCAGGTTTTATTAATAAAACAATCGGTCTTAATCAATTAGTATATTTATTTTTATTGTATGTATACATATATATAATTCTTGAATAATGTTAACTCTACTCAAATATGTATAATATATATCTATAGATTCCCATTTTGATTTTTTTTGATTTTGCGGTCCAATCAAACTCTGTACAATTTCCCTCAAACTCACTGGGTTGAATTCTAAAAGTCAAGCGTCATCGGTACAATAAACAAATACATCAACTTAAGATATATAGTTATTAATAATACAGCTAGCGCCTCATGATTCTCAAATTTAAACACCTACAGAATATAGATAGCATGTAATCTATTTTTTTTATTCATATAATATATTCCTGGCGGCGCGGCGGCTATTGCAAAATAAATACAAAAAATATATATTATATATTATTTTAAAATTCTCCTCTACACTTTACCCTGCTTCCTACATCAGATATAATGCATGATTACAAAATGAAAATAATAAAATAAACAAGATTTAAAAATGTTACCCCTACCGACTTTTTAAAAGATTTCGTGCAGATTTTCGAAGATTTTTGCGTGACAAAAAGAAAATCAAAACTGGTAGGGTATTATTTATTTTTGGACAAGCGAACCTCGCCAATATCTTCAAAATATTTTAGGCATTCACTTCGGTATCGTCGAAAATTATTACTAATTACAGGCACGCCAATTTATTTTTTCTTTCCTCCTCCGTTAAAATTTTACTGACAATATATGTACAAATTTGAAGAGGGCGTTAGAAAACAAAAGCGTAACTTAACTAAAAGACTAGTAAATACATTTTCCGCATCGCGCGTGTGTTTTTGTGTGTGATATACGTATAGAAACAGAAATGTTCTTCTCTCAGATCCTCGATTATATTTTTCTTTCTTCTTTGTTAGATTGAGTCGCTTACTATATGAGCGGTTTGATGCCGCTTGAGCTCAGCATCTTGTTGACGAAGTTTACAATTGCTGTCGCCGGTTGTTCTGGTTCCAACTCGGCGAATAGATGGCACTGGTTGTCGGTACTGGAAGTCGTTTTTCTTGCAACGAAACCAAAGATACGACTGAAAAAAAACGAAGGTATTACATATTTTATTGTCAAACAAAGGAAACAACAATGTATTGGGTAATCAATCTGATTTAGTGTTGAGTATATGCAACCAAATTTGAAAAACAAAACTGTCCCAGATGCTCACGCGTAATGTGATTTTTGCGGTAATTTTTGACTAGGCGGTATACTAGATTTGGAAGACAGGTAGTTTTGGTGTGTGACGCCGTCTGTGATCTGGCAGCAAAAGAACTGCAACACACCAGGCGATAATTCCCGTTTGAGTCACCACCACGACGTCACCACCCCATATAGTTGTGTGTGTTTCGGGTATTCCGTATTTACACCGTAAGTTGTTTACTATAATTGTACTGATTTAAATTGTTTCTGCTGTCTCTCTGCATATTTTAATTTAATTTGTGAATATAGAGATAGAGTAATTGTTTTGTTCTTGCGCAATTTGATAATTATTATTATGATATTATTATTCTTTATTTGGAAGGCTTTAGCTTCAGAGTAGAATTTGGTATGATAAAGGTTCAGTTTTCTCTGACAAAGTTCCAGAGAAAGAACTCATGATTGGGCAGTAGTAGATAGAGTCTTTTGGGACTGGAGTAATTACATGCTATCATAAATAACGAGTATTTAAAAAAAAAAGGTAAATAAATTAGGGTTGTAGGTAAATCGAGGCTTGCCCAAGCCAAGGCTAGACTAGAGGGTGCCATCTTTTACAGTTATAAATAACTAAAACAAAGTGTAAAGTGTGTAGTATAAAGCATATATGTAAGAAAATCGGATTTGGCGCGTTAATTTGAAATGGGGACTTGAATTCGAACTTTGGCGTGCTTTGTGTTAGGTTGGTATTGGAGGCGAACGGAAGCGTCCATATACCCTAACGGTTTTTGGAGATGGCGTGACCATCGCATTCAGGGGTGCGTGAGACGGTCAAAACGCGGAAGACTTCCTTCTTATTTTAGCCATTATGGGGTAAAGACGTATTTTCTTAAGAGCAGCGGCTCTATAAGATAACTGTGGTGTCTCGTGTTTCTTGTGCTCAACCGAAATAATAAGGTATTTATTCGTTGTCTGTACTTGCTGATTCGTCCATCTCTGCCAAAAGAATATTATCATTGTTTTAGAATTAACATTCATATTTTCATGTAAGCAGTTCTGCATTGTTGTATATATTTTGTTAATAGATTTTATTGTGGTTTTCTTCGGCATATTCATTTTAGAATAATATAAACTTATCTCTTTTATAGTAAAGTATTTAGCCTTGCATATAGTGATTAATAATTAATGAGTTCAAACGTCTCTAACAAAGTCTTAGAGAAAGAACTCACGATTTGAAGCCTCCGTAAGAGAGAGATAATTAATTCGCGCTACCGTAAGATCAGATTGTTTAGAGTTGATTAAAGTATAATAATAAATATTTAGAAGGGGTGTCCGCCCCATTACATATATACCAACAACAAGAGGTTCTACTGAAAATTGAAATGTGGCATCATAAATTACTCAAATTACTTATACGCAAGCAATTTTACTTGTTAATATGGAAAGATAAAAGTGAGGTTAAGTGCAGAAGTCATTCAAACGCATTTATACAAACACAAAAACGCTAAAATTATGTCATGGCCAGCTAGGGGACCATTTTATCTGAGTACTCGCACAATGAACAATGTGTACAATGCGTATTGCAGAAAGATTTTGAATTTTGTACATAATATATAGTGATATAGGTTTGCATGAAAGTTCAGGGATAACCATAAACAACATAAACAAAAATCTGAGTATTCGGAAAAGTATTCAGTTCTTTGTTTTTCGTTTTACTTTCACTGACAAAATTTGAAAAACGGTTACTTGATTAAACATCTGCCGTTTATACACCTGTTTGATATTTCTTCAAAACGACAAGATTATGTTGTTATTTTAAGGACGTGAACTATGTAAAAAAGTTAGTACAAAAATGTACATATTTGCTAAAGTATCAAACTATGAATGTGGCAACTTTTCGCAATGAATTTGCGATTACAATGAGTAGCTTTGAATATTAAAAACTTTGTACACAAACAATTGATTTGAATTGCACATGTGTGATTTTTATCTTAAAGTATCGTGAAGTAATCTTCCAATTCAACTAAAACATCAGTGACAGTGGTATTTAGAGATGCCCATTTCAAGTGTTCAACAATAACAACAATGGCGGATTCAATATAGAGGAAAGGCTTTCGAAAAATATTTTCAATTTAGCTAAAATTTAGTAATGGTGTTGCTGATTACAAAAAAAATGCAAAAAGTGGGTTTATATTGTACTACGGTCTACGGCGTTATTGAGGAAATCTATAGTGATTTTGCAAAATTAAAGGCCTCATTGAGAATTACTTTTAATTTCTGTACCAATTTTTATAATTATTATTAGTTAATTAATAATGTATTATATTACATTCATGATTAAATTGTATAAACGGTTTTCTTTAAATGAGATTCGAATTTGTGGATGTTGTTACAATCTCGAGGAAAAAGCACACTTTATCATTGTGTAGACTTTGACATTTATTCAAATTCATTTGCTATTATTATTGCGAAATAATAATAATAAAATATTCATTTTGAGATACATTCGCTACTAAGAATAAACTACAAAAGAAAACCTACTTGGCACTCTTTGGAACTCCACTCTCTTCGGTTCCAACGCTCCAGCGATGTTCGGCCGGATCAATGCCGCAGAAAGACACGGTATTCACAGGATAATGCTTCCTGAAGAACAGCTTCCTAGTATTATCAGTGAGGGTAATCCCCAGACCATTCACCTTGAAGTGAACAACGGTCGCATTTGGCTTTGCCGACTTAGCAAACAAACTCGCAACTGCTTTTTTGATGGCTTCTGGTCCAGTCAAAGACTCAGTTTCAAAGGCGTACAAATACATAACATTACAAGCAGCACCAGTGGCCAACAAAATGTTGGCTGGGTTATTCGCGCTGTCGCTATGTTTGATGTCAGCTTCCGGCAATAGTAATCTGCATGGAAGAGCCATTGGAGTGATAGAATGCTGGTAGACCAGAGCTGAGAGTGACGTGAAGACCGGCTCGTTTTGGCAACCCTTCAAGCGTACACCTCGTGAGGTTGGTTCGATGAGGAAATGCCTCACTAATTCGTCGCTACCAGAGGTTTTAGTTTGGAGGTTTTGCGGTACAGATGATACCTTCAGGGCCATGCCAAAAGCTCCTGGGAAGGAGTTTGAATCACGTACGACGAATGTGCCTGGTGGTTGGTTCCTCAGCATGTTGATTGCTGGAATAATTATAATACATTATTAGTTAATATGAGATACTGAGTTGTCAAAGTCTACAAACCTTCTTCTCTTGAAATATTCGCCTTGTACCAGAATTTCGAAGTATCTCTCACGAATTGCACGTGGACCAATGGTACTTCATGCGGTGGTTCACTGTTGGAGTGCACTGAGCTTCTCCTGGAGTTGCCATAGTAGATGGTGGGGGATGCTGAACCATTGAAGGTTGGACTCTTGGGACTGTGCTGGTAGGATTCTGAGTAGTTGCTACGGCTGTAGTAATCAGAGCCGTTCGTTAGGTCGGATGGAGATGTAGGTCGGTCCTTTCTGTTATCAAAGACGGATAATCTAATATATTATGCTTTGATCTATTTGGAAAATGTTAATTTTGAGGTATTATAGATACAGAATGACTTTTCAGAGACACCATGCAAAGTTATGGAAAAGTGAAATTGATTGGTTGGTGACTGGAAGATAAAAATATTGTGTCTTCTTCTTGAAGACTTTCTGCTATGATGAGTTGTTATAACATCTATACGCTTTGAAGATAGAAGTAAATACATATTTTTATAGTAGGTATTGCAGAAGATGGTGGTAGAGATAAAATAGATCTTAGTTAAGTGCTATGTGAAAAAAAAACTATCTATTTTTGTGATAGATTAGTGGGTTGTAGTGGCTACGCTTTCCAATAGTGCATGTTTGCAGACGAAAGTTAGTCAAAGTTAGTGTCTGTGGTACCTATGAGTACCCATGATTTAGCAAAAAAAAACTATTCTCAAAACAGTAAATATAGATTTGCAAAATAATTTTTTATTAAATTAAATTAAACTGAGCAACACTAAGTGCATTTTGCTCAAAAGGAATAACACGTAACCACAAAACTGTTCTTTCCTATGAATTTTGAATTGAATATTGATTTATAGTCCAGTCAAATTAGACAACACAAAGCGGCAAACTTCGGAAAAATTCTTACCCACCAAGATTTTTCTATACACCTTTGCTTGGGCTTTAAAAATATCGTGCAAAAACTATTTCATCCTTCCTGATGTTTCGATTTATTTAAAATCATATTCATAGCTACAAAATACAACAAGTTAGCACTAATTACACCAAACAAACAAGCAACCTACCTCAGATGGAAGGTATTAAAACTTAAATTAAAAATAATTAAACTGCGCATTTGCTTCGGTCGAACAGACATCACAGAATGACAAAATACGAACAAGACACGAATCAGCCAGGTTAAATGTTATAAATCTATTCTAATTTAAAACAATGTCATGGGTTGCCTATCATAGAGTATAAAATTAAGTCGGTAAAAGCGAGATCATATTTGAGTATATATTGCTCAAATTATCCGTGTCAGTTCTTAGATTACAGGTATTTTCAGTTTTTTTAATATAAATCATTTCTTTTATACCTCTTTTTCTGTAATTTGCCTCTCTATCTAAAATTTTAACTGTCTGGACGTCAAATGTGTGACTGTTGGAAAATGCATGGAGTGCAAGTGCGGTTTTTTCTTTTTTACCCTTATTGGCATCTTTACAATCATTTTCATGCTGCTTCATGCGATTCTTTAACAGCTGGTTTGTCTGTCCCACGTACGTCCCATTACAATCCTTGCAACCAACCTTATAAACCAACCCACTCATGTTGTCCCTTTCAATCCTATCCTTCATGTTTGAATAAAGGCTACCGAAGTGTTTTTTATTGTATGTGACTATTTCTATAGTGTCAGTTTTTAGTATAGGGATAAGTTTGTGTCTAAGTCCTGGTATGTTTGGTAATGTCATGTAATTCACTTTCCCCTTATTATTACTATTAAGACTGTTATCCTGGTTCCCTTGGTTGTCCCTTATACTGTTTTCATTATATACCGACTATATACCGACACTTTTACCGACTTAATTTTATACTCTATGATAGGCAACCCATATGACATTGTTTTAAATTAGAATAGATTTATAACATTTAACCTGGCTGATTCGTGTCTTGTTCGTATTTTGTCATTCTGTGATGTCTGTTCGACCGAAGCAAATGCGCAGTTTAATTATTTTTAATTTAAGTTTTAATACCTTCCATCTGAGGTAGGTTGCTTGTTTGTTTGGTGTAATTAGTGCTAACTTGTTGTATTTTGTAGCTATGAATTTGATTCAAGTGCTCCCTAACGCCATTAAACCAACACAACATTTGATATTTGGAGCGAAAAAAGAAACAACATCGTGCAAAAAGTTCCAATCGATGTCGTGTCTGCGTTGCCTGTTATTCACTGTCAAAGATGACCGATTCGGGGTTTTTAACAAGATCTTGCTTTTTATTGATCGGACGACAATGGAAGTTAAGGCAAAACTTCTCAATCTGTTAATTCTGTACAAAAAATGTCCATACATCATTTAAGTACGAGTTGACGTTTTCAAGTTATACATCTGAAAATACGTCAAAAGCACGTAAGATTGCAACGTATTTATGTGCTGGGTGATCAATTCCGCGTCCCAAGTATTTAAAACCATGATTGAGCATAATATTTTAAAATAAGAAAAACAAGAGCATGCAGTTAAATATTGACCATTTTCGTGATATGTCCTTCTTAAATTACACTGAGCAACACTGAGAGCATTTTGCTCAAAAGGACTAACACGTTACCACAAATCTTATTGAATATTGATTTATAGCCCAGTCAAATTTAACCTTCAAAAGGTTAAGAATTGACCCAACTTGATTTCTAGCAGAAATGCAGCAAAACTGTATCGAACGTTCATCGAATAATATTATCGAACGTTCATCGAATAATATAAAAAACAAACAATTTTTGACTATATGTTTATTTTCTCTATCATAAAATGTGATGCCACTTAAAATGACCTGGTATGTTTTAGAGATGCGGATTGTGATTCCCTGTATAATGTGTTCGTTTCTACTTGTTGACGCTTTTAAGCCGTATAACGTAAGAACGGTTACTCGTACTGACCTTCATTGTCATCAGATCAATAGGAAGCAAGATAATGTTACGATTTTGCCCATCTTTCGAAATGTTTTTTTTTGTCAATATCTTCCTTCCTATTGTTTGGCGAGAGTCAAAGTTGGGATTAAATTGCTAGATCTTTTAATCATCTATTGCATCATCATTGCATACAGGGTGTCAACGTCTGAGTCCAAAATTCTTCCAAAAATGTACAGGGGAAATTAAAGGATCATATTTTATGATAAAAAATACAAAATAGTCATGTAGTCAAATGTTGGCAGTTCTCGATACGTTCTTCAGAAGAAAAAAGGGTTTTATATAAATACTTGCCTTGTTTTTTTTTATGGAAGTTTTCCAAAACACGTTGAGAGCGTAAATTTGAATACATAGTTACAAAGCTGTGCTGCATTTCCGCAAAAAAATGGACATATTGTCAAAATGATCAATTTTTAACCGAATGTTATTGGTTTTCTTATTATAAAATATGATGCTCAAACAAGGTTTTAATGACTTGGGACGTCCCTTTGAAGTTTTTCTAGAGCTATAACTTGAAAATGCCAATAGATAATTTTCGTAGAGAATTAAAAGATCTAGAAATTTCCTCGGTCGAAAAATCGAAATCAATAATTAGGCCTTCTTTGACCTTTATAACTCGCGACACACACACACACGATTTCGATTGCATGTTATGTGCACTACCCAACCAAGGGTGTACATATACAAAAATCCAGCTGGATTGGAATTTTTCCGAATTTTTCCGTCGACGTATTAGTACTAGAAATGATACCTAGAAAGAACCAAAAGTTTCTGGTAGAAATAGGTTCAACAAAAGCACACATTTGAGAAGGGAGCTTCTAGCTATTCTGAAGAAGGAGTACATCAACACAGTGATCACATGCTGTCCACCAGTGGTTATGACATTTAGTTACCTCTCCGAAGTCTCAACTCCACGCTTATTTTGCTTTAGTGCCGACGACGAAGGAAAACTCATTCGTCTACAAAATCGATTAGAGAAAAGAAATGTACAGACACCATAACCTAAATACACCCAACAGAAATATAATACAATACAACTAGATACGATCTAAGTAATAGTAATAATAACAGTAATAGTTATATGACAACCTTTGATCTGCTATGTTTCCATCTATACATTTGCTTTCGCATGTTTTCAATCTCATTTGAATAACAAACATCAAAGACTGCCATAGCTATAACCAATCATCAGATCACCGTCGTACATATTTACACTTGCATAAAACTGAAGAAATAGAATATCTTACCGCAGGGTTGTAGGACTTTTGGGCGGCAATCGTTCGCCTGGTATATCGAACTGTACTGTCGGGGTGGAAGAATTTTGGTAAGGGGTGCGTGCCACCGGGAAGGCTGGTGTCTGTGGTCTGGAAGATAAGCTGTGAGGTGAGCTGGATCCAGCATCGGTCATCGATTGCGATCGCCATGTGGAATACTCTTCTCGGTACTGCAAATTGCGTCATTAGTTTAGGTGACTTTGATGTCTGATGATCATGAATGCTTCGAGGATAGCATTTGGTACAAACATCATGTGGAAAAAAGATAAAAAAACAAACAAATGGTGCCAGATTTGGAGGTTAAATGTATGTTGTCGTGCTGCGATGCTAAGCGAGAAATAGTGAGCCAAGCGTATGGCCAAGCGCACACATAAAAACAAACGTGACCATAAACTATGGATTTTGCGTGAATGGAGAAGAATTTGTGCTTTTGTGCATGGTGATATACCTAATACCTACATGACAATGATTGGATTTGGACCATGATTTTCATTTAAAACTTTGTGAGTGGTCTATCTCACAAAATTCAGATTCAGATTGTTATTCTGTCCATTCTAATTTAAATTTCTCAATTGCTTCATAGAGAAGTGTGAATGACAAGTGTTCTGGGGGGCTGCTGATTATTGCTAGTTGTGGTTTTCCTAAAGATAAGGTATGACGAGAATCGTCATTTGAAGATTATTTGTTGATCAATTTATACAATAAGCCCCTGTTTTTACATAGCATAATATACCGCAGCTGGTCAATAAATCCAGTAGGATGACGAAGTTTTTAATATTTTTTTCATCGCTAAAATAAAATACTATCATTGTAATGGAGATACTGATACACAAATGTACCTTATGTACACTGCAAACTATTATTTGTTCTCAATAATTTCTTTCCAATTTTAGTTTTCAATTACTTCCAGCGCCAAGGTGTGGTCTGTGGTTATTACTTAATATATTATAGGCCAAGCAATAGAGCTACAAATGATTGCTTTTTTGACATAAAGACTAGCATGAATCCGCCTGTGCCATCCTGTGGAGGACAGTCCGTAGTATATTCCCACTGTTTCCTACTCGAAAATGCCATGTTTTAATTTTTTATAAACATTTATAAACAAAAAAAATTTTTTTACTTTATCATACGCAGTATGTAAAGTATTGTAATCGTGCAAAAAAAAAATTTGAGATTTTAGCGGAAATATGTCTTTTTGGGTCCCCTGAACATTTTTGACCAAGGTACAAAAAAATGTCTGTGTGTGTGTGTGTGTGTGTGTGTATGTGTGTGTGTACCCGTTTTTGTGGCGACGATTCCGGAGAAACTACTAAAGGTATCGGGACGAAACTTCATAATAAGAAGTTTCATAACCAAACTTGGAGCTGAAAAGCTTTCTGTTGAAAAGGGTCCAAAGGAACTGGTGGTTTACTCTTAGCATTTTTCGAAGATTTTGCAAATGAGCCGCTATTTGTGCAATGTCGTCAACATAGTTAAATAATAAATTAAAGGAGAGGAAATTTTCTATAATTTATGTACATGACATTTTTTGGTAGAATGTATAGTTTAGCTGCATGAGCAAATTCTATTTCATCGAGATCGGTCGTACTGCATTTAAACTAGTAGCCAGGATATGTCAGATTTTTTGATTCTAATGACAGTAGCTAGTGTCAAACGCTAATGTTTTGAAAATACTACTGTCAATATAGGCTGCGTTCGGATATTGAACACCGTTACACTTTTTACACCCAATAATAGGTAAGTGTCATTTGGACGGTGTACCCCAAGGTTGGTCAAGCTATATTTTACAGAGGTTATGCCGATCCCTATACTAGCAATGCATTCTACCGGTGTGCCTACAAACTCGAACCGGTGACGTCAGTGGTGTCAGACCGAGCCGAACATCTGACATTTCAAATTCGAGCGCATACAAACATTGCACGTTGTATGCAGTTGTATGTACTTACATTCAATTTATCTGTTAAAGATTGCCTGCCACTTGCTCGGTGTCATTATGTACTTCGAAGTGTGTCTCCAAGACGAATGATGAACTGCAAGTAGCATTCTTCCGTTTCCCACAAGATCGTAAAGTTCGGAAGAGGGTTCAGAAGTGCTTTAGAGCAGACAAGTTCAATCAGGACACAGGCAGAATATATTATGTTCTCTACATTTTTCAAGCAACGATTTTCTGAGAGATTTTAAATCGGATTCATTAAATTTAAAGCCAAAATTAATTTTAAAGCCTGGCTCTATTCCATCCATTAATCTGCCTAATAAGCCTAATGATTCAACTCAACAATTACACACAACAATTACAATTATACAACACTGATACAGAAGTATTAAAAGCGTTTATTCGACAAAGACTATTTGTTAGAATTGATTTTTTAAACTATTTATACAATATGAACAAAAATTCAACACATTTAAAACGAAAAGCGAGAAATTCGGCAAAAATTTGATAAATTAAAACGCATCAGCACCTAGTTTATAATATTTGTTTTTGTAATTTGCAACTACTCTAGATACGTTGTATAATTCTATATTTTTATGTATTGTATCTTTTGTATACATACAATTTAACATATGTTTTTGTTAATGTTAAGAAGAACAATTAATAAAATAAATGTTTGTTCATGTCTTTCATTTATGTACCTAATGACATTATAATTTATGTTGTATATGTTTGGCGTATTGTATTATATTGTACCCCGTTCTACAAAACTAAAATTACATAGGCAAAATGGCCAAGGTCGATAGCTCGTTGTACACCAAATGGAACGTAATCAAAATTATACTTACTTCAATAAAAATAATAAGAATAAATCAACAAAGTTAGTACGCCACACGATAAAGAAAAAACGCAAGCCAGACAGCCTGACTTTTGAGTGTGATTGGGGTACCATAAAATACCTTGTTTACAACCTTTACCACATAACAACATTAAAAACACAGACGTAAATGTATAAACAAGCTTCTACATTTTCTCCAAATAAAATTTTAAATGTTTTTGTAATCGGTTTACTAAAAAATAAAATCGAAAAGACAACCGTGAAAGTAATATAACACTGCAAAGTTCGGGCAGTTTTCTACTCCTCTCGCACCCATGTTTAAACCGAGTGGTAAAAGATAGTTATACATGTTATGTAGAAATGATTCAGGAATATAGTACACTTTATTTCACTTTTTTTCGTTCAGTCGTTTGCGAGTTATGAGCTTTCAAATATAGGCTTTATTGCTATTCAAACCTATAGTTAACTCCGTGACAAGACACCACTGACGTCACGCCAGCGCCTCGTCCCCGCCCCGCAAAACGCTGTCAGCACAACCTCTGTCAAATATGGCTCGACCAATCTTGGGTGTACCCGGTGTCAACGGAGTAAAATATCCGAACGCAGCTTTAATCGAAATATCTGTCTAGTTCTACTAGTTTTATTTTAATGCACGCATAGCCTATCTCGATCAAATAGAATCTCATGCAGCTAAACTATTAATTTTATATATAGTATGATAAAGTCATGTGCCTGGCCACATCAGATTTTTTACTTTTTTATATTAGTATAGATACACGCTTCCCCGCGTCGACCGCCTACCCCCACTATTCGACCGGTTTGAAGCGCGCGGCAGGTTTTGGTCATGTTTGCAAGCATTTTTCACCTATTTCCCAACATTTTAACTCAAAATCAGAATAGACGTTCTGTAGCACAATACTTCTACTTTCGAAATACGGAATACGTGCAACAAATACGTGCATACAAATATTCAAATCGCAATTGTGCAAAAACTAATCATCGGACAACGCCTGGGTTGTCCACACTCGAAGTAGGTACTCATCAATCGCTACTTTCACGCAAAAAGCCTCCGCTACAACTTTGGAAATGGCACAGTTATGAATATTTGAAAAACGCCGATTTTTCCGGTTTTCTCCGAATTTCCTCGGTTAATATTAATTCAATCGAGTCCGTGCACGGCTCATTTTTTTCGTCTTTTCATTTTTACAATTCGTCTTTTGAAAGCATCAAGATTGCTCCATCGGTTCAGTTTTTACAAGCGAAAAACGAAAAAAAACACGATTTTTTGATGTTTTTAGTTTATAACAAATTAAGAAATGATATTCTCGAGTAGGAAACACATCATAATACATCTACGGACTGTTCCACGTGACCTGGGATCGTCGGCTTCCTGCTAGTATTTTTGTCACGAAAAAATCTCTATTGCCTCGTCTATTAGTGGAATTTCGGCCACAAAGCGAAAATTACTTATCCTCAAATGGTCTTTCAATATGTTTCCTTATGTTTTCTTCATATTGCTGTAATAATTTAATATACAGGTTGCTCCCGGATTGAGATACAAAGAGGAAGACAATTTTAATACTGATTTTTCTAATATATCTCCATTAAAACAATGCGTCGCATATGTACAAACTCCTGAATTGCAAGAAAATTATACTCTAACTATAGAAGTAAAATAATAATTCTCACTTTTATGTAATAAATAGACCATAAATATAAGTCATATCTTATGGCAGCGACGTTTATTGCCATCAACATATCTATGATGCGTGGGCAAACGAGTATAAGTCACTATTAAAAAGGTATGTTTTTATACTCTTTTGCCCACTCTTTTGATATTAGGTATGACAAACTTTGACAAACTTTGATAAACTTTGGAGACGATTGAATCAAATTGTGACAGTGACAGTGACCATTACAGGACGATACAGAACTATTAAAACTAAAAATAATGAATGCAAAATTCTGATAAAGAAAAATTTAGAACTCGTCTTTAATTATGTGCTGTTATTACATAAATTTACATTTAAAATATTGAATTATTGCAATTATTAGGCCTATTTTAATTTGATTTGTAATATCCATGGAGCAAGATGGAGACGCTATACGGATGTATTTTGCAGCGAGAAAAGAACACCGGAAGGTGGGGGTCATTTTTACATAAGTCCAATTTTTACATAAAAACTGGAATTATTAATTAACTTTCGTAGTCACAGTAAAAATTTCACACGATTTAAGAGTTTGAACATATCCGACACATTATTTATGCCGAGATGATCTTTTCCTCTTTGTAGCATGATCCGGGGACATTAAATTTTAAAAGAAACACAAACAATAAGAAGGTAATAACAATTACATTTTCAGTTTTACTGAATAGGAGTTTTTAGAATCAATGATGTTCATAATGTTTAGCGTCTCAATCAAAAAGTCCGATAATAATGCTACATTCTGTCATGTCTTTTGTTGGTAAACTTCTAAAACATAGAATACTGGAAAACGGCAAATAGATAGAAACTTGGATGCAAATTGTAACTGAATGAGTTAAAAGTGTAATTCAACTTTTTATGCAAAGTATGCCAAAATTCGCTATTATTTTACACCATAAGGTAAGAAGGCATGTTCAATTTATGTTAAGTTTTTATTTCGAAAACTTACGATAACGTTCCTCTAGATGACGTCATAAAGAACAATTTAAGAACATATTACTAAACTTAATAAAAATCCAACATAATTCAAACTTTTTCAATTTCCAATGATGGACCAAACAAAAAATCACTCAGAAGTTACACCATAATCGCGTACGAAAAACAAAAACATCTCCAAATCTGAGCGGTGACACCGATGACGATGTTGATGATGACAGTCATGAGACAGAATGAGAAGGTTAGTAGTACCTGCCATGCGGATGACGAGTTAGGACTGTTATGCGATTTGTCAGATCTGTCAGAGCCATTAGATAGGTTAGCCATGAGGTCGCTCAGTGCGTCCGAGTCCTTGCCGTGCTGTGAGGAGGATGGTGATTTGTCTGTGTTTTGCGAGCTGTCTGATTGCGAGTCAGGCTCTACTACGTGCCGATGATGGATACCCACCGTGCCACTGTTGTTGCTGGTGTTGTTAGTGTTGTTGTTATAGCGTGGACTACTGTTTGTCGTGTAGTGGTGGTCCTGCTGTTGCTCGACCAGCGATAGCAGGCCACTGCTGTCTGTGCTGTCCGCACCCCTTGATGGGGACCTAATGGCGTGTCCTAATGGGTTAGCTGCTAGTATAGATGCTGGGGACGAGTCCGATGCCTGAAATTATGGGTTATTATGTGCTTGTGCATACTTTTGTGCATTGGTGATTACTATATATTGATTACTGATTATAGAGTTATACCTCGATTATCTGCTTAGAATTTTGGTTAAAATTTGTAAAGTAAAAAAAATATATACTGCTCCAAGAAGTTTTAAAACATTAGTGAAAATCGTAATTCATAGGAATACTACAACAACTGACGGCGACATAGAAGAAATAGGCGGGGTGTGGATTATAAATTAAATAAAAAATTAGAGCCCCAACCTGGATTTGAACCAGGGACCTTGGATATCCGCTGATGACATCAATTTGACGTTACGTATAAGTCGCTTTGTCTTTTTAAGTTACTGTGTACGTATGATAAATTTTGATAAATAAAGTAGCTGCATGCAAACTGAATACAACAAGCTCGGTTGTACCAAACCTAAAATGCCCTATTCTCACCATGAAGATATAGAAAAAAACATGTAAAAAATAAACGTTTATTACAAACTCATATGTCAGGAAACTAATATATCGAACCAAAACCACAGTGAATTTTTATACGTTTAGACCTTTTGTTATTCTCAAAAAATCCTCGAAGACGTCAATTTTTAATTACTAAAATACACATTTTTGTGAAAAGTTTCGGACCGTCAATAATTGTTACTGAGTTATGACGTCAACATTTTCCTTTTAAATGGAAACCCCATTCTTTTCTTATTGCTTTTGGTAGTAAAAATGTAAATACGCTTGGATTTTGGTAAATTTTACGAATTTGTACCACCTGAACCCATTGTCGTATAAAACCTTAAAATGGTCTTAAGGTGCGTTTTCATTAGTGGTAATGCCAGTGGTAGTAGACGCCATTATAGTATTTCTAGTAGACAGTTGCATGCAAACTAATATGTGTCACTATCACGTCTGGTGAGAAATACTATAATTTCGTCTGCTACCACCACCATTACCACCAATCCGAACGCACCTTTATAGTAAACTTTAATCCGTGCACTTTTACCTAACATCCTTAAAATTTGTTCACAAATTTTGAACCATTTACAGCAATTATTTAAGTAGTGTGATAAATATAAAAAACGCAATAACCTGCAACCTTTAAGATCAGATTCGTATTGAGCGCACATAAATCAATCTAAAACGCCTATTCGCTTTAAATAAACAAACAAAAGTTGCTCGATTTTACCCTAATTTTCAACTGACGTTTTCTCGAAAATTTTGTACGTCCGCAAAGTTTGTTAATTAAATTTAAAACAATTAACAGATCTACTATCAATATACGTACAAAAATCTGATGTGGCCAGGCACATGACTTTATCATACTATATATAAAATTAATAGTTCAGCTGCATGAGATCCTATTAGATCGAGATCGGCTATGTCTGCAATAAAATAAAACTAGTAGAACTAGACAGATATCTCGATTAAAGCTGCGTTCGGATATTGTACTCCGTTGACACCGGGTACACCGTCTAAAGTCTAAATGACACTTACGTGTTGGCGGGTGTAAAAAGTGTAACGGTGTTCAATATCCGAACGCAGCCTATATTGACAGTAGTATTTTCAAAACATTAGCGTTTGACACTAGCTACTGTCATTAGAATCAAAAATTGTGACATATCCTGGCTACTAGTTTTAAAGCAGTACGACCGATCTCGATGAAATAGAATTTGCTCATGCAGCTAAACTATAAATTCTACCAAAAAATGTCATATACATAAATTATAGAAAATTTCCTCTCCTGTAATTTATTATTTAACTATTTCGACAAAATTCCTGAAATTGCGGCTTTTTTGTAAAATCTTTCAAAAATGCTAAGACTAAACCTACAGTTCCTTTGGACCCTTTTCAACAGAAAACTTTTCAGCTCTAAGTTCGGTTATGAAACTTCTAAATATGAAGTTTTGTCCCGATACCTTTAGTAGTTTCTCCGGAATCGTCTCCACAAAAACGGGTACACACACACACATACACACACACACACACACACACACACACACACACACACACACACACACACACACACACACACACACACACACACACACACACACACACACACACACAGACATTTTTTTGTACCTTGGTCAAAAATGTTCAGGGGACCCAAAAAGACATATTTCCGCTAAAATCTCAAAATTTTTTTTTGGCACGATTACAATACTTTACATACTGCGTATGATAAAGTAAAAATATGGGGTTGCCATTTAAATAAAGTGTTCATGACTTTTCAAGTCAAAAACAATTGAAGGACATATATTAAATTTGACGTAAATACATATGTATGTTTTGATAATTAAAAATCGACGTCTCCGAAAATTTTTATTTGAAATTTTCGATTCCAAAGACATTTGACTATAAATATTTAGTGAAATTGAAAATATTTGGGGAAAGATGTGGAAAACGAAAGATGTGGAAGTTGTCAAATCGTAAGATTTGTCGATTTGATATTTGTCGATTTTAATTGAACAATTATTGCCAAATTATTCCAGTTTTTGATCTTTAATAATCCACCGTAGGTCAGGACACCAAGAAATTGGTCTCTGAAAATTGATTTTGCATGATATTTGTTCTTCAACGGTTATTGAAAAACTTATGTAGTAATAAAATTATCAAATTATGAAAAACTATATTAAATTATCATTTTTGAAAAGGAAGAAAAGCATTAAATATTGTTGAAAATGATTTCAATCGCATAGGTACACACATTTAATTATTTTCACAACAATTTAATTTATCTATAATTTTTGTCTCACGGGAATCAAACAAGTTTATCACAGAATTGAAATCTGTAGTATGTCGTGTTTGTGGTCGTGTTCATATCGATCTGTCATAAACACGACAAACAACAGTCATTGATTTATTTGATTTATAAGGTATTCTGATTATTTTTAATAATAAAGCAATTGATAGATAATTCAGTTATACTTAATAATTAAAGAAGAGTTTATTAAAAATTTTTTACTTAGAAAGCACACATGAACAACCACTCTAAGTTCATGAATGTTCATAGATTTCACAGATTAACATGAAATTATTTAAAATTAGGCCATTTAATTTCTAGCGTCAAACCCTCAATATGTTTCATGTCCACAAAAGTCCCAGCAACTCAATACTTAATAATTAGCTATACAGATTTTACAATGAGTACTTTGACGTCAGTATAATGGTATGCCATTGCATTTTTATATTATCTTTTAATTATTTTTTGCCATATTGTTCGGTCATCGGGCCCGAAAGTATGGTCATAATATGTGTTACTTACTTATTGAATGCAGTACAGGTAAATGGTATAAAAAAGATAAAAAAGATGTATTCTAAAACTGAGCAAAAATGAGTTCAATTCTTAGTTAGTGTATCTGCTAAAAAGTGTGCAGATGAGAAACTGAAATTTCATCTTCAGATCATCTCTTGTGATATTGAGATTTAATCAATTAATTACTATCTCCTTTATTTGATACTTGCCAACTAAGTAGTACTCTTTATTATTGTGAAAACTGTGCCACAGACAATCGCTTCAACACAAGACTTTCCTAAAATTCACTTGGAGCAGCATACAATATTTTCATCTCATTTATTCGACCTTACCTGTCCGTACTTTTCGTGGGCTCGTTTCACAGCCACGAATGGCCGTTCGTTCTTGCTGGTCGTCGAGTATGTACTCTTGAGGGTGCTGTAACTGGTGGTCGACCCAGGTGATTGATGCGCAGCATTCTTGATGTTTATGTGCAACGGTATGCTGTATTCGTAATCATCATCGCCGAAAGCAGTGGTATCACTGGTGTAGCCATCAAGCCTATGGCTGGCAGAAGGCCTCGTATGCCTACTCTGGACACTTCTCAATTCTGACATCACCCTCGACTCGTAGGGTTGCCTCTCTTCGCGCAGCTGCAACTCTCTCCTCTCTTGCAATTTTCTCTGTTGCTTCTGTAGCCATGTTAAGTTTCCACCTGTACCGTTCGTTGTAATCGTTGTACTTGTCGTACTATAGCTGAAAAAGAAGAAAATACAATTTATTATGAAGTCAATACAAAATAAACTGGTGTTTCCTTCTATATCTTTAATGTATTTATTGATTTCTGAAAAAGTTCAAGGTGTATCGTGAAATTGGTGTCATTGATCTTGACATTGTTGTCTTAATTTGGTAAGACTGGACCAAAGAACACAACCTTCTCAATACAATATATAGAAAACTGGTCTCTCGCAGACGTTTAACGAGTCAATGTTACGTGTCCATGCTCCATGAGAAATTCGCCATAAGGAGGACAACCGAGTGAGGTGTTCGGAATAACGTAAACAGTATAATTAAGATAATATCAGTGCGTAACTTTGCTAAACATATATTTCTAAATGCGTACTTATGCATTTGCCTATTATGGTGTGTTTGTTCCCATTTGTGTGACCAATAAAGGTTATATGGAGGACGTAAGAGTGACTGTATGAGTAAATATCCTATTAAATATTCAATAATTTATAGTAAACAACTGAGAAAAAAATCACTATTTGGTCATAATTATGTCACGTTAATTATGGTCACTATGAAATACACTAACCCAAAAGGAGATAATGGAAACATGGTTGCAATTTCAAAGCTAATTTTCTCTCTAACTGCCGAACCGATTTTAATGATTCCTTTGCTCCATTGTAAGTCGATTCTTCATCAACAAAACTGGGGTAGAAATGTTTTATCGAGTTTCAGTTTTGAGCTTATACATGGTATGAGAGTGTTTCTTTGGCCGAAATTTGAATTACTTTTTGGGACGTGACATCTACTATCAACAGTATTAATTTTAATCAAACAGTGGTCCGATCTTTTCAGACCATTTAATTTTTTAATGCACGCCATTATCTACCTACCTATTGCAGCTGAGGAATCAACCTACAGTAGATCAAAGGAATCATCAATATCGGTTAAGCGGTTTGAGAGCAAATGAACTTTTGTGAGTAATTTTTCTTTATCTCCTAAATCTTTTGAACAGTGTTGTTAGTACTTAACAGTAGAAAAATTTGGTGTAACTATTAAAATGACTTTGAAATCTATGATTATTTATAATTTGAGATCGATGACTACATATTAACACGTTCCCCAAGGGGCTCAAAATAGAAAATAAGTGTATAATAATATAAACAAATATATAAAAAGAAACGTTTTATTTGGTAACAATAACAGTTCTTAGCTTAATAGAAAGGAAATAATCAATTAAGTCTAGATATCAGAACACTTCACATATTTTCAATTACTGAATTTGACAAACATACAATACTCTAAGCTGCATGGCTATCCTGATCAACAATGAACAAAATCTAACAAACGAGGCTGTTTATCTGATATGCTTTTTCTTTCGTAGAATGTAAACATAAAAGCAGATATTTCGATTTGCGCCTAGATTTTGTGAACAGCAGAACTACGAAGAAAGTGATTTTTTTCGCAAAAAAGACACAATTTGGTATTTCTGTTTTTAGATTCAGATTGAACGGAAAGAATGCATACCAGAAATAGTTTTCACATGTCCGATTTTGTTCTTTGTTGGCCAGGATAGTCACTTACCTTGATTTAAGGTATTTTTGAAAAGTTACCTCCTTGGAAATATATGAAATGTTCTGATATTTAGACTCAAAAATTAATGGATTATTTTTTTACAATAAGCTGATAATTGTGGAATGTAAATTTATTCTGGTAAAACGAAACAAAAACTTTTTTGTATTTTTTTAATGTTATTAATTTAAACTAATCAATTCTCGATTTTGAGCTCCTTGTGACACGGGTTAATATGTTTTGATCAAATTTCACAGGAGTTAGTATTAATATAAAAGAACAAATTGAAATGGTTCCGCAAAAAAAATAAAATTATATTTTGTCTGTACATACTTATAAATAAGGACCACCCCACTATAGGTATAATGGACCTGCATTTTTACTTTTAGACAAATAGTAATTATTAATAGGTAGTTTAGGATGCTCTAAAAAGTTCACAGCCAGCATTTTGATTTAATAACAGGTGGTCGAAAAATGAGATATTGTTAAAATTTCTCAAGAATAAATCAATTATTTACATTTAAATTAAATATTTTTCAGGGAATAGTTTTAAATCTATGTTTATGTTTAAATTGGAATGATGTATCTCAGACATCGGTCCAATTCGGACGTTTTGCAATCAATTTTTCTTTTGCAAAATTCCGAATGTGTCGTCCCAACCTGTCATTTTTTTTACAACAGAATACAGAACATTTTAAAATACGAATAACTTTTCTAATTAACATCTATAATGCTGGACAGAGCTTATGTGGGTCCAGCTTATGTTCTATAAATGCCACCAAAATAAGTGTTTAAAACACATCGAAGGGTTTTCCTCAGATATATTAGGTGTATTTATTATTTATTCACAGAATCTATAAAGCAATACACCAAATTAAAGATTTTCCGACTTATGGTAGTAGATTTTAGATAATTTTGGTGAAGGAACAGGTGAAGGCATCTGAAAGAAGAGAGTTGATTGATTTTACCAATTCTTTAAACTGAAAACACAGTTTCTTATTTCGTAACCAGCTGTATTTTATTAGGTTTCAAAAAGTGTTGTCCGTTTTCAAATTGTGCGTATGAGACGTAATAGTATTATTAAGCAGTTGCAAATGGAAGCTTGAACATTGAAGATTAATGAGACAACTTTTTGAAGTCTCCTTCTATTCAAAACCGTAAATAATTATTAAATAAAATTGTACTATGTTCTAAACCTAAAAATAATGAGTTTTGATAAAATTCTCTGACAGGATTCTCATTGATCTTCGAAGCCATGATTGACAATAAACGATTGCAATAAAATTAGAGTCAATTTTCTTGAAAACTGTGCGATAAAATCTACGGAGAAATAACATAAAACATTTTGGCCTGTGTAATAGTACCAATAAAACTTATTTTGTCAATTGTTTTTCTGCTTTTTTGTTTTCCTGTGTTGGAATGCCTCTGTTATTAACATCGATAGTATAATTAAATGGTTTATGTCAGGAGCCGTTTCAGATTTTTCGGTGTCCGCTCAACACACAAGCAGCCGGGTTATTTTCGGCGAGTTGTAAAAACCAGGCGCCAATTCAGAGCTAATGGGCCCTACTCCACTGGAGGACGCGTAATATATTACGGCCTCCATAAATTTCCATTATTCCACCCTGAGCTGATCTCAATTATCATAATTGCAGAAGCGGAACACTGCCACTACACCAATTTATCATCTCCTTCGCGTGCCACTTGCACATTTTTCGAATTTTATAGCCCCAAAGATGTTTGATTAAAAATTGAATTAATAGCTTCCTGCAATTGCACCTCGCTTTAATGATTGTAATTGCCCAATTTCAAGTACTGTAAATATGTCAAGTTTTGTTGAACATTTTGCATTAACATTAACCACCTATATACAAATTTTAGTACCTATAAATATTTAGACATTATTGGAATGTAGTTAATTCAATTATTTATACCATTTTCAAAAGAAATCCTCTAGAGTAACGTTCGCAAAAACAGTAATGGTTAGGATGAGTCATCAGGATTAGTGCGCCAGTGCCAAAATCTGCGAATTAACTTTGCGCTCGTGAAAAATCAGAATTGAACCAAAGGCGAACGCCAGAACGCTTTATAAATAGTCGATTATTTATGCCAAGCTGCAAATCCACACAAATCGTTCGCGTGGCTTTCCTTTTTTATTTTTTGTTTGCATATAGACGCCCACACTGCACTTGTTGCCTTGAAGCGAGAAACACATTTCCCAAGAAAAACTTCGATATCGTATAGTGTCTATGTCCGACTATAAACAAACTGTTCATATTTACTTAAAAAGCTGGTAACTTCTGACAAAGTTGTTTGAAAGTTATCTTTATCAGTACCTACCTCTTAAACGTAAGTCTTCATCTGTCAGCAGATAATCACTGCTGATGATATGGCTATTTTAGTTGTAAATAATCAATGAATGAAAAACTAAAAAAAAAAAACTACTAATAGGTCTCGGTCAGAAATTGAGTTGACTAACAAAAAAGTAGAACACACCCCGGTTACCATTAATATAATTAACCAAAAAATACTTAAATATGCCTTTTCACATTAAGACCAATGGTCTCCTCCATTATGGTCTTATAATGTAGTTTGTAGACAGCAAAATTGCAAACTATCACGAGAATAAACTGCATAGTCAAAGGAATGTTTAGACCATTCAGCACCATTATGAAGACATTGCAATGAAGAAAAACAAAACTCATCGCATATTGTCTTTGAATGTCATTGGAAGAACTTCCGGAAGGGATGCAAACATGGGAAAGTATGTCCCAAAATAAATTGAAAAAAAGCCTGGTTGAAAGGAAAGACATCTAAATTTGATTATTAGAACTACCTGAACATCGACATGTCGATGTTACTGTCGCGACAGTACAATAACCTAGCTATATGGTTGTAGTGCTAGGTCAGCAGTAAACACCAGCTGCTTGTCATGGTTTCAAAAAAACTACATCCGAAAACAAAACAACGCACGAAGAAATGATTGTTATACACTGGAGAAGAGTGGTAGATCCATTACACAGGCACACTCAACAAAGCTAAAAAAAGAATATGATAATATAAAAATGGTTTTGCAGAAGATTTGTTAACAAGATTACCAGTGGCATATTTGGATCGACTTGAAGATGGTTAATTTATGGCTAGGAGAACAAACTGTATGCACTATACATAAGGTGGCCAGAATTTTCTTGTTGCAAAGCGGGACATGCATGAGGGGGGTACTGATTAGAACAAAATACTGGCGTTGACGTAATGTCCACCAACTTAAGCTTTAAAGTAAATATTAAAAAAAAATTGTCAATATGATTTTGATTTGCGTTGGATACACACAGGTATTCTTTTACGTTTTAGTAACGTGATGAAAACATACGTATTTAACATCAAAAATATTTATATCATTGAACATTCTACAGTTTTCGTGAAGAGATTAATTGTTTTGCTATATTTTAATTTATTTCAATTAACAAAATATATAACAAAATATATGTTGGAATGTGTCCACTGTCCATGTTAAGCAAGGTTGATTCAATGTTGACAAAGGTTTATTCAATTTTTTGAATAAATATTATTTGATACATTGAATGTTGCGTTATGGTTCCTTATACCGCCTTCCAAAGGTGCCGTTTCTACAAACATTACAGTGATTGAAATAATTCTCCTATTTTCTTAAATATAAGTTTAATGCTAAAAACAAGTTAGCTAGTTATTACTATAAACTATAAAGTAAATAATGTAAAATGAAAAAATGCATGATTATTGCATTGAAACTAAAAAAAATAAGGTTAATTTTGTACGTAGATAGTAGATATGGCGTTTTACATTTGGAGGTAAACTGTAAATTTTTTTATTTTTCTTTAACAAAAATTACACGTTCTAAAAGTATATCTATGTTTTTGTACCAAATAGATATTGTAAATTTGTAAATAAACGTTTATCCAGAAATAAGTATTTTGCCTCTATTGAAACAACTTGTTTATTTAATATAAACAAAATTTCGTCTCTGTGTACGATTTACTAACAAGGGAACACCTAACCTCTAAAATGGTGGTGAAGGAATGAAGAACGATTAATTATTAACTTAATAGGACAAATTTTAAAGTAAACTAAGTAAACAAATGTTCTAATTACAAAATACAAAATATGCCGGGGTACGGTTTTCATAACAAAAGGAAACTAATTCTTTATCAGATTCCGGTACAGATTTTTAAGAAATCAACAAAAATGTTAAATATTTTCTCTTTTTAATATTGACAATTTATGAAAGGACTCAAACACGCCTTTTTATAAAATAGTACTGTAACATTAAACCCTATTCCTGGACCATTGTATGTATTTTACTACTTTTGTTTTTGAAGTATTTTTCATAATTTAACTTTGTGGAGGTTAAATTAAAACCAAATTGCAGACGTAAATTAAAAAAAAAAATGCCATGATTTAAAGATGCAGACAAACGCGACAGACATCTGACGTCCCATTGTATCTGCGCCTGCGCTTTTAACCAAATCATCTTAAAAACCGGGACATTTTCAAACCTCAGCGGGAAGCGTGACAAAATGTTAAAAATCGGGACTGTCCCGCCAAAAGCGGGACGTCTGGTCACCTTAACTATACACCAAGTATACTTGCTACAGTGGTCTGTGCCCTGTTGGACAGTAGATAAAAGCATCAAAGAATGATTGGTCGATAAAGGAATGACCAGTAAGAGAAAATTTTCATGCAAGTGTAGCCAGCGTTATGAAGAAGTCATTGCTTGCTAGAGAAAACATAATTTGTGAAAGCCCTAAATAAAATAAATGGCTAATAGTTCAAAAACATTTGCAGATCATTACCGAAATATTTCCAAAATTTACTTGTTCAAGTAAATGTGCCTGAAAAGAAGAATTGATATTTGTTCAGAAGAGCCCAGTCGATTGTCTCCAGTAATCTCCACAAAAAAATGTAGGTTATAATACAAGTTTTAGAAGATGAAAATTGGCGCACGAGGTGTTGCCCAAATTGAACGCGTGCGCTATTATATTTTATAAATGGAGTGCTATACGCTATTGTCTCTACTTTGCGACATTAATTTTACATAAATTCGAAAATTGTGGTTGTTATCTTACACTCTAGCGTAGTTTTAGCGGCAACAGTTGGTAGTTGTGGTAAAACTGTCAAATACGATTAAGCAAGCGCATAGCGATTGATATGTGAGCATTATTTGACGCTTGACATCATATCAATCAATCAATCATATCATCAATCTTGGAAAACTAAAAGTTACTAAAAGCTAGTTCTCTAGTGTTTTCGTAACGGCAAGGAAAGCGGTTTCGTCAAAGAGTTAACGAACGCAAAGTAGAAAAACGTGGTTATATGAGCGCTTTTACGTTTGACGTTTGATATCAATGCCACCAATTTTACAAACCTAAAAGTTACTAAAAACAGTGCTACAATGTGTCGATTGTGAATGCAAAGCAGAAAAGCGTGTTTTTTTAAGCATATTTAAGACAGTTATTCGAAAAAACTTGAGCTAATTTACAATTTCTGTCTTCAGATTCTGATTTTACAGGAAAAAAGCATATCGGAAATGTCGGAATTGTCATATTCCCGGCAATTTAAAGTTGATCAAATTTGTTGGCATCTGTTATTGTAGGAAATATTGCCTGTCAACTTGCTACTTTTAGAATTATTCCTTGATGGTCAAATATGCCGACGAATACCGCTTAACCTTGCGGATCTTTGGTTATGCAACCAATGCGGGGTCAATTAGTAAATTGCGATATAAATCGCCGACTCTGTCATCTCCTAATCGATGCCAGACTATTGTCGCTAATTTGCCCGTCCCAACATTGCTAATCTAGCCCATACATACTTCCATAGCTTCGGGCTTCAGGTAATTGAGTGGAGGTCACTCGAAAGATCCATGAAGACAACGACGGCTATTCGTATCTTCCGTCTCTAATCGTATCTAATTCTGGCCCAACCCGTGCTTGCAGCATATATTGCAACACGTAGGCGGTGCGGCGGTCTTCTTTGGTCTAAATGGTAAACATGGGAGCACCAGATGAGCTCTGTTATTCCGTCCGAGCGGTTATTTCGTAACTTGATTTCGCACGTGATTCTAATTTTAGGGTTTAAGGGAAGGAAGTTGTGTGTTGATTTAACAGTAATTTCAGCCGCAGAGATTGCGAATTGAGATGATGGGAACTTCCGTGGTGGAAGGTCGTGGAATTCAAACTTAGGTAATTTCGGATGAAGCAGATGCGCAATCTTTACCAAATAGTAACAAACAATTTAATTTTGTGGTTGGAGTTGTTTATTTGTGTAGGATAATGGTTTCTTAACTTGAACATTTCTTCATCTTCCACAAAAATAATATTTGGTGCGTTATTCATGTTAAAGATGCCATTTTTGCTTGTAATATTTAACAGATCATAATGTTTTTTAGGACATTGCAAATAAATTCGTCAAAATTATCACGTCTTTGAAAAGCAAAGTGATAGTTTGGTGGCCTAAGTTCTAAAATATCTGTGGAGAAATAAAAAAATTAAAAAAAAATTAATTAAAATTAATTAGATTCGCAAGTAGCCTGTTACAAATTTGTATCAATTTTTTAACTTCTTTAGTTTTTAGATTTATTCCAATATCAGCATGTTTGTAAAAGATACAGGTTTACAAGTAAAACTCAAAACCATATTAATTCCCAATATTTTACATGTGTATTAGTACCAATATCTGAATGTTTGTGATGAATTTTTGCTTTTACAATATTTTTTTTTAAATTTGTTGTGCATTCCTATAAGTTTCAAATGATAGCTATTATGTGTGTCTCTCGTCAGTACATTAGAAGAATTAGCCAAGACAATTACAAATAATCTAGGTGAGGATTTCTTTCTAAAAATCAAACCTCGACCTGGATTTGAACCAGGAATCTCCACAACTCCAGATCTGGAGCTCTAACCAATTGAGCTACTTTGTTCAGTGGAAATTAATAGGCAAATTGGTCACTTCAGGGGAAGATTGTCCAAGATTTAATATAGAAACTACAGTGGCTATAACAAGATAGTGTGGACCAGCGTGGTCCTAATTTTGATTGGCTGTTTGGTCACGTGGTACAAATCCGCCATTAGTGTGGCAATTTATTTGTGTTTACATTGAGTTATATGGTATCTTGTTTTTCGTATATATAATTATATAAGGATATATTTACATAATAATATGTCGGCGTGGGTTCAGGAAGCATTTCTGTGATAATATATTTGTAACACATTGAAGAAAACTTCTTTAAATAACCCAAAAATCGTTGAAGAAAGCCTAAGCATGTTTCAATCAAACTGGCACAAAAATAGCGGCATTTGCTCTCATGGCCACACTGTCTTGTTATAGCCACTGTAATAGGAACAAGCCCGTCGTGACACCTAGTGATGTCAAATTACCGGTAATTTAAAAAATGGTAATATTACCGATAATTTTACAGTAATATTACCGGTAATATTACCGTGACCATAAATTACCCTTAGTTTAATAGCTTGTAATATTACCGGTAATGTAACCAGTAATATTACCCACAGGTCATATCCATACAAACCTAATGGCGTGGCGTGTGATAGATATAATAGATAGATAATAATATAAAATCTTGTAACTATTTTATTAATATGAAAGTAGAAAAATAAAATTTAATTTTAAAAATATATTGTTGTATGGTTAACGGAAATAAATTAAAATAAATGTAATATTACTTAAATTACCGGTGATATTACCGCGATAATATTACCAACACTAAAACCTGTCTTCGGTAACATTACGTAATATTACCAAAGTTACCGGTAATATTACCGCGCTAATATTACCATTTTACATCACTAGTGACACCTATTAGTGACAGATGGAACTTTGTTGAATGCGATCGCTAATGTTGTAGTGTTCAGAATAAAATTGAACTAGTTATTTCGTGTATCGTTTAGTATTATCAGTTAACTAGAAGAATTAGTATGCAAATGATAATTAATTTCTAATTCTTAAAATTATAGCTCGTAATATCGTCATGTCATATTTTTGTACTCGACAGTTATTATATAGCTAGAATTTCGATAATTACTAGTTTTCAATCCAGAAATTAATATCTTCCATGTCTATAATGTGTAACAAGACCTAAATAATCCACTCTGTATACATATTTTAGTTCAATCAATTTTATCTTCAAATGTGTCTCCTCAATTGCAAATATTTTTCTCTTCTTTTCTGTCAGTTTTTATATGCATTATGACCTCGTTATTTATTTGAAATATTCTGAACATTGTTGATTTAGGATACAACACTTTGTAGATTTTTCTGTGTTTAGATAGCAATAGTTTAAAGCCATATATTATAGACCGTTACAAATAAGAACTAAAAACTAAAATAAACACTAGCTTGGGAAAGGTTTTCTTCTCTAAACATTGTCGACTACATCGTATAGATCTCAAAAAAGTGTGTGTGAAATATCATTTATTGTTTTTCTTTTTTAGAAAGGGAGCTTTTTAGTAATTTTTTCCTAACTCTCAGTTTCATGAATACGTTCTTCTTTCTAATGATAACTGAATTATTGTCCTTTATTTAGAAGTTCTTTAAATCAAACTTTATTTTAATGTTACAGAATTCAAACTATAAAAGAAGACCTTGACATCGAGAACCACGTGCTTGGACTATCTCAGAGCAAAATCAGCCGCGCAAACAAGACACCTCCACATCCACGTTCTTCCAACCAACACTTGTCTCAATCTGAGCTACACAATACGTCATAAATTGTGAATCCCGTTCGAATAACAAAAAAAAGACATCCCAAATCGCTCTATTAAATTCGGGGATACAAATTTGGGCAGGTCGTAACTGTACGATCGGACGAAAAAAGACCTCGACATCTCCAAGCTATAAGCAAACAATAACAACGCGAAAACCTACATATGGAACGCATGGGTACACCTACGTGGGCTACCAGCCTACGTGATCAAATTTGCGAGATATCCAGATATCTATGGGATTATGTGTGTGGTTGGTAATCATGCTGATTAGTGTGGAATGTACGCGAATGGAAGGCAGATTGAAAATTGATTATTTTTGTTAGACAATTTGAGTTGATCCGCAAACTGTTGTGATAGATTTAAGTTTTCTTTTATTTAAAAATAGACTGGATTCTATGATAAGAACGATTATGATACGAATCCACACAATAAAAACTTAAGTTCAAAGGTTCAATGTTCAGGAAGTCTATTGTTGCGGTACAATAATAGGGTATTCCGGTCATGTCAAAATTTAAGCAGATATTCGGTTTAATCTATTGTACAATTTATGAGGATTCATAAAGTTAAGCTATGAGCTTTTTGATTTAGTTTTTCTATGAGATAATTGCAATTAAAAGTGCATTTCGTTTGAATTCACCGACCACCCTCGGAAATACACGATGATTACCGATCCCTAGTAGCGGTGGCAACAGCGGACAGCTCTCGAACAGCTGATCGGCCAAGTTGACAGTTGGCGACCCTGTTGTTTGGCAACGAATAAAGGTAACTTTTTTGAGAGATGATTTGATCATTGAAACTTGAAGCCAAACATCCCTCATCTCGCTAGTCGGCAATGTAAAGAAAATTTTATCAGGAGTTACTGTTCTACTGCTGTTACAGCCCGGCACAGAACAATGTCGGCATTGGAGTTTATACATTTTGAACAACTGTTTGATATAACCTCAATAACCAAAGCAGGTGTCAACAAACGAGCGATTCTAAACGTTGACACAACAGAAGACAAAAATTTACTACGTGCACCCTAGATATAGCAACGTTGTCAAGTCGCTCACTTTGAGCGGTCTTTGTGACGTCACAAAGACCAATCCTAATTCAAACTTCAAACAACGATTTCTCTTAATTTAAAACAATGTTTGATATTTTACTTGTGAAGTAGCAAACAGTAGCACCTATACTTTGTAAAAAATGACAATTTAAAAAACACCGGAATACCCTATTATATTTGTTGATTCATTTTATTTTCGCTAATATTATATCATTATTTCAACAAAGAAATTATGATGGTGCATATTCGTTGTTATATAAACGGTATAAAATATTATTCTATTATTGTAGTGTTGTAGAGGTTATGAGCCTTTATATTTTAGTCAAAAATAAGTAAAAATGGTTGTACAGGTTTATAACATTAACTTTGTTAAGCAACAGTTTTTAGATAGTTTAGAGGCATGCCATTTGTCTGAAAAGATGTCAAAAGCAACATTTTGAAAATTTTTTAATTGCGGCCACTACGTTATATCTTCGATTATTTTATGATGCTATTCTGAGCCAATCGATTATCATTTTGTATTCTCAGGACAACAAATAATTACTTTATTTATTAATTTAGTTTGCTATAAATTGGATAAAATATTCGAAATTGCCTACACAATGATTACAATATGTAATTACAATATTGCAAGAGATAACACGATAGGGTGTATTTTTTAATTACAAACTATCCCCCCACCCCCCGAAATTTTAGTCGTTTGAGACGTTTTAGAGGGGAAAACCCTCTAAACCCCTTATGGCATAGGTCGCGTTAGATTAATTGATCTAAACGACGGACCGGCAATCCGAATATCTGTGTTCAAATCCCAAGCGGGGCTGTAGTTTTTAAATTTTTCAAATTTCTAAATTAAAAAAAAACTTGTTTAAAATAATTATTATTATTTTTACAGATATTTTTTTGCTACACAACTGCTTTTCCCTTATTCTTATTCTTTTTTTACTATACAGTGTCCGTTTTTCGTAAGAACACATGAATACTTCTTTAAAAACATAGGTATGAAAACAATGAGAAGTAAAAAAAAGTAAAGTTGCGCATTTTCATAATGATCAATTAGCTGATCAAATTTTAAACTAACCATTTTTAAAGAAAATGGTGGTGGGGGAAATGAGATGGCGATATAAGTTTCATTACAGATGGCACTGCAATCGCTGGAAATGAGGTTAACCTTTTTTTTTAAATGGGGGTACCCAACTTTTTTTATCAAATTATGATTTTCAGCTAAATAAGAAGAATCTTTTGTCTGAAATTTTTTTTCGTACGATGCATCTTTTTTTCGTGCGTAAACAAACCCTATGCGCATGACGGGGCAACGCGCGAGATACCAAAACGTGTCTCCGTTATGCACATAATTTCCTACGTTGTACCATGAGTAGACATAACAGTCGTCGCTTTGACTGCCGGGCGGCGAGCGCATCCCATGCAGTGGCAGCGGTTGTAACTACCGCAGACGCCACAAACTTCCATCGTAACTTTTGATAGATGCATCGTACGAAAGAAATGTTCAGACAGAAGATTCTTCTTATTTAGCGTAAAATCATAATTTGATAAAAAAGTTGGGTATTCCCATTAAAAAAAATGAAGTTAACCTCTTTTTCACCGATTGCGTCCTACAAGTTTATTTCAGACACTTTTTCTCGAGATATTTAGGAGTCTCAAGTTAAAACGACCACCCGCTATAGGTATAAAGTTTCTAGCACAATGCTCTAACCAACTGAGCTATTAGCCTATGTGCATATGTTAGGGTTAACTGTCATGTGGTTCAAATCCAGGTTGTGTTCTTTATCATTACGGTATGTTGGTACAATCGTTTTCAGTTACAACCTTGTTGAGTTTTAAAGAAATCTGCAAACATTTTTAATTTTGAATTTTTATAATGGAATTTTCAAGACATTTTCAACACACATTTTCAAGGCACGTATCTATAACAAATTCTATTGCACAATTAGACAAAGATAACTCAAAGTGGCCAAAAACTTAAAACTCCATTTTTTTTCAAATAATTGGTCAATATTCAAATGCTACCTTGCCAAATATTTGAACAAAATATATTTTTTGTCATCCTATATATTAAAACTAACAACTATTTTTACAATATTTATTTATTTGTGACTTAAAGTTTATTAAATAGGACAGACTACGCGATTTGATAGTTATAAGTTTTTATCGTAGATTTTTTGTTCAATTTTTATCATTTTTTTCATTTTTAATATCTCCTCATAGAGTAATGAGCATTATAAAAGAAAGACGTAATACCATTTTAGTGTTCTAAATATCAACTTAATAGAATACAATAAATACTGCAAGATTTGCAATGAAATTGCACACTGCTCTTAATAATTATAATTATTAATTATAATTAAAATCGTAAAAATCGATGTTTGCATAGAGCATAGAATTTCCTTGGAATGTCACACATTAGCCAATACAACAATATGACCGATTAATACTCGTAATCGTAATCGATTACCTTGAACTTCCGAGATACCGTACAGTTCTCTCTCACGCGCTATATGGCCACATGGTCACAAGCGATTCGGAATAACCGAAAAAAGCTCTGTTGCGAGCGACCAACCACCTTCTGCCGACCACCAATCGAAAGCTTGTGCTTTCTACTACAGACTACTTGAGAACGTGCTTCAAAAGCCGGGGATGATCCGGTGACGCGCTCATTTCGCGAACATGTGGTAACCCACATCGTGACGGAATCCGCGTCTGGCACCAACAAACGTACGAGGTCGACCTATGCGGTCAGTACTGGCTTTGCCAACTATTGTGAAGTGGATATCGCAAATTTAAAATAAATAAAAAACTCATGTCAACACGATAAATATGTAGAAAGAGAGTAGTGACAAACAGGTGGGATGTTTATCTGAAATTAAATTGAAAATTATAGCTAAAACTTGGATTTGAAAAAGGAAATTTTGTGTGGATGAATTTTCCATTTCTGTTGTTGTTTTGTGACAAAAAGTGCAACAATCTTGTCGAAACAGGTAAAAAAAATAAGCTAAGTTGGAGACAAACTGTAGTTGTGTCTTGAAGAACGCAACAGTGGCTTCAAACATATTCTCAATTCTAGGACGTTCTGATCTTATTATAATATTGGCAAAACGCAATAATGGCAGGAGTGACATGTCCAAATGACGATTTGATTGGTCGCGCATTAACTTAAAAAATAAATAATTTGTCATGTAAACGATTATAATCTGTCTTGCGTTTATCTTCGTTTATCTTGATAAAACGTGGTATTTGGATGATGGATCTGTCAATTATTCGTGGCTAGACAATACAGTACACTCGCTAATCGGGCAAGGCCACACAAGGTCAAAAAGTAGGCGGGGCATTCTGATTAAGAAGTAGTTAGTGCAGAGTAAATGCGCCGAATGCGGGGTACTGCGGAGTAAGTCGTATTCGAATTAGCGAGAGTGTACTGTAGTTGTAAAAGTGTGAACAGATTGAAGGCATGACGACCAGGGTTGTTGTTTAAAAAGTTGAACGGTATATTTAATTATTTAATCAGAGCTCTATGCCGATCTTTAAGATTTGCGTGCATAGTTCAATTAAAATATCAAAATGAATTTAAATTTTGTTTTTATTAGTAAAATAAAATGTTTTTCATAAAATATATTAATGCAATAATACTCCACTGTTATAGTAAAGCAAGTATTCCTTGTTTAAAACAAATTTTTGTGAGTGTGATTTAAAATAAATGTTTAAAAACATTGTTTCGTTAAAAACACATGTTGGTTTTGTTTAAAATAAATAAGTTATTTATAACCATCCTGATAACAACTAAGAACTAAACTAAAAGGCCAACATCATTATAAAATTTTTTTCAAGCAATTCTTACGCATCCAAAAATTAATATTAAAAGGGCATTTCTATTTTTTTTAAGATTTACGTATACACCGTCACAATTAAAGGAACGCTTAAATCAATTTAGTTAATTTTGACGTTCAATAACATTTGTAGTCTTTTACCGATTTTCATTATTTTTTCGGAATGTTGTAGAGTAAGAAATTTGTTTGTATTGTTCAGATTTTCTTGATATTTCAAATACAAACATTGAGTGTATTGTATTTAGGTTGTTGTTAATATTTTAGATACAATATTGTGTATAAATGTGTTTAATGTAGGTTAGATGATAATTTCTAGCTATGGCCTAGCCACTCAGCTGGCTTTAAGTGTACCTTTAAAAAATCTGATGTGGCCAGGCACATGACTTTATCATACCATATATAAAATTAATAGTTTAGCTGCATGAGATACTATTTGATCGAGATCGGCCATGTCTGCATTAAAATAAAACTACTAGAACTAGACAGATATTTTGATTATATTGACAGTAGGTATTGTCAACACATCAGCGTTTGATACTACCTACTGTCATTAGAATCAATATCTGACAAATCCTGGCTAACTAGTTTTGATGCAGTACGAGCGATCTCGATGACATAGAATTTGCTCATGCAGCTAAACTATTAATTTTACCAAAAAACATCATAGTCGTAAATTATTCAGAATTTCCTCTACTTTAATTTATTATTTCACTATTGCGACGAAATTTCAGAAATGGCGGCTTATTTGCAAAATATTTCAAAAATGCTAAGACTAAACCTCCAGTTCCTTTGGACCCTTTTCAACAGAAAGCTTTTCAGCTCTAAGTTTGGTTATGAAACTTCTAAATATAGAGTTGTGTCCCAAAAAGACATATTTCCGCTAAAATCTCAAAAATTTTTTGGCACGATTACAATACTTTACATACTACGTATGATAAAGTAAAACATTTTAAAAATGTTACAGCTAATTATACTGGGGGAACCAAAATGATGTTTTTGTCCGAGTTTGAGACATCTTGTACTAAGGAACTTGTGCAGGTTCTGAAGTACCTACTCTGTTACTTCATCAACTTCTGTTTTAATTGTTTTTAACTTCATACCAGTAGCTCAATTTTGGTCAAACTGTATTTTCAGATGCAGACTGAATATACCGCCATCCCTCAGGATCGTATTTTACATTTAAATCAACACACCTATTCGATGCCACGTCGACAGCATGTTGTTATTTCAACAAGAGGTGAATTTTGTACTCGTTGGGTTATCTTTTATATTCTGGCTGTTATCGTTAAATTAAATTATTACTGGTATAATTCTTATATAGAATTCTTGACGCTTTGGCCAAGATCTTTAGTTATTCCACAGCCTGTCTGTCCAATCAAAAACATCATTCTGGCTGCCTCCGTTTAATTAATCATATATGATTTCTTTTCAATATTACAAGAGATCAGAAATGTTATTGAACATCAAAGTTTAGCACAGTAGATATTAAGCAACTCTTTAATTGTGCAGGTCACTGCATGTTCAAAGTATAAGAAAACGCGTTTCTTTTCGGTGACCACACCATTATTTTCTTAACTTGTCACACTTTGTATGACTTCGGTTTCTATACACCATTTTCAGTAAAAATTGACATAGATCAACTTAATTGTAGTGAAATTGTTTTGAAGGATAATGCAGTAAGTATGATTCTACATTTTAAGTTGTCTAGCTAAAAGTTCTGAATTGAATTTTGGAAATAATGTTTGATGGCATAGATGAATACATGAACTATTGAAAAAGCAGTTTTCGGAATCTTTACATACTCAAACAACAGTCCATCTATTATACATAAATAATATGGTACTGAAAAGATTGTCACAGTTGACCACACCGCCCAGCTCAGGCAAACCTAAGTAAAACGGATGACAACAGCTTTCAAAATCACGTTTGCCGTTCACAGACAGATATAACGATTCCTATTTATTAATCTGCCAATTGTCTGCATGTGCATTGTTTAGTTCGAGGTTTGAGCGCGGCTCTCTTTGAGCTCCCAATTAAAAACTGTAGACGCGGACGGCTTTGGCTTTCTCATGTCTCCATTTGGTATTGACTGCTATTGACGATTGTGCAACTTGAAAATATACGTGATACGATATGGGAATGGCTATAATCGTTGCATAATAGCCTTAGATTTGCTTAGAAGAAAAAAAATCAGCCTTTGATGTCGTACCGTCTATAAGGTTTACCATGTTTGGCAATGATTTGCAAACAATAGATTTTGTTAGTGATTGCTATTGGCGATACTGTTTATGTGAAGGAATAATGTTTTGCTAAACTGTTCTAAGTGCATTATCAACAATTGAGATTTTTTTATGGATACAGTAGTTATTGTCATTGCATGATAGCATTGTTGAGTTGTGAAGATTTGTTTAGAACTTGGGTCGCATAAAAAGTGCGGCTCTCAAATTTAAGTAAAAATTTGCAGAAACTACAACATAATCAAGTATTTTGCATCAGGAAGCTTTACTTGCAAAATCATTGGGATTATTACCACAACTGAAAAGAGTAATGGATATTGTTGTATACCAATAATCATTTTCATCCGATCTCAAGCCTTAAATGACAGACTTTTTGAGGCACAGCCCTTCTGCAAGAAGAAGGTAGTTAGTATAAAGGTTTAGTTACGTTTACATCTGTAAGATGGCTATCCAGGGGAAAAGCTTTGAAGCGATTCTACGAATGTTTGAAAGAAATAATAATTGTCTTAACTTCTAAGAATTATAACGTAGAAAATTTGCAATGTCTCTAACCCTGAATGGATTCAAAATTTTTGTTTTTGCTTGACATGACTGAACATTTTAATAACCAGAATCTGAAGATGCAAGGAGAGGGAAATACATCGTTACAATTATTAGAAGATCACATTTGAGCAAAAACTAAAATTATTTTTGGAAGATATTACCAATGACGAATTTGTATTTTTTGAAATCTACGAAATTATAGGTGGAGTTTAATAAATCAAGAAAAAAATGATTGTAAAATATTCGCTGAAATGATTATTATCTATTATAGACTCATTTACATGCAGATTTCAAGATATCAGAAAACATCAGGAGTTGATGAATCTTATATTGCATTCACACAGGTGTAATTTAAAATTAATAAATATCGCAGCTTTTCCCTGAATATCTAACGGAGACCTACAAATGAAGGTTCTAGAAATTCAAAATAAGTGTATATGGATTCAAAACCCCGATGAAATGGTAGAACAAAGATCAGACAATTATGGAGGAAACACCACAGGATATCTTACTAAAATGCTGGAACCCATTTCCAAGTAGTTATTAAAATACCAATCGTCTTGCTTTTGGGATTTTAACCCTGTTTGGTTCAACATACAATTGTGCACAATTTCTTTTCAGTATAGGGGGCGATTGACTGATGCAACTTTGAAGGCTGAACTACTATTAAAATGCACGAAGTATAGTCCAGAGTTCAAAAGTTACTTAACGTTTATAATAATTTGTATACGTTTATAATTTATATTTGGTTTAGAAAGGTTCCCAACCCCTGATTTAGAATGTAGACAACTGATGATGAACCAAAATACAAAAAGAAGTTTTTTCAACAAAAGCACCGAACTTCCATAGATGTTTTTTCTTTTACATCAAATACATAAGTCACGTAATCAATTTATATGATATATATGTAAGTCCAAGCAATACATTGGCAACTATACCAACAACAATTCCGAACAAATAAACGAACAATAAATGTCTCCTACCTTTGAACAATCATGATGATACCAAATTATGTAAAATCATCTGGCGTGAGTTAGCACCACAGTTTGAATGATCGGATAATCTGGTGCAACAGATAATCATACCGTTATCAGTTGAGGAAAGTACGTAATGTGCGACTCAAAATTAAGGAATGCGACGAGATAGCGGCGCCACACTAAACAAATGTTTACCTGGCAATGCGGAACTGGAGCATTCGTAAATATTGAAGCTGTTAAGAGAATTTCGAAAGGATTTCGAGTAGGCAGATAACGGCAGAATTTTGACGAAATTGGCTAATAGCATAGAAATACCAAATATAGTGTGAAACTAATTATCTATAGTGTGGCAATGTAAACAATGGTGGATTGAGGAAGGAACGAGGTAATAACCAGTTTAAATAATCCAATTAATATTTATGATTGAATTCTTGAGATGGCTAATGGAGTTTCCTTTGCTGAACAACTGAAGGCGTCAGTTATGGTGTGTTTGGTAATAGGATCGATGAAAATAAACAAGTAACAGGTGTTTTGAAGGTTTTTTTCGGTTTTGGCTATGGTACACCATGTAATAGTAAACATCAAGCTTAAAACAGTATAGAAACGAAACGGAAAAAAAGAGGAGATTACGTAAAGAAATAGGAGGAACGGGAAAGAGAAGGAAATATAAAGAAGACAATGATTAGGTACTTTCTAACAACATTGTGAACCTTGCTAAAAAGCAACATTATTATTGTATTAAATTTCTGATATTGAAGGTCACTGTTTTATAATGCTTGATACAATACAACGGCGAAAGTACATTTACGATGTTTCCTAATTTATAAACTTCTGGTTAGTTTCTGGTACATATTCTTTCTGATTCTCTTAGGAACAACAATGGACACAATTTTAATTTTCCAAAAATATAGTGCTACACTAGAATATATACAGTGAGCGCGTAAATGGAAACATAACAAAATCTCAAGAACGGTTTGCTATTTTAAAAAATCCTCGAACACGTCGATTTATAATTATCAAAATACACCTGATGATATCAAATTAATTTTTTTACCTTCAATTGTTTGTAACAGATGACGTCATCGACATTTTTTTTGAATGACAACCCTATATTTTTTTAACAAATTTGACAGATCTTTTAATTGTCTTAATGGTAGCATAATATTTTTATGGCTTTACATAAGAAAATTTTCGAGAGAAAGACAATAGGTTATGACATAAAAGTGACAAAATCTCCGGAACGGCTCGACCGAATTTAACAAAATTTTGGTATAAGTATTCTGCAACCATGTGACGTCACTGGCGTTATTATCGTTGATGCAGCGTTTACAGTTTCTGAGATATAACCTCAAACTTTCGAATTTGAAATAGAACACCCTGTATATTTTGACGTTTTCTGTTACAGTCTTCCATTGGCTATTGAATGTTACTACGCTTGTTACAGTATTATATCAAAAACATCTAGAAATTAACAATAGGTAACCTTTATTACTTAGGTCTTAAAAGTTAACAACGAAAAAATTGATAACAAAAATAACAACAACTAAAAAATAAACCGATCAAATTTGAAACAATGTGTTCTTGTCTCGTGAATCCTCATAAACCAACTAGAGTAGTTGCAGTAGAACACGTAATGTTTTGTTATACATTTTTTCTTTGTTAATTTCTGGATGTTTTTGATATAATAATGAAGACTGTAACAGAAAATGTCAAAATATATAGGTGTTCTATTTCAAATTCAATAGTTTGAGGTTATGTCTCAGAAACTATAAACGTTACATCAACGATATTAACGCCAGTGACTTCACAACGTTGCAAAATACTTAATCCAAAATTTAGTTAAATTCGGTAGACCCGTCCCGGAGATTTTGTCACTTTTATTTCATAACACTCAACTGTCCTTTTCTCGAAAATTTTCTATGTAAGGCTATAAAAATAATATGCTACCATTAAGACAATTAAAAGATCTGTCCAATTCATTAAAAAAATATAGGGCTGTCATTTAAAAAAAATGTCGATGACGTCATCTGTTAAAAACAATTGAAGGTAAAAAAATTAATTTGATATCATAAGCTGTATTTTGATAATTATAAAAAGACGTGTTCGAGGATTTTTTAAAATAGCAAACCGTTTTTGAGATTTTGTCATGTTTCCATACTTTACGCGCTCACTATACAACTAAAAGATGATTGTTTTTGTAGTTTTTTAAACAGATTTTTATACAAAAAACGCAGATTTTGTTTAAATACTATAGTCAAAAATTAGAAACTTAGTCATAACCATTGAAAAAAATTAATTTAAAAATTTTTAATGTTTGTTGAGTTTTATGTTTAGTGAGTGCATACCTTAAACATGGCCAAGCAAAGTCATGTTTAGTTCATTATTATGTTATACAGAGTGTTCAATATCCAAGTATTACAATTTAAACTATACGTTCATTAACGTTATATTAACAGTATAAGATGTATAACATGTTTCACTAAAATATTACAATTTTCATGAATGAAGAATAAATTCAAAATATCCCTATTCACGTAATTTTTATTGCTTAATTAATACATTTAGAAATGCCAATTGGTCAAAAATGATGTTGTTAAACGTCATCGAAAATAACATACACAGCTTTGTTAACTAAATAAGCTTCTTAGGAAGCTGTGAATAAGAAGTATATTTTAAATGATCAATATCAAAAAGATAGCCACAGTATGTTTTTCGAGAGAAATATTTTTGTTCGAATGGTGTATTGAAGTACAAATTGAACCACCTTTTAAACAAAATAATAGTTTTTGAAGTTTGAAAATGTAATACAGGAGTTACAAATTTTAAAAAGCTTGTATAAAATATAATGAATAATTATGAATTAAATAACATTTTTTAGCATTAATTTCAATTTTAAATGTAATTAGTAGTAGTAAAATAAAAAAAAACTCTTTAAAGAAGTAATCATGAAAATCGATGTATTTTGATACGTTGAAATCATAATGAAATAAAAATTATCAAGTGGCAGTCAACGTGAGAGTATTTTAGTTTAAAAATTCGGATCCAATAGATCCAGATACCAAACTATCATGTATAAATCTGTACAAATAGAATGAAGATATTAAAAAAAAAGGCGATGAATAACCCACAGTGGGAGGAAACTTTAAAAAGAGTGTTCCGACTAGGATTTGAACGAAGGACTTTAGGTAACGTGGCTTGTGCTATCGTGTTATGGGTAATACAGCAGGTTATAATTAGTACTTTCCACACCCATTATTTTATTTATCCAAAATAATTACCGTTTACAAGTAGTTAGATAAGAAAACGATACCGTCCTTCATTTCCACTTACTTTTAAGAACTAAATAGTAGCTATTTACTTTATCTACATCAAACAGAGTAATATTTACACAGCATTTGTAAGAAATCATTCTACTTCAAAATAAAATGTGGATTCTGTGAAGGAGATACGTTATATACATATATTTTTTGAGCAAAAAAAGATAGTTTCTTTGAATACTTTGAATACTTTGATGAAATTGCATTAGGTACACAAAAAATTCTTTTCCAAACTGTTCAAACTGAAGATTGTTAAAACAATGGTTATTTAAAATTGAAAAAGGATAGATACGACAGCCATAAAATTGGCAGGAATAAACAGTTTTCAAGGTTACTTGGCAAGAAGTTTTTATATTAGCATTTTGCGAAACGTTTTCCGCACCTGTGTCCAAAAATAGTACCTTCTCATTTAAAGCAGCAGATAAGATGTTCATTTAGCTTCGATGCTATGTCAACCACAAAAAAACACATTTCTAACTTTCAAAACTGAAGAAAAAGTATCCGTCACAAACAATTTTGAAAGGTCTAAGTTAGGTACTTGAAGATGTATAGAACTAAAGCCAGTCTTCGTAGTTATGATCAAAACTAAATATTGTGAAGCAAATACAAAAAGAGAAGGGACTAGAATAACAAAAACTCACCCATCGCTGTAATCTGGACTCTTCGGCCTGAAAGCACGCGGCGGCGACAAATCCTCCGAATCCGAATAAGACACATGACTCTTGTAAGTCAACTTTTCAGGACTCCTCCTCAGCGTCCCATCGGTAAAACTCCTCTTCATTGGATCCACCCTCTTCGTCTCAGTCTTGTACAATTCCTCCCTGAAGTCCCTCCTAATCGGCTGGTTAGCCTTGAGGGCGCTCTCCGTGAAGATATCATCAATCGGATCCTTCTTCTCATATTTAGAAGAATACGTATTATACTTCTGCGAAGAATTAGAAGACCACTGGTTCTTCGGGGAAAAATCCGGAATCACCTGCGCTTGGACCCTCTTCAGCGTATCGCCAGAGCTCTTGCTGAAGCTGGCCTTCCTCACCAGGCTTGGGCTGGAGAGTTTCTTCGATTCCTCGATCATGTTGGCGTTGACGCCGTACGTAAACGGCCGGCTGTCCTGACGAGCGTGGTAAGGAATACTCTTGTCGTGGTGTTCTTCCTCGTCGATGTACCGGACGTTGTCGATGTTGATTGAGGAGGTCGCGTTGGAAGACTGATGATGGTGATGGTGTTGATGGTGTTGGTGGTGATTATTGGAGTTTGTCGTGGGTTTCGGATCGGGCATGCTCTGTACGGTGAGCATCATGTCGCTTAGGAGCTCGTCGAGCTCGCGGTGTTGGTCTTCTGGCGTCTGCGGAGACGGCTGGGCGGTCAGCGGGGGACTCGTGGAGGCGTTGGTGTTGGCGTTCTGATGGTGGCCTGTGGAACGAAAGTAAGATCTCGGTCAGTCGGTTCGCGGCGACGACTGGGATTATTGCTAGTAGTGGAGGTTGCTGATCGGCGGTAGCGGTGAGTCACACTTGCGCGCTGTGTGATTTCGGGGCTTGTTGTAGGTGGGGATATTCAATGGCAATTGGCAACTGGATTGGAATAGACCGGCGGGTGGCTACGGTGGCCAAAGTGCGAAGCTTTATTGTTGTATTGATGATATAAGTAATATGTGGTGTATTATGAATACATTCTTAGGTGTGCTATTGCACAAAAGACAATTTATTTTGAATGAAAAATTGCTTAGAATTATTCCACTACAGGATATAGTATGTAATATGTTGGTTCATTTTGATGACTTGTTTAAATAGTAATATGTACTCACATAAGTTATTTTCTATTATTCTTAGTAACACCATTAAACACTATGCTATTAGAGATAAAGTGAAATTGTTTTTGCAACGGTAATAATACTGTTGTCGAAAACAGTTTTAAGATTTTTTCTATTTTTAATAGTTCCCTTTTATCGCTTATAACTGTTTGTTCTGGCAACAAATGGTTTCTCTCATAACATTTTAAAACAAAATAATAAGCGCATAAATTATGTTTAGGCATGAATGTGTCCATGAAATGGTTTTTATGGTATTTTTCCTATCATATCCCTGTCACACACAAAAAAAAAACGTATTAACATTATATTCTGCGAACACTCACTGTTTTGAACGTTGCGGTTTTGTCAAAAATGTGTTTTCATTCATTAATATTTGCCGAATAAATGCTCCAATCTCATTAAGTTTCGAACTTATCTCAGACCAATGTTTTATGTTTGCAACTACAATAGACGCTAAATTTGGTACCGTGAAATGGACAAAAATTACAAATTGGACAAGAATTGATAAAGACCAGAGAGGACTAACATGATAAAAAGGGCGTAAAGACGGAAAGGACTAAAAAGGTTTAAAAAGGACTAAAAGGAACAAATTTGGCCAAAAGACACAATATTGATAAAACACGAAACGGAAATTAAAAGACTATTTATTTTTATTGAAAGTACTTTGAAATGTCGGAAATTATAAAATCGATGAATAGGTTTTATAATTTCCGACATTTCAAATTACTTTTAATAAAAATAAAGTGTTTTAGTTTCCGTTATATTTCATCGTTTTTGTAGTTTTCGTCCTTATGTATTTTTTTATCAATTTTGCCCTTTATGTCCTTTTTATCAATAATTGATAAATATTTTGTCCTGCTTACTAATTTTGTCAATTTTACCCTTTACAGCGAGTTTGGCTCTTTTGTCCTTTAAGCTCGTTCATGTCCTTTCATCCTTTACGCCCTTTTTGTGGTGTTAGTTCTTTTCATCGTTTTTGTATTTTTTTACATTTCTAAATTTTTCTTTAATTAAAGTAAATAGTCTTTTAATTTCCAATAAATTTCATTTTCTTTGTATTTCTCGTCATTTATGTTATTGTCTGCCCTTTTCATCATTTATGGCTTTTTTGTCGTGTTTTATCAATATTGTGTCTTTTTGCCAAATTTGTTCCTTTTAGTCCTACTAAGACGACTAAAGGCCATAAAAGGTGAAAAGGACAAAATGGACGTACGAAAAACGGATTCAAAACGTCAGTGAAGGGCGAACATGATAAGAGAAATATAAAGTCCGAAAGAGCCAAACACGCCGTAACTCGTTGAAACGGACAAAATTAGAAAGAAGGACGAAATTGATATGACGTACAAATGGCAAGAAATACAAAAATGATAAACGAACGGAAAAGATAAAAAAGCAAACTAATCGGTGAAAAAGGACGAAGAATGCGGACACAAGGTCACAATCGATAAAATTAACAAAAATGATAAAAAGGACATAAAACAGGAAAAAATTAAGAAATTTGCAAGTAGGACAAAAATTACGAAGAGAACCAAAAGGAGGAACATAGTCAAATGTGCATAAATGACAATAACAGAGAATTATAAAGATGACGAAAACGGCTAAAAGGACGAAAATGGTGAAACGACGTAAAAATGAGAGAACGGATTACAACACAACAGTAAAAATGAAAAATAAAATGTCAAAGAAGTGTAAATGATCAAAGTAACGTAAAGGACAAACTCGCCGTGAAGGACAAAATTAATAAAAAAGGACCTAAACAATGATAATGTTTCCTTTTGTCTTTTGCTCGAGTTTGCGCTTTTCATATTTTTGCCACTTTTCGTCCTTTTTAGTATTTTGTCGGTTTTGGTGGTTTTTACGTCTTTTTATCGTTTGATACTCTCTTTCCATTCCTTTACGCCATTTTCTTTCTATACGTACGTCCTTTTGGACTTGTGTGTTTTTGTGATTTGGAGCTAGTTAAAAGTCCGCCACTCCTTAACGTACGATCTTTGACACGATATTTTAAAAATTCCTTACTTCATAACCTAGTTATTTGTTGTTGTTGTTTTTTTTTTTATTATTTTTGTGTGTGTATTTTTGCCTATTTTTTGCAACTGAAGACGAGCAAACCCGAAACTAGTTTTGCAGAAGTTCAATGACACAATCAACAATACAAGGCAGTATTATTTGTGTACATATGTTGTCTTATGTTACACCTAACGAGTAATCTACATATGCACACTTACAAAATAATCTTTAAACCTACTCAAAAAGATATACCTATTATTATGTTACAAAAGTCGAGGTAAATTATCCGCGGGTGGTCTTTTTCTCTTTATTATCTACGCATTAAAAACAAATAAACCCCATGTCGATCAAAATTAATACGTCCTATGATTATTATTGGCATTGCTCATTGTTGAGCGCAATAGAACCGAGATCAATTTACCGATCTAAATGAAAAGTGATGAGTAAGCAATTCTATCCAATGGTACCCCTACACGCAATTACATTTATCGTGTATTATTTAAATTGCATCTATTGTTTCCATTGATCACAATCATCTAACAGCGTGTAGACGCTTAAAGGAAGTCTATAAACAGCACAGTATTGTAATTGGACCACCTTATGCAAAAAAATATAATACGATGAATACTGCCACAGGGACAAACCTTTCTGTAACGTAAAATACTAATAAATAATAATTAAATTATGTAATAAAGTCAACTTTATGGAATTAATTACATATAATACATTTAAAATGCAACGTAAAAAGAGAACATAGCTTAAGAAAACAACAAGGTCCATTAGTAAGATATAAGAGATATTTTCAGAGCTGCCCATATCGATTATTACTACATATTTTGTTCACTTTACGATCGGTTAAATTGGTCGGAATGACGAAATCATTCTCGTTGGTTGGTTCCATGCAGCCGGCTTGGCTGACTATAGATGTGTCGATCTATATTCAATTTTATCGCTCTTCCAGAAAATATTATTCAATTTGCGAAACCTTGGAATGCCGATAGCCATCATGCATCCTCATTTAAAAATAAACCGGGAATATGTGTATCTTACGCGTGTTTCTCCGAATTATATCTGTGTTAGTTTGGTATGTCATAACAAATGTTAGTTCATTGGTAAAATATGGCGAATTCCAAACAAATATTTGTGTTATTTATTTACAAATTAGAATAGACTAAAGCTTAACGCCAAAATCCTATTACTTAACAAAAAGTAAAATCACCAGACACATCATAAACGTCAGCAAGATTAAAGGAACCAAAATAGAGCCCTGCGGTATCCCAGATGTAAAATCCGCCAGATATTAAGGTATGATTAGCAGGAGGATTATTAATAGGATCAGTGCCGGCCTTATACGAGTAATGAAGAAATTTTTTGTTACATGTGCTAAAATTCAATAAAATTATTAAAACTTTTTAAGAGGCAGATCGACAGATATTTTTATTTTAAGAAACACTTTTATGATAACAACATTGTAAAAAACTAAAATTTACTACAAAATCAAACAATTAATGAAACGCTGGGCGCTTGCAACGCTTTGCGCCCACCCTTACACTAATAAAAACATATTTAAGATCTACAATGTGGCAAGACTGACTTTCGAGTTTTAGTATAGTTAAATTAGACGGAAACTGGCCTATGAAAAAAAAAAGATCCAATACTATTACCCGTGGCAGTAGAAAATGCTCTACTGCCACGCTACTACCTTTTTACTAAGTGTTGAGTTTCAAGAATCCTATAGTGTAAAATTGTATTATTAGAGCCCTGAACCCCTAAAAGTAACGTGCACGTTCGCGGATTTCCGTGAGTTACCGCAAAACGATCACAATTTTATATTTTTATTAATTCTTATAAATGGATGTTACTTTGCAAGTGCCCAAATATAAGAGTTTGCAGTTTAAGAACCACACTACAGTGAGTGCGTTAATTATTTAACATGACAAAGTAACGTCGACTTTTAATTATCATAATATACATATTACGAAAAGGGCCCAACGAACGGAAAAGATAAAAAAGACAAACTAATCGGTGAAAAAGGACGAAAAATGTGGTCACAAGGTCACAATCGATAAAATTAACAAAAATGATAAAAAGGACATAAAACATGAAAAAATTAAGAAATTTGCAAGTAGGACAAAAATTACGAAAAGGACCAAAAGGAGGAACATCATCAAATGTACATAAATGACAATAACAGAGAATTATAAAGATGACGAAAATGGCTAAAAGGACGAAAATGGTGAAACGACGTAAAAATGAGAGAACGGATTACAACAAAACAGTAAAAATGAAAAATAAAATGTCAAAGAAGTGTAAATGATCAAAGTAACGTAAAGGACAAACTCGCCGTGAAGGACAAAATTAATAAAAAAGGACCTAAACAATGATAATGTTTCTTTTTGTCTTTTGCTCGAGTTTGCGCTTTTCATTTTTTTGCCACTTTTCGTCCTTTTTAGTATTTTGTCGGTTTTGGTGGTTTTTACGTCTTTTTATCGTTTGATCTTCTCTTTCCATTCCTTTACGCCATTTTCTTTCTATACGTACGTCCTTTTGGACTTGTTGCCAGATATTAAGGTATGATTAGCAGGAGGATTATTAATAGGATCAGTGCCGGCCTTATACAAGTAATGAAGAAATTGTTTGTTACATGTGCTAAAATTCAATAAAATTATTAAAACGTTTTAAGAGGCAGATCGACAGATATTTTTATTTTAAGAAACACTTGTATGATAACAACATTGTAAAAAACTAAAATTTACTACAAAATCAAACAATTAATGAAACGCTGGGCACTTGTCACGCTTCGCGCCCACCCTTACACTAATAAAAACATATTTAAGATCTACAATGTGGCAAGACTGACTTTCGAGTTTTAGTATAGTTAAATTAGACGGAAACTGGCCTATGAAAAAAAAAGATCCAATACTATTACCCGTGGCAGTAGAAAATGTTCTACTGCCACGCTACTACCTTTTTACTAAGTGTTGAGTTTCAATAATCCTATAGTGTCAAATTGTATTAGAGCCTTGAACCCCTAAAAGTAACGTGCACGTTCGCGGATTTCCGTGATTTACCGCAAAACGATCACAATTTTATATTTTTAAATGGATCTTACTTTGCAAGTGCCCAAATATAAGAGTTTGCAGTTTAAGAACCACACTACAGTGAGTGCGTTAATTATATAACATGACAAAGTAACGTCGACTTTTAATTATCATAATATACATATTTATCAAATATATATTTTATCAAATTTAATTTCCGATCTTGAATTGTTTTCGACTTTTAACGTCATCGACTCTTCTTTCTAAATGGCAACCCCATATTTTTTGCACTGGTATTTATAGATCTGTTTTCATTTGTCTTCAAGGTAATGCACAAAATGTAAGGCATTACATAAGAAAATTTTCGAGAAAAAATGAATTAGGGTAATATTGATATCTTCTGTTTGTTTATGGACAGTGAATAGGCGTTTTCGATTGCATTAAATGCTTTAAGAACAAACTTTTGGGATTGCAGGTAAAAGTGCAAAGATTAAGGTTTACTATGAGACCATTTTGAGGCTTCTAGGATAATGGTTTCAGCTGGTATAAATTTGTATAAATTACCAAAATAGAGTGTTTTGACACTTTGACTACACATTTTTCGAAAACCTTGTGCGATAGAATATTTTCGTTTTCAGGGCAGTTAATTCATCAATATTGCAAAATTTTCAATTCACTTTTTTCGAAAATTTTCTTATGTAAAAGCTTTTTATTTAAAATATTTCCGGTACCATTTATAAAATTAAATGATATACCAAAATCAGTGAGAAAAAATGGTGTTGCCATTTAAAGCAAGTGTCGGTGTCGTCGAAACTCAGTAACAATTGAAGTTCGGAAATTGAATATTTCACAGAAATGTGTATTTTAATAATTAAATATCGACGTGTACGAGGATTTTTTAAAACAACAAACAGTGTCAGAGATTTTCTCATGTTTCCCTACATTACGCGCTAACTGTATAATACTATAATATGTTTATTATTTCAGTATTACTAAACCCATAATATGCTAGCAGCCGCCATTTCCAGGCTCCATCGTATAGGGGTATTCGAAAATCAACATTTCCTTTCGTTAATAATTCTATATTTACATTAATTCAATCAATAATTATAGTTTTGTATATATTCAACAAAAACGTCTATCCAACTCCTTTTGGGAACTCATAAACTTATTACCGCGATAGTGGGCTAAAATTACTCATATATTAGAGCACTCGTAGTTTGAAAACCACTGTATACAAATAAAAATAGAAAATACCTTTTTAGTGCAGAATTTTATAAACAATATTATTGTTCGGGAGCTGAGATTACGAAATCGTGACCGCTTTGCGGTAAATGCAAAGATCCGCGAACGTGCACGTGAGGGATGAGTTAGGGGTGGATTCCAGGCTCTAATAAAATTTGCAGACGCCATAGATATTGAAATCCAACACTTTTTCCTCTTCTATTTGCTAATTTAAATGTACTAGTTAGGAACTCGCCAATTTTCTGCTCTTACTCATCTTAATAAAGAATTTGCCGATAAAAAGGCACGAAAAGTTAGTTTCAGACATTAATAAAAGTAGTTTCAAATTATGTTTGTAATGTTGTACTATACGTTTTCTTTTTCAGTTGACATAATCGCTGTTTTTTTGTACTGGCAATGAAAAAATTTTAATTTGTAATTTTGAAAGGGGCGCCTGGAAATACTCCGCCCGAGGGCGCCGAGGAGGCTAAGGTCGGCACTGAATAGGATACGAATAAGTGGGATTATTACTCATTACTCATCGGTCGCAAAGTTTTTAGTATTAAAAATAAAATAATTTGGCATGAGTTTCTGTACCTGCTGATGATATACCGGAGTCCATCGACACCGTTAGAGGGCTAGAAACTGCCCCCGGAGAGAGTTCCGGTTTCTTGGTTATGGTAGCGTATAAGCTGCCATCTAGTGGGCCGAAAGTGTGATTAACATCGTCTGAAAATAAAATAAAACAAAAATTAATTTTATGCCCAATATTTTTGAATTCTCATGTTTTATAAATACTAATAATCTAATTGTTTTAAATAAAATAAATATTTGGTTGATATTTCGGTATAATTGTGTAAATACTGGAAAGTACATGGAGCGTGCAAGTCCGGCTCGGATTTATCGTTTTACTTGTGTTTCTATAAATAAATAAAGAATAAAAATAGACCGGCGACTGAAACAGAAGCGGAAATAAAGTGTCTTGGCTGGCAGACCGCAAAGGTGTGCAGAATATCAGGTTATATTGTTGGCGGCTATTTTTATACGACACCGATGAAAATCTGTTAAATCATTTGAAATTGATAAGATATACGGATATTATTATTATTAAAACGTTGGATTCTAGAGTATTTTCAAACAATATTATTGTGATTGTATGTATAGGTGTCATATAAGTAATCGATCGATAGGCAATAAAGTTCATTGCGTCATTTATAGAAGTCAATTTTATATTAGACCCCTTAAGTAGTTTTATGACGCGTAGTAATCGTGACGATGGCCGTTTGAATTTTTCCCACCATCAGTTTATTAACCGTATCATTACTATCAGTATCATCACTAAATTAATTACTAAAAATTAATCGAATAATCAATACAAAATTGAAATATCTGTCGTTATTATATCAGCTGTCATATCGATATCTGATATACATACACTGATGGTAATAAGGTTTAAGACCCAGTTCTACCTCTCCTAAAACGCGTTTGCAAATAAAAGCGTTATTTATTGTTCAAAGTTTATGAAATTTTTTATGTAACTTCTTAGATAAATAACGAGTTGGGCTGGATGAAAAAAATTTTTTTTTTAAGTATAAAAATCAATTTTACTTCTACATCTTTGGTTTTTTTCAAATATAAAACATTTAGCCCAACTCATGATACAAAAATAGATTTTTTATTTAAGTACAATTTTAATCTAAACATTATAATTGCGATAACAAAGCGTAATTGCCAGAAATGTATGTAATTTGCCTATATTACGGGCCCGGTGTAGACAGCAGACGTTAGGAGTTTTAAACACCGCCTATAACTACGCCACGCCTACTGCTATTTTTAGATTAGACTGTTCACAAGTTATGAGTGTTATGACCGTAGCGTATATTGAATCGGGAGAACAGAGTTCTCGCATTTCACATTTATACGCACGGTTTACAAATTTAACACACGATAAAAGTCATATACTGTATGATATTATACTTAGTGTAGTTATACCTGCTAGGTGTTAGGTACATTTGTTTAATAATGGGTAGAAGTCGTGGCAAAATACCTAAACATCCGCGTCTGTCCTTTAGACGAATTAGTAAAAGACGACTACGTACCACCTAAGTTAAAATATTGCATAGATAATCTAAAAGAACAATATTGTAATTATTTAATTACAAATGAGACAAAGAGACCAGAACAGGACTCAAATGAACATTTTATTTAAAATGTCGGTTTTATGGACAGGAAGAGACAATTAGCAGTGACGAACTTGGGTCGGCTCTAATGAATATTAGTTCAGCGACTGTATTGGGCAGTATTACAGCGGGAATTGGATATAGCCAATGCCAGAATTTGTTTTCATTCATGAATCTTGCATTCATGGCGCCCAGAACGTTTATAAAATATAGCGAACTTGTAGGTGACAAAATATTTGGGATTTATATAAATGGTTTGGGGAACTTTGGACTATGTGCTATGATTTTACTTTATCATACGTAGTATGTAAAGTATTGTAATCGTGCCAAACAAAATTTTTGAGGTTTTAGCGGAAATGTCTTTTTGGATCCTTTGAACATTTTTGACCCAGGTAAAAAAAAATTCTGTGTATGTGTGTGTGCCTTTTTTGTGGCGACGATTCCGGAGAAACTACTAAGGTATCGGGACGAAACTTCATATTTAGAAGTTTCATAACCAAACTTAGAGCCGAAAAGCTTTCTGTTGAAAAGGATCCAAAGAAACTGGAGGTTTAGTCTTATAGCATTTTTGAAAGATTTTGCAAATAAGCCGCCATTTCTGGAAATTTGTCGAAATAGTTAAATAATAAATTAAAGTACAGAAACGATGTACGATGTTTTTAAAACGGAGCCTTAAGTCAAATAAATCGTTGTTTGACTTGCCCGAAAATTCAAAAAGATATTTATTTGCTACATACAATGTTTATTTGAGTCAAAAAATATTACTTTACTCAAACAAATGTTAATTGACTCAAATAAACATTATTTGTACCAAATAAATATATTTTGTCACTATTCACACAACGATTTATTTGAGTTGAATAGATATTACTATTTGTGTAACAACGACAGAAATGTCAATACGTGACAAAGTAAAGTAAGATAGTAATAATTTTATAGGAAGAAACTGACATAAAAAAATTTTTATTTTTGATTTTTTCGATCGTTTATTTATGAGGGTGTTTAGTGAACAGCTCTATTATTTTAATACTATTAATGCAGTATTTATATAAATTTAGGATTTATTATTATAGCCAATCAATCGACCTCAGAACATCCAATTGAATATACTTAAAATGATGTACAATCAAATCATTTTGTCATCCAGATCTATCAAACTGTTCTTTTTAACAAGAGAATAAAAGAAGAATATTGATTTTGGTTATCACAAGTTAGTTTCTCTCGAAAAATAATGTTAAGACAGTAAAATCCATTTTCTGCTTATCTCTTAAAAGTTAGGCGTTATCTAAAAATAGTTCTATAGTTTATATGGCAATTTATTCCTATAGATCGATTCTGAGTTTCGATGGTAACCTACAGAAATGTGAGAGATTTTGCATAGAATCGACACATTATTTTGGTCTTCCTAACACGTCAAAAATCCTTGAATTGGTGACCATTTAAACTGGAACATCCTGTATACTTGAATATACACAGATTGGCAATGTAAAAGATATGAAACTTCAATAAGGTTGTACGTCCGTATTGTCCAGTCAAACTAGTTCTAAAAGTGGATAAAGGTAAAAGCTGAAGTTTTCTATATAGCTCTATTTAGACGTGTTCAGACTTCAGACGCAGTTCTACCCCATCGAAATTGCAATTTCAAAACATGGAATTATTTATTGTTCAAAATTGATGACATTTCTATTTAAAAACGTCTAAAATTTTACGTCTACGTGTACTACGTCTTTGGTTGCTATTTTCAGGTACATTTCAAATAGCTTCTACTCACTTTAGAAAAATAGATCAAAGTTTATAACATTTCTACTATTCCGAACTTTTCCCCTTAAAGAAAAATAAGTAAAACGTTTAAATATCTACTTAAATGAATTTTGTTTACTGACTCAAAAAGGAAAAAAATCTGATGTGGCCAGGCACATGACTTTATCATACTATATATAAAATTAATAGTTTAGCTGCATGAGATTCCATTTGATCGAGATCGGCTATGTCTGCATTAAAATAAAACTCTTAGAACTAGACAGATATGTCGATTAAAGCTGCGTTCGGATATTGTACTGCGTTGACACCGGGTACACCGTCCAAATGACACTTACGTGTTATTGGGTGTAAAAAGTGTAACGGTGTACAATATCCGAACGTAGCTTATATTGACAGTAGGTATTGTCAAAACATTAGCGTTTGACACTACTGACCTACTAATGACCTACTCTCATTAGAATCAAAATATCTGACTACTAGTTTTAATGCAGTACGACCGATCTCGATGAAATAGAATTTGCTCATGCAGCTAAACTATTGATTGTACCAAAGAATTTCATAGTCATAAATTATTCAGAATTTCCTCTACTTTAATTTATTATTTAACTATTTCGACGAAATTCCAGAAATGGCGGCTTATTTGCAAAATCGTTGAAAAATGCTACAGTAAACAGTAAACATCCTGTTCCTTTTGACCCTTTTGAACAAAAAGCTTTTCCGCTCTAAGTTTGGTCATGAAACTTCTAAAAATGAAGTTCGTCCCGATACCTTTAGTAGTTTCTACGGAATCGTCGCCACAAAAAACTGGTACACACACACACAGACATTTTTTGTACCTTGGTTAAAAATGTTCAGGGGACCCAAAAAGACATATTTCCGCTAAAATCTCAAATTTTTTTTTGTCACAATTACAATACTTTATCTACGACTCACATATAATAAGTTCTTTGCATACGAATCTATGACTATATAATCCCCATCATTATTACACTCCAATGATTATTATGACACTAGCGTTGTATAATAATGACAGTTCGTTCAAATAATGACTTCATTATTTGAACGAACTGTCATCATTATATGACGCTAGTGTCAAAGTCTGTCAAACCTACGTAGATGACAGTTATGTGACAGTTTGCCTCGCCGGCATTGACAAATACCTTTAAAATATTTGATATAAAATGGAATTTATGAGTCGTATTCGACTCGCACACAACGGATATAAATCGCACGTTTACACGCTCGCCTACTGCTCGCGTATAAACTTCATGCTCGTGATTTATATCGTTAGTTATGTGCTCATCAAATAATATACTATTACATACTACGTATGATAAAGTAAAAATGCTGTGGAAAATCAATCTGAAAATTTGATATCTACACTAATATCTACACTAAAGCATAGAAAATGTATGCACAAGTAAAAAAATTGAAGAAGCATGTCTTACAATTTTCTTGAAAAGCTGTTCCAAAGTTGGGCTACTGTTTAGGTCTCTACATAAGCACCTCGTCTTAATTAATATATCAAAAGCCCCACCGATACGACTGCAGCAAAAAAATTTTATAGGGGCTAAAAACTATCAGTTTTTCGAACAAGATGATCAAAATTGCAGTTTGTAAAATTTGTTATACAAAAACATTGTACGTATTTCCATACAATTAGCAATTTCAAAGATAAATAATAAAGATAATGAAAAATAATAATCACCACCATAAAAAACATATAGAGTGGAAAAGGAGACTAAATTAGGTGAGATTGTCTCGCAAAAATGACGGGTTTTTCGTAACAATGGTTAGTATGAAAATTGGTAAAACTGGTCAAATTCACTGTTGAAAAGGTTCTAGTATTCTTTCATACAACTAATCGTTTCAAACATATAAGCGTCCGATAGTATACGACAGTAAAGTTACATTTTACGTCGGACAAATTAGAAATAAGCTGGACATTCGCGTGTAGCTTTGTTTAGACGTTTAAAAGTTAAAGTTTGATTGCCTGTGTCTTTCAAACACAAACAGAATTTCTTCAAGTGGTTATTCTTGCACGCAAACCAATTTTTCCTTCTCAGAAGACTTCTCAATTACCCTTAACAACCTTCAGTTCCAAAGATTACCAAAATACTATCATCAAACCAATAATACAATTACACAGAACATCTGCACAATGAATACACCATACAAATATACACGCAAATGCATCTGCAAGGTCGACGTGTACACCTGTTGCCCTGAAAACGCACGTAGTTCCCCATTGATTGTTGAGTTTCTTTTGAGTCGGTCGGCTCACGGTGTAATAATTCAGTTTGCCTGTAAATAGTCCCGACAAAGAAAACTCGCATAATTGATATAATTGCCGATGCCCGGCATGCCCGAAGCAAGTCACTTGCGTAGCAAATGAACGCTTGCGTAATTGTACGTACTATCCATACGATCGCATCTTGTCATTAAATGGGCAGAACATACTTCCTCCACTGCATATATTGACTGGAGATTGTGTACAATTCTATAGGCGGGTTCTATAATGTATTATTGTAATTTGTTCCTTTTATCTTATTAGTTGTCTGAATGTATAATGTATATGTATGGGGTCTAGGTATTGGCAGGTTATAAAATTTGCATAGTACGTAAACAGTTAATTATATAATGATGGAATCTTATGAATGTAAATTATATTGAAAACTACGACAACAAATTTGTTCTCTAATTGGTGGTTGTTTTAATGATTATACATTTAAAAAACAAAGATTAGGGATACTATGAGACAGACTGTATAAACTTTACCCACGGGAAGCAAAGATAATTATTTCCGGAAGTTGCATTAAAGGTCATGTACCTATAGAACGGAGACATTGAATTTCTTTTAAAAGAAAGGCAAAATGGCAATATTATGTCTTTTTCGAATATTAGGTAAAAACTCAATTTTTGTACATATTTTCTTACTTTGTCAAATAAGAATCAAAACCAATAGGTAGATGCTAATGTCTAAAGATATTGGACACACAGGGTGTTCCTAGCAGGTTGCATCATCTTTGTGATAATGTTTGTTAAATAGGGGCAAGATATCCACCCTGAATATAGAACACTATTATGATACTATGTGTAGTTTTTAGACATTACAATTATTCAAATCACCTGAATTCAAATCATGAAAATTAGTAAAAATAGTTTTAAATACAGTTTCCAGCAGAAACTTGGATAAATATGGGAAATATTTGTATCATAAATATCTCAGAAAAATATTTTTCAATTATTCTTCATTATTTCTGGATTGTCTAAAACTTATATGAAAATGAAATTATTTTATTATCGAATTCATTTTGCATGCGACGTTAAGAGGGGCGTTTATCCATATATCAGTTACCTGCAAAACATGGGCCCATAAAAAGCAGATCGAAGTCGAAACTATTGCACTGATGTGTAAAATTAAGGTACTGTTGGAATGTGTAAGCATAGGGCATTGTTCCGGGATAAATATAAAATTCAACCGCGTTTGCTTTAAACATGGACTTAATTATAGAAAAGAAGTTAATTTTTGACACAATATACTGGTTGTTTTAATATGCTTTTATGGTGATTAAGCCAATAGTATTAATCCCGGAACAGGAGTTAAATTGTGGGTCACATTTTAAGATATAGCCCTTAAAAATTGCTTTTTACGCAATTGTGTATCAAATTACTAAGAACTGTCACCGCGGAGCTCTGTAAAGAAGGTTTCTGTAATAAAGTACACAGGCCGAGATAAGGGCGAAGAGTACCAACAGCTCAGATCAATAATAACTAACAGTTGACAACAACTACAATAGCTGCCTATTAGCAAAGGGCAGAAATCGGCTGAGCAAATTAAGTAAGTATGTTTGTTTATACACAAGGACTTGAGTACAACGGTTTACCGTTAGATGGAACCACATCCTGGGCGTACTACAGACTCAAAGCCGACGTCGATCTTACTAGCATAAACGCCCCTCTTAAAGCATTTGATCAACTTGATATTTTAAATCGGAATTAAAAAATAGAAAATACGGAAGTTTTGTAAAGAAGGATCCGGAAGTAGTTTTGTTTTCGCATAAAAAGTAATGTATGTTTTTGTAAAAAGCAGCACATTTCGTCTCAAAACACTTCAAAGTTTCAAGGGGTTTATCAAGTAATGTATTCACAGAATCTGAAAACAAATGCACCAAATTAAAGGCACAGATGTAGAATTTTCCGTCTAATAGTGGATTTTGTATTGATTTTTGAAATATTGTCAAGGAAATCTGACAAAAGAAATGGCTAGTTTTAACTATTTAAAACACAGGTTATTTTTATTATTGTGACTCACTTAACACTACTAATAGAACGTTATCAATTGAAATTTTCTTAATTTGTTGTAGGCTATGGCAGTGGTGTTTTCAGGACATCAAAAACATGCATATAATAAAAAAAATCTGTTGTGGCCAGGCACATGACTTTATCATACTATATATAACATTAATAGTTTAGCTGCATGAGATTCTATTTGATCGAGATCGGCCATGTCTGCATTAAACTAAAACTAGTAGAACTAGACAGATATGTCGATTAAAGCTGCGTTCGGATATTGTACTCCGTTGACACCGGGTACACCGCCCAAATGACACCTGTTATTCGGTGTAAAAAGTGTAATGCAATATCCGAACTCAGCTTATATTGACAGAAGTTATTGTCAAAACATTAGCGTTTGACACTACCTACTGTCATTAGAATCAAAAAATCTGACAAATCCTGGCTACTAGTTTCAATGCAGTACGACCGATCTCGATGAAATAGAATTTGCTCATGCAGCTAAACTATTGATTGTACCAAAAAATGTCATGGTGATAAATTATTCAGAATTTCCTCGTCTTTAATTTATTATTGAATTATTTCGACGAAATTCCAGAAATGGCGGCTTATTTGCAAAATCTTTCAAAAATGCTAAGACTAAACCTCCTTTGGACCCTTTTCAACAGTAATCTTTTCAGCTCTAAGTTTGGTTATGAAGCTTCTAAATATAAAGTTTCGTCCCGATACCTTTAGTAGTTTCTCCGGAATCGTCGCCACAAAAAACGGGTACACACACACACACACACACACACACACACACACACACACACACACACACACACACACACACACACACACACAAATGTTCAGGGGACCCAAAAACACATATTTCCGCTAAAATCTCAAAACTTTTTTTGTCACGTTTACAATACTTTACATACTGCGTATGATAAAGTAATAATAAAATTCTTGTGGCAGTTACAAATGACCGAATCTGAGTGTATATTTGTGCATTTTTGAATAAACGCTAATAACTATGGCCCAGTAATTTTCAACAGTCCTAAAAAATACAAGGCGACCAACAAGGTCATTAACACAACCTTTCGTTATTCATTAAAATGATTGATGATCACTCTCTTCTGCCAGAATTCCCTTCTCCCAGAAAAAAAAGACATAACAAACGATCCTGAAGTCTTTCAGGTGTTATTTTCCAACCAATTACGTGACCATTACTTTCCTATAAATTGCTTGCTCTTACCTACATAAAAACTGAGTAAGCAAGGCAGCAATTAAACTTATGATTCAGGAGGAAGCTATATACATCATCAATAACCCACAAACGCTTGAAAAATGCAATGTGTCATCACGCTCTGGTGACAATCTCCATCGACAAGAAACAGATGTACGACGATATATATTGGTAAACATGACTGACGGGCTTTCTATCTGTGACAAATATGGTCGTTTTTAATTTAAGTGAAGCGGCGAGTTTCACCGTTGGGCTTATATGGCAGAAAAAGAAACTTTTTGTCAGCACAACGACTGCGGACCGTTAGAACAAACGACCAACAAATCACCTCCTTAAGTACCTTCTAACAGTGGACAACAATGCTCCAATAAAGAAGTTGAGGTCGCTCACGATTCCCACACCTAGGTACAAAAGGTGTGCGATTATCTATAAATATGTATTAGGATCTTGTAATCTATCGGCTTTGTTCTATGAAAATGCCGATATTTACCTATAGGATAGGCAGTTATTCATATCGGAACGAAGAATACCGGACCTAATTTTGAAAAAGGTGCAATTCTCTCTTTTCTTATTTCTTATCAGTTTTCGAATAAAAGAACAGTAAAGACACTTTTAAATTGGGTTAAAGTTGTGCATTTGTGAACTAGGGTGGTCCAAATTTATACATTGCAAAATTTTCTTTTTTGCTGGACGGCAACGATTTTACCAAACGGCTCCCTTTCCGAAAAAAAAAATTTCCCCAAAATTTGAGAAAAATCGGTTAACGTTAACACGTGCCACCGAGCACCTCAAATTTCCCATTTAAAATACATTGGAAAAATGCATCCTTTTTTCCCTTTTTTTTTCACGTTTCGGATTTAGAAAAAAAGTTGCGGGAGATTATCAGAAATTGTTCAGAACTTCCCAAAGATCAAATCCACAACCATTATTTTTCTTTTCACCGCTCCCACTCTCTCCTGCAGTACCGTAAAAATGAGGCAATATTTTCCCCAAATTTACAATTTTACAAAGTTGGTTGATTTATTATTTTTTGACAGGAATTACTATTATTGAATTGTTGACAAGTTTTTTTGTCATTTATTAACTACATAATTTAAAAATTCAAATTTTTTTAAACAATTACCGTTTGTTTAAACTAAAATATACGATGTTACGAACTCATTTCTCCTTTGTCATTTGTTGCAAACATTATTAAATTATTGTTTTTGGTCATTTATTAACTAATTGGCAATTGTTTAAACAATTACCATTTGTTTAAACAAATATATACATTGTAATGGACATAATTTTTTATATTTTTTGCATAAATTATTATTAGACTATTGGCAGTTTTTGGACATTTATTAATTAATTTGTAATTGTTTAAACAAATGTATACATTGTTACGGGCATATTTCTTATATTTATTGCAGAAACTATTATTAAATTATTGGCTTTTTTGTGATTTATTAACGAATTTGCAATTTTTTAAACAAGTACCAATTTTTTAAACAAAAATTTACAATGTTCTTTTTTTCATCTTGTAGAAATTCTATTGTTACATTGTTGGCAAGTTTTTGTAATTTGTTACTTAATGTGTACAATTGTTTGAACAAATAAATTTATTAGTACGTATTTCTTGACAAAAATTATTAATATGTATTAATAAGTATTAATAAGTAATGTGGTTGCAACACTAGTTATTATTATACGTTATAATTGAAAATAAGTTAACAAATTTGGCAAAAAAAGAATAATAAGAAATACAATACTAATTTTTGTAAAAAAGATATATAACGTCAGTACCATTGTATATTTTTGTTTAAACAAATGGTAATTATTTAAACAATTGCAAACTAATTGATTAATGACAAACAATGCCAACAATCTAATTATAATTTCTGATAAATAGAAAAAATGTCCGTAACATTGTATATTTTTGTAAACAAATGGTATTTGTTTCTACAATTGCAAATTAGTTAATAAATGACAAAAAAGCCAGTAATTTAATAACTTAGCAAATGACCAAAATGCCAATATCTTAATAATAATTTCCTTTAAAAGATAGAAAATCTGTCCGCATCATTGTATATATATATATATATTTCTTTAAACAAAAGGTATTTGTTTAAACAATTGCTAATTAGTTAATAAACGACAAAAAAGCCAGAAATTTAATAACTTCTCCAAAAAATTGCAAAATAAGTTCGTATCATCATATATTTCTGTTTAAACACATGCAAATTGATTAAACAATTTCAAATTAGTTAATAAATAACAAATAATATGTCAATAATCCAACAATATATAATCACTTCTGCGAAAAACAATAATATTGTACAATTGTAAATTTGGGGAAGCTTTTGTCTCATACTTAGAGGACTATGGGGAGGGTAGGGGGTGGTGAACAAAAAAATAGTGGTTGTGGATTTGTTCCTTGGGGAGTTCTGAACAATTTCTGATAATCGCCCGCAACTTTTTTCTACATCCGAAAGGTGAAAAAAATAAAGAAGAAAAGATGCATTTTTGCAATGTATTTTAAATGGTAAATTTGAGGTGCTCGGTGCTACGTGTTAACGTTAACCGATTTTTCTCAAATTTGGGGGGAATTCTTTTTTCTGGAAAAGGAACAGATTGGGGGGATCGTTGCCCTCTAGCGAAAAGTGCGTTCTTTGGACCACCCTATTGTGTACTGATCAGTAATATGAAAAGAAATTTAATCTAACTATTTATTATTTCGAAAATAGTTTTGTTGTTGTTTTTGTTGCGCGTTTTGCTGATTTGATGTTGCAATTTCTAGCATGAGTTCGATAATGTCCAGAGTTCTGTGCGAAACCGGTCGCTAATTTGAATTAAATCTATTTGAACAGAGAAGAAAGAGGAGTTTTATTTCTTCTACTTATTACTGACACCTGTTACACGAGGCGTTACACCAATTTAAAAAACAAAAGTTTGATCAGTTGGTTCTCAATAACTTAATAACTCAATAACAATCGAATAGATTTTGATCTGAGGTTTCTTGAACATTATCTAAAATACCTGCAAAGAATTTCTGGTGGAAGATCAAAATTCGTTAGGTAGTTTCTGAGTTACATCTTAATAGAAATGTAGAATTTTGTGTAAGTGTACATTTTATAATCTAGGTTTCAAACGTTGTTTTTTATTTACTTTTTTTAGTCAAACGGAGAGAATAGATAGAAAAAACCATAACATTTTTTGATCAATTCCTTGAAACTTATGCCAAGTTCAACAACTACAGATACCCTAAATTTTCACTAGAAATATGGATCTAAAATATGTAAATATGGATGTGAATACTACCAATAAGAAAAAAATATATTTTACCCAATACCTAAATTCCCCATAAAATTGGTACACTGCATCCAAATTTTGCACCACAAGCACTAATAAACACACTGAGAAACGGCGATAATCTTCAACATCTCCGATAGAACTATCTGTAATACAAGATGTACAGTATGTGTGTAGAAAGAAGTGATCTCTAAATGGTAGGAGGAGCTGCAGGTAGAGTTATCTTGCAGGTAGGAGAGATTTTCCCGAGAGTGCTCTATTACTTATGCACCGAAACGGTAATTTTCAAATCGCACGACATGCACCCGAAGCACGAAATGATCGCGTGTGAAGTTAAATCGCGTGAGCACCTACTGTGGCCAAAATTGCCATCGTTTTGTCGCTCGCGGCACAAAGTTAAACTATCTGTGCATATATTTGGATTTGTTACAGATTTACCACACCCTAAATCCATTTTCGAATAAAAAATGTTCTAACAGTAAATATTTCGTGTTTCTGTCATATTTTTTTTCAAATATTTATAAGAATTAGTGATTGAATATTAAACTTTACACAACAAATCTTCTTAACTATAAAGGTTTCCTCTGTGTAAAAGTGAGTCTATTCACGTGTACCATCAATTATTGAAATATTTCCATAGAAGTGAACAATAAATTACACGGTAATTTAAAATCCGCGTTATGTTATCAAATGCAGGTGTGCTTTTATTATTGTTGACCATGGTGGTGTTGCCATAGTGTCTAATCATTAAAACAATTATTTAGAGAAAGGAAAATACCGTAGAAGTAAATCACTTGCTATCTGCCCATCTATTCAGCTATTTTGTGCTAATTTCAGTAATAGATTTATTGACCTACTGTACCATCACCGATTTGGATGATTTTCTAATGTTTATTGAGCTACATTCTTTGCAATTAGAAGAATTCCGGCTGTCAAACTCAAGTAGTTGTTTGTTTTAATATTATCTGTACAGGGGCTGTAATTTAGAAAAGATGCAAAAGTGAACAAAATAATTAAAAAAATCTTAATCAATATAGGTCCAGAAATAAACCATTTAAGCAGGATGTTTTTTACTGTTTGTTTCGCGAAATTCAGAGCGTTTAAATTTATTAAAAAAAATCTAAAAGTTTAAATAAATGTTTTTAGTTTCTAACTCGGAATCCAACAAATCCAATTAACAAGCAATGGGAAGTCCTACGGTATATACGCCTATATTGGGACACTTGCAGTATGGGAACCACTGTGTTTAAGAAAAAGTGGTATATACCTTTTTTGTACAGAATTTTATAAGAATTAATTTTCTATAGGAACAAAAATTTCAAAATAGTGACCGTTTAGTGATAAAACGCAATAAACCGCGAACGTGCACGTTAGGGGTGGCTTTTAGGGAGTTTTATGACAGGCATCACCGCGCCAGGTTGTTGACAAATTTGAAGCGGTAAAAAGTCGGGTGGAGGAATGTTCACCAGATCTTCGCCTAGTCGTATTTGACTCACACATAACGGATATAAATCGCTCGCATATTTATACACTCGCGATTTCTATTCTTAATTATGTGCTCGTCAAATAATATACTATTAAGGCGACATACTCCCAATTAGATCAACATTTAGACAGAATGGTTTGATAAATATTTGTGATAAGATTCTGATGTATAGCAGTGGCGTACCTAGAGCTTTTGCCGCCTGGGGCGGTCACCAATTTGCCGCCCTTTCTGAATCAATGAGAATTCAGTAATGGTGGTTATTAACATTACTGGACATCAACACAAATTAATAAACACAAATTTAATTTCTTTTGCTTAAACAGACTGTACCCATGGATTGTAGAAATACAATATATGTACATTTAATACTGTATATAACATATAAGCGTGTTTATAAATTTATCTTCCTTGCTTTTTTATTCAAAAATTCTTGTAGAACATAATCAAAACTTATTAGTATTATCCGTTAGTTTTTTTTCTATAGAAAGTATCGCTATATTTCGCCATCTTAAATCGGTCATTGTTGAACAAAGAACTTTTATCAATTTTAGTTTGGTCAAGCTGCTTTCACGACTGACGATACTTTCGGCCATTGTTAAAAAAATTCTTAGCAATATTACTATGTTTGGAACAGAGTTTCCCAGCTTGTATTTTTGAATCAATATTAAAGTTCAAGCGGCATTTGTCCGCTTTTCCAACTGCTCGTCGTCAATGACAAGAAAGTTATTATGATATTCAAAATTTGTGTTTATAAGATTACATGGTATTAGGAAAGAATACTTTTCCGAAAGGACATGTAGTTGCTCAAAACGAACTGTTATTTCTTGGAGAACTCTATCCAGTGACAAAAACATTTCCCGTTGTATCTCCACTTCTAACATATATCCCCACGTCTCGCGAATGTTCACCACTCATAATCTTCTTCCTTCTAACTAGACGCTCAGTGGAAATCTACAACTCTTACACATTTTTTTTGGCTGCTGTAACTGCGTTTTGCATTAGCGCATTCCTTTGTCCACTGAAACACATTTGTAAAAACAAATGTTTTAAGTCACATTGATGGATATTTAACCCCTTTGTTTGGAGGTATTGTTGTGGGTCGTTAATTTCCAAAAGGACGGATTCCCATTAAATTGAGCTAGCACAGAAACGAAAAAGATTCCAACGAGTGGAGTAATATTCCAGCGTCTGATCGTCTGATCGTTTTAATATTTTTTGCCTCAGATGTCAGTTTGTCCAACGCACTTAAAATGTTTAAGAAATGTTTTTTTTACAATTATTGTTATTACTTCTACTCTTGCGTTCCAACGAATTTCTACACTGTGCTTAACACCTTGACCAGTGACAGAAAGTAAGATATCTCTTCAGTGAGTGGAAGAACGAAAACATTGTCACATGCCAAGTTTAAAGAATGATTTGTACATGCTTATCCACATGCAGAATTTTCTTTTATTGCAACGTCCTTGACCGATAGAGTCGCTGTTTGCAATAACAACAAAGTCGCTAAAGAAATTATTAGCAGCTGAGTTGTTTATAATGATTCTGAAATATAAAAAGTGCCGCCCCAAAATATGTACCGCCCTGGGCGGACAGCCCCCACCGCCCCATAGGTACGCCACTGATTTATAGTACTGGAAAACCCCATCATTTGCATAGCTTTCATTTAAAAAATCGCCCAATTAAAGTTATGACGACCTTGTAGGTCAATTTTTAACGCACTTCAATTCCAAAATCTTAAAAAAAAGATATAAGAATTGAATTACTGATCTGCTGTTGTGTGTATGAATTAATATTTACTCAAAGATAGTGTTTCATTTTCTGTTAAGTGAAATGTACATAATTCTGAATACTTTTGTATCATATTGGTGCATCACAATGTCGACACTAATTAGCAAATATATTAATAGTACTTATGTTGTTGAGTTTTATAAGTATTGGTGAAGTTCAAGTTCGTTGATCTGTATTTTTCATTCTCAGGTTTTCAGACAATATAACTGACGTACAATGTCTGCATCTTTCACTAGTTTATCTTCAGACCAAGCCATCGTAACGCAATCCTTTTGATTGGAGAATTCTCAATGTTGTGAAACCAATTAAGTAGCTACTCAAAAACGATTTAATTTTTCCACATCCCACCAAATATATAATTGAATAATCTTATTACAAATTCCAATAATAACGGATCCATATATGGAAGCCCGGGCCTTCCGACCAACTTTCCCTCCATAATTACTTCACCGCGAGATGGCGGAATTAAATTTAATTCGTATCAAAGAGGCCGCTTTTTGCGCCTTCACGTTGACATAATTATGATCTTAACTGTCGCATTGGGCAACGCAAATATGAATTTATCGCCGCCGCGGTTGCCACTTTTCATAATATTAGCATTTCTTGTGATCGATCTCGTGGATCACGATATCCACCTTCTTATCTATGTGCTTAACTCGCGATTTATGCTAATTCGGTACACAGGCGGAAATGCAAACAAACTGAATTGATTCTAATCGCGTTAATCCGTTTTAGGCCTTAGGCCAGAAAGAATGAGGAATTGCAGAGGAAAGATGTGATTAGCATAATCGGCTAGTGAACGTATAGAGCTATAATTAATGTTTATTAATTCATATGTCATATCTGAGTAGGGAATTAGTTGTGAAAATTGCTGGATGTTGTTAAGAGGGTTCGTTTTAAAAGCTGCTTTGAGCTATCGCCTCACAAATGTAGGTGAATTCGTAAAAATAATAGGAGTAATATTTTGAAAGGAAGGCGTATGAAAAAAGTTTGCGTTAATGAATTCTGGATAACTGGGGAAATTAGGAGATTTACTCAGGATTTACCTAGTTCGATCTCACTGCAAGTGTCCATCAAAATCCTATGAATAAAAGATGCTTCTATTGAGCCTTCTGGGAATGAAAGTATAAAAAGTAAAATCGTCTAGTCAGTTCTCTCATTTGAAATTAAAATTATGATAAAAGTTATATTTTCAACATTTAGGAAACTATATTTTGTATATTTGCTAAAAGGTTTTTTTTAGAACAAAATATAGGCTTCATATTTTTCTGATGTTGTTGGATTGTTGTGTTATATCATAGAATTATAATTGTTATTATACACAAATGTAAACAGATTCACGATTTGCTTTTTAGTAGCTATTGAAGATTATGCAATATGAACTGTTTTTGTTACTTTATCTTTTTTATATATCTAGTTTTGTTATGTTTTTCATTGTATTATATAGGTTGGTTTGTAATGTAATAATGCAATGTTTAATGAATTTTAAGGGAGCTGTTTTGTGACCTTGGGTCTGTTAGCTCTCCAAATGTGAAATAAATAAATAAAATAAATACAATGTGTTATTCTTACAAGGTCTGTCTACAATTGAAAATAATAGCTTATAATAATATACTAAATAATAGCAAATAATTCGAGTAAGTAATTATGATTACTTCCGAATAAAATACTAAATATATTTTTACATTTATTAAAATGTTAGAAATATCTTCTGTTACATTGGAGTGAAAAAACTGGAAAATTGTCTGATAAAAACTCAAGGGGTGCCAAAAGTTTCCTAACCATGTCAACCAGAAAAGCTTTTAATGTTATCGGTCAAAATCTTTTGCCTACAAGACTTACAAGACCTTAAAACTATAAAACTACAAAACGCTATACCAGTTAAACTCCGGCAAAGTTTTACAGCTTAAATTTGCTAAAAAATTTCAAGTAGGTACATTCAGTACAAATTTTTACTTTCTCATATTGATGTCAAGTCAAGTTTAATTTTAATAATATTTAAAACAATAAAACTATATTTTTATATACAGGCTGTTCCTGAATATTATGTAAATACGAAAAGGGGTAATTCTTTGGCTTATTTAATGACTAAAAATTCATATAAACATAGGTCCGCAAACTCTTCGTTGCCGATCTACAGGGTGTTGAAATTTTAAGATTTGTTTAGTTATTTCTTTATAGCTCTTGTATCATAGTTTTAATTTTTAACAGTTGGTGGCGAATAAAATGTCAACTTAAATACAAACAAAAGTTTATCTAAATCAAGCCAAGGCATACTAGACCAATTATTTAAAAAATTATAATTTCATCTAGCGAAACACAGAAAAGCTTTTATTTTTTTTCTCGATAACGGTGGTAAATACGAAAAAACTACAACAGATTAAAATGCTTTAGAACAAAACAAAAAATGCATTTTGTATTTTAGAATCCACTAGCGGCGCACCGAAAAAAAGTTCATGGGGAGAAAAGGGGGCATGACCCTTGAAAAAATATCTGCCTGTAGATTCTTAAAACTATTTGGTATACCCAATGATGTAAGTCTTACAGCGTAACCCATATTCCAAATTAGAGCTAAATATCTCAAAAACTACAAGAGCTATAAAGAACAAACTAAAAAAATCTTGAAATTTCAACACCCTGTAGATCAGCAACGAAGCGTTTGCGGACCTATGTTTACATGAATTTTTAGTCATTAAATAAGCCAAACAATTACCCATTTTCGTATTTACATGATATTTAGGAACCTGTATAACTTAATAAGTTCAGTTACCACAGGTATTAATTAACTCAATCAAAAAAATAATCAATATACTTTTAAATGTTAAAAATTCACTAATTGTAGCTATAAAAGTGACTATTCTGGCCAACAATTGAACATATGAAAACTGACTCTGATCTGTATCCGTAGATTCTAGTAGAAATTCTGAATTGAGTCTAGTTTTTGAGAAAATCAGTGATAAAAAACAAGAGAGCGCAAGTCAGTGATAAACAAAAACTAGACACCATTCAGATTCTGTTTTCTGAATTCAGATTCTACGAATAAAACGCATATAGAATCAGTTTTCACTAGTTCGATTTTGTTTATTTTGTCACTTAGCTTAGATTCTTATATTTTTGACAAATTAACTACTTTGAAATATGTAAAATGCTCTTATATTTAGACCTCCTGAAGCATGGGTTAATATGAATTGAACGACCTCAAATTTCACGGGAGTTGAGTTAAAGATAAGGACCAGCCTATAATACATACATTTTGACACCTCTTATGTTTCATGCTTCATTCATGTTTTCTACATTTGGGTTAATTTTTTCTCTCTGTGACAAAAGATATTTGTTGACTAATCAAGTTAAATTTTTATTATTTGCGTCATTAAAAAAATTTCTCCCACAGTCACTTTTGATATGATAATTTCAATCTTGCAAGGTTAATTTAAATTTCTCACAAACATAGCTAGTTTTTATAACTAATGCATCTTTAAGAACAGAAATAATATAGTAAGTAAGTAAAAAAAGATTTATTACAGTTTACCCTTTTTTCAAACTTCCAAAAACCTCTAATTCAAAAGAATTCCGATCCAGACCTCCAGAGCGTACTTTGATTTCATTTCCACTAGTTTATTTTTCCAGTGGCGTACATCAAAGGTGGTCGCAATTAACTAACTACACACTTAAGCATGGCGCAGCGGGCCAAATGAAATCTGTGAAGCATCATCCACTTTCCAGCATCCAGTAATAGTATCGGCAGATCTTTGTCAAGGCAACTGAGATGCACGTTTCTACTCGGTTAGTTCAGAAATACCGAAATTAGGTCAAGTGAGTCCAAGGGATTCGAGCGCCATCTCCAATTTTATTGAGGTGACGACAGAAATTAGACGTAAATTTTATAGTCAATTCGTTGATAATTGATTGATTCCAGAGGTTTTCCAAGAAAACATGTTGTTGTGTAAGAATTCTTTAATGACTCTTAAGGAAACTGTAAAAATGTTAAATTTCTTAAATCCAAACTCACCTATAAGTCTGATGTATCATAATAACACGATCACATTTCGATTAAAACTTATATAGATGTCGCTGCACGTTTTTAGATACGGTAGATACGAACTGAAAGGTGTCTCGAAAATAGACTGGCATGGTTAGTGCCTGCAGTCAATGAAGTTTGTATAACTCCGAGTCTAATGGTGGATATATTTAGTTTCAAACTGAAACTGTTAAGTTCCCGTATGCTAATTGTAACAATCTTACAATACAAGAGTTTTTACTAGCCTCTCCAAGAGTCATAAATCTTCGTAGTTTTAGGAATGAAAAAGTTTTAAAACGTTATAAATCAGTTTTGAAATGAAAACGAAACTTATTGAATGCAGTTCTGTGACGACTAATTTTAGAAGAACATTTGTCATCAGCGAAATATTTTCTTTGATTGAGATAATAGGTAGTTTTACATGGTCAATTGTGGATAGTTTAAAGTACTTCAAACGATTTGATACGCCAATTCGAATGTTCAAATTAGCTTGGATAAGTGTTGTGTTTTTGTCGCTTATTACCGTAGTAGTAATCAATTATTTGGTTAATAAAAGTTTATCAGTTTTGATTGTTGCCATTATTAGAGCGTATCTAAATTTCAATTTGAGTAGTTGAAAATTCGTTGTGGTTCATATATATGTCACGAGGTGAGTGAAACATTAAAAACGTTCAATTTTTATTTTGACGCAGTTTTTTTTTCAGTTTTTCTGAAGCAAGTATTGTGTCAAGTAGTAATATAGTTTATCTCAAGTTGGTCGAAAAATAACTAATAAGTAAAAATTATATTTCAAAAGGCATTAATTAATTTAAATCTTTAAATTTATTGGAATAGACTGTGTCACACTAAATAACTAAATAACTTAAATAACTCCTTTTTCAGGTAATTATCTGATGATGCTTGGCATCTTGAAACTAATCTAAGAGGTTACTTAATAATTTATATCTGAATTCTTAAAACTGCTAAACCCTCGTTTCCAGACTATAAATAAAACAACGGTATATTTTAATTATTTATTATTGCTATTCTCGATCCATTGTTCTATAATTCGGTGCATTACATAAATTATATAAATATTACTGTGGTCATATTTTTGTGTAAGGCCTAAAATGTGAGAGAGACAAAGTTGTTGCAAGAAACTCGCATTCAATCAAACTGTTGTCAATATTTAAAAGATGTAAAGTGAAAATATTAGGTGCTCGATGACATACGTCTTTTCTTAAGTCAACAGTTAATTAATTTATTAATTTATTATGCTATCCCAGTTCAACTGTAGGAACACACACACATAAGTAATGCCGTGTTCAATTATCTACAAAATCAATAATTAATATAACACACACAGAAAAGTGATCTCTCGAACGAGGAGAGAATTACTTGGCTGAAGTAGTTGGTAGGTTCGTATATACGCGAGAGATTATTGACTTCAACCAAGAAATTTTATTTCATGGAATAATTACTAGATTTAAGAAAGTGGTTACTCTGGTGAAGTAAGTAAACAGTCTTCAATGAAGTGTATATTTTTATTCCCGGTAAATATTTTTAGCTACTTAATGTAAGAATTTTAAGGATTTGGCACAAATACGTTTTCTATTGCTAATTACCAAGATAGGTATGTTATATTTACTGTTGCGTGCGTTACATCAAACTATTCCGTGTTGAAACGTTTATTGTACACTATAAATCACAATACACATCCCCAATAAATCACAAGGCACATCCCCTACGGGTATTCCGTTGTTGTTTTCGTACTAGGTTAGGCTCCAGCTTTACGGTGCCAGCACCACGTGCGGGCGCGCGAGCCTTGACAAAATCATGGTGCGCATATTTATTCCAGAGAAAGGGATTACTTGAAAGAAGTGAGAATCTTCAGTTGAATAATTGGTGGATTTTTATTCAGTAAACAATACTTAGTTATATTAAATGTCTTATATTTTCTTGGGTCAAGTAACTACGCACTTCGATGGATTTACTATTACTTCGTTGGAGAAATTCACATTTTTGGGACGAAAAATTCAATTACTTCTTTCAATACAATATTGGTATAAAGAAAGAATTATTATAAAGAAAGAATTTATTTGTTGACAGCATTTATCTGAGAAATTATTTTACTTATATTGAGTATGTGGCATTTCTTGTATATACCTAACTTTCTACATCCAAGTAAATATGCCTTTGAATCTAGTAAATAAATTCAAGAAATTATGTTTTCTCGTTCCAAATAATCACTTTTCTGTGTGCACACACGTGAGAATCAATGCAGAGTAACTTACGTTGACAAATAAACTTATAGACGCTACATGTACTATTTCTGAATGCCAAACCAATAACTTTTGATCGGGAAGGTGACAAAGAAGCCCTTCAATCTGAAATAATAAATACATTTTCTTCCTATTCTAAGTTTATTAACTGATATGAGTCTGTAGTTGCTGCTGCAGCTTTGAGTAAAATATCCACTTACTAAATGTATTTCATCTGGCCTTAATTTGCATGTTGGATACTTGTAAAGGTAAGAAATAAAGTCGTCGTCCTAAAAATACGATACCTTCTCAGTTCGAGAAGTACAACATCGCAAACTTACTAAAATACTATACCTACCATTGATATTAAGCTATCTCCCTTTGCAGCAATGGCTGCAGAAATTAAGTAACCGTATAGGGCGGTCCCTAACACATTACCATTATATACATTCCATCCTTCACGTTTTAAAAACATCCATATATTTACACAAAAAAATATTACGGTTAACATGGTCAAAATCAAGACATGAAAGAGTAGGCAAGCTGACCAATTTTCATGAAAGCGCACCAAGCTGGTGTATAGTTTCCTTCGGAATGTTACTAGCTCTTTCAGAGGACCTGGGATATTTTCAGAGTTGACCAACCTTCCTTCTAGTACTTTTACCATCTCAGCATATGCACGTTCTATTGCCTCTTTATGCAACGTCCCCATAAAAATTACCAGAGCATGCATGTTAGTTATTATAAACGAATATATTAAAAACCCCATTGAAACTAGGACATCACCACTAAACCACCATTTAGTAAATCCATTTAATGTGCAAAAAAATATGGCGCAGTACGTATGAATTCTGTACTCGATCTGATAGATTCCATTGGTCGTATTAGCCACATTAAAAAAATCGTGTTTGTAAAGTTCAAGCAATGATTCGAAAAAAAGCCTGTGTTTCTTCACGCGTATTATCATGTTGATCAGAAACAATGTAGCGGTTAGAGATAACAAAGCGTCAAACATTTCAAGTAACATCGGAATGATACCGTCTCTTTCAACACAGCTATGAAAGAGTGACGCCATGTATAGAAGTAACACCGTTACGTAGAAAACACTCCAAGTTATGTGATATTTAGAAGTTCTTATGGTGAATCTGAATTCTTCCTCGTCGTGGTTGCAGGATACATAAAATGAAAATAACCCCACGCTTTGGGCCAATGCTAAAAACGGCCTTGTCAAACATATAAAGCAATGTTTGAGGGCACCCATTGCGGTACTCTGGCTACAAAGCACTGAATTATGGTTTTATGTCATGTAAAGTAGAATCGATTTTAACTTTAGCATATTACGTACACTATTTACAATATTCAGGCCTACATTATTTATCTCCGTAAATGAGGAAACACGTCATATTGGAAACGGAACGAACGCTCCTCAATGTTTTTCATGTAACTCGTCATCAATTTTACGGAAAAGAAATGCTATTTTTTTCATTACCAAATAATAGTTGATACTGCTCAAATAAATCGCTTTAATATGTGAGTGTGTCTACTTGAGTGAATTGAACAAAAATGTATCCTGTTGACTGTCAAATAGTGGGTCTATTAAAAATGCTTTTTTCTAAATTAAAATTGAAGAATAAATAAAGCAATCTGTATATTAGACATTTTTATTTTAGCTATTTTTGGCCCGCTATAGTACATATAATAGTTATAATTCGGTACATGTATATAGCATAATATCATATTTGTTGTGGAGTACAATCTGTATTGGCTTAAGTTAGAAAAGGTAGATGTTTGTTCCATCATTAACATTTACTTAGACATACGGTTGGTCAAAATGTTTATATGTATTATAGAAATTTGATTGTAGACATATATTTGTGAAAGGACCAAAATGTAAAAAGGACAAAATTATTGCAAGAGACTCAGATTCTAACAAATTGTAGTTAGTATTAAAAATGTGTCCAAATATTAGTAACCAGATCTACACAGATAGCAGACAATCCATACTCTCATTAAGTCGTTGCAGGTTTACCTCCGACTTAGGCTTGGACTGTCATAACACCCTTGTGGAGGCGTCCAGACACAACAATGTCAACCTCACATGGATAAAAGGGCATTCTGAGGATAAGGGCAATCGGCACGCTGATAAACCAGCCAGAAGAGCTGCCAATGGACCGGTAAGGTCGCCGGAACCCTTCCTACTACCCACTAATAACCTTCTGCTACAATCACTGAAGGAGCTCACCCATAAGAAATTCATTCGACAGCGGGAGAATCTACCTGGTTGTCAGCAAGCTAGGGAAGGGCGCCCCCTTCCCTCCAGCACCACTGCTAGGAAATTTACACAGCTGCCCTTAAGCAAGCTACGTTTAGTAACGGGTATTCTTACGGAGGTTGTGAGCTAGAGGATGAGACGGTAAAACACATTTTATGTGAATGTCTAGACCTGGTCGAATACAGGGAATGCTTGCTGGGGGATCCATGGCCGACCATGGACGGAATCAGGAACGCACCTCTGAGCTGCGTCGTAGCCTTCGTTAACAACCTAGGCTGGTTGACATAGCTGGAGTGAGCGCAGGGGGAGGCACAAGGGGCCCAATGGGGCCTGGGTGCCCCGAGGATTATCCTTGACCTCCAACACCCTACATACATACATTAGTAACCAGATGAGAGTTATTAATTTTGTCGAAATTGATTCGTTCGTGCAATATTTTTAAAGAACGTCCAATAATTTGTTAATTTATTATACTATCCCAGTTCAACTGTAGAAACACACAAACATACGCGATACCATGTTCAAGTATCTATAAAATTAATATAACACACACGTGAGAATGAATACATTGTAACTTACATTGACAAATAACGTTATGGACGCTACCGACATTATTTCTGAATGCCAAACCAATGATTTTTGACCGGGAAGGTGATAAAGAAGCCCTTCAACCTGAAATAATAATGTTCTTCCTATTCTAAGTTTTTTAACTGATGTGAGTCTGTAGTTGCTGTCGCTTTGAATAAAATATCCATTTACAATATATATTTCATCTGGTCCTAATATGCATGTTGGATACTTGAAGAGGTAAGAAATAAAGTAAGAAGAATAGTAAAGGCTATTGAAATTAAATAACCGTATAGGGCAGTCCCTAACACATTACCATTATATACAGTTCATATTTCACCTTTTAAAAGCATCCATATATTAATAATAAAATATTATAGTCAGCATGGTCAAAATCAAGACATGAAAGAGTAGGCAAGCTGATCAATTTTGTTTAAACAGTACGAAGCTGGTGTATACTTTCCTTCGGAAGGTACTTGAAACTGACTTCTACAAACCCCTCAGGTATTTGACTGAATCAAGAAGCAAAAAAATAGCTGAGGCTTTGTAAAAGCCTTTCCACATTCCTTAATTGCTATACCCAAACCTCTCAAGTTTTGACAAAACATCGTCGTTTTGTGATTCCACGTGACAATCTTTATTTAACTATTACGCAAAATTATTTATTTTTTCAATGCACTTGTGGTATGAATTAAATTAGTGGCACTTATTTTTAAAATTGTTTATATTGCTATAACCACAGTTTTATTAGAAATGGTGCTTCCACTGGTTGTCAAGGGTTTGCACTATCCTGTTAGACCATAATTAGCAGCCAGTAGCAAACAGCGGCTGGTAAAACATCAAGCGTCACCATAAGCAACCGGATGAGTAAATTTAGTCGTGAGTAGTAGATAAAATTTTTATTTGACGTGTAATGTTATTTTTATTGACTTATTTAGATTTGCTGTTCGTTGTGATCTTATATCGATAAGCGGGCATCTAACAGTTATTCCGTTTCTCAACTGTTTTCTTGTGAAATGTGTATCATCTGTTTACAATGTACAATCTAACTACAACCGAAGTAGTTGTGTTTGTTACAATATAAGATGTTGCCAGGTGTGCACACTTGACATATTTTACACTTGAAGTTTTCCCTGTACTTGTTGTGTTTGTAGAGCAAGTTTTTATAAGTTCAAATTGATTGCTTTTCTTTCCCATTCCGAGTTTATTGCATGGATAAGACCATACGCTACAGATGCTGTCACAGACTTTTAAGTCCCTATCCATTAAATTATACAATTCACAAACACATATTTTGTTCAGAGTTCGATATAAACAGCTGTCACATCAAATATAAACCAGAAGTTTCTCCAACAAAAATTACTAGCACACGTTGCGAGAACGGAAAGCCCGGTTCAAGCCGCCATGCTTTATCTAAATTACACTCGCGCTGGTCATAAAACCGTTCTCCAAGATTCCTGCCGGTATTTGTTTTTCTTGCGGGGGCACGTGCGTTACCGGTATTTATTGGCCTTAGCGGGTAATTATAAACATGGAGATAAGCCGAAAAGAAGGTGGAGGCGTTCTCTAGAGTGTCTGCGAGAGGTTGAGGTCCGTCGCCAAGCGACTGTTTATGAAATTATGACAGTCAACAGACGCGCGTCAGAATCGCCCACTAAGCCGTACGCGTTTATTTTCTTGCGGTAATTAGCTGGAAATAAATAGAAGTAGCAAGCGGCCGATGGTTTTTAATCGATGGTTCCGTCGCCAGATGGCGGTTAATGGTATGTAAGAGTACCTAATTGGTACCCAAACAGGCGGAGACTTGATTTTTTCTTGGGGTGTTTAATATACGTAAGGAATGTCATCAACATTGTTCAATGAGTTTTCGATGAAAATAGAAGTATTATTTGATGTAGCTTATAATGCTTCCTGTATTTTAAACAAACGAAATAGGGACAAATTGCTGATGTTACTTTTAAAATTATACAGGTCTTACTCTTAGAAGCAGGGTTGTACGTTTTTTTTTATTTTGAACAAAACAAATATGTTTCTTTTATAAAATGATGGTTTTAAACACGAAACAATGTTTTTAAACACTTCGCAAAAGAAAATGTTTTAGACTGGAAAAAAAAACATGTTTTAAATCACCCAAAAAATATGTTTTAAATAAGGAATATATTATAAGAATATATTGTTTTATTTGTAAACAATAAATCTGTTGTGTGAATGACTTTTTGTTCTCGCGCTAGAGGGCGCCAGTAATGCAATGTCGGTCAAAATCGATTTAGTTAGTGTTTCATTGACAATTTTCGACTATTTTCCTCAATTCATAGCCACCAAGGTTAATATACAAAAAAGTTATTTTGGCATTGCGTTCGTGATAAAAATTGACGATCGATATATTTTTGTGTTCAGAATGTCATCCTGATAGAATATATCACACAAAGAATATACGGTGCCGTATAAAATTTCACTGATGACGTCATTTCCGGAAAAACCGGAACTCATATTAACCTCAGAGTATCCCAAATAATGGAATTTTTTGTCTATTAACTTTCCCAACTTTCTCAAACTTTATTCGTCCAGTTTTATAAAAAAAAATGCGGGGGTGCCTATGGCGTGGGCCACCCGGTATGTTATTATGTTATTATAAAAGTTTTTGTTTATTGTAGTTACATGCTATCACTGAATGTATTATTATATTTTATAAAGAACTTTTTTTTATTAATAAATACAATATTTAAATATTTTTTTGATTTTTTAATTGATCCATGCAAAAAAATCATGAAGACCAGCATATAACTCAAATTAAATAATTAAATATGTTGTCCAAATTTCGGTAGTTTAAAACACATGTTTTAAACATTTAAAACAAATTGTTTTAAACAAGTTGAAAATAAAATACTTTAAAACAAAATATTTGGTTTAAAACATGTTTAAAACAATGTGTTAAAACAAACTGTTATAACATGTTTAAAACAAAATATTTGTTTTAAAACATGATTAAAACAATGTTTTAAAAAAGTGTTTTATACATTTAAAACAAACTGTTTTAAACATGTTTTAAAACAATGATTTAAAACAAAGTATTTGTTTTAAAACATGTTTAAAACAATGTTTTAAAACAAATGTTTTAAAACATAACAACCCTGCTTAGAAGGCTATAAAAAAGATTTGGCATATTTTCACAAAAAATGGTTTGAGTAACGTATTTTTCAAGATTTCACAATCAAAATATTTTTAATTTATTATCTAATTATCTCAATAATCGTAATAAATAGGACATATGTTTAGATAAACTTTTATGTTCAGAAAAACTATACCTCCCACTTCTTTGCGATTGGTATACGGAAAGTGAAGCAGCCTGTACATGTATCCATTATGTGTACATGGAACTTTGGAAAATGTTCAAAATTGTGTTTGCCGTACACTCTACACTGAAAATAACAAAATTAGGGAGTAAATGAAAGTATAAATTCGTACATAAATTAGAACAGTTCTGAACAGCTTTTCAAGTTAATAAATTAAAATTAATGACATCTTCTGATACAAATTTGATACAAACTAATGGGACGCTAGACACTCATAAGTCGGACATACTGTATCTTACATTTCTCAAATTTGTTCATTTTGGCTTCTTCCATTCGCGGATCTACTTCATCTTCGTAATGAAAACTATTGCTGCCTACTGCCTACAATTAAGTTTGTATTTTATTTGGCCCAAACAATTATTGACTGCGCATGTGGCAGTGTAAGTTGTCAAAAAACCAATTTGTACCAAGCCAAAATATTTAAATTAGTAGATTTGGTTGCATATGTTGTAAACATCTTTTTTGGCGCGCATAGTACATAAAATTAGTTGGGTTTTGGTGGATATTCTAGAAATCTTGCATTTTGAGTTGATAAGCAAAAATATTATATTTTCCCAACTTCGCAATTTATATATTTGTCAGCACAAAAAACTTAAAGCAAATATATTGGCTTTTGTTCGAAAGTTTATTTTATGTAATTTTTTGTTTTAAATTTTTTGTTGTTTTAAGACATTTTAAAATTATTTATGTCCTACATGATCATAAAGTGACATTTTATATCTTAGTTACCGGGACGAAAACAGCTACCTACTTTTCGCGCCCTAGGGCCGAAAAAGATTCTTTATGCGCCCTAGGGCATAAAGGATTGCCATGGTTATGTCATATGTCAAATATATCAAATATTTGGCATTCAAATTGTAAATTTTAAATCGTCAATGTCAATTATTGGCGATTAAGGTTATAAGTTTGACAACTAATGCTCTGTATTGTCACTCATCAATGTAAATTATTGGCGATTAAGGTTATAAGTTTGACAATTAATTGTCTGTATTGTCACTCAACTCCGAATTGTTTGTTTGGTTATTCAACTCCGTAGATACGCCGTCACTTGATAACATCAAAATATTTATTAATATTATGCAAACGGAGGAACAAAACCATTGTAGGACATAAAATTTTGTATGTACCTCGGGCATTACTTGATGTTTATACCCTCGCGCTTTTTAAACTGTCGCCCCCCGGGGGACAAACGTCTAATGCCCTTGGTACATAAATAACTATTTCGCCTAGTATACGTATATTATTTTCAAGATTCTATGGTAAGAAGTACTGAGATGGTAGTACTGTAAAACCAATTATACGTTTTGAGCTAATGCTACTTAAGTCTAAAACCGCAATTTTGTGAAAATTCATACTTCCCAACTATTTGTGAGTTTATTCGGTTATTCTGACTTTCAATTCAGCAGAAATGGTTCTATTAGTTTCAAAACACAGAACATCAAATTTGCATACATACAGCTAGCTAATAACCTTGATTTATCGTGCAAATATTTTTCCAAAATAAGGAAATTTATTTAAGAACACTCTATAATATCTGGTTTTAATTTTTTTAATCTGTAGGTACTATTTTCACAACAGAAACTGCTAACAAACTATTCTGCAAAAGTCTATTGCTTTTGGAATAAATGTTTTTCTTTTCGTTAACTTTGTGACCGTAAGGCATATTCTGTTGTTCCAGTCACTGCATGGAGCACTTCAACGTCTGCTACAGCAGTAGTGTTAGAATTCTGTTTTAAGGCTTACAGGAAATGTGGTTATAATTTTTAATAATGATAGCCAGTTTAAATAAAATTGCTACCTTAGATAAAATGACATTTTTAGATTTTATCATTCTGTTTTTGCACTTACCGATACAAATAACTGTGCAGTAAGTACTTACATTCATTAGGCATACGAGTATGACATACTACGTATTTAGTTTTCTATAACGCTTTCTTAATTTCTATAAAACATCTATAAGCTACTTATAGAACTGGGTTGTACATTTCCATAATTAATGCTGTTAGAAGATCTATATAAAACGTAAATAACTGTATGATATTTTTAATTTGTATAAATATAGAAGACCAGAATCATATTCATTATTCATTAACTATTAATACCACTAATAGCGGAAAAGTAAATTGTGTTGCTTACATGAGCAGTATTTGCAAAAGTGTAGGTAAGTCTTGTTCAACTGTTTCCTTAAGATAGGTACTTATGTATAATTTTCAAGTTTTCAATAATTATTATGTATTATTTCCTCCACACGACACCCTATCTCACTAATGAAAGACCAACACATTATCATCTTAATACACACCATATATCCACTTATAATGAAAGATTTCAAAACACATGTTTACCAATCAACAGAAAAGAAAGAAAAACACTCACCGGAATCGGAATCGTCGTTATCAGACTCCTCAAAGATTATAGGGCTATCACTCCTGATGACTGGATCATCAGAAAAAAATACAGGCACTGCAGGCGTTGGGGCTGGCGTTGGAAGGCTTCTGTCTGGCCCAGGCGAGAAATGAAGCTCCACAGCCCCATCTATCGGAAATCTCGTATCTAAAAACAAAACATCAAACGCTTAATTTTGTTACGATAGCCACATTTGAGAGTAAAATTGACATACTTTGCATGAACTGTCTAACTTTGAACCAAAATCGACCATCTGAAGGACGAAAAAAAATAGACTAAAATGTATTAAAACAATTTTATTAAATAATGTTTTCACATCAGATTAGTTTTTTACTTATATTGTATGTATATGTGTAATGGTCCTAATCCTCCCAATCTTATCAGCATATTACATAATTATGAATGCAATGAAAAAATTTCAAACATTTTGTAGCTTCTTCACGATATAGGACCTATATTATAGGTATTATGTATACAGAACTGTGGAATGTAATTTGGTTGCAAATAGGTTGTAAAACACTAGAGTCGTAACAAGATCTAATTCTGTAACAAATATTATTGTAACGCTTTAAACTACAATAGGTTCAAATATTTTATGATGCCTGACTATGCTTTAGTGCTATAGATAGCATTACTTATGGTTACTTATGTTCATGTTTGCAATATTAGAACAAAATTCCTTAAGCACAACGCAAATAGTAGTAACACTTGTATTTTAGTGTTCAAAATTGGGGAATAACCAAAGATTTATTACTCCTAATATTTTGTAAGATATAACTCAAAAACTACTAAACAGATTTTTATTGGCTTTTCACATATTTACATCTTTTTTTCCAAAACGACAATTAAAAAACTATTAATTATTTTATACAGGCTGCTCCAATAGTGTTCTCAAAAAAGTGTACATCTGTACATCTTGTTCATCATATACAGGTTGTTCCATAAGATTGTAACAACTATAGCTTCACACCCTACATTTTCGGACATTTTTGAATCCCTTGTAAATTTTAAGGCAATAATTGCTAAGATGGTGGTAGGTACTGTAAAACCAATTGTTTTTGAGATATTGTTCCTACTGTCTATTTCAGGTTTTCTCAACCTTTTTACTCTTGCGGAACCCTTTAAATAGGGTTGGAACCTGGCGGAACCCCAACAAAAAAATATACAATGTCCTTTCCAAGGCATTTCGAGTATTTTTTGCGTACATAAAAACGTGTAACGTATTTCAAGTAACCAGATACAAGTCTGTAAAGAAACGCAGTTCAATGATTGAATATTACTTACTATTGCAAAATTAAAGTATTTTCCCTGTAAAATTAAAAAGATGCCCTGTCAAATTAAGGTGATACTGTGCTAATTTCATAGGAATATGTGAATTCTGTAAAAACAATACAGACATTTAGCTGGTATCCAATAACCAGCGTTACAGTTAATTCTTCTTTTACAGTTTTTAGGTAGATTATTACATTCATTTTCTGTAACATTGCAGATATTTCTCTCTAGGTACAAACTTATTTGTTGTTTTTAGTTCCTTCAAGTATTACCAAAGGAAGGAAGAAGTAAATACAAATCAAACAATGCAAAAACGAAGAATGCTAAAAGTACCTTTTACAAATAATTAAATAAATAAATTCAGTATAAATTTTTAAAAAAATTAGTCAAAATACAAAAATTAAGAAACGTTTATTCTGAGTAAAAAGTTTCATATGGACCTATTGATAACAAGTTAATATTGCTTAAGAAGTTAGAGCCATTTACAATACTGTTTATTAATATTTTAGTATTTTTTAAGGTATAAAAATAAAAAATAAATAATTCCTTATGAAACACTTTAGTCAATAATTCAAATAACAATAATTACGTTCTGAGAAAGAAAGTGTGGGAATAAACACCCAATTTAGAAGATATTGATACACACTAATTGTATCTATAACAGATGATCACTGTATTTTCTCTTAAAGTTTGTTAAGAAAGAAAAAGCTTGCTCATACATACACAATGTTGAAAATTAGACTGATTTAAGGTAATTTATAACTCGAGGTGAAAATTAAATGCAAAAATATACCCAATAATAAATAAAAATATGTGAAGCACTTTTAAATTTGTTTCATTGTCAAAATTAGTACTTACTTCAAATTAATTTAATTAATTTTTATTTAATTAAATGCAGTCACGAAATTTGAAATTACACTTTAGTTTCCTGTCCGCCTAAATTTTCGTCTATAATTGCAACTCACTCTGTATATTTATTGATTTTCTATGATGAGGACCGACATAATTTTCGTCATAGAAGCTTCCGCGGAACCCCGGTTGAGAACCGCTGGTCTATTTTCACAATTTGAGCTATTTTTTAATTCAACTTAGCAGAGATGGTTTTAACAATTTAATGCCACAGAATATACAGGTTTAGCCAAAATTACCGGAACGCCTAAATAATTCTTCAACCTTAAGAAATTTATAAAAATTGTTGAAACAAAAGTTTTTTGGCTTTAAACAAGCTATCGTTTAAATATATTTTTTAATTCCAAGATTAATTCTAAGAATTTGCTATAGGAATCATCTTTTTTATAAAATGCATTATTTTCTAAACCTATTAACCAAAAATAGTTTAAATTGTCGGAACACCAAAATAATTCTTCAAGTGCAAAGATTTTTTAAATAAGTGTCTTTTGTGTTTAAACAGCCTCCTGTTAAAATATATTTTTAATATACAGGCTGTTTATCTTATTATGTCAATTTGCAACACCCTGTATATTTAACATTTTTTAATGCTTAAAGATTAATTCTAAGAATTGTATGTAGTAATTATATTTCTTATAAAATGGATCATTTTTTAGTTATAAGTAATAAATCAAAACTCATAAACTCATAAACGTGTAAAAAATAAAAAATCTAACAACACAACATTAAATAGAATTAAATTAAATGTTCAAACTGCCAATTTAAAATAAATATGTACCTATGTATGTGGGAAAATATTCCTAATTTGAAGGTCAGTGGTTTTGATTGCTCATAACTAAAAAATAATGCACTTTGAAAAAAAAAACTCTACAAAAAGTTCTTAGAATTAATCCTAGAATTAAAAAAAAATAAAAATATAATGGAAAGGTTTGCAAATTTCCATAATAAAATAAACAACTTACATTGTACTTGGTACTTACGTACAATTTAAAAATAGACGTTTGTGTAATGTTATGCAATGTTCAAATTGTGTGTTGTATGTCATTAAACTGATAGATCTTTATCTCCTGAGCTGTTTTACACTACCGAGAATTATAACGAAAATAATAGCGAAAATAATAACCAAAAGTTTTGTCGATGAAAATCGGACGTGTAAAACCAATATTTTATAACGAAAATAATAGCGAAACTTTTTGTGAGAAAAATACCAGACTTGGTCTATTCACCGCGAGATTATGCGCGATAACATGCGCACTTCGTACAATTTACGATAATATTGGTCTGCCCGCGCAGTTATCCTCAAAAGAGTGACAACAAACCACGCGGAATCTGGTACTGTGCGATCAAATTGCAATATTGCCGAGGAAGGATCGTTGTTCTATGAGGATTTATTACAGCTGCATTATGACGTCATGGACCCGTGCCGAAGTGATGGTTGTTATTGAGAAATACAGCAAGTGGCCTAATCTATACAAATCGAAGGCCGTAAACTATAAAAATCGCAGAAAATCGGCATTGGATGCGATTCAGAAGTGCGCAGCAGGAGTTACAAAACACATTTCAGTCATTGAAGCAGAAAGCTGCCAAAGAATCTATCATACTTTTCTTCCTTTCCCTTGTTAGAAATACAACCAACGATTGTATAGGTTATGTTTATTTTATCCAACTTTTGGTTACAAGCGCGTATATCAGAAAATCTGCTACAGTACGCATGCGCATGACTACATTAATAGCGAAATCAATTGCCGTGTGTCAAACAACTTTTAACTATCGTTCGAAATTAATTTGCCAATATTTCTCACCAAAATTATAGCGATAATTTTGGCTATTATTTTCGTTATAATTCTCGGTCGTGTAAAACAGCTCTAAGACGACTTGCAACAGATCACGTCGAATAAATTGACAGTAGTTGAAAAATAATATTCTGATGTTTTCAAATAAAATAAGCAACAACTCCAAATTGGTTTTAAAGTACTACTATCTGAGCTCATATTGCCCTTAAAATTAGTAATTTGTAGTAATTTAGGAATCAATAACTGCTCGGAAACATAGGATGTTCCATTTAAAAAACATAAGTTTGAGTGGTTACAATCTTCTTTAACCTCCTGTATATGCAAAAATAATTTAAAAATATTTTGCAGTTTGTAAATAACCTCATCAGTAGAGATAGAAAATTTAGAGACAACTCTATTGGGACAACTTACAATAAACACTATGTATATTGTACAGTAGTTTTCTTTTCCAGTTTTAATTTAAAAAGTCTTTATACTGACACAAAATTAATACATAATATGATAAAAATTAATCATTTCCAAATCTTCTAATCCCACACAACTTATCTTATTGATCTAAAATTTTATTATGCCATAGTAAATAATAAATATATCAGTTAATTGATCTTACCGTCGCAAGCGGCATCTAGCTCTGGTCTAGTGAAGCTTAACGTGTAATCGGCAACGGCGCAAGTATGGAACTGACATGCGAAGATAGTTTCCCTTCCGGTGTCCCCTCGATGGTAGCATTTGATCAAGATATCGCCTCTCAATTGCAAACCTCGCCTTCTCTCGCCGGCAACGTTTACGGTAAACTGTCCAACTCCACTCGATACCGTGTAAATTCCTGCAAACAAACCATTGATAAATAATTTAATAAATATCCGACAGGAATTCCTATCTAAACATCAATATCGAATTTGAGAAGGTATAATTGGATTAAAGGCATGTTTATACTGCAAGGTGTAACGTAGCAGTAGGAACGCAGCATAAGAACGTAACGTAAGAACGTAACGTAAAAACGTAACGTAAGAACGTAACGTAAGAACGTAACGTAAGAACGTAACGTAAGAACGTAACGTAAGAACGTAACGTAAGCACGTTAACATACATAAGAGCGTAAGTTAAGAACTTAACATAAGAACGTAACTTAAGAACGTAACGTTAGAACGTGCCGCAAAAACACAATCCGTAATGCGCCGTACCGCATGCCGTTCCGGACGACGAAATTAGTATTTATAGTGCCGCAATGATCTCAAACAAATTGAGCGGATCTAGCGCCATCTAGCGGCGGCACATAACCTCACATGTCAGTGTTATTTTTGATTGTATTAAGCGGTGATAGATGGTGGTAGATATAATAAATTATGAACGAAGGGCTTGTTGCAGCAACAATTCATTCTGAAGTCGTTCTCGTTCTGTGTTCTCGTTGCCACAAACTACCAAATGCTATCAGTTAACCTACAAGTTACTGGAAACTGCTACCGGTACACGTACAGATGGCGCTATACGCGCGCATACGCCGGAAAACGTAAGACATAAGACGCAGGAGATGAAGATCGTTGCGGTCGAGAACGAACTTTACGGTTTACGGAGCGTCACTATAATCGCGGAGTGGAAATTATGTACATTGATCTTTTTATGCTACGTTATTACGGTGCGGTCACGTCACTATACTTGGTCCTTTAATGTAAAAACCTAACGTAAAACCGAAACGTAATAATGGAACGTATGATCGTAACGTAGGAACTAATAAATACGTTTTCCCGTAGTTAGGTATGTCATTAATATTTAAAACATGATTATTTTTGTATTCATGTCGTATTTATGTTATTTATGTTAGTCAGGAGAATTGTACTACAAATAGGCCTTAAAATGTCCTGATTGGATTTAGGAGCGGGGCGTAATCCGTTTAAGCTCCGGAAGTAAAATTCCGGGTGAAATATTTTGAACTTTTGGACGAATGGCCACAACTCGAGATGAACGTAATTATGTCGAAAAGTTTCGACATGAAAAAGTGATTAAAAAAGCTGTGCGTTTTTGCACGAGAGTGGTGCTGGTGCTTGACTGGCTACTGGTGGCGAGTTAACTTTTTAATTAGATATTGTCGTCGACTTAATTTTGTAATTAGCTTGTGCGAAGTTTTTAACTTCGCCGGGCAAAACGCTCGTTTATGCAAATCTCGTGCTAGTTTTGTTTAGTGGAGATTGTACGATAGTTGATTGGGATGAATATGTATTGCTTTGTACTTTACTTGTTTCTGTATGTAGTTTGTGAGAGAACTTGATGTAATTAGCTTCATTCTTTGAAAACTTTAACGGAATTCATTTGGATTCATTGTTTGGTATATTCATGAAACAATTATTTAAGAAAACGAACGAAGAATTTTTTATTTGAAAATTTTGGGCGGTTGCACTTCAGGAAAATTTACTGTTGTTTGTGACAGAACATATATTGGTAAAGTAAAAGGATATATTACAACAGCTGACAGTAAGGAGATGATACATTTAGTTTGATTCACGTGAATGTAAATAATTATTTAAATAACCTATAATGTAAATAACAGTACGAACTTATGTACTATCGTGAGCAAAAAAATGCGGACAACAAAGTGAAATTAGGCACTTATATTCTCAACAATTTTAATTGTATAACATTTACTTTGACAGTATCTGTTAACCTCTAACGTCTAAACTTTGACAATATCTGTCAACATACAAACTTGCTCCGGTTACAACATATTTTATTCATCGCGGTACTCTTGCCTACACTTAATTCAGTAGCAATTTCTCGAATGCTGATTCCATCATGCAGTCCAGTTTGAATTCCATCGGAAATTCATTCAATTGCGGCATTTTTATTTCTTACGTTAACTTCAAGATAACATTTACGTGACATGACATACGTATTGACATGGCATTACGAAACCCAGTTTAATTAGTGCAAATTTGACTGTCTCCGTTTTCTATGCTCACGATAGTGCATTTTGCTAGGTTCGGAGCAAACGAGGCTGGTAACATAAATATACAATTATTGTATATTTGACCATTTTTCTATTTTATATCCATGTTAAACAAACTTCAATATCACTTTTCACTTTGTTTAGCAACTGTTCACTTTGTTTAACAACTGTATAGCAATTTGTTCAGTTATTGTAGCACTGACTGTGTTTCTAAAACTAAAACTGACTGATAAATATAGTACTAACTTTGGATTTTTGTTCAGTCTAAGAAAAGCCGATTGCGCAATTGACCATTCACTATCGTCTTTTCATTCCACAGAAAACGGTATAACAAGTTTTTTTGGATCAATTTCTATACATTTTTGAATGATTTATAATTAATAACATCATGTGAACTGGCCATTTTATTAATTAAATTTTGGTATAATGCAAACTTGTGTCAAAGTTGTGTAATTAATGATAATAATTAAGTAAGATTTTCCATTTTGCTTGAGATCAAACTTTGCTCTTTGTGAATGTACTAGATACTACAATGAACTGGGAACTGCGTCAACACATTGTCGAAGCTCCACTATTATCACTATTATCTTCACTATTATCTTGGACATGACAATTGTGTTTTTTATTTGAAAACCTAGAACCTCACAAAATTCGTATGTATTGGGAACTCGCCAACTTGTATTGGAACTGTGACAGTCTGATTACCAGTTATTTTGGAATTACTATGAACGCAACATAACTGCTGTCGATATTTGAATAACGTTTCCTACATTGTAAGTATTTTAGAATAAAATTTTTGTAAAATGTAGTACCTACTGAGGTATACCAATATAAATGTTGAGAATATGAGTACAAATGTCGGAAACATGACAATGGAATGCCTTAATCTGTCGTTTGTTTCGTAAATGAAAAATATACAGAGTGATTCATAATTTGAGGCAAAAATTAAAGCGTCAATTTACGGTAAATTTAATTAGATATATGCAATTGTGGGAATAATACGAGTTTTACTTTAGAGCTAAAAATACATCGGACGGTTTGTTATTTTAAAAAATCCTACGATTTTAGATTAGGATAACACACATTTCTATGTAAAATTAAATTTCCGACCTTCAGTTGTAACCATATTGTAAGTGACTTATCGACAATCTTTTTAAATGGTAACCCCATACTGATTTCTTTCAGATTATTTTAATTGTATTTATGATAGCATATTATTTTATGGCGTCACATTAGATAAATTTCTAGAAAGAACAATGTGTTCTGGATAGAATTATTTGCCCTGAATACGAATCTGTAAGGAACAAATTCCTCTCGAATAAGTTTTTCGAAAACAGTGAGCTCAAACTGTCAAGAAGTGAGATTTTGGCATTTTTTTTACTAATGTATGGCAGCCGGACCCAATGTCCCTGAAACCACAAAAAAGTTTCAGAGTAAAACTTAAACTTTGTACTGTTACCTATAATTCTGAAAGCTCTTGTTCACACTTGGTTTTGACACATTTACAGTGATGATTTAAGTGGTATGCGGGCGGTTTAATAAACAACGCAATTGTATTTAGCACGAAGAAATCTACCGAAAACGACTTCTAGCTTTCCATTTCTTTTTCTCGGAAATTTTCTGATGTAAGGTCATAAAATTTGTATGCTACTATGTATGTCATTTGTGAGTCAGTTCAGTGTTTTAATTAAGACCCAGTTCTACCTCTCCTAAAACGCGTTTTCAAATGAATACGTTATTAATTGTTCAAAGTTTATGAAATTTTTAGTGTAACTTCTTAGATAAATAGCGAGTTGGGCTAGATAAAAAATATTTTTTTACAAAGATAAAAATTTCGTTTACTTCTACATCTTTGGATTTTTTCAAATATAAAACATCTACCCCAACTCCCGTTACAAAAATAGATTTTTTATTTCAGTACAATTTTAACCCAAACATTATAATTGCGATAATAAAGAGCAATTGCCAGAAATGTACTTATTTGTACATATTAGTGCTGTCCTGTGTAGACAGCAGACGTCAGCATCTTTAAATACCGCCTATAACAGGTGACTGCGGATTGACGTTGGTAGGGGACAGGCTGACCACTCCCAGCAAAAAAAAACGTCGAAACGAAATATTTCGTGTCGGAGTTGCGATGTTTTTGCGACGGAGCCTTAAGGCTTTCCCTTAAAAAACAGTGTCCATGACGTAATAAGTCAAGATAAATTGATGGAAAGTCAATTTGATATAAATATATGTATTTTGAAAAGATTTTTTGTGTCCGAGAATGTTTTGAAAAAACAAACCATTTCGTATATCTTGTCAGGTTTCCATACTTTGTGTATAGCAAGCGTAGGCTGTGACACATGACAGAATAATTAATAAATCGTTCTAGATTCAAAATACGCTATTCATTATTTTGCATATGAATCACCCTGCATAAGAGATATATCACCAGACTAATGTGTATTTCATGGTTAATTCGAAAAATGGAAGAAATGGACACAACAACCATTTTGGTGGCAGCGCCGGTGGATCTAGTTTAAAATGTTTTTTCAGCAACTGTATGTTAAGTGTTTCTAGATCAAGAAGTACAGCATACAAATAAAACTTTTACCTTTACAATACAATTCATATCTCAGAACACATTGTAGAAATAAAAAAAATAAATTTATTTTTTGAGAAAGTCTAATAAAATATATTCACCTATAAATTGTCCAAAATAATAACTAGCGGATGCTTTTGCCAGTGATTAGTAAAACATGTTATTTCATCGATTATTATAATACTATGTTAATGTTTTCCTAACACTTAACTATAATTTGATTACCATGCTCACTACCTACTACAATATCGACTTCCAAACCCAATCCGAACCTAATATAGTACAACCCCAAGCCAAGTTCACCAACCGAATTAAACTATAAACGTAAACACTACAATACCTGACGTGTATACAGGATTCTGCCCCTCGTATAGTTTCAGGAACGCCCTGCAACCGCCAGCTTGGAATTTAGGCGCCCCCAATACGGTGACGTGCGTCAAATACAGGGGGTCCGTGTTTATTTTGATGTTGTGCGACAGTAATCCGGCGAAATAATCCACGTATCTGCAAACAGAATAATCTCATTGTAGTTTCGCATGTATTAAAGCGTATAATGATCAGTAGCAGGTAATATGGGGGAGGGGGGCGACTTACCGCTTGTTTGAGGGCATTTGCAGAGGTCCCACGTTGTCCTGAAGGTACTTCCTCATCGAGAACCTGTCGAGTGCCTGTTCAGCGCTTCCACAGATGCTTGAGTAGTGCATGTACGCCGCCACTACAACTCCTAGTTTGTCTTTGCTGCCCCTGGAGAAAATTAAAGACATATTTGAGATTAGCTTTGGCGGTAAACAGAATGTGGTCGAATATTATTATGTATTAATGTCTCTAAAACTATAGAAAACGTAGTAATAGTTTTTGTTTGTACAATGTACGTATAGTACTATTGCCGCTATTTTTCACTATATTGTTCAAAATTCGAACTAGAAAATTTAATTATTTTACAAAGGTAAATGATATAATTGAAGTGAACTGGTTTTATTATTATTAAACTTTTTTATATCATTAACAGTGAACCACTTATTTCACAGTGCTTTGATAAGTAAATTCAAAAGAATTGGCAGCGAATGATAATTAATTAATCGAAGTGAGGATAATTTGTGGAAAACTTGCCTTGGCCTGGATTTTAACCAGGAACGTCCCAATTTCCGATCCGGGGCTCTAACCAGTTGAGCTACCGGGGCAGTGGAAATTTATAGGCGAATTTTTCACTCCAATGAAAGAATGACAGCATTCGAATATAAAGAAACCCATTGTGGTAGATGGGTTTATGAGGGGTAGAAGTTTGTTAAATGGCAAATATAGAATAAATTCAAAGGATTGTTCTTAAGTTAAAACTCGTCAATATTGAAAAATAATGTATTTGAACCAGGAACCTCGTCATTTCATTCTTTGCTTTCTTTCGAGATTCGTCAAAAAAGTTACCTCTGTAGCTCAACTGGTCCGAGCTCCCAATTGCAAATTTACAGTTAACATTAACAATTTGAATAATACGAGGAACGACTTCAATACGAGGAACTCGTTTGTTGAAGGAATGAATGTGGAGACTTTATTGCCAAGAACTTTTTGGAGGGTACAGTAGAGCAAAATCCCCACGTGTCACCGCCTTTTGCGATGTCGTGTAGTTCTTATATCCTCGATCAATCAGTCTTCCCAGATATACATATCGTCAAGGTTAGGGTGGCAAAGTGTACGCTGATACGGAATCGGAACTTGAACTTGCATGCACTGTGCTCTATACTGCCGATCACACGGCTTTTTTAGCAATTTCAGCAGACGCACGATATCAACAGAGCGACAGGGTTTCACCAGTCTATTATATATTTTGAAGATATAGCCGTACTGCTAGGGTTGCCAACATTGCGCCTATGCTGACTCGGAGAAAAATAATTATATTATGGAACATAAGGGTTTTAAATTTATAACAGCCGCCACAAAAATGTGCGGCATCGACAGTAACGCTTTTGTGTGAAATTTGGATATAGGTAGTGTAGAAAACGAGATCTAGATGCTAAATGAATTTATTTCAATTAATGTCCACTAGTTTCCCACTTTTCGTTTCTGCCTCTTATTGTGGAATTTTTTACGACGCAACCAACATGAGACAAAATGTCCATATTACCATCTAAACCAAGCATAGTTTTGATGTACTGAGAGATTTTTGTAAGGGATCATGTGCTTTTGCTTGAAGTAATTAGTTATACGTTACCTAACTAATTTTAAATATTCATTTTAATCCGACAATATTGGCGTTTTGTATAAACCCCCACAATAAATGTGTCTCTAGTAAAAAATGATAACTATATCTCTCAGTCTTTGTACATGTATAGTCTAACTAATAATAAATTTTCAAATAAAGGTCGTCATCTCCATGATTTAAAAAATACTCTTTTATGGCAGACCAGTATGTACTACTCAAACATATTGTTGGGACATTTCTTATCATCTGAACAACATACATATTAAAATAATCAACGAAAATTCAAAACATATTTTGTTAATGTATCAATATTGAATGTTGATTTCTGAGAAGCAAATTGTTACCTTTAAATAATACCTGTCTTTTTGAAAGCCATTTTTGATATTAGATTTGTCTCAGTCTATGATCATCGAGGCAGGATACAATCATCTGCGTTCGCCGTACCGCTAAAGAATGCCTGCTGTATTCACTAGACATGTGACAAAATCTAGAAATGCTACAATTGCTACTTTCAAAGTTTCTCACATGCTCTCAAAAAGTAAAATTAAATTGTGAAGATTGAGTAATAGAGTGGTTCTTATTTTGAGAAAAAATCATTCTTTTCAAGAGAAATCGCTACAAACTGTATGATTAGAATAACAATAACTGTATTTTCATAATTTAAAAAAAATATTTAGGGGTCGCTACAGTTTCTCAAGAGACCGATGATTACTTTTAGTTAACCCGGAGAATTTAACTGAAAACCCGTAGCCCGGAGAATGGCCGCCAAACCCGAAGTCTCCGGGTCAAAATGACCATGTTGGAGCAACCCTACGTACTGCGCCATCTAACAATACAGTTGGATGAGATATTCACACTAAAAATTTATTCATTTGAATCAAAATATGATTTCTATGAGGAAGTAAACCTAATTTTAATCCAAAGAAAATTATTACTTTGAAGGAAATAAATCTCTTCGTGTATACATCTCTTTGGCGTAAATAAGCGTTTCTTTTTAAATAAAATAAAAATATTACCTACTTTAAAGAAAAGTAATAATAATAAAAGGCTTTATTTATCAAAATTTATCAAAAATACAATAATGGTTCTGATCAGGGCGAACTAATTTTTGTTTGTATCCAAATATATTTATTTGACTAAAATAAATATTCAAAGTAAAATAGTCTCTACAAGGAAATAAGTATTCAATGATGTAAATATTGTAGGTGTCAAAGAAATATGTTTTGATCCAAAAGAATAAAATGAAACAAACTTATTTCTTAAAAACGAGAAATATTCTTTTATATTTTATTTATTTTTGAGCTGTGTTGTAGCGTTTGGGATAGAAGTTGTGTTCTCCATTAATAGAATTTTCCGGCAAACTTAAGTATTTCGCAAATGAAAAACTTTTATTAGTGATATAACTAATGTAAATTCCTGTATTTCCAGTCTAAAAAATGATGCATATGTTACAACAGCTACTTAATGATATACTTATTACGCATTTCATACAAAATTATGGAAAACTTGTTATTTTTGGTTTTATGTACTATGCGCGCCAAAAAAGTCGTACACATTAGTTGCGTTCGGATATTCTACACCGTTGACACTTTTTGCACCAAGTGACACCCATGTGACACCGAACCGTTTTATTATGCGGTGCGGTGTGGCAGTGTTGCCACTTTCGTGTTCGGATATAGCTAGGAGAGGCAGTGCGGTGTACGTGGTGCGTGCACTATCTACACCTTCAATTTTGGTGGAGCGCGGTGTACGTCAAACTTGTCAGTGTTTTTTTAGGTTAAGTTGGGTTAAGTGAGGTGATTTCGTATTAGAACATAGCAAAGTTTTGACACACGTGACACTGACAGATCGGACGCTGACCAGTCTGACGTTTGACGCGCACCTTGTGCCCAGGTGCGTTCGAAAATCCTATGAACTACACCTTACACCACCCATACACCGTTGTCACGTGACAGCGCACCGACACTATCTACACCGAACCCAGAACCATGCTGTGTTAATTTACAATACGCCATCGTTGACGGTAAATTTAGTTGCCCCTCCGGGCACCTGCAGCGCTGATAGCGCAAATCCGCCTACGGTGATGTCAACGGTGTCAACCCTTAGGCGTTGACACATGGTTGACACATCATTCATTTTTGAAGTTTATGATAATTTAACCAATAAAGAATTACGTTTCAGCAGATTTTTTTGTTCGGCTTATGTTAAGTAAGTAATGGTAAATTCGTGTTGTGTGCCAAATTGCCCAAATTCCCAAAGGATTCAGCGGTAAGTAAGCAATATTCTCAAAACTACAATTCTAAGACGCACCTTTCTCTAAGCAAGGGTCATTTAGGGAAAGAATTGGGTCTTAGAATAGATGACATACGAACTTTTTTTTATTTGTTTATAAATATAATTAATAAATACTAATTCTTTCAGTTGATGAAGATATGGTTATCTACCATTTGCAGGAACGACCTACTGGAAGTACCAATTGAAAAAATACAAAGAAACCGGAGAATATGCGATATGCACTTCTCCAAAGACCAGCGATTTACAAAGAATCGTAGAAACACTGATTTGAAATTTAGGTCGGTCCCAGATAGTCATTTAAACTGTAAGTAGTATTATTCATTTTAATGCAATTTTATTTATCACAAATGTTTTACATGACATTCTCGCTAATTCAAAGTTCTTCCACACCACTATTCGGACTATAGAGTTGTTTGGTGTAAAATGAAGCCAATTGTTAGTACGGGCATAAAATAATTTTGGTGTTCGAATCAGTGTAAAAAGTAATCCTTACGTTGTGGTTACGTGGCAGTGCAGAGTTGTAGGCCATTTAGACATGGCAATAAGGATTAGCGAGTAGTTACTCCATAGTCTATTGGACCATAGTTCTTAGACAGATTTAATAAAAGAAAATAATTTCAGTGCCAAATAGTTTTGTCAAATATACCGATGATCATTTATTGGCTGTTAGTAAACCAAAAGAGCAAGATAAAGGTGATGACAAAATACCACAGCAATCTGCAACTTACGTCAGTGAAAATATCACAAAAGGGAGTGCCCTTCCTACGACGTCCAAGCTTGCAGAACTCAGATTAGACCCCGCTGTATATACAGACGACCAATCTGTACCTGGACCATCACACTCTCTTAGTGCAGAATATGTTCCACGAGCAAAACGAGGTAAATATGTAATGTTAACAGCATATAACAAAATAAAAACACAATGTAATCCTTAAGACGCCACAATTTACATGTTTAATTTTGATTAGTTTGTGTTTACCTCATTTATGAGTGCATTCCATGTTTTTGACCGTAAGTAACAAATCTGTAAGATATACGGTTTGAGACATTATGGCTTTACCTTTATGACAGTACAAAAAATGAATAAACATATGAAGTAACAATATTTTTTTTAGATTCCCTTTTGGCAAGTGTAAATATCACCCGGAACCAGAAATTGAAATCTCAGGACGCCAAGAATCTTTACAAAGTGGCGTTACGTTATAAGCGATGTGCGCAACGGTACAAGAAATTATCGGCAAAGAGAAGAATAACAAAGATTTTCTATTACCGAAGAATAGTTATAAAACGCTGTTGATAAATAACTTCACTTCTACACATTCGCCTGGGGCCAACTGCGAAGAAAACAATTGTCAACCTGTTTTTAAAAAGTTAAAAAGCTTCTTTGCCAATGTCCTTCAACGAAATTCGGATGAGGAGGAGACGTTTGAAGAAATGGAAGACGATGGGATAGAAGAGGAACTCGCATTGAAATTATTCAAGAAAAAATTTTTAGCGGAAGGAGCCTCATAGCGGCAAATACTCATACCTATATTGCGGGCTATATGGCGCGAAAATTAGTCCACAAGTTAAAGTGCGCAACATGCAAACAACATCTGGTGGCTTCTGGTGATTTGCAACACAGCACTCTTATAGAAGAACGTGCACAGCTGTATTTAATTATTAAGCATATGGTATAATGTGTTAATTTTTTTGAAAATATTCAGTTTATTTATTAGTATTTCATAAATAATTTTATACAAAATATTTTCACAATTACATTCCATCGATATAATAAATAAACTTTAATTCTTACTGCACCGTCGATTTTAGGTGTAATTTTTGTACATTGTTTTGATAGTACTTAGTGTTTTCAAATATATTTTTTTAATTGGTAATATGTTATTTCATTATCAACATGCCAGCAAATCATCAGTGTTCTTTAAAAACAGTGTATGTTGAAACAGATATGATTTGCGAAAATCATTTGTTATTTCTACATACTCTGTTTTTAAAGAACGCAGACAAAATCTTGGGGGAGAAGAAAATCTTGGGAAAGCGTGGGGGAGAACTAAACAGAGTGTCAACGAAAAAAGTGCCGAGTACGCCATCTATATTATTATATATATATATATTTTATCTATGCCCAGAACCGAATAAACGAACGCAGCTCTTGTAGCTTTGTAAAGGGCCTTGTAGCTTTCTTTTATTATTACCTATTCGCTGTCATTCTAACATTAATCATAGGTATAAAACATGCACTAACTGTCAAGTTGACAAGCCAGCATTACATGATGTCAAACTTACCTGTACGACTTTTTTTTTGGCGTGGATAGTATTTAGTATTTAGTATTTAATTTATTGATCCCCAATATACATATATAAAAATAAAAAGAATATAGATATATACACACATTTTCAGACAAGTCAAAAAAATATAGTTTTTCATTAAAAAAAAATATTCCTACATAGAGTACACAGGATTCTCCAACAGAAACCTCCCGAGCTCCTTCTTGAACTGTTTCACCTGTGTTATATCGCGAACATGTTGTGGCAATTTATTGTAGCACTTGATGCCCTATGTTCTGGCCCACTCTGTGTTACGGCAAGTCGCTGGAAAGGTGGTCTCAACATTTCGCGGGTTCTGGTATTATGGCTGTGTATATCCATCTGTCTGTCCAATGTGTTCTGCTGCTGTTTGACATCTATCACTAGCTGGTATATGTACAATGCAGAAATAGTCATCAATTTCAGATCTTTGAAAAGCTCGCGACAGTGGTGTTTTGGGGGTACTCCTGCTATTACTCTAATGATTTTTTTTGTAGTATAAAAAGTACATGTATATTTATAAAAGATAATAATAAAATTGTTCTTTTAGGGGAATTTAGTTGTTCCAACGTATTTGAGGTAGGTAATTATATTTGTAATGTATGTGTATTGTAATGTATGTGCAAAAGCAAACTATTAAAATACTTATATCTTAAACTTTAAGCTGTTGCAGAAACAAGTACATACTCCATGAATTTGTATATTTAATTAAAATTTTTGTCACACTTACGCCAAATACAGCAAGTTTTACAATTTGCTGGTTGGTTTCTTAGAAGTTATTATTTTCTTTATAAATGCGTCCGAAAATAGCGGTCTACACAATCAAATTTTTCGGAGAACTTCTTAAGAACAACTGGACCATTCTAATTACTAACCGATAACGTTTTTCTACCACCAAACATCACAAAAATGCAAATCAAATTACTCGAAAGCTCACAAGAACCAAACCCACAATGCCATAAATTACTTTCAAAAAACGACCAACTATTACCAATTGAACAACCTCAATTTTCACGCTTTTTCCCCAAGCATCCTAACACCATTCAACTCATCCAAACACCACACTCGTCACGAAGTGTAGAAGAATCTATCCTCACCTCAGCAACCACAAATATGTCCGGTGTGCGGCAAAAAACCGGACTGGATTCGGTTTCCGTGAATCTAGCGTGACTCGAATAGCTGCCGCCGTTGCTGCAGCTCTTGCCCTAACCGGGCCTAATGACAATTAACAGGATAAAAAGCGTGACTTACTTGGCGTGCAGAACCGCTATTCTATGCTGATCCGACGATAGCCACGAGTCTATCTCCTTGCAGACGCTGCAGATTCTTTCCAGCGGCGGTGCCAACCGCGGAGACCAACCCACCTCCTTCACGTGCTTGTGTTCGCTCCTGAGGGTTCTTTTCGGTTCGGATAGGTTGAATACCTAAGAATTTAAATGTGTACGTTTATTAAATGTATGGTGTTGGGTGGTTTGATGAATAATTAGGTAGACAATGGAATAGAACGGGAAATTTCTAAAGGAAGGACATTGTTATTTTTACAGATTATCAGCATATTATGTATATTATTATACACATTGGCGTATCCAGGGGGGGCAAAGGGGGGCAGCTGCCCCCCTCCTTTCGTATTTTGGTATTATGTTTATTACATAGCACTCTTTCCCTTATGGACACTAGGGTGGTTTTATTTAGAAAGCAACGATCCCCTCCAAATCGTTCATAAAAAAAAAGTGGACACCTCTTTGTCTCTCGAAATTTGAATTTTTAATGGTGCCTATCGAGGCCTCAAATTTACTTGGGAAAAAGACATTTGGTATTTTCCGAATAATTGTTCGGGGTTTGGGAAAACGTATGTTAAAGTTATTTCACTTGTAAAGAACTTTCCAAGAAAGTATTTGACATACATATGAATTTGACGCCCCCAAGCCACCCCCACAGTGCTTTGAAAACTACCCAAATGAAAAAATTACATTCTTCAGAAAATTGACCGTTCTTATCATTTCATTCTCCTTTTTCTCATAGAAATCGTTACTATAACTCTACTGGAATGTTTATAAACATATGCCAGTTAATTTCCATTTATTTAAACAAATTCTATTTGTTCGTTTTTCTTGAAAATCAGTCTGAATTCTGTTCTCTGTGTTTTCAGAGTTCGAAATGGCAGTTTATTATCTGAGAGTGACAATATTCATTAAAAATTTCTTCCTATTGTTTAAACTATCAATTATAATTCATTTTCAACCATTTTTCTAATTATGGTAGAAAAGTTTTTTGTGAAATTAAATTTCATGTTCGAATGTTCATGCTATTACTTTAAACATTTTTTTTTGCAATTCGCCTAAAATTATTTTTTTAGATCGGTCTGGCTAACTGTTATTCTCAAGTGACATCATTTATATTTTGGGATGATTTCCATTGTTTGAATAATAAAATAATATTCGTTTTCAATTATTCATCAAATTAGAGTACACAGAGCAGTTTCCAGACAGCAACAAATCAAGATTATCTTGCGACACACATGTGTAGAAAATCAGAATAAGAAATGGAGAAAGAAATCTGATTAACAAAATGTGTTGACTATAGGAAATTTAATATTTTAAAAAGAAATGTAACTCCATAATTTCCCGAAAAAAAGGATTTCAAATCATTTCCATTGTTTGGAATAAATGATATTGAAAACGAATAATATTTTATTATTTAAACAATCATCACAAAATATAAATGATGTCACTTGAGAATAATAGTTAGCCAGACCAAAAAAAGAAAAAATAATTGTAAGTGAATCGCCAACGAAAATTGTTTAAATAAATGGAATTTGTTTAAACAAATGTGAGTTTGTTAGATAATATAGATAACAGGTTTATTAGATATCCCGAACATGAAATTTATAAGTCAGTTTCAGAAAAAAGCTGACTTCTACCATAATTAAACAAGTTGAAAATGAATAATAATTGATTATTTAAACAATAGGAACGTTTTTCTTAATGAATAATGTCACTGTAAGATAATAACTTGCCATTTCGAACTCAGAAAACAGAATTCAGACTGATTTTCGAGAAAAACAAATTATTTAAACAAATAGAATTTCTTTAAACAAATGTTAATTAACTGACTAATGTTTATAAACATTGCACTAGACTTATAGTAATAATATCTATGAGAAAAAAGAGCCTGAAATGATTAGAATGATCAATTATCTGAAAAATGTACATTTTCATATAAGGGTAGTTTTCTGGGCACTATGTTGGTGGGTTGGGGGCGTCAAATCCATATGGAAATGTTACTGAATAAAGCTCAGGAACAATTAGGTATCTTGGTCAATCAAACTTGTGCAATAATGTTTGAAAATTCAAATGACTTTACATACGTTATCAACAATTAAATATTGAGTGCATGTTACCATAGGTACCACGCAAAAATATTTTTAAAAATTAAATGTCATCCTGAGTAAAACTTTTCATATGGACCTAATTGTTTTTCAAATTCTTATACAGTTACAGCCGCTTAATTATTGACTAAACAATAAAATACATATCAATCAATGCGAAAATGAAGAAAGAACACAATCAATACCCATAGCAACAACAAAAGTAAAAACATTCAGGTAAAAAACTCAAAATAATTAAAATAAATTAAACAAATGGAGGAATGCATATGAAACTTTTTAGATATTTGTTTCTCTATAAGTATATGTCACTCTGAATAAAAGTTTAATGTCGACTTATTTGGTAAAACACAGTTTTGCTATTATTTCAAACGGCTGTAACTTTTTAGGGTTTTGAAAAAAAAAACAATTAGGTTCGTGTGAAACGTTTTGGTTAGTATGACATTTACTATCTGGAAAATAGTTAAGCGGGCAAAAAGTTGGACACCCTGTATAAGCAATTAGCAAAGCATCCCCCACCGAAATAATTTTCCTGTCTTCTTCTAGGCTGTAATAGCTAGAATACTGCATAATTTGCGCAATATCGTTATTTAGGGGCTGTTTTCCTTGAAGCTAAACTTTTTGATGTTGACCATATTTAAGCCATACAGCTTTTTTTTTATGTTAAATTTACAACATTAAAATATAGTCGTCAAAATTCGAGTAGTCCGAATAGATTGCTAACTTTCAGCGAATATGAAAATAAAAAACCTTGGGAATATGGGAAATCCTGTATAGCGATTTGTGTTGTGGCATTAACCTTGATATTGCAAATGTAATATTTACACTCAGACATTTGTAACTCAATATCACCAAGAAAGTGACTGATAAGAGTTTATCATAATATTCATAATGTTATAAAAAGGAGGCAATTTGTGAATATACAAAAATACTAAGCATTTATATATTATAGACAGTACTCAAAGAGTAATAAATATTTGGATTTCAAGAAAAGTTTTTATTTTATTGTTTTTGTCTATTTTTTCTTTACCTTAAGTAATATTTTATGCAAACAACTATTCTAACAAATGTTGCTTCAAGAATTTAATCCTCTTAAGATAGAAGCGTTTAGTAACCTTATTTTCATTTGAGGAATTTCAATTATCTTTAATAAAGAATACACGTAGATCGTCTTGCATTGAAAAAAATAGGTATTTTTACAAGAAGTATTTTCTCTTGAATAATAAATCACACTATTCTTAAAGTAAACGTAGGTACGTGAAAATGATTATATATTTATATAAGAACTTTCTTCTACAAGTAATTTCCATAAAAAAATCCGATTGTCCACTGGAAACTGTTGTTGTTTTAATAGAAGCAACCAATTTTCTTGGATCAATATCGATCCAATATTTTCCTTTCAAGAAATTACAACACTTAATAATGATCCAAATATTAATAATACAAAATTACAATATAAAGAAAATGTTAAACTTGTTTTTTGATATAAACAGTCGATATCTCTGCGCATATAGAACCAAAAATATTGTTACGAAGTATAGTTCAATTGCATTGTACAATTGAGGTCAGGTCATCCAACCCATCCGACCTGCAGACAGTTGCTTGTCCAGAAATGCAGACGTCAGGCTTTTCATATCGGAACAAAGACATTCCTTTGTGGCAAGCGTGCAAATTAACTATGATTTATATCAAAGGCCGTGTGCAACCAAAAATCCTAACTCAGGATTTTTGGGGGCTCAAAACAGGTCATGACGTCTTGCCAAATTCAATATAAAAGCCACGGCAAAGGATGGGAACGGGATCAGTAGTTTGCAGCACCTACTTGTAGTGTAGCGCAACTATTGTATTTTAGATATCAGCTGTAGTAATGGAATTCTGTATGGTCAGCAATACACGACCTATGTAAGCAACACTGCGACTTTTATTTATACATCTCCATCCTGACCTAGAGCCGTCCCGCATTAAGAGCTACGTAACAATATAGACCAAAGATATTAGCGATGCTGCACGAATTTTTCTCCCATGTGTGATTTCCAGTATTTTCTATAGTGTAACAACAAATGTTTAAGGGCCTAATATACAAATACATGAGTTATTGACAATTAAATTATGAGGGACTTTATTAATTTATTGTCATCACGAGCGCTTAATAGTGGAATAGAGTTTCGAAGTTACACAAAAGCTATTCTCGTTAAGACCTAAGAACATAATGAGTTATGGGAAACGTTAACTTCTTATCAAATTCTGCCAACGGCAAAGCTCGCAATTTCGCTTCATTCACACTCTAGAACCCCACTTCTCACAAAGACATCTCCAACATTTCCAACACCGCGCACGCCTCGCAGGAAGCGTGTGACGTTCATATAAATAAATCGGACGATTTGCAGCGAACTACCGTTTCGCGAAAGGACAAACGGCGTCCGATTTGTCATCCTTAAGATATCCTGGGACTTCACGCGCGCGCTCTTATGAAAAGAAATCGCGGTGCGTCAAATCACCGTCTCCGTTGCGCGAATTGTAATAAGTAATAATAAATGTATGTACATATTAAACGCGTCTTACTCGGTTGGTACGTGTGTCGCGTTCCGTATTAGTTTGACCTAATGTATGACAATTCAGAGCTGGGAATTAATCAAACTGTGCCAACAGTGAGTGCGCTTCGTGTTTGCTGAGCAAATATGAGATGGGAGGTCTTGGTTGAATGTTGGTCAAATATTACGTTTAGGTTTTGAGGAATTGGTATGTGGTAGTCAAATACGCATAATCTAGACTTTGCTTGGAGCAATGAGTTAAAAGAGTTTGAAGTGGGAACGGAGGGTAGGTTAGATAGCAAATAGAAAAGCTATTCGATACCCGATTCATCATTAAAGGAAACATTAACATATTTTCTTAAAAAAATTTGAGCATTTTTATGAGATAAGTTGAGTTCAAATCAAGTTATTTGATAGTTATAACTTATAAGTCTTATAATACAGCTTCAGGTTTCTGCCCATAGTTCGGTCTTTATTGTTGGTCTAAATTTTCAAAGTTCCACCAACAATAAGAAGTTACAGTCGCTTGAAGTGTGTATTAACAAAACAGAAAAATAAAAATAATGATTATGTATATTTTTACAGATTTTTTTTCTAGAAAGTAAATGTTATTCCGAACATTTTACACTTATTGGTTTTCTCAATTCCTTAAGGCTCCGTTGTAAAAACATCGCAACTACGAAAGAAAATAATTAAATTCGATATTTTTCTGTCGGGGTCCGAGTCTATGCCGTGGTTACATATCGATTAAAGCTTATGGTGTCTGCGATAAGCTGGCCATACGTAACAGCCAAAATATGGCCATTGTTTACATATCTGACAATTATCGCATTTTTCGGTTAGCCGAAAAGATATAATGTTTGGGCTGAAATTGTACCTAGATAAAAAATCTATTATTGTAGTGAGACTTTGGCTAGGGGTACTATATTTGAAAAAAGAGAAATATGTAGAAGTAAAATTCATTTTTATCTAACCAAAAAATTCTTTTTGGCCTAGCCAAGCTGCTTATTTATCTAAGAATTGACACTGAGAATTTCATCAATTTTGAACCATAAATAACGCCGTTAATAGAAAACGCGTTTTAGGTAGAAGACACAGGTAGAACTGGGTCTTAAGAAGTTGGAGCCGTTAAAAAACTGTTTCATAAAATTTATAACGCCTGTAATTTTTTAATGAATTGAAAAGACTAATAAGTTGATATGAAAGTTTTTAATCAGTATGTCATTCACTATCAGAAAAAGGTTTTTACGGAAAAGTAGTGAGATACCCTGTATAATATTCTGTATAATATGGTGGAATCATAGACAACCAGAAAACGATTGTTTTAATCAAAGTTATCTTTTTGCAGATAAAAAAAATCTGATGTGGCCAGACACATGACTTTGTCATACAGCAGTGTCAAACTGTGTCAAACTCTGATGTTTTGACAATACTGTCAATAGAATGAAAATATCTGTCAAATCCTGGCTAACTAGTTTTAATGTAGCATCTCTCTAATGTCATACGACATAAATTATTCAGAATTTCCTTTAGTTTTATTTATTATTTAACTATTTTGACGAAATTAAAGAAATGGCTGCTCATTTGCAAAATCATTGGTAACAGTAAACATCCAGTTCCTTTCGTCTCTTTTGAACAAAAAGCTATTCAGCTCTAAGTTAGGTCATCAAATTTCTAAATACCTTTAGTAATTCCTCCGAAATCGTCGCCACAAAAGACGGATACATACACACATAGAAATTTTTTTGTACCATGGTCAAAAATGGGTGACCCAAAAGGACATATTTCGCTAAAATCTCAATGTTCTTTTCGACACGATTACAATACTTTGTCATACTACTACGTATGAAGCAAAAATATTATGTTGAAAATAATCGAAAATATGTGATTAGACCTCGAATTAGCAATTACACCTAGAAAGAGAGTGTTGTTAGCACTGTATATTGACAGTAGACTGTAATTTTTTATTATTAAAATTCCCAATGTGAATTTTAAACAAGTTGTAACAAGTTGTCAGATTAATTTTTTAAATAGAATTCGATTTTTAAAGTATGATCAATATTTCCGAAATATCCATAAAACGTTATCCATAAAACGTTTTTCAACCGATTTCATTAAAGGAAATCTCATGTGCCGACCCCGTAGAAGATAAGGCAACATAATTAAATCATCATTACTACACTTGAAATGAAAGTCAATATTTTCACAAATTTGCGTAATTGTCTAACCTGAAATATTCGTTAATATTTGACGAATCACAATAACTGTTACACCAATCGAAAGCAAATATGTTGCTATTTCCGTAGTATTGGCAACTTGTCCTCCTCAACATATGATACTAATGGCAACCCGATATTTTTCTAATTAGTGTTGAAAAAAAATTGCGAACTATGAACATTTTTACTATCGAATGTGATCTAAGCAGAACAGTGTGTAATAAAACCAAGTTGTATAAGTCACTTTTTTTTCTTTCCATCGTAAATCGTATAAGTAACAATATGTACACCAAATTATGCTAATTAATAATAAAAATAGCAACATTTTTACTATCCTATTGTATGTCAAAGCAGGACACCTGTTCATAAAACCAAATTGCGTTAGTAATTGTCCCCATCCGATCGTAAAATATGTACATCAAACTAATGAAGATGCTCACATCTACCTACGGTAGTTATAGAAACTCGAAATTATGCGGATTAGTGAGGTGAAAAAAAAATAGCGAACTTTGAACGGGTTTACTATCAAATATGCACATACGCAGATCTGCGGTTCATAAAACTTTCTTTTCAAGTTCACTGCCATAACAACAATGGATTCAGCCCGATGAGAGTTTTCAAAATGTGACGATTATTGAAATCTGCTGAATAAACATAATATGTCATTTTTATCGCTAACTTCCCCCGTTCAGATGGTGCTTAGTGATAATGCGCGGCACTATTAGTCTGAATGTTGACTGCTTCCAGAGCCAAGGTTTTTCAGTAGTTTTCCTCACTCCTCGGTGAAATGCTGGAAGGTAAGCAAGCAACTTAAGATGTGCCACATACGCAGGCAACTCTCAAAACTGGATATTCATTACTGCCATACATACTTTTAGACTACAGTACGGTTCAATATTGCTGCTATATTAGTTATTCCCATTTTTATTTTTATTTCATAGCTTTTCGGAGATGTGCCGTAGCTTAGCATGAAATGTTCACATGAAATAAGTACTGTATCGTATTCCAGAAGTTAGATAGAAATTGTTTTTCATAATTAAAGGAATTTCGAATAGGTTAAAAAAATTGGCAGCTCTAGTCACACGACGCGTCAATTAAAACCAACAACATCGTTTTACGGTACTTTTGTGGCACTTTGATTTTAATTCCTAAAGTATTTGCTACATACATTTTAGACATTTGTTGGACCTGGCGTTACTACTCGGTATAGCAATCTTCGTTCAATGAAAATGACTGTAATAAAATGTTCAAGAAGAAAGTGTTTACGCATATGCCGTTGCAGCTACAGGCATCTTTTGCAAAAAAAAATGATTCTAAACAATTAAATTCACCACAATAATTAAAAAATTAACTTATTGTGAAATAGTGGCTTAGAAAGATTAGATCATATTATACACGGTTGGGCAACTAAATGGAATATTGTCTGCACAGCGTAAATTATTAGGTTTATCAAAACATATTAAACATAAAAGTTGTTTGACTATATATGACGTGTGATACATCGTTGGATAGCTCTATTTCTTACCTTTACAACCGTATAACACATTTCCTCATACTCATAATAAATCAACTGTAAATTAATAAGAAACGCAGAATGATCAATAAACCGCGTTTCATGTATTATTAGATTTACTAGAAAAGAAAAAACAAAAACGACACTACAGGATGCTAACTTAAGCAAATTAAACTTAACAAACTCTAAATAATTCAAAGTTGAACAAATAATACAGAAAAGTACCTTTGCCAGTGTACGTACTCGTATTGACCAAAGTCGGCTTTTTCATTTCATATTGTACTACAGGTTTTTATTTCCAAATCCAATGATCATTTCGACATTATAGGCACAGAAACAGTTTCATTTCCATGGTATACACGTGGTGGTCAATAGTACAATTTGTTCAGTTATGGTTATGGAGACCATAAACGAAAGCAACAAGAGGTTTGCGATTTATTCAATGATGTCCATCCCGACAGAAATCCCATTACCCAGTCTACCGCCAGAAAAATTTTAGCATGCTTTGATGCTAGTGGAAGCGTACGTGGCGATTCTAGAATTCGAACCAAATCGGCTACAAATGAAGAAAAGACCTTGGATGTTTTGTTGTCTGTCCAAGATTCCCCTCAAACATCCGCCAATCAACTAGCTTTAAATGTTGGAATAGGTCGTCGATCTGTTGGAAGAATTCTTAAACAAGCAAAGTACCGTCCATATAAAATTCATATAGTGCACGAGCTATCCGAACATGACCACGATAGACGGTTGCAGTTTTGTGAACAGATGACCGAGCTGTGTAACAACAATGAATTTGTTAAGAAAATTGTATTTTCCGACCAGGCAACATTTTGTTTAAACGGCACTGTTAATCGTCACAATTGTCTTTACCGGGCGGCAGAAAATCCACATTGGATACAGGAGGCGCATACCCAGCATCACCAAAAAGTTAATGTCTGGGTTGGTATTTTAAATACCCACATTATAGGTCCATATTTTATAGACGGGACGCTGACTGGGCAGAAATATTTGGACTTGCTGCAACAAAACATTTGTCCTGATATCCAAAGAATTGAAGACATCAACACGGTTTGGTTTCAACAGGATGGAGCACCTCCTCATTATTCCGCAACCGTCCGTGAATTTTTGAATAATTATTTTCAAAATCGTTGGATTGGTAGAAGGGGGACAATAGAGTGGCCCCCACGTTCACCGGACTTAAGCCCATTGGATTTTTATTTATGGGGTGATTTAAAAAATAGGGTTTATAAATATAGACCGGATAGTTAAGAAAACTTGAAGGAACAAATCCGACGTGAGTTAATACGCGCTCTAGCAAAGGCCTTGTCTAACTCACTACGGGGTTTTATTGACAGACTTTATTATTTATAGTTTCATTATTAATGTTTAAGTTTGCTTTGCTTAATTTAAGTTAGCAACCTGTATTTCCTTTGCTAATAATAAATTAAAAGATTGATCATTTTGCGTTTTTTATTAATTTACATTTGATTTATTATGAGTATGTGGTAAATACAAAAAATGTACAATATGAAATAAAAAAGCCGATTTCGGCCAGTACGAGTACCTACGTACACTAGCGAAGATATTTTTCTGTATTATTTGTTTACCTTTGAATTATTTAGAATGTTTTAAGTTTAATTTGCTTAAGTTAGCATCCTGTAGTGAGAGAACAATTTACTCTGTGCAGACAATATTCCATTTAGTTGCCCAACCCTGTATAGATTATTATAGTATGATCAGTAATAGACTCAAAATTCTGAGTGAAAGGATGATACCATGACCAATCAGCAATAATATTACAAAATTAACAATATAAAATATAATTGCCAAAATTGAAAAATTTCATATAACAGGTATGGAAAGAATATTATATAGGAAAACGATTCTTACCATATAATTATCGCCATGTTTGTTGGTAAGCATGTGCGCAGCCTGCTGCTGTCCCTGCCTATACGATTGTTGGCTGCAAGAAGCGGGAAACCAGAGTGCTATGATCCTCTCAGTAACATAGCTCAGGTCCATTCCTCCGATAGAATTGTTATGCCGCGAAGATCTGGGTTGGCTGGTCAGGGTCTCATAGTTGCTATTGTACGAGGATGACGTTAACATCTAGAAATAAGTAACATCAACATTAGAATTCACCCTCGCACTAATTCCATAGTTATAGAATATAAATTAATCCTTGATCTTCCTTCATTCCAAATATCCGTTATGTTTGTTTATGTCTGATGAATACATAGTAGTAAATATTAGGATAGATGCGATCATATGGTGAGTCAGTGTCTAAAAATACGCAAGCAAATTTAAATTCAACGCATGGTATGCATGTTATACGGTTTATGCGAAAGTTGTGGTGAAAATTTTGCGATACCGCTTTGCATAAACACAGCACCGAAAATAAAACTTTGTTTAGACAATCGCGATGAAAACTAACCAGTCACATATTTCGACTTTCACGATACATCAAAATTAGATCGTAATGTAAATAAACTAAAATCGCCTGTATGCCATAAGGTTCCAGATTGTAAATCTGTAAAAATATATCTCGTAAAATGTTTTGTTAGCCCAGTTTCTTTTTAGACGCGTCCTTTAAGAAAACATGGATCGGATTACTGTATATCGACGGTGGTCAATTTATCATGCCGTTTACGTCCGAAGTTGAAGGTAATGAATTTGCTGTTAATTGACTGCTACATCCGCTAACACGCACGTTTCTTGTAACTTGATTTAAGATCAAGGAAAATGAGATTGTGTAATGGTTTATTTATAATACTATAGGTATCAATTTACTTAAAACTAAACATATAAGTAAAAAGCAAGAGGCAAATACATGAATATTTTCGGGTAATGATGTACACAAATATAATGGCTACTGAAATTCTGGACAAGTTTTTTCTTAATTTTAGCAATTATAAATACAGTTATATAATAATATAAAACTGACATTGAAATCCAACTTTTATAAGTTTACAGCAAAGACAATGATAATATTTCGATGTTATGTTTCATTCATACTACTTCTACTCACTCCATATTTCTAGCTACTTTACTGAATTTTAATTTATAATTCGCAGGAAAATTCTTAGTATTCCATTCTTTGCTAATTTTGGGTAATTTGCTTCGGAATGAAGATACGGTGAAAAGTTACGAAGAAAAGTTGTTCAGAATTAAAATATACGCAAATATACCGAGTGTCATTGCCATATTACAATTTTTAAATTTATCATCGAAAACTTGGAATTGTCAGTAGGTTGCTGTGCTACTGAGATGCAGTTAAAAGTTACTGAGAAAAGCTGTGAAAAATCTGTTAAAATGGGCATTATACCTACCAACTTTTTATCATAATAAAGCAAGTTACCGAAAATGTCGTGGCTTTAATGATAAAACTAAAAATCTATATAACATAATTGGGTATTATCTTTAATTCAGAATAACTCTTCTTAAAACCTTTGTCGAACTTTCATTCCGTAGCAAATTTTTGAAAATTTGCTGCTCTTTGGTATTATTAATCTAAAATTGATGTGAATACACAAAATAGTGAGCCTTGGCGAGTTGCATAACACTCTGTAACACTGTAACACACTGTGTTACAAAAAAAACGAAATATACTTTTCACGGGACATAGCGGCAGTTGTTGAGATGGTAGAGCTAAACATAATTGCATAGCTGAAATTTTCCAAACGCCCCCAAACTCTCGATTTTTTTCAAAAAAGGCATTTTTGGGTACTTGCACGTGTATAAAAATTCATAACTCTGCCATTTTCTATTCGATTTTCAAAATAAAAATGCAAATGAAAGAGGAAGCATAGACCATTATAAATATGTACTGTGCGATCAGATCCAATAACAAATCGAAGAGTTATGGACGCTCAAGTTCAGAAGTTTCCATTTATTTTCAGATTTTTTCAACTTTAACAACAATTTGATGACCTGTTTGAATCCGTGATATTTCTTTTGCTATTTTTTTGTTGAAAGTCCATTTAAATTTGCGTCTAATACGCGTTTGTTTATTAAAATCGGTTGAAATTTAACAGAATTATCAAATTTTATTGACCGGCACATCACACTACGGAGAAGATTAATACAGGCCGACTGTAATAAATCCGTAGTCTTTATACACATTAATTAGACATTACTAGCACTTATATTTACAAAGTTATTCTAAAATTATGACACTGTTTTTTTTCATTTCCTTTTTGTTGTTACCTGCCAGACTATCACAATATGTTACTAAGTACATTAGAGTAACGTTCATTACATTTCCAGGTATATTTGGGTTCAAAATAAATTGCACCATCAGTAAAATTTTCACTCGTTTATTGGAACAGTACGGAGTTACTAACGTGATCTATGAAAAATCTGATGTGGCCAGGCACATGACTTTATCATACTATATATAAAATTAATAGTTTAGCTGCATGAGATTCTATTTGATCGAGATCGGCTGTCTGCATTAAAATAAAACTAGTAGAACTAGACAGATATGTCGAATAAAGCTGCGGTCGGATATTGTACTCCGCTGACACAGGGTACACTGTCCAAACGACACTTACGTATTATTGGGTGTAAAAAGTGTACGGTATACTATATCCGAACGCAGCTTATATTGACAGTAGTTTGTCAAAACATTTGCGTTTGACACTACGTACTGTCATTAGAATCATATCTGACATATAATCTGACATATCCTGGCTACTAGTTTTAATGCAGTACGACCGATCTCGATGAAATAGAATTTGCTCATGCAGCTAAACTATTGATTGTACCAAAAAATGTCATAGTCATAAATTATTCAGAATTTCCTCTAGTTTAATTTATTATTTAACTATTTCGACGAAATTCCAGAAATGCCGGTTTATTTACAAAATCTTTCAAAAATGCTAAGACTAAACCTCCAGTTCCTTTGGACCCCTTTTAACAGAAAGCTTTTCAGCTCTAAGTTTGGCCATGAAACTTCTAAATATGAAGTTTCGTCCCGATACCTTTAGTAGTTTCTCCGGAATCGTCGCCACAAAAACGGGTACACACACACACACACACACACATACCTGCTCAACAAGTTACACTACGTCTCGTGAAAAGTATATTTTCACTGAAACACAGTGTAATGATTTGAAATAAAAAGATTACTTCGTCAGGGTCATTTCAGTAACAAATTCGCCTACAAACTTCCAGTGCCTTGGTAGCTCAACTGGGAGAACTCCAAACGGAAATTGGTAAGTTCCTGGTTTAAATTCGTAATTTTGTTTTTTGTATACTGATTAGTTTTCACGTAATAACCAATATTCTTAAATTTTTCAGAATCTACTTAAATAAAATGTTGTTTTATTTTTTAACAATATGATTTTTTTAATTTATTAGTGTAAAAGCGGTCACAAAGGTATATTTCAAAAGTTATAATTAGAATTTGATGCTGAATAAACCAAACAGGTAAATATCAATAAAATATTAACTAATTAAAATATGGTAATGAAATATATTGAATATTAACACACCTCGTTTTAATTAGGCAAATTTCAGTCTACAATGAACATTTTGATTGTTTTTAAACAAGTTTCAAACTCATTATTCTGACGGCCGCTGTTCAAACTAATTAGAAACATAAATCTAAGTTTTAAAGCTTTTTATTGGCTGTTTAAACAAAATATCAAGTAGGTAGGTGGAATACAGATACGCCGTAGCAAATTCCTACCTTGCCGGCTACTTAAATACTGCTACCTACGATCTGGAAGATACCGTTTAATTAACACAAACAAGCTCACTAAGATCGTATTCCCCGTATTCTCGCAGAAGTCGTGTTTTGCCCCCGTATGTAGGTACGGCTTCATTAAAGTACAACGTCTTGGTTTTACTACTCGTGTTACTAGATAATACCAGAAGATCTCCTACTCTTCTTCCTTCTATCTCTATTTTCCTTTTTCCTGAAGTCCTTGAATATAACACGCGTCGAGTAGCAAAATTTTATTACCTGCCGAGTCCAGTTAGCAAGTTAATTACAAGAACAGCAGAACGGTTATGCAATATTCCGATGTAAACGCGCGTAAAAATGAAGTCGTAAAGCGACAACCGTAAAATGACCGGCCGAATACACACATAAATAAGCGGATTAACCTCTTGTGTGCGATAAATGGCGCATTAATTCCTCAACAATTAGGCTCCGAGAAGTTATTTCAGCACGTTTTACGATTATGTTTGTGATTTCTTTTTTATTCGTTTGCGTGAGGTTAAAAAAACGCCGCCGCTGCCGTTGGTCGGCTATGCGACGGGATAGCAAATTTAATTTTATATGCAGATAAAGGTGTCTTATATTTAACATTATTAACTGGCGTGTCTTTTGTGAATGTTTAACTTGATCGTTAAAACACATGTTCGCAACTTTGTAGTTTGTTTGCGTCACGCATGGTTGCCAACTCTATGCTAATGTCATTAATGCCGCGGACATATTAAAGTTATGTATATAATTTAGTTTTATTTCCGTGGTATGATAGCAGATAATAGGGATTACACATTTAGACGAATATCACCACACCTGCCCAGAAACTTGTTTCATGTCTTTGAACGTAAAGCTCCGATAAACTAAGTAAGTATTTGCAAAGAATGAACTTTGGTAATACTGCAAGGCATGTTTTTTAAGTTGTTTCCGATACATTGGGTGGTATAAATAAAAACGAGTGCATACATTATGCTAAATTCTTTTTAAAAATACGCCAAGTTATAAGAATAAATAAATGAAAAATTAAAGTTAATGCTTCAATCACTGGAGTTTCTACTCCATATATTTGAAGTCTGACTATAAAGTTTTATATGAAATTTCTAAGGAGAAAGAACTTTTGAGAAAGAAATTGTGATGCATTATCAAATTGAGAAAACTAGAGTGTTTTTAAGTTTTATGTGAACAGCTATTAAGCTTTGAAACTTGAAAAATTATGATATTATTTGAATTGAAAGTGTTGCGTTTTCGATATATTTTCTGTGCTGAATCCGAATCTGGTATAAAAAAGTTTTGGTTTATTTTGTTTCTGAAAGCGCGTGCACTAGTACACAGAAATTCCGTCCGTGTTTCAAGCACAGTTAATGCTTTTCTGTGAGCCCTTTTCAAGGATTCTATGAAATCCAGTTCATCCGTTATATATTTTTTACACTCTCAAAAAAAAGCAGTTTTCAAACTTGTCCAAAAACCTGTGACGTATGTTACGGGCAACTGCTCAACGCTTTAGGAGTATCTGTCCCATGTATTTTGACTTATGAGCATGTACTTATCTAACCTAATTCGCGTTTATTCATACAAACTGAAACATTATCTCGCACTTTATGCTCATGAGTACTTCGAACATAAACTTACTTTTATTGATATATCCATTCCTTTTATCAATAAATCCGGGATCAAAAGTTACCTATGACGTTAGATGTTAGGGTTTTAATAAAAAATAATGTAATTTTTTGAGCATTTATAGCGAATAAGCTCAATATCACAGATACGTAGAAATATACTACAGAAAAGTTTGACACTTCCGTTATTTCTATATATACCTATATAGTTTTCTTTATAAATTTGATGACAAAAAATATGAGATGCCTTTCAGATTAACAACCAAAAAATCTTGCAGCTTATTATATCAGGTAAACCAATAATAATATACTTTGACAGTTCAACTTTGAAACAGCCAGTAGAGTTACTAAGGAACTTGGACACGTCCACAAGAACAAGAAAAAGGCAATCATTTTCTAACATTTAATTTTTTATTCCCATATTTGTGTGTATGTCAAAGGTACTGGGTTACAGGTATAACATTCTTTAGCTTAGATTTATCATTGGCCAATTTTTAATAGTTTTACTTAATAGAACTTTTTGTAGTTACTAAACAGAAGTTTGGAAAAAGACGAAAGTAGTGTAGTGTAAAATAGGCTTTATTAGCGGTTCAGTAAAAAGTATTCTCTTTAAGGAAAACAAAATTTTACTCGATCCGTTGAACGGTTCAAAAGTTAGAGCGCACGCCAATTTGAAAGATCGTGTTTCAAGATAAACGCGTCTCCGTGTAATCAATTCTACAAGAAGTAGGAAAACTTGCTTTTTAAAATCTTTTTTCTATACAAAAAAATCATTACTAGTATTTAATAATTTACTCAACATAAGCACAAATACGCGGAGATAGTAAACCGTTATTTGTTTTATACATTTTAAGGTTTCAAAATAGGAAAAGAAAATTAGACAACCGATTGCATGGCACTTAACTTAATGTAATTATGTTTACATTCAATCATTGCTGTGTTACAAACATTAAGATAATAATCTTAATGAAGTAACATTTCCCACAATGTTTAACCAAAGCTGGGCACAAAAGCGTCAATCCGTTAATCGTTAATTAACGAAGTTAAATTTTTTGTTAACGCATTAACTTTTAAGTTAACTTTCAAAACTATCAACAGACTGACTAACTTCCGCTACATTTATCATCCGTTAATTCAAGTCCGTTAAATCGGAAATATCATCAATAAATATTTCAAATGGTTGTATAGACATTATGTGCAAGTTCGGACTTGGTTTTGTTTACATGGGAGACGTACTACTTTGTGTGACGTGGCGCCCGCATATAAAGCATGCGTGCGAGTTGTTTTGTTTTTAGTTGTTTCAACTCCAACCCCCTTAAGCCCCCTTACATCATTCTCTGCAATTCAAACGCGCAATTAAATTAGTCAAGTCCAATGTAATTTTTTGTTTTACATTATAAAACATTTTAAAATTACCAAGTTACATGGAATTAGGATCAGTTCGATTAGTTCTAAATATGTAAGTGCGTGCGTTTATAGCAACAATCTAGGATATTTTGTCTAAAACGAAAATTTGGTGACACCACTATGTATAGACGCGAAACATAACATATTCCGCAGTTCGTTATTTGTTATTGTTTGCTGTGATTTAAAAACTGTGTGTGGAAGAAAAGCGTAATCAATAATTTAATAGCAAAGCATGGAGGTTAAGTTTGCTACCAACCCAAACAACTATTGTAGTCAAAAAATAAAAATCACTGATGTTCAAGCCATGCGATTTATTAAAGTTGCACAGGTGTAAATGGTGTACAAATTATCATAAAATTGCATGCGATTTTTCAAAACCTCTTTGTTGAAAGTGCAGGTTTGAACGGCATAGATATAAAAGTAGCTTTAGTTGATCTTTTCATCTTTGTATCTAGCAATGTAGTTCTTTTAGTTACCACTGTACCTAGTTTGATAAGCTTCTAAGGCAATTTTTACATATGCAACCGCAAGAAAGGTCCGCAGTTATTTGGGTTGCATACTCACCGGTATATCGGCACTCAACATAACCTAAATTTTTTTTATAAAAAGTTAACTATTAACGGTTATCGTTAACTTCCGTTACATTTGTAACAAATTAACGGACTATAGGTTAACGAAGTTAACTTTTTCGTTAACGGATTAATGATTAACGAAGTTAACCTTCTGATTAACTTTGCCCAGCTATGTGTTTAACCATATTTAAAACAGCAAAGTTAGACTTGAAACTGTAACTTCTATAAACGTTCAGATATTGGGATAAATAAAAAAACAAAATTACGAATAGATTAGGCCTTGTAATATAATACTTGAGAACTGGACGAGGCGTTTTCCTGGAATAATAGGCAAGTTTTTTTTTTATAAATTAAAAATGTGTGCCATAATGTTGTTGAATTTGTTTACACTCTACTGAAAAAATCAGCAAAATAGATCAAATATTGCGTACATTATTGATAGTCAACGTTTAACGTGTCTGTTTTTTCTTGACTCGTCGGAGCAGATAGTATCTAATTTTGTCTCTTTTCAAACATGTTCTTATGTAAGGTGGCGAAATCTGTATATTGAACATCGACATTGAATACTGTATAGAAATCTTTTCAAATCAAAGTTCATTCTATGCCAAGGATTTATTTTTTTATTGAAGTGAATTGTTTATACAAAATAAATTCGCAGACCAAAAACAAAAGTCAAAGAAACTCCACAAAAATCCATGTATTGAAAAATGTGAAAAAATAAAGAGATCTCTTCTTTTTATTCACCAACCATCAGCCCAAAAATAACTTACTCCATTTACCTTTTCCCAACGAACAATTACACCTCCTTAAAATGCATAGTTTTTGCCATAATTTGTTTTAGCTTATTTATACGACGCCGACGCGACGTTTGGGAAAAATTCAGCACGGCAGGCTACCAAAAATTAGCATATTTAAAACTTTTAGCAAGCGCGAAGGGGCTCATCAGTATTCAAGACAACCTCTCTACTGGAAGCTGTCACGGCAACGACATCTAAATTTATATCTCGACCAATTACCGCATTCGTATCAAAACATTCATTCCTCTACTATCGGCAGAGCAGTTTTACATTATTCTCCGATCGGCGACGGGCAATAAAAGAACATTTATAGATTAATATATATGCGCGGCAATATCAGCCACTAATTTATTATATCCGATACTGGTTACAATTAATTACTATGTTACATTACCGCGGACAGTTATCTGTGGCAAGATTGTAGCATTCTCGGTAGCCTAACCAATTAGATGTTAGGATTATTTATGCGCAGCGTCTTGTGGAAATATGTCCGTAATTAGTTAATAATTTTCGCTGTTTGAAATGCGATCTAGCATGCCCATTTTAGGTCAATGTACCGGTTGTTAATTGACGACTATTAACACGATTAACACCGAATTTGTGCAAATCGGACAGTGATAAACCTGTTTAGACGTTTGCTATTGCTGAAAGAAAACAAGTACCTTATGTAGTGAGTTGCAGAACTTGTAGCCATGTAAATTGGCAGAAATATCGCCAGACTTTTTTAACACCAATCCTGGTGACAATAACTCTTGCTAGCTACAATTATGGGTGGACCAACAGCTTAACACAAACATCAAACCACTGGATTGAGAGAATTTGTTGCCTTAAAACTCCACGCTGTTTTTTAGTTTGAAAATACCTGCTCATTGTCACTGCGTACCTATAAGATTTCTTCTTTTTGTGTTTATGGCTGTTTTGACGTTGGAATTAAGTTTCTGGGACTGCTAAAACGAATTACAGTGGCATTTAGATGTTTCAATTGCTTTTTTAATTGCATAAATAGATTCAAGTGGTACTATTCATAATAATACCGTTAACACTACCCATAGACCCTTCTTAATACATAATTAGTATTTTTACAGGGTGACTTTATTAATTTTTGAGTACATTTTCTTTTGTTTAATTTCCGAATTATCTAACTTGGGATTATTTTTTTTTAGTTTATATTTTTTATAGGGCTGTTGTGTTATTTTGTATTTAGGTGCTTCTGAACTTTTTAAAAATATATGTTTTCAAGGGAGACAATTTCAAATGTTGTATGGTCAGAAACACATCATTACCTTTATATAACAAAAAAAGGTTTGATATCTGCTGTCAAGTAACAAAAAAATTATTTTGCACGTTTTTACTTTTAACTACACTATATTATTTTTATTAAAAAGAACCAATATACTTTGGATTTAAATTTGTTGACAGACTATGATCAAGATTAAAGAAAATCTGTTCTGGCCAGACACATTACTTTATCATACGATACAGCAGTGTCAAACTGTGTCATACTCTGATGTTTTGACAATACTGTCAATAGAATCAAAATGTCTGTCAAATCCTGGCTAACCAGTTTTAATGCAGTACGAGCGATCTCTATGAAATAGAACTTGCTCATGCAGCTAAACTAATAATTATACAAAAAATGTCACAGACATAAATTATTCGGAATTTCGTCGTTTAATTTATTATTCAACTATTTTGTCGAAATTACAGAAATGGCGGCTCATTTGCAAAATCGTTGAAAAATGCGAAAGTGTAAATATCCTTTGGACTCTTTTGACAAAAAAGCTTTTCAGCTCTAAGTTTGATTGTGAAACTTAGCTTAACTAAATATGAAGTTTCGTCCCGATACCTTTAGTAGCTTCGTAGGAATCGTCGCCACAAAAAAACAAAATTTTTTTGTACCTTGGTAAAAACTGTTCAGGGAACCCAAAAGGACACATTTCCCCTAAAATCCCAAATTTTTCTTCGACACGATTACAATACTTTATCATACAACGTATGTTAATGTAAAAATATTATGTTTAAAATAATGGAAAATATCTGATTAGACCTTGAATTAGGAATTATACCTAGAAATAGAGTGTTGTTTACACTGTAGAAGATATTATTAAAATTCCCAATGTGAATTTTAAGTTGTAGCAAGTAGTCAGCTTAATTTTTTAAATTGAATTCGTTTTTTATAGTATGATCAATATTTCCGTTATAAAGCTATATAATATGAAAACTTTTTTCAACCGATTTCAATAAAGGAAAGGAATAAAGGAAGAATAATTAATTTTTCTTAATTTGGCCAGCCGCCCGGTGGCAACCCCTTACTAAATGTTTTTATTTAATTTTTAATATTTGAGACTAAAAATGCTAAAGTCGCAAATGTTGATATGAAATATTGTATATTATTATATAATATTGTATATTGTATATTGTATATTGTATCTGTTGAAAAAGTCTCATTTACAAACCACACGTTGCCAAGAGCTATCAATAATTTACAATTTTCAGTTTTTTTCTTGAACATTTTTTCATGTAAGGCAACACAATTAGAAGATTCATGAATTCAGGGAGGAAATTGTACTAAATTTCGAAGAAAAAATTTAAGAGCTTGTACATCAAAAGTAAGCTGCACAAGAAAACAGATCGAAAAATTACAAGAAACAAAACTGCACACACAATTTCAACATGTTACCATTTACTTACTATCCTCTCTCTACCTAATTTTGCTGGCTATTGGACCGGGCTATTGCAAGCACCGAAAGTTACACTAAAGAACTGGTAGATTTCTTTGAGGTCTTTGGTTCTCTAGTTTTAGTTTTTTAAGCTTTACTTTGACATTATTATCTCATGCGATGTTCCATTGGAATTTTTATTTCTCTTTTGGGTCCATCCTGATCTATTGAAGCTATCATTGTAAGCAACTGACGGTAAAACTTAAACTTGAGGAATTAACGGCTAACCCTTTCCACGGAAACAAGTGTGCGATTTGGATTTTATTCAATAATTAAATTATCTTAAGTCATTCTTAAGATTTGTTGATTTATATTTAAAATATCGTCCTTGTGGGACTTGGTCTTAAAAACCCACATAGTCAATGAATACGATGACAATCGTAACCTCAAACAAGACCGACCCTTGTCTACGTACATGGGCGTATCCAGCTCAAATCGGAAGGGGGGCAGTTTTCTAAATTTAACTTGCAGTATGGGGGAAGGATGTCCATTAGGGTGGTTCAAAATGCATTGCAAAAATTTTGGTGATGATAGAAAGCAACGATCCCCCAAATCGTTTCTAAATCCAAAAAAAGTGGACACGTATTTTTTTTTGTTGAAATTTTGATTTTTAATCGTGCCTATCGAGGCCTTAAATTTACATGGGAAGAATACATTTTTTGGTATTTTTCGAATAATTTGTCGCGGTTTGGGAAAACTTAAGATTACTTAGGACTTGTAGAGGATTTTCCAAGGAAGAATTTAGTGCCCTGAAAACTATCCTTAAATGAAAAAAATTACATTCTTCAGATAATTGATCCTTCTAACCATTTCAGTTTCTACTTTCTCATAGAAATTATTACTATAAGTCTAATGGAATGTTTCATTAGTCAGTTAATTTACATTTGTTTAAAAAAATTCTATTTTTTAGATAATTCGTTTTTCTCGAAAATCAGTTTGAATTCTGTCTTCTGAGTTCGAAATGGCAAATTATTATCTTAGACTGACTTTATTCATTAAAAAATTTCTTCCTATTGTTTAAACAATCAATTATTATTCATTTTCAACTTTTTACTTTATCATACGCAGTATTATAAAGTATTGCAATCACGCCGAAAAAAAAATTTGAGATTTTAGCGGAAATATGTTTTTTTGGGTCCCCTGAACATTTTTGACCAAGGTACAAAAAAATGTCTGTGTGTGTGTGTGGATGTGGGTGTGTGTGTGTGTGTGTGTGTGTGTGTGTGTGTGTGTGTGTGTGTGTGTGTGTGTACCCGTTTTTTGTGGCGACGATTCCGGAGAAACTACTAAAGGTATCAGGACGAAACTTCATATTTAGAAGTTTCATGGCCAAACTTAGAGCTGAAAAGCTTTCTGTTAAAAAGGGTCCAAAGGACCTGGAGGTTTAGTGTTAGCATTTTTGAAAGATTTTGTAAATTAGCCGGCATTTCTGGAATTTCGTCGAAATAGTTAAATAATAAATTAAACTAGAGGAAATTCTGGATAATTTATGACTATGACATTTTTTGGTACAATCAATAGTTTAGCTGCATGAGCAAATTCTATTTCATCGAGATCCGTCGTACTGCATTAAAACTAGTAGCCAGGATATGTCAGATTAAATGTCAGATGTGATTTTAATGACGGTGTAGATAGTGTCAAACGCTAATGCTTTGACAATACTACTGTCAATACAAGCTACGTTCGGATATTGTACACCGTTAAGGCCCCCCTTAACCAACGCGATTTTTTCGCGGCGACGGCGATATTGTCGCCGTCGCAGCGTATTCGCGTGGACTGCGATTATGAAATTCGCGTGTGTGCCCACACCGAAGCGACAGTATTCGCAGCACTTGCAACAATGTATACCTCATCAGATGAAGAAGAAGCACTTTTGTTTCTTGCATTGAAGAAATGTCTGGGTATGTATTTATCGTTATTCCGGCCCGAAGATAATATTATATCTTTTATCAACATTATATCGTTCTCAAAAACAAAATTATTGTTTTTGAGAATACCACACGTTGATGCCACACACTTACTTCATTTCAGATTTCTTGCTACAGGAGATACTTTCTATACGATTGGGCACAGTTTTAGAGTTGGATTTGCAACAGTTAGCTATATTGTAAAAGACGTCTGCGAAGCTATTTGTAAAAGCATGGAGAAAATTTATTTACCCGAACCTACAGCAGAAATTTGGGCTCAGTCCGCGAAAGGGTATGAGGATATTTGGAAATTTCCAAATTGTATAGGTAGCATAGATGGACAGCATGTAACAATCAAGTGCCCAAATAAAACAGGATCAAATTATTTTTGCTACCTACATAAATTTTCCGTAGTATTAATGGCTATAGTAGGTCCGGATTATAAATTTATCTGTGTCGATATCGGCGGTTATGGAAAAAACAGCGATGGCGGAATTTTTGAGGTTTCTAACATGGGCCAAAGATTTGAAGCGGGCAAGATGAATATTCCTGCTGAACCTTTACCTGGGCAAGACGAACCTTGCTCTCATGTTTTAATTGGAGACGAAGCGTTTGCTCTCAGACCATTTCTGATGAGACCTTTTCCATATCGTCAAACAAGAATGAATACTCGTAAGGAAAATTATAACACGAGATTGTGTAAAGCGCGACGAGTCGTAGAAAATGCATTCGGCATACTTGCACAGAAATGGCGAATATTTTTTACGCCTATTGCAACTAAAGTGGAAACCACAATTCTTATTGTTAAAACAACATGTGTTTTGCACAATTTTCTAATCACTGAACGTGATCACCATACCGATTTAATTGACGTACCGTAGTCTTAGCATTTTTGAAAGATTTTGCAAATAAGCCGCCATTTCTGGAATTTCGTCGAAATAATTAAATAATAAATTAAAGATGAGGAAATTCTGAATAATTTATGACTATGACATTTTTTTGGTACAATCAGTAGTTTAGCTGCATGAGCAAATTCTATTTCATCGAGATCGGTCGTACTGCTTTAAAACTAGTAGCCAGGATATGTCAGATTTTTTGATTCTAATGACAGTAGCTAGTGTCAAACGCTAATGTTTTGAAAATACTACTGTCAATATAGGCTGCGTTCGGATATTGAACACCGTTACACATTTTACACCCAATAACACGTAAGTGTCATTTGGACGGTGTACCCGGTGTCAACGGAGTACAATATCCGAACGCAGCTTTAATCGAGATATCTGTCGAGTTCTACTAGTTTTATTTTAATGCAGACATAGCCGATCTCGATCAAATAGAATTTCATGCAGCTAAACTATTAATTTTATATATAGTATGATAAAGTAATGTGCCTGGCCACATCAGATTTTTTCTAATTATAGTATAAAGGTCAGCCTTTTTGTGAAATTAACTTATAAATTTCATGTTCGTGATATATAGTAAACCTAGTATCTATATTATCTAATAAACACACACCTAAAATTCATTTTTTTAGATCTGATATTCTCAACTCTCCAAGTGACATCATTTATATTTTGGGATAATTTGCATTATTTAAATAATAAAATATTATTCGTTTTCAGTATCATTTATAGGATAAATTGAAATGATTTGAAACCTTTTTTTTTGCTGGAACAACAAATTTTATTAATCATATTTCTTTCTCTATTTCTTATTCTGATTTCCTACGACTGTGTGTCGCAAGATAATGTTGATTTGTTGCTGCCTGGAAACTATCCCCTGTACCGTGTATGAAATATTGAAAACGAATATTATTTTATTATTTAAACAATGGAAATCATCCCAAAATAGAAATGATGTCACTTGAGAATAACAGTTGGCCAGACCGATTTAAAAGAAATAATTTTCGGTGAATTGCAAAAAAAAATAGATATTATTAAAATTAGATAATATAGGCTAGATATCTCGAACATGAAATTTATAAGTTAATTTCACAAAAAAACTGATTTTTCTAGGATAATTAGAAAAAAAGTTGAAAATGAATTATGATTGATTTATTAACCAACAGGAAGAAATTTGCTAATGAATAATGTCACTCTAAGAAAACAGAATTCAGACGGATTTTTGAGAAAAGCAAATAGAATTTGTTTAAACAAATGGAAATTAACTGACAAATGTTTATAAGCATTCCACTAGACTTATAGTGATGACTTCTATGAGAAAAAAAGAATGAAATGATCAGAACGGTCAATTTTCTGAAGAATGTATTTTTTTTATTTGGGTAGTTTTCAGGGCACTGTGGGGGTTGGACGCGTCAAATCCATATGTATATTAGGTCAAATTAATCATTGGAAAGTCCTCCACAAGTCCTATAACTTCAACGTAGGTAAGTTTTCCCAAACCACCAACAATTATTCGAAAAATACCAAGAAATGTCCTTTTCCCATGTATATTTGAGGCACCATTGGAAATTTCGAAAAAATAAATACGTGTTCACTCTTTTTTTTATTTGGAGGGGATTGTTGCTTTCTAAATAAAAGTAACCACCCTAGTGTCCATAAGGGAAAAGTGCTATATAATACTTAAACATAACGTACCAAAAATCACAAGGGGGCCTGCTGCCCCCCCTCCCTTGCCCCCCATGTCTGCGTATATCTTTAATAAATAATATATTGACAATATTGACGCATACCAATCGCTTTATAGACATTTCCATTATCACCATTTCCCAAACTTTACTTTTCTTTACACATCCGCAGCTGAATTTGAATAAACCTTTGCAAAACATCACAATCAGCAAAACACGTACCTTGTTCATCCCAGATCCATTGCGTAACGGTTCGTCATGAGTGTGCTGCAACAAAAAAAGAAACCATTGTAGTCTACAGTCGCAAAACGCAAAATTATGCGGTGATCGCCGCCACAATATCGACACACAAAGACTTGATTTGCATGACAAAGCGCGAAGAACGACGACCGACAATTTCAAATTCTCCAGTTTCCCTATTTGCGTTTACGTTATGCGATAAAATTAGCAACGTGTCGCGTCTGATATTACCGACCGAGCGGCGCGGCGTGGTTCAGTATGCACACGTCAGATCGCGGTATGCTAATGGCGTGTTTTACAATGTGTCCGGTAACGTAATCAAGTTAAAAAATCTCGCAGACCACCCAGTGTGGTGCAAAAATTACCGCTAAAGAGGTGTGTGCGAGAATGGGATGAGATAATAAGCAAATAAGCCGGTTGGGTGAATTTGAATGGAGTGAAGGTAGCTGCGGTGGAAATCGTGCAGCTCGAAGAAGTTATGTATTTGAATAACTTGCGAGGAAATTGTTAAACATATAATTTGTGTTTAAAAGTGTTAACATATAATTCTCTTGGTGTGCTTTGTTAGGTATGATTTGGTTTGTAGTTGCCTTTCAATCTTTTTAATTCTAATTCATACAAGGAGATTTGATCAAATTAGGATGCATAATCTGATTCTGAATGTCATCATGAGACGATCTTACTTATCAATCGTGGCATTGCACAGTTTAAAGAAAAACGATTAAAAAAAAATAATAAATGTAAATCAACTCCTTTTATCAATAACTGCTTCAAAATATAATGTAGAATCGTGAATGTTATGGGACTTTTAGGTATTGATAGAGAAAGCAAAAATGTGCCAGAGAGTAAGTCGATCTGCTTATGATAATAGTGTCCATAATATTCACAGTTAATGTACAGTGTTATCACGTTATTTCAAAAAGCAGTTGATTAAAAAAAAAGTTGCAGAAGTGTTCAACCAATGAGGGATTTTAATTTTTCCAGAAAAGGTAATTTTCTGAATAATTGAAATGTGGTTGGAAACAAATCAACTCCTGACCTTTTATCAATAAATGTTTCAAAATAAATCGTCGAATTGTGAATGTTATGAGACTTTTAAGTATTGATAGAGAAGGCAAAAATATAGTAAGGAATAAATCGATCTGCGTGGGATAATAGTCCAAAACATTCACAGTGCTCACAGTGTTCAATGTCTTATTAAAAAAAAACAGTTGATTCAGAAAGAAAGTTGCAGTGTTGTATCTGTAAGAGATTTTAATTCTTCCAGATGAGGTAATTGTCAAAGAAATATTTTTGGTATCTTAAAAAACCCATAGCCATATTACAATTTTGATTTAACGTACAGGATTGTTGCAAAACTAGAAATTGTTAAATTTGCCAGAGGGTTTTCACAGTACAATTTAAAATGTGATATGGAAAAGTTGTTTTAAATTTTATCATTTATTATTAACAGTTTTTTGACAATATTGAATATGATAATGTGCTATTACTACCGTTTAGTGAGTCACAACCAGTGGGCCGGGTAAATACCCGGCGGGTGGGAAAAAATGGGTATTTACCCGGGTATTTACTCCTACTTAGGGTAAATAGCTAAATTTTGGGTATTTATTCTTTTTATCCTTAAAACATTTAACAACATTTCAGAGATATTTATGCAGGGTGTAACACTTTTTAAAATTATTTTTAAATAGTAAATGTCATTCTGAGTATAACTGTTCATATGGACCTAATTGTTTTCTCAACGCCAAGTTACAGCCGCTTGAAATATTAACAATATTTCCCGTAACCCGTAACAAAATTAAAAGTAAATAAATTTAAGTAAACAATTCAAAAATTAAAAATAAACAAATGAACAAAAACAAAATATATATGAATATTTTTGACATTTGTTTCTCTACAAGAATTGTCATTATCAATTGTATTTATCAATTCCTAAAGAAGTTAAGTCATTTAATATACAGTTTCGCAGTTATTTTACAATTATTTCAAATGGTTGTAATTTTTTAAAGAATTAAGAGAAAAACTAGGTCCGTATGAAACTTTTTACTCAGTGTGGCATTTACTATCTGGGGACACTCTGTAGATGTGTACTCTTGACAACAAATAATGTAAATTATTTGAGTTACACAAGTTGTATAAGAACATTCAGTACATTTAGTTGGATTCATAGCAAAATAAGAAATTGCTCAACAAAAGCCGCCATGTCAACTATACTTAACATATAATCATAAGCTTCTGCTAAATCTTCTTCGATAACAGAATCAAAAAATAAGGAAGATTCACACTATTGAATGGCCGATGATGACAAGGAAATGTCTGCCCTTGATATAACGTCAGATGAGCATGAGACTGATATTCTTATTCTTTGTTTTAAAGATGTTTTTATTTTTATAAGAATAACCTTTATTTTGTGATAACTTTGTGATAAAAAAGATAACACCTTTTGATTTAGTGTTAAAAGAAAAACCTTTATTTAGTAATTAAATATTTCCTTATACTGCTATGTTTAATAACAATATTATGTTTATAAATACCCCTATAAATACCCACTTTGGGTAAATACCAGGGTATTTATCCGGGGTATTTACCCTTGATAATAAATACCCGGGTATTTAACATCACTGGTCACAACCATAAAAATAATTGCGCTTTTGTCATTTGTAATTCATTTTATCTGTTTGCTCAGCTTGCGGCTATAAAATTTTGGTATGGTATTTTTCACGACAAGTGGCAGTAAGCCGCGACATGACGCGCAAACGTTCCTATACGCATTGACGTGTGTTAGAATGAAATAGCAATCTTCTTTATTTCATTCTAACACGTCAATGCGTAGGAACGTTTGCGTATTATGTCAGCGGCTTACTGCCACTTGTCGTGAAAGAAACTATATCTGGAATTATAATGGATATACTAAGAGGCTATATCATATAAATATTTTTTGTAGTTCAGATGTGACGTCTCAAGCTGAGAAGCTGTGAAAATGTTTCAAGATAATTCAAATTTGACTGTACTAGTTCTCTAAGATAACCAAAATTACCAAAATTAATTAATTTGCAATAAATAAATTTTTCCTGTATCAAATTTTGCTTATAATTGGTGGAGAGCACTGTTTTTGTTTGATACAGAACTGTGATCTTTTCATGCAAATTTTTACGAAGTTAAATATTTTACCGCACTCCAGATGCTATTTGGAAAATATTTGCGTACGTTCAAATGTCTTGGATTCCATTAAAAAGTTGTCACTTGTGCCGTCTCATATGAACTAAACATTATTTTTTTGCAAATTTAAAGATGTCTTGTTGTCGATTCATGTTGATCCTGCATATTAAAACAAAATTCAAGACTATGGCTATGGATTTTCTAACCAAAGCTAACAATTCATTTTTCTCTAGATATTAAAATTTAGATAATAGGTATAGTGAGGTCCATCTGGGGATTGTAAAACGATGCTTATCGGTTATTACAGTGGTAAAGTTAATCATATAGTTAAAAAAATAGGTACCTAAAGGTTTAAAACTGACAAAAGAAATTGGACTGCAGCAACAGACGCAACAAACAAGCTCTACAAGCTTATACAAAGAATAGAAGGTTTACTGTATTGACCTGGAATTGCTGTCCGACAGACAACAGTGGCAAGAAAATAATAAAATGTAAAAGAAAACAACATATTGGTTCCATTATTTAATTGAATAGACAACTTTTATTGCAAAACAAACGGGATTTTTTAAAGAAAGGTATTTTGATGATTAGTATAGGTTCATCTCTACCTTTTCAAGTTCAAATTGGCACTAATCAAAATCAAGTTGACAAATAACAAATTTAAGTTGACATTAAATAATTTAATTGTCAATTCAAACTAACATTATAAAAGAACCCTTCCACGTTCTCAAGGTATAGATTCTAGCTAAAATTTTGTGCTATTATTAAAAAGAAAATACACTCAGATAAAGGAAGAAATACAAAGATTTTCTTCCTGAGATTTATGTATTTTTTGTTCGATTGAATAGCTCCAAAAAGACAAATGATAAAACACTTGACATTATAAAGTAAATCTACATAAAGTACCGTTCCCGTAAAACATTATAGTAAACTGCACCCGACAAAATAAATTACCCATTTTAACACAAAGAAGCTAAAAAATACTTGCGCCCGTACTAAATTATGATACTTCCCTTCCAGCACTGTTGTTTCACATAATTTACGGTACGGATTCGTATCTCGGGGACATTGAGAAATTATTTAATTTGTACAGAGGGCGTGCGCGATCTTACGCGATAAGGGCGTGCGCCCAATAATTAAAAAGTTAGGTTAGCGGCATTAAATCGCCGTAATTGGATACCGATTTCTCGTCCGATTAATTCCCGACGAAAAACGGTGGCCGCTAGGATCGTAATTTCGTGGAATAAGTCGATTAAGGCACCGCGATCCGAAATTGCGTTGCCCGGCTTCTCCTCTCTATAATTACTATGCGCGGAGATGGAGTGCTAGCGCCATCTATATTAAATAACCTGTCGCTTTTGGTGGTAGCCCGTTGTGATTCGGCCGGACGTTCACGGCGAGGTTGTTCCAGGGCATAAATTACGGTGATCATGGACTTCTGTGTTGACTCTTGAACGACAAGATAAAACTTCTTAATTAAAAAAAATTTAAGCTTTGGTAATTTTGGCGTTTCACGTTGAGTGGTTTGGTGTATTTCTTGTGTATTTGGATAAACAAATATCATAAACAGCACCGAAAAAAATAATAATAATAAAGAACAGGAAATAACGAGACTAACTAAAAAAGATAGCTACACAATATTGACATTATGACTACATTTATACTACCAACAGAAATGCCTTTCGGTTTCGTCGCGCAAAATATTGAATGAACTTACCACAACTCAACTGTTGGAATTTAAAAAAAAAAAGCGTCCCCATAGTGGATTTGAACTAGAATACATATACCTAACAAAACTGTATTTTAAACGCCTCTAACGTTTTAACGAATTGAGAAATATAAAAGTACAATAAGTACCTATCGTGACCAAAAAACTAGTAAGAAAAATACCGTAATATTTAAAAAAAAAACAAGTGAACCGAATGCTGAATCCATCATGCAGTCGAATTTGAATTCATGCCTTCTGAAATTCATTCAATTGCGGAATTTTTATTTCTTACGTCAAAATTCAAAATGTCATTAATGTGACCTGACTATGGACCTGACGAACGTACTGACATGACATTATAAAGCCCAGCTTATTAGTGCAAATTTGAGTGTCCTCGTTTTTTATGCTCACGATAGTACATATGAAACTTTTTATTCAGAATGACATTTACTTTCTAAAAAGAAAGCAGTAAAAAGTTTCATATAGATTCCTTCGTTTATTCAATCTACATTTTTTTTATTATTTCTACTTTGTTTACTTATTTAATTACAATTAATTTATTTACATATTATTGTTGAATTAGGTATTGATAGTGGTACTTTTTTAGTTTCTCGCATTGTTTGATATGTATTTTATTTTTTATTTTACTCAGTTTTGATAATATTTGAAACAGTTGTAACTTCATAAGGGATTTAAAAGACCAATACAACCAAATAATATTTTTATTTTTGTTTCATTATTGCTGAAAAGGGTCATGCCATGTATGGTTTATAGGTACAATTCGAACATAATATAACAAACATATTCAATTCCACTTAAATGTGCGTTAAGAACATGTATAAATTGATACATAATTGTCTTTCATTTTTATGATCCATTTCTCACAAGATACAATAGTCATATGTAATTATTAGCGCAACCAAAAATATGCTCTAAAAACTGTTTTAAGCGCTTATAATATGCCGTATAAATATGAAAATATGCTCTAAAAATGTGAAAATATGCCTTAAAGAATGTGTAAATCAGAGTTTGAAAACCCTCGGGTTCTTTTAAAAAAACCCAACCCAGTGGGACCAAGTGGGTTTTTGCGAGGTCTTTCGGGCCTTTTCGGGTAAAAGTGGGCAATAGTAAATGTTGACCAAAACCATACCGTAAGATAATTGAAGATAATTTTCTCACTAGTATTGTTCTTAGTTGTCAGACTTTCAATGAATAAAGGCGACAAAATTGCCGCTTATTTTAAGCTAGCCCAATTAAAAAAACTCCAAATTATTTCAAAATGGTGCGCTCCAAAAAAAAAACTCGGTGTAAAGAACCCTGGTGTAAATACACTTAAAAAATACAGATTTAAGTTAAATTTTTATGGCAGTAAATAACACACATATGATGCATTTTTGAAATAAAAAAAATTGCCGGTTTGACCTTAGTATACCTTTGTACATGGAAAACGTCCTCTGTACATCTACCGATGATCACCTCAATTTAGAGATTTCAAATTTTAATTTTACCGCGAGAAAGAATCATTCTAGAATCATTCACTCACTCTGTCTAATGCCGAACATAAGTTCACCCATTTGCATCATATTTATCAGATTTTGTAACGGAAAGTTTACTGTATTACAAAGATAAATCCGATACATATGATGCGAAGTAGTGAACGTGTTCCTGAAGTTAGCCCTGATACATCTACACGAGAACATGGCGCGAGGTCAACCAATCTTGTCAACATATATCAAACGTGCAGTAGATATTCTGGTTGTTTTCGATGCTTTGCGATGGCTACCGATTTCGGCGGTCAACAGATCTACGCGACCTGCAGCCCATATTACTGCAAAAAGCAAAAAAAGCTGGCAAATATGTAGTAAAATATGCTTTTATGTTCCAATAAGCATTTTAAGCATTTAATGGTAAAGTATGCAAAAATATGCCCTAACAAATAGGGCTCAAAATGAGTGATTTTCTCTGAAACGGATTTCTATCAGGTCTATTTTTTTGTCAATCGTATGGAAAAAAATATGCAATTGCTTACATTTGATTGCCCTAGTAATTATAATAACTAAAAAATACCTCAATACGAAAAACCGCACTTCAGTAACGCTTGAAACTACACCGGGCTTCAAAATTAACGCACCATTAAATAAATTTATGCAAAAAATACATTTTTTAAAAGCTACGGTTAATACAAAAAATCTGATGTGGCCAGGCACATGACTTTATCCTACTATATATAAAATTAATAGTTTAGCTGCATGAGATTCTATTTGATCGAGATCGGCTATGTCTGCATTAAAATAAAACTAGTAGAACTAGACAGATATCTCGATTAAAGCTGCGTTCGGATATTGTACTCCGTTGACACCGGGTACACCGTCCAAATGACACCTACGTGTTATTGGGTGTAAAAAGTGTAACGGTGTTCAATATCCGAACGCAGCCTATATTGACAGTAGTATTTTCAAAACATTAGTGTTTGACACTAGCTACTGTCATTAGAATCAAAAAATCTGACATATCCTGGCTACTAGTTTTAAAGCAGTACGACCGATCTCGATGAAATAGAATTTGCTCATGCAGCTAAACTATAAATTGTACCAAAAAATGTCATATACATAAATTATAGAAAATTTCCTCTCCTTTAATTTATTATTTAACTATTGTGACGACATTACACAAATAGCGGCTTATTTGCAAAATCTTCGAAAAATGCTATGAGTAAACCAGCAGTTCCTTTGGACCCTTTTCAACAGAAAGCTTTTCAGCTCTAAGTTTGGTTATCAAACTTCTAAATATGAAATTTCGTCCCGACACCTTTAGTAGTTTGTCCGGAATCGTCGCCACAAAAACGGGTACACACACACATACACACACACATACACACACACACACACACACACAGACATTTTTTGTACCTTGGTCAAAAATGTTCAGGGGACCCAAAAAGACATATTTCCGCTAAAATCTCAAAAAATTTTTTTGGCATGATTACAATACTTTACATACTGCGTATGATAAAGTAAAAAAGTCCATTTTGGAAAAATTTCCAATTGATTTTATTGATTCATACATGTCCTGTCCACACGCTGTCCACATGCAAAATTTCTCAATTGGACTTAATTGGGCAAATATTCCTAATTTTGAAAATGTTGGAATATGTCCATACATTTTTTACTGATTTATGCATTGTCACTGGAAATCTGCCCACGTGCAAAATTTGAACTCGATTAGACAAATTTCCTAAATTCTGAAAATGTTTCGAAATTTTGGAAAATTTTCCACATTTTTAATGATATGTCATGTCATTGGCATTGTCACCGGAAATCTGTCTACATGCAAAATTTTAATTCGATTGGACATTGGGAAGTAGGTAAAACATCGACTACAAGATTTGACCGTAACAAACTACTGAAGTTAATATAAGCGTGTGAAATAGTCGCATTTCAAAGTAATGAAGGTGCAAGAATGAGGGTACATTTTTGTTTATTGGAATCTTCAAGACTGACTGCATGTCTTATTCAGAAAGGAACCCAGGTTTTTAGTATACACGACCAACATAAAGGGTTCTCCGACTGCCAAATAAGCATTATTCACAGTCAACTTAAAACGGGAGACGAATGACGATTGTTCCACTCTGAATAATGTTATTTGTCCATAGAAAAACGCTTTCTCGTCGGTCGGAGCTGAATACAAAAAACTTAGGTTTCTTTGTATAGCCGGTAATACTGAGTTCGTGGTTAAAATCTAGAATTTTAAATTGGGAATATCAAACCAAAAGTGATACTTGCATAAGTCGGAGCAACAATACTAATAAAAAGCACCAAGTGAGTATGAGCTTATTCATTACATATTTATGTGCCAAAAGTGATTGAACTACTGCTGTAACCTATAAATATTTCCATCAGCATGGATATGGGTCGTTGAGAGGCATCACTTGACCCAAATCGAAACAAACTTCAAGCAAACATATAGTATAGAGCTTTAGCCTAAATTCCAATAGAAATGGACTACAGCTACGTAGTTAAAACAAAATAAAATTAGATATTAAAATTAATATAGTACCTACCTAAATATAAAATTAAAGTGGCATCAATTTAAATTTAAAAGCATATATATTATAGACAATAAAGCACATTTCAAACTTCCGCATTCAAAAACAAGGCCGATTATATAACGTATGGACAAAAAAATGTGTCTAACATTATAGAAACAAATCGACCTTGAAGGCGAACTTATCAAAGTACCAATTTATAATTCCGTACCTCGTTTCTCACGTGCTCATTTTCAATGTGAAGCGCGACATGCCAAACCGCGAACGCGAGTCTATACAAAACTTTAGAGGTTATGTCTCGCAGATCGTCGCTTGTTTTCTTCCTCTGACAGCAACACGCCACCACCGGCAGATGACTTGATCGCCGCATCGGCATCGCCACTCAAGAAAAAACTCAACTAAAATACTCAAACTTAAAAAACACCCATTTTAAATCACATTATTTTATAAAACATTTCATCAACAAAAAAGCGTGTCGCGCACTTTATTGGTAAACATTAGGAGGGTGGGGCACACCCGCAGTTAACCCGGCAGAGTTTTCACCGGATTCTGTCTCTCCCCCGCCCCTAAGATGATGCTACGCTGCATCAAGCGAGTTCGGACTACGTCGTGTGTATTCGGCGGCAGTATAGGCGGATGCGCCGGGTTGCGGTGTTGGCCGAATGCCGCGCGATCTTGGCTGGCTTGTAGGGGTTGTTATGGTTACCGCGTAAACATCGAGAGGGAATAGAGGGAGACTGGTGGACCGCAAAGTGTTTCGCGCTGCCGCCGCCGGTTTGCATCGGGGAGTAATGCAGATTGCGTTGTGAAATATTCAGGGGATGGTTGACCTTGAATTCATGGTGAGATGGAAATTCTTTATGGGATAGGGTTATGTTGAAAATTTAAAGGGTATAAGAGTTCGGGAAATTGTGATTTTGTACGTTTGTTTATAAGTGAATAGCAATAATTGTTGATGATTATTGTCTGTGTAAGAACTGTAACAGTTTTTGTGAAAATAGAATATTCAATTAATTTATGTAAAATAATTTTCATTATCAAAAATAAATATTATTTTTATCACTTTTTTTTTGTACAAATAAATGAACTCTTGACTTCTATGTATTTTATATTATTTGTTTTTCTTTAGTTAATATAAATGTAGCGAAAATATCAAACATTTGAATGAACATCAGAATATGAAAGCAGTTCGGGAAATTGTGATTTTGTACGTTTGTTTATAAGTGAATAGCAATAATTGTTGATGATTATTATCTGTGTAAGAACTGTAACTGTTTTTGTGAAAATAGAATATTCAATTAATTTATGTAAAATAATTTTCATTATCAAAAATAAATATTATTTTTATCACTTTTTGTATACAAATAAATGAACTTCTTGACTTCTATGTATTTTATATTATTTGTTTTTCTTTAGTTAATATAAATGTAGCGAAAATATCAAACATTTGAATGAACATCAGAATATGAAAGTAATATTATCAGTGATGTTAAATACCCGGGCATTTATTATCGAGGGGTAATACCCCGGGTAAATACCCGGGTATTTGCCCATACTGGGTATTTTACAACCGTTTGAAATAATTGTAATTAAATTGCAACCGTTTGAAATAATTGTAAAATAATTGCAAAACTGTATATTAAATGACTTAACTTCCTTAGGAATTAATAAACCCAATAAGTCGGCATGAAAGAAACTTTCAGAATGACAATTACTTGTAGAGAATGAAATGCCTAAAAAGTTTCATATGTATTTTGTTAATTTGTTTATTTAGTTTATTTTTAACATTTTGAATTTTATACTTAAATTTATTTACTTTCAATTTTGTTATGGGTATTGATTGTGCTCATTCTTAGTTTTAGCATTGTTTGATATGTAGTTTATTGTTTCTTTTTCTCTATTTAGTTAAAATTTCAAGCGGCTGTAACTGGCGTTGAAAATACAATTATGTCCATATGAAAAGTTATACTCGGAATGACATTTACTACATAAAAACAATTCTTGCGGGAAAAAAGTGTTATACCCTGTATAAATATCTCTGAAATGTTGTTAAATGGTGTTTTAGGGATACAAAGGATAAATTCCCAAAATTTAGGTATTTACCCTAAGTAGGGGTAGATACCCATTTTAGTTCCCACCCGCCGGGTATTTACCCGGCGCACATCACTGAATATTATTGTAAGTATACAGAGTGTAAATGGATAACTATATATTACAAATATCTAGGATATAAGGGTTGGTCGTAGTAGACCGATTTTAAGCGGATTATTTTCAGAAAATGCACCGTTTGGAAATTGACGTGAGTTAAAGCAAACCGGAAGGTAGGATACCACTTTAGAAACATCATAGGGAAACTAGGTCGTGTGTATTATAGGATTAAAAGTATTATTATTAATAAGTAATATAAGATCTTATAAAATCCCGTTTCATCTGCCATTTCTCTTTTATTTAGCGACAACGAGAAAAACCCTCCTTATTTTAAATATTGTAATGTTACCACACTTCGGTTCTCTGAAGTTAATTTTTTGGGACATTGTATGTAACTTTATAAAGACAATCATAAACCTTTACAAAAAAAATATAGCTGATTGTACTGGGAGAAGGAACAGGATGATTTTTTAGTCTCACTTCGGGACATCTCTGTTACAAAGTAGTACTTTGTTACAAAGCCATATAAATTCTCAATTTTCAATTCTCATTTTGTATTATTTCATCCCAATATTTGAAGTTACGTTTCAAGTAAAATATGCATTGTTTGTATTCCAAAAACCACTGAAGAAACTGTATTTTAAGGTGAAGGCAGAATATATCACAATCCCTCAAAATCGAATTTTATAACATACCCACTGATTTGAATTTATACACAGAATCGATATGGTCTTTGTGGCGCTTGCCTGCGGCTTCCTACGATATCCCCACATCGGCCTCTTTGACACTCGTTGACATCAAGACATTAACTTGCCTTGCCGTGTCCAAGGAACAATGTTTATTTAGGATTGTTGTGAACAACAAAACAGAAAATCCACGTTCTTCCTTGTAATAAAATGTTTATTTATTTCAATTTATATTTAATTCCATGTCTGTTTCTTTAACATTAAACAATTTCCTTCACTATTCTTTATAATTCACTTAACCTTTGTTAATAAAAGTTTTACCTTCTACAATTTATTATTTTAATGTGGACTGACGTGCCCACATAATTGGTTACATAGTTCTTGAGAACTTGCTCAAGTTCCTTAGTTTTTTAGTTTCAGTTACCGAGATTAATATTTTTTACATTTTAAAAGTTGATAATCATAGAACAATATCAATAGAAAACGGTAAACAATTGATGTGTATTTTATATCCGAAAGTTCAAAGTATATGAAAGTTTTTGGTTGATGCCAATACGTACATTTCGGTACCTACAACACTATTATCAAAAAAGTTTAGTTTTGTATTTTAAATTAAATATACAAAAAAGTTTTGGTGAGAAAAATTATTGTGTCTACCTATAAGCTAAGGCCCAGGGGTTCTCAACCGGTGGTACGCGTACCACTGGTGGTACGCGAAGGACTTTCAGGTGGTACGCGACAGGTAACAAACTTTATTGGTAAAATCATATTTATTTTGATGATATTGTTGAACTATTTGACCCAAAGATATAGTGGCCAAGTTAGATAATAATCCATTATCAAATGATACCGTACGCAGAGTTTCTGAAATGGCAGATTGTGTAAAAGAAAGTGTAGTTAAAATGGTAAAACAAAGTAAATGTTTTGCGCTACAGTTAGATGAGAGTACTGATAGCACTTTTTTTAACTTTATCCGATTTGAGGAAGAGGACATTGCAGAGGGATATTTATTTTATGAACTCGAAAGATTAAATATTCAAAATTCTTAACAATTAACAATTCTATTCCATGGGAGAAATGCATTGGTGTCTGTAGTGATGGAGCTGGTGCTTTAACAGAACAAATTGCGGCGATCCTAAAATTAAAACAGTTGCTCCAGAAGCTCAATTCACTAACTGCAACATCAATCGGGAAGCTACAGTAGCAAATTCATACCAGAAAGGCTAAACACAGTTTCGGAACAATCAGTCGCTTTAGAGTATTCACGAATGCTTTCACTATTATGTCAGGAGACACTGAACATGAGACACTCTTGTTACATTCCGATGTTTGATGGCTCTCGAGAGGTAATGTTTTCAGTTTACAGTTATTTTACAGAAAACTATGACAATGAAAATTGTATTAGAAATCTAAAAACTATGTATGTATATGCCAGATAAGTTACTCCCAAAGAGAAAGAACAATTCCTCAGACATGCGTGCGTGCGTGCTGATAGAATATTGTAAGATTAATACACTCACCAGTTTTTGGATCCAGATGTAGAATTATTTTAAAGACATTGCAGATTAAACTATTACATTTTAATGTCATTTTGCACTACTTATTTATGTGAAATAGGGTTTTCATCAATGTTACATTTAAAGAACAAACTTAGGTCAAACTTAATCATTGTGCTAAATTTGTGTTTGAAACTAACTAACACAGCCTGATATTAAAATAAGTTGTTTAGCAAAATAACCCCAAGGGTCGCATTAATATTTAAATTATTTTCTATTATTTCAATGTAAGTGATATTTCTATTTTACTTTTGTGTACCAAATGAACTGTTTATTGTTATATTGTTGTTTTTTGAGAATGTTTTTATTTCTTTTTACCAAACGAACATTTGTTATAATTTTTTACAAAATAGTTATGTAGATGTAGGTATATTTAAAATCTGAAATCAACTTTCTTTTTCATTTATCTACCTTTCCCCGTATTAATATGCATTTTTGTATACATGGTGGTAGTACGGAGAAATTTGGATATTTATTAGGTGGTACACGGAACCTAAAAGGTTGAGAACCCCTGGGCTAAGCCATAAGCTTTAGACATCACATGTGTTTTAGTCCGACAAAGGTATCAACATTTGGACTTCATGCCACTGTAATAATTATAATAACAATATGCGCTAAGCTAAGCCATAATCTTTAGACATCACATGTGTTTTAGTCCGACAAAGGTATTAATATTTGCACTTCATGGCACTGTAATAATTATAATAACAATATATGTTAACCTAAGCCATAAGCTTTAGACATCACATGTGTTTTAGTCCGACAAAGGCATCAACATTTGGACATCATGGCACTGTAATAATTATAATAACAAAATGTGTTGTGTAACTTAAATCTGAAAGATATGCAATAAAAGTAACATACATTTTAACAAATAAAGAAACACAAGTGAAAATAAAAAAAATAAAGACAAGTGAAAATTTAAAAAAGTCAAGTACCAAATGTGTCACGTTTACATGATCCATGTATTATGTTCTACTTTCTTCCTTGTTGTATATCTTCACATTCGTAAACCAAAAAATTACAATTCCGTCCAGTATTTTTCCTATTAAACTTTAAATTACGTAACATAATACCACCAAACACATTTAAAGTCGTTCTAATTAAAAATAATAATAGCAATAAGGTAATAGTTTTATCTGTCTAATTTATAGTCTTTCAACTGGTAATTATTGAGAACACGCATGATTACAAAGAACCAGCGATTTCATTTCAATTAAGCAGTTCTACAAACTCTATAATTAACACAAACCGAACAACTTTGTCCTTGGTACAGGCATATAATTTACACTCTCATTTGCAACAGTTTGACTTCTGTCTATACACAATCTACAATTACAACAATATACGTGATAAAGAACACGTAGAGTAATTATTAATTAACTTTAAAAACAAATTCGACAGTTAAAATGCCAATTTTGGGGTACATTTAGAATACAATTAGTATGTTAATATTTACCTGAAAATAATATATCCATATAATATCAAAAATTTGTCTCAAAATGGGAATTATTGTAAACATTTTATGCACTACTTGCTGGTTGGGTTTCACTTGGCATTATGAGCAGATTTATAGTTATCTGATAAAAATCAAAGTCCCTAAATCTTACCAGTAAAGCGGCTAATACCATAAAATTGTACTGTTTTGTTTGTTTTATCTAATAAAAATATACCTATACTAAAAATTGCGTCTTGTTTATTTTTTATGCTATACGGATACTAAAATAAAACATTTACGTTATTCATGCGGAATTCTTATAGCATTACGTAAAATCGCGGTACGTTTGAGCACGATATTATATTAAACGAGCAGACATATTATGCCGCCTATCAACATGAAAATTACAGTGTGATTATCCGGTTTCATTTTGAAAAGTATAATAAATATCGCTGTTAGGTATATATTAGCGAGGACAGCTATTTTCACATCTATATATAGGAATGACAACGTTTGGTTATATATTGGCAAATGAGGGACCGGTTCTGGGGCACAGCGATGCTGTTAGAATACTAAGAAGAGCCGCGATATCTTGTCAGAAAAGGTTACGTAAGGTGAAGTTTTGCTGGTCTGCTTATGCAGATTATTTGGCAAACTGGTCTGCTATTGGGAAATCTTTGTTTCGTGGTGAATGTTTATTGTGTAACATGTATTATTTATGCTAGGAGTGTCAAAATAGGTTCTAGGAAAAATTCAAATCTCCTTTGGAAAGATTGCAAAAAAACTGTCATCATTCTTAGTTGACATTCAGATAATTAAACTTATTAGAGCTGACTTTTTTAATATTAATCTGTGAAGTGCTATCTTATTATATTATACAGTGTGTTAATGAGAAATTTTAAGTTTAAATTCAATAAATGTTAAATGAGTAAATAATTGTAGCACTAGTTGGAAAACTTGATCTTGTGACATGAATGTTTATCGTAATCTGAGATAGGTAAAATACAGGAAAACAACATTGACATTTCAAAAATAAACGACAGATCTTCTAAAAAATTGAGTATGACTTGGTATATCAATTTAAGTAACCTCTCATTTTCGTTAGTTCTGTACTAGAACGAATATGGACGTATTTGTCTTTTTTTTGTACATCATACAATAACAACAAATGACGGTTGTATATCGGTTATATATAAAGATATACAACCAAAAGACCCACTAATAGTATTAACATAAAATTGAACAACATTTTACCCAAATTCAACATATACCCTGCATTCAAAAGTAATAACACAATTTATAACATTCTCTCAAATTTCAAAACCCCTAAATCTATTATGGAAGAGTGTGGAGTTTACTCAGTTAAATGTTCAGAATGTAACTCTATATATGTAGGTCAAACCGGAAGAAACTTAGCAAAACGAATGGCGAAACATAAGAACAGAAACATCTAACTTATTTCAACATAGATTAAACACAGGTCATCATATCAATTATAATACACCCAAACTAATCCACCGATGTAAAAAGGGTTTTAAAATGGATTTATTAGAACAATTAGAGATAGAAAAACACAAAAGAAATAATAACGTCACTTTGCTAAACGATCAATTAATATTTAATAACATACCAATATATTATTCCACTTTAAATTCCTAAATTTGCCCAACCTGTTTTCCTCCATTACGCTGCTAACTTCACAACGGTCGTCTTGTCATTCGTCTTGTGTGTTCTAAAATGATAGACACATGTTGTTGTGTACTGCGTATTTTATTTCATTTGGATCGTAAGTAATTTATTAAAAGATTGGATGAGCTTAACTAGATTAAGTTATATATTTTGATATACATATTGTAGATTTGGGCTGAAGATGTCGTAAGACGAAACATGTACCCATTAAAATAATTTAACCAAACAATGGAAAAGAGGTTTTTATTTACACATTCCCATTATTTGTCTTTATTAAGCTACAGCGCTTTGAAATATTAACAAAACAAACAAAAATAGAACCTGAAAATTATGTCAAGCAATGCGAAAACGAAAAGAAGTCAAAATAGTAACATTAAAAAATGTTAACTATAACAAAGAAAAAAAATGTAAAACCAATAAACAAATTAAGAAACAAATAAATCCACTTCACACTTTACACTGATTTTTAAAAGTACTTACTACGTAATTTAAAAGCAAAGTATCTAAAAAAAAATTCGCGGAAAGAAAGTGGTCAATTATCTCAGTTGAACCCGCAAGGGAGAGAACAAAACACTTAAAATTAATTTTAGTCATATGCTGGCAGACTAAAAAATAAAAAAAATTGCTGATACACCTTGTTCAACCAGGATTGTTTCTTTTATAAATTTTAAACAAAATATCATGCTTGTTTCGCCAAAACCGTTTATTAATTAAAAGTTGTTTCAAACAATAAAAAAATATATAGTTTTACATTTAAAATAATCTGATGTGGCCAGGCACCTGACTTTAGCATACTATATATAAAATTAATAGTTTAGCTGCATGAGCTTCCATTTGATCGAGATTGGTAGTATCTGCATGAAAATAAAACAGTTAGCCAGGATTTGACAAATGTTTTGATTCTATTGACAGTAGGTATTGTCAAAACATCAGCGCTTGCCACTCAGCGTTTGACAATTGCTTTACGCTTTTGTCTAACGGTGAATTTTGTTGGTCCAAGTCATAACCATCATTAAAATGTTGAGTGTTGATGTAGAAATAGATTTCCAATTACTTCGAGGAATAAGTAAAAGTTTCGAGGGTGCTCTTTACTTTTTTTTCACAGAATTTATAAAGCAATTCACAAAGCAAAAAAAAACAAAAAAAAATCTGGCTAATAGTAGATTTTTGAAATGTCTGTTGTTGCCTTTTGCAAAATCTGTAGTGAAATCTGATTATATAATTTACGGATGTTTACAACGAAATTGTAAAAATACCAATAACCGAAGACAAATGATTAGTGTTGATATAAAAGACTCCATGCCATCAGATTATAGCGATATCTGATGTTATTTATTATGTACTATTCGGCTACATGTTTCGAAACATTTCGTTTCGTCCTCAGGTCTTGCTGCAAAGACAATTTCGGATTAGTTTATTGTGTGTAATTACAAATCAAACAATCATAAAACAAAACATTAGACAAAGAAATTACCGTCAATGTTGCTACCATAAAAACATGTGGTGAGAGAAGGTTATGTTTTATAGCCAATTCAAGTCGCTCAAACAGAATTTTCCAGTATACAGTTACGGTGAAATACAATAACAAAGAAAACACTACACTTTAAAATAATTGTACAGGATTAAAACAGCTTTGTACGTTGTTGTACATGTCGTTGATAATTGTGTAGAAGTTTAATAAATTGTCACATTAATGACAGATTTAACCGTTGTCGCAAGGTGGCGCATTCTCTCATTTTTTGCACTAGTTTTCCCAAAAACAAGCCTACAATCACAAATAGATGTCATATCCGCTTTCACAATAAGAACCTTCATCTTGTACGTATTTATAACTGTCTGAAAGGCAAGAATTGATAAAAAAATGACTACACTGACCGACAACCAACAATACCGGCCGATACCGGCCAAATGACAAGATTCCGGCCGAATGACAAGATTCCGGCCAGCCTTTGTATCGTAGAATCCGAATTTGAACCCAGAAATAGTGTATTGCCTCTACTGCTTGGGAAGATCAATGAAAAAAAAAGTGTAAGGGGCATTCTGAACTTTTTTTTCCAAAAGTAGACTCAATGCAGAAATAGACCAGTTTAGTGCTTGGTCGCCGTGTAGCTAATTAATCAAATGCCAATGTGGCTAGAGTAAATGAAATTCTTGGCCAAAATCCTGGAATCACAATTCACCGTGATTTCCAACAATTTAACATCACAAATGCGTTTCCAATTATCTCTCGATACGAGAGAAACTGAGGTTATGTTCATAGACAAAACTAATTAAAAATCGCCACCAGAAATCAATAAGAAACAATCTACGCTGTTCTATGTCATCAATCATCAATGACGTGTATAAATTCTTATCTACCTATCCGACAACAGTTATCTGTTAGATATGCAATTGATAGATAATATTGTTTTCAAATATTCAAGTATTAGCGAACTCCGCATCATCGTGGACGGTTTGATAAAACCAAGTGTACATACAACTCGTTTAACCTTGGACGAACGCAAAAATCTTGTTGCTGAGTTTCTTCCTAGAACTAATGCATCTGGCTAAAGTAGATTAGCTAAACAGTAGCAGTGGACTTGACAGTACCTATCAGATAGTGGCCGCATAAAGACTACCATTGCAGGAATCCTGAGTACGTCTTCGTGAGCAAATAAGGCCACGCTAATTGACTGGCTTCGAGGAGGATGTATATGTTAATTATGTTAGACGGCAACCTAAATGGTGGTGTATGTGTACGTCGTGATAATTGGCACTGTTGAAAAGGTGTTGGCACAAAATTAGATGACCTAAAATTTTCATTTTGATGTGCTATTTTTGCATTTTTACGCGCATAAATCTTATATTCCATTAGGTATACTTCAGGTGGCTTAGTTAAATCTTGAAATTCTTCAAATTTTATGTTTAGGCTTTTCAGGTGTTGCAAATGATAGGCAGGGTGTATGTATTAGCAATTTAATGTTATGTTGTTTAATATTCTCTGGTAAAATTGATGTTTAAAACAATTTGCAATCAAATGTATGCAAATATGTCCAGTAATTCAATAGAGAACATACCCAATTAAGTAATCAACTGAAATATGGACCAGTACAATAGTAATTTGAATATAATATCAATAAATCCAGTTCCATATGAGCGAGTTATTGTAATATTCACAATAGTTACGGAACGTAATAAATTAGAAAATAAAATGAGATATTCTATAACAAAGCATATATTTTAAACGAAGAACAAACAATGTTTGGTAGATCTAGTTAGTGCGAAATGCACAATAATTAACTGAATAATATAATACATAATGCAGTCATGCAGAAGATATATTATTTAGCAGTTAGTAGTATACGATTTGCAAATATATATGATATTGTAAATAATTGTTCACGTGCTATAAATTGTCATTAGATTGTAGGAAATTGTAAAAGGAGCCAGAAAAAAATAAAATAATTTGCTGTCAACGAAAAGAAAAGTAATCAAATTGATAAAAAGTAACTAATAAATCTCAATGAATGGAATAAAATGGATTTTACTAAACTAAATTTATAATTTTTTTCTACGAAAAAGGTTTATATTGCATCCAGAGAGCCATTTTGCGTCGGGTGGAGCTGCATATAACCGAAACCTATGGTTAAAATCTGAGACTCTCTCCCAATAAGTTTTACGATTTACTATTACTGTGCTATGTGTAAATAAAATTCTAAAAAAAGGCTGTCCAATGATTATTTTGAGGTTTGTTCTTATAGCTACATGTTTCGGGGTATTCCCATCAGGCTGAGCTGCGGAAGACAATAGAAACTAAGTACAGGTCTATCTGACTATCGATAGACATTCCACAATAAATATTAGCCTAACTTACTGTCGAAGTACGGTACAACAAGATATTAGCAGGCTGAACATTGGTTATGTTGTATTATTTCCTATTAGTTGTCGAGGTCATGACTTCTATAAACGGAACTAACCTAAAAGGTAAAAACGTCAATGTAGACTCTAATTAAAGTGTTTTCTATAGCAACAACAAGCAAATATAAATTTCAAAATTATCATTTAAGAGAAGCCTACCTAAATTATTTCGCGTGCGATATGAAGTTTATTATACACATATATTTGAAGTAAATAGTCATCCATTTCCTTGTATCGGTGGTTGGCGACTTCCAGTGGCGGGAGTTTTGAAAAGTCCGGCGAAGAGTCGGTGTGGGTTTATGTCTATAATTTCATCATTAGCAGGTTTGGTGTTCTATGATGATATTTAATTATTTCCATTTCCTCTACCAAATACATCCTTTTAGACTTTTCGAGCTTGTGTAAAAGTTTAGAACACTAAACCTGCTAATGAACGAAATTATAGACAAACTCACACCGACTCTTCGTCGGACTTTTCAAAACTCCCGCCACAGGAAGTCGCCAACCACCGATACAAGGAAATGGATGACTATTTCCTTCAAATATATGTGTATAAAAAACTTCATATCGCACGCGAAATAATTTAGGTAGGCTTCTCTTAAATGTTAATTTGTTAATTGTTGTTGCTATAGAAAACATTGTTAGAGTCTACATTGACGTTTCTAATTTTTAGGTTAGTTCTGTTTACATGACAGTCATGAACAGTCATGACCTCGACAACTAATAGAAAATAAGGCAACATAACCTACAAATGTTCAGCCTATATATGCTCCCAATATCTTGTTGTACCGCACTTCGACAGTAAGTTTAGCTTATATTTATTGTGGAATGTCTATCGATAGTCAGATAAACCTGTACTTAGTTTCTATTGTCTTACGCAGCTCAGCCTGATGACGGGAATACCCCGAAACATATAGCTGTAAGAACAAACCTCAAAATAAACATTGGACAGCCTTTTTTTTGGAATTTTGTTTACACATTACAATTGCCAATGAAATGGAGCACTTTATCGCAACAATTACTGTGCTAGTTGTATCTTCTATATCATATATGTATATATCTTCTATATATTTTTAAAAAATAACACATCTCTACTATTTGTGCATTGACACCAAGCAATCTGGACTCGAATAAGGAATAAAAAAAAGGAAAAACATACATTTGCTTGGTTTAAAGAGCGTTTATGCGAGTCAAACAATTTCTGTTTTGAGCTAAACTTTACAATTTGTATATTATACAGACCAGTTATAAGTTCTAAGGATAAACGCAAAAAACATTTATTAGTTTTAAGGAGGAAAATGTTCTCTTGTATACACCTATATTTATTTGGAATAAACTGGATTTCTATGGCGAGAGGAAACGTATTTTTAAGTAAAAGCAAAAATATTACTTTAACGGAAAGCCATTGATGTTTGGAAATGTCTAAATTGGTCTATATTTCAGTATTATTCAATATTTTCTAGTAGTATTAAAGTTTAGTGGCCAGGCACATGACTTTATCACATACCATATATAAAATTACTAGTTTAGCTGCATGATTCTATTTGATTGAGATCGGTAGTGTCTGCATTAAAATAAAACTAGTTAGCCAGGATTTGACAGATATTTTGATTCTATTGACAGTAGGCATTGTTAAAACAACAGCGTTTGACACTACCTCTCATTAGAATGAAAATATCTGTCAAATCCTGGCTAGTTTTATATTAATGCAAACACAACCGATCTTGGTCAAATAGAATTGGCTCATGCAGCTAAACTATTAATTTTACCAAAAAATGTCATAGACATAAATTATACAAAATTTCCTCTACTTTAATTTATTATTTACGTATTTTGACGAGGTTACAGAAATGGCGACACATTTGCAAAATCCCAAAATCCCCAGTAGAGCATTTTTATTCACTCAGAACAAGATGACCAACGGTTTTAGCGAGGTTATGAAAGCCCAGGGCTGAGAATAGTGGTTGAGAATAGTGAGTAATGAAATGTCATTCAAAATGTGTAGGTAATGGTTGATAACACTTATCATAAATGGAAATAGCAATAAATGCATTAATCAGTAGGAGTAGAAAGACATAAACTTCCACTTCACATTCTCACGCAATCTTGATTCTCGTTGTTCATTTCTGTGATCGTAAACTAAGAGAAAAATTGCGTTTAATATCCGTTATATATTCACAATGAGTACCTTTATCGTACCAGATAAATATTGGATTGATGTAATAAAATGACATTAAATATTGCACATTATCCATATATACGTAGCTATCTAGTATACTACCAACGCGTTCAGCGTTTAAGATAAGAGGAAGATAAATGCGCCACGTTCTGGCTGACGTTGCTGCTGGGTCGTCTGACACACTCGACCGTGACAATTGCCTCAGATTCGCGCACCCGCAACGAATTATTACCGAGCGATAAAAATAAACATTATCATCTGTGCGGTTACATTAAGAAGAATCGCATAAATTTGCTGGATGTTGTGACTGCAATGAATAAATAATTTATCGTTATGCGAATGGAAATTGGAATCACGTGGGATACGTCTGAACATAAAAGTTTATGGGTTTTTGATAAAAAATTACAATTAACCTTCGGTACCAACTTTCGCTATAGAAATTTAAAAATGGCAGTTTTTCCTATATTATTTATGAAAATGTTTCCTATATTTATTTATTGAAACCAGTATCTCATTTTGAATAAGGAATAAACATGACAAACAGAGAACAAGCAGAGTTAAAAGAGTCCTTAGACAGTTGCACAGATATACAAAGAATGCACAATTGCTACCAAAAAAAACAAAAATATCAATGATAAAAAATGTATTATATATGTTTAAAAAAACATAGGGCTTCCTTCGTATTCCTAAGATTTTAGTTTCCACTAACTTATTATTTATTTGTGTGTAATACAAAAATAATCAAATAACTTTTGGAATGTCACATATTTCCAAACATATAACAAAATCTAACATGAGATAACTGTTTCTGGTCTGATATTTTTTCCGTAGAATCTGAATATGAAAGCAGACATTTCAACTTGAGCCCACATTTTGAGAAAGTCAGTGCTAAACAAATTGCAAACCTCAAAAAATGCATTTTTACTTTATCATAAGTAGTATAATAAAAAAGTAATTAATAAATCTTTAATGAATAGAATAAAATAAGTTTTTACTAAACTTTAAAACTTTTTACTTTATCATACGCAGTATGTAAAGTATTGTAATCGTGCCAAAAAAATTTTTTGAGATTTTAGCGGAAATATGTCTTTTTGGGTCCCCTGAACATTTTTGACCAAGGTACAAAAAAATGTCTGTGTGTGTGTGTGGGTGTGTGTGTGTGTGTGTGTGTGTGTGTGTGTGTGTGTGTGTGTGTGTGTGTGTGTACCCGTTTTTTGTGGCGACGGTTCCGGAGGAACTACTAAAGGTATCGGGACAAAACTTCATATTTAGAAGTTTCATGACCAAACTTAGAGCTGAAAAGCTTTCTGTTGAAAAGGGTCCAAAGGAACTGGAGGTTTAGTCTTAGCATTTTTGAAAGATTTTGCAAATAAGTCGCCATTTCTGGAAATTCGTCGAAATAGTTAAATAATAAATTAAAGTTGAAGAAATTCTGAATAATTTATGCCTATGATATTTTTTGGTACAACCAGCAGTTTAGCTATATGAGCAAATTCTATTTCATCGAGATCGGTCGTACTGCATTCATACTAGTAGCCAGGATATGTCAGAAATTTTGATTCTAATGACAGTAGGTGTCAAGCGCTAATGTTTTGACACAATATAAGCTGCGTTCGTATATTGTACACCGTTACACTTTTTACACCCAATAACACGTAAGTATCATTTGGACGGTGTACACGATGTCAACGGAGTACAGTATCTGAACGCAGGTTTAATGGACATATATGTCTAGTTCTACTAGTTTTATTTTAATGCAGACATAGCCGATCTCGATCAAATAGAATCTCATGCAGCTAAACTATTAATTTTATATATACTATGATAAAGTCATGTGCCTGGCCACATCAGATTTTTTACTTTATCATACGCAGTATGTAAAGTATTGTAATCGTGCCAAAAAATTTTTTTAGCAGAAATATGCCTTTTTGGGTCCCCTGAACATTTTTGACCAAGGTTCAAAAAAATGTCTGTGTGTGTGTGTGTATGTGTGTGTGTGTGTACCCGTTTTTTGTGGCGACGATTCCGGAGAAACTACTAAAGGTATCGGAATGAAACTTCATATTTAGAAGTTTCATCACCAAACTTAGAGCTGAAAAGCTTTCTGTTGAAGAGGGTCCAAAGGAACTGGAGGTTTAGTCTTAGCATTTTTGAAAGATTTTGCAAATAAGCCGCCATTTCTGGAATTTCGTCGAAATAGTTAAATAATAAATTAAAGATGAGGAAATTCTGAATAATTTATCACAATGACATTTTTTGGTAAAATCAATAGTTTAGCTGCATGAGCAAATTCTATTGCTACGAGATCGGTCGTACTGCATGAAAAGTAGTAGCCAGGATTTGTCAGATTTTTTGATTCTAATGACAGTAGGTAGTCTTGGTGTCAAACGCTAATGTTTTGACAATAACTTCTGTCAATATAAGCTGCGTTCGCATATTACATTACACTCTTTACACCCAATAACACGTAAGTGTCATTTGGACGGTGTACCCGGTGTCAACGGAGTACAATATCCGAACGCAGCTTTAATCGACATATCTGTCTAGTTCTAGTAGTTTTATTTTAATGCAGACATGGCCGATCTCGATCAAATGGAGTCTCATGCAGCTAAACTATTAATTTTATATATAGTATGATAAAGTCATGTGCCTGGCCAGATCAGATTTTTTACTCTATCATACATAGTGCGACAAAGTACCTATTGTAATCGTGTCAAAAAAAAGATTTGAGATTTTAGCGGAAATATGTCCCACTAGGTCTGCGAATATTTTTGACTAAGGTAAAAAAATCGTCACTAAACTTAGAGCTGAAGGAAGTTTTGTTTAAAAGGGCCCAAAGGAACTGGTCAACGATTAGGAAGATGAGCTGCCATTTCTGTAATTTTGTCAAAATAGCAAAACAATAGATTGAAGTAAACGAAATTTTGTATAATTTAGGTCTACGTATGACATTTTTTGGTAAAATTAATAGTTTAGCTGCATGAGCAAATTCTATTTGATCGAGATAGGTCATGTCTGCATTAAAACTAGTTAGCCAGGATTTCACAGATATTTTGATTCTATTCAATAAAAACATCAACGCTTGACACAGATTGACATTGCTGTATAGTATGATAAAGTTATGAGTTCCGCTACATCAGATTTTTTACTTTATCATACGCAGTATTATAAAGTATTGTAATCATGCCGAAAAAAATTTTTGAGTTTTTAGCGGAAATACGTCCTTTTGGGTCCCCTGAACATATTTGACCAAGGTACAAAAAAATGTCTGTGTGTGTGTGTGTGTGTATGTGTGTGTGTGTGTGTATGTGTGTGTGTGTGTGTGTGTACCCGATTTTTGTGGCGACGATTCCGGAGAAACTACTAAAGGTATCGGGACGAAACTTCATATTTAGAAGTTTCATGACCAAACTTAGAGCTGAAAAGCTTTTGGCTCAAAAGGGTCCAAAGGAACTGGATGTTTCCTCCAAGCACTTTTCAAGGATTTTACACATGAGCCGCTATTTCTGTAATTTCGGCAAAACAGCTAAATAATAAATTAAAGAAGAGGAAATTTTGTATCATTTATGTGTGTTTTTTGGTAAAATTAATAGTTTGGCTGCAGGAGCAGATTCAAATTGAGATCGGTCGTGTCGGTCTTAAAACTAAGTAGCCAGGATTTTAATTCTAATGACAGAACTATGACAGACAGTGTCACCGTGATGTTTTGACAATAGCACTCCGCCAGAACCACCTGACCAGCCTGGGGACAAGCACGAAGGCAAAGCGGATGCAGGACCTCTGCAAATAGATGCTGAGCGGGACGTCAGCGATGAAGATGACGTTGAGCCCGATCAACGGAGACGGCGAAGGCGGTGGCGGTAGCTGCGTGTGCGTGATGTGTGTGTCCATGTTTTATTCAATAATATTTAGATCAAAACGTTTTACGTTATTTTAAGAATTTTAGTAAAGCATTTTTATTGTTTTATCGTTGTTTGTTTTTAAAAATATACCTGCCAAGCTATTCACTCACTGGCGGGTAAATCGTAAAGATTTCAAATTTGTAAATACAATGTCGGATAAGCGCCCACGGCGCAAGGCACCGTTTGTTATGAAATTATGTTAATTCATAATGTGTATTTTCTTTAATTAATATATTTGTGTTAATGGTTAATGGAATCGTATGCAGCTAAACCATTAATTTTATATATAGTATGATAAAGTCATGTGCCTGGCCACATCAGATTTTTTTCTAAAAAATTAGACAGAATTAAGAATTTTTGCTTTCGATTTACATTGTACGGGAAAAAAACATACCAGAAGCGGTGGTCACCTATCCGATTTTGTTTTTTGTTGGCCAGGATAGTTACGTAGTACATTTTTGACAAATTACTTACTGGGAAATATGTGAAAAGCACTGATATCCAGACTCAAAAGTTAATGGACTATTTTGTTAGTTTTAGTTAATAACTGTGGTATGTAAATTTGTTGTAGTAAATCAAAACAAAAACTTATTCTCGATTTTGAGCTCCTTGGGGCACAGGTTAATGTATTTTGATCGACCTCAAATTTCACAGTAATAAAGTATGGATATAAAAGAACAAATTGAGGGGGTCACGCAAAAAATAGGCATTATTTTTCCTATATAAATAGGAGCACTCTAATACCTACACTTTGTTTCGTGAAATTGGAACTAAACAATGGAATTTATACTATAAATGACAAGTTTATAGCTAAAAACGGATCTTTTGTGCAATTTTAATAATACACGACCATCTTTAAGAACATTTAGATAATAGAAAACATATTGTTATAAAGATAAAGATAAAGATAAAGATAATTTATTTATACTCTGTACAGAATAAGGTCAAGAAACATAGATAGCAATATTTCAAATCCTGTTCATGTCACGTGTTGACGGAGGCCTTGTACAAATTCTTCGGTGCTATATGGGGATGTCTGCAGCATATACGCTTTAAGTGTCTTTGCGAAGTCTCTGGTTGTTAGGGATTTCCAGCTCGGTGGAAGAGAATTGTATATTCTCACGGTTTGTCCATAGCTGAAAGTTGTAGCTAGTCGGGAAAATTTGGGGCGTAGGTTGTCTCTGGTTCTAGTTTGGTAGCCGTGAAGGTCACCTTGTGTTGGGATACGGGACTTGGTTTTGTGGATGGTATTGAGACAGCGGAGTAGGTATACTGCATAGACAGTTAGTATCTTATGTCTTTGAAAGAGTGGTCTTGCATGTGTTTCCGGGTGTTCCGCTGTCAGGCATCTTACAGCGCGTTTCTGGAGTAGAAAGATGGTTTTGGTGTGAGAACTGTGCCCCCACGTCTCTATTCCGTATGTCATACGTGCCTCAAACAATGACATGTAGGCCATTCTTGTTGCTTGGTATGTTGCTGTTTGTTGCATTCTTCTTATAGCGTAAGTGACTCTGCTTAGGGTTTTTGCCAGGTGTTCGACGTGACTGCCCCAGGTTAGGCGGGCGTCTATATGAATTCCTAGGAATCGTACAGATTTCTCGGCCTTGTCCCACCTATCCATTTGGAAGGTTAGTTGTTCTGTTTTCTCTGCGTTGAGGTGGAGGTTGTTTTCGGAGAACCATTTTGTTGCCTGTTCCATGTGCCCTTTAGCTGTTCTTTGGAGTTCCTCGCTTGTTTCAGCAGTTGATAGCAGTGTGGTGTCGTCGGCATATATTATGGTAGTGGTGTCCACTCTGGGTGGGAGGTCGTTCATAAAGATTATGAAGAAGATTGCCCCTAGGATGCTTCCTTGCGGGACCCCGATTGTTGTTTCCATAAATGTACTTGATACTCCATTCACTCGGACCTGTTGTATGCGGTTTGTCAGGTATGATTTGAGGAGTTCCAGTGGAGTCCCCCGGATTCCGTACATTTCCATCTTGCGCAGTAGGGGTGTGTGTGGCATGGAGTCAAATGCACGACTCAGGTCGCACATCTGGGCCATGCATTTTCTACGTTGTTCTATGGCATTATACACTGACTGCATCAGGAGTCGCATTGCGTCTTCGGTGGACTTGCCATGTTGGTAGGCGAATTGTGTTGGTGTGAAAAGTTTGTTCTTTAAGAAGTGATCATTGATTCTTCTTAGTATCACCTCTTCGAATATTTTCGAAATTGCTGGTAGCACTGCGATGGGGCGATAGTTCTTGCAATCTTTCCTATCACCTTTCTTTTTGTACACTGGAGTTATTCGTGCAATTTTTAGTGTGTCAGGGAAGATTCCTTTTACAATGGCGTTGTTGAAAATTTCTGCCAGTGGCAGAGAGACCTGTTTGCTTACCCATTTTATTGTTCGAGTGGAGAGACCAAACACATCTTCACTCCGATTTGGTTTTATGCCTTGAAGTATATTTTCAATCTCTTTTTGGTGCGTTGGTTCCATAAATAGTGATTTATTGCAGGCTGTACTGTAAGGTGTTGAGTTGGGCACAACGTTGATATTGGGTGATGGGCTGGTGAAGAAATTGTTGAAGTTTTCACTGGATGGTGTTTCATGGTGGTAGCTTTGTTTTTGTCGTCCTGTTTCTTGATTTATTATTTGCCATATTGTTTTGTTTCTGTCTTGTGCTTCCATTATTCTGTTAGTGTTAGTCGTCTTGTGGTCCTCTTCGGCAAGGTTAACGTAAACCTTTTCGTAGCGTTTAATTATGTTGTAGCTCTCCTCATCTCCCCTACCGTCTTGGAGTCTTCTCATCAGTTTTAGGGTTTCACGCATCTGTGCTATTTGTGGTGACAGTCTTGTCTTGTTGTTTGTTTGTTGTCTCGCAACAGCTGGGAAAGCATTATCGTGGTGATTTTTTAGGAGATGTAAGAATTTCTCCATGGCTTTGTTTGGATTGTATTCATCCAGGGTGAAGTTCCAGTCTTCCTGTTGTAGTAGGTGTTGAAATTTGGCAATGTTATTTCCAGAATATATTCGTCTGTTGATCAGCTTTGATTCTTGCTTTTGTTGGGTAGGTGTGCGTAGAATTAGGGCCTTGTGGTCTCCGTAGTTTGGATCCACAGTTTTGGCGTCTATTTCTGTGAGATCCGTGTAGACATTATCGATGCATGAGTTGGTGTTTATTGTGACTCGTGTTGGTTCATTGAAAAGGGCACGAAGACTGTAGGAGGACATTAGGTTTGATATGAGTTCTCTTTGGGGGTTGTCTGTGTGGAAATGAATATTGAAGTCGCCAGCTACGATGATACGCGTGTTCTTTTTGAGTTTCTGTGTAACTTGAGTTAGAGTTGACTCTAGGATTTGCAGAAAGGTGTTGACATTGCCATTTGGTGATCGGTAGACACAAATTATAACAGCATTTTGATGGTGTAGATGTATGCCTGTCATTTCGCAGTGCATCTCACTCGAGTATTCCTTTATAAATTCCAATTCACTGGCATTTATTTTGTTATTGACAAAGATGCAGGCCCCGCCGTGGATGTGGTCCGATCTGGTATAGCAGCTTGTGTTTGTGTAATTTTGGATATTGTATAGGGCCGAGTTGTCTTTCCGTAGCCAGTGTTCTGTCACACAGACAATGTCGACTTTTTCAGTGAGTATTAAGATTTCCAGAGCTCTTACCTTGTTTGTGAGTCCCTGGACATTAGTAGCCATGATGGTAAGGTGTGTCGGTGGTTGTGAGACGCTACTGTTAGGGGGCTTCTGCGTTGGTCGGCGGTTGCTATCTATAAAAAAGAAGCTGCTTGTTGTTGTAGAAAGGTTTGATGCTTCTTGAAGTCAAATCTACGTATGCCTACGTTTTCGGGCCAGAAATCGGGGTTGTATAGCTCATCCTTTCTGGGGAATGGTGCACAAACCACAAACCGCTTTGGCTTATCGGGAACTCCAGGTATTTCTTTTACCATAATCTTGTCATTTCGGAAATTTTCGTTGTTCTTGATGTGTTCGGTGATCTTTTGTTCCGTGGCGCTGTTTTTTATTCGGTAGAGGTAGATCCAGACTTTCTTTTCCATTCCGCTGAATTCTTTATCAGTAACTTTTGCCGTGCCCAGTCTTTTTTGGGGTTGAGAGCGTCTTTTTTGTGTTTCAATCCATGGTCCTTCCTCTAGGTTTATCGGTTTATTGGCGATTGTTTTCGTTTGCTCGTCATAGAGTTGTAGTTCCTGTTGTGTTATTTGCCTGTGCTGTCCATTTTCGTTCGGTTCTTTTGCTTTGTTTGCTTTTGCCGGTGGTTTTGCTGAATTAGTGTTGCTTTTTGTTTGTGGTGGTTCCGTGTTATCCAAGACCATCGATGAGTTGCCAGGTGTTATCTTGGATGCATAGGTTATGTTTACATCTGGACACTTCTTTTTCTGTTCTGCTTTCCGGTCTCCTGTGATGTCTTTTGTTTTCTCTTCCAAGTGCTTGATTTTGTCTAACAGTAGCTCATTGCTGAGTTGTAAGACTTTATTCTTATCTTGGACCTCATCCAATAGCAGTTTGAGATAGCGATTTTCAGTTACCCAGGTTTCTTCCCTTTTTTCTTCGCTTTGGCAGCAACTAACCTTGCTGCCGCCGAGATTTGTGATATGTTGCAGTCTTCTGATGCAGCTGTTGTGGTACATCCCATAGCAGTTCACACACACGGATGTTGCACTTTCTTTTGAAACACAGCACCGCATTTTACTACATTTTGGTTCGATATTATCAGGAGCTTCAGGAGTAGTTCCCTCTCCATCCGCCATCTTGAATTTATAAAGGGCAATAATAAAAAAAAATAATTTTTCGGTAATATTTAAGTAGTATTAGTCGAAAAGAAAACATTTCTTTTTCATAGCAATTTTACTCCCAAATTTCGTTGACGTTTTAGGACGTTAGAGTATAATTCCACGATCTACATAATAATTAATTTTAACATATTTTGTCGGTAATCTTTAAAAACTACTTACCTTGATTCAAAAACGAAAACGATTCCCATCACTATTATATAGTAATATAGAGGCGAAAATCGTTTTTGTTTTTGAGTCGGCATGCGTGGTTTTTAAAACTACCGACAATTTTTTGGTGAAAATCCTAAGCAGAGTATACACGAAACAAGTGGAGTATGCTTGTTATACTTTTTATTATTTCACTCAATTAAAATATCAATAAAAACACATCAACAATTCCTATTTTAATTGTATGATCCAATCCATCAGAATCAAACACACATGTATAATGTATGGATTGGTAATTGAAGAAAATACACAACCATATTGTTGATTGCATTATGTATAAATTCAATAGGTGTTAAATTATACACAATGTACTTATACCATAACAAAGCGCACCCGGTCTGATTGAAAGTGAACATGATGTGATCCTGTACACACCTGATCACGTTTTTTTCTCGCAACAGAAATGGCAACACTCATTAATATAAACGTTACTTAATTTGCATACGCTTTTGTGAAATGATTAATCTACATCTGAATAGAGGTAAATTAAAGTTAAGTGAGTATAATAGAAGCTAACTGTATTCAGGTTTATGTCCTAAATTTATAGAATGATTGAGTATCAATTAAATGTATGTTGCTTTGAATTTTTTGTTTTATGTATAACATTATATCGTAAGAAATATTGATAAATACTGGTGACAACGTATGAACTGAATATTTCAGACTATTCATTTGCCGTGAACGTATGGATAAAGCAACCAATTAAAATGTAAAAAGCATGGACAACAACATACAATTTGACGCAATTATCACCTTATAGCAATCGCTAGTCACATCCATTAGCATATCTAAAGTGTATGCACATATCTACCTGTGCACGTACCAATATGCAAATAATAATTCAACTCATTGTCAAAAATATATTCAATATTCATTCATAACTGCCCACCGTGCCATTCTTTTCGCCACCTATTATGATTCATATCAATTCTTTACCACTAGCCCATAATGGTGTGGGCTTGCACAGATTTGGGTCGATTTTTGAGCAAACAAAATCTATCTAGTTGTCAGCCATTAAGAGAGGTATAAAGAGGACCGCTTCTTACCTGGACGCAACGCGTGCAGAACCAGTGGAGGGTTTTCACAACTTTTATATACTTTGACACTAGAGATAATGGAGTGATATATGGAAAGCAGAACTTCCGTTTCTTTTCCTGGTCTTGGTAATTATGTCTTTTGTGTGCGGTTCATTGGATGAATAAGTTGTGCGGTTCACTGGATAAATAAGTTTACACAATAGATTTAAAATTGTTTAAAGGGAATACAAACTGTATGAACTCTTACGTTTATAGCATTTTGGGGTCAAGTTTCTGGAAAAACTTGGGTAACTTTTGTTCAAAATCGGTTGAGAATCACAGTCGATATTTATCTATTCTTTAATTTATAACCTATTACGTAATAGTTTTTATGATGTTGAAAATATATAGAGATTATAGGACATCATTCGAAAATGTTAAGTTTTTGAATAAACGTTTTGAAGTTTTTACAATGATAAATAGATTAATTGTACCTAGAGATAAAGTAGAGTAAAAATACATCGCAATCTTTTGAAAGATCTTTTTAACAGAAGCTTGCTACACAAAAAAACTTTGTTTGATACAAATAAATCGGTGGTTCACCAATGTATTGAAAATGTATTGAAAATTGATGGCAAATTGTCAATGTCAATGTAGTTTTATTTTCCCTCTTTGTTGACGTCAGGAAACAGTTTTAAAACTACTGTTGAAATCGTAATTTTTAACACCGAGTGCCATAATATAGTTCTTTTTGGTACAGGTGCAATAAAGCGTCGATTTAATGCTTATTCAATAGCATTTAATGGTGTACATTGTGTTTGTAGTAAATAGGTATTTATGATATGAGGGTTAAAAATGATGTTTTGGGAGAAGTTTGATAAGAAGTTTAACGACGCGTAGTGGAGTGTACACACCCTTCAAACAATAACGTTAAACATAATTCATTAAATACCTATGTATATGAAAAACTGATAAAATCAGTTTATGTCAAACTGACATTTCTTGTGTGTCATTTCAGAATGGAAGAATAATAATCATTCAAATGATTTTTTCCCATAAGATGTAAAACTGGCGCAATTTAATGCATGTTAAATAGCATTAAATTGCATTAAAATTGGGTTTTACCAAAAATTATGTGTCTTACAATGAATCTGTCTACTTCAATGGTGTTATTAATCTCTCTCAAATATTTTAATTTCATTTTCATCAAATTTGTATAAAATAGGCAAATGTAGCTTTTCTGTCGGCTCGGGTTATATATTTTTCGAAACCCCCCCATCGGTAATTCTTTTATAAAAATTAAGATATTTCGTTTTACTTTTAGTAATTGTATTTTCAACTGTATGCAAATATATTAACACAAAAAATAAGAAAATAGTAATTACATAATAATTAAAATTTAAAGTGAAACAGATATATAGAAGTCATTGCAATAGGACTTTATTTATTGCTCAAATAAACCAAATGCAACAACCTAAAAAAGATAAAAGTAACCTAAGGAAAACATTACAAATTTCCATTGAAGAAAATTTGTCGCGTTAAAGGTAAAAGTCACTAAGTGACATCTTACTACTACTGAGAAAAACACACTTTTATAAAGAAATGGAATTAAAAAAAAATATACGTTCTAGTGCAAATATACTTGTACATTCTAGTTAATTTAATACTTAAACACCATGTATTATATGTGTAACTATTGCATTTCACATCACGGAGAAACTTAGATTTTTGTACTTAGTGAGTTTTACCTTTATACATTCTTGTACATCGGTGTCATTAAAAGAACGTTATACACTGCTGGTTCTGGAATTGCATAGTTTATCTACATCTTCTGTCCGACAATTTCAATACCAGATTTGCTTACTCTTTTTTTATTTGCTAACTTTTTGTCTTGTGGTAAGCCAATGCAAGCTAAATGGTTCTTTAGGTAGATCGTATCTTTATTCTAGAGACCTAATAAATTTTAAAGCCTGAATATTCTGACCATTATTAGCGAATATTACTGCATTTCAGAGCAAAATAAAATTTCTGACCATTTCATTAATAGTTTACGAGTTATGGCAGAGAAAAAGAATGCACTTATTTTTAAAAATTTTGCTTTCCTTAAAAACTTTAATTGAATATTTTAAAACCAAATTAGTTTTGCACAATTGAAAAGAATTATACCGACATATAATATAATAATTGTAATAATTATATTATTATAATCTTTTGTTTTGCATATTTAATAATAATAATAAAGTGGTCTATTGGTTACAAACAATTGTTACAGAAACATACACAATATAATCTTGCAAAGAAATCAAATAGAAACAATTGTTGAATCAATCTTATGGCAGGTTTCAGCAATGTATTATTTCAAATCAGTTTTGTCTGATTTTTTTTTTATTTAACGACTCCTAAATCTAAAAAGGAACTTTACTAATACAAAAATGGTAGAAAATTCGTATGTCCCACAAATTTGTACATTTGCTCTATAATGAGGTGGAAACGAGATATAAGAAAACACTTTTTTGCAGGATTTTTATTCAAAGAAGTTGCTTCGAAAAAGAACTGACTTCCATGGCAAACTCCTTGATAGGGAGTTCACATTTTGTATTTTTATTACGGCCATAATTTCATAATAATAATTCCCATAATTTCCAAAAACAAACTTTTTTGGAGTTTTGCAAGCTCAAGCTACCTGTTAACTAAATTAAAAATCAATTAACGAAGTACGAGATGCATTTATTGTAATAGTGGTAAAAGTCACTAGTCACATAGTGAGTTTTTGCATTAAATACACATATTACATCGTACTTAATGACTTTTTCCGGAAAATTATTGGAGTAAGGACGCATTTGAACACTTTCTGATATTATCCCCTAATAAAACACATATTTAAATTCATATCGGTATTATTATCTTGTTTTTCAACAAAATGTTACATAGTGAGTTTTACCTTTAACCCTACGATAATATAGTTTTCAGGTTATGTCAGAATGTTTCATTTGTTGCAGATAACCTTGCCAATGAAAACAATCACTCAAATATTTACTACTTCAAAACTTACTAGAAACTATAAGACGAATATTGGGTTCAAATCATTGGGTTCAAAAATATTTATTTAGTTTAAATTAGTTTAAACACCAAGACGTTTTTTCGAGGGAAACAAAAACAGTCTAGCTCTAACAGCAATAACAAGAAACGAAGTTCTAAGCTCAAAGCTTACCTGCGTCCAACGTGTGTAGAACCAATACGGATTTTCACAGCTTTTATACATTTTGACACCTCACACAAAAAAAGCGCGATAATTTTATATGGTATTCCTCCCGTTTACCGTTTCTACAACTTTTAATCTTTGACACTTTTTCACAGCAAAGAAGACATCTTCACGAGTCGGCTCGTGGCCATAGACTAATTAGCGATTTTTTCGCTGTGTTTGCGAATACCGAAGAGACTATTTATAGATAGTGTGAGCCAGCGCTTGCAGTACTATCCATCTGCGGACTGGTAGTTGCCGGAGCGTGTTTGCGAGGGAGTCCGGGAGTGCTAAATAGTAACTGGTATGCTGGCCGATTCTAAACTGACCTAAGATTCTTACCTGGCCGGTCGAAGAGACCGACCAATACGTCTGGTTGGTCGGTCGATTCGAGGTTAGGTTCGGAGTCGTCGTTTTGTTGGGACCACGTTGCGTCACCGCTAATTTTGGCTTTGTAGTTTGTGTTTATCCGCGATGGAGGTTCGATGTTCCGCGCTTGTGTTTAGACAGGCGACGGCGGATTTGTTTTGATGGATTTCAGATTTCACTTTTGCTGATTCGGTTCGAGTGAATTTGGTTCACGAATGGAGATGGTTATAATAACTGGGTACTAGTATCTTAGGTGTTTGTTGTGGAAGTAATTTGTTGTGACAGTTCTTGTCTACTTAGATAATGTTTATCGGAATTTTAAAAAGAATTTTCATGTTTTCGAAATTCGGGTGTTAATACACGTGATAACTCGGAACAATGTCAGTCGAACTGGAAAGTGTAATGTAATGATAGTAGAGTAAGGTTTAAAATGGTTCGTTCACAGGAAAATGATTGTCTAAGTGGCCACTTATGCTTTGCAAGAGGGCAATAATTGCTTAGGACTCTAGCATGGGCGCCCGCAGAAATATTTCCAGGGGGTGCAAAACAAAATGTATATGGTCCATTCGAATAGCAAACGTATTTCAAACAGTTAGTAAAGAAAAATGTTTATAACTTTAGCAAAAATTGTTGCATAAATTTCTATCATACCCCAAATTGTAGGCAATTAAAAGACCTAGTAGCCCTTCGATGCTCGGAGTTTTGTCCCATGGATAACAAGCTTTAAATTACGATAATGTCCGTTCGAATAGCAAATGTATGTCAAACAGTTGTTAAAAGAAAATGTTTATAACTTTTGTAAAAATTGTTGCATAAATTTCTTTCATACCTAAAATTGTAGGTAATTAAAAGACCTAGTAGCTCTTTGAAGCTCGGAGTTTTGTCCCATGGACAACAACCCATAAATTGCAATAATGTCCCTTCGAATAGAAAACGTATTTCAATCAGTTCCTACAGAAAATAGTTTATAACTTTTGCAAAAATTGTTGCATAAATTTCCATCATACCCAAAATTGTAGGTAATTAAAAGACCTAGTAGCCCTTCGACGCTCGGAGTTTTGCTAAATGGCGATAATCTCCGTTCGAATAGCAAACGTATTTCAATCAGTCAACTTTTGCAAAAATTGATAACATAATCAGTTGCCACTTGTTTGTTTCTGTTTTTTTTTTTTAATTGAAGATCTATGAATTTTTATGTGCAAATTCAGAAGTTTAATAATTATTTTACTATTATCTTCTAGTATTTTATTATTGTTTTTTCAATTAAATGTTAAATTAACACTAGTTATAAATCAGCATGTATTACATGATTTTTTTCTTGTTGATCTGTCCCCTGTTATATCAAAAGCAAGGGGGGTGCAAGTGCACCCCCTTGCCCCTCTCTGCGTGCGCCCATGGACTCTAGACGCGTGACCCTAAACCAAAAGTTAGAGAGCCCAAATAAATCTGTAATAAACCATTACTTGAGTAAGAATACCAAATCTAACATATTTTGAAATTAATCACTAATAATTTAATATAGAAATATAATGATAAAAAGTGCAATTTTCTACTTCGGTTACATAATGAAGACTTTGGGACACTGTTTTCGGTTTCATAACGAAAACGATCGATAAACATGGCCACGGCTACATATCCTAACCGCAATGTCCATCCAAATTTATATAAAATTAATGACTAAAAGTAAAACCTCCTGTTACACCGGTTTTATAACTTGTTTACACCTATTCATAATCAAGTTTTCGCGAAAAGCTAATAGACCAATTATATTTATAGTGGTAACACAAAAATCAGCCCATAATTTTCACACAAAAAGATGAGAATACTTTTTCATTTATAAAGCATATTATATAAAGCAAGTTTACCTTCAAATAGAACCTAGCGAAATGGTTGAAATTAATATATGCACGTTTTAGGGTCGTCATTATTTTTCAACTTTTTTTCTGCAGGAAACTTTTGTAGCACTTCACAATGAACAAAATCTAACAAGGGGGAAATGGTATGTTTTTTTTTTTCGACTATTCTGATTCTGAAAGCAGCCATTTCGACTTGAGGCTAATTTTTGAGAAAGGCTGTGCTTTTAAACTGCATAGAACTCAAAAATTAATTTTTTTTTTTTCAAAATATTATATACACAATTTGGAATTTCATAATCAAATTGTACGGAAAAAAGCATACCTGAAACAGTTTTCACATGTCTGATTTTGTTCTTTATTGGCCAGGAAAGTCACCGAGTTTAGATTATTGTATTTTTAACAAACAACATACTTGGATATGTGCGGAATGCTCTGATATCTAAACGCAAAAGTTGATGGATTTGTTTAAAATTGTTGTATTTATTGTGGTAAAACAAAACCTAAACTTTTTTTATTTATTTTACTCATTAAATTGAATTATTTCTAGATTTGAACCCCTTCGGGCATAAGTTAATACGTTTTGATCGATCTCAAATTTACAATAATTAATGATTTAAAAGAAGAAATTGAGAAGTTCCCGCAGAAAAAAATGTTAAGGTTACGTACATTTTTCTAATATAATTAAGGACCACCCTACTGCATATCCCCTATCTAGTTTTAAAGTTTCATGTGTAAGCTACACCATAATGAGGAAATTTTAATAAATTCATACTTTTCAATCGTCGTATAAACAGTTAAAAATTGCACAAATTTATAGGAATACAAATTGAATTAATTGTTATTTAGTAAGTAATATACCAGTTCAGATTATATAAACTTTGTTCTTGTAGTTTTTAATGAACGCTTTTTATACATTCTTTCTAGTGTTAATATTTGCTATTCATTTTATTACTATTACTTATGTTATATGAACCATCTCTGTAAAAATGTCTGAATTCAACACTGAATTCAACACCAAATTCAACTATACAACGCGGCACGGGTTGTCACAATTTAGAAAAAACATTGTTTTTTAGCGTTAGCGTAATTATTAGCGGTAATAGTAGGTACTTTATTGTGCAATTTAACTTCTTCTCAAAATTTAATTAATCTTTAATTTGTTTTTTATTGGTTATTTTTTTAATTATCCTGTTCCTTTACTCACAGATGAGACCTGACATCCATTATTTACAACACACAATCTACTTTCATCACTACAAACAGAGAATTCCCCAAACTGGTTTAACGCAAAAAGAACGCTAATTTTAATATCAGAAAAAAATCACTCCTCAATTTTCGTTCGTAATATTCGCAACGCGGCAAATGAATCTATATTAGGTCACTATTATGACACTTCCTGCACCATTTTTACCCATGACTGAAATCAACTCATAATAAAATGCTATCAGATTAGACCGCAACAGAATGTATCATTAAAATGACATTAAACCAATAAAAAACCGCACTATTACAATGATTATAAACCGCACGAAAACCTAACATTAAGTTTTGACGTGTTAGAACTACCCACATGAGCTCACTTTCTAAAAGTGTTCAAGAGGAGGTGCAGGTAAGATTTTATGTTATACCAATGTATTAATTTTGTCGTAATTATTGCTGTTTTATGTATTTATGCCTACGGGTGCTTCGGAAACAAAAAGTGCTGAGTCATGTCAAATTACTCTCACCGGAAGTGCTTTTCATATGCAAGATCGAATGTAAACAAATAATAGCAACCGCAGCGGAATACTTTATGAATCGTCAGACATACATTGTCATAGCCATGCAATTTTAAATTGTTTTCAGATATTGCAATGAGTCAGAATTGAGTACTAAGAATTTATGTAACTTGAAGACCAACAAAATTCACTCCCCGAAAATAAGAATCCCTTCACATTCCAGATTCAGGATATATTATGTTTTGTTACATCCTTATAATGGTCTGTGTTCCCTGAGTTCTGCATGTTTATACACATGCAAGTACCCAAAGACAGTTTTTATGAAAAAAATCGAGATCTTGGGGGGTGTTTGGAAAATTTCGTATATGCCATTATGTTTAGTTGTACCAGCTTGCAATGCTTTAATCGCATTCAATGTAAAATATTATTGCTTTCATAATAACATGTTCATATTTAAAAGAAGTGGGTGAATATTTAATCCAAGAATGTCAGCTGATTAGTCTAACTCCCCAACCTTTCGATTTAAAAGATCAAATTCTTAAATATACTAACTCATTTAAATTTGTACAAACGATATTGTTGCGTACGTATATATAAAACAACCGTTGTTTTTTTATAAACAAACGTTGCTGTGAATTGAGACGTTTCGTTGTGTGTACGTACGTTAAATATTTAAAAAAATGTTATATAATAATATTATGCAGTAGTTGCTAGCTATTAATTTTACAATACAATTTTACTATATTCAGACCCGCTTCCATTCTGCGCCATTCGATACATTTTACAATGCATATAGTTCTATTTTTTTCTGTATAGAACGAAATGTTTAAAATGGTCACCAGATGCTATAAAGTACAGAAATTTGATCTTTGATTTCACTAATTACTAAGGCACTCATAAAATACCTTATCCTCGCTAAACACTGCCTTCCAGTAATCCTTTATCCTCTGCACGCACTTCATTAAACCCACTATTATCTAAATAAACACATAGCCGCACAAATATTTGTAACTGGAAGACCGGAAATTGAAAAGTTGGCACCACGTGTTCACCGCCAACTAGATTGGTGTGTCTGGCGCACACAGAAAACCTAACCTTTTTACCGCCTAAACGTATATATAGGTCTTTCTAATATTAATGCCGCCTTAATTTTAGAACGCACGACAAGAGCAAAAAGGAGAGACGCAGATGCGTGGTGAGATTTCGTGCTGCTACTGGAAGCTGGACTGAGCAAGAGAAGCAAGCCCACCTTTCTTTTGGTGGGCCTTGCCTGCTGAGATTTGAGATCGAGAGGTTTTCAATGAGACGAGATTATTTAGGTTAATTACGAGTGTATTTGATGTGTTATCTCTGTTCTCTGGTGTAGGTACACAAAGGCGTTCATGTTGATTATCTCTCATCCTCAATGTTAGCTAATATTTGTTTACACTTCTAATGGCGATGGTGAATCTTTTTGTTGAACTTGAAGACTGGCGCCAAGCTAATTTAAAAAAGGTAAATATGTATTACTACAAGTTCCGCGAATCAGAAGTTTTCGGAAATCCAAGTTTGTTTGTTCTGAAGTGATTCTAATCAGTGTAAAAATAATAGTTTTAGCGGGTGTGCTCTTTCAAGATTAGGACCCTTTTCAGAGATTTTGTAATAACTGTGTAAATAATGACACTTATGTGTTGCATATTTTCAAGACAAGAGTTCAACCGCGAGTAAATATTGAATGTTGATGCATCTTCTTAGCACACCTCCCGAATTTATGCTGTAATTAACGCCACAAGAAGCAGCCTTTTTTTTATTGATGTCATATTTATTTATCGCTGAAAACTGTTTAAGAACCACTCACTCCTTTTTGAGACTACCAAAAGCATATGATGACAACAGAAGATGGTTTTGCAAATTTTCTATTATTCTTGCGTGTCTAATAATACTCACAAATGAAATGCCGTAAGTCTCCATGTAGGTCTTCCGCAGACAAATGTACGTTCATATTTGAGGGGTGTGTGTGCAAAACGCGGCATGTCACAAAAACGTAAAAATTGAGTTATGCATGTCTTTGGATTTGTCTATATTTTCTGCATCTTCCTAACATAATTTTGAGTGCAAAATCCGACAGAATGATATAGAATTCATCATTTGAAAACCATAGTGATATGTAAAGTGCGACATGTACCTGATCATTCTGTTGCAAACTGCGACATGTCCATGTTAACAAAATTAATACAGAAAAAAATATGTTGGTGGTAATATTGCTGATGTGTGTTCACAAATTGAAGAAGGGATTTGGAAACACATGGAGTTGATAAACCCACAAAATTATTTAAAATATTAAAGTTTGTGCGAGTATTTCGTATAATAATGATCAGTAAAGTATGGCATTATTCTTTTTATATCACCAAACTCAGTTTCAGACCTTCAATTGTCTTCTTTTCTCAAATGTAAATACATTACTTGGGAAATACATTTTTGACTTATATGCTTTATGCGTGTGTGTGTGGGCAGTTATTTAGTAGGTATAGAAAAATCTCACAATCCTCCAAGCAGTATGCCAAGCGGAGCAAATCTCTTTCACGCGAAATTGTGTGTGCATTTCTGTGCACAATCTTTTCTTGGTGAGCCTACATAGGAAGCAACATTTTTTTAGCTAAATACATTGATGGACTATGGATTTTGTGAATGTATAATAGAATAGGTTTTTATTGCGTTGGTTTAGGGAAAATAATTACGTCAAAATGACAAACAATTGAATATAATAGAAATCTTTTACATAAAGTCTTAAAAATCTTAAAAAAAGCAAACTAGCAAAAACTCACGTCAAGCATCGATCGAAAAAAACACGTGATTACCAAAAAAAAAAAAATTAAAAAGTCTCCCTGTATTATCAACATTTGCTAACTGCTAATTAATTTTTTTTTTCATTGTTTACTATTGCCATATTGCTAGATTTTTGATCCCATACAATTTATAAAGTATCAAAGACAATGTTATTAAGGTATCTATTAAAATAGTAGAGGAAAAAGTTGCTATTTAAAAATATGTTCATGTATGTCATCTTTCAAAAACAATTGAAATCGGTAATTGAATTTTGTATAAAATTAAATTGTAATCAAAGAAAATAAATTTGTTATAATATCAAGCAGTTTCAAATTGAATTAATTAATTCCATACTTTTTCCACAAACTCTACATAACTTATAACATTTTTATTATCATTGATTATGTTTGCTTTGGTTTAATTAAATGCAAAAAATTATATCTATGCTTTAAAAGACAGCACATGCCTATTTTTAGATTTATTAAGTTCGACAATTTTGCAAACTCAAGTTCAAACTGAGACTATACAATATATCCCTTAATATTTGGTAAATATTGACTTCGTATGTTAAGATAAATTTAACCCATTGAGGGTTGCTAATATAAAATAAACTCCTCTATTAACCTACAGAAAAATTAATTAAAAATCATTGAAAATATTTAGTAGATTTTTGCGGTTTCCTGGAAATTCGTTTCAAAGGACATGTCGCATTTTGCATACACACCCCTCATTTATAATATTGCATCGCATTTGGTTATGCAGGTTCAAATTTGCGGTTATTACTAACTGAGAAGTTGTCGGAAGTCATACATTGTCTCATGTGATATGCAATATCATGGAGGAAGTGCAATATGAAGTTTAATTTATATATTGCAAAATTTTTCAAGAGGGCTTAGTAACATACGTTGTCCCAGCAAAATAAAAAACCGCATTGAATAAAACTGTAATTGCAATAAATTTTATCATTAGCTAAGATTTAAATAAAAGAATATTTGTATTCTTATGTCAAGATATCGGAAGTGAACATGAGACACCGTGCTTACATGCACATGTCAAGGTAAATGTCAAGAAAAGTTGTAGGTCGTGACTTTGACGTTTAGAAATTCAGGATTTTTGTTTGTAATTTCGTACCAAAAAATTTTTATTTGATGGATTGTATGAAGAAATATTTGATTGAATTGTTTGTTGCAAAATTAGTGCAACAATTATTTATTATTAATATACATTATTTATTATTTATTTTCTATAGCAATAGAAAAATCTTTGTTAGGGCCAATATATTTAGATAATAAAACTATAATTAAATAGAAATGTACAGTCTAGTTATAACCTACATTTTGTTTATGTTTTCATATTTCTGCCTACCTCCTAATTATGATGCGTAAGTTTTTCTAGTGTTTAAAAATAAGTGTTGTTGTTTTAGCGGTTTGTTTTAAACACTTTAAGACGAAAAAAAAACGATGTCTGTCACAGGCCAATTTCCCTGGACTTATTATGTATGAATTTATGTATGAAGCTGAATTTTGGCTACTTATCCGCATATATTTCAATTGTCAGACCCTAAAAAAGGTTTGCCTACAAATGTTTCCTAAAAAGAAAATGCTTTTGAATTCGGTAATGTGGGAATCACTCATTTTAATGATCTCCTCTATTTCCCAAAGTACCACAGTTAGAATAAAAAAAAATAGTGATAATAGAGGTATACAAATGGTTTTCGAGCAATTAATAATAATATTTGATAACTACAAAATTGCGCTTTTCAATTAAGGTTTTTTATCAAGTTTCTGAATATATTGTTTCCAGCAAAATATCAAAACTAGTTTTAAATTATCAAAAAACTCGTCATTTTTGTGACGTTATTAAAACGCCGTTTAATTTAAAAAACACGTATTTTTTTAAATAAGACGGTATTATAAAAACTTTTTTCTAGAGTATATATAAGGAACCTTACGTAGTACCTACTATGAATAAGCCATTTGCATTTTAATATGTCTAGCTTAAAAACGTGATTCTGCCATCCTTAACATCCTTTCACAAGAAGATTCTTGTTTTGTCTTCAACTTTACTACTCCAGAATAATAATACTCGGGATATTTCACGTAGCTACACTTAGTCTTAGCCACGCCGACTGTGTTATATCAAGTGAGGGGTACTTACAGTCGCAGGTACCTGTACATGCTGCAGGCTTGTGGGAATCCTCTTTAGTTCCCGCAGAGTGTTTACATTGCTCTTGCAGTTAAAATGTAAAGCCCCGCAGCCAGGACACCCCAGATGACTCCGTGTCGGCTACAGAGCAGAGAGCAGCTCAGTGTGCATTGCGAGCACAGATATGAATTTTAATTTTCCTGTCCCTCCGTGTGTATGTATGTATGTATGTGTGTGTGTGTGTGTATGTGTGAGTGTTTGCCACAATCACGTTTTTCGTGTGGGCCGCATTACTGCCTAGGTGGAAATAAAAGGCGGCGAGTTATGCCCATGTCAGGTTGTACGTTCTGGCAAACGTGAGCACTGAGCGCCATCTGGTGATTTAAACGAGTCATTCTGCCCTAAAGGAGGAAACTAGACAATAACGTGCACAGTTTGAACAGGAATATCAGTCTATCGAGATTTAAGTGTGAATCTGTGTAGTCAACGAAGTTGTATCTTTTGTCAATATTGATATATTTAAACCATCTACACATGGTTACAAAGACCAAGACTCTATCAACTATATACAAGTGACCTACCACAGCTGGAAAATGTGTGTCAAAACAAAATAAACAAGCTTCAACAATATGCACCAATCGACGAATAAAATGGAAGACCAAGCTCAACAAATTTATATCTGTCCACATTAACATTATAAACAACAAAATTGAGGACATACCTCATGTAAACACTGCAAAGTGTTTGGAAATGACTATACATAGAAAGCTAAGGTGGAAAGAACATGATAAGAAGCAAAGACAGTGATTGGTCACAAATTCAAAGATTACGACCAGGTACTAAAACCAATTAGGTTGTACGACATTCAACTCCTGGGTTATGGTAAAAAAATATCCAAGGTATCAAGACTAGTCAACAAAATAAAGTAGGTACTAAGGAATATAGGTAACGCTTCTTGGTATATACGTAACAGTGACCTTCACCGTGATCTTGGTGTCCCACCAGTCTTCCAAGAGATAAGAAGATATGCCGAATCTCGCTTAAGCCATCACGTCAACGTAGAGGCCCTGCAGCTACTGGACAACCAGAATCTAGTGAGAAGATTAAAAATAACTAAACTTTTCGAACTAGTTCAGTGAAATGTGTAAAAAGGAGACTACAATCAGTGAAGTGTTAGTTCTTCTTGTTTAGGACAAAGTAAACATAGGACCTCAGTGGATAGCCTATTATGGAACAATTTATCGTTAATCTTTCAGATTATTTTCAAATTGTTTAGCATTGTCCTTATTAAAAAAAATGACGTATGTTTGCTAAATATTAATATAACGGGGGAAGAACTAATGCAATATCGATAGGAACATATATGGACAAAGATGGAACACGAGGCTATGTCCGTCGAATGGAGAATACAAGAGCCCCAAAAATAATAATGGATTGAAATTGGAAATTGGATTAGTGGAGAGGAGAAACAGAGCTAATAGTGAAATATATGGCGGAAGGTGGAACACTGGACCATGGGGGAATGGAGAATACACGAGTGCCAAAGATGACCATTAACTGGAGACCAGTGGAGAAGAGAGATAAAGCCAACCCCAGAATGGAATGGATGGTGTTGAAGACAAAATGGAAAATGGATTAAGATCACATAGTAACTGCGAACTGAAGGAATGGATGGCATTGCAACCATATTGTATCCGTCACTATGAATTTTTACATTATAACTTCAAATTTGGAATCACGGAGCCTGAAATATCACAAGAAATCGGAACCATGCAGATTCACTATAGTGATTTTGACAATATAACGACACGAGGAGAGAGTCGAGCAAACATTAATTTTTCTGTTACTTTTGGTTCATGATTGACCTCGCATTTTGAATTTTGAAAATCTGACATTATATTTGGAGTCAGCAATCTTCAAATAAATATTACGGGACATAAGTTTCCAAACAAACTCCTACCAATTTTCTGGCATCGTCCTGTTGAGTTACCAAGGGAACTAAGGTGGCGATACAAAAGTAAGTCATACACGATATGTGGCTTGTGGTATCTTTTGGTAACACAGCCCTATATCAAGAAGCAGAACGACATGCCAACACGATGAAAGATATGGTTACTTTATAATAAGAATATTCACACAATATTTTGGTTTGGCACTACTTTGCAATTTCTGATGTAGGTACTCCATAATTTAAAATCTTGTCATATTTAATAAAATTTTTATGTGTACAACCGATTTTGTTTTTCACGGTGGGTTCCCCAGGATCCAACTTGGAGACCACTACTATTCACTTCTCTTAACAGACAAGATTAAAAATCAGCGTTTTTAACCATCAAGCATGGTACAGATGATGTTCCCGATATATCGGGTTCAAACGACGACAGATTAATGTGTGGCACTGCTGACAGGAGCATCTTATAAGGTCGATGTTATTTACAAGGGACCCTTTATGTCGTACAAGTAGCACGGGCGCACGGAGGAGGCGAGAGAAAATGTGGGAATCCATTTGTACGATTATGCTAATGAAACGTCGCAACACTCGTTCTTCTCGCGTATTGACTCTATCAGGCGCCATCAATCTCACCAGCCACCACACTGCTACGAATAATTTAATTAGAACCCACTCGCGAATGCAGCAGCAGCAGCAGCAAGTTGCCAAGAGAGCCACTGGTAGTGCTGGTGCACGAGCCAAACAACTAACCGAGCTCCCTTATACGATTCTGACACCACAAATAATACAAGAAGAATGGCATCCGATCGCCACTCGTCTTATTGTGGAAACGGACACCGACATTGAACACCACACGATGACTCTGATTACAGCCAGCCAGCTTGAAAAAATATGCAGTTGACGATGAAGATGTGAAGTGAAAAGGAATAGATAATACAACGTAAGGGAATTATGATGCCGTAGAGTATATTGTAGAGGAGTTGATCTTATCCATGACGCTTCTTTTGATTACCATAGTTATTACTGTTGTTTTGGTCAGAGTTGGTATTGACAGTTTTGTCGTTCGACATTTAAGTCGTTCGTGCCAATAAAATACTCGAAGTTACGTGTCTTATTCACACCTCTCGAACCCAAGAACATTACAATATGATTGGAGCTTATTGCAAGATAGAAACCTAATATGAGATAGATGGGCTTTTGTTAAAATACGATACAAACTCTATTGATGTCATTCCGTAAAAAGAAATTATCTATGCAAAAGTGTATTTCGTTATTAGGTTTTATTGTTTTCTATGAAAAAAGGATACAGCACCATAACGTGCTGTTTTGATTTTAACAAGAAACATAACGTAAAAACCATGTTTTGCAGCAATATTGTACCTACCCAAAATTTTACACAATTCTCATCAGAAATCTAAAGGTTGCGTTTAAAAAGACGGCTACCAAATATGCTCTATGACTTTTATTCAAGCTTACAAAAATGTGTCACCATATTTCTATATATTCAAACTATAAGTTAGTAGAATAAACAATTATTCTATGCTAATAAATAAAAAAAAATACCGGATGATTGATTTTATGAACGACTACGTTTTAGTATTGCAATCAGCGTAAAAACATTCATATTCATAGAAATCATTCACCACTCGACAGATCTGAGCAGGGCATTTTTTTTTATTATTACAGAAGGTTCGAAGTAAACCTTATATATAATAGTTCGAATGCAAAAGCTTGCCTTTAGGTGTAACAGGCCTATGCAAATTATAAGCATATTTGCTTTTTGAATGAACCCATAAAAGACGGCGGCCCACAAAAGAAATATTTTTTGATTATCTGTTTAATATTGTTTATTTTTCAAGTTTTACTAAACATTGAACCGCTTATTTGATAATATTTGGACTTGAATTATGGCCATTCTTTTTTTTTTCGTTGTCAATTATGCCTTCTTTACGTCGTTTTATCCGTTTTATCTTGATAATCGTTTTAGTCATTGTCCTATATGAAATTCTTCGTCTTTGACATTTCCTTTTCGTTTGGTCCTTTTCGTCCTGTTTAGTGCTGTTTGCCATTTTCTCTCTATTTGCAATTTTCTTTCCCTTTATATCTTTAGTATATTACGTTCTTCTAGAACGAAAATTATTGTTCTTTTCGTCCTTTTTATTAATTTTCTAAATGGTTTTACTTTGTGTTCACTACATCCCTTTTAAACGTTTTTCTCTTTTTGTTTTTCACCTTTCTTTTCTCATATTCATCCTTTTTATGATTGGATTTTTATGGTTGTCTATTTCGTCCTTTACGTTCCTTGTTTTATTTTTGTCCTTCGCTTTATCCTTTTTATGTTTTACGTAGTTCTTACCAGGTTCGTCATTATTATCAATGTTGACTATTTCTTCCTTTACGTTCGGTTTTTTTGTATTTTTGTCCTGCGTTTAGTCCTTTCTGTCTTTTACGTAATTTTTCTCATGCTCGTCCTTTCCATCAATGTTGTCCTTTACGTTCCATTTTTACATTTATCCAGCGTTTTATCCTTTTATCCTTGCGTTTTATTTTTCGCATATTCGTCATTTTTCTGAATGTTGTTTATTTCGTCCTTTACGTTCCATTTTTATTTTTGTCCACCGTGCTATCATTTTTATCTTCTACGAAATTTTTTTCATGTTCGTCGTTTTTTGTCAATATCTATCTATTTCTTCCTTTGCGTTGTTTAGTCCTCCGTTTTATCCATTTTTGCCTTTTACGTAATGTATCTCATTTTCGTTCTTTTTTTCAATGTTATCTATTTTGTCCTTATTTTTTATTTTGTCAGTTTGATCCATTGCATTTACGTAATTTTCATCCCATATGCCGTCATTTTTATCCTTCACGTCCATTTTATCGATTTTGATCTTTTCGTATCTCTGTCGCAACGCTTTTCTTGTCCTTTCTTGTATTTCGTTTTTGCCCTTTTCGTAGTTTTTGCCTTATGCAGGTTCTTATGCAGGTTTTCCACTAAACGTTCAAAACATAAACGAAGAAGCAACTCGTGTCTAAAAAAACAAAACAGCCAGTGTTTGCAAAGTTTGTAAACAATCGAAGTCTTTGGCGACTTTTTGGTTTTGTTTTGCGTGTCCCAATGGAAAACGGTATTATCAAAGGGTTTCGTTGTGTTTACGAACTCGGTCGGTGTAGTGGAAATAAGAGTTTGTTTCTTAGTTTCTTTTTAGATATTGAATCAATCAACTCAGTAAAAACAGATTTCAAACAAAAACTAAACTGCGGCACGATGTCTGCTTGGTGGAAACAAATGTTTCCGTTTTGTTTTAGTTCAGAGTATTCTTTTAATGTTAAAAACAAAAACAACACACAAACTCAACTGTCAGTTTGGTGGAAACCCGGTATTATATAATACAGGTTCCAACGCGATATTCTTAATAAGTAAAACAACTAAACTAAAAAATGACTTGTTAATCAACATAACATAGTTATTACCAAACCAGACTAGACTAACTTAAATTTATTAGGAGTCCGGTGGAACACAACAAACCTTTACGTGGTCCTATTATTCCACCTAGCAAAAGAAAAAGATCCAAAGAACGGGTTTTGCCAGACTATCTAAATCATCCTGTCGAATGGTAGCTATTCCAGAAGTCCTTCACAAGGGCAAATCGTGAATTAATTACAAATCAATAGCTTTGCATACCAATCATAACTATCTTAACCTAAACCAAATACATTATACCACAACAATATTCTTATACAAATTTATAAACGAATCATTTGCAAAAAGAAAAGAAACATAAATCTAAACTAAAACTCGTCGACAGCTATCAATTCAGTAGATTCTCGAAAGAGGAGGCTCCTGTTAATGGGGGTTTTATGTAAAGGTATCGATATGCAAATTTGCGAGCAGATTTACGAGGCTGTATATGCTATCGTCCTTTTCGGTACGGGTTTTGCGGACAAGATACAAGGAGGAAACCGACTGACGGACTTTGCGCTGCGTATGCGGAATTTTGCGTACACATGTCTTCCTAATTCCATTAATCCTTATTTGGCGGCCGTACGCATATTTAAAGGCGTGTCCCGCATTGCTCCGATATTGATGGATGGCGTAGAAGATATGCGGACGGTGTCTGAACGATAATATATGAGGTTATAACAGCGTAAGATGGATGTTCATTTCTAGATCTAGTTTATTACTCTTTTTTATTGGACGCAAATATTTTATATGTGGTTAAATAGTTTAAGAGAAAATGATCTATGATAAACAGTGAAACAGTGAAACTGGGATCATAGTGGGCTTGAAACTATGAGTTCCTGGTTCAAATCCAGGTCGAGGTATCGTTTTAATTTATTCCTATTTCTTTCTTTGAAATTTATTAGCTGTTTTTGAAGTATTCTGATTTACTTTGTTATGAGTTTCCCTGTGATTAGTAGAACCCATCTTCCACTTGAGATGAAATTTAGCATTGTATCGTCTGAAATATTCAAAATAAACATTACCCAGTTGATTTTGTTGATTTTAGTAATTACAAATTTATTAAAATTAAATATAAGCTAACAAGATTATTCAAGATATGTATACATTTTTTTTTAAATAGTTACACTTGATTTATTTTTTAATGAAACATTTATTTTTGTAATAAAACATCAGTTTTAATTAATACCTATACCTGCGCAATAGAAACAATAAAATAGGAAACAGATCTGACTGTCTTAGATAGGCTATGAAAGGATGACGACACTGTACTGTTTTAGTGGTTCAATTATACCTACTAATTATCACTTAAAAATTAGGAAGTAGGTATTTTTATAAAAACAATATTTAATTACAAGTTCAACTTAAATAAAAATAAAAACCTCTCCTTCTTTGCTATTATTTATTGTACTCGAGACATGTTTCGATCTTAACAGATCATCATCAGTCGGGAATCTACAAAAAATTGAAAAAGCCAATCAACTGCACTTAATTATAACACTTAATCCACACCGGGTTACATAATATTGTACAACAGGTACCATAGTTTGTATTTTAGTGATAGAAACTACTTACAGTCAGTTTGCAGAGTCTATGTGGTCATAATTTAACATTGTTTCAGTTCTAGAGATCTTCGCGAATGAGTATGTGGACGTATGTATGCCATGCGGAATGTTAACCTTATTCCATAAATGTGTATTGTACGATGTATGCAACCGATGTTGTATGTGTGCCGTGTATGTGGTGGTATATCAGTCGATTTCATTGAATTTTAAATCGTATTTAGGTAAGTAAACAAGGGCCTTTTGTAAAATTGTACTTGGTCGTTAATCAATTCTGTTTGTGTGTTTCTATTCCGTCTTTCTATTTCTAGCTGCTCTAATATGTCCATCTTAAACCCTTTATTGCATTTATGGATTAATTTTACGTTCTTATAATCTATTTTGTGTCCAGTTTGAATAACATGTTTGTATACGCTTGATGTTACTTGATTAGCATGCTCTGTTATTCTCTTAGCTAGAGATCTTCCTGTCTGTCCTACGTAAACTGAGTTGCAATTAGTGCAATTAACAGAGTAAATGCCACTTTTTTCCATATCTGTTTTATTTTCATATTTATGTCCAGATAATTGCTTAATTATTTGGTTAGGGTTACTATATGCTGGTGTTATGTTATACTTGTTTAATGTTTTTTGTAACTTTCTATTCGTGTTGTTATATGTGAAATGTCTGTAGATTTGTTTGTTATTAGGTATTTCATTTGTGTAGAGTGGATCTTGTTTTTTCTTTGCTCTGTTTATTATAGACCTTATACTGTTTTGGGGAAAACCATTGTTTTCTGCTAGATCATATATGAATTGTAGTTCCTTTGTTTTTGCTATTTCAGTGATTGGGTATGTTAGTAGTCTGTTTATATGATGGTGAAAAGCGGCGAGTCGATGATTTATAGGGTGGGCTGAGTCAAATGGAATGATTGTATTTATAGTTGTGGCCTTTCTGTAAATTTCGAAGTTCAGTTTATTCTTATTGTTAATCAAGGTCACATCGAGAAAATTTAAACTATTATTCTGTTGTATCTCTAAGGTAAAGTTTAGATTTGGGTGTATGTTGTTTAAGTAGTTTGAAAAATTATCTATTTCATCTTGACTCGCTTTTAATATTGTGAAGATGTCGTCGACGTATCGTACCCATTTAACAATCATGTTTTTAAAAGGATTGACATTGTTCATGATAAATTTTTCTTCTATATGATTAAGAAAAATTTCTGATAGAAGTCCAGATAGTGACATTCCCATTGGTAAGCCCTCAGTAAAATGATAATATTTTCCATTGAACAAGCAATAGTTTTGATTTATGACGTGTTTTAGCAATTTGTTAATTTGATCTATTTTGTTTCTTTCTGTTAAGTTTTGTTCTAATAATTGAGAGACAAGGTTTAGTGTTAAATCTAATATTATGTAAATCTAATATTATGTAACCCGGTGTGGATTAAGTGTTATAATTAAGTGCAGTTGATTGGCTTTTTCAATTTTTTGTAGATTCCCGACTGATGATGATCTGTTAAGATCGAAACATGTCTCGAGTACAATAAATAATAGCAAAGAAGGAGAGGTTTTTATTTTTATTTAAGTTGAATTTAAATAAACTTTGCAATATGGATATAGCCAATTATTAATTACAAGTGTTTTGGATAATTTAATTTTTTGTTTGTTTTGTTTTGTCCGACTGCGACTTCGTCTCAACGATTAAATCTTGTAGAAAAACAAGCATTGCGAGATGATACCTTGCTTCAGTAGGTAGTAAACAAATAAAACTAAACTAAAATGTTATCAAGTCGTCTTCAAACAATTTATTTTATAAAATTTGTTGTGTTTCTTCTGCGGTCCTCTTGTTTTAATAGCTTAATAATGATACGGTTGTATAATTGTTTTTGCATTGTTTACCATTTACATATATAGAGTGTTATTTTTTTGCACCTTGGAACTTTTTCAGATAGTGAAACTCTTTTTATTCATAATAACAATAAATATCTAAAAAATCAGTATAAACTTTAATATTGATTTATTTGTTCATTCAATTTATTTTTACTTCTCTTTTTTCACAAATATTTCAAACGGCTGTAACTTTTTAAGGATTTGCAAACCTGAGTCATATGAACCTAGTAATATGAAAAGTTTTTCTCAGAATTACATTATTCTCATACAAAATTTGGGGAAAAGGTATGTTTTCTTTTTACTGACTCCACAGTTCACACTGCTGTAGAAACCAAATGGAACTGTATGTTATTCATCTGAAATTATGAAAATCTTTTTTTGACTCAACGATGCTCAAATTGTAAGGTCACATCAGAAAATTTTAAGGAACATGTTTTTATATATAGAAAAGTGATTTTTGCTGTGTATGAATCCGAACTGTAAAGTTTCCTATCACGTAAAATTTTCCTAATAGTTCAGGTCAAAATGTCAAAAACCTCACACCAACTTTGTAGTTTCCTAAAATCTAAAGTGATGTTATCTGCTAAGTGTCCTTGAAGCACCAACAGCATTTATTTAAGTAGTAAACAGAATAAGAACACAAAATCTAGACGCGTTAGGAGAATGTTTACTTCAGATTCGTATTCAGCGCAAAGAAATCTATCGAAAACGCAAAAAACAGACAAAAAACCTTCTAGTAAGTTCCTAGAAAAACATACCATTTCTGTTAGAAAAAAACCAATTGTGTCTAGCCACAATAAATGAATCATGAAAAGAATTTTCTATCCATACTATTTTTTTTTCTAATTCAGTTGCGTTGGTACTTGGTCAAATTTTGTGTTTTCTATGTATTTTCCTGGAATATTATTCCTGGAATATGTATATTTATAGTTCATTTTAGTTTATATCGAACTGAAAACCCATCACCAATCTAAAAAATCCGCTTTCTTTCTGTCATTCTATTAAGGGGAATCCATACCCCCTACGTTTTGCATGCAAAACGTAAAAGTTCTGAGGCTTCTTCTCAGCATTTAGTTCACATAATCGTAAAGGAAATACACCAAATTAAAGATAAAAGATATATATATATATATATATATATATATATATATATATATATATATATATATATATATTTGCGTCTAGTGGTAGTTTTTTTTATAGTTCTGTTCGTTTTTGACAAATCTATTTCTGAATATGATATAAAATTGGCTGATTTTGCAATTTTTTTACGAAGAACTCAGGTTAAAATTGAAAAAAGTACCACATAATAGGTCTAAGTTACACCTTCCTCTATAAGGGTACAAAATTTCACGTAAAAATATTAATATCTTACATGCTTTTCTCACTCAAAACTTTACTTCTTCGAGTACATGAATAACTTATATTTTATCACGTAGCGTCGATACAGCAACAACAAGTAATACATATACATTACCACAGCAAGTAATACACCTTTATCTATAATTTGATGTATAACATGAGAGCATTGATACAACATTAAGCTGACTATGGATGCTTATTTTATAGGACGTACCAGCAGTACTGATTCCTCTTAAGTTTAATTAAATAATTTTAAAAAAAAATAAAGTAAATCTTTATTGACATTTATTGTTTTACTGAATTTGAACTTTGCCTTCTTAACACGGGGAATAATAATGAATTGAAATTTTCTTGTAACAACACCGATACAGACTAAAAACTAAAAACTACTAATAATTCCCAGAACGCACCAGAAGAATAAAAAAACACTACATGTAACAGATCAAATATTTATATTATTATTATTATTATGATACTAAGTTTATAGATTATACAGGGTGTCTCACGGAACTGGTACATTAGAAGTTTCTCATGTTCTACTATTTTTGGAAACTTGAAATTTTGGAACTAGAATTTACTCGATCTGAGCTCTTCAGCTAAAATATTCTCACGTTAACTGTCACGTCCGGTCACCGGAAGTCGGTATCAACTTTGTTATTTTAAATGGAATGATATAATTTTTATTTTATTTTTGGTTTCTACGTATCAAAATACATCATTTTTGATAATGTTTCCCTATACCTAAATATCACCATTTTTTAGTTTTTTTGATTTTACTAATTTTTTGCTGATTTTCGCGGTTACATTTAAAATTGAATATCTCGGTTATTATTGAAACTAGTAGTTTCATGATTGGTGGTCCAACACTAGAAATAAAACCAAATAAGACGATGTTTAGTTCATCATGATATCTTATACAGGGTGTTCAAAATTTACAACACAATAATTGAATTTTCAAACGTAAACAACTATTTTTTCTCAAATGGGACACCCTATATACCGATACGCCATTCGATAGGAAATCTTATTCCCTATCAATCAATATTAGGGTTCCCTATATCTATCTTTAATTGTTTTCGAGATATTGTCACTATAAAAGAATGCAAACTAAATACAAAACGATTTAGTCTTCATTTATAGGAATGTAACAACTTTGGAACAGCAGGAGAACAGAAAAATATTGAAAAGGTTTGTTAAAACTAAAATAATATACTTGGGATATCTAACTAAAATTAAAACTTAATTATGTTGTTCGAAATGCTGCCCGTTCTGCTCCAAACATTTTAAAACTCTTCGCGGTACTTCTGTCATCGTCGTTCTTCGGATTTCTTGTCGCTGAAGTCCATTTTAATGGCGGCTACTAATCTGTTAGTTAATTCTCCTCGAGTATTAACTGGTGTGGAATAGACCTGACTTTTCACATGACCCCAGAAATAAAAGTCTATGGTGTTAAATCTGGTGAGCTTGGTGGCCACCACCAGGGTTCCCTGTTTCCGAACCACCTATCGTCAAAAATCTGATTAAGTTAAATGGATACCACATGCGAAGAATGTGCCGGTGCACCATCCATTTCATAAAAGCACACTCGTAAAATATTGATGGGAAGAGTTTCACAAAAATTGTTCACACATCCACGCAAAATTTCTAAATATCTATATTTCGTATTTAATTTCGTCCCCAATTATTAAATGGGAGTATTCAAAATGGATTTAAAGAAAAGGTGACATTATCTCAAAAACAATTAAAGATAGATATAGGGAACCCTAATATTGATTGATAGGGAATAAGATTTCCTATCGAATGGCGCATCGCTACACAGGCTGTTCCATTTGAAAAAAATGAGTTTTTTACGTTTGAAAATTCAATTATTGTGTTGTAAATTTTGAACACCCTGTATTAAATATCATGATGAACTAAACGTCGTCTTATTTGGTTATGTTCCTAGTTTTGGACCACCAATCATGAACCTTCTACTTTCAATAATAACCGAGATATTCAATTTTAAACATAATCGCGAAAATCACCAAGAAAAATAGTCAAATCAAGAAAACTAAAAAATAGTCATATTTAGGTATAGGGAATATAAAAAAATGATGTATTTTCATACGTAGAAACAAAAAATAAAATTAAAATTATATCATTCCATTTAAAATAACAAAGTTGATAACGACTTCCGGTGACCGGACGTAACAGTTAACTTGAGAATATTTTGGCTGAAGAGGTCAGACCGAGTAAATTCTAATTCCCAAATTTCAAGTTTCCAGAAATAGTAGAACATGAGAAACTTCTAATGTACCAGTTCCGTGGGACACCTGTATATTATTTTATTTAAGACAAAAATAAACATCGGAATTTCATCGAACATGCAAGTAGGAAAAGAATTCTCATTAAGCACCCGACCAACGTTTAGTCATATCTCGAAACATCATCATCCAAACCTTTTAAACTCAATTCTACCACATTCGATCTACCACAGCATTCCCCGAGCTATAAAACCAAAGTCCATAATCGAAAACTGGTGTGACTAATGGCCGAAAAAGTCAAATTACGCCACTAATAGACTCCGAGTGATACACACACACAGTCAGTCCACACCGCAAGAAGAACGTGGAAGTCTCAATTTCACGGAAAGACGTTTCTCGGTATAGCGCCAACGTGTGTTATCGACATCAGTGCCGCATCGCACCGAAAGAATGCCGAAGACCACAAGAAAAGAACTCAACACACAACGTTCTCTCGGATGTTATTATTCTGGAAAAACTGGCGAAACTATCACGTTTATCGTCTAATAATACGCTTTATTAAAGGTATTTTTTTGGCTTCGTTGGAATTCTTTCGAGGTGTTAAAGCCTGATGTGCCGTAATAATAGATCGTTTTGTGAAATTGCGAATGTAATTGAGTTGTGCACGGGTTAATTGTGCGCTTGATTGTGGTCTGGTTAATTGTATGGAATTATGAAGGAGCGTTTAGGTGTATCCGTAGTTGTGGAGGAAAAACTGAACGCTGCGCCGTGGGAACTTTGCACTTATGGCTTCAACTACCTTCTGACGAGGTCTTTTCTGAGATTTTTTACTCTTTATAGATGTGTGCTGATGTTACTGGGAGTTTGTATCTGTATATAGATATTAAAGATTACAGAATTTCCAAGTGTTAGAACACTTAATACTGATCTTATTGGTGTTGTGTCATATAAATGGGCTATTTTCTTTCTTAAGTACTTACGTAATGACATCTAATAATGGTGAAAAACTGAAATTATTTTAGAAAATAAACTGCTTCCGGGTTATGCCGTGTGTCAAGATTTGTTAATGCTGACGTTTCTCGAACAAATCTTGACACACGGCATAACCCGGAAGCAGTTTATTTTCTAAATGATTCTGGCCGTGAAAGCCTACGTACTTACTGACATTATTTTATTAAAAAATAGTTTGAAAATAGCTCGTTATTATTTTCAGTCCTTATTACGTTTATTTGACTTGTAACTTTTGACTCCTGTGATAAAGTTACAGATAAGGTGATTCATAACTCGAGGTGAAAAATGTCAGAAAAGTTCCAGACTTTCAAGTTTTGTGACTGAGGTAAATTAATCAACAAACGACAAGGTAGAACGTGGAAAAATTATTTGCTGGCAACAAAATTTGATTATTTACATTACAGCACACTTGAAATATCCACAAGTTCTAATGCAATCTTGATAATGCAAAATATGTGAATAGTAGACTATCGTGTGTCGCGCGTTTTGAATATAGAACAAAGTAATAAGTAATTCAGAACAACTTTGAAGTGCGATATTTCGGAAACCCGAACGGAAAATATGATATCACAATTTTATAATGTAGAATTTGATGTTGAATCTACTTTTTAATTTTTCGCCTCGAATTATGAATTACCCTGTATTCTATGTATCCTGTGGAAAGATGCATACTGCATAGTTGCAAGGATACTTTCACTCTGCTTCATATCCAAGCAGTCGTTTTTTACCTTTCTTGTATTATGTCAATTAATAAGTTTTCTGTGGCACGCTCAGTAACAACAATTTAATTAGTGAGGCGTAAAAAATACCACAATTGTCCAGATAAAGTGAAAACCATGTTTTATGTAAAATGCAATATATTTCTGTTGAGTGGCTACATAATCTATGTACGTTGACAAGAAATTATTTTAGCAAAGAGAACTAAAAAATAAGGATGTTAAAAATAATAGTAATAAATGGTTTAGAAATGAAAGAGATCAAAATAAGTAAAAAAATCTGATGTGGCCAGGCACATGAATGTATCATACAATAGAGCAGTGTCAAACGCTGATGATTTGACACGCTTCACGTCAATAGAATCAAAATATCTGTCAAATACTGGCAAAGTAGTTGTAATGCAGATACGAGCGATCTCGATGAAATAGGATGGTTTGATGTGTGTAGTTGGGTTACCGCTGATTCGAATAAAAACTGCTAACGCTTCACTACTGTTATTGTATATATGTACATAATGAGTATGCATCGTTTGCAACGTTAAAGTTTCCTCATGCAGTTAAACTATTAATTTTACCTATTTTGACGACATTACAGAAATGGCGGCTCATTTGCAAAATAGTTGAAAAATGCTAAGAGTAAACCTTCAGCTTCTTTGGGCCTTTTTCAACAAAACTTCCTTCAGCTCTAAGTTTGGTCATGAAACTGATACCGTTAGTAATTTCTCTGGAATCGTCGCTACAAAATCGGGTGCACACATCTACACACACATACACACACATACACACACCCACATACACAGACATTATTTGTTACCTTGGTCAAAAATGTTCAGGGGGCCCAACAGGACAAAAAAGGCTAAAATCTCAAATTTTTTTTTAAGCACGATTACAATACTTTACATACTACGTATGATAAAGTGAAAACCTGAGTCAACATTGGTCAGTAAATTAACATTTTATACAGGGTGTCCGTTTTTTTGCGCAATTGCATGCGGATTGCGATTGAAAAGATTTATGAAAATTCAGGTAAAAGTACATAGTTTAAAGTTTACTTTTGAAGTTTCCATTTGTGGGTTGAACCGCTAGCAATTTGCAAAAAAATGCTAACACCAACTCTTTTTACCCTTTGACGTAAACTTGTTCTAAAATTTATTTGATAAGCAACATCTATTATTATTATTATTATAAAAATATTTTATAAACAAAATCCATGTTGCTTAGCGTCAAAAATATTTTTTACTCGGAAATTTTGTTTAAATCACAAAATAAATACTGCTTATGAAATATGATAAGTTGTACATAAAACAAAAATTAGAAAACTATATTCAGTAGATCTTCTTTTTAAATTAGTTACTATTTATGCAACCAGTTTCGGTTGATTATGGTTGTTTATCGGAAAGAGCTCGCAAAACCAGTATTTTTGAAGGAACAACGTTTAACAACTCTTTTTTAACGACTCTAACATGTCTCTGTTAACATACATAATAGAAAGTGAACATTAGTCTGAGATGGATCCAAAAATTGAAGACGTATACGAGGTTTGAGCGGCTGGTACAAGTATACCATCATAACATAGAGTTTGCTGCAATAGTACTTGATTTTCGACATTCAAGAAACTGTTTGACATATGTTGCCATACACGTACCTGCAGAGCTGTCAGATCAGAGCAACACAGGTAAACCGGACAGGTAGACCGTACGTGAGTAGCGACCTTAACGGTTAGGGTGATATTTTTGCTAACAGAAACAAATCTGGTGTCGGCATGATTTCGCTTACAAAACTTGTTATTGTCGGTTGATAGATGGCAGATTAGGCTTTACAAATGTCCTGGTTTTTCTTCAAACTTGTGTAGATGTTAAATTGTTAGATGTTAGAGCTGATAACATTGACCAGTAAACTTGATTACATTAAGTGTGTCATCCAATAGAACGAAGAGAAATAAAGCCATCTTAAGAGCCCAACATACTAACCCCTAACCATACTAACCAAAAACTCACCCAAACGTCCAGGAACCAAAACACAAACAGTTTAAATCACAGTTTTAACCACCATACTGTCGCTCGGCATTGACAAATTCGCTCGGCACCGCTTCTTCCGTACACAAGGCCTCTAGAGTCCTTATAAGGACCATAAACGGATTCTACGCGAGATTACACGCAAACCAATAGGTGGTAACCCGATGATAACCATCACCGACTGAACTAACTCGACGTGAAACTTTTCCTCCTTCGAACGGCAGCATCTGCGTGAAGAACTGGCCGAAATTCGGTCCGTACGCGGCCCGCGCGAACCGGGGGCGTCTAATTCGCAATCTGGGGTTGGCGGCCAGTCGTCGGCGAAGACGTTCACGCGAGGGTTGGACGCGCACGTCGTACTGGACGTACCAGATGCCGGCAAGTCACTGACACCGAGCCGTTCCTCGGGTATGCATGTGTTTTGTTGGAGTGTGCGAACGTACCGAGTTAACAGTGTACAGAAGTGGAGATCTCGTCTACTACTTCGGCGACTCTACGGCCGTGGCCTTTGCACAACGCAGCTCTTTGCCAAGTACCGAGAGCGAGGAAGAGGAGATGCTGCTATGACGAGGCGCCAGGGACGGCCTTAGCGCACCTAAGACGCCGCCGTGTCTGGTCTAGGTACATGCCGATGCCTAATGGTGTCTATTACTATTTATTCAGACTATACGCAATCTCATATAGTTTGGTATAAAACCCATCATTTGCAAATTTCAGATGGGTGTTGACTCAGTACTTGCCATTATGCAGCCGGAAGTACCAAAATGTATCGATCTTAAATAACATTACAAAAAAATCACGATATTGCTAAAAACAATAATGCGTCATGATACATTTCTTTAGGTAGGCTGAAACGAAAGTGCACACCTTGACCTTTAAAGCTATGAAGCGGAACTAGGTGGCAACACTGTGAAGTTCTGTAGAACAGATTTCTTTCTTTTAGTCCATCGTTTGACAGAAATCAAACATCAGTTGGCACAGTTGCCCATAGTGTTTCTTATTATAGCTTGAGTTCATAGTCAGTCTTTAATTTCTGTCTACAGTCAGATCGCGCTGTTTTTTAGGATACAAAGTGTATCGATCCTACATAACACTACAAAAAAATCACGATATTCCTAAAAACAATAATGCGACATGATACATTTCTCTAGGTAGGCTGAAACGAAAGTTCACACCTTGACCTTTAAAGCTATGAAGCGGAACCAGGTGGCAACACTGTGAAGTTCTGTAGAACAGATTTCTTTCTTTTAGTCCATCGTTTGACAGAAATCAAACATCAGTTGGCACAGTTGCACATAGTGTTTCTTATTATAGCTTCAGTTCATAGTCAGTCTTTAATTTCTGTCTACAGTCAGATCGCGCTGTTGTTTTTAGGATACAAAATGTATCGGTCTTGCATAACATTACAAAAAAATCACGATATTCCTAAAAACAATAATGCGACATAATACATTTCTCTAGGTAGGCTGAAACGAAAGTTCACACCTTGACCTTTAAAGCTATGAAGCGAGAACCATGTGGTAACTCTGTGAAGTTCTGTGGAACACATTTCTTTCTTTTAGTCCATCGTTTGAAAGAAATAAAACCTCAGTTGACAGAGTTGCCCGTAGTGTTGCTTATTATGGCTTCAGTTCATAGTCAGTCTTTAATTTCTGTCTATATTTTGCTGTTTTGTGCCATTTTATGTGATGTGATCTAATTCTGTAGGTTCAAATGACAGTTTGAACAATATAGCTATGATGCAAATTACTATGTGATAACTGTTTGAAGACCTCCTGAGTTATGGCTCTTCTCTTCTGTTCTTAGTTTTAAAGCTCAAGGTTGAAGCTCAATAAATCTGGCAGATCGCGTTATCTTTTTTGGTGTGTATATAAAAGAGTGCTAAAAAGCAACGTGTTAGAATTCTTTAAGTAGACTGAAATAAAAGCTTATACCGTGAGCCATGAAGTGAAAACTCATTTCAAAACGTTCATTAATTGAACGGCTGAGAATGAAACATGGCTAAACACCATAGAAAACCATGTTTTTATCCACTTTTCATTCTCATCCCTTCAATTGTATATGTGACCTGAACTACGGAAAAGGTGTTGATGTATTAAGAAGTCCATTTTGAGTGTTTGGATGATTCTAATAGAGACTCTTTCCAATGAACCCAAAACCATCTTGGTAGCTATCTTAGCGACTGAATTTGGTAGAAGAATCCAAGCGGGCTGTTGCTAACAAACTTCAACCGTGTTTTTCAACATGTTTTCGCACATGAATCCCATTTCCGTAGGCCAGGTCACATATATCAACAGAAAAAAAAATGATTTTTAGCTTTTTTTGTGTAGCTAAAGGCTTCAAATCGACAAAGATTCATGAACCCGGAGAAGATATTTGTACATCTCTTAGGTAAAATATGAACGTATTTCAAAGCATTAAATATTTTTATTTTTGGGAGATATATCAACAGAAAAGGAAAAGCACTATTGCTATAGCTACAGAGTTACAGCTACAGAGTTTTAATCCAACACTGATATAATAATCAGTGTTGTAACAATGCCAACAATAACCCATGGAACAGAATCTTGGCCGCTCACAAACAAATATTTGCAGCGATTGGAGATAGCCCAGCAAAAAATGGAGAGAGTGATGCTTAACATAAGCAGATAACAAAAAAAATAAACGCAAACAAATTCGACTTGAATCTAAAGTATTTTAAAAACAAAACAACAATTTATAGGTTAATAATATGGTGACATACAGGCGGGATGTAAATTTTAAATAAATCAAAAATTACAGCCACAACCTGGATTTGAACCAGGGACCTTTGCGTTTCTAGGTTGTGGCTGTAATTTTTGATTTATTTAAAATTTACATCCCGCCTGTATGTCACCATATTATTAACCTATAAATATTAATTTGACGTTATGTCGTTAAACATTTTCATTGTAAAACAAAAATTGTTTGGGCTATGGAATCCGTATGAGTGAGACAGATCAAGAAGAACTACGGGATCTACGAGATGCATGGGGCTGCAGAAAACAAGATGAAGGGATGAGTTGAAGGAGTTTGCAGGAAGAACTTGCCACAAAGAGACGCTTGACAGTAGCACTTATGGCGAAGCCCTTGTCCAGCAGTGGGATGATCAGCTTTAAAAGTAATCAATTGCAAATGCAAATGCAAATCTTGTAGTACTTACCTTTCTGCACTTGGCGACTTGGCTCACATGAACATCGTTCTGTGTTTTGTGGGTTATGGTCATCCTTTGAATCCACATGCCATTTGATAAATTACAATATGCAGGCATAAATATTGTCTCTACCTATTCCTAATTCAAACATTTTTAATTCAAAACAATCAACTGAGAAAATATTATGAATGCCCTCCAGTAAATAACTATCATAAAGCAAAAACAAACATGATGATACAGAACAACTTCATGAACAAGAGAAGAATCAAAAGAATGATTTTAGAGGATATCGATCACAAAAAGTCGTCAGTATCGCTGTCTACGAAATGACCTCGTCCTATAACCATCTTCATTAACAGTCAATACCTTTAGCTATGGTTAATCAAAGATCTAAGAACATTTGCAGAAGACCTCCGTAATAATATTCATCTAGACATTCTTACTGTATTAACACCATTTGTACCTAAATAGTTCCTGGAAAGAAACTTGAAACATGAAACAGAATTGACTACAGTTAGATACCAATTCTGGATTACGCAGCAGACCAGCCTAGGCTGAAGGAGCTCGTTCTATAGCTATTTTCGAAAGAATGCCTCATCACCCTTATTATGTATTATATTACCCGTATTATGATGTTTCTGTTCTTTTAATAGATTCTAATATAATTCTTCTTATGATTCTTTATTGAAACAATGGTAATTTTCGGGAGATAAAAATGTAAATTGTAAAAAATCCATTTGTTACCAGCGTATATCTAATTAGTGTTAATTTAATTAGGAGAAGATCCCTAAGGCCGGCACTGACATCGTTGTTGGCTCACACATACCTGGACATGCACTAACCAAGACGGAGCGAGAACAGAGCACACGGAGAACTCTCGAGCTCTCTTCCCAGTATGAAATATTGCCGCCTTAATAGGAAACTTGACCGTTTCTGTTTTATTATTTTTGTGTATATATAAGATTACACAAGGAAGTGGCATTCTGCCGTCTCCTCTATACCATACGTACGTGTAGGACGGACGACGTGGGCCTTACGTTGTCCTCCTCCTACCCCACTACACTTTCTTCCTCCCAGCTTCATATTCTCCCACCTTCTTTACGGTCTGAAGAACGCATCTGGCCGCTGTCGTTACGCTCGTTATTATTGCTATTATTGCAGTTGACGCCAGTGTTATAGATGAAGAAGAAGAACAGCCAGACAAAGAGAAAGAGAGAAGGAGTGTTTGGCCTACAAACAAAATCACGGAGGCTTGGGGATCTGGTCTTTATTTATCGATCATGTGAGAATATAAACTGTCCTCGATTGTGTGGGATAGTATAGGAGAGGTAACAGTAAGTCCTGTATTTTTTTGTTGTCTGTCGAGTGTATATCCTATGCGATTATTTAGTAACGGGGCTGGTGTCCTTTTTACGATTTGTTGTTGCCGGGCTGGACTATAGATCAGAGCGTTAAGTGAGCGCTGAGCATTAATCATGTCGATGGAAAGGCATATTGCAATTTCCTATCGTGAATTGGTAGCAATTTGCTGCTGACCAGTTTTAGAGATAAACTGGGTGGGATTTTTGCTGGATGTGTGCGGTTATGGGATGATTTATTGAAGCAAAGTTTAGAACAGCGGGCAGCTGCTCTGTATAGTGGTTGATTCCGAAACACACAATATGTAATAATAATAATATATCTGACAATGTTGCTTCCGCATTTAATAAGTTATTGAAATTTATTCTGCCGAAGTACGGAACAACTTATTGATGAAGTTCTGTTGCTTTTGTTTATGTTTTGTTTGCTTGCTAAAGTTGTAAATATCATTCTGTAACAGATTTAAATGGCAATGTAGTCCTAGTAATTGTTATCAAAATGCAATTTTGTAATTATTTATGGTTCACCTTCGATTATAATTGCGATTATACTGATTATATTACTCATATTTTAATTTTAACTTAAAGTGAAAAAAAAATCGGTAACTGAAGATACTTTTTGATGAAAGATTTTACGCCACGCAAGAGTTGAATTTGATTCATTATTTTTATATAAGCAGTATACAAATATTTGACTTTATAAGAATGAAGAATAAGAATGAACTATTGAAAAACTAAACTAAACAAATAATAAAATTATAAAAGAGCAACAATAATTATAAACGGTGGGTCTGCATTTTTCCAGCGTATGTCGTACACAAAAGAAACCAATAAAAAATAAGCCTTTTCTGATGCTTTTAATTGTTCTCGTAGGGGCGGTACGTTAAGTTTGGGGGTCCTGGGGTATTACTGTTTGGGGGGCTACCCAATTAACCTTAGTTTGGGTTAGCGGCATTCTCAATCCTGTCACAAAAAGATGTTTTGCCCTTTTTAAATAAGAAAATTATAGGAAGAAAGTTTTGTGTAATAAATATAAATAAAAAATAAAATTTATTAAGTACTAACGTAACGAACAAAAATAATTATTTAGTCTAGAATACAGACCAGATAAAAAACAAAAGGAAAATAAGACTTACTCTAAAAAATAAAATAAACAAAACATTTTAAAAGTTATACATAATAATTTAAGGATTAATTTAAAAACTATTTTTAATTATTGCTTTATAAACAAGTAAATTAAAGTGTTTTTAGTAATTTTAGTATGGAATTTTTGTTGTGCGGATAACTCATTATTGTGTTGTAGCTTAGCAACCAACTTTAGTGGAATGTTCTCACAAATTTAGTAAAAGACTTTTTTCTACTATTGATGAATGCATTCATTATCATGGCAATTTCTGATAAGTAATACTAACCATTCCCTACACACATGGCAAATATTTCACCTCATACCTCGCGAGTCGTGAGAAATATTTCATTTCTCACGGCTCTAGAACCAATCACAGCTCTGGATGTTTCATTTCCATCGTGTTTTGATACACTGCTTAGCGACATTGTCAAGGCATTGACAACGTCGCTAAGTGACAAGTGCTCCAAACAACTTTAATCTGTCATAATGCTGTAAACCGTCATAGTCGAACGTTTTGCAGCACTCGCCTACGGCTCGTGCGGCAAATTTCGTTCTCGTGAGAAATTGCTTACATTACTTGCTCATAGAATAATACACTAATTTTTGGATTCTACGATGTTTGAGAAAAACTATTAAAAATCGTAAATTATTGAACATTCATAAAAGTGAATGTATGCTGAACAGGTGATTTCAATAAATTTCTTTACGCTGAATACGAATTTAGACCGAAAAGTTTTCTAGCATCTAATGTTTTCGTTCAAAATGAAAAAAAAAAACGTGATTTTTGACGAAGTTCTAGCGACTCACCCCAATGCAATAGAATATTCAAAAAAGGCCGAAAATAAACGTTAATTTTTGTCTTATTCTTGACATCCTGACAGCTTTCGCAATAGGGTCCCTCAGTGTAAAGAAAACCATCTAAAACGTCTATTCATTTATTTTTATATTCATTTATTTTTCTCGAAATTGTTCGTTTATATGAGTTTGATTCAGAAAAAATCCTGTACTAAATTTCAAGAACAAATTTCTCATGGTTTGTTTTCCATTGTCCTGTATTTGTTTTGAATATAGGACATCCTGTAGAAGGATCCAGGAATATTGTATAACATAAGTTTTCTTTTCATATACGAGTGTTGAAAGTGTATTATAGTTGAAAACGATTTAGACATCATCTAGGTACAAAAAAATTAAATTGGGTTTATATTCGTTTAAAGGTTTCGCAACGTCATATTACCTAAAAATAACTTAACTGTTTTTTATTTTTTATTTCTTTACGCGATTTGTCTGCAGACTTTAAAAGAAACGTTAATCTATATATACACGGACCGAAAGAAAGAGGTACTATAGTTTCTGTAGAATTTATTAGCTACCAAGAGCACACTGCAGTTTGTTTTTTAAGAATTAAGGAGTGATTTATTTAAGAGTGATCAACGATGATATCTCCATACTCTAATACCACACTATCAATCTTCGCTACTGAAGAAGCCTAAGCAGTCAGTGAACAAGCACAGCGAACACCACATTTCACGTCCAACAAATTTTCAAGTACCCCTTTATCTAGCCCATACGATCAGTCCATGCCTCCACCGCCAGCAAACAACACATGTACCACTCCAAAAAGCCGACCTCGTTTACTCTGAAACTGTTTGCGGAGCGCGTGCCTTTCATCCCGTCTCCCTCTCGACCCTTCACTTTTACACGATTCACTCCTCTTCCTCGACCCATGCTCTCCACCGTTCCACCTTTCATGTCTTCCGCCGGACAGGGAAAGATGTGATCTTCGGTCGGTCGTGAATCCGAGAAAAGATCGCCAGTCTCCGTGCCTTTTAACTTCTCTTGCCGTTTCCTAGTCGGCGGCTCTATGCAGACTTGATCTTGAAGCCGTTGGCTTTATTTAGAAAGAACTGGCTGCGGCGGCTCGCGGGGTCTCTGGTCTCGTAGACTAAAGTGTACAAAGACGTTTAAGGCACGAACGTCCACCGGGTAAATATTTACTCCGGTGTGATTATGTTCAATCAGCGGGCTTCAACTCTTCTAGCGTCTACTTGGTCTTTCTGTGGAGTTTTCTGACTTCTAAGTGTCTAGACTAGCGTTTGTTTTACGTTGTTGGTTTATTCTATTCATGGTGGTCAAATAGATCGTTATTTAGAGTTCTTGTAAATGAAGGGCAGACATATTTGAGAAGATGATGACTCTTGTAGTAAACTCTTGTGGTCAACAGAATACTATAACGTGATAGTAATCTCAAAGCAAAAGGCGATGAATAGAAAAACCAGTGATATCTTTGCGCATATTTTCTTCCCACCAAAAGCAAGACCAAGTGTCTGCACAACTGGTTTGATATTTTCAAGCGTATTTTGAGTTTATGGGTGGAATGAAGACCTGGAATTGGTTTCCTGGATATCGACCTGGGATTTGGTTTACCAAGTATCGTCATCAGCACAAACGTTCTCAAAACGTTCATCCAATGTTGTGATATTTTTTGTTAAAAGCTTCTTTGAAATGGTGTCAAATCTTTAGTGGTGCGTTAATTTTGACGAAAGAACGTTCTTGTAGAAACTGGAGAGGACTTACGATTGCGATTTGCCACGGTGCAATTTATAAAACAATATCTTTTTTACTATTTCTTATTGTGTAGAGTCTAAACACACACTAAAAAACAAATGCTCAAATTAAATGTATATTCAGAAATGAATGAAGAGGTGAATATATATATATATATTCAGAAATATATATTCACTTGGAATATACATATGATTCCACCAAGAGGTTTCGATCACTTCAAATAAAACATGTTTCGTCCTATAAGAGTAACATTTTATCAATTTATTTCATAGATTTAATATTTGTGTTTCTTGTTTTAAATAATTCATATTGTAGAAAAATAGCTTCTTATATCTTTGCAATTGTTTATTAATTTACTATGTGGACATGTTTCGACAGTTTTAAACTGTCATTTTCAGCACATAATCTACAAAAATCTTGAGGTGTTAATGACCTTCCGGCCATTCATAGTCGCTCTGGCTCGTTCGAACCGCCTACGTGAATGATGTATACTTATTCGACATTCTCCGAATTTGAAGTTTGATTTTGATTGTTTTTGGAGATAATTGCTTGCTGTTTTAACTTTTGACTGGTCCATTTTACCGATAACATTGTCTGGAAAACATGTTAACCTATCCATGTAAGTTCAATAACTATTATTTATATTCCTTAGCCTGAACAAAACATTTTTATTTCCGTTAAATTAGACACGTTTCCGTTTGTCTCCGTTTGGTTTTACCTCCAATTGCTACATGTCTTTGCGGTGGCTTTCCCGATGCTTGTTCCGTTTGTGCTTCGGATTTGACTGTAGGTTTGCCTCTACCAGTTGGTTTTCTTGTGAATTTTGATTGTACTTTTTTGTAGATTATGTGCTGAAAATGACAGTTTAAAACTGTCGAAACATGTCCACATAGTAAATTAATAAACAATTGCAAAGATATAAGAAGCTATTTTTCTACAATATCCATTTACTTTGCACAATGGGCTCAAACCAATTAAATAATTCACATATTCAACAAGTATGTGGACTATATCGATTATTTTAACCAAAAATAGATTTAATCTTAAGGAACAGATCATATCGCAGGGACACTAGAGTATCTTTGTGTCTTCAGCGTCAATTCAAGAAATCTATAGGAGTAAATTGAAGGAATATGTAAGAATATCAATATTGGTAAGAATCCGGTATATTCTAATGAATCTAAAGAAAATTTAAACATCTACCCCTACCGTGACAGACCCATGCGACCCAACGCTTGTCTTGGTATGGTTGTTTGTGCAGTTTGTGGTCGTCTGTACAGTGTTCCGGTTGGATTGTGACAGCGTGTTATGGAAATTGCATGTAAATATCTACCTGAACAATTAAACTTTTGAAATAAATGGATTCATTGAATTCTATATTGCGGGAATGGGGGTTCGAAAGCCTCATACCGGCATTTGCAGGTAAGTATTTCTTTTTTAAATAAATAAGACCTACTTCCGCGTATATTATAACTATGACCGTTATTTACTTGTTCACAGAGTGTCACATATACGTATGTTGTTATATAGGCATTTGGATATATAGCATCTTCAGGATACGCCAAATACCTAACCGACCAACTACCAAAGACCGCTCCTTAAATGTCTAACTGCGATAAACGCGACATTCGCATAACCTCACTTTTTTCACGGAATTATTTAAAAATAGCAAAATTCTAAGAGTCCTGAAGATGCCTGTAAAATTGGGCGAAAGCGAATAAATGCTATAAGAAGGAAAAAAACCAACACCTTAATTTTCAACCTTTCCGATTGGGCTTAATATACCGGATGAACCAAATTCTTATATTCAAAATACCCAGTTAATAACATTTAAAATAGTATTAAATATAGTTGTTTAAGGTGTTATATTATTATATTTTGATATTATTATTAATTATGTATGTACATATATATTACTTCAAAGTTTGATTTTGTAACATAACACCTTCATCCAATCACATCTTCAATTTAATTAATACGAACATATTATCGTATCCAATTAAACCACTTATTTCCTTTTAACAATATGATAACACCGTTACATTGAGTATAGGTACCTCTTTTTGAAACAAGGAAATAATTTACTAGAATCAAGATGGGAGTTAAGTTGTTGAGTTGAAATCATAGTTTCATTGTGAATATATGATGTGATCATTTTAACAAATTCTTACAATCACACTGATTAAACGGTTTCATTAAATTTGATTAAATGGTATTCTTTACTTGCAGTGCGATATAGTCAATGTGAATATCCTATACATTCGTTCTAAATACATCATACCATCAACTTTGAGTATATTTATTTCTTGGTTGAATACTATATTTAATTCCTTATATAGGATCTTACCATTTACTTGAACCTGAGACACATATATTCATGCCAAGTATTTCTTTTTTAGTGTACAGCGGGAAGTATTTACTAATTGTATTTCGTATCTAATATCTTTGGTAACCAGCATCTACATTGACTTTGCTTGTTATGCAACAAAGTTTTAACACAATATCTGCAAAAATATAGTGTATTTGTATTCAAAAAACCCAACCAACCGTATTTTCTTAAATAAAAACAATTGAATACACATGTCTCAAAAACTATTCATTTTGCGGGATTTTAATCAGATTCAGTTGGAAAGACAACTTTTTCAGAATTCGTAATGTGTTATAATACACAGGCTGTTTCATAAAATAAAATCAAGTTTAATACAACACCCTGTATAAACGACATTTTCTTTGTAGAAATAGATGGCTCAAACAGTTTTTCTATGAAGCTATTTCATCTTTTTCTTATAACACAACGGAAATATTGCCCTATGCGTCATTAAGGAACCACCGTGTATAATCTGCTGGACAAACGTTGTTACCGTTTCCTGAATTCTAGTTCGTTCCTGATTTCAGATCTCTATCATTCGAAAGCTAAGGTTTATAGTTGTAAGGTCCAACAATATTGTTAGGAAAAACTAATTTATTTTGATTATAAATTCATAATAAAATATCATATAATTCAACCCCTTGTAAAAAGAATACATAAATTGGTATGTTTCTTCATTACAGAACCACGGAGTCATAAGTACTAGAAGATATTTTAAAATAGTCTCATATTGAAGTACTGAAGGTTAGCCAAGTACCTATAAATGGTAGTAGGTTCAGGTGTAATAACAAATTTTATTATTTTATTTATCAAATTTAGAAAACTAAACGATTCTCTACTGTAAAACTGTCTTAAATATACTTGGAACCTTGAATACTTACTTTAAATGTAAAAATATACCATGAAATGATCTATTAAGATCGAAAATGACTTCAGTATATTAATAAGTTAGATGTCATTAGAACAAATCAAAAAAAGGGTCTATCGTGCAATTGCAATTTAAATTAACATTAATTAAGTTTAATTTTGCCCCAACATCAATCTAACTATAGACAAACCTCAGAACATCAAAATACCAGAAGTTAATAAGCCATAAACTAAACACATTCGCAGCAATTTACCGTCGAATTAACCCGAGCCGTTAAAACATTCGTCGAGTTCACCGGACGCCACGGCACAAAATGACAATTAATCTTAAGAACTGTGCAACCGACAGTACCGCGGGGTAATTATTGGTAAATAAACGTCGCGCAGAGTCGGCATTAAATTGATTTATACACCTCGGGCGATAATAAAATCTTATAACTTTGTCACGAAGGACTCTTGAGAGAGTACAGCGGCAGAACTCGTTCTCCGCTCACGATGACCACGATTCCTTCTTCTTCCACTTCGCTTGGAACGGATTCCAAAGCAAACGGAGATGCTGCAGCATGGACGATTCCTTCCGCTCTGATGACAGACAATCGATCATCATTGTCACGCTAGAGTGAATTCTCTAACTATAAGAGTTTGTCGGTATGGGCAGTTGGCTACTCTGGTCGTTGGCTTTTAATTTTTAGTATTTTGACGCGTGTGCTGGCTTCTTAGACCGTCACGCTTCACTTATTTAATAAAAATCTTAACCAGAAAACTTTGTTTGAGAGGAATTTTTCTCTTTTTGTAGGTTTGAGTTTAAAGTACAAATTATTTCCTCATTGTCCACATTCAATAAATGCTTATTTGCTAAATTTGTTTACATTAAGAGTTCATTAAGAGAAGGTCACGTAGAAAGTTGGTTGCATCACTGAATAAATTTGTTATTTGCTAACTTACGACTAGACATGAGAACTTAATCAAATGTTTGCGAAAGCGATGGTAAACATGTAGGGCTTCAGTAGTACGTATTTTAATAAGATTGCATATGCAATAAAACCGTATCAACAGCTAGAATTGATTTAGTGGTGTTATTTCCTGTTGGCTTGCCAAGTGGATACATTGTTTCTATACTTTACCAAATAATCCGATAAACACAAACAGTACAGTAATAGTTCAGATATTTCCAGCATTGTTGTTGACTAATTCTCGGTCTGGACACCAAAATATGTTGCTAAAGGTAGTCTCCTTCTTAGCCTATGGTAAAACCACCGATATCGATTTGTTTCAAATAAGAAATGGTAGGAAAATGGTGGAATTTTCAGAACTAGAAATGGTCGATTAAATATGGCGACTCAAAATCTAACAACTCAGATACGCACGAAAATTGTTTTCTGACAGTCTAAACTCTAAACTGTCTCGATTCGCATAAAAGTTATTTCCTGTGACATTTGAGCCTGCTGATTCAAAAATTGATTTTCAGCCAAATTTACAGGTAGAATCTAATTTTCCAACCTCTTGATGGTTAAAACAGACCATTTGAAACTTAAAAACGGAAAAGCGAACGTGTAAGATAATAAGTAAATTATTGCTTCATTTGTTCAAAAAAGGCAATTGAAGAACAAAACATTTATTAACAAGTGTTAATTTGTTCGAAGTGATTTCAGTGACACAGAGTTTTGATGAAAAATACTATTCTTTTCAAAATGAGAGACTTTCGCACAGTATGTTAGTACTTTCTTGTATACAAAAACATAGCTTTGTGGTAAAAACTGTTCAGTCAACATTCTGAACAATCTGTTTAACTTCTATGTTCTTCTTATTATTATTATTTATTTCCTTTTCTTAATCTGTCGTTTTTAAATACACAAAGCAATAAGTCAAAAATAATTGTGGTTAAAGTACTACTAGTTGAGTATTTACTGCCTTAAAATTTAGTAACGAATTATGAATTAAAGTGTACTGAAATATAGGTGTCCCATTAAAACAAAAAACTTGTGTTGTTGCAGTCTTATGGGTCATCAAGTGCATGCAAAATAAAACAAAATTGCCCATATATGTGCATTATGAGGAACGATATTATATATAGTTTTAAAATAGTTTCTTCCAAGGCTACTTAATTGGGGCACGCTGTATATTGAGCAAACTTGTTTTAATAGTGTGATGCAGCATTTAGGTTACCTGGTGCGTATATATACAAAACAAAAAATGGCCTCCAGAATATTTTTCTAGATGGCGGGTCTTATCGATGGAGTCTTTTGAAAAGTTGTTTAAAACAGCGTAGATTAACAAAAAAACTTTGTTTCTTTAAAAAACATGTTCAAAGAAGTTCACAGGTGGGTAAATCAACCTGATTTTACTTTTTTAACACTTTGAATATGAAAAACGGAAAGCGCAAAAAGACTCCATAGTGATGCAGTAATTACATTTTCGCATAGTGTGGGATAAAAAGTAAATTATTGCTCATTTTTTCTTAACAACCGCTGTTTAAGAAGAAAAAATATGTATCAACTCTGTCAATTTGTTGAACGTGATTTTCTAGTGAAACACAGGTTTTATGACGAAATACAATTCCCTAGAACACACTATATTTTGGCACAATTACAAAAATACAATAGTATATAATATTATATACACTGTGGGACAAAAGAAACGGTACAAATTTTCAATTGCTCATATTTCCAAAGATATTAAATAAATTCAAGCATTTCTTGGATAAACTAATTGCTTATATTGTGTAGATTGAAAACATACCATATTTGCAACAATTGAATATTTTAATCCAATGTAATGTTGCTTTATGTATGGCTATGCAACATTTCAATTTAATGTGAAATGAAAGGTGTATTGAAATTAGTAGGTAATGACATTTGTTTTCTTTTCGTCAAAAGGAACAGTAGAGACTTTACAGCATCGTATGTATACAGGGTGATTTTTTTAGCATACAGGGTGTAATTTTGAAAAATCGTTTTTTTGCTGTTTGTACTCAAAAAAGTAGTTGAATTGGACGTTTGCATAGATAAAAAACGATTCCATTGCATACGCACGAAAATTCCAATTGCAAACTTGAGTTATCTTTAAAGATGGTGGAGCAACTATGGCCAACGTTTAGTTTTCTTATGGGCGCCATGTTTGATTTTGAAATTTTTTAAGGATTTTTCTCACCTGTTTTTCATGTTGTACTACATTGAGCTGTAGATTTTTTGCAAATTTTTGTTTTTGCAACAAAAACATAAAATTTTGCTTTTGCAGTGATTTGGAACTAAAATCAACATCCTTTTTATTGAACTAAAATTATGGCAGTTTGGTTTCACTTATCTGACGGTCAGGTCATTGCTGTTCGTTTTTCACGTAAAAGTTACTTACATCTTCAAATAAAAAATATCTAAAAAAACGAACAACACGATGTATTCAGGCTGGCTTCAGGCTGATGTTGGAAGTGCCCCTTATTTAAACATGACATAAAAATAAAAGGGTAGACTTGGTTTGAAGTGATGTGACATACTCAAACGATTTAATATTAGCAAAAACAAACAAAAGAACAAGCACAAATAACATACATCTAAACTTTACATCTAAACAACAAGTGTGATACATCATAAATGAAACTGACGAAACGACCACCGAAAATGATAAACTCAAACATGCCGCCTATAACAACACCGATGGTTCCTCCACGATCTTTAAAGATAACTCAAGTACACAGTTAGATTTCTCTTGCCGTTGCAATGTTTTTGTTACAAACGTCATATTCCACTGGTTTTTACTAAAAACAATAAAAACATTGTTTAAATATTTCACCCTGTATGAGAAAAAATCACCTGTATACGATGCTATAACATCTCTAGTGCCTTTTTTTACCAACACAAGACAAATGTCATTACCCATTGACTTTAATACACCTTTCATTTCATATTAAATTGACCCGATATTATCAGAAATGTTGCATAGCCAAACATAAAGCAACATAACTTTGGATTGAAACGTTCTGTTTTTGCGAATATCGTACGGTTTCAATCTTCACACTACAACCAATTCGTTTTTTAAAGAAATACTTGAATTGACTAAATATTATTGGAAATACGAGTGATTAAAAATTTGTACCGTTTCTTTTTGGCCCACAGTGTATAATATAGTAATAATTCCAATATTCTCGTGAGCAAAAAAAAACGTAGGGTAAAAAATAACCTAATCTAGGGTGTTCTATTTAAAGTTATCGGCTATTGTGGTAAAAACTGCTCAATAAACATTCTGATCAGTCTGTATATAAAGTGTACGTTCTATGTTTTTAAACTGATTAAAGTGATCATATCTGATAAGATTTTTATCATTTCGCGTCGAACAAGTTGACAATAATTGACAAATGGTATTTTTTGCCGTTTTTAAACAAAGAAAGCAAAATCTTAAAAATAATTGGGTTTAAAGTTCTTATTAGTGGTACTTTAGTAAATAATGAAAACAAGCACTAAACTATAGGTGTCCATTAAAAAAATAGTTTGAGTTGCTGCAATCTTATTGGTCATCCGGTAGATGCAAATATAATTTTAATATATGCGCCCAAATGTTCGCATTATGAGAAACGATATTATTATCACTCTGTATTGAACCACTCTGTATATTGAGCAAATTGGTTTTAATAGTGTGACGTGGTGCAGCCTTTAGGTTACCTGGTGTGTAATTTACAAAACAAAATATAAAGAAAAACAATTCTAATAACCCGTCTTGAAATCTAATTTGATTGCTACTAAGCATACACCATGGGGTGCAGTCAAATGAATTATCGATTAAATAAAAAACAGTAAAAAGTAAAAACGCAAAATTGATGTACATTGATGTATTAAAATTGTTGTTAACTTGTGGAAAGTTTTGGAAAGATCAATCGGCGAATTGCAAGTTGAACATCCTGATTTATAGTTTTACTTGATGTACATATGTTCTTGCACTTCCTCCTTAAATCATATAGCATAGTCATACCTGGCATAAGAGTTCATGTAGTTCATGTATATTTGAAATAATTACAACGCAAACCATGAACTTTTACGTAGCATACAGCACACGTCCAAAAGGTGGCCAATCAATTCCAACTTGCCGCATAAAAATCAAGCTTTCCAGCACAGCAATAAACATTCAAAATGACATGCCAACCTACCCATGCACCAATGATGATTAAAATCGAACACGTAAGAACGCCAATTGAAAACACCAGCGCGGAGAAGAAATCTATTACCATCGCAACGACCATAATAACGAGCGATTGCCAAAGACACAAATGCACGTTTCCTCGTCCCGATGATCGTCAATTAGAGTCTTAACGCCGTGATCAACTGAATAATAAAGCCATTAAGCCGTGCCTAATGGCCGAGTCGTGTGCAAAATCCAAAAGGAATTCCTTTATTAATTACCAATAATCAATCGATTCAAAACCACCTCTTACCAGCCCGAATCAACTCCACTACGCATCTGACTTTTGTAGCCAGCAATCACATCCGGAGGGTCTCAGTCTGGAGAGCACTCATTATACCAAATTACTCATATGAGTAGTACTCACGACAAAATGTATAATTGCGTCTGTAAATCGTTTGCTGACCGATGCGAGTATTCATTTAACGTAATTGATCAAAGTTGCCTCCGACTGTTGTGAGGCAAGTTATTTGCGCGTAGTACTAATTGATAGAACGGAGGCGAGCGCCTCTAGCGATACAATCGGGAAGAGCGACTCATTCAAAGTTAGTCTTCGGAACGTGCTTTTTGATTCCCAGTCGAACGGGTGTAAGCAATTGAGAGGGCTTAATTGCCGTGGGAAACAAGAAAATGTCCAGTACTGATTGGTTTTTCGATCGAACCCAGGATTTCAAAGTGTATTCCGAAGGAGAATCATAAAAAACAAGATTTTTAAAAGCCGTCAAACTCTACAAGAATTTTGTTTGCAATATAGCAGGAGTTTCTGAATCTAATCAAATTAATTTGTTTTTTTTTGTCCTACCAAAGTATACTCATAGGTTGGGTTTAAATCAAGCAAAAGAATATTAGGTATCTTAATTCTGGAAACATTTTCCAAGCAGAACTTATTTTAGAGAACATCAAAAAATTAGAAATACATGATATATTCGTACATTGTCTCATTTATGTAACTTTTCCATAAATAAGTTACATTTTGAAATATATGGCTTAATAAAACTATTTTAATATTGGAACTTATCTATAACTTATCTTTTTGTACTTACAATTATTTGTATTAAGCGTAAACACAGCCGCAGACTTAATAATGCAAGTTTGAGAGGAGAATAGGTACTATAGTTCACGTTCCTGAAAACCCCTGAATTAGAAAAGAATTAAGAAATAAATAAGATATAAAAAAATAAGAGAATTTACACTTTAATAGTGTTTTTGACAGGAATCTTCAGGCTATACCTTCAATAAAAGTTACCTTTGCAAAGAATCTGTTCAAAATTTGAACAATTAAAAAAGAAACAACGATGCTTAGTACCTTATTACACAATATTTAGTTTGGAGTGACCATATTTGTCAAAAAGTAAAATATATGTAGTAAACATACTGTAGTAAAACAAATTAATTCATTTCAAAACTTCGATAAAAAACACGAATTAAGAAAAGGTGATTACAATTTCTCTAAGTAGGCTGAAATGAAACCCAGGACCTTCAACTTTAGGTTATGAAGCAAAAGCCATGTAGCGACTCTATGAACTGGTGTTCGATACTTTGACAATAATAAAAAATCACTAAAAAGTTATTACTGGTTTCACAGCTTGGAAGATTCAAGTTTCCATTTCAGCCTACTTAGAAAATTCTGTCAGATCGCATTATATTTTTGTACGTATTTTTTTTATTTTTTGTTTGTTTGCTGTGTGCTTTGCGCTCTTCCTTTGATGGGTTGTGATTAAAAATTGGACAAGTGAATGCTGTTTCTGGTATACCGTTTTCCGTACAATCTGAATCTGAAAGCAGAATTCATGAAATGAAATTGGTTTCACTGATTTTCTCAAAGAGTAGACTCAATGCAGAATTTCTTCTTCCAGATTTAGATTCCACAGAGAGAGAAATACCAGAAAGTTTTCACTTGATTAATTTTGTCCATTTTAGCCAGCATAGCCACTGAGAGGGCCCTGCATAAAGATATTTATACCGGGTGGTCGTTTTAACTTGAGACTCCTAAATAGCTCGAGAAATATGCATAGTACGACAAAAGTGTCTTAAATAAACTTGTAGGACGCAAAGGGGGAAATGAGATGGCGATATCAGTTTCATTGCAGATGGCGCTGCAATCGGTGAAAATGAGATTAACTTCATTTTTTTAAATGGGAATACCGAACTTTGTTTATCAAATTATGATTTTACGCTAAATAAGAAGAATATTTTGTATGAAATTTCTTTTCGTACGATGCATTTTTTTTCGTGCGTAAACAAACCCTATGCGCATGGCGGGGCAACGTGCGAGATACCACAACGTGTCCCCGTTATGCACATACCTTCCTACGTTGTACCATGAGTAGACATGATAGTCGTCGCTTTGCCTGCTAGACGGCGAGCGCATTCCATGCAGTGGCAGCGGTTGTAACTACCGCAGACGCCACAAGCTTCCATCGTCAATAACTTTTGATAGATGCATCGTACGAAAAAAATGTTTAGACAAAAGATTGTTCTTATTTAGCGTACAATCATAATTTGATAAAAAAATTGGGTATTTCCATTTAAAAAATAAAGTTAACCACATTTTCACCGATTGCAGCGCCATCTGCAATGAAACTGATATCGCCATCCCATGTCCCCCTTTGCGTCCTACAAGTTTGTTTTAGACACTTTTGTCGTACCATGCATATTTCTCAAGATATTTAGGAGTATCAAGTTAAAACGACCACCCGGTCAATTCAACTTTCGATTTGACGAAATCAATTCTTTTCTCAACATAGTGACGTCAAATCGAGAGGGTGATAGTGAATCTATATTGGACCACAATGGTATATTTCGATGTCTAAAGTCGGTCAATATTACTACTCTAATTTATAAATAAAACGAATAAATATAACAAAACAGCAAGTTAGTATGTAAAGGAGGATGAAGTACATTTAAAGCGTATGATAGCGATAACAAAGTAAGTATAAATTTAATCATTTATACATCATACATTTGTAATCTACTAATCTTTATTTTTCCATGGAATCATAATTTTTTTCCATGTATTATTATAATTATAACTTCCGTGTTTCACAGTGGTACGATGAAAATTATCAGTATTATCTCTTTGATTGTTCAGTAGATATGATAAACTAATATTGTGGCAATATTTCCAGAACCTTTTTTAGATATTTTTGATAAAGAAAGTTTTAAATGAACACAATTAATTAAACACAATTAATAAGGGACAACATACTTGTTAAAAAATAATTACAATTTTTCAACTATAATATTATTTTTCGATATGTACTATATATTTATTTTAATTCATTATTATAATTCAAATCGACATATTACAACAATTAGAAGCAAGCTGCGACAATCGGAATAAATAATTTAAACTCTGGGCGGAGAACAGCTTGCATAAAACTTCGGTCATTGCATTAGCAAATCACGCAACTATTATCTACGTTCTTAGACATGCCGGCTCTCCGGCTCCATTAGGCGAGTGTTTCGTGACCCAATTTCGAAAATTGACCCATAATTCAAACAGGGCGCGGCAAAACCTCAATATAACCAAGGATGACTTCAATCAGATACACTTCGAGCGTTCCACGCTGACCCATATTCGCTAATGAGAATAGAATAAAAAAAATACATCGCAGATACGAGGGAGTCCCCCAAGGTTGCACACTGGGGACAGTACTATCAATCAAGGTCTGTTTATACTGGAAGCCGTAGGTTCAGTAATGTAAAAAGTGACGTAGAAGTAGTAGTAAAGACAAAACGTGGTATCTGCTATACTGACAGAAACATATATACCAAGCCTACATCAAATTTAAAGTTATTTACATACTGCAAGGTGAATTTTACACTTTTGATCAAGATAACGTTTGCTTTACATCTTCCATTACTGCAGTTACTGATAGTATTATAAGCAGACCTTTAAATTTGCAAAATATCTGATGTTATGCGATGCTGTTAGTAAAATGATTTCCATGCAAGTTGTGGCGATTAAAAACAATACGATTATAGCTCATATTATATTTCAGTCATAAAACATAACGATAACACGTATAATTATTATTATTATTGTTATTATTTAGTGGCTTATCGTGCGCTGTTAGTTAATCACAAGTCAGTCTCCAAGAATGGCCTTACCGGTTGTGCAGCGCCCTCTGTGGCATTAGCTGGAACTGTTTCGCATGTAGTTTGTACCGTTTGAATTTCGATAATCTTTTTTGGTTGCTTGTTTGATTGGACCGGTGATTTTGGTTGACGCTTTATGGTGCCGTTTTTAAGCTCCTCGTAATCGGCGTCTATGTTGTTATTGTTGTTGTTTTGTTTCGATTTGACGCCGTTTTTCGGCGAGGATTTCTTTTTCTGGACATTGTAGTCGTGATGGATCTTCCAGCTAGTGTCCGCATACCGTTCGGCCGCTTCCTGTAACATTTTTAAGTTTAACGATTTTGATTTTGCGTTTCGGTTGTTGATTGTGATAATGATTAACGATAGTTTATTACATAATGGTGTTTATTATTGTTATTAATGTTGAGTATTAAAGTTAATTTAGTTTGGTTTGTAGATTGTACTCTTCTTTTAGTTCTTTATGTTCATATTCATTCTTCATTTCAAGAGGAAATGCTCTGTCCCACTGCTAATAGAAGACGCAGTGGAACAATGCTTATGTATTAACAGTTTTACTTAATTAAGTACTTAATTAAGTATTAACTGTAATACTTAAGTGTTCCTTAAATATTACAATTTATTACAATATTATTGGATTTAATTGTTGTTATTACTACTATTTCTACAAATGTCAATACCGTAATTTTTAATCGATTTAAAAAGTGGACAAAAGCATCACATTCATAGGTAGTACGAAATGATCCAAGTAATGGGAATGCCTCTAACTGCAAACAAGACTGGAATCAGTCAACACAGTAAAGCAACAGTAGATACCAGGACACTTAGTGGAAAACATCGGAGGAAATGAAAAAAGGCGATATCCTAGCGATGAAGAGATCAAGTATACCATGTATTGAATTGGAAGATAATAACCATACCTGAGGCTGAAAACATAATGGGGAGTCGAGCTTACCGTTCAGTTTCGCCTTGTACGAGAATGGGCATCACAACCACTAAAGAAAAAACTCCTCAGACGAGGACGGAAAGTGAATATGAGTTTTAAATAGAAGTCTTTGTAAATCGTCCAGATCTTAAAGTTTCCTATCACGTATTTTTGAAACATCGTTGAAGTATTTAGAGCATTAAAAAAAAGGGCAAACCGTTTCAGATTCTTTATATCAAAAAATTTTGTGTCCAAAAGCAAAAAGTTTGCAATTAAGGAAGAGAAATGGTTGTTTGAATGGATTTCAAATGCAGGAAAATGAAATCCCACAATTCAGTTTCCCAAGACAAAGTTATAATTAGGGATGCAACGGAGCGGGTTTTGGCCGAATAGCCGAATACCGGAGCTTCGGCTTAAATTTTGGCCGGAGCACCGAAGCTTCGGCCGAAGCAGGGTTTCTTCTTCTTCGAAGCGCATTAGCAATATAAGTAAAGGGATAAACGATGTTTAATATGGATGAACCTTTTATGGTCAATGTGTAATTATTTTTGTATTATTGCAATTTATAGCAGGCCAGAGAAGAATTGCAGAAATGTCCAATGATTTTGCTGCATTGTGCTATCAAACCCGATGTGGCTTTTTGTCTTACAAGTGGCAATCTGATGTGACGTGAAAAAACTACCTGTAATTTAGGGTGTTTCTTTGATCTAGAGATTTTAGAGGTTCGTGTTTTCAGAGGGTACAAATTGGGTAGTAAATCCTTACAAAAACTAAGATAGAGTAGAGTTGTTTTTCGACAAGAGTCGTTCTGAGGTGACGCGCGCATTCGTTAACCCTCCCCCCTCCCCGATTTTTAGGCGTCCCTTTGAGGTACCAATAGGGAAGGGTAAGAAAACCGTGTGTAAAATTTTACTAAGAGCGCGCCAAAACGCTCCGTGACGTCATAAGATTGGTGAGAAGCTCAGCGACCCTAGGCCATTGAGAGCGGCCGAAAAAATAGGACCTACGGGTACGAGAACGGCATAGAGTTGAAAGAATAGCATCTGGAGGACGTTGTGTGCGTTCTGATAACGAATAAGTATAGTTGGGTCAAGGAATCTTTTCGTGTTGTCAAAAGTGACAGTCGTCTGAGAAGACGTACGTCCAACGTTAATGTCAATCTTTTCACATGTTGTAGGAAGAGTGAAGGCCTGACAATCGCATCGTAACTATCTCATGTCACGTGGTCTTCGACCAAGCATGCTACGTCACACCAATCACAGCGCGTTCTGGGAGTCTACTCTTGTCATCTTTTTGAAGCAAATACGAGACCTCTCGAATGGTTAGGTGAGACGGAGTGGGGATATCAGCGGTTGCCCTCTGTTTGGAACGTATCTATGAGCAAGTTTGCTTGTCGCTAAGAACAAAAACGCACGCGCCACGCCCATACGTTCCAAACACCAGGGCAACCGCCGATATCCCCACTCCGTCTCGCCTAACCATTCGAGAAGTCTCGTATTCGCTTCAAAAAAATGACAAGAGTGAGTAGACTCCCAATGAGTCTACTCTTTTACTCTTTTGTTGTACTCTTACTCTTTTGTAGTAATTTATACACAATTGTATAAAAAGCAGACCAACTTGACAACGGCTAGGTCAATTTTATAGAGCTCTCTTAAAATGTTACCCACAAATTAACTCCTGTTCCGGGATTAATGCTATTGGCTTAACCACCATGAAAGCATATTAAATCAACCAGTATATTGTGTCAAAAATTAGCTTCTTTTCTCTAATTGAGTTCATGATTAAATCAAGCGCGGTTGAATTTTATATTTATCCCGGAACAATGCCCTATGTGCTTACACATTCCAACAGTACCGTATTTTTACACATCAGTGCAATAGTTTCGAATCCGATCTGCTTGTTATGTGCCCGTGTTTTGCATGTAACTGGTATCATGCTTACTTTTATGGGACATAATTACGTTTACATATTTGCAGATTTAAACATAGTATCATGACGCTGGTAGTGTTACCGTATTATGATATTTGTTTTGTGAGTATCAAGCGTAATAATAATAAGTAAAGAGTATATCCGTTTTATAAAATACTGCGTTAGCGCACAGAAAGGAATAAATGCATTATGATGCATACGTCGTACCTAATTTTTTATGGTGCATTATTTTACTAATAAATATTTAAAATAAAAAAAAAATTTCATTATTTTCTTGTTCTCTATATTGTAATGTTGTGAAAAGCCTTTACAAGCGTTATTACTTTATTTTAATTTATGTTTTTAAATAATTTTTTCCTACCGGCGCATCCACCATTTTGGAAAAAAGCACTTTAAAATAATTTGTAAACAAATCTTTTGGCGTAGTTTGGCTTGAATCGAACAAGAATGGTAAAATTAATTGAATGTACGTAGATTTTTAGATTTTCATACTGAGTAATTGCCGGGACTAGTAGTAGCAAAAGTAAACACGGAATCGCAAAACGAGTTCAATACAGAAAGTACTGTATTAGAATTTTATAAGTTCTTTCACAAAAATAAAGAAATAATATAAAAAACTTTGTAAGTTTGAGATTTGTAACCGATTTGTTTCATATAAGTATTGTAAAATTGGGTTTAACTTGATTCGAAATGTCGAAAATGTTAATCGATATTTAATTAATTCTCAGGAATACTCGAAATACGCTCAAAATCAAAGCGTTATACAACATATCGCACAGTCCCTACACTACGTTCTGGAATACCTGTCAGTAAGCATCGGTTTTCACCAACAAAAGCGTAATAAATATCAGCTACTAAATCCAACAATACCCAGCTGTGGACATACTGAACCCACCTAGCATAAACACCATTTCCTACACAAATATTTCACTCAAATTATACCAATAAATCCAACAATAAAAAGCTCCGAAACAAATGCCAAAGTTTAATGCCATCGTTAGATTTAATTTGGGGACCACTTTTGGTGGTATACACAAGGAACACAGGTCGTTTCTTGGAATCGTTTGGGGTGTTTACTGCCACCATCAAGCTAACCGGGCCGTAATATTTACTCGGTTGTTAGACACGTTGGGTTTTATGGTTTTTAGAGCGTTCGCGCTGTCGGGGCATTGTTAGCGTGCCTCTTGCGGCTCAGAATAGTTTAATCGTCCGTAAATGCCGCGGTGGGATAAATATTCGGCTTAAAGTTTGCGGTATTAAATTTCTACCGCACTGCAAGCGAAGGTTACGTATATGTGTGACAGTTTGTAGGGTTGCTATAGAATGGAAAGGTAATACTGTATGGTGTATATTTTAGCATATGTCCCCAACTATACAACAAAAGCAACATATACAAGTATCGTTGTTTTTTTTCTACTTCAGTGCACGCCGGTTATTGTAAGCGCGGATAATCTTATCAATCGGTTATTGTTATCACTTTGTGTAATACCGTAATACCATGGAAAACACACCACTTATGATAGTCACTAACCATAACAACCCTATAACTCAAAATAATAAAATTACATTTTGGACGGTAGTAAGTTTACCGATGGTGAGTCAATGAAACCAGCCATAAATTTAAGAATTTACCAATTTTATTCCAAAAACTACGAAAACATGTTCAAATAGAAGTCTTTCGACATCCTAACTAAGTAGTATTTGTTTCCAATTTAAAAGAGATTTCATTTCATGTTCCTTGGGATATTGTTATCAAAATAACCCAACCGTAGATGGGTTACACTTGATAAAGAAGTTGTTAAAAACCTTTTAAAACCATGGGTAAGATTACTCTTCACATTTGACAATTTTATCACACGATTTCCAAAATAAAGTAAGGAAGAATTTATTTGGAGCAATTTTTGCTACTTTATAGAAACCTTTAAGATTTTTGTGTGAAAATTTAATTACAATTTCTCTGGCTATAAAATTCTCAAAATGCGCTGATTTTCAGTGGAAAAGTAAGAATTTTAATTAATGTAAAAAACTTTCAGAATTATTTTTTAAAAAATAGCTGTCTAGATGTTATTTAACAACGTTTTCACATAAAAAATTTATGTGAAAAACAAAATCTTTATGTTTTTTGTTGCTTGCATCTTGTTGCTGTCTGACTTAACGTAGATTTTGCAGATTATAGTAGAGCTTTTAGATAGACTTAAGAGATACTTAAAATAAAATAGTTTCGGTTTCAAAATAAATTTTTCGATTCGTTCACCTACATGAGATGTTCTTTCATGGCGGAATTTCATATTTAAACAGAATTATTTTCCATTTAGGCTTAAGATGACTCGATAAGAGTCAAAACCCTTACATAAATTACAATAAAGATATTTTAACAAAGGAGCCAACGAGGTTTCATTTTAATTCAACTTATTTAACGCAACTTTCAAATAACGAGTTATGTTTTACAATTTAGTGTACTATTTTTGCAAACAAAGCAACAAGAAAATAGTGACAAGAAACAACACATTTGTTTCTTTCATACATGCAGGAAGGAGGAGTCGGCATAAGCGCTCGGATATGGGATTACTTTTCCTACTCCGGAGGACTTTTAATGTCAAAGTGACATTCGCAACGTTGACGTGTTATTATTCTATTTATTTTGCTTTTTTGCTTTGTTTAAAGATATAGTGAGTTTGTGTGGAGAACAATGTACAGGCTTGTACTGGCCGTACATACGAAAATTTTTTGATGTTATATAATATGTTTATTAGTTATTTGTTAACAAAATTAGATTAAATAAATTCCTAAAAGTATTCATATAGCGTTTATTTTTATAATATTCCCACTCGACACATTACAATATATTACATGAAAAATTTCTTTAAATTTCTGGCCAATTTCAGAGTTAATCCGGACCTGGCAGGTGGCCATACTGTCAGAGTACTTTAGTGTCATGACAGCCCCGCCCCCCAGCGTCATTTTCTCGCTGTAAAATACATCCGTATAGACCAGGCAATAGAGATTTTTGCGTGTCAAAAATACAAGCAGGAAGCCGACGATCCCAGGTCACGTGGAACAGCCCGTAGATGTATTGTTATGTGTTTCCTACTCGTAAATATCATTGCTTAAGTTGTTATATACAAAAAACCTAAAAAAATCGTGTTTATGTTTAATTTTTAGCTTGTAAAAACTGAACCGATGGAGCAATCTTGATGCTTTCAACAGATGAATTGTAGAGAATTTTCAAAGTTGTAGCGGACGCTTTTCGCGTGAAAGTAGCGATTGATGGGTACTTTGAGTGTGGACAATCCAGGCGTTGTCCGATGATTAGTTTTTGCACAATTGCGAATATTTGTATGCAATTTGATTCGGCGAGCCGCGATGCGTCGGAGGTGGTCCGATTTTAATTTCTTTTACGTATTTCGAAAGTAGAAGTATTATGCTAGAAAACGTATTATTCGTATCTATTAACGTATTAACGTATCTATTCTGATTTTGCGTTAAAATGTTGCGAAATAGGTGAAAAATGCTTGCAACCAAACCGAAAACTGCCGCGCGCTCCAGACCGGTCGAGTAGTGGGGGTAGCCGACGCGGGGAAGCGCGTATCTATAGTAATAAAAGCGCGCTGCTCGCGCGTATTAGTATATATATACACGTTGCCCCTCTAATCGCACACTTCCCCCATCACCTCTAGCGGGCGCGGGCGTTTTCGCTTATGTCCTCAGTAGTTTATTTACACACTTAAACGGGTCTTGCCGAAAAATCAGAATACACGTTTTGTTGCTGTTCACGTCTAGTTTTCAAATCCGCTTTTCAAATAGCGGACGACCTCAAACGCATCCAGCTCTCCACAAAAATATTGCCAAAAAAATTCAAATGAGGATTGTGCGAAAACTATTAATCCGACGCACTTAAAGTACACGTGAATAGCTACCATTGTACAAAGTTCCAACTGTTAATATTAAAAATGGCGGAGTTATGAATTTTGTTAAAAAAGCAATTGTCCGTTTGTTCCAGCTCTTCTCCGGTTCTAATTATCCGATCGGATCGTTTGACCTGTCATTCCCTTCGTAATTTAATTCACTACAGTTCATCCCGTTGCACCATTAAGAGTGCTTCTATAGTTTTCCTTCTACAATAAAAAAAGTAAAAAAACCGCGATTTTTTGTTGATTAAAATTGTTTATAAAAATTAAAAAATGGCATTTTCGAGTAGGGAACATAGTGGAAATATACTACGGACTGTCCTGCACAAGATGGCACAGGCTTCCTGCTAGTCTTTATGTCAAAAAAGCAATCATTTGTAGGCTTGCTTGGCCTTGTAGCGTCTCCATCTTCCTCCATGCTTTCATATGATATTAAACTTGTTCTGCATTAAATAAAGCAAATTTGAGTAATTCGATAATTAGTTAATTTTTTATAGATAATTTGGATAGTTTGTTGTAGGGTTTCTAAACGCAAGAAACGTCCTACTTAAAGGATCCTACGGCGTGTGAACTTTTGAAATCGACCCAAAAGGGCCTTGTAGATAGCGTAATCTTTAAATCCATCGTTTCTGGTGGTCAGTGACAGATTATAGTGTTGAATCACCCAATAATTCTCCAAAATCAGTTAAATCTAAACCTTAATACCTCAAAAATAATCCTCGAATAAAATAGCACAAGAGGAAAATTCGATTATCATGCACATATATATAGAACAATCCAACAACTGTATCGCTACCGCATTGACCGGGCATCGGTTTTTAATCTGTCCAAGGCCCACTCGCATGCTGGGTGAGTCACGAGCTGCATCCTCATCAGAGCCATCTGATCGGCTTCTTTCACACTTTACTATATAGTGGGCGTCGAATCACGTACGCGAGATGCTCGGCCAGATAGGATCAGATACACGGATCGATGCGCTACTTACCATTCGCGGTACGCCGCGAAACATCTGTTAAAAATTAAATGGCCTACTACTGCGATCATTTCGATCGGTAATCTTTGTCGATACTTTGCCGCGTACTGCGTAGTTGGCCTGGTGCGTGCTCAGAGTTTCAATGGAGCAATTCTTGTTTGAACTCTTGTCAGGACTCTGGATGTTTGGGATGTTTCTAGGAATTAAAGTCGAACAGCAATTGTGTTTTGGTTGTGATCGTTATTTTGAAATTTCCTTTAGCAGGGTTCTTCAAATTGGTCGACTTAATATTATGGGGGGGGGGGGTCGTGTAATGTTTGAGAGAAAACTCAGATATTAGCGAGTAGCTTCTGCGAATCTGAGTGCTGTAGGTTTAGCTTCGATTTGCATAAAACAAAATTATTATTAATTTTCAGGTCTCTTATGACATCAGTACAAATGTCAATATAAAAATCACATAAAATTGAAATTATCCACAAAATTGTTATATTACATACATTAAACCCAGTTCAAATATCATCGCTGCATTATATTACAAAAAATGATATTAAAGGACAAAACGTGCAGAAATGACTACTGCTTGAACTCTCAAGCAATTATAGTAGTGTTTGGAAAGTAATTTTAGAAGTGCCCGCTGTATGTAATTACTTCAAGTTTAACTTCCGTTGAATCATTCCTGAAACTTGAGGAAGTTTGAGATTTTCTTAGTTTTACTACTGTAATAATGCTATAATTACAGCGCATATTCCCGTAAAACTAAGCAATATTAGATTATAAATGTTATAATTATAAATGATGTAATTATAAAACTATAATAAAAATAAACTGGGACATGAGCGGACATGAGTTATTATTATTATCGCTTGGACACCACGTCGATTATTAATTATCACAATACACATATTTATATCAAATTTAATTCCCGATCTTCAATTTTAGGACAATAGCGTCGATACTTTTTCTTTAAATAACAATCACTTTGCGCTTTTGTTGTTTATTTATGGGGACGTCCGATCCAATTAAAAAATGGCTGGAAATTGTTCAAAACATTTGTAAACAATCTTTTAGGATTTCCGATAAAAGGCTTAAGATTAGTACATATGAGATAATTTTGAAGTTTGTAGTACAATGGGTTCAGCTGGTATAAATTTAAAAAAAATGCCAAAATCGCGTCTTTTTAACATTTTGACCCCCCTTTTACGAAAACTTAAGGGTAAATATTTCTACCTGAAACTATTTCATATTCAATTCACAAAATAAATGTTCGCCATAATTGTTTATGAATATTTTACATTTGCAATTGTCTTTTTGTCGAAAAATCTCTTATGTAGGCCATATACAATGTTTCAGCTACCAATTAGATCCAAAAATTAAAAAATAAAAAAAAATAGACCAAAAAGATCTTTTAAAATCACTAAAATGCCCGATTGCGCCACTTCCCCTTAAATTTTTTAGTGGCGCTTGAAGTTAAGTGTAGCTTAAATTAATGTTGCAGTAGTATGAAATATGTCACTTACGAAAGTTATGTATTTCAAAACTATTTCACCTTGGCAACGTTGGTTTTATGGTGGTTTTCTAGTAACTTACTACAATTTGACATTGCCTGCACTTGGCGACATTTATGTGTCGTTTGTGTCCATGTCAGAATATCCGTGTTAAACTAATTTAAATTTGAAAAGTCTTACATTTTATTTTTATCATTTGAAAGGTAATATTATACTGATAGGTATATATTTACGTTTATTATGTATAGAGAATATTTGGTATATTAATTAGTACATATCCATTCAGAAATTTATGTCACAATCAATTTTTGGGCTATATTTTGTATTTGTCATTAATGTCATTATTAAGCCACACTTATGTCAAGTTAAGCCACACATTTTAACCGCTAAAATGTGCGTGTAGCATAAATTTAAGCTTGGTTTAACGGTTAAGGGCAGGTGGTGCAATCTGGCATTAGAAAATAATGTGGTAGCTATTTAAAAAAATCTGATGTGGCACATGACTTTATCATACTATATATAACATTAATAGTTTAGCTGCATGAGATCCTATTTGATCGAGATCGGCTATGTCTGCAATAAAATAAAACTAGTAGAACTAGACAGATATCTCGATTAAAGCTGCGTTCGGATATTGTACTCCGTTGACACCACCGAGTACACAGTCCAAATGACACTTACGTGTTAGTGGGTGTAAAAAGTGTAACGGTGTTCAATATCCGAACGCAGCCTATATTGACAGTAGTATTTTCAAAACATTAGCGTTTGACACTAGCTACTGTCATTAGAAGCAAAAAATGTGACATATCCTGGCTACTTGTTTTAATGCAGTACGACCGATCTCGATGAAATAGAATTTGCTCATGCAGCTAAACTATAAATTCTACCAAAAAATTTCATATACATAAATTATAGAAAATTTCCCCTCCTTTAATTTATTATTTAACTATTTTGACGACATTACACAAATAGCGGCTCATTTACAAAATCTTTAAAAAATGCTAAGAGTAAACCACCAGTTCCTTTGGACCCTTTCAACAGAAAGCTTTTCAGCTCTAAGTTCGGTTATGAAACTTCTAAATATGAAGTTTTGTCCCGATACCTTTAGTAGTTTCTCCGGAATCGTCTCCACAAAAACGGGTACACACACACACACATACACACACACACACACACACACACACACACACACACACAGACATTTTTTTGTACCTTGGTCAAAAATGTTCCGGGGACCCAAAAAGACATATTTCCGCTAAAATCTCAAAATTTCTTTTTGGCATGATTACAATACTTTACATACTGCGTATGATAAAGTAAAAAATGTCGATACTTTCAAGTCATGACTCAGTAACCATTTTTGTTATCATTGTCAAATTTGACATTTTAATGGCAAGAAAGTTATTCAGACCGATACAATTCTTATCAATAATTGTTTCTAAGGAATTTAACAACGTTTCCAAGTGGTTCGAAACGTTTTCAAAGAATCGGTCACATTGTCATGTTACCTTGGAAGAAAATTACCTACCGTCACATCTATCACGATCGCTATTATTATCAACTTAACGTAAGACTATATGAACATTTTGCGCTTTAAAATTATGTATAGTTCTAAATACATTGTGGTACATAGCAAAAACTCTAAATTTATATTTAGTGTCAATGAAATCAATGAACGTAAAACGTAACAGATACGTAAAAGATAATTACGATTTTTTTAACGGATTTACCGCATTTTTACGTATATTTTACGAATAACGTCAATTATGAACTGGGTACATTACCAATTCATCAGTGACCTGGCGCATTGCCACGTGCGTCCGTATCTCGTTTTTCATAAATAAATTTTACGGATCGCTTACGTTTTGCTTTCATTGTGAATTTATACTAATTTTACCGGAAATGTACGATAATTTTATACTAGAAAAAAAAGTTTTACAATGCTTCTTCGGCTCTTTACTGTAATGTCGCTAATATCAGCAAAATGCCTTTTTAAATGTTCTGCGGATTTGTGGGTATCGACACTTTTTACATTGACGACATTCAAAATGCGAATTATCAAGGCACGATTCGAATTATTGTAATCCTATTAAAGTTAAAAAAACTTATTCTTAACCTAATTGGTATGTTATAATGCATCTATTTTGTATAATTTTACATTATTTTCTGTAAATAGGACACATTTAATGGATGAAAAATTCTTGAAAAATACCTGTTACATAAAATATGTACTCTAGTATTCTTATATAAAGCACTGGTAACGGTAATTCGATAATCCAACAGATGTGGAAATATATGTCTGGTCCTAAGGAATTGCCTATGAACACAGTTAGAGCAGCACGATTTATACATAGTATAGATTTTGCGAGACAGTTATTTTCTAATGTTTAGACGAGTTTATAGCGAGAAAGTCAATATCAATGTAGCTGATTGTAAATAAATGACAATGTAATATGATTTTTTACTTTATCATACGTAGTATGATAAAGTATTGCAATTGTGCAAAAATAAAATTGAGATTTTAGCGGAAATATGTCCTTTTGGGTCCCCTGAACATATTTAACCAAGGTACAAAAAAGTGTCTGTGTGTGAGCTGAAAAGCTTTTGGTTCAAAAGGGTCCTAAGGAACTGGATGTTTCCTCTAAGCATTTTTTCAAGGATTTTGCATATGAGCCGCATTTTCTGTTATTCGTCAAAATAGTTCAATAATAAACTAAAGTTGAGCAAATTTTGTATAATTTATGTCTATGACATTTTTTCGTAAAATTATTAGTTTAGCTGTACCTATGAGCAAATTCTATTTCATCGAAATAGTGTCTGCATTAAAACTAGTTAGCCACAATTTGACAGATATTTTTATTCTAATGACAGTAGGTAGTGTCATACATCGATTTTTTGACAATACCCACGTCAATAGTATCAAAATATCTGTCGAATCCTGGCTAAGTCGTTTTATTTTAATGCAGACACGATCGATCTCGATCAAATAGAATCTCATCTCATATCAAAAAGACATACGAATAGATAGATAGAGAGAGGAATAGATTTGATCAAACATAATGACCAGGTGACAGCTGCAATGTTGCAATCATTGAACTTCGATCTCAATAAATCAATAGTTTTTGCATGCTGATACTTAGGCACTAAAATACTTTGTTTAAAATGTAAAGCTGGTTAATCGACGGTGAGATAATCGAGGAGAAAGGTAATTTGTCGGGCAATTCCGTCATACGAAGAAAGTACGGTTGCTTTCTTCGTATGACGGAATTGCCCGTGTTTCGTAGACACGTGTTTCGGACTATTAGTCCTCATCAGTACGGAAATGGAAAAAACACTATGGTATCCATTTGAGTGTTTTTTCGTTGAGACATCGAGTCTGGTCATATTTGTTTTAGCCCTTATATTTTTTTCCTATTTCAAATATCGCGATAAATATTTGGCTAGATGAAAAAACATCATAAAATATGTTTTAGATATCACGTACAAACAATACGGCATCGACAACTTTTGTCATCTTTAATCCTAACCGGCATAATATTTATTTTAACTATTTAATTAGGTATTCACACAAAATATAAAAGATTTGTTACTTGTTACTAGTACTTTTATTTACATAATCATTGGTCACAGAGTAATCTCTCCCGTTTTATCTTTGTTATCCATTAAAATAGGCAACTAGCGAACAACACTGTATATTGCTCCATTAATCTATTTTTAACCTCATCCCAACTGTTTGTTTTCCAAATATTTACAAGTAATGCGAAACCAGCAAGTGAAATACCACGAACTGAACACTATGAAGAAACCCTTTATGAAATAATTTCAAACTAGGAAGAACTACATTGCACACACCGCATAGCGCAAACAAAGCGTATATAACGACTAAACTAACTATTCTGAGAGTTTGCGAAGTCCAACTTCGTAACAGCAATAAGCTAAACCCAGTACGTGCCTCATCTGCAATCCGAAGCAGGCGTAAATGTAAACCAAGAGCGCTAATTGCCACACACAGGTTTATGCGATCGCAAATATTTTGATGTCCGACTAAGCGAAATAAATACGACGCTCGACTTCGTTTATTTACGAAGGATTATGGTACTGTTGTGTGTAAACCAACACGTATTTAGTCTGCAGGATAACGAACAGATTTGTGCTCCTGATAGAGATGGAGTGATCCCCTAAGGTCTAGTTCATTATGTACCAAACACAAAATGTGTTTGTTTTCGCAATACAGAAGAAAATTGAATCCGTTAATGTCAATTTGTTCAAAAAATTTGTTGAATAAAAAACATGATTTTAAAAGTCACATTCACAGTACATACATACAAATAAATAGTACCTAATCATTGCATTCGTTGATTTTAGAGAAAATTACTTAACATAAAAGTGGATTATTCAATTTTTTTATAAAATGTTAGAAAAAATTATTAAAAAATTACAAAATCAAACATTCTAGAATTGGTTTCATCAAGCCAGCAATAAAAATTTATAATAGGAAATTAATAAACAATAGAAAGGTGACAATATTAGTAAGAATTAACTCAATAATAGAGAAAGAATATTTAGAAGTAAAAATAAAGTCTGCAATAAGTATGTAACTATAAGTGTTAGTTACAATATATTCTGATCTTGAAAAGAATATGTCATTACATAATATGTGCCACATATGTGCCACATGTGCCAGAATAATGCAGGATAAGGATAAGAACATAAGGATAAGAACCAAGAAGTCCTAAAATAGAAAGAAATAACTTTTGTCTAAAAACCTAACGAAATCTAAACAGGGTTATTGGTGCCTGAACGTACTCGATTAAACACGTATAGAGGTAAATTTCAATATATTTTACCCCATATGTATTATCCTAAGGTTAACAGATTTCGACATATTTTTATTCTCATGATTCTTTAAGAAAACGCCGCATATGAGAAACAGTATTTTTTGCAGATCAGTTTTTTTTGTTAATCGTGTCTTTTAAGAATTATAGCTGTTGCTAAATCAAAATTTCCTAAACAGAAACATTTACAATAAATACTGGGTTAGAGGCATTCAATCATTTCAGAACCAGACATAATTAAAATGGAAGTTACACATTCATGATATTGTTGCTCAAAAATTTGAGAGCCACTCGTAAATGCTACACTGTCTCAGTAGCTATCTATTAAAGTAAAAATCTCACGTAGAACCCTCTGGACCAACAAATTGAGGTTTCATAAATATGGCATTACAAACTATTACAATTTACAATACTGAGGTGAGGAAAATCAACACGTACAGAAACAAACTTTACAATGAAAGTTCAAAGAATGTTTAGTGTGAATGTGTGGATAAGTGTAATAAAAAATCTGATGTGGTCAGGCACATGACTTTAGCTGCATGATTCTATTTGATAGAGATCGGCCACGTCACAGCGTAAAATTAATAATAGATAAATAATTAATCAATCTACAATTATCCATAGCCAATACTCACAAAAACACGTACATGTTAAAATCATTAAAACATGCGAAAAATTATTTTCCCGGTGTGAGTTTTGCATTGTTTTATCCTTTAGATACGTTGTTATTGCAAGAAATAATACCGAGAGACACTTACCAGGTAAAGAAAGACCAGTTTACAGTAAATACAAATGTCTAGTGGCAAATTTACACTGCACTTGCACTTGAAATTACTTGAATGTACTCGAAAATTAGCAACATTTCGACGGAGTTATCAACCGGTGTACGGACACGACGCGTAGATTTCCAAAACTGAATCACGTCATAGCCCGCGATCGTATTGCCTTTGAAAAACAAGTTTTTTTGGAACGCTGATAGCGGCGGGGCGGGTCGCACGCAGGTATAGAACGGTAATTTTAAATGCGAATGTAGGAATTTACATACAGAAAATTCTTTTAGGATGTTTTGAGATATTTTGGTATTAGAAATTGCAGAAGCGAATAGTGGGCATTACAAGCGAACTTGATGAGATAAAAATTATTCACTGTGCAGCAAATTTAAAAGTTTTGTTTATTCCCTTAGTTATGGTGGCATATTTCTATTGGTCTATGGCCACTGATAACATGATAACCCAAAAGCAAACCGTTTGTGTCTATCACGTCTGGTTTAAACGACTATTTTATATGACTATTTTATTTGATAGAATTACATATTGTTAAATCAAACTGAATTTCAATTTTATTTGATGTGTTACGTCATCAACATAGTTTTAATGGCAACCCCCGATTTTTGTTGTTGATCTGATTCTGTAACAGTATGCCATAACAAAGCATAACAAATATATGGCCTTATAAAGAAAAACATCAAAAAGGACTCAATTACTTACTCAAATACTTGACTAAATGCTTTCTTCAAATAAATTGCTGAGATATGACTGAGTGGCGAAGTGAGGCATTTCTAGTTGAAATGGTGCAAAAACAAATCCCTTCTCAGAATTTTACAATTATGGGAACTGGAAAATTGCCCGAATGAAATGTTTATAATCAAATGTCTAAAATTATAAGGCTGTAACATTTTATTGAAAAAAATCTGATGTGGCCAGGCACATAACTTTATCATACTATATAATAGTTTTAAAATTTTTGAAATAGTTAAATAATAAATGTTAAATTTAAATAAAAGCCTCCTTGATCCTTGCAAGTTTATTTAAATTACTGTATACATGTTTCGGTGAACACCACCATCATCAGTACGTACAAACTACAACAGATAAACAGCGAAATAACTAATGAAACTAATGAAAATGAAATTAAAAATCTCCTTAAAAAAACTTACGTCAAAAATTATCTAAACGGAACATCAGGAGATTCGGGAACAAACTAACTTGGACGAGCACAGGAACAACGCAGTGTCAGTCACATGGTTTGAAGTAAAACACATAATCACAATCAAAAATATCAAAATACGGAGACTCAGTTAAAACTATTTGCAATGTAGAGCGTGTTTCAGGCACGTGTGTATCGCATGGCAGCTCGAGGCAGAAGAAAATTGCGCGCGAAAACGAACATACCGAATATATGTAGACACAGTAAGAATCGAAAAATATTTACCACAACTTAAAGCGGGGAACAACGAATTCAAAAAATAATGAAAGGGGGAGGTGGAACACAAAAATTAAAACAAAATTAAATTAATATCTTCGGCGAAACGGACTGGAGAATCTATAAGTATGAAAATAAGGGATTATAAATAAAATTAGTTTGATCATTAATCATTAATCATACTTATAGATTCTCCAGTCCGTTTCGCCGAAGATATTAATTTAATTCTGTTTTAATTTTTGTGTTCCACCTCCCCCTTTCATTATTTTTTGAATTCGTTGTTCCCCGCTTTAAGTTGTGGTAAATATTTTTTGATTCTTACTGTGTCTACATATATTCGGTATGTTCGTTTTCGCGCGCAATTTTCTTCTGCCTCGAGCTGCCATGCGATACACACGTGCCTGAAACACGCTCTACATTGCAAATAGTTTTAACTGAGTCTCCGTATTTTGATATTTTTGATTGTGATTATGTGTTTTACTTCAAACCATGTGACTGACACTGCGTTGTTCCTGTGCTCGTCCAAGTTAGTTTGTTCCCGAATCTCCTGATGTTCCGTTTAGATAATTTTTGACGTAAGTTTTTTTAAGGAGATTTTTAATTTCATTTTCATTAGTTTCATTAGTTATTTCGCTGTTTATCTGTTGTAGTTTGTACGTACTGATGATGGTGGTGTTCACCGAAACATGTATACAGTAATTTAAATAAACTTGCAAGGATCAAGGAGGCTTTTATTTAAATTTAACATTGATTTATTTCCTTGCACAATGGACACTTATTCATAGTTAAATAATAAATTAAAGTAGAGGAAATTCAAATTCTTTTTTGGTAAAATTAATAGTTTAGCCGAGATCGAGATCGCTCGTACTGCATTAAAACTAGTTAGCCAGGATTTGTCAGATATTTTGATTCTAATGACAGTAGGTAACGCTGATGTTTTGACAATATCTACTGTCAATATAATCAAAATATCTGTCTAGTTCTAATAGTTTTATTTTAATGCAGACATGGCCGATCTCGATCAAATAGAACCTCATGCAGCTAAACTATTAATTTTATATATGGTATGATAAAGTCATGTGCCTGGCCACATCAGATTTTTTTTAACCGACTTTTTGAAATTTTTTTAAATGACTTGATGGACTTGATGTGAAATCATGAGAATTAAATTATCTCAAAAACTGTTCACTTTTGTATAATACATATGATCGTGAAATTAATACATATGATGGTGAAATAGCCTGCAAATTGCCTCAACTATAAGGTGTTCTCAAAACCCTTTTTCACGAATTTGAAAACTTGATGATATGGGCAAGCATTCTTCCAATTTAGGTCAATGTTTGTTCTCCTATCAAATTATTATTAGATTCCCTTATAACTACTGATGAAAAATAAACCTCCAAACCCATATACATATTTTGTCATATTTTATTTCATTTCCTTCAATTTATGCTTGGTTCTTTTCAATGTATCATGGTCATGTTAATGCAGTGAAAATACAAAACCTCAGAATGATCAACATTATGAATTTGTAATGATGTTGAAAATATCAAAACAACTTTTAATACATTTGTGCATTTTGTATTAAAGACCTATCTTTTGTTTCCTGTTTTCAATCCCAGCAGTTTATTATTTTATTAAATAAGTGTTGTTATAATGAGTTGATATTTGTTGGAATGAGAATATTAGTCCTATGGTTGTATATTTAACGTATATATATATATGACACTAATACAGTTCCCTACCAGTGATATTGACATAGGAGTTGTCAATATATATCTCTGCGTAGTGATATTAACATGGATGACATTAATACAGTTCCCTACCAGTGATATTGGCAAAGAAGTTGTCAATATATATCCCTGCGTAGTGATATGAACTTGGATGAGATTAATTTAGCTTCCTAGCTGTGATATTGACATAGGAGATGTCAATATATATCCCTGCGTAGTAATGTTAACGTGGATGATGTTAACGTGGACTACCATACCTACGATCTACAGGACGACAAGCTAACCAACCATTATGCCAGGAGATAGATGACATGAGGAAGCTGCCGAGGATGATGCCAGGATGAGGCGACGGTCCCGGCAGCCTGGGGACAGACGGTCCCCGGGTAAGTTAACCTACATATGTATCGTTAAAGCTGTTTAAAAGGGTATTTCTATATTGTTATATGTTGCGTGGTGGATATTCAAACATCCGAGAGAGAATCGCCTTCCCGTAGTTTGATTAACCAGTAGACATTGATGTTCCCGATGGTGAATGCTTATCAATCTATACATGCATGCTGCAATTAGGTATCGATCGGACCATTTATAGTAGTTTCATAGAAAAATTATAACCTGGCTAAAATCCTAGCCAACATAAGTTTTCTTGTTATCGTTTTATCTTTTGGTCCAGCTAACTAAGAAGCAAAACATTTTTTTTCATTGCAATTTAAATTTATTTTGAATGTGGGGTTAAACATAAACATATGACATGATGACATTTGTTATTTTATTTATTTTTTCAAATATTTTCTGGTATTAAATTTTAAATCAGGTCTTAGATAATAAATCTCGAGAAGTTTCATACAAGCACTAATTTTAAAGCTGTTTTTAATGATTCTTTTGAAAATTTCAATCAAATTGCGTTTTGCACGATAACTTTCACATGTCCACACTTCTATGGCTTCTCAATACATTCCTCATACCACATTCTTCAAATCCACAATGCTTCTTATACAATATCTGACGATCTCCAGCAATATTCTCCAGAGAAACTAGATATATTACCACAGTCCGTACATACAACCTATCTACTTCTCAATTTCATCTACTCAAATCACAACCAGTAAAGCACTCGCATATCTCGACAAAATCGCAAAATCATTATACAACCATGTAATAGTCATGTTAGCAACGTATCAGATTCCAATCACCAATAAATTCATTTGACTTTCTACACAAACGGGCAGCCAGGCAGAGGACTCAGTCCGTCCGACTCCAGCAAGAATTGCAACATTGTAAATGTTTAATTCAACGATTCACTTAGCGAGGCAATTGCAAGTATTGCTGATGCCACGAGAAAGGTGTTTCTGTTGCAATTATCGCAAGTGGTGAATTAGGGACGTCAACGAGAGCAATTGAGCTGCAAGGAGAGAGATAGCGCGAGTGAGAACTCTGCACGAGTGGCCGTTATACGCTCAATAAAGCTTTACGTCTTTATTATTTATCCGGCTTTCGCATCAAAACGTCCGCGAGCATTAACGGGCTAATTGTGTCGACCCGAATCGGCGAAATTGTATACATGTGTCAAGGTTCCAGTGGCCATTAAATTCGGTTAGCATTAGATGTGTCCCCGTTTGGACAACTGGTGACAAAAGTTGTGTTTTATTGGTTTCGTTTGATAATATTTTTTTCCGTCGAGCGTTTATTTATGAATATGTTTAGTGAATAGAAAATCATTTATTAAGAAGCTCTATAAATGCACGATTTTTATTAATGCATGATTTATTATAGCCAATCAAACGACTTCATTATAGCCAATCGAACAGACGTAAAATAAAACCATCCAATCAAAGAATTCCGTTATCTAGCCACGCAGTCCAGAACTGTCAGTGTCAAATTACATAAATGGTCATATAACCTCAAATGACATCGACTAATAATAGTATATTATTTGACGAGCACATAACTAAGGATATTTATCGCGACCATGAACTTTATACACGAGCCGTAGGCGAGCGTGTAAAGATGCCGTTTTATCTACGACTCACAAATTCCATTTTATATCAAATATTTTAAATGTATTTGTCAATGATGGCGAGGCGAACTGTTACATAACTGTCATCCACGTAGGTTTTTACAGACTTTGACACTAGCGTTGTATAAAGATGACAGTTTGTTCAAATAATGAAGTCATTATTTGAACGAACTGTCATCTCGACATTAATCACTCTTTTTAATACACTTGTTGGTTAAATAACTATAAATACGTCGCAATTAGAAATAAACGAGTTTCCTAATTTCTATTTACAAATATTGAATACATTTCTTACTGAAAAATGTCTCGGTAATTAAAACACCTTTTAAACATTTAAAAAACGTTTTAATCATTTAAAACAAAACCGTCGAAAACAATTTGTTTTTAAACATGTTTAAAAAACATTGTTTTAAAACAGTGTTTTACCTTAACCTTATAGTATAACCAAAGAGGTATAATCCTATATAAACATTACAAATTTCAGAGATTTACGACACGTTAAGGGTCAACACACACCTCTTAGTATTTTTGTATGCCAAAATATATACAAGAAAAAAATTGCTTATTTAATCTATTGTGACCAGTTTTCGAAATCATTCGTTTTTGGTGCCAGAAATCTTAATCCCCTTTCCACCAAACCAACCAATTAGAATAATCATTTAATCAAAATACTATGAGCTAGTACTTGTCATGGTCAACTTTTTAGAAAACTATTTTTAGGAAAATGGCACTGATTTGAACAAAAAATATGCTTTTAATTTGAAAATGAAGAGTTGTTTTTTATTTAGCAACAAACTTACCACCTATTGAGAAAAGCCTATTTCAGGTACATAAACTGTAAAAAATCAGCAAGATCGGTCTAGAAGTCTCCGAGTTATTTCTGGTACCGATTTTATGAACATGATTTGAAGAAAAAACGTGTTTGGGGGTTATGTACACTTTATAACGGTTTTTCTTAACGACAACAGAAAAATATAATAAATGGAAGATAATTTGTTTATTAAAAAAAATGAATACACAACTTAATGTCGAACGCATGAAATATATATCTATAAAATGTCAAGTAAAATTACTAAAAAATGGCGGACATACAAGCAATCTACTGAGCCCCGTTTATTTTTAAACATCATTAGGCTCACAGTTCTAACGTCCATATCTCCGGCAGTTATTCATATAATATACATTTATAATGACATTTTCAGGAAACATTCTTTATACATAGTACTATTAAAAATAAATAAAAAAAAGCAAAATAATAATAAATTCTTCAAAATCCATTTAGCAAAAATTGATAATAAAACAATGTATCCCCTTTATTGCAAAAAAACTTTTGCAATAAAGAGGTTACATTGTTTTATTAGTTAAAATTTTTGAAAATAAAAAAATTGTGGTATTGGTATTTGTTACTTTTTTGTGCTTTTTTCTTTGTTTGAAATGGCTGCCAAAAACTGTCTATTTTTTTATATTAGTTTATTTTTCTTTGTGGGAACAAATTGGGACACCCTATGAATTTCTAATGTAGTCTGACAAATTCAGAAAAAAATGTGCTTAAACTGAAATATTTAGCAATTCATTGACTCCATAAGTTATCACGTCGCTCTATCCCAGTGGATCAGCAATACTGTTATCGTGTTTATTGATACAATAGATTGGAGTATAGTATTTATATATTTTTTTATGTACCTAGTCCTATAATTAAGATTAATTAATACTTCTCGAGTATTTTTAGTCGGTAATATAACTAACGTGTTCATTATCACGTACATGAAAACATTTAGTCTGCTATAACTACATACACAGTGGTATACATATAAATTCAAAAGTTCTTTAATTTTTTAAATGTTTTAAATGTTTACTATAAAATGAGCATTTTCATAGATTTATTTATTGTTTTTGTAGTAAAATCTAGATGGATCTAGTTTTAAGATGAGTAAAAGATTAGATATGTGAATACAAACAAATTTGTGTTTTTATTAGAGGTACTTACATCTGGGCCTAAAATTAATTGTTGGTTTTATCAATAAAAATATATTAGCATTGCCCATAATAATTGACCCAATTTATTTCAACGCTTTGTTAGATATGATACGGTTAAAGAAATAAATGTGCCCAATCGTCCAACATAAAACTCGAATAGCCCCTACCATAAAAATCTCACCGGCCTGGAGACCCTCCATCAGTTACCTGATTAATGTATAGCAATAAATACCCTAGATTTATTATCGGCACATACACATATGGCGTCGCGTACACACATATATATCGCCATGAATACCAATACATACCAAATGGCCGGCATGTTTTTAAATGGGTCACGATTTAGCACTCCAGCAGGTTCAACATGGTTCCATTCCTTGCATTTGGCTCTGGTCCAATGTCGACTGCGGAAGTTTTTGTTTTGTTACGTCAATATGAACGCAATAGAATGTCAAGTATATGTGTATGATTTTATCATAAATTAAAAGACGTAGCATTAAGAAATACGACTTACGACTACTTAAATGTTCTGGTTATGCCTTTAAAATGGTAGGGAACTTGAATCAGAATAGAATGATAGTTTTGTAGTTTGTTGTATATCTTTTTAATAGATTTAAAAGTGATTCAGGACTGGCTTTAGTAAATCCTTCAAGACTCAAACTAAAAATGTTCGAAAGTATTTTGAATTGACAACACTGACGCAACACCTCAAGGGACCAACGATAATGGTGTTGCCAACGTCCTGTTTGAACCGAAAGTTAGTACCAATTTGAGAAATAACATATTCCTAACCGCTAAGCTAAGCCAAGCTCAAATTTAAGTTACTCTTACAACTAAGCGGTGAAAATGTGTGGCTTAACTTGATATAAGGTGGCTTAGTAATGATGTTAATGTCATAAACACAAATGATAACTCAATAATTAATTAAATTAATTTGTGAATCGATATGTAGCGATGGAACACGGAGTTTTAAATCAATTTTGACATAGAAATGATTATTTACGACATATTGAACGATTTGGACAAATTGGATTTGGTAAGTTTTTCATATAACTGACAAATTTAAATTTAATTGGAATGGATGCATTTATGGAATATTGAATATTGATGCTCAACATCTAAAAAGCGACAGGAAGATATTAAACGCTAAAAATGAATGGTTTTGTTTCGCCATAAAACTAATTTGTTTATTTTCCAGATTTTTTTATCATTGGTGTAGTAATTTTTTCCATAAACGGTTTTGTTTTCCATTAACATAATATTATAATAATATGCCAAATATTCTCTATAAAACATAAATAATCTTACAGTATAATATGTATTTTCCAAATTATGATAATAATATCTACCAGTACTTTTAAAATTGAAATTATCACGTTACGTCAATTCTGTAGATAAAATAAAATTGTAAAGTGTCACTATTATACCTCGAAAACTACCAGAAATATAATTTTAACCAATTTTACAAGATGAAATTATATTTTTTTCAAGAAATTGTACAAATTTACAAGAATATTAAGCGACAGATGTGTTATACACTTAAACTACTGCAAATAATATAAGCTACACTTAAAATTAAGGGTTAGTAGTGCAATTGGGCATTAATCTGTCATCGAAAACCTTTCTTGGTGGTCAAAAGTGACGAATATTGGTGGTATTGGTACCAATCTTAGTAATGACAGATTCTCCTTTTTTTTTTCTTTAGTTACGTTAAATAATGTAACTAATAAAAAGTTATGACATAAATACTAACTGAAAGTATTCAGTTAGCTCTGAAGAAGCGAACAACATGGTTCGCAAAACGTCAGCATTTACAAATCTTGACACACGGCACAACTCGGAAGCAGTTATTTTTCTAAATCATTTAAATGGTATTGAATTTTATTGAACGCCGGTTCTGAATTTTGCATATCCATTATCCAAATACATAAATGATAAGTGTTCGTAATCTTTAGGCATGATAATATATAAAACCGTGAAAACTATTGCAGTGTTATGTTTAATAGAAACAAGTGACACAACCTTTACAAAACTAAACGTATCTATCATAGTGACAGAACAAAAAACGACCAATTTGTTAGTATAATAGTCCGGCACTACCCATACATAAGTCGTAATAATAGACCGTAATCAATGAACACCGACAACAATAAAGATTTAAATCACTTTGAGGTCGCTATAGAGTACAAACAGAAAGTTGCCGATGAATGAAACTTAATCGATCAGTTGGGTTTAATTTGATTTGAGCACCAAAATTCCAACCTTGAATCATAAATAAACAATAGGATTTCGTTTAGAGAACGGAATGTGCGTATTTTTTTGTGCTGTCAGATTAATACATGTCCTTATACGTCAAACATTTGACAAATTATTCTTAGGTGGATAGAACTGAAACAGGTACGAATTAAAATAAAAAAAGATCTCGGTCTAGTCGATATTTGGTTACTTTTATTCGTTTCAAACCCGCTGACTCAACAGTTAAATTTAGGTTTGTTGATTTAAGATGTTACGGCTCTTTTCGAGGTGAGCTAGCAGAGAAAGGCAAGGCAATCTAACGAAACAAGACCTCAGGGGGAGTTTACCTGGTGTTGTTTGTTTTCTGGATTCCTCCGTGGTCACTTGAATCGATCTACAGTTGACACCTACCACGATGTTTGCTTATGTATTTTATTATAGAAAACGGTTCCCACCGCAACCGAACAAACGGGACAAGTTTTTTTCTCAGCAATAGAAAATATGTTCTGCATGTTTATTTATATAATTAAGATGCATAGTAGGGTGGTCCTTATGTTGAAAACTGTTTCTATACAGGACCCTCCCAATTTGTTCCTCTACATCCATACATAATTTGTGTGGAGCTCGATGAATTACATATTAACTCGTTCTGCCTCAAGAAGTCCAAAATAAAAATTTTTTATTAAATCATATAGAAAATAATCAATTAACTTCAGATATCAGAACAACTACATACTTAAGAGGAATCATTAGAGATAGTACGTCCTACAACACAAGCATCCATAGTGAGCTTAATTTTTAATCAATTCTCTCAAATTATAGATAAAGGCGTATTACTTGTGGTTAATGTATATGTATGTTTTTGTTGTTGTATCCACGCTACGTGATAAAATATGATTCATGTACTCAAAGAACTAAAGTTTTGAGTGACCTATATATTTTCACGTGGAATTTTGTACATTTATAGAGGAAGGTGTAAACTAGATCTATTATATGGTGCAATTTTTCAATTTTAAAGTGTTCTTTGTAAAATAATCGCAATTAACGTCAATTTTATGTCAGATTCAGTAACAGATTTATCAAAAACGAACACAAATATCAAAAATCTAGCACTAGGCGGAAAATTATATACCTACGTTTTATTTTTAATTTGGTGTATTGCTTTCACGATTCTTTGAACTAATAGCTGAGAAAATCCCTCAGCACTTTTACGTGTTTTGCGAGTAGACCGCAGGAGGTAAGGATACACCTTAAGTTGTTAACAATACAATAATCAGGAAGTCACTATCCTGGCCAGGGCTGTGGAGTCGGAGTCGGAGTTCAGACAAATTTCAGAGGAGTCGGAGTCGGAAAACATGTACCGACTCCGATTCCGACTCCGAGTCCAGTTTTAATTACTGTAGAAAAAGAAACATGCGAGATGGACGTTGCCTCAGTAGATAGAAAACAAATAAAACCAAATATTCTAGGTCTTTTACAAAGCACCTACCTATATACGCATATATAAATAATAAAATTACATAACACACTTTCCAAACGAAAGTGAAAACGACTGACAAAAGTAATCTGTCGGAAATTTGAAAAATAAATTTGAACAAGGGTGTTAAAATGAGATTGAGAAGTGGGCCCGTAGTTCAATGTAGTATCATTTATTCAGAGCCATAATTATGATTATGTTCAGCTTTCAAAATAATTAAAAACGATTTAAGGGCATCTTTGCAAGAGAATTAGTTGGATCTATTCTGTCCCTCACAACAATTTTATAAACGTATATTGTACTTAATTTTGTTTTTATTAGAATGAATTTTATTTTGTATTATACACTGTGTTTTATGGATGCTTTTGTTATTATTAGAGATAGAAAGTCTGTTAAATGAACCACGATTTTGTTCATAGTTATGATTATAATTATTTTCAGCTTTGAAAATAATTAAAAATGATTTAAGGGCATCTTTGCAGGAGAATTAGTTTGAGCTATTCTGTTCCTCACAACAATTTTATAAACGTATTTTGCACTTAATTTTGTTTTTATTGGAATGCATTTTATTTCATATTATAGACTGTCTTATGGGTGCTTTTGTTATTAGAGATAGGAAGTCGGTTAAATGGACAAAGTCGTGACGATTTGTATGTTCTCTAATGAGAAAAAAGTTAAATACAGATATTTTGAATAAACAAAGAAATTACATTTTATAAATTCTATTTGTGGTCTGTTTATTTGTGTTTTTACATAACTTTTCTATTTGTGGTCCGATGAATACGTCTTTTTGATATCTTAGCTGCGTTCGAATATTGTACACCGTAACACTTTTTACACCCAATAACACGTAAGTATCATTTGGACGGTGTACCTGGTGTCAACGGTGTAGAATATCCGAACGCAGCTAAAATAGGTCATTTTTATTTACATATAGATTGTCAGTTTAAATATTTTTGCCAACAAATTTGCTGGACACAAATAAAAGTTCTGTTCTTCCTATGTGTGCATCATTTGTTTGTGAGTAATTTGAAATGCACAAGCCATATGTTTAATACAATCACAATACTTGAATAGAAATTTAATTTATGAAAGTTGTTTCTTTTTTTCCTGGTAGTCTTTTTGTTTTCATAGAAAATTTAATATTACTCGGTTGTATTATTCTGTCAACTTTGTGATTATTTATATGCAAGATTTTTATTACACAGAATTATTTGAAAATATTTTTGTATGCAATTTTTCTGGAGTCGGAGTCGGACCACGAAAAATATCTGGAGTCGGAGTCGAGAATTTTTTTACCGACTCCGCAGCCCTGATCCTGGCCAACAATAAATTGTATCAAACACGAGATAACCGTTTCTGGTATGCTTTTCCGTTGAACCTTAATCTTAAGCCAGAAATTCTGAATAACACTTCTCGTTGTTGTTTGGTGATTCATAATCAGAACTCGATGTTAAAAAATAAATAGTATTTTCAAAAATGCGCAAAAGGTTAATTAACTTTTTTCTAATTGGGGATTGTTTGCGAGATACTTAGCTTCAAAGTTTTGCTAACATCGACTTGAGCTGGATAAATATTTTATAGCAATAATAAAGATATTAGATATATCAATAGATGTATTAATCTGGCAAACATATTAGAAGTATTAAAAGCAAGCATATTTAGCAATGTCGAGTTTTTACTAAAGATTCTGGAAGATAATTGAACATTCTGTAAAATATAAATAATTAATCATAATAATTATTGGAATTTTTTTTTTACACAGTCTAGAAAACTTTATAGTCAAATATTTCAAAACAACGCCTGAATTGAAGATTTTCTCTTGTTTACTGAGAATTAGATGTCCATATCTTTATTTTAATTTTTTTGCATCGACTTATGAATCAATCTGTATTGCCGTTCAATTTTGCAGTAAGAAGTTTTTTGTTCAAATGTTTTCTCCAACTAAATATCATGAATTTAATTACATTTTTCATTTCAGCACTTCATGACTTTAGTTTTCGAGATTGTCATGGTATTAAACGTGTCAATAGTATTTTGTGATTATGATCTTTTCTAAATATTACGAAAGAATTTTAACCTAACCAAAGATTTCCCGAAACGATTCTTACCAAAAAATCTTTCAGGTTAAAATATTTCAGGTTAGCAACACTCAACTTTTACTGTTTATACTGCCAACAAAATGGACCAGGTAACTTTAAAAAGGTTTAGTCAGAGAGTCCAAATTTTAAAATAGTTCCAACACTTGAGGAGCAAGAGGCACATTACGTTAAATAAACTTTTTTCGTCACAAATCCCCAAAAACTTCAGTAAAATAGCGAAAACATTTCAAAAAAGTTTCATTTCATGAAACGTTGTGTTATGGGACGTAAATGAGCCCCTAAACTTTAAAACTGAGTTCTTGTTAATTGGGGTTCTGCTTTGTGACATGCTTCTTCTTACTGATCAGCTATCTCTAATGGCTATTATTACTACTACATTGTAACAAATTTAGCACAACAGCATCGTAAAAATAACCACATTATCTCTGTTTTATCTCCGTACAAAAGGCGAATTGCTATCTCCTCAGCGATAAATATAGCGAAAAACTGCCGCAAATATTTGATACAAACAAATCCAATTTCGGAGAATCTCGTAATGTTTTTAGTTTACCTTCAGCAAAGCCAACTCCAGATTGCGTTGTCGTATCATCTTCTCCGACATCTTCAGTAATCCTCGGTATAGGCACTTCACAAAAAAATCAACATATCACTGGAAAACACTTTAACAATTCACAAAGTTTGCCAATAAGGTGCACTGAGACGCCTTCTAGTGTTTGATCGTTGAAATTAGGTGAAATTTTAGCTTCCGAACTGACACGACGAAACGATTCAAAGTAAAATCGATAACTGAATAAATAGCAAAATATTGATGATACGAGTTGCAATTTTATCAATGTTATTATTCCGTAATTGTGATGTCATGCGTTGTCGTAAACGGTTCAGACAAGTTTGCTCGCTGTCTTAATTATTATCAGATGACATGGAAAAAATTGTCGAAGGTCGAATTCTTAATAATTATATGCGCGAAAAGTAATGCTCGAGCTATACATATAACTGTCAACGGTGATCGAACACACTTACGTCGTTGGCAATGTGTTAATTAATTACTCCCGTTTTGGCTGCCTGGTTCATTATCAATGCAAATAAGGTGCGCAAACAATATCCGCATTTTTTAACGCAACGCACACAAGTATGTGTAATTATTTGCGGTTTTAATTTTTGTTTGTTGAACATTTATTGCGGAATTATATTTAAAGCAACGCAAGGGCAATTAATTGATATAAGTTTGATGTCAACAGGCTTATTAAAAAAAGTAGGTGCAGATTATAAATTTGTATTACTCAAGTCGTATGTATTGTCGATTATTTTTATGGTTATGAATTGGTTAAAAAAAATGGAATAAAATAAATGCAAAATAAACACAAATATAATAATAATAATAATAATATATACTAATAGAATAGATTCTGATAAACTTATTATTATTATTTATTTCTTATGGATTAAGGGGACGGCAACAAAATCCATAAATCCAAAATGGTTTCAACATGAGCATTCTTTAATGTTTACAGATACACAGATGCAAATTAGATCCAAACAAAACACTTTTGAACGATCAATTAGATTTCAACATTAAGGCTTGTTACAAATTACACAATTTCAATCATTATTTAACGATTTCAAATTTAATTCTATTTGAATCATTATTAAACAATTTTAAATTTCATTCCTTAATTTTAAACTCGAACAACGTCAATCAGAATTAAAGCAGCTGGGGTTGCATATCCTCACGACACTAATGTAGTCCAGTCAAATGGTGTTTTGGCCAGGAAAACAAATATAGAGATATTCTTTTTCTTTCATTCTATATGTTATTTGGGGTGCTCAATCCGAATTTCAACTTTGATACTTCCCACGGATATGGCTTCACAACGAAAATTGCAAAATACCTCAAAATGTTTGACTTTTCTTCAGGTTCTTGCCAAAAAGTCATAAAACTATGCAGTTTTCGACGTAGACCACTATGTACAAAAATAAAGTACATACACAAAATTTCCTATGAAAAGCACCCTCAAGTGCATTATTTGGTTGAATGGTTACAATAAATTCCCTACAAATTGCATAATTTAATCAGTTATTTTGGTCTAACTGTGTAGTCGTTGAAATTTTATGTCACATTAAGCGAAACCGCTAAGTCAAGAGCCCTTCACCAAAAGTTCAGTAGAAACCTATATTATTATTATTATTTATTTATTAAAAACAATATATTTCCTCTTTTTAATGAATACTTAATGTATTATGTATTTTTATGTTTCTTTTTTATTTATTTAAGTCTGCGACGCTTGACGGTTGAAGGCCTGGGTTTCTCTTCTGAAATATGAAAGGGAAACACAACATTATTAGCAATGACTTCAGTGAAGTGAAAATAACTGATTAAGTTAGGCAATTTGTAGGGAAATTAATGTAGTTTTATCAGAATCTAAAAGCTTTTTTGTAATTACACGCACATTACATAAAGTAAGAAAATTTGGCCTTTCAGCGCGTTCTAGCGGCCAAATATTCAACCAAAAAAATCACTTGAGGGTGCTTTTTATAGAAAATTTAGTGTACTTTATTGTTGTTTATGTATAGGATTGTATATATATGTATAGGAAGTCGAAAAGTGCATACTATTATGATTTTTTGACAAAAACTGAAAAAAAGTCGAAGCAAAGTTGATATTCGGATTCAGCACCCCAAAAAACATATAGAACGAAAGAAAGAAAAACTTCTAAGTTCTTTTCCTGGAACAGGCACCCTCGGAAACGATTTGACTGGACTAATAGTGACTTTGAGTTTGTTCCTTTTTCCGTCATAGTTGGTACTGTCACCATACACCATCCATACACTATACAACACTGTACAACACACTGGTGACACACAGCATGCAAAAACAAAAATTACAAAAATTATTAAAACTGAATTTATAATATACATTACAATATATCCCGATGAAAAATAAACTCTGAGGACCACAGACGCAATGATTTTCACAATTTGGTTGATAGGATTTATCGCCAAAAATGACTGAATGTACACATATTTAAAATGTAATTTTTAGGTTAAGTTTAACATTGTATAGTTCTAAAATTGATGTCTTTACTTTGCAGATTTCGGTTTGAGAATGGATTGAAAAATTGTCCGAAAATCCAGCCCCACCATACCGTCCTCCCAAATGCTTTTTTTGAAAAATATTTTTACTTTTTACTTTTACATAATGTATCTCTTGAACAAATTATGTTAGCGTTAACTTTATCCGATACCTGGCATTTTATTAAATGAGGTTTATGTGAAATGTTTGCAAGTAAAATTCTTGTGACAACGTTTACGATACAACGTCCAATATTACGTCAGTTAGTTCGTCTGCAGAAACCCTGATATAATTCTCATTAATATTTGTCTTTCATTTATTCTTTATACGTAAATGACATTTAAGAATATGACAGTACAATAATAAACAGTATTTTGCCTCTCTGTGCAAATGATCGGCGGTGTACAGAGAGGGAGTATATCTCGATAGTTTCGGCGAGCTCTAGTAATAACCTTCTGAGATTAGTTTATGGTATTCGTGAATTTGCGACAAAATTCGTGATTCGATGATAGGAACTTAATAGCTCTGTGCTATACAGTGTGGCAGTGGTTACAAAACGTTCTTGAATGGCAATACAAGGAATATACTTAAGAACAAGATATCCAAAAGAGCACCACAATACATGATACCATAAAAACACTGCAACAATACTGCACGTGGCAGACTAAGGTAAGGTGAAAGAGTCCGGTCCAACGCCATTTCCGGAGGAAGACCCGAAAACTCTTTTGTTTTATGTGTGTCGATGTACGTTAAATTTGTGTACTTTTGTTTTCGTTTTTGGAATAAATGAATGTTAATCTAATGCCAGTTATGGTGACAATAAGCGAATTCAGTGACATTTCAGCTATTTGTATTCAAACAAGGAAACACGTGCCGAATGTACATCACATCAAATCTATGGTCACATTTTTTACAGTTACAAATTAAACTAAACAACTATGTAGGTACACTTGCAACCAGAAGGTAGATTATCTATCATTTTGAATATAAAAATAAAAAAAAGAAACACCAGCAGATATCCCGTTACAAAAACTAGAATTATCGTCACACAGTAACTGGTTGACAGGAATATCACACATTTTTAGTTCGCTAATTTATAATATTAGCATTTCTGGCACCAAAAATTTCCAAAGCAAATGGTCGTCGGTCTAGACGCATACAAATCAAGTCGTATAACTTTGGCAACGTATTAGCATACGTTTCATATTACCATATCCAACAGTAAATACCAAGGTCAAGCTGTTTTCAAAAGAGGTTATCATCCGCCAGACATATACACCATTATCTCCTCATTATATAATGCCCAACCTTGGTCTTGACTTAAAGTATAATTTATTATATCTGTGTGCGATGTCAAGTTGCAATCGTTAATTTAAGTATGATCTCACACCATTTGAGATGTGAATCTATATATAAAACGGTGAACATTTCGCGGTGTGTTCATTCTGATGCAGCGATGAAAATAATCGAAGTAAATCCGTATCTATTATTGCAAGAGGAGATTTATTTCTATTAAGTAATTTTCTGCTGATGACCTCTGCTATCTAAGTGCTATGAAAAATAGCTCGCTGTATTGATAATGATGATAACTTCACTAATAAGTAGGTGACGATTATAGCGTGTTAAATGTAAACATGAGTAGGTTGTGATAAACAATTTATTTGAAAAATTGTAATGACGAAACTAATAAATCAGTTTAAGAATGAGGATAGTTTTTAATACGCAACGATTTTGTGTTGTAAAAATACGATGTGTTTCTAAACTTGTGGTAATTTTGGACTACAATTGTCAGACAATTTCCATACAAAGAATGCTGATTTCCGTTTTGCATATGTGCATTTTGAGCAACAACATTTCTAAACTTTGCTAATTTTACAGTAAATAGATAAATAAAAAATAAATAATAAATAGATGTTAATTTATTGCAGTTTCTATTTTATATTTTTTAGTTAAAGAGTAAAAATTGACCCCAAAAAACACAAATTTTAGCACATTTTTAAATTTAGTTTTTTTTTACATTTGTTGAAACCTTGTATAACGCCATTGTTATGAGTTTGTCGATGTCGGTGATCTATAAAAACGATGTACAGTTTATTTTCTTAGAATGAAAATTAACGAAGGCACAATTGCATCGCAAGATGTTTACACCATTTACTTCACAAATAGAATTTAGACTGTGGGAAATTGTATCAATACCAATATGATCTATAAAGTGCACAACTCCAAATTTTATCCGATTCTAGTCTTCTGGATTCGAACCACTTTCCAAACAGTACAAATTATATGCGCAATAAATAAAATAAAACGTGCATTTATTGGCATTTGATAAAATATTTGACCAATACCAAAAATATTTGTCAATTACAAAAAATATTTGAGCAATGCAAAAAATTATTTGTGCATTAAAAGAAATAAACGTGCAATAAATTCATATACACGTACATCAGAATAAATACTTGTGCATTTATAAATTTAAATATGCTTTTCATAATATATTAATTGTGTACTTAAATAAATAAATGTGCAATACAATCGTTACCTCTATAAAAATATAATCAGCAGCTTAAAAAATACTTGTTCATTGAAAAAAACAAATTTCCAATGGCTTAAATAACTCAGCATTTGAAAATATTATAAGCGCATTCAATAATCTAAATTCTACCATGAGAAAACTATAATGCGCCCTACACAGAAGATAATGTGCATTAAGTTCTGCAACCTCTAGCGCACATATAGTAAGCGCGTAAAAAGTTATCGAAAAAAGTGAGGTAAACATTTTGGCAGCGATTTTGGTAATTTTTACATATTTATACCACCTAAACCCATTGTTGCAGAAACCTCAAAAAGGCTTCATGGGAAAGCTTAATCTGAATCCTAAATCCAAAAAGTGATGTACGGACGCCTCGTAAGAAATATAAAAAACGCAATAATCTGAAATGGAACTTTCAAGGTCAGATTCGTATTCAGCGCAAATAAATCAATTAAACACGCCTATGCGCATTCCATAAACAAGTAAGTTATCAATACTACCCTAATTTTCAACTTCTTCTCGTAAATATTTTTCAAACAACTAGCAGATCTGTCAATATCAGTACACAAAATATGGGGTTGCCATTGAAAAAGTGTCGATGACGTCATAAGGCGAAAACAATTGAATTTTTATTTAATACTATATGTAAAAATCAGTTGAGCGTTAATTTTGGTGCACAGTAGATCTAGTGCTCAATATTTATTATTTAATGCACAAGTTTTTCTTTTTAGGGCACAATATGAATAAAATATTGCTCATAATAACATTTTTCATGTAGGTAACATATTCATATTTATTGAATGCTCAATATGCACTATTTTAATGCACAAGTTATCGATTCTAGGGCACAATATGTTATTTTGTATGTAACATATGTGCATATATTTAATGCATAATATTTAATATTTTAATGGTCACAGTATTTATGTTAATGCACATATCTATTTAAATAATGCACGCTTAAATCGCACCCCTTTCCAAATGTCTACAGGGAAAGAAATATTAAGGGTTAAAACAAGCCATAAAATTGTTGTTTAAGTAAAAAAACATTCATACACCGCTTAAAAACCTTTCTTATTTAAAAAAAAAAGATATTTTGGGGATACGATAAATAAAAACTAACAATTTAAGTAAATCACCAGAACCATTAAAAATTAACAGCAACCATAAATAACAACAATTTTTAAACCGCGTGGTGAGTTAATAAACTGCTTACCGTCACCATCGCTAATTTCAACCGCAATTTATTACTTAATACCGACGACGCGAGTTGAATATTCATACACGCTATAAATATAAAACGCGACATAACCTTCTATTAAAATCAAACAACAATACCGCTTATTCCGCCATAAAAATTCACCTCAAATACGTACAATTCTAAAATCAACAAAACACCGAGAACGTGACGATCGAACACTAGATGGCGTCCTTGAACTATCGAACTGTCATCGAAGAACTGTCAAAACAACACTACCTTTTGCAGGTTATAATTTCGCTTCAACGAACAAGCATTGTCCGCACAATTTGTGGACCCGCGGCGCGCTCTACTCTACCGACCGTGCCAGACTCGGCGGCAAAACTGTGTGACTCCGACGCCTCTCTAGCGTTATTGAAAAGGCGTACAAATGTTTACGTTTTGACTTGATGAGCGGTACGATGCATGGCCTGGCGGTTATATGGTGTACCTTCCGTACCGTACTGTTCTCGGAAGGCCGGATATATTAAATGCGATACGGTTAAACGCCGTAAAATGTGATTTTGAGCGTGGCCTTGCGTAGGGCTGTTCGAAAAACGAAACGGTGTGGAAGGAAATTGAAGCGTGCGTTATTGCGTACGCGAATAAATCGGTTTTTATTGGTTGTGGCTTTGTTTGGGGAATTTATAATTGATTTTTCTCGGGAATTGGGAGTGTGAAGGGTAATTATGAGTTTGGAGAAAGGGAATACACAAAGGAAATTTGTTCTGGTATTGTGTGTGCTTTAATTTGGTGCTTGTGTTAAGGGTAGTTTGTTAAAGTGTAATATTGTTTCGGGGAAAAGATTCTCATGAAAGGTAATTTGCAATTGTTTGGTTTTTGATGATCAATAATACAGAATGCTCAATTTTAAGATTATTCATTAGAAAGAAACAAACGAAAGTCGAAAGAAAGAAAACGAAAAAAAAGTGGCATACGTTTCAATTACTTTACGTTTCATACAAAAACCGATACCGAATAATTTTCTAAACTTTGATATTCAATAATCTTTGTATATTAGACCAAATTTGCTTTTCTAACAAAAATATTTAGGATAATAAATGTATTACTTTATCATACGCAGTATGTAAAGTATTGTAATCGTGCCAGATTTTTGAGATTTTTTGTGTGGGGTTTGTACGGTTTCAATTTCTTTGTTCGTAGTGCTCTGCAAACACGTGTTTGCGGCAATTCCAAATTAGAGGCTACTTCCCGCGTAGAAATCCGAGAATCGTCATTTATCTAAAAACCAGTAGTTGAAGCATTGCAAATTATGGTAATCTAACGTTTACGATTTCCAAAATGTCTCTTTGATCGTTTTCAACATTTCCATGAGGATTATAAGAATTGCGGGGTTTACTAAACTATCCATGGTCCGCTAAATTTCTGGCCAATGCTAGGAATTTTGTACGATTGGGCATTACTATGAGAACAATAATATGCCCTTATATCACGCTTTTCGTTATTGGTAAACGGCATTTACATCCACAATCAACCACAATTAAGGTTTATTTGGTTAAATTGCAAACCCAACGCTGAGCGCGCCGCTTGATCCAAGTGCATTTTGTTGACGTTGCTTGGCAACGAGTCCGGCGGTCTGTAACCAAGCTCCAGTTAGGTACCGGAAGGTTTTTTATTATTACACCATTATTTTAAAAAATAATGTTAACATGTTATACATTGCGGAAATGAGAAAAAAAACGACTATCGGAAAATGCCAAAATTCAACATGGCGCCCATAAGAAAAACAAAAGTTGGCTATGGTTACGCCGCCATCTTTGAAGTTATTTCAAATTAAAAAATTACACTGAATTCCTTGTTAAAAACTAGCTATAGAATGTTTTTGTTTCAAATGTCTAGCTACGTTTGGTTTTGCATAAAAAATTAAAAACGATATCTTAACATTTCAGTTTTTTGCGGATATCTTTAAAATGGAAAATGATAGCTAAAATTTCTTTCAGATAATTGATCAGCACAAAAATACGAAACTTTGCCAAATTTAAACATAGCCTCTATCTCCACTAATAAGCGAGATCCCCATGGCGAGGCTCGAAATTGAATCACCCGGTACACAAAGGAAATTTGTACTGGTGTTGTGTGTGCTTTAATTTGGTGCTTGTGTTAAGAGTAGTTTGTTAAAGTGTAATATTGTTTCGAGGACAAGATTCTCATGAAAGTTAATTTGCAATTGTTTGGTTTTGGATTGTCAATAATACAGAATGCATAATTAAAAAATAAACGAATTCTTACGAAGAAATAAGCATACAACTTTTATTCTATTCAGTAGAAACAAACGAAAGTGGTAAAAAAGAAAACGAGAAAAGCATTCAACTATTTTACGTTTCATACAAAGACAGACAGCTAATATTTTTCTAAACTTTGATATTCAATCACTTCTTGTAATATTAGACCAAAATTTCTTTTCTAATAAAAATATTTAGGCAACAGTGCTGCGAGTTATAGCATTTTGCTTTTGTTTATACCTTCCATATTTTTTTCCCCTTTAAAATTTTTCCAAATTTTTACTTTTCTCTCAATGCAACAATGCTTAAATGTGTACTTCTTACATCATTATATTTTACAGCTTGAGTCATTCATAAGCGAACGAATAAGAATGAAACCTCACTAAATTTTAACTTTGTTATTTGTTTGTAATTGTTTTGATGGAAAAGTGTTTATGGTGTATTGATTTTTTCAAAAATCATTCACTCAGAATAAAGAGGACTCCTAAATTTTTAAAGGATTCTAGTTGATATTGTGAATGGATAGTTAATGGACGTTTTTGATAAATTTATATGAGCAGAATCCGAATACAGGACCAGTTCAAGTTTGAGGTTAAAATGTCAAAAGTGTGACTTTTTGCGGATAGATTCTAGAGGCTGAACACAATTCCCTAGAATCTTCAAAATCAAAGCTTTTTTTCAGAAGAGTACTGATAGTTGCTGATAGATGCAAAAGCACTGATATCGTTTATATTAAAGCTATGTTCCCGGTTGTCCAAACAGAACAAAAATAAAAACGCGAAAACATGATGTCAGTATTCCAGTTCAGTGCAAAAAGATCGAGCAAAACCGCATATTTGCAAAATATGGTCTATTCGCAAAAACAACGATTTACAATTCAGTTTGTCACAAAAATTACATTAAAACACCGTGGAATACAGAAAAAGATTTACCTCTGTTAAATTGCAAAAGTACAACAAAGGTACAAAATCGTATGTTGTGAAAAAAAAATAATGGAGTATGCTTTTGAAAGCTAGCTTCATATACTCATTTAATTTAATTATCATTTTTGGAAAATATCATTATTCCTCTATTATTGATGTGTTTTGACGTTTTCATATACAATCTCACGTGTTGATTTTATTTTTTGACTTATTTTGGTCTCTAGCATATTGTTGTTAAAAAATGGCTTTGTACACTTTCAGAATTCATCAACTTCAGAGTTCAGGGTTAGATTTCGATGTTGATAGGGTACAACCAGGGACAACCTGAACCCAAACAACCTTTCAAATAAGACAAGAATCCGTCCAAATCGGTTCACAGAGTTTTTAGGAATGCTTGTACAGGAAAATCTGGTGGAGTCTCATTGTCAAGCTGTTATTAGCAACATGAATATGAGATTTAATTTTCAGCTTAATTCAAAGGTTGGACTTTTATAAATCCAGTCCCGCATTACGTAAGGTAAACTTGTAATTTTACATAGGTCTTGGAAATTTACATATTGAACGTACAATTACTGTCATTTCTCGGGCAACAAAATTACTCATTATTTCAATGTAATATTAGAAAGAATTTTCTTGCAGTACGTATTTCAAGGAGTGACAATTTATAGTAACTTTCCAGTGGCTGCGAATCTGTCAGATCAAACAAAACAACGACTAAAGCTTAAAAACATTCTTCAAGGATAACTTGTTGGTAAGAATGTTGTTTTATAGACCAATATTTTTTTTTAATAAAATAAATATATAATATAATATTCAATGCTGTTATTTGTTCGCTCTGTGAAAAGTAAATACAACAAAAATAAGCAAAGAACTGCTAACCATACAAACATAAATTTGCAACAAACAATGACAAATCATCTTTGTTTACATCTAATAGAATTGCAAAAGTCATTTCGTTCCTACTTATACGACACAGCGTGCGTCTCAATGTTGGAACAGCACTAAACACTTTTTTCTATGAAGGACTATTATTAGCGGTGACACTGTTAATAAAACGAAATGCTAATAAAACGTGCCGACGGTATTATGATGCAGTTGATTACCTAAGGAGCCAAACTTGTTTTAAAACCTGCTACTCTAAAACCTAAATTACAAATTGAAGATGTGTTTGTTTCTTCATAAAATTTGTTGCAATAACAACAAAGATTAAATTTCGAACCATTACTCCACAGAAAAACTATGTGTGGCTATTAAGAAGCACACTAATGCCCATAATGTACTATTTATCAGTGATTTAGACTGCCCTAACGTTGTTTATAGTTGATTTAATGAACGCACATGCCACAGGGGATTAACACTTGACCTCTTGACGTGTAGGTTTCGGTATTACCGACCGTTCACGGAGAAATAATGAAAAGCGCTCGTGAATATCTGTCAGATTATGGTCTGTGGCTCTTATTAGCTTTGATTAATTGGTTAGATTTAATATGGGGGAGTTCACTGGCGAGATGACTCCGTATTTTTTCCGGCGTTCTGTCTAGGTTAATTGTTATTTTGAAATATGTATGGAAATTGTTACTACAATTGAATCGGTGAGTGGAAGAACAGAATAAGTCCAATCAGGCGTTTGTGGCAAATTAAAAAAAACTGTATAATTCGGCAACTGTGTATTTTACAAATTTGGTAAGCACAGAAAAGTTGTACTAAATTTCATTTGCAGTTGTTCTGGAAGTAAATTTTGTTTCAAAAGGCAATAATAAATGAGCAATTAGATAAAACATCGGCGGCGTTTGTTCTGTTCTTCCAGTCAACGACATGCTTATCGATAATAATCTCTTATTTGTTGCTAAAAATTATGCGTAAGTGGTAAATAAAAATGCATAAAAACGAAAAGAACATACGTTTAATATTAGAAACAAAATTTAAACTAACAAAAAAAACAAAATAAAGAACAACATTATTAAACTTGTCATTAGTCTTTATCATGATTTGATGTTTCCCAAGAAGTAATATGGTAGTAAAATTCAAGATCTTCTCCTTCTAAATAGTGCATCACTTTTCTTAAGTAAGCAATTTTTAAGTAGTTAATCGGTATTGGGTTTTTGTATGCTGATTTTGTTGGAAGTGTGGGACGATTTTTAGTTTATTTTGATAGTTTGAAAGTATGGGTGGTGTAGCCATCTATACAGTGAGCGCGTACAGTATGGAAACATGACAAAATATTAAGAACGGTTTGTTATTTTAAAAAATCTTCCAACACGTCGGTTTATAATTACCAAAATACACCTTATGATAACAAATTAATTTTTTACCTTCAATTGTTTTTAACAGATGAGGTCATCGACATTTTTTTAAATGGCAACCCTATATTTTTTAATGAGGTTGACAGACCTAATTGTCTTAGTGGTAGCATAGTATTTTTATGGCCTTATATAGGAAAATTGTCGAGAAAGAGACCATTGCAGATTATGAAATAAAAGTGAGAAAAACTCCGGAACGGCTCGACCGAATTTAACTAATTTTTGGAAATAAGTATTTTGCAACCATGTGAAGTCAATGGCGTTACTATCGTTGATGCAACGTTTACAGTTTCTGAGATATAACCCCAAACTTTTTAATTTGAAATAGAACTCCCTGTATATATTCACATTTTCTGGTACATTATTATATCAAAAACATCTAGAAATTAACAAAAACCTTTATTACTTAGGTCTAAAAATTAAAAAGAAAAAATTGATAACAAAACATTATTACATTTTCTATTGCAACTACTCTAGTTGGTTTATGAGGACAAGAACATTGTCCATCGGTTTATTTTTTTGTTGTTGTTATTTTTTGTTATCATTTTTTTCTGGTTTTTAGACCTAGGTAATAAAGGCTTTTGTTAATTTCTAGATATTTTTGATATAATACTGTATACTGAATAGGCAATGGAAGAACAAACAGAAAATGTCAAAATATACAGGGTGTTTTATTTCAAGTTCAAAACTTTGAGTTTTTATCTCAGAAACTGTAAACGTTGCATCAACGATAATAACGCCAGTGACTTCACATGGTTGCAAAATACTTACTTAATTCCAAAATTTCGTCAAATTCTGTGGAGCCGTTCCGGAGATTTGGTCACTTTCATTTCTTAACCTTCAATTGTGTTTTTCTCGAAAATTTTCTTATGTAAGGCCATAAAGATATTATTCCACCATTAAGACACTTAAAAGATCTGTCAAATTCATTAAAAAATATAGGGTTGTCATTTATAAAAAAATGTCTATGACGTCATATGTTAAAAACAACCGCGCTCCATGCAATGAGTGGAAAAACAGAGTATGTCCTGGACATATTATTACTAGTCATTGCGTGAAGTACGGTGCTTCTACAGCAGTACTGGTAATATATACACACAGAAAAGTGATCTCTCGAATGAAGAGAGAATTACTTGGATGAACTAGTTGGTAGGTTCGTATATACGCGAGAGATTATTGACTTCAACCAAGACATTTTATTACTTGGAATAGTTACTAGATTTAAGAAAGTTGTTACTCTGGTGACGGAAGTAAACAGTCTTCAATGAAGTGTCCCGGTAAATATTTTTAGCTACTTAATGTAAGAATTTTGAAGATTTGGCACAAATACGTTTTCTATTGCTAGTTAACAAGATAGGTATGTTATATTTACTTACTCGTTCTAACCTGTTGCGTGCCTTACATCAAATTATTCCGTGTTGAAACGTTTATTGTACACTAATCACAAGGCACATCCCCAACGGGTACTTCGTTGTTGTTTTCGTACTAGGTTTCGCTCCTTTACGGCGTCAGGCCTACGCGCGGGCGCCCGATCCTTGACTAAATCACGATGCGCATATATTCCAGAGAAAGGGAATACTTGAAAGAAGTGAGAATCACTTCAGTTAAATAATTGGTGGGTTTTTAATCAGTAAACAATACTTACTTATATTAAATGTCTTATATTTTATTGGATCAAGTAACTACACACTTGGATGGATTTACAATTACTTCTGTCAATACAATATTAGTTCTTATAAAGAAAGAATTTATTTGTCGACAGCATTTATCTGAGAAATTATGAGGCATTTCTTGTATATACCTAACATTCTAAATCCAAGTAAATATGCATTTGAATCTAGTAAATAAATTCAAGAAATTATGTTTTCTCGTTCCAAATAATCACTTTTCTGTCTGTACGATTATTTTTTTCATATTTTCGAAAAGGTCGAGAAATTTTATACAAAATGGCTCTTAGTTGAAAATGTCAAATTTTGGACTTATTCTGTTCTTCCACTCACCTATTTAATTAAAATACAACATACTACCGAAATGTATAAAATATTATATACAGGGTGAGTTATTAGTATCCCGGCGGTCGATAGTAAATAAATCGTTTGAGAAAGAAAAAAATATTTTATACAAAAGTTGCTTGACTCGCCATTTTCTATAACGTAAAATTATTTTCATTTATACAGGGTGGTGCATTTAGGTGTGACGAAAAGTATGAACATTTTTTTAAATGGAAGGTCCTGTATATTTTATTATATTATAAACACTACTAAATTTGTCTATCCAACCGCATATACTGCTAAGTCACAGCGTTAATAGTTCCAGAGATATTCAACATTTTTTCCAAAATATACCCGTTGCAGGATCCTTTTAAAAACTATGTAAAAACGACATTTTTGCCGATTTTGCCTTTAAACTATGTGAGACAATAGTCAAAGCCAGTAGGTAGATGATAGTATCCAAAGATATTAGATACACTATACAGGGTGTTCATTTAACTTAGTAAATTTTAATGTTTTTCAAATGGCGTTTTCTCGAGTTTTTTAAATGGAACACCCTGTACAATATGTGTTGGCTGTAATAAACATTTATTTCGCTCTAATTTACATCTAGTATGTCATACATCAAATGTTACTATTTTTGTGATATTTGCAATTTTACGAAAATGTAATGCAATTGTGAATTTTAATATTGCTGTGAATAAGGTATTTGGTAGTTTGATGTAAAGTCTTCAAGTAGCGATAGAAGAGATAATTTAGAAACAATTTAACCAGCTTGATCCTTATACAAAGTATTACCGTAATCAACATATTAACAATTTTATATGAAATTGTATTAAGTATATTTTGCCGTCTACCGTATGGCAACCGAACACGCGATTTAAAAATTTTAATTATTGCTAAAGTAAACCCTAAACCGTGTACTTTTAGGTCAACTATCGTACAAATTTGTTGACACACACAAACCAAATATGCAACAAAAACAAACTGATAGGCATCTTTAGATTCAGATTTTCTTTCATAGCAGAAAAATCTATTAAAAACACTTCCAAATAACCCACTTTCCATGCACATTATCAATATTATTCATACTATCATTCATATTACCCAATTTTGAATTGTCTCTCCAGAAAAATAACCTATTTTAAATCAATTAACAATACAGTAAGTAGATATTGTTGGTTGTTTTTTGTACTGAATACAAATTCGTTCTCAAACGTAGCTCATCAACACAGCGTTTCTGTTTGCTTTTGTGTCTGATCGCACATACTATTACAATGAAACGTCTCCGCATAATTTTCACAAAGGTGAACAATTTTTCACGATAGTCCCCCTAAAACTACACTGTTTTTGGCTTACTTCGGAGCCCAACTGAAGTTACTAGATCTTCAGGAATAAATCTAGTTAAATAGGTTCTAAATGGCTTCTTCTACATCTTCTTCATCTTCTACATCATGCTACCCAGTACACTGTATACAAAGCAATATTAAGATACTAAATAGCATACTACTCTTTAAATTCCAAATATCACAAAAAGTAGTAAAAATAGATATACGATATAGTGAATATAAATTACAAAGAACTTAAGGGACATTTCAATTAGCAAATAATATACAGGGTGTTCCATTTAAAAATCTCAAGAAAAAGCCATTTAAAAATGTTTAAAAAATAGTGCATGCTACAATCACCCTGTATAGCGCATCAAATTTTTCATGACATCAGCATCTAGCTATGGGTTTAGTTATTATGTGACAAAATTTTTAGGACAATATCTGCAAAAATGTAGTATGAACGTAGTTTTTAAGAAAGGCCTGCAATTGCCAATTTTTTGACATACAATTGAATATCTCAGGAACTATTTACTTTACACAGGTACAACTTACACAGTTGGAAAGACAACTTCCTAAGTATTCATAATATGGAATGATATACAGGCCGTTCCATTTAAAAAAATCTACTGACTTTCCGTCACGCCTAAATGCAACACTCTGTATAAATGAAAACAATTTTACGTTATAGAAACTAATGAGTCAAACAACTCTTGTATAAAACATTTTTTTCTTTCTCAAACGATTTGACGACTATCGACCGCCGGGATACTAATAACTCACCCTGTATAAACAATCACCATCTTCAGACACCCGGGTTACGGATATTTGAATATATCCGGGACTTACGATTTCAAATACAATCAATAAGCACAACCGATTAATTTCGATTAGGCTTATCTAGTTTCCAGTAAATGTTTTGGTTGTGCAACGAAAATAGCATCGGCCTTGCGAATTTCAATAAAACGTGCTTATCGTATACGGTATATGCGATTTTTCGCTAATAACAACGTTTTTCTCAGAAACAAACAATAACCTATCTCGGTTATTATAGCCCATTCATATTGTTCGAACCCGTGTACGGTATTGTCTTTATTTTTATAGCGCCAATATTATGAAGAGTGGCCTGTAAATAAACCCACTTATAAGGAACCATGAACTATTACGATGTTTTAAATGAAAGTTAATGTCGTGTATTATATTATTATAACTACGTACGATAGACTTTAAGTTGTATAATTTGACGTAAGTATAATCTATATCAATTTGGATATATCCATTTGAACTTTGCTTATGTCGTAAATTAATTTTAGACTGGAATATGAGATCATCCCTACTAGTCTAGTGGAACTAGTGATAAAGTGATTTTTGTTGCCAAAATCTATTGTGCAAATATTTAGTATGCAATTCCAAAGTACAGCAGAAATATCTATCTGGAAAACATACTGATAAAGTTTTTTCAACACCTACGATATTGTATTCAAGATACTGCATCAATAATAAGCAACACATGAGGATTCAATTGTCATAGGATTGTGGGTGTACTGCCCATATACCTACCTTTTGAATCAAACATTAAATCTAATAGACCCATCCTCTACCATATAATTTCATGAATAAGCCTCAGCTCGAAGACAAAGAATAAATGATGCATATGACGTTAATTTATCGATTCTTGATTTCGACGCTCGCACTAACACGGAGAGGAGAAACAAACGCATCTACATATCGTTACGACGCTTGGCAATCAAGAAATCAACGCTGGCTGCGTTTGGTTTGGTTTGTCTCGCCATATGTGGGTGTAACCGATCGTTCCATATGTTAATAACCCAATCCCAAAGTTAATTCCGAAATGGAAAAAAAAAGACGTGCCTCGATGCGATTGGAAACGCTTAATTGTTTCGAGGCGGTGTGGATGAATACCCAGAGCATAAAGTAGTGATGGGTGTAATCCTCTAAGCTTTGTTTGTTGATTTAAATATTAAGACAACAAATTGGTAATTTCTAGATGATGAAACTATTTTTGCTTTACTTAGTCTACTTCAATCATTATTCTAACATGTACTGGCTCATCGGCATCTTATTTGATGAGCAAAAAGGTTGATAGTTTATTTCAACATGTGCTCACTATTCGGTCACATTAAAATAGTCACTTCAAAATCCAAAGAAAATTATTAAACAAAATAAAATGGTTGGCCCTTCTTGGTACTTATTGAAAACAAATAAATATGCTCGACTGAAAGCTCAAATCTGCAACTTTCAAACCATAAAAAAACATTTGGCAACTGAAAATTTGGATTGACAGTAAGCAAAACATCAATAAAGATATAAAAGGTTCCATTCCACCGGAGTTTTTCAAAAGTTTTTCAAACTTGCACTGATATTCACACATTTGACATGACGCTCCCTCCAATGTATTAAGATTAGATTCCAGTTGTGAAGTGAACTGTACACACAACGTTCATAACCTAATTTTACCACATGACTTATTGTACTGGCGACCTTGACGCGTGGCCTGAAGACGGAAGTTTAGACTCCCGAAACATGTAGCCCCGAGAAACTTAATAAAACAAATTACACAACATCGGAATATACCTTTTTTACTTTTATTATTTAAGGGGTAATGCCACTCTAGCGCGACAAAAAATAGCCGATTTTGTAGGTATATTTTTTACAATATAGTAAATGAATTACAAAATCTCTTTAAAGCCCCTTATTGTTCATATTTTGAGGAATATTCACAATAAAAAAAACAAAAATAAATAAAAAATAGCAGCGTTAGAGGACATCAAACGAAACCTCTTCCGGCGGACAGGGTTGCACGGCCGGAAAGATTTTGCACGCAGTTTTTCACTTCGCCAAAAATCAAAAAAAGAATTGATTCTATATAAGATTATCTCGGGAAGTACGTACGGAAATTAGAAAATTCCTCTTTAAAACAAAATGGCGGACGTATGAACACAAAATATCACTTTTAGGTACAAAATTAGGTTAAAAATTGTTTATAACAAAAAAAGTTTCGAACTTATCGTAAAATCCGTACGTACTTCTCTAGATAATATTGTTCTGAAGCTGCATATAAAATTTCAAGTGAATTGACGAAGATCAGTTCAAGTTATCTTTCCGGCCAGTTTGAAAATTGCGGTTTTGAGAAAAAACCGTTTAAAATATTGTGTAACTTTGATGTATAGAATTGTTATATTTTACTATAGTCGGCGAAGCCTGGACCATATAATTAGCTTTTCAGATTAACATTTTTCTCCTCTTGTTTCTTTCTGTTTGATTTTGACGACAGACGGGCCTGTTTTGCAGCATCAGTCAGGGATGACTCTGAAAACATGATGCGCCGTGCGTCAGCCTTCGCGCAGATATTATTGCAGTTTCGCTAGATGCACATCCATAATACCTCCATACACTTCATAAGGCTGGATAATGCATCATTGACAACACATATAGCTATACTTGCTGCAATATCCACAATTACTTTGCCACTTGAAAGTGAAAATGAAAATGAAATCACCAGGTGGCATTTCATCGGTCAGAATTTATGATACAGTGTCGCCCAGACGTATTTTCTTCATTTTATCAATTGAATCATGATTATGACGAATAGCTAGTCCATCATAAATTGAAAGCTCGTTTATAGGCTTCTGAGTTAACTTCCCTGTTTCTTCGAGGCCCTAACTAATTTTTGTCAAATGGCGGGGACGAGTGCCATTAGTTTTTTCACGTGATCTATGCATTCCTTTTCTTATTTCCTTTTCTTATTCCAATATTTGCAAGCTTTGCAGTAAGTATTTAGATTTTATGAGAATGTCAACAACATTTCTCCAGCTGATAAGCGCCACCAATCATACAGAGAAGAAAAAATATGTTTTCTCTATGTTCCATCGTCCGAGACAGTTACGCCATTCTTTTTTTTACTATTTTCAATTGACTTTTAGCCCTCCCTTCTTCTGCTGCTTTCTGCAGACTTTGTTGACAATGCTTCTGTTTCCACAAAAATTGTGCGAACAACTTAATCGTAAAATGAGTGAAAAATCTGACGAGGAAGGTCCTTGAATGCGCAAAACTTTTCAATTACATCTATACCTATTCTTATGCGCATGACAAGGATAATTCCGCTATTCATTTCATATCCTTTTTGAACAAATCGGCAACTCGGAATGAAAGTTTGTTCAAAATTCTCACAAGAAACCACGATTTGAAATCCTAAGTCACGGTTGCCACTTTCGGCCAATTTCGCATTTGATTTGCACGTTTTACACACTACAACTTGTGAAATAGCAGAAAACACAACAACAAAGTTCAAAAGATGATAATTAAACGTCATCCACTTCAACGTTGTAATAATCTTCAACCGACATTACTTTCTTACCGGTGTGGACTGTGGATACGTTATCAGGCAGACGCGACTCTAGTTCCAAACGATTCAATGCTTGTCATATTAGTTCTATTTGAAAATATCCTTTCGACTCCTTTCGATCACGATATACTCCAAGAATGTCACTAATTATTTCTGCTATTTTTTTACCAACTAATCAAGAACAATACACGTTACATCAGACAGCTGTAACATTGTGCGGCTAGCGCCAGTTCAACGAACGTACCGAGGATATTTCCACAAAATCTTTGTGTTCTATAATATTTTATGTTATATTTCACACCACGCATGTAATTCCTCCAAATAAGATAAGAGCATATAGGTCTCTAGGCCGTAACCTCTCACGCTAAACTTTTTGCATGTTCGCTCGGCTAAACGCTTGGCCGTACATTCATCAAATAAGTATTTAAACATTTTTTTCCAATATGAAGCGTATTGTATCTTATTTCTAAGATCTCAAGACATCATTTAAGCAAAAAAAATTTGGCATTACCCCTTAAGGAAACATCACTTGATAGAGTTGTCACTGGTTCACGAATTTACTTCAATCTACTAGTACAATTCTGTCTAATTGAACCATCTGCTGTTCCAAAATGTGACGTCACAGAATTCTTTATGTACGATCAGATTAAAGAGGAAACCTAGCGTATATGACAATTATGTGTAGTGGTATTTAGTCACTGTCAAACAAACTCTCCAATACAGCCACAACCCAGATAAAAAAATCTAGGTACATCTTCACGGATTTGTCATATCATTTTCACTAGTTGAAGTTCAAGGGTCAAGCTTTTAATAGGGTATTTGACTATTATTGAAAAACCATCTTATTGTGTTTATTCCTTCACTCTACATTGTAGATGCATTATTTTTCGTAATTATTTCCTCAATATTTCATAAAAATCAGCGTTAAAAATTGAATCACAAAAAGTCCCGCCAAAACGATACTTTCTGCTGTGCGACGTCACCCGATAGTAGATGTCAAATCGGCCCATATGGTCTGTCAGCATCGGCATTGGCATCGGCATCGTCGCCGTTTGGTAATTGTGTTGTATGATGTGTTGTCTTCACAATTTCTACATAAAAATTGGTTATAAATGGTGTATAAATCCACAATGCAGAAATACGTCAACCAAAACTCCGGATAAACTATTTGTAGCTGTTCTGCAAGATTTGAAACTGCGAAGAAAGTGGTTGGCTCGTAGAAATCCAAATGAAATAAATAGCGGCCAATACAAGTGTTTTTTGTTGTGAAGATTACTTCGACATAAGTAAAACTGACTAGAATAATCTATCGTATTTTCGAACCAGGTATTATCTGATCTGACAGCTTAAGGTTAGGGCTATCCTAACCTACAAAGTTATGGTTACATGGCACTTTAGTGCTGTTAAATTCAAACGGAAGAAGCAAAAGAGCGCGTTCGGATACCCCGGTAATGTACGGTGAGAGTGACGCGCTGCATAACAGGCGGACTAACGTCATACGGCGTTTATCTGCATATAAGAGAGAGACAGCCGACCCAGGTTATCTGAGCATTGCTCTCCCCATACCCTACCCTGACAAACCGAACGCGCTCTAAGCGTACTAACGAATGACGTCACTGGAGACTGAGCCAATTACAGAACGTTTTCAATCACGTGGTAGGACGTGAATAAAATTCAATTTTAATTTTGGTTTTTAATATAAATAAAGCATTTTTTTTTTGAAGGGTAATAACAAATAGCTTTCTTAAACTGTAATTTATTAGGGTGACTATAATACAAGCCATAGTTTTAATACAGTCAAATACCCTATTCAGCTTATAAAACTACAAAAACATGATTTTTTTACGTTTTACTTCAACGTTTCTAAAATATGACGGGACTATGGAATGGAGTGGTATGGTACGCTATGGCATGGTATGGTGTGGTAAGCTATGGTATGTTATGTTAACGTATGACGTAGTATAAAATGGAGTAGCATGGTATTGAAAGTCTAAAGCCGGATTTATAATATAAAAATAACAATTTTAATAATATGTCAAAATAATGAATTGTTTGATAAAAAACATTAGTAGGTATGTTCATTTGAAATCTATATTAGATATTAAGTAACTTGCAAACTACTTACATATTGTGGGTTCTAGAATATCAGAACTCTTGGTTTAGATCGGCGCATTATAAGATTCTGGTTGAATACTATACTCTAGATCAGCGTTTCCTAACCAGTGTTCCGCGGAACACTAGGTGCGGAACGCACCTATGCGGCTGACGTGAGTGGGACAAGGATAGCTGAAGAAGGTTGGGAACCGCTGCTCTAGTTACTAGTATTACACATATTATTTCATTTTTGGTAAGGAAACTCGTTCTAATAAATGTATTATGTAATTTATGTGCTATTTTGGACTAGATTTTGAATAAGTGCAGAACATATTTCAAATGTTTCTCCTGTATAATGTATTTGCTTTTGACTGTCTTGTGCCACTATACATAGCAAACTGTCGATATGACAGATGAAAAACTATTATTATCAAGGCTGCTGGAAAAATTATATCATATGTGGTTTGAAAACCATAAAGAAATAATAGATCAAAGAATGTGAAAATTTCATTATTTGTAACAACCAATAACAGACCAAGAAAATGCTGTAAATCTGAAACCAAAATGTTTATAAGATATCAATGTTAATACGAGATCTCAACAATGATCAAAACTGACAGTTTAACTGCATCGGTTTCGATCTAATCATTTAATTAATATTATAATCAATCAATCAGTCAACAAAATATGATTCGGAAATCACAGTGATCTAGATCATAAACGAAACTATGAAGAGAATAATAGCTCAAACAATAAAATTATCAACTTATGTATGAGAAACAAAAATATTGATTAAAATTGACAATCGACGATGAGCTTTATAGATGACCTTTAAATAAACCACTATAACCAATTTTTATGCTCTGATTCTATTGTCTCCATAGCTTTTAACTTTGTAACATCAGTAAAACTTAGTTGACGTTGTGCAAAATTTATGTTATTTACGTCAAAATTGCACTTGACACAAAATATGTTTTGGCCTAGCCCATAGTCTTACTTATCTAAGAACTTACACTAAAACTTTCATCAAAGTTGATCAATAAATAACGCCATGATGTTAAAACACGTTTCTGAAGATTCAATAACAGTTGTACTGGCTCTTAAGATTTCACTTTTCAGTTAAGATTTCGAAATCTTCCAACACTAGTATCAGCGTGGGCCAATGCGATACAAGATGTCATACAGATAGATGCAAGCGGAACGAGTTCTTCGCAGAGAACTGAATGAACGGACGCTCGGCCGGCCCGTCCACACGTGGAATTTCGCACGTGGGCGTCGAAAATGCACGCGAATTGTTTACGAGTGTGTTCTGCCGTGTTGCTTTTGAATTGAATCAACTGGTCCGCTATAATGTGCAATGCATCTGCGTGGGCTTCATACGATTCTTGTTAGATTGTAAATATTGTGTAGTGCGGTCATCCTGTTTATGCTCTTGACGAATGTAAATGGCTGGGGATATTTACACTGGATCTTTTATTCACCCATGATCGGTTAAGTTCATTGTTTCCTGTAATGTATGTATCCAATATCCATATCAAGTTCTGCCTATGTAAATACGTTGGAACTTGGAAGTGAAAAATTTAATTCATAGAATTTTCTCTACCAGAGATCAATACTTATCACCAACTCAGGACTCAATCGCCAAAAAAACTCTTTCTGTTCTTCTTTGACAAGAAAATTTCATAGTTCTGTTAAAGATTGCTATAATATATGTATATTTAATTCAAGTTTGTCCATAATGCAAAGCACACTAATCAAAGTATGGAATAAAAGCCTCTTGGAACTTTGCAGAATAAACAATTTCTGCAAAGTTCCAAGAGGCTTTTATTCCATATATGTATATGTTGCAAATTTTTTAATGATATTCTAGGTTAGTTCGTTTCAAGAGATCATATGGGAGGTAATATAGATTCACTTCTAAGGTTATTGCCATAGCTTCTAAGGACGGAAAAACATTCGGAAAAGACACCAGTCATAGTATGACTCCATCTTTCTTCAATCTGGTTATGGACAAAAGAATCTACAGCATTACTGAAATTGGTGGGAATATAAAATGAGATATAGTTTATTAACAGTATTATGTTAAATTTATGATGTTAATGGTAGAAGATGAGCAAGAGCTGTAATGACTTTTGACTTTTGATAACATGTTCCTTTCAGCAGAGGAGCTATAAGCGAACTTTCACTTGCGTGGTAGAGTAGATTCTGTATTAGTCCTTTTCACCTCTCTCCATCTATCATCAGTCTTTTTGTGTCCAGGTTTCTGATCCATGTGGGACAACTGGGAAATACAAGAGTCTTGGTTATTTTTCATTTTGGTGTACCGGGTGATGTTACTCTCTGCCGATGTTTTTTTAAGTTCATCCTTGGGGTTTCTACCCGTCTATGCATTTGCTTCATATTTCGGCGGAGCTGGTTCCTTCATTGTTAATGAAACCCTGAAGGTAGACACGATGATGTTTAACGTTGGGAGGATGCATGTTGGGATTGATATTTAGGCCATATATGCGACTCTCAATGATCCATATCTAGCTTTTTTAAAAGTTCAGCTAGTTCTTCGATGGAAACTGTACCGTTATCAAGCAAAACATAAGTTTACATACGTCAATTGTATTATTCACTAATTGATGGTTTTAATTGATATGTTAACAAAAATTAGCTCGTTATGAGATCCTCATAAAAGAGAAGATGAGTTGTCCAATGTCCATACCTAGAGTTGACACATCAAGCTACAAAAACTTTTTATATGTTTACCAAATAAAGCTTGAAAATTCTAAAATAGTTATTATACAAGTTTTATAAGACGTCAAATTGGCGCACGAGTTGTTTTAGGTACGACGAGCGTAGCGAGTGCCCAAATAGAACGAGTGCGCCAATACGTCTTACTGTAGTGACTGTCAACTTCGTAAGGATGGGATAAAATCATGACAAAATTTAATTGGGAATAATTTTACTCTACTTTAGCCTACAAGTTTTAATAAATAATCAGCGCGGTTGCAACGATGATCATAATGGAGCTTGGGGCAACACTTTTAACCCTACTGTGATAAATACATGAAACATAACCTAAAAAGTTAACTTTAAAATAGTGGTTTCAGAAGTATAATAATCAGTTTTGCGGTAACTGATTAGTTACTTCAAAGAATAAGAACTTACTAAAGAATTGTTGTAACGGTTAACGTTTAATAGCAGTTTCTACCTTCTACCACTGGTTTATACAAGTTTACACGCACATATAATTGAAACCAAATTCTAATTTCGGTGTAACGATTTATTAGAATAAATTATACTTAGTAAAATTATATGTGATGGAGGTAATACAAATACGTTTCACACAACCAGAACTAAGACGAAGTTGAAAGCGACGGACAAAAACGACAAAAACGGTATTGAACCGAGCAGAATTCGGTACAAAATGTTACCGAAAAGTTATACGTTACATAAACTAAGAGATCCTCAACACTTTAAATGTACTATAGCTTCCTACGTGTATGCTGATATTCAATAAACCATTTATTGCGCATATACAATCTCGCAGCAGTAATTAAAATCGTTCATATCTACGATGTAGGTCTGATCTTCGCATAATACTTTATTAAAGTAAATGTGGTCCTTGAATTATATCTGAAAAGGGGATTTGATGTTTAGTTGAAAAGAATGATGATGATCACTTAACAGAGTCGCAAAACATCACCGAAAACGTCTTGCTGGCGTATTTTGATGAACACAGCAAAACTAAGAAAGCCCCCAATCCTTTGGCGATACTATAGCAGGCTACACGCATGTTTAAATACGTATAGAATATTGATATTTCGCAGTTTATGCGTTTGCAAGCGATTAAAAAGAGGCAGTGTGTGGTTATGTGTTGTACGTTTGACATATGGCATTTGAATTTGATATCACTGTGTACCAATCTTAGAAAATGTTACTAAAAACGATGTTATAAGTGTTAATTGTAACACCGAAAACAGGGTTACAATGTGTGCATTGTGAATGCAAAGTAGAAAAACTGTATTTATTTGTCATTGGGTTTCTACTAAAGTGGCAACATATTTTACTGGGAAGAAATAATCTTCTAAAGGACGTCTATTTTAGACAATGTTTTGTTCCACATAACATTCTTGGGCCCTTTATTCCATACAAATATTCTATATAAAATTTCGTGTTGGTTGTTAACAGCGGTTTGGTTAAGTTGAATTACATCGCTACTATTTCATTCTTATTTCTTGGATCCTCTTTGACATCTCCATTTGCGCCAAATTATCAAATAATTCCTCAACCTTTTATTGATCAATTCTATACAAAATAATTCGCAGACACAATTGAGGAACAGTGAGTGATAAGTGCACTTACCCACTACTCTACTAACAGATTTGAAACATTGTTGTTATAGCAAATCTTCAGTCATAAATAAAATGTGTAGTTGCTAAACCGAATTTGCATATCTCAGTTTTGCTGAGAATGTCACATGTACTACTTTTCCTCTGATACACAAATTATGTATACCTACTAAAAAGAAACTTCTACATCAAACGTTGCATTATTCGCGGTATAACAATAACTGATTAAACCAAACATAACATCTGGCGAAGAAATAGACCACCATTCGCCACATCCAATTCCAATTTCTCCTACTATTTAGGCGAAGCAACAACATCGATAAAACCCAACGGAATTTCAATCCCGAGCTGTTAGTTTGTTGGTACCACGGGTCAGTCTAAACTTAATCAGGCGACTCCACGCTACGAAAACAAACAGCGCCCCGTTTTAGCGTGCCGGCAATTTCAGGATTAAACATTTTAAAGTGGGTCGCAACGGTTTACGACCCTGCAAATAACGTTCGTTACGTTACGGCCCTCCCCGTAACATAATCACGCGCCACATTTCGCAGAAACGCGCACGTGGTCCACGCCAACTAACATTCGCGACGGTTTCATTCTGGGAACGAAATATGTTTGCACATTCCGCGACAAACTGGACATCTGGCTCTGTTCGCGACACGCTTGTTGTATCGTTTGAAGATGGATTAATAATTCACTTGAGAATTTTAGATTACCTGACATAACCTAAAAGATTAAATATTAAAAAGATAACGCGAAACATAAAACCATCGCCATGAAATATTATGTCTAAAGGCAAAACATTCCTTTGATAAAAGTTGATTAAATTAATAGTTGTAATAGTAGAAAAGGAAGCAAATTCGAAGTAAAAAACGCAAATTAAAGTTAAACATTTTATACGACCCCATTGTTTTCAATCTTCAAAGTCACTGCTGATATTTCGGAGATGCCACCGCCTACCGGGAGATTTGCGACCCTATTTAAAAGTTTTAGCGAAGAGAATATTACGTTAGAATATTGTTCCATATTACAAAAGAAACATACTCGAGCTAGACTGGAAACCAATAGAATTGTAAAGTCTTACCGGCTGGAGATTCGACGTATCGATGCAAAAGAATCTAATTCATTTTGTATGTCTTGCTAATAGTTCGCCCATATCAATTCTGTGCTCACTGGCTATATTAGTGGCAAAAGTAATATTGTAAAAAAAATATTGATCATAATTATGTTACAAATACATTATCAGAAATACATCTGTCGAACTTCAAGGTAGTAGTTTACTTTCAAGATTTGCCGATTATAATTGCAAGATTACATTTCTAGTACCAATCTTTCAAAAATTAACCTAAATTAACCTACATTGATTTAGAATACCCAAATACGATTTACTCCTATAGTAAGGGCTTATTTATACCACACCACTTTCGTCTTTTTCTATACTTCATTTTAATAACTAGAAAAAGGTTCTAAAAAGTAGTATGGTGGGAAATGCCGTGCTACTATATTCCTTAACTTTTTGTTTGCATAGACGCATACACAGTGGAGGCATTTATAAGGTCTGCCAACAGTGCCAATTTAAGACATTTTGTATTGTTTTGACATACCGCAGTAACGTATACGTTTAACCTCACAGTGACGCGCTACGCTTTATACAATTGATTTAATTCATATAAATTAATTTGCACGTGTTTACAGCAAAATATTACAGAAATGAACCGGCTTAATGTAATCAAATAACATAACCTTAAATGTTTTTGGTTACACCAGGTTGGGTATTCTGAAATAGATAAAGAAATGTGTCTAGTACACCCATCTCTTGTTACTTTAAAAAAATTTTCTAGTTACTTAAAAAAAAAATTAGAAAAAGACGAAGGTAGTGTAATGTAAACTGGCCTTAATTTCACTAGTTACTAAACTACTCGGAGATTTGATAGCTCGTTTATAATATCTGGCAATTATTTGGAATATATCTTGGGCTTATTAGACATTTGGTACAGTCGCAAAACAAAATCTTCCAATAATCCTCATTAAATACAAGACAGCGATGAATAAAAGTATGTCTACAAAATAAATAGATTCCGGGTTTTGCAACACCAAAGTTTCACAAACCAAATTGTTTGCTTCTTTAGAATTAACTGAATACTGAGTATTAACTGGATGCTCAGTAGGTACATACTCATTCACAATTCAGACTTTCAAAGTATCTTCTCCGTTGATAACAGGTTTGTTCGAGCAGCACCAAAATAAGTGCATAAAGCACTTACTTATTCTTTCTTTTACGCATGCGCAATGGAAGTTTTGCCCTTCCAAAGCGTCGAGTGCGCATTAGTAGAAGAATACCCAATTGTTTTTACAGCAGCTCGAACAAACCTAATGTATTACATATGTATATCTGTTTAGTGTACCTATAGAACAAAGTGACTTACAAACTTTTGAAATCATCCCTTTAATTCAGAATACGGAAGAATACACATTAATAACGAAAGCGAGAACAAGTCAGAAACAAGATCAATATTATTATTATTATTATTACATTATGCCGGCGATTATATGGATGAAGTTACCATTATTTTACCGTGCCTTGTTTCGCTACTGCATACTCATATTCTCAAAGTGGCGCTACTGTAAACTTTATAAACCAGATGCTCGAAGACCCGAGATTAAGCAGATGTTTATACCACGTGCCCTAACGTTACATTATTCGACAAAAAAAGGGAGCCTGGCTGGCTACATCCTGTTTTTACCTACCGTAAAACATCCTTCCACTATTAAGTCCTTTGATGGTTACCTCTTTGACAATGAACATTTAAGATTACATGGAAGGCAACATCATTATTTCATAAAAACTATATCAACTATATATTTCTGCTATTCTATTTTTTAATAAAATCAACTGCAAAAGAGATTTCCTTTAAAAAATCGTACACATATCGTCTTTACACTGAAGATGCCTGTCCTCGGACCAGCGTGTGATCAGATAATCTCCAAAAAGTAAATTAAACTCTCGCATCAAATTAAAACAGCCACACTGGCGAATACATTAATTGAACAAACACGATTCATTTTGATCCTGTTGACGTATATCCCCGTATCCACGTCAAAGTCGACTTCCAGGCAAAGATGACACTCAAAATAAATCCTAAATACCGGCTGAGTTATACCGCTTACGGCAGCAAAGGTCGGGGCAGGCAGTTTCGATCTGTTTGAACTAATTTGATATTTCGAAGTGATAAAAGTGACGCCAGTTAATTAAGTCCGTATTCTTCTGAGCCGGATTTAAATTGCAAATCGGACCCGACAACTCGAGAGCAAGTTCGTGTCCTTGGGTGTATCTCGCCTGACAAACACGTGCTATGGGAATAATTTTTTAAAGTTGTCACGGCTTCTTTGTTAGTTTTAGGTTCCAAAAACAGAAAACAAAAACATCGAAACGTATTTAAAACTTGGAAGACATAAATTTAGTATTTTATTTACAACTTTGTACTTTATACTGTGTCCACAAAATAAAAATAGATAAGACAAAAAAATAAGGAAGAGAGCTAAAGTTAAAAAAAATAACAAGGAATAGGAAAGAAAAGAACTAACAAACAAGATTTTAAAAAACAAGAAAAGAACAGAGTGATTCACTGCAAATATTGGAATTTTGGACCACTGATTCGCCTGTCAAATTTGTAATTTCTCATATATGTCTAAAAAGCTGGCCAAAATTACGTCTTTATTAAAACTGATTTAAAATGAGCTTGTGTATTTCGTTGCACATTAGTAAATTTTAAATTTGTAGAAAACCTTGTATATTTATTCGATGCTAGACTTGTATTAATACAATGTAATATGTAATAGGTAATTCATATTGAAGTTGAGAAATTCATAATAGTTTCTAGTATTGAAATTTGTCTCTATTAGTATTAGCATTATTATACAGTGTGTCTCACGGGACGTTGGATTGTATGGGTACTTTTTTTATTATTAAAGATAGAAAGTCGGTTAAATGGGCAAAGTAAGCAAAAAAGCGTTTTGACATTATAAAGGCACTTTTTTGTCTACAATTTTATTATGTCAGTTTAACTTTTCTTTCGCCAATGAATTCGTCAGAAACAAACGAAACTTTTGGTTTTCTTATGGACGCCATATTGGTTTTATACATTTTTGGATTCGGAATTTTTTTCTTAGTAATTTGGTATGCCACATGCCATGTTTTAAATACAATAAGATAATAGAATTGACTAAAAATTACACACTTCGACAATTGCTGAAAATCGCGTGGTGCCATGGAAGACATTTCGTGTAACAATGTGATATCTACCCATCTGTACCCATCTGTTGAACAAAATTGGTGAAAACCCAGAATTTTATAGAAAGACTGTATAGTATTATTAATCACATATATTTTTAAGGAAGGGTGTGCTCTATAAACAGCTTGTTTGAAAGTATAATATACAGGTGTCCTACCAGTTCTATCAAAAGTTTGTTCTGTTAAACTAAAAATCTTGGCGCATATTTTAAAAATGTTATTGATGATATAACATGTTCTAAAAGTAAGTGAGTCAATAGGTTAACGTTAAACCATAAAAACGGTGCTGCTGCGTCACTAAAGAAAGATAGTTTCTTAAGTATGCGTACTAAAAACATCATTTCCGATAACTGTTTCTGCAAACCCGAGTTTTACAGATCATCACTATCATCAGACAATAAAGATGTCTGATATACGTGGTGAAATGATGACGCTACTGCGCTGTTTTTGTGGTTGAACCATAGTACATATCTTAAACCAATTGTGTGTTAGTTATTGCTTATTCTGTATAAAAACATTTTAAGGAAATAAAAATATGTTTATTGCTCAGTCATTTAGTTAGATTTTTATACACATCTTCATTTAGTCGTTATAAACGAAGTGTCAAAAGTTCTCATCGACAGCCTGCAGCTAAAAAAATTATAAAGGTCACAACGATCCGTTTTCCAAAAGATCTCGTTATGGTGGTGGTGGAGAAAAGTTAAACATAATATCAGAATATCTGAGGTGCCATAAATTGTCCAATAACGTCAATTAGATGTTGAAAATAGCTTTTATAGGTTAATAATATGGTGACATACAGGCGGGATGAAAATATTAAATAAATTAAAAATTACAGCCATAACCTGAATTTGAACCAGGGACCTTTGCTTCGCTAGCACAGTGCTCTAACCCACTGAGAAAATAGAAAATAAAAATAGCGTCTTAATAGTACCGTACGAGCTGTTTTTAAATATGCTATCAAAGACATTAAGCAGCATTGATAACTAATAAATGAAGGTGTGTAACCAACTTGCTGATATTCATCTAGGAGATTCCCTGATTTTGTAGCTTGAATGTGGCAAAATTCTATTTATTACAACCTGCTGGATTAGATTCATAATATAGGACATCCAATTTGCATCAACTATTTATACATACACTACCCATTTGGTACATAACAACATTTTTGATATTTTGCATGGTATAAATAGTGAATATATGTAAATTAATATTAAACATTATTTTTCTGGGGCTTAGTATTAAATGTAGGTTGTTACAATCTTCGGGGACACCTATAAACTCGTAAATAACATAGACGAAATATTGAATATAAAATTGTAAAAGTTACAAACTGCATAACCTCTAGTAAAAAAGTTTAAAGTTAAAAAAGATTGACACGTCCACACTCTATAACATAATCACCAATGGTTGGCAAACATATGAAGAAATATTGTTTGTCTTACATATTTTGTTCAATACTCATAAGGGTATCCGACATTAGCTTGGAATAAATAATATTTTATAAAAAATATGATCAAATTTCAAGAACAAAGTGAAGTGTTCAATCTATTCTCGGTTAATATTTCTGACCTTGACTTTTGCCCAGATTTTGCTATCAAATACCACTATGTGCACCGTGTATACATATATTTTTAATTTCCCCCCTTGTACGAAAACATATTCATCAACTTTCTCACAAGATTTTCTTAAATATTGACATTGCAGCAAAATCTACAAGACATATCGTGGGGTTACCGCATAACATTGAATAGACCTTGAAGTTGGTCGCATATGAAAAAAATAGCAAAGCCAAACGTTTAACCTATTAATAAATTTGACCTGGGCAATAAAATTACCGATGATTGCCTGCACCAGCAACAGTTGTCAACAACATTTCACACACACTTAGCTTGCCTTTATTTTTACGTATGGTTCCACTGCATAAAATAAACAGACCGTGTCATAGTTAAATTAAGAAAAATCAACAGTTTACAATAGCACTCGGCGTGCGCAACTTATTGGCAAACCAGAAACAAGTGGAAAGCGTACGTACCGTGACAAATGAACGCTCCAAACTTGACACTTACAATTTAAACTATAACCTAACTTTTCCACTCTATCAGTTGAAGGCAATTTGGACTACAGGTTGCGCTGCGAAGCCTACTTTTTTTGACATGGACCGCAGATAAGAAAATTGATAAATATTTATTTTGTGATTGTACAGTGCGGATAATAATAATACATCAGAGCGCTTACGCAAAATGCTCGCGAGATACAGATAAAAAAAATTACGTCCATAAACATGTAGGATGAAAAGTTTAGATGAGGGTTTTTAGCAGCTTATGGATTTGCTTATATAGGTTATATCAAGAATTTTAATTCGACTCAAATATTTGATGAGTGCGTTACGATGTTTGCGATATAAATCTAGATGGGCGCGATAATATTTTGTTATTGTTTAAAGACCTGTGTGTGCGAACATAATTTGAAAGCGCACTTGGCCTTATCTTAATTTTATTGTTCGTGATAATGTAATATGTAGTAGAGAAATAGTTATAAAGTTATAATTGTATTATTGGTTAAAATTACATACTGCGCCCGTTCTAAGGAAATGAGGAATGAATGTAACAGCGAGGATTTGGCATAAATAAAAAATTGAAATACACTGTTTATCATTTACTAACACCCTATATAATGCAAATCTTGTTTATTTTATACTGTGAAGACGAACTATGAAGTGTGTATTGCAATAGAAGCTCTTAAGTTAGGTGACAACACTAGCTGGTACTTTTTAGGAATAAAATATGGTCTTTTAATCGAGAGTTACGTAACAAACGCTTTGAATGGTTGTTTTCTTTTAATGCAAATTTAGGTATTACTGATTAGCTTTGACAACCGGTTGCATGAACTTTTTAAATTATAATAAATACCGTTGTAATAAATTGTCACATTACATTTTGAAAAGCTGGCCTTTTTTTGACAAAAGAAGAAGCACAATGTACCTACATATAACATGTATTTTTTTAATTAGTAAAAGATTCTCAATCAAAATGTGTTTTGGAAAGCGCTGAACAAACGTGATGAAGAAAAAGTAAAACATGTAAGGAACTCCTGTTTCATATAATTACATATCCCACAACTGTGGTTAAAATGCATGGTAACAGTTCTTGTAATAATACAATAACAATATAAGGTTTTCAGCGGCGCGTTGTATCATCAAAGGGTCTTGGGCAAATTTGAGTTTTGGTGTCACAAGCACAATGTTGAATTCAGACATTTTTCTTCGGCTGGTCTTTTTGAAGGAACCGTTATCCTATAGTATTCAAAACTGCCCCCATGATAACCAAACAACAATTTCAGATAGGATCTAAAATAATATAACATTCAATTTCCGAGCTTCTTCGGTTGTATTTAACTTATACGTCATTAATTTTTTTAAGGCTATTCTCTAGTCCCTACTTTTATTACTAATTTTCATAGATTTAGTTGTATTAGTGGCTTATGGTCTTCCATGCAAAAATTTTTGGGAAAAAGATAAAAAAGTAGGATGATTACGGTTTGTAAATGGAAAAAATATAAGCACTTTTACCATTTTTTATGCGCAATCACACAAGCAATTTTTCAAATAAAAACACGTTTTGTTATGAGACCTTTTTAAGAATTTACGGACATAGGTTCAGCCTGAGTTTGAGATTTTGACGTATTCCGGTAACCAATAGGGACACTAGGGCGATTTTTCCATTCCATGTCACAATTTCTCCATTTCAAGTCACAAGTCAATTTTAAAATTATCTCCATATTATGAAAAGTATAACATTTATTGGTCCCTGATTAGCTTGGTACTTCGTAATAAAATGTAATTTGGTGTAAAAATGTAATTTACACTACAACCATTTATTACCAGATAAACGATTTTGTGGGTAACCTCCCGGACGGATTTTTAAACAAAATATAAATAGCATAATAAATAACTATATTATAGATTGTACACACAATTAAAATCATAACTTATTCTTTTTTCCTGTATTATTTCCAGTGTTGACTTTTATAATCCACGTAAAATGCAAATTTATCATACTTACAACCAGCGGTAAATAATTTTTTTCGTAAATTACCGTTGGAATTAAAATTATTAATTTCAAATATTAAATTACCACGTAATTAAAAATTCAAAATGGTAAATTACGCTGGTTTAAATTACCGTGTAATTAAAAATTCAAAATGGTAAACTACGCCTGTTTAAATTGCCGGGTAATTAAATATTCAAAATGGTAAATTACGCGGGTTTAAATTACCGGGTAATTAAAAATTCAAAATGGTAAATTACGCCTGTTTAAATTACCGGGTAATTAAAAATTTAAAACGTTAAATTAAACAAATCACTGTAAGTTATGATTACATACTACTAATGTTAATAAAAATGTTTGGTAACCTTAAATTATTATTTTGTGGATAACTAGCTATCTCTGATCTTTTGCCTGATTTGACAGTACTAAAACCAAAGCAAAGACTACATAGAAATACTATTTTATAGCACTACAACAAAAACAGGAAAATCAAATAGAATAACAATTTAAGTCAGTCCACATTCACAAAATAACTCTCCAGTTCACAGAGGGTTTTTGTCATTTGTAATTTTTCGAACACTGGCATATTTATTAAAAAGTGAATTCTGACAATAAATGGCTTCTGATTTGAGAGCTGCATTATCGGATTTGTTGGATTGATCGCCATTGGCGAAGGGGCCTTCCACTTCTCTATTTATTAAATACAAAATATTAGTTTTGTATTTTCTCAAGTAATGTCGGAATAGTAGTAATTTGGAATAGTAAAAATATAACGTTTACGGGCAATGGGACTGTCATTGGATGTGTTAACTTTAACCATAGATCCATTTCCATTGGCTAAATGACACCTTGAATAACATTGTCACGCACGAATCCGACCATGCACCACGCGGATTGTTAGGTACTTCCCAGGCAAACACAAACAAAAGTGCACTTGTCGACTGCTTAGGAGAGGTGGGGCGCATTTATGCGTCTACTGATGGAAGGTCTTTCAAATTAATTTATAAATTCCGGTAAATTACGGTAATTTAAATTGACACTAAATTACCATCGGTAATTTACGCCGTAAATTACGGTAATTAAAAATCGGTAAATTACCATTAATTACGGTAATTAATTCGGTAGTTTACGCGGTAAATTACGCTTTTATATCCCTGCTTACAACATAAATATTTTCCGATATAAAGAAAGCGATTGACCACAAAATAAACGGACTTGTATTAATAGCCAACACTGACATCGATTAAATTTAGACTGCTGTGTCCATGCCAAGGTTATGTCAGGTCAGGCCAACAGAAAACCCTGAATTTATCTTAAAGATCATCACAAACATCAACAAACGTCCTCATAATATCAGAGAGGAGTTTGTAATTAAACTGAATACTTTTGCTGAAACATAAGCTTTATTTAAACCTTTCTTAATCGTAATACAAGCAAAACAAGCAATACAAAACTGGCACACATCGTATTCCTTTATTTAATGAAGCAAAGTCAAACAACTTCATCTCTTTTCGAGTAGATACATACCATCTTCTGCAAATATACTAAATCCACCACATTTTAGGTCATTCCACCAAAAATTATCCTTTGTATAAGTCCGTCATTTACGCTATTTCATTTTTACGAACTTGTTTCAACAACATACGATTGTTGAACATATGATTTTGACGGCGCCAAAACCTTTCCGAAATAACTAGCACCGAAGCATTGCATGAGTTAAAATACCTATCTGATCGTACGGTCGGTTATTTTGGTTAAACTTGACGATTAAACGCACTGCCACTGTTTATTTATAAACGAGTCTATCAATAGGAATGCGCCAATTTGTTCGAAATGTCAGTGTCGCGACGCATATGAGAAGTCACATTTTTGGTTCTTAATCTAGTTCAACTAATTTACACCAATTTTGATTTCTATGTTGGGCCATGTTCTTTTATGAACAGCGTTTGAAATTTTTACTAGAATTTCTGTTTAAGGCTGACGACCTTGAGCGCATGTGCCCTTTAAATCATTGACCACTTCTATCTGAATACTCTCAACTCCGCATATCATTATCTACTACAATACTTATCTTGTTTTACTCTATCTTTGCTCAAGCCTTTGAAGAACAAAAATAATAAACACTAACGACTCTTAGCTTTTATCTATATAACTAGGATATTATCTCTTCGATAATATACATACCTACCATGCCATGTAATTTACGATCGTCTACTTACATAAGTAAGATTACATCCACCGCTAATATTAATTAACAATAACAATAAAAGCCGACGCGGAGAGAATATTAACCAATAGCTAATCGTCAATGTTTTTACTGCGGTGAGTCACGCTTTTGATGGAGCACCAGCGCATGCAAATGGCGAGACGTGATCCCCATGACGATTTATTGCGTTTTGCTCGATGTTTTGCACTTAAATTATACTAAACAGACGATATCATGGTTCAAACGCATACATATAAAGTTACAGGTTTTATTTCGTTATTGTTTGATTGCTGCCACTGTTTCAAACCAGCGATTACCATTCAGTGAAATGATAATAACAATATTCTAAATAATAATGACAATCGTACTTGGTTTATTGTTTATTGAAGATAAGTTTTCTTTTTCTGAAACAGATACAGAGAATCATTACTGTAAGCATAATTATTGCAAATGTCATCGCTTTGTACCTAGTGCGAAATAAGCCAATTTCCGTAGTGAAAGGAGATAGTAATAGATGGCATGCTGGTAACCATCTGTCACTATCAGAAATGAAGAGCTAGAGGTCAAACAAATACTAATTGACAAAGCGTAATTACGATTCTTCAGACATGAAATATCTAAAGGTTAGATTTAGCGATTTTGACAGTACTTTATAGTATATTATAATACAAGTTTTATAAGACAAAAATTGGCGCACGAGTTGTTTTGGGCACGACGAGCGTAGTGAGGAGTGGCCAAATGGAATGAGTGCGCCACTACGTCTTATAAAACAAGTGCTATATACCATTTTTTCTACTTTGCGACATTAGTTTTACTTAAATTTCGAAAATTGCGGTTGTCATCTTACAATCTATAGTTTTATATTCAACAGATGGTAGTCGTGGTAATATTCACAAATACGCTTGACGCGAACCAATAGCGATTGAGATGTCAGCCTTATTTGACACTTGACGTCGATATCATCAATCTTGGAAAACTAAAAGTTACTAAAAGTTTGTGATCTAGTGTTTTCATAACGACACCGAAAGCGGTTTCGTAATGAGTTTATAACAAAAGCAAAGTAGAAAAAAATCTTATAATACATAATACAAGAAAGTGACGCCACTGCAAAATAAACTTCAATGCCAAATATTTATGGATGAGAATTTTAACTTGTTTTCTTCTAACGAGTAAAGGTTTTATAGTGACGACCTTGTTTATAGATGCAAATGCCGTTTGAATTTTACGACTAACAATATTGTCTAATTTGGTATTTGCAAACTGGGAATTCAATAACGTGGCCTAGAAACTATTAGTTTGACACGACCATTATGGTTGACCTCACTGTACGTTCCATCTCCGTTCCATATATGTCAAATGTACGAATTATTTGACGGTATTCACGGCAACTAAATGTAGGGATTTCTTTAAATCGCACATAAAATGTTGAAGGAAAACGAATGGTTATTACAAAACGTATACATCCTGAACGCAAATGAATGAAACAATAATCATTGTATTGGGGTGAAATAAAAGGTCTAGATATTCTTAGGTCCCTTTAATTAGACGTGTAGACAGTTTACAACTTTCTTACTATCGATTTCGATCCCAGTGGAGATCATCATCAGGCAAGGCTGGAAACGATATAACAGTTAAAAACGAAAATGTGCAAGTCAACCAATTACATGGTAAAAGATAACATGTCGCTGAACATTTATCACAGTTTAATAAATTATAAAAAATATCGTGGCAGTGTTCTGGCAAGAATACGCATGAAGAAACGCAAAATTCACTGAATTCTTGCCAGAACACTGCGACGATATTTGTAATAATTTGTTTAACTGTGATAAGTGTTAAGCGACATGTTAACTTTTACCATGTGATCGGCTAATTTGCACGTTTTTGTTCTTAACCGTTATATCTTTTCCAGCCTTGCCTGATGATGATCCCCACTGCGATCGAAATCGATAGGAAGAAAGTAAAGGTTAACTGTCATCATTCTATATTTACTTATGATAAGTAGAGAAATACATATTTTTCTCTGATCACTTCGTATTGTTAGAAAGGTCAGAAATCTGACTGCTACCTAAAGTCGCAAAGGTTTTGCACTTGACCATGAACTCTAATACTATTATTATTTATTGAAACTCACTGATACATCACATTAAATATATTAAAGCAAGATAATACACTTTTGATACAACATATAAGAACTTACAATGTATTATACTAGTAATGTGGAGCTTCAGGGAAAATTGGTAGCAGCACGTTTACTTAACCCTATGGTACTCTCTTTGAGGAAGTATTATTATTATTATATTAGCATTTTTATCATATTATTATTATTATTTATAAACCATTTCCGTCAATCGAAATTCGCGTTACCCTGTAGGTCAACCCGGAATTGCAGAAGCCAACAATTGCAAGCAGCGAAAAGGACGATACCCCAGGAATAACGTGATCAATCTAGTAACGATGTAGATGCTGAGGTTCTAGATGCAGGTTCTTGATATAGATAATATCCCCTCTTCTTTGCCGCAATTGTTCGGAGATAAATGTCATATGAGTAAAAGGTTGCTTATTTATATTCATGAAATTTAATTTCCATTAAAAGTTGAAATATTAACAAAACACCGAAAAGAGAAAAATTCATACAATAGGAAAACAAAAAAAAGAATGCAGTACCCAATGCAATAATAACATGTAGATAAAGTAAAGAAAGCAATTTAAATATAAATAGAATAAAGGAATTAATAAAAAAAACTTCTTGCTATTTTTATATGAACACGTTTGGTTTTTCAATTTATTATAAAGTTGCAGCCATTTGAAATATTAACAAAACAAGAAGCAATTACGACAACAAAAAGTATATAAATTGAAGTGAAAGAAAAGAAGAATAAAAATAAATTAAAAATGTGAATTAACAAATATGTGTCGATTAGAATAAAAATTGTCATAAGACTAATTGTCTCTTTCAGTTCCTGAAGAAGTTAGAGCAGTTTTTATAGATCCAACTTTATAAGGAATTAAAACAAAAACACATGTATAGATGATATCTATAGAATATGTTTGCGAGGTTATTTTTAGTATGGACGCCTGAGCACAACACTTAAAGATACGTTAAGCGTGCAGTACAAATGTAAAGAATCCATTTTTATATCACAAAACCTATTTTAGGATTTCAACACTGGGTCGACTATTTCTTAATCATTTTATTATGTAGGGGCATAACATGAATTGAATTCAGAATAAACTATATTTCAGAAAAAAATAATATACCTACCTATGGTTCGATAAATGAGAAACAAACAAAGTTGGTTGTTTTTTTGTGAAATTTCTAAACAAAAATTGTTGTGAAATATCAATTTAGATATGAAGTTATTCGTAACTTCACATAGACACTTAATAGCAACATTTTCATAATAAAAAAGTATACTTATTAAGTAATTCATAAGTAAGTTTTCACTAGAAATATGAATGTGTATTTCAAACACGTCTTATAGCCTGTCCAGACTCCGTGTTGCAGCCTCGCGACAAATTGTTTTTATTTCTACTAATGGTATAAAATGGCACGTCCCTATACGTGTTGAATGTGCTTTGTATTTTAACCATATGAAATAAACGTAAACATGAGAAATGCCGTTTTAGGTTTAAATTCTAATTATCGCCAAACTATTTTGTTTTGTTTTTAGTTGTAATTTAGTAGTATTACGCATTATTAACATCTTACAGGAGTACCATAGTGAACTAAGAAAGTGGAAGGACAACTATCATTGATTTACTTTTACTTCATCTTATTTTTCTAAAAACAACTGTACCAAAATCCACCCGAGCGAAGTCGCGAAGTCGCTCTTTGGTCAGTTTTTGCAAAAGTAGAAAGTAACAGCACTTTAGAAAACTGATCAGTGTACGCTGACCTTTCGGGGAGTACTTTGAAGCATTATTATACAGTTGGATAACTTTAATACGATCTTCGATAACTCAACATTCTTAATGTTGAAAAAGTTTAAAATATAACCTATAGATTTTTAAAATTAACAAACTTTCTAACCTTATATCCTTCCATTTGACCACCGGTTGCTGTAACCGAACCCACAACACTTGACACTCGCAGACTTGCACAAGAAACACCGGCACGACGACACTTCGCGGTCTTCTCAAAAGATCACCGGCACCGCACGAATACTGACAAAGTTAACGCTAAAGTTTGCTGCTAAAGTTTGAAAGCGCGCGAACTGACATCTAAACATACGTAAGCGGAGATACGAGATACGGATACGTGTGTGTGGATACGTCCACACCTTGGGTAATCGCGAACGCTAGTAAGCGAGAGTCGGGTGAACTATGTGACGGTAAGTTTTGACGAATACTGAATGCGGGTGCTACTACGAAATCGTATCAGGAACGAGACGACCTACTCTAGTAGGTTTATCGCTGCTATGACGTGTTGATGTAAGGACGTCGAGGACTGAAGTGATGAAGTTGATTGTCTGGATAAGATTGGAGATTTGGGGATCCCACAATTTTCGCGCGTTGAGCCTTGGTGGGCTGAGTTGGCTGCAGATATTTATGGGGGTGATACGACCTTTCGCTCAAGACATAATAAATTTTGTTTTATAAAAAAAAACGGTGCTTCGGTACAGTGTGCCAACTGAATATTCTAAAAATAGAGTTTTGTTTCGGGATTTTCTTAAAAGCGAAACTGTTTTCTTTTCATTCGTATTGAAATTGAATAAATTATAAAATTAGAGGGAAAAGCTAAGACTTTTGAATACTGCCATTTGAAGTTGAATCATCATTTAGTATCACGGAATGCCATAGTGGAAAATATAGTATATATCTCATCGAGAAAACAATTGATTCCTATTTGTATATTAAAAAAATACACTTTATTAAATGCAGTCAATGGTGGAATTAAAAACCTCTTTGATCGCTTGAATAATTTTATTTCCTTAGGAACCGGTTTCGATCGTTAGATCATCATCAGCCTAAATCTAAAAACCCCGGAGCAATTATAAATTATTTAAATTAAGGTTATGAAAGTTATGGATAATGTTACATTTTAAAAAACAAATACCAAAAAATAAATAAAGTTACAAGTTGGGTAAATATAACAAATAACTTACGGTCGGATATGGAGTAAAACAATTATAATCTTCGTATATTAAATAGACGTGCATGGCTTTGCAGAGTTGCAACGGAAATGCAAAGGAAAAACTTAACAATAAATATATTGGGTATGCAACAAAATATCACAGACATTAAAGTTTCGTCTCTCGTCCCACAGAGGTCAGACTAAAGGATGTATTTGAAAAGAGGTTGGATAAAGAAAACTAATTTGATCGTTGATTAACTTGACGTTCTTATTTGATTTTAGCTTCTCGATTTCGTATTGTTCGAGTAGATCAAGTTTATGACCTTTTTTTACATTTGTGTAGAAGTTTGAAATTTTCATAATCTAAAGTGTGGCCAGTTTCCAATCTGTGTTTGAATAAATTTGAGTTATTTCTGGTTTTATGTTCACTAATTCTTTGTGACATCTTCCTTCCAGTCTGGCCTATGTAAGACGAAGAACAAACAGAGCAGTTGATCGAGTAGACGCTAGAACAATCAACGATAGGGGTAGGGGTTTTGAAATTGGATAGTAAATTATATATCTGAGTAGAACTCTTAAAAGCAGGAAAAATATTGAATTTAGGAAGGATTTTATTAAGTTTGATGGTAGTTTTATTGTAGGTGAAAGGTTTGTATATTCTATCTATTGGTTTTTCATTAACTTAAAGTGGATCTGTTCTAACTGAGGTTTGCAGTAATAGTCGGTCAATGTGTTTTGTCGGGAAAGAGTTTTTCAAAGCAAGATTGTATATAAAATTGAGTTCCTTAATTCTGGAATCAGGTTCTAAAGGATATGTAAGAAAATAAAGCGAAAAGATGCCATACGTTGGGAAAAAGGATGGGCTGAATCGTAAGGGATTATTGTTGGAACGGAAGAAGGTTTTCTAAAAATATCAAAATTCAACTTATTATCAGTCTTAGTCAAGGTTAAGTCAAGAAAATTTAAGGTTTCATTGTTTTCTATTTCTAAAGTGTATTTCAGCTTATTATGTAATCCGTTTATAAAGTTCAAAAAGTTGTTAAGCTCATCCTTGCTACCACCCCACAAACAAAACACATCGTCCACGTAGCCAATCCTTGCTACCACCCCACAAACAAAACACATCGTCCACGTAGCCAATCCACTTAGTAATGTAACGGTTGAAAGGGTTGTTATTGTTAATAATAAATTCCTGCTCAACATAATGCAAATAAATCTCCGACAAAACAGAAGATAGACTCATTCCCGTTGGTAGTCCGTCGTTGAGTTTGTAAAAGTCATCATTGAACACGCATAAGTTCTGCTTGACAATGTGTTTAAGAATTAAATTATAATGTGAAATTTTATTTTATTTTTTTTTCTTTTTATTATTGAGATGTTTATTAAAAAGTTTATCAACAATGTTCAAAGTGAAATCTATTGGGACGTTGGTGTATAAGTTCGTTACATCGAACGAAGTCATTAAAGAATTAATTAAATTTAAGTTTTTAGTCTGTTGAATAAATTGTTTACTGTTCTTAATTGAAAATTTAGGTTTAAAGTTCAAGTTTGCTCAGTTTGTTCTTCGTCTTACATAGGCAAGACTGGAAGGAAGATCTCACAAAGAATTAGTGAACATAAAACCAAAAAGACTTCAAATTTATTCAAACACAGATTGGAAACTGATCACACTTTAGATTATGAAAATTTCAAACTTCTACACAAATGTAAAAAAGGTCATAAACTTAATCTACTAGAACAATACGAAATCGAGAAGCTAAAATCAAAAAATACCGTCAAGTTACTCAACGATCAAATTAATTTTCCTTATCAACCTCTTTTCAAATATATCCTTTAGTATGACCTGCATAGCAAATTACCAGTAATTTGCTATCCTATACGATGTGAAAATGTCGTTTATTTTTATACTACATATATTTATCTTTTTTCAAGTCTAGTTATTTTTCGTCCATCTCCTTGTTTCCTCTTATTAAGCAACCATACTAAACAAAACACAATTCATATCCGAAAGCGCCATCCACCTGTAGTGCACATACGATTTATCTTAACCAGGGGCGACCCATAGCGGCGACTGAAGTCACTATTACTGAAGACAATTGCCATCTCCGGTCCCGGAGAGCTCCAACGCCAATCGGCGATTCGCCAGAGCGCTCCTCTTGATTGATTGTTCTCATCAATCTTGTTTCGCGATTCAGAAGGAAGTTTGTTATCGGTCTAAATTAATTCAATCAAACGCTTGCAGCGGACCTACAGACCGACGATACAATCGACGGTCATTTGTTATCCGAAATGTGCTCGATAAATTGGAACATCTGTTCGCACCCGGACGCAATCAGTCGTCTTTTGTTTATAGCGATTTTAAATTAGTGACGGAGATAGAGAAACAGAGCAAGACTGAAAGGGGCAAAATTGCTCGATGGTCTGGATTCGAGATTAATTTAAATTCAGCAAATGCTGTCTTATAAAGTGATATTATCAGTATTTGTTTAAAATATGTGTTTATACTAAGTATAGAACTATAGACTATGTTGACAAAAACATTTAAAAAACACGATCTCTTAGTTTGTTTATAAATACGGATTGTAGATTGTGCTTAGTGACACATTTATGTGCAATTAATGTCAAAACAAGTATTTTTCAAAAAATCATTCTGACGTAAGGATAAACAAAGAAAAGAATTCTATTTGGATAGTAAAAGTATCGCACTTTTCGACAGTTATTATTGGTTTGCGATTCTAATATAACCTATCCCGAATAACTGCGATTTGCTAAATGTCAATAGATTTTGTCAATAGATTTGGAACATCCAGTGTATCTTAACTCGATAGGTCTATTGCCAACAGCAGAAATTGTATTAAGCATCTAATCTGACATTATTTGTAACTTATACATAATAATTCATAAATTAATATTACATATCCAGATGGTTCGACAAAATTCAACAATCTCACTAACTTAGTAGTACTTATTCTAATGCAGTAGCTTTTAATAGTAGCATTCTGTAATTTTGAATTACACAAACGGATAATTTGTGGCATTGATTTTCTTCAAAGTCAAGAGAATTAGTAATTTATGTGTCACTAAATACACACAAAATAATTTAAATAATATTTATCAGATATTAACTTCTTTGGTATGCTTCAACGCTTTGGAAAATTAGATCGCCGCTTTTAAGCCTGTTTGCATTTTTACTCAGGAGGAAGACATTCAAGGGGATTTTACAACTACTATAGCGAACATGAAGAATATAAAAAGGTGGCGTTTTCAAAATATTTTCATGCAAACCATGGACAATTAATAATTCTACTGAAAATTCTAAGTTAGACTTAAACGCATTAACCTATGCACTATTGACAATCGTACTGAAATAATTATTGTTTATTCAGCTTACAATGATCCATTTTTTTTTATTATTTTTTCTTATGAAAGTATTACTGACATTGTGTTGTCGTTACAAAAATGTTGTGATTTCTACAGAACACCACATTTCTACCAAAGCACTTCTTGTTTGTGTTATCTGTGATGGTAATTGAAACATTCCCATAAACTTCTCCGTTAACAGGTCCCGAAATATGAAATATGCCGGCTTTAATAACAAAAAGCAAACTTTTTCGTTTCTAGTAGCAGTCACATTTGAGGTTAATTTCGTTACCACTTTTCATGTCGGCGTTTGCACCACGGCAACTGATGTGTGAGTCGTAGATAAAAATAAAAGCATAACTTACCGTATATGTAACAAACATTGGTATATGTGAATAGCACCTATCAGCAATAAATCTCTCACAAGTACGGCATGTATTTTGTTCGTTTGGTAATGCGACGGTACTGTAGCGAAGTAATTTTCAAAGAATGGTTCGGGGTTGCCCACTTTTTACGTTGTAATATCTCTACTCATGCACAGATGGCGCCAACGGAACATTACTTCCTTCATTTGTCTATTTAGATTATTTTTCCCAAGTAGATTTTTTTACTGAAATTTATTAACTTTTATTGTTGTTATGGATATTGATTCTGTTCTTTCTTCGTTTTCGCAATGTTTGATATGCCAATTAGGTCCATATGAAAATTTTTACTCAGAATGACATTTAATTTTTAACAACAACCTTGCAAGCCCATCGTCATAATATTTATGTTGAACAAGCAATGGTTATTAGTAGTGCATAAAATTCGTGTCAACGTCCGCATATCCGCAATGGTGGGTGCGACTGCAGACCATTTTCTATAAATCAGCATAAATTGTAACTGCTTATATTTATTTTTTAAATTTCTGATCACACAAATCGTCTTTGAACATTTGCAGATGTTCTTCTTTCATGTCAATAAATCTTGCATCACTTCTGATACAAAATTGCGACACAATGCAAACATAATGACAGAGTGCGGTAATAATTCAAACAAGTTTCTCGCACAGTGCGTCCCATGAGGTGCATTGCCAAGCTGTCTGGCCTGTGCAGAGTGGACGAATGCGGACGTTGGCCATTTCAAAGCCACAAGAAGTGATCGGTCGCATTCCTCCGCTCATCGTATGTAAGTAATGGAGGTCCACCAGTTCTTCGGAGTTCTCGTTGACCAGAGTCGTCGTTGTCGTCAGTCAGGTGACCAAAGGTGACAAGTTCCACGGTACCGGAAATAAGCGACAAACTACATAAGTTAGAATATAACATCTGTAGGCACCGCTCGCTGCCTTGCTGGTTTCTCAAACTGCACAGACCGGTATCTCCGATGACAACATAATAAATTCTCTTCTTTATCTACGTTGATGTCCTCTCACCGCGAGAATGTCTTAAGGTATTGCCTGGATTAAAGGAAATATATAGATTTGTTTTTTACTTTTTGTTTGTTTTTTAATTAAAAATAATTTAGGTTCAGAAAGCCAGGTAGGTTTCATGGTTTCTTTCATGATTTGGATTATTTATGTGTGTTGTGCACGTAACATCTTTTCTGGGAGTTCGCATTTGTGATACTAGATACTACGCCCAACATATAGCATACATATTATAACATTTTTTTAGGATTAACTTACCATACTGTATTGTACTTGCAATTTACTGAAACTCTTTATAATGTAAGTTTAGAAGTAGATAACAAAACGCAGGGAAAATCATTACTTGGAAAAATAAAAATGTAATTTTTTATTGTTCTACAGTTACCACTTAGGAGTGTAACACCCTCATATCGTTTTTTAGCTTTATTCCAATTTTAGTATTTTTGTTTCAAACGTGACAGTTTACTGCCAAAAAACAATTGGCTTCTTTAAATGCAAAGCAACCTGCGATGGAAAAATAAATGAAAAAAATCAAGAAATCACTTTAGGGATTTTTTATCGACAAATTTTACTAGTAATAATTGTTAAGAATTGCTCAAACCCCCTAAATCCAAAATGTCATGGCAATTAAAAACTATTGAAATTTGCTTTAAAAATACGCCAGATAGAGCATTTTGCGTTCTACGTTTAAAAAAAAATTGGAAGAAAAATAAAAAGACGAGAAGAAGTGTTGCACTCTTAAGTGGGACACTCTGTACAAGACTGGTCGTCAATGCAATAGATGCAATAAACCATATAGGTTGAAGTTTGTTATTTTAGTACATTTTAACGTCCTGGATAAGTTTTCAACCTCCCCACATTGATAAGATGGTGTCCAAATTCAGTTCTTCAGCTTGTTCAACATCGCAGCAAAAAATAGAAGATACAAATCTTTTATAATTTATTATATGTAATACATTTTTCAAGTCACCAGTTCTAGAGCTAAGTGAAAGTGCACACAAGTACTAAAGAAATCAAGTTTCAGCAGAAAAGTGACAAAAATGCCACCAAAAGACTTAATTTTCAACTAGTAAATTTATTTTATTATGTTTACCAAACTATCGTTGACATTTGGACGCGATATAATTAGTTAAAATATACCTTCTTATATGTATACATAATAGAAATTTGCCTTGTTATGTCGGTTTAGTAACTCAACTGTGCAAAAATGACTGTCACAACTATGTACGATGGAATTATTTAATGAAACTCATAGGTGTGTTCAAAACTATACACCCGAATTTCTGTCCATATATTCATATGAGGCAAGAAGTCTTCGTCGTACTACCTTGGTACACAAAAAGGATATTGGAATAACGACCAGGTCAATAAATCACATCCTTTTCAACTTAGCAACGTTTCGACTTTATTTAAAGTCTTCATCAGGCAACAAAATTAGTACAAGAGACAAGAAACAGCGCAATTAGTGACTGTATGTATATTTCACATGAAACATCATGTGAAATATAATAGTAATTTTGTTGCCTGATGAAGACTTTAAATAAAGTCGAAACGTTGCAAAGTTGAAAAGGTTGTGATTTATTGACCTGGTCGTTGTTCCAATATCCTTTTTGTCTGCCATATATTCATAAACCGTTTTTGTCTAAAATTACTAGAAACCAAAAAAAAGCCACCAATCTAGCACATTATTAAAAAATCTGGCACATTATTCGAGATCACCATTATTCAAGATCACAAAATGAACTAAAATACAATTAAAAATAAGTTTTCTACACTGACAATAATATTAATCTTGATTAATTTTTTCACCTTAGCCACTTTTTCTCGATTTAACGATTGCCTGATCTCGTACTTCTGAAAAAATTACAAGCTGCATGGAAAATCATTATTTGGAAATGCAAAATTTAATGTACTTTTTTAATCTAAAAACTTAATTTTATGCTGTTCTTCATTAATTAGAACACACTTACAAACTTTAAAAATATTTATTAAACCCAATCAGTATACATATACAATATACATTTTATAGATTTTAATCGCTTTTTCATGTGAAACTGTTTGCAGAAGGTGGAAACGCAGTTGCTAACATAAAAGATCAGGTATATAAACTTGAGGCGACTCGGAGAATAATTGTTGAAATTTAGGTAATTAACGGAATTACATGAAGTACATGTTAGCTTGAGTATTACACTCCACGCCACTCTTGTAATCAATTAATTATTATCAATATTACGGACTCTCTGATAATATTTGTGGTTAGAAGGTTAGGTTTGTGGTGAATTTGTAATGACAGAAATCTGATACAATTCTGAATATAATTAACATCAACAATGATTAATTATCAAATCAATAATATTTATCACTTATAAAATCGGATTTGTGATGCTTACTTTTAACGTTCGTAGTTTTAAGTAGATTTTTTGAATGTGGATATGCATAATTATGTGCAAGTATTCTTAACTCTTTTAATGTAAACTTAACAAATGTAATATTGCCGACATTGCCAACTACAGATGGCTCATTAATAAGCATTGCACACACAATACATCAAGGCATCAAAACAATCATTGACGTTAAGAAATAACTAACAATGTTATACGACTAAAAAACTGAAGGACTAACCAGTTTTTAAGATCATGTAGCATCTCGAAGCTCACATGCTTGCGAACATTTGAGTGTCATTACTTATTAATTTGCATTCAATTACTAATTAATTTTACACTATTTTGTTTTTATTGTATATTTGTTTATATTGTATTGTACCTATGCTGTATTTGTTTATATTTGTTCTAATAAAAATCTCGAGTACCTAGGCATTTTTTTCGCTAACATCCATAAGGAAATTTATTAATGTGATCAAAGATGTTTTCCATAGAACAAATACAACTCTCTTTTACGGCGGCTTGAACTGAATACTGAACTAAATTCTAATCATTAATCATCTGGTACAGTTTTATTTTACAAACTTCTGATTTAAAACAGTGATTACTGTCGTCTTCTGGCTTTTTCATATTCACTTGTCTCGTGTACCTTAAATGAAACAAATAATCCATCATACATTCAACTTTTTTAGTTGCCATCGGGCCATATACATACTACATAATTCTCCATGTTTCCTTTTCACCCACGATCAACCAAATTTACCGCCATGCAAAACACCATGATCGACAAATTGCGAGTGAATGCTGCATCCTTATCAAAAAGCCAAACTATACAACCCACATCAATTCGTATTGTACTGCAAATTCGACGATACAATTAAGTAAGTCAGCATGGCATTTCAACCAGGTGACTCATCGTAATTTTTCGCCTATACGGCCGTCCGTATTACCGGCCGAGGTACGGTCGTCCACAATGGCAGTTATCGCAGGTACGAGGGCCGCAATAAGCGTCCGATAAATATTATACGGGTACAATTAACGCGATTGAATGGAGAATAAGCCAATAAATCTGATATGGTCGCCCGCTGCCGCCCGCCCGTTCGTTTATGTTTCTTTGGGGGCCTTCGGGGCCCCAGATGGAACAAAGCCTCGTCCACCCGGAGATTTATATCGCTGCGAAGAAGATGCCGCGCGCGGATTACCTGTTTACCAAATGAATACTCGATAATACCGCGGGCCTCATCGATGCAAATCCGATTTGATTAATGCGTTTAGCTAAATGGCTGGTGTGGTATTGTTAGGGAAATTATGCGCGTATATTGTGTTCTGGTTGGGGTTTGCTTTGTCTCGAAGAGATATGCATATTTTTAGTTATTGCAAATTTACATTATGTATGCTTATATATATTTTTCTCAGTAGTTTTCTGAGGTACCTATTTTTTTTGTAATGGAACCCTTTTATTGATTTTGATAGATTCTTTATTCCTTCATTGTGGTGAATACGAATACGAATACCCACAGAGTGCTAGAAATTAAAATCATAAACTTTTCCTGTAACAATGCACTCTCTCTGTTAATCCCCAAAAAGAAAATTTGAATACAAATATTTATCACACTATTGTTACGATTGGCATTTTGGAATCTAATGTTGGACCTGCCTTTTATATGTATATGTATTATTAACTAAACACTGGTTATATTCATCACACATCATAAAAATATTCAGATATAAGATTTAAATAAATTATCTCAATTTTAATTTTTTATCTTTTGATTTTTGTTTGTTCTTATTTTATCGGCAATATATATTATATTGCTCTTACTTCAGCATTATTATTAACAAACAAATTTGACAACTGAATCTGATATGGTACTACCAGTTTTGAGAGAAATCCGTATGTCCTGCGTTCTACTTACAAATCACGTAAAAGTTTTGAGGGGTTCACAGAACCGTAAAAGAATAAACCAAACCAAAGATAAAAGATTACTAAATCTGACATTAAATTGACTGATTTAGCGATTTTTTACGGAGAACACAGTTTAAAATAAAAAAAAAGTACCACATAATCGTTGTAAGTTACACCCCCCTCTATAAGTGCACTTTTTTGAGTAAAAGATACAACAACAATAATTAATACATGTAGTTCATACAAAATTAAGCTCACTATCGATGATTAATTTGTAGGACATACTAACTCTAATAACTCCTCTTAACTGTATACAATTTTCATTAAAAAAACATGATAAATTCAGTAAATTATTTTGTTAGATTCCTTTTCAAATTTTTCAAAACCCGATAAAAATATCAGAGATCTACCATAAGACGGAAAATTGCACAATCTTTATCTTTGATTTGGTGTATTGCTTATAAGATTCAGTGCTGATTTGTACACAAAAGGAACAGTACTTATCCTGCATGAAAAACTACTTTAGCGTTTTCTTTTACAAAATAAGATCACTACAACTGCACAATGTGATTAAAAATATTTTTTTCTTCTTTGCGTTCGTTATAAACTCATAACGAAACCGCTTTCGGTGTCGTTATGAAAACACTAGATCACAAACTTTTAGTATCTTTTAGTATTTCAAGTTGACGAAATTAACGTCAAGTGTCAAATAAGGCTGACATCTCAATCGCTATTGGCTCGCCTCAATCGTATTTGTGAATTTTACCACAACTGCCAACTATTGAAAATAAATTTACTGTAGATTGTAAGATGACAACCGCAATTTTCGAAATTTATGTAAAATTAATGTCGCAAAGTAGAAAAAATAGTATATAACACTCGTTTTATAAGACGTATTGGCGCACTCGTTCCATTACAAAACAACTCGTGCGCCAATTTTTGTGTTATAAAACTTGTATTATAATATACTATTAGGACACAGTCTTGTAGTATTGTAATTTTAATTCCTGATTGCAAAATTTCAGACCTCTATCATTTTTTTAAATATTTTTATATAATATATTTACTTATTTTAATTTTATAATAAACGTGTTAATTTCTATCTTTATCAGCATGTACCTACTTTTTAAAATATTTAATAATAGACGTTTTCGATAGATTTAGTTTGCGTGAATTCGAAAAACAACAATAAAACACAACCTTTTGTGTAACATTTCACCCTGTATATGCTCAAAATGTAAATATGAATAACAATATTTACTACAGTATCATTACAGAGGAAGTCAACCTACAATTAACCAAAACAAATATCAAAATGAGATAAGTGGTTAGAGACAAAATCAACTTTAAAATTGTCACAACTTATTAGTGATCCGTAGATTTTGTCCGTGAGTTAAGTTCTTTCATATTTTAGAATCTAATTCTGAACCCACAATTTAATTTTCTGCCACGAGTTATGAATAACCTCGTTTATTAATTATTAAATACACATGATTATATTCACCACACATCATAAAAAAATCTTCAGATATGAAATATAAATATTTTATCTGAATTATAAAATTTTATCTTCTGATTTTTGTTTGTTCTTCTTTTATCGTTTAGCCTTACGTCAATAATATTATTAACAAGAAATTTTGACACTGAATTTGATAAGGTACTACTACCAGTGTTAAGAGACATCCGTACCCCCTCGGTTCTAACCGCAAAACACGTAAAAGTTCTCAGGAGTTTTCTCAGCTATTAGTTCACAGAATGAGAAAAGCCGTCTAGAGGTCGATTTTTGATATTTTTGATAGTTTTTGACAAATCTGTTACTAAATCTGACATAAAATTGGCGGTTATTGCGATTTTATTTACGGAGAACACAGGTTAAAACTAAAAAGGTACCACATAATAGATCTAAAATACACACTCCTCTATAAGTGTATAAAATTTCACGTAAAAATTTCATGATCTTACATGCTTTTTTCACTCAAAACTTTACTTCTTTAAGTACATGAATCGGATAAATTTTATCGAATAGTTTGGATACAACAACAAAAATTATTACTTATATATTACAACAACAAATAATACACCTTTATCTATGTATAACATGTGTATAACATGTGAATTGATACCAAATTAAGCTCACTATGGATGATTGTTTTGTAGGACGTACTAACTCTAATGATTCCTCTTACAACTTACATGTTTTTCAAAAACCGATAAAAATATCAGAGATCTACATAAGACGGAAAATTTCACATTGTTTATCTTTGATTTGGTGTATTGCTTTTAAGATTCTACGCTGATATGTACACAAAAGAAACAGTACTTATCCTGCATGAAAAACTACTTTAGGGTTATCTTTTACAAAATTTGATCTGTACACATGCGGACACAGTCTTGTAGTACCTTCATTCGAATTCCTTATTGCAAAATTTGAGATCTCTATCATTTTTAATTACGGAAGTGCGGCAATGAAGTGGGCCAATATCGGAGATTTGAGATACAACATCCCAATTTGTTATTTGATAATAAAAATACATTTAAAACAACTATTGTCTACATCTAGATATTGTCTCTTGAAAAGTTTAATAACTGCTTATTTTCTGGCCGCCTGTATGTTAAATCAAAATTCTGACTCTGGTTATGGAACACCTTTTTAAATTTTATTATTGTCAGGTAGTGTTTTATTGAAAATTAAGTTAGACAAAATTATTTTGGAACACTAATAATATATTTTGTCTATTTTCCTACTTTTCAAACTCACTAAAGCGGCAACCTAATTGCGACTGACATTACCGGTAGCGACGCACGTACGACTAGACCAAACATTCGCGACAGCGACTGGAACGAGTCGAGCGCTGCGTGCGAGTGAACGCCGTACTCTGATGTATTTTCCTGCTGGCAGGCGGTTAACAGCAGGAATTTATGCGGCCTAACATGCGCGCTGCCCGTACAGTTGCCTATCCGCAGGCGTTTGCATCACCAAATTCCGGACCTATACGAGCTCCATAAAATAATTACCATAGCCTTGCGTACGACGATTAAAATCCCCATCTTTCAGAGAAAATAACCGGTTCATTTTGAGGTTATTTTCCATGGTTATCTCGGATACCTTTAGACATTTTTACACAGCACAAAATTAATGTGGAGAGTCGGGAAGTTATTGTTACAAAATGGCGGAGGTGCCAGGAGAAAACTAATAAAATAACATTAATTTTCTCCTTTATTTAATTGGTACAGATACTGTTATTGTCGTGGTTTGCTTATTAGTGTTTATATTGAATTTATTATTTACAGTTATCAATAAATAACATGTGTTTATTAAAAAAAAATAAATAAATATCTGACTTGGACTACGAAAAGGGGGTTTGTGCCAAGAAGTAGATTTTAGTTTTGGTATGATTTTAATAGAGAAATGTACACTGTTTCCAATCTTTTTCCAATCCAAGCTGAATTATTTGCAAGTAAAGTTTTGTAGAAGAAAGCGAACGCGCAAGTTGCTTACAAACTTCAACCGCATCTTTCTTGAAAACGTGCTTTCGCACATTTATTTAAATTAACAAAATTCCCTATCTTGTTTTTATATGAAAAACTGCGTTAATTTTCAATAATAATTTCAATTTACTTTAATTTTCTTTGATGTTGATTTAATAATAAGTTCATTTTGGAAATATGTTATACCTGCTATTTCTTTAATAAATTATTCACTTTTGATGCACACAACGAAATGTTCTTCTCTCAGTTCAAAGCAGTCAGTACTATTCAGGACAACAATGGTTTTATATACACGCAAGAGAAATTTTTTTCATTGAAGATAATTGTTGTTTTGTCCGGTTGTCTTACTACTCGTTTTTTACGTTTTTTAAACTTTTTTTGAATTTTTGTTTATATGATTTTCTGAATGGAGAACCTTTTAAGAATATTCTGTGAAAATTTGAGATGAATCGGAGCAAAACTCACGAAGTTACAGATGTTTAGTTTAAGTAACTGACTCAGCGCGTCAGTAAACATTTGACTGGCCCGAGCGCACTATTATTAGCTGGTAGCTGTTTTGTTCTCCATATAACCCTAACACTCTCTATCTTTCTTTATAGAAATTTCAACACAAGTACAAACGTGTTTATACTGTATTAAGTTAGTGTAGACTGTAGATTATATATTCTACAGTCTACACTGATTTGATTTAATTTAGTGTAGCAGTAAACATTCTATCGAGCAGACGTACACGTGCGCTTCGACTTTTGCATCATTTTAACTTCGTTTTCTTTAATTTTTGTGTCAAATTATTGCTAAAATGCCTAAAAAAGTTAAAAGATAAAATTTCCAATTTTCCTCAAATTTTCATTTCCCCCCATATCCAATTTTCCTTAAATTTCCCATTTTCCTCAATTTTCCCACTTTCCTCAAATTTCCAATTTTCCTTAAACCACCAATTTTCCCCAAATTTTCCTCAAATTTCATTTTCCCCTCAAATAACCAATTTTCCTCAAATTTCCAATTTCCCGCATATATCCAATTTTCCTCGAATTTCCAATTTCATCTAATTTCCAATTTTCATCAAATTTCCATTTATCCTCTACTTTCCAATTTTCCCCAAATTTTCAATTTCCCTCTAATATCAAATTTTTACAAAGTTCCCATTTTCCTCAAAATTACAAATTTCCTTAAATTAACGCCCGTCGATGATTCAGTGTGAGGTAGGTAAGCCGATAAAATTCGTTATGTTTCGTTAACGATTTATTCCGAATGTTTTAGTGTTCAAAACTTTAAAGCGTTTTTCCCACAACTCACGTTTTCAAAGTCGGTGCCCCTCATAACTTCAAAACTACTGCACCGATCCTTTTGAAGTTTTGAACACTATTTCTGTACATAATTAGGTAACGCTGGAGAGTTTTGTTTTTTAATTTGTTGATATTTTTTATTTTACAATAATAAATTACCCGATTTTCTTCGCAAAAATCGCGCTTTTCACTTCAAAGCGATTATCTATCTAAAAAATGTTGGTCTTTCATTTCAAATGATCCACCACCAAGTTATGAGGGGCACCGCAATTCTACTTTCTTTTCGAGACGCTTCCAAATAATTGCTGCCTTTGCCGTATTTTTTAATATTTCTCCATGAAACTTTCACGGAATGTTCTTCAAATGTTATGTTTCAATGTACCATTAGTTTTAATAAATAGATTTTACCTGTGACCTCAAAAAAATCATAAAATTGTACCTTTTTTGTACGAATTAACGTTACCCCCCCCCCCCCCCCGCCCCCTTAAGATACTTTCTTCTTGAATTCATTCCATTTGAAAACATTTTTCAACATCTTTTCAAGGTCATACTGGTGTTTCGTTCATAAAATATGATGCCCTAGCGACCCTTAAAGTATTCGGGAAGCGGAATAACACACCCTGCATAAGCAAACGAAAGCACAACGAACAAAATTAAAAAAAAAATCCATACAGATGCTTGCGTAGTTTCGCTGGTATGCGTTACAAAAAACTCTTAACGTAGTATCACATCAGTACACAGATTGCCAATAAAAACTTCAGCTATAAATAACACAAATTGACATCTCGACTCAAACAAGGGCTTAGAAACCCACACAGTATGCTAACTAAAACATCCTCTAGACGTAGAAACGACGAGCTCCAACAACAAACCAACAACTTCATATGCGAGCCTGATTAAGTTTCAAAGCTGTGCGACGAAGCATTCCGTCTAAATCTTGCATCCACTCCGTCAGAATTTATAGTGTACGTCGCCAAATCTCCATAACAACAAAGACACAAACACAACCGGTGACATAGGTTACCCAGGCAACGCCGGCACTTGATGAACCGTAAACTTCTCCGCAAACCCGCTGGATCGGTAATGTAGGTATCCACGACCACACCGGCCGATGCAGTCACCGCTCGTTCCGTATTCCGCTCAAATCTGCAATTATGGTAATGTGGACGAGGAAGTGCATCGCCGACAGCGTACGGCATCGGACATCGCATGTCAATGATGCATTAAAACAATTGACGATGGTCGCATGCGGACCCTACTATCGGCCGTAGGGGTTCAGTTCGCTTTTTGAAAAAGTTACCGGAAGATGTCGTGGTAAAAGTTGATAGTTACAGTTTCTACTTGGAATATACGGGAGGTTTCTGTATCTAAGAAAACTGATTGAGGGACTCGATAGTTCTCAAGTAGATTTCTGTACTAGAATAAAATATATAAAAAGTTTTGTAAAAAAGGGCAACCAATTTACTCACTTATTAGCAATTTAAGAAAAATAAACAATGATTAAAATTTAATAAAATATAGTTACTGCGGCACGTTTAAAATTTCCTACAATACAACAAATTGTAGAACCTTGACCTGATTTAAATTTCAAAAACATCAATGGCGATAGATATTAGCAAAACCTTATAATACTGAATTTAGGTGACTGTAGAAATTATAAATAATAACACAATAACCCATTAATCTGGTCAGTTGTTTGAGTATTTATTATAATTCAAATGTCGGTGTTTCCGCTCCTATTTGTGTTTACTTGTTCTTCAAAAGAAAACATAATATATGCTGAACCTGGGAAGTTAAAGGATTCTTATTTATTGGGAATGAATTTTGTAGCTCTTTATGTTACATAATTCTTAGTACTCTATTCTCACTCATTGCAATATCTGAAAACAATTTAAAATTGCATCGGTATGACATTGTGTGTCTGACGATTCATAACGTATTCAGCTGCGGTTGCTATTATTTGTTTACATTCGATCTTGCATATGAAAAGCACTTCCGGTGAGAGTAATTTGACATAACTCAGCACTTTTTGTCTCCGAAGCACCCGTAGGCATAAATACATAAAACAGAAATAATTACGACAAAATTAATACATTGGTATGACATAAAATCTTAACTGAAACCTCCTCTTGAACATTTTTTGAAAGTGAGCTCATGTGGGTAGTTCTAACACGTCAAAACTTAATGTTAGGTTTTCGTGCGGTTTCTAATTATTGTAATAGTGCGGTCTTTTATTGATTTAATGTCATTTTAATGATACATTCTGTTGTGGTCTAATCTGCATTTTATTATGAGTTGATTTCGGTCATGGGTAAAATGGTACGGGAAATGTCATAATGGTGACCTAAAATAGATTTATTTACGCGTTGCGTATTTACGTACGACAATTGAGGACTGGCTTGGCTTAATCGGTGATTTTTTATATGATGTTAAAATTAGCGCTTTTTTTGCGATAAAACAGCTTGGGGAATTCTCTATCTATAGTGATGAAGGTAGATATGATCAGTTGTAAATTCATTAAAAACTACAAGAACAAATGAAAATGTTTTAACGACATAATTTGTCAAATTAATATTTATAGGTAGTAATATGGTGACATACAGGCGGGATTTAAATTTTAAATAAATCAAAAATTTCAGCCACAACCTGGATTTGAACCAGGGACCTTTGTGTTTCTAGCACAATGCTCTCCCAACTGAGCTACTGAGGCCTATGTCATTTGTTAGATATAATTTGTCATAAATCCAGGAAAGGAAGTAGTGATTACTACAAACAACTAACCATAAACCAGTAGCTCAGTTGGGAGAGCATTGTGCTAGAAACGCAAAGGTCCCTAGTTCAAATCCAGGTTGTGGCTGTAATTTTTGATTTATTTAAAATTTACATCCCGCCTGTATGTCACCATATTATTAACCTACAAGAACAAAGTTTATATAATCTGAATTGGTATATTACTGGAAAAAAACAAAGAAAAAAATCGGACATGTGAAACTGGGTCATATTTAAAAACATTTTGCTATTGGAAATGATATTTTATTTGCTGACTGCGACTGCGATTATTCCAAAACATATTTTGACGTTGCTTTCTATAAAGCATAAAAGTTGATATAAACATATATCCAATTCGTTAAACTTACGTGAAATAAAATTCTTATAAAAATGTCTTAATATACTAATAAGAAGCGAAAAAATTTGTTGATCGGAAAATAAGTTTTTTCCCTTAAAACAAACTGTTTGGCTAAGGATTGGACTAAGATTTATTTAAAAAAACTGGTTTTCAAATGCCTAATTTCCAATCACTATAACCTAATATACTTAAAAAAACATCAAATGACCTATTACTTAATATTTTTAAATTTTTTTAATATTTGAAAATAAAATATATAATATACAAACAGAATAGATCTTCAATTGGCCTTTTATTGGTTGTCTAAAAATACTGAAATTAACATCATTCAGTGTTTTCAAACTATTGTTTCTGCTGGTTCTTGAAATGTTTTAATTTCTCAAACTTGATTTTCTCGAGCATTTCTCCGATAAACTGTAGCTTCTCATGTATCACCTTGTTGGTTTGATAAAAATATCGCTAATTTATATAATAATGATAAATTGTAGATTTCCAACTCTAAAAAGGTGCTAAATTTTTCAGAAGAAACATTTGAAAAACATTTGCTTTCTGGCACGAATCTAATAGAAGAATAAATATTGTGCTGTTTTATATACCTACATGTCAACCTACATGAGAAAAGTTATTGTAAAATACGGCGAAAATATAGCAAATTTCAGATAGTAAATGTCATACTGAGTAAAAGGTTTCATATATACTTATAAACTTGGATATGTTTTTTATATTCCTAAAAAAGTTACGGCCTTGACTGAACGGCATTTTAAACGGCTGTAACTTCTTAAGGAATTGAAAAAGCCAATAAGTCGGCATAGAGCCTTTTTGTTTCATACAGGGCTGTGGAGTCGGAGTCGGAGTCGTGGAGTCGGTGTCGGAGTTCAGACAAATTTCCGAGAAGTTGGAGTCGGAGTCGGTGTCGGTGTCTGAAAAAATGTATCGACTCCGACTCCATGTTTAAATATTATAGAAAAAGACATGCGAGATAGCCGTTGCCTCAATAGATAGTAAACAATTAACTAAACATATTATTAGGTCTATTACTGTAAAGTTTCCAAAGTGAAGCAAAGACGTATGGTTTTCCTTATTCATCAAAATTAAGAGGATTTTTTCGTATTCGTTCGGCCACAAAGAACAGCTGAACAATTCATTAAATATTGCAAAAAGAATTTTAATGATTTTTCCTTGCAACTTTTAAAAAGATGAAATAGCTTTCTACAGCTGCTGTGAAAGAAGAAGCACCGTGATGGTATCACACTCGTGTCAAATCTCAACTTTTTTATTTTTATTCGCCCAAATATCTGAAATATGCTGAACTTCGCTGAAATATCTGAAAGATACAGCTTTACTAGTAAAACTTTGCAATTTATCAAAAGTATCACACCCCTATGTATACAAAATATCCACCTTATTATACCGGGAGAGACAAAATTATGCTCAAAAGACGATAAAAAAAGTGATCTGACTGAAATTTTAAAAAAATGTAACAAGAGGTATTAAATGGTGAATGAGATTGAGAAATACCGTTTATTAAGTTGAATGTAGGAATATCCATTATAGATGTATGCAAGTAATACGTATTGCAGCCAGAATTGTGACGTCATTGCCACTAACAGAAGTAAGAGTTGAGATTATTTTCTTATTTTGCACTCAATTGCACTTAATTTTGAATGAATTGGAATGAATTTTATTTTGTTATACAGTGATTTATCATTACATTTATTATTATTAAAGATAGAAAGTCCGTTAAGAGGACAAAGTAGTTCAGAAATGTGTGCTTCCTAATGAGAAAACAGAGATATTTTGAAAAATAAAAGAAACGTCATTTTTTCAATATGCTCATAGCTTTGTGGTCCTATCAACAGGTTTCTTTTTTTGATATTTACATATAGTCATTTGCTGAAAACAAATAAAATTTTGCCTGAGTAGGAGTTGGAGCCTGAATCGGAGTCGGACTACGAAAATTATCTCGACTCGGAGTCGTTATCCGACTCCACAGACCTGGACCTTTCATATGTATTTCTTTATTCCTCTTATTTTCATCATTTTTAAAAGTTTTCGCATTGTTTCACTATTTTATTTTTTGTTTTATTTCGTTTCAAATGAAAAGTGTTGTTAGTATTTATCTCGACAACGCTAACGATTTGTAGTTAGTTTATAAGATCATTTATGCTTAGAATAACTGTAGCTACCACTGTTTGCATTTAACACAATGAAGGTGAAACACTCTGCAGATATGTGAACTCAAGCAAGTGGCGAAACGAGTTGGTACTTACTACAGTAACTAAAAAGCAAAGTGAGATGTTTCAGAGATGTTACTTACATCATTTTAGTACTCATTAAAAGGGCTTTGCGGTTTCTAATTTCAATATATAATTTCTATATTTAATTTTCTAATTTGCGGTCTTTTTAACTTTTTCAACACGACGTTTATTGCTGTATTCAGAAAGAACATGGTTGAAAAATGAATTAAAAATATCTCAAATAAGTCAACTTCATAAATTCGACAACATTTGAAAATTGTATTGTAAAATGATGAATTTATTGTAGCTGGTCTCTGGTCTCTGGACTATAATAATAATAATTATTGTTATTCGAAATTTCCACGACTAAATGAAGCGAGAAAAAGGGCAATGGACACCTGAACAACATTAAAAGAAAATTACATAATTAAAACTGTAACGAAAATACTACCTATTGTATTGTATGACCCTTCCTTCTGGGGCCCCAGTATATAAAATACAGTTCACACACTTAACGTCATGCCCCCGAAAAACAGATTTCAGCGGCTTATAACTTTCTACGTGTGACCATTCACATATTATTATTTACTTAACGAAGTAAATAAATATATTTGATTACCGCAAACTTGATGTAAGTACTTCTTTGATACCTCGTTTTTGGGCATGTACGAAAGTAATAATCTCTCGGTAAAAGAGGATTTAACCGAGACCATGAAAGCCCCGGCACTGCTCTCACCAGCAAATCAACATCCCACGCTAATCTGGTTCGACGACGGCGTTCCGTGTTCCCTAAGAGCCGTGTCAGGGCAAAAACCAGCGCTAGGAGTTGCTATATGCGCTCGAGAAACGCTGCTATTGCAGGCAGTGGTTTACTTTGTCGTTCGAAAACCTTTCCCCGTTTCTCATTAAATTCGCTCACCCGTTCTCTCTTCCTCCCACCTCGTAGCTATTTCTTTCTCTTTTCCGGGACAAGCGATTACTTTGCAGATTACCGCTAGATTTGTGTAATGTCCTTAGTGCACGAAACCAGAATTTGAACGGCCGTTAAGCCGAGAACTTTGAAGGAAGTAGTTGAACTTTTACCAGATGTTTCAGCATTTTAAAATAATGAGAAAATGTATTTGGACTTTTAGATTTTACTGATCTTATGTATACCGTGCCTAAAATGCTGTTTTCTTGTATTTATTAAACGATTTATATCAATAGAATACGTAAACCTGATGTATGTATGTTAAATATTTCAAATATAACAAAGAAAGTGTGTGTGGTTGAGTGTATTAGTTATTTTGCACTTCCGAAAATTGGGTTAGAAGAACTCAGAATCCACTTATCTTAATTAAGCCTTAGGTTAAATTAACACAAATTAAAAAATAATGTGGCGCCTTCGCCATTAAACATATATCTTATAAGCTCGATGAGCATTTCAATTAATATGATGGAAGAATATCATTGAGTGAATATAATAACTAACTTCCGGTTTTAATCGCAGGTACATAGGTAAAGTAGCGTGTGAGGGATAGCTCTTTAAGTTCAAACAAAATCGAATCAACCACAAAAAACATTTAAAATCATATAAGTTTAGACGGAGTTCTTGTTTATTTAACCTCACTGATGGTTACTTACTGCTTGTAAGGTTGGAAGGTTATTTTCTGCTTGTAAATATAATAAAATATAAATATCACTAATTTCCCGTTCTATTTAAATTTAAAGGTACCAATACCACAACCTGTAGATTTAACCCAGTACTGTTAATCATATTCAACCACATTAATGCTTACCCTGTATAGCCGATTTACTTTTTCGGCTAATTAAAAATAAATATTATATTCAAGCATACCCACACCTCGACAATTTTATGCTTATATACAATTTTAAGTTTGCATTATAATGGATATACGGTCAGACATTATGTATCACATTATCTAAAACAAATAATGAGTTCGTTTGCAAACACGAACAACTTGTGTACTTGTATATAATAACAATCTAAAATAACAACATAAGTAGAAAAAATAAGTCTTTAGGAAGAGTTTTGAACATCTTAAAAACGACGTAGCAAAAAGGTTAAATTTGGTCAAGTGTAAAGTGTAAAGTTTTTTCACAATTAAAGTAAAATGTCATAGAATAAAGTCGTTAAATTTAATTTCATGCACAGACATAAACATTTTAATATTTTATCTTTTGATTTTATCGTTTGTTCTTACTCTATCGTTTGATCTTAAGTCAACAAATTATGACATCGGCATTTTTTGTTTTAATAATGTAATGTACTGCTGCTAGTGTTCACTTGGTCACAATAATAACAATAACAACTGTTTTCAATAAAATAATCAGCAATTTTTTTTGGTGAGATTTTGACTATTTTTTGACAAACCGAAAAAAATATCATAAATCCAATCTAAGATAGAAAATTGTATTATCTTTAGCTTTAATTTGATGTATCGTTTTAAAGATTCGTATTTTTAATACTAAATGTGCTGACTTTAAAAGAAAAACAGTCCTTTTTATGCACGAAAAGCTGATTTAGAAAAAGTTTCTTTTACGAAATAAGTAGAGTCCACTATTTTAAATTCTATTTGGAAACATGTTCCATATACGATATTCTTTTTTGGTAAACCAAGTGATGAAATCACGCTACAAAATGTGAATTAATAAAATATTTTTACGACTAATTCGGATCGATCTCTGATATTTGAAATTCAACATATCAATTTGATATTTGAGCATACATTAATTTAAAACAATTATCTCTAAGACATTTGTAATTTAAATTAAAAAAAAAAACTAACAAATTTAACAGTTTTTTCTTTTTAGATAATCATGTATGTGTGTTAAAACAATTCTAAGTTGTTGAATGTAAGTTCGGTAATTTTGTAACACTCAAAACTCTTTATAAATAGAATCACCTTTTATCAATAAATTGAAGTTTAGGTCCATTATACTGCAGCGATGAGCACAGAGATCGTATCTACGATTGTAAAAAGTTGGTTAATGTTGAATTAAAATATGCTGTGTTTTTACTTCGCCGATAGAAGCGTTCTCACACAATTTCTTGTATTCTTTGTCATTCTTATATCATTTACCTTTAATAGGTAAAAAAACGTTTCCATCTAATGTTTTTATCGGAAAAAGTAGAAGGTGACCAAATTTGCACATACGACCTCTATGCGTAACACGGCAGTGTACGTACGGTTACGAACATCGGGCCACACACTGTAATTTCGAAACCCTGTGTAACAAAATACACAAATTACAACCATGAATAGAGCCAGTGGCTTATAATCAACACTCGGCTGTTGGGATTGCGCTCGCAATGGTGCAGATTATACTGTACGTCAGGGCTTCTCAAAGTGTGGGTCGCGACCCCTCGTGGGGTCGCGTAAAAATTTTTGGGGGTCGCGGTAACATCTGAAACAAATCATAGAGGTGTCCAGAGAAACGTTTGGAAAAGCTGGCAGTTCGTGCAAGTACGAATGCGAAGGCAGGTATCTTAAGAAGTCCTCTTGCGTGTACAAAGTTGTTCTAATGTGCAAGTGCAATGATTAACTATCAGAGCAGTTATTGGCTTCCATTATATGTTCGCATGCATGTGTGCTTAAATTTGTCAACTGCTAAACCTAGAAATAATATTGTGAAAGCTGTAGATTCTGCAGTACCTGGATCATCCAGTATTGACAAATGTGAGCATATTATACATTTAGCAAAAAAGAGGAAATACAATGCAACGTTTTTCAATACGGTTTTCCGAAAATAATAAAGATAAGCGTGTGTGCGTGGTTTGTAACTAATGGTTAGCTATAGTTAAAGTATGAAACCAGATAAATTAAAAAGACATCTTCACACAAAATATTGCTTTATTTGGTAATAAGCCTGTACAGTTTTTTAAAGGCAGGTTTTTTAATTGCAGTCCTCACAAATGTCTTGAAACCCATGTTCGTGTTGATAAAAAAATGCTTAAGAGTAGGTATCCTATGAATCCGCTTACCTATTCGCAACTGCTAAAACACCTTACACAATTGGTGAAGCATTAATTCAACCACTTGCGATTAAAATTACTGAAATTATCCACGGAAAATATGCAGACGAGTTAAGAAACATTTTCATGTCAAATGATAGGGTGAGTACACGAATTTTGGAAATTAGCAAAGACCAGCGAGAACAACTAATTATAATAATAACAGACAGTCCAAAATTTGCAATTCAGCGGATGAATCGACTGAGATCATAAAAATCACACAGCTTTTGGCTTATGTTAGGTATTGTTATGCCAACAGTGTTCACGAAGATTTACTGTTTTGTCGTTCGTCAGATAAATTTTATTATAAATCGTGCACCTAGTAGTCGTTTCTTTGCATAATTATTAAGCCAAGATATGGCTACCGATGTCAGCACACTTCTGCTTCATACAGAAGTGCGATGGCTGTCAAAGTGTTGAGGCGGCATGTGGCATTAAAAAAATTAAGTTATTGTATTTCTTTCTGAAAATAATTCAGGATATGAGAATTTGTTTCATAACGAAAATTGGGTATGTAAATTATGTTATCTTATCGCTCTAAATATGTTATCGCTCTAAATATGTCTCTCCAAGGCGAAGTCAAGAACATTTTTACACTCCAAGACAAAATTCAGGCATCTATAAAAAAATATATATGAAAACTTAAATGGAAGATAACTCTTTTGAAGTGTTCTCATATAGAGTTGAACTTTGATTTGGTTAAGCAGACATTTGTTAATTGAGCATTTGGTTGTCTAGAAAGAAATCTAGAAGAAGTGCCGGAATGGTACCACAATAAATCAGATTGGATTCAAAACCCCTTTGTTGTCAAAATTGAAAAAGTAAATAATATATAATTTTTATTACTAACAAAAGATAATATAATAAGTAGCCCGTTTTTTTTAGTGGGGTCGTGGAAAATTGTGTGGAGTGCAAGTGGGTCGCCGATGAACAAACTTTGCGAAGCCCTGCTGTACGTAACGCCTCAACAGTCTTCTACGTAACAGGCCACTGATGAATAAATAAACCAGACCAGTGTGCGAGAGACAACTATTCAGTTGGTCCGCTCTTAATGGAATCTTAATATCCGGATGCTGCTTATAATATTCGTTACTATTGAGTCGAGAAAATAGTGTCTATTGGACCCCTAACAAAGTGTTATTGCCCTATTACCCTCAAAATAAGCCACCTGGCAAAAATATCGGCTTTTTAGGCACAATTCTTCCTCGTTTGTTATGAAGTCCTTACACTTGAAACTTAAAAATAAAGCAAACTACAGTCTATAAAGCTCCTTGTGGATAATATTAAGCATGAATACACTTTTAAAAGGTTAACAGAGTTCACAGAGCGATCGGACGCCAAAAATTAATGAAGTGCATTCATCTTCGGGCGCAGGGTGCGTGGGTGGAATTCTGAACCCGTTACTAAACTGATTACGTATCCCATATTAGGTGGCTGTTCGCATACGTTTTTCACTACGATTTCCTTTACAAATGATCGTCTGGGTGCCCGGAGCCGTCACACATGCCAAAAGAGAACCCGACATGTTAATTACTTTTCGCATAATAATAATAATGAAAATTATTACCGGGCTGAGACGGTGATTTATCGGTTGCGTTTGTATTCTGGATTAGTTTGGGGTGATTTATGTTGAGGATTATATTATGGCGTACTGTACCAAACTATGGTCGCATGGGATCGTCGTACAATGGCACAGAAATGTCTTGCACCTTAACCTCTCACAACAAATGCGTCCGGCTAATACAACTATTAGTCGCGAATGAGTGATATTATTATTAGTTGAGAAGTGCAAGAATAAGTCAAAAATACTTTACATTTTAGGATTTTAATTTCATTTGTACGAACTCTCATATCTACAACAATAGCAAAGTTTATAAGAAAATGTTTTACCTATACCAATAAAGAATATTGAGCCGTCTTCCTAAATATAAAATTTATGATTTAATATGTTCTATTAAGGAAGAGATAACTAAAATTTACAATGCCGGACCAAAAAGACTGTGCGTTTGGTAACTCAAACTGCAAATACACGTATTACATACACGTATTACGCATATTACATTACAAGAGCTGTAACTAGCATATTACGTACGAGTGGAAAGTTAACATACGAGCCGCGAAGGGGCGAGTTTTGTTAGTTTCCACGAGTACTTAATAAGCGTTACAGCTCGAGTATTGTACATAATTTTACCTACGACCGACAATTTCAATAAATTGTATCAAAAATGGCAAACAAATACAAGTAAGGATATTTGACTGTTAACCATCGGTTAACCCTCCTGGGTTAACCAATAAATGTATTTGCGCGACATCTATTGGAACTACGGAGAACTTCGTCTGATGTGTCGACCGAAAATTTCAATACAAATTCAACATAAATTATCACGTGCATGTAATATTTGTTACAGCTCGAGTATTGCACTTTTCGGTCGTAGGTGAAAATTTCAATAAATATTAATTGTATCAAAAATGACAAATAAATAATTAATCAAAATATTCGCGCGACACCTGTCATTATGACATTATGTCGTGCGTAAAAGACACAAACGCACAACCAAAAGCACACGTTTGTTATAAGCGATATACGAGCTAAGCAGTCCGTGACGTAAGGGATGTTTACACATACGGTCGTAGGTAAAATGTTTAAAAAGAAAATCTAATTACCAATACAATACATTCACAGGCTCACTTCTTGGTGATATGACGTCAAGAGATTAAGGGAGAAACTAACATAAAATAAGCCATCAAGAAGACTTTAATTATAACAATTTTGATTTCCGATACCTAGTGGAAGTAGTCGGAATTTCAAACTAAAACCTAGATCGTGTGTGGTATTATTGGATAAATATTTTAAAATGAAACATATTTCGTTGGAAACAAATCTTACCCAATCATGGCAATCATGCGGTTTACGAACTAAACCATATACTATCGGACTATGGAAAAAACTGATTTTTTGGATAGTTGACTGTATTTGGGCCCAGCTATATGTATAATCGATCTAAAAGTTAATTTCTCGTGAAAAATGTAGTCTTTATGAGTTTTGGATAGGTACTCTAAAAAGTTCAAACAGTTCAAACAGTCTGGATTTTGATTTAGATGACATAAAGGCTAGTCCAGAAATAAGTAATATTTACATTTTCTAACGATCTTTTTTACATTTAAATTGAAAATATCTGAAAGGGAATAGGTGTTTTAAATGTAGTTTTGCAATTTATAATAAGCATTTTAATTCACATTTAATTCTTTTTTAAAAAGCGCATAAAAAATAGAAAATATGGAAAATATGGTGTAAATTATTTCGTAAAAATTAACCTAAAGTATGTTTTCTTGCGTGAAAAGTACTACGTTTTGTTTTTTGTACAAATCAAATCTCAAAACGCGTAACAGTTCTTACTAAATTAAGGGTATACAATGTAGAAAGTTCATTCTTATAATTTTTTTTTTATATTTTTGTCGGTTAATTAATTAGTAAAACAATTTGACAACAAAGTTTGTTTATTATCTATTATTTTGTAAAGTTGTTGTTATTATTGTGACTCAAGTCACTAGCAGTAATACATTATCAAATACAGTTGACATTTATTCATAGTAATAACGTTGGCTTAAGATCGTACGATAAAATAACAACAAACGATAAAAAGAAAAGATAAAATATTATAAAATTGATATAAAATAATCAAATTTGACATCTGAACATTAAATCAAATTTACCTTTGCCCTATGACAGTTTACATTTAATTGCAAGAGAAAACTGATTGTTTAGTCTTGATAAAATTTAGCAATTTTGAGTTTGCAATCACCCTGTTAGCTAAATTATTAATCTGACTGTTGGTGTGGCGTTTTTTGCACATCCAAAACTCATCATAAAAAATACTCTCTCCAAAACTCCCACAAAGAATGAAATTTCTTGCGAAATGAGATATAATGTTTATAATGGAGATATACCTACTGTATAGTAGGCAGGCGGTTTGATTAACATTTTCTGGCGGCTCTATAAAGATACATATGTAGAAAACATGTAGAAATCTCTATATAATTTCTATTTTCTATAAATTGTGCTAAGTAAAGTTAATAAATGATATGATCCATTGAACATTATTTAAAGTTATTTTTTTCACTTAGAGACGAACATTCGTGTCTATATAATCTCGATGTAGATGGCGTGTCGTACAAACAGAAAACATAGAAATACGAAAGTACTGGACTATTGGATGATGCACTTACCTTGCTCTCGCAGACTTTGTGACAGACGTACTTGCAAACTGCAACAAAAAGAAGAGAACAAGACCATTAACTGAAGGCATGAGTGGACAAAACGTTGTTGCTGTTAGTACGAGTGATAAATGACTTTCTGCGTGACGTTCGCTCGCAACACAGTTGAACATGTTTGTTCTTTCCTGTGGTTTACTTCACAAAGTTAGTTCTTAAGTACTATTAGGTTAACAAAAACAGACAAAAACAATATTATTGATCGAAACGCTGCTTTTACGTGCTCTTTTTTTATTACATCTTTGCAGCAAAATATAATCTTATGAAGATTATAAATTTTAGAGATAATTTAATTTCCGGTAAAACCGGAAGTAACTAGAGCGAGACCCACTTTTGGCTTCTGGAAGGTGTTCAAGTGGTAATTTGCGTTTCTCGTAAACTGGAAAATCACAGGTGGGGGTAATTTAGAGGAGCATTTGCTAACGCTATATTACCTTAATCCATGCTAACTAATTTCCGCCTGTAACAAATGGAGCGCAGCAGCAGCGCCCTCATCGGTCGTAGCGCAAACGCTCCACCATCAAATTTAATTATTAAACGGGTATTGGAATGTTCAGTTTGCCTTTACTTCGGGATTTCCGCACTAAGCGCAGTTTATGCCTCCAGTTAGGTTATATCGACTATGTACATACTAAAATATTTAGATTATTACATAATTAAACAAGGGAATTAAATTGTAGCTAAATTTCCCTGTTTTTAAATAAAAAAATAAAATGAAGACTGGAAACTTTGTTTGAATTATTTATATTTAAAAGGATAATAACAGTTTAGACTAATAGATTCTTACAAAACAACCGTAAATAGATTACTTGCAACTATTTCAATACATTAAGGCTTTTTTACAAATTTATTTTGAATTAAAAGAGTTTTTCTGTTTGGTTTAAAATAACAATTTATTACTTGTGCGCAAGAGGAGTGTTCTCGACACTGTTGTTAAATAAAATACAACAGCAATACCTACTGACCTTATTTTGCCATCAGGCTGTTTATTTTAAAACATTGCACCATGAGTGACGCTCAGAACTAAGAAAAATATTTCGATGAAAATTACTTTGGCGCCTCCGCCATTTCAAAAGATAAATTATATCAAAGGGGTTCCAAATGAAAATTAGAACTATTAGCTATACATATAAAAACTAACTTTTGAAACAGCAGAAAAGGTTAAACTGGTTTTTAAAACATTTACAAACAAAATTATATAAAATCATCAAACAATTAATTAAAATCAGCGTGAGTTTGAAAAAATGTTCGAAAAACTCTGACTCTAGTATGTATCAGAAAATATTTACCCAATTGAAATAATATATATTCCATTTATGTACCATCACAATAATAATTTTACTGTTGATTGATTGTCAATAAGACATTTTTTCTCATGTTCATCCAGTCTCCCGAATTGACATTGCTGATAAATATGCTATATTATTTTCTTCCAGTTTGCTACTTACTTAATGCTAATGCAATATGTATGTGTGTGAAACGGTTCAAAGAAGAATATGGTGAATTTTTGATAGAAATGATTTTTCCAATACTAATTTAGCCGGCATTACTGTTCGTAGCATTTTCATACTCAAGACCATATTCAGAAATCTCGATAATGTTCTGTAAGTTGTAAGGACTTTTTCTATTTCCTACGCATTCTACATAAATTTAAAAGCACAACGAGAAAGCATCAGCATCTTTTAAGTTAAAATTCGAATTACCAACACGCCAAGTTTAGAAAGTGCAGATCAGCAAGTTCATCATGTATTTAATAATTTTTGTTGCGTTCGATTCTTCGTCAAACTGTTAACACGATGATTCTACTTTCCGTTGTAATTTTCGAGAAAAAGGCGTTTGAAACCAGATTTGGGCATGAGTGATGAGTGATGAGTGACGAATGTACACTCATTACACATCACAATGAGTGACGAGTGTTTACTCTTCACGCATCACAACGAGTAATGTGATTAATTCAATCACCACTCATCACTCATGACTGTCGTATATGATTGAATACTCGCCACTTTTCACTCATGATTCACGCACAACGAGTGATGAGTGTTCAATAAAATTACACTGTTTTAAAGACATAATAGCAACTCGATATACTTTTTAACAGAGATTGTGTAGGTTGGAGGTCTAGTGAAAGGCAAAATAGCGGCACGGAAGAAATGTTTCATACAACCCCCCCCCCCCCCCCAAATCAAGTTTGTTTCGATATTTTGCTAGTTTCGATATTTTGCCTACTTCCCAATGTCGAATCGAGTTGAAATTTTGTATGTGGACAGATTTCCGGTGACAATACATGAATCAATAAAAAAAGTCCGGAAAATTTTTCAAAATTTAGAAAAATTTGTCCAATTGAGTTGAAATTTTGTGTGAACAGATTTCCGATGACACATTTCCGGTGAAACTCAATTTAAAAAAAATTGAAAACGTTCAAGCATTCTGAAAAATGGGAAAATTTGCCCAATCGAGTGAAATTTTGCATGTGGACAGATTTCCGCTGACGATGCATAAATCAATAAATATGAATGGAAAATTTGGCAAGATTTTTGGATTTTTTTTATAAAGCGTACTTTTTAAAAGAATTATTTTTTACATGAATTTATTTAAACCGAAACTCAGCCTTTTCGTAGGTTTGTAGGCTCAAGTAAATTACTAAGCAAATTTAGAGTCGAACTTTTTTTTCAAATGAGAGATACTAACACTTTTCTTTTTATGAGACATAAATCCGTATAGGTCTGGTGAAAATAAAGAAACACAAGAAATCTAATACTTGTACAAGAAGAAAAATTTTTGGGCTGGTAAAATCACTCTTTTTTTAAAACACTCTTTGATTTCCAAATTTCGACTATTAATTTTTTTTAAACCATTTCTTGTTTTTTTTTTAACTTTAACAAGATTTTCATGATACGTTAGGGTCGTACACGTTCAATGTACATTCCAATTCACATTTAATCAATGTTGGATCACTATAGAATCGGATAAAATTTGGTACAGTTATTAATAATTCAGTTTAGTTAAAATAAAAGTAAAAGACGTTTGCGAAGCTAGATATCTATTCTCTATAAAAAAAACCATAATTATTATAAGATAAAACTTAAAGAACTTTGCAATATCGTACATACCTGCAAAACAACCACATTTTGAAAGTCCGTCGTTATAAAAGCTTCAAACGGCCGAAGCCATAGCCGAAGACATCACTCGCTAAGAAAAGAGTGAAGATTGACGATTGATGAATGAAATTTCGTTTTATGATTGATAAGTAATGAGTGACGAGTGATTTCATTAATCATGAGTGTTACTTCACTCAGATTATGTGAGTGACGACAACTCTGTTTACAACTAACCATTATTAAAAACATTTAAGGACTATTTGAAAACATAACTACAAAAATATAAGTAAAATGATTTCGTCTCATGGGTGACCCAATTCGGACTAGTTAAAAATCAGTAATATATAAACAACGGAGACTGCAAGCAAAACAAAAAGAAAACTATAGGCGAAAGAACATAAACACTAAGAGAAAGAGAAAACTGGTCAAAATAAAGAAACAAAAGACTATAAAAGCAAACTTGCGCTCAAAAGAAACAAAATACAAAACAAAAAAAGAAAGAAAGGAAAATAAAAAGAACAAGAAAAAAAGGCAGAGTACATTAAAAGCAACCAAAATAAATATTTAGAAAAGACAGACAATGCAATTAATTCGAAAAACCGGAACGTTTGTACCATTTTAACCTCGAGCTATAAAAACAAACTAACGCACAAAGGAAACAAAAGACAATAGAAGGGAACATAAAAAATGGAAAAAAATGTACATATTCGGAAAACCGGGACGTTTGTGCCATTTAATCCTCGAACGCAGATATTAAAACAAGATTTAGCAAGTCTGACAGGCGTTAATTACCTCCGTGCCGTGTCCGAACCTGATTCATATTTAATTGTAAAGGTTTCGCCCGCTAAACGAAGCGGAAAACTGATGGAAGACGCTGGAAGAAATGCATGGATGCAACTGAACGATCTTCCTCGTCGCCGTCTTCAGTCGCATAGGCGGCTTGGGCTAAACGGGCTTTTAAACGCGATTATATCTCCATTAGTGTTCCGACGGGGCCGAAATGTAAAACCGATCTTGTAATTGAGTCTAAAAGGTCGCCGTTATTATTGATAAATAACCTGTCGGTATTGCAGAAAACGTTGCAGCCTCGGGCGCGTCATTTGAATACGAAGTGTGCGATTGGAAATGTGCGACAGCGGCGGCGTACAGTCTCCTGTTATATATTTTGCGATTTAATGAATGTTATTAGTAATTAAATGCGAATGCTTTCACGAACAGATCTGCGAGATTAATGTGTAAACGGTAATACATGTGTATGTACATGACTGGAACGAAGATGAATGTATCTATTCGATGTATGAATTGGAATGTGCAGTTATGATTTACAGCGTTTGACAGAGAAAATTAAAAAAAAATGCACTATGCAGGTCTTATAATGTAACAGCTATACATGAAGGAACATATGCCCATGGTGTATTAGAATATATTATTAGAAATACACGTTTCTTTTTGTCAAATAAACTTTATCATATTGGAAGGAACTTGTCATTTATTTGTTTTCCATCCCACTAATATAATGAAGGACTGAACTAACTGAACACGTTTTACAATGATTACAAAAGTGTTTTTATGCAGCAAGTTGTGATCGCATCGTCAGTGACAATTTACCACAAAACGACAACTTAATTACAAAACAAAGAAAGAAGGCTTAACAATCAGTTCTGCTGACACCATATAATCATAATGTTCTTTTATACATAGATAATTTCGCATGACTTTAATTATTTCTTGATTTAGAGGTGATTTATTAAATGTGGTCGGTAGGTATAAATCGGAAATTTAGGATAGGGATCAGGAAATTCGAAGTTGATTAATGGAATACTTGCTCCTTCGTAGAGTAAGTCTGAAATTTGGTCACATAATTGGGCCATTCCTCTTCATATGCAATTATCGTCAATAGAAATCTACATGCACAACTTGCGATGCTTCAAAGGCGGTAATTTGGCATAACCACCCCGTACTAAAAAATCATGTCATAGACATTATTTCATTTTCATTCGTATGTGACGTAACAAGCAAACATAATTTGTTGTACGGAATTTGAAAAAAAACAGTACGAATTAACAATAAGGTGCAGTATTTATTAAAATGTTAGAGAGTAAAAAAAAAACACAGCCAAGAATGGAAATAAATGAACATGAACAAACTACATGGTAATAGAAGATTCACCTAGTAGAATAATGGAGAATATGCGAATGGATATCAAAAACAGAGACATCAACTTAGTAATATGAGAAAGTGTGAGATGTGAATGACGACTATAGTGTAGTTAGTTATCATCAAGATTGAATTTTTAGTAAGCTACATTAATTTTCATTTAATTTTGTTTCAGAACAATTTTTCATTCATGACAAAAATCGAGTTTAGCGACCTTTACTTGCAACTGCCATGGTATTCGAAATAAAAGTTTATTTTATACTGAAATGGAATTACAGATTGTCTCGATAGTTCCCTGATGATTACAAATCTGGATTACCAAAAGTTGTCATCATAGCTTATTATAAAAAAATCTGATGTGGCCAAAAAAATCTTACGTGCTCTTTCATAATCCGTTCAGAAAACAGCTGAATTCCAAATGGTTTCCAAGCAATTTTGAAAAAACCCAAAACTGTATTTTTTTTTTAATTATGGTCTTAACTTCTTTATTTGTGATCCCATCAAAAAAAGCGTATTGACATTACAAAGGAACTTTCTTGTCTACAATTTGATTATGTCAAATTTTTTTCGCCAATGATTTCGTCAGAAGCAAACGAAACTTTTGTTTTTCTTGTGGACTATTGGTTTTATACATGTTTGGATTCAGAATTTTTTTCTGAGTAATATGATATGCCACTTTCCATATTTAGAACATAATAAGCCGACAAAATTGAAGTCCTTTTTTAATATCTGAAAGCGCATGGTGCCATGAAAAGCACATTTGAGTGATACAGTATTTAGGTACCCATAGTCAAGTTACAGTAACATTTTGGAATGTATTTATTTGTACTAACTACACAACATAAAAAAGTAGCAACATTTTAACAAACTAAATAATGTTTTAAAAAATCTCGCAATTTTCGTGGAGGCATTTTTCACAGCATTCCGTAATACGGTGACCTTACCGAAGGTTCTTCTGTCAATCGAATTGAAAGCGGCGATGACGGTGTCACGTAACTCCCCAACGTTTCCAAAATTATAAACACCATACACCTTATGTTTCAAGTCACTCCATAGATAAAAATCACAAGGGGTAAGATCCGGCAATCTTGGTGGTCACAATATTTCTGAATAGGTAACAATTTCGTTTATGTCTTATATCTAAATAGTTCCTCACAATTCGGGCATTACGTGCAGGTGCTCAGTCTTGTTGGAACCACATACCTTAGCGTAAGGCCAACGGTATATCGTCCATTCTTTCTTCCACGTCCTCAGAGAGCAATATTGCCAATACCTCTAGTAAGTTAAATTTTTGTTATCAAAAATTGGTCCGATTAATCGGTTGGCTACTATACCGCAACATGCATTAAAACCAAACCGCACCTGATTATGGCGCGGTACAAAAAGGTGCTGATTTTCGCGGGCCCAGTACCCAGTCTTCTTTCAGTTAAAAATACCGCAGTTAGAAAACATGTTTCATCGGACGATAATATTATTTTGTTTATAGAATTCTGGGTTTTCACCGATTTTGTTCTACTGATGGGTACAGATGGGTAGATATGACATTGTTTCACAAAATGTCTTTCATAGTACCATGCGATTTTCAGCAATTCTCTAAGTGTACAATGCTCAGTCAATTCTATTATCTTACTGTATTAAAAACATTGCATGTGGCATAAAAAATTACTCAGAAAGAAATGATGAAGGCAAACATGTATAAAACCAATATGGCGTCCATAAGAAAAACAAAAGTTTCGCTTGTTTCTGACGATCAAATTGTAGACAAAACAGTGCCTTTATAATGAAAAAACGCTTTTTTGACCATAATTAAAAAACGACATTCTTTGGTTTATTTTCAAAATAGTTTGGAAACCGTTTGGAATTCAACTGTTTTCTGAACCGATTATGAAAGAGCACATAAATATGCACTACTTTGTCTATTTAACCGACTTTCTATCTCTAATAATAACAAAAGTACCCATACGTATGATAATGTAAAAACGGCTCAACATATCAAAAAAATCTCCGCTTTCTACAATTCTTGTGTTAAAAAAATTAACGACGTAATGGAATTCATTGAATTCCCTACATAGGCTGATAGAACAGCTTGAAGTTAAATGCTAATAAGCAAAAACTGATGACATGAAGTGATTTGGCATCGTTTTTTAGCTGGGAGAATTTGAGCCCGTCAGTAGTGAGTCAGCCAATTATAGTTATCACTAGTGTTTCTATTCCAAGTTTTGTTGACGTTGAGGGTACAGGCTTTTATTTCATCCAACCTACAGAATTCTGTCGGGTCTTTTTTGGAAGGTATCAAAAAGAGCCGTGCTTTCTTCTATATTAAAATGATGGAATTCTGACTAAAATAAAAGCTTGCATATAGAAGCATTGTCTATTTCGATCCCACGTTTGATTTAATAGACACTGCCACTTCGAATTTAAAGAATAGTCTCAATATTTTCGGCGTTTACGGTATTTGCGTCTATGGTGTATTTTTTAACAAATTGTCACAAACAGTTAAAGAAAACCTAACGCTAAATAAAAGAAAACAAAACAAAACATATGGGGGAGTCTCAAAAAATATAGAGAACTCAGTAAAATTAGGCTATTCATAACCATGTTTGATGCACGGGTGTGTGGTGTGAAACCAGAGGCTGGAGAGGTCAGAAGGAAAGCATACTAAGATACATATTTGGATGATGTATATTCGATGAAATGTGGGTTAGAAGATAAACCAGGAGGCGACAAACTATCCGCCCCCACCAGCCAAAAATGATACTCAGATGAAGACCAATTGAAGACAGAAGATGAGGCAAACCAAGGAAGAGGAATGGAAATGGAAGCATTTAAGGCGGATCTGCAATTATGCAGACCCGGAATGGAAGAAGAAAGCAAACGGGACTCACAGTGCCGCAAATTAAATAATCCATCAAGCTTATCTTCTTTTGGATTTTTAAGGATTATTTGACATTAATCAAATAGTCCATTGGTTGGATTTGTTAGCTCCTATAGATATGAATCCAAAACCACTTCTGCATTTGGTTCTTTAACAACATACAAGTGAGGTACCGTCATGGGCGCCAGCAGAGAGGGGCAAGGGGGTGCACTTCAACAAGAAAAAAATCATGAAATACGTTCTGATTTATAACTAGTGTTAACAACATTTAACATTTAATTGAAAAAAGATAATAAAATAATAGAACTTAATAATAAATTATTTAACAAACTTTTATAGATGTTCAATTACAAAAAAAAACATAAGAAACAAGTGACAACTGATTATGTTATCAATTTTCGCAAAAGTTGACTGATTGAAATACGTTTGCTATTCGAACGGAGATTATCGCCATTTAGCAAAACTCCGAGCGTCGAAGAGCTACTAGGTGTTTTGATTTAGTAGTTTTGTCTATGGAACAAAACTCCAAACGTCGAAGGGCTACTAGGACTATTAATTACCTACAATTTGAGGTATGATAGAAATTTATGTAACAATTTTTGCAAAAGTTATAAACATTTTTCTTTGTCAACTGTTTGAAATACGTTTGCTATTCGAACGGACATTATAGCAATTTAAAGGTTGTTGTCCATGGGGCAAAACTCCGAGCGTCGAAGGGCTACTAGGTCTTTTAATTACCTACAATCTGGGGTACCTATGGTAGAAATTTATGCAACAATTTTTGCACATGTTATAAACAGTTTTCTTTAGCAACTGTTTGAACTATGTTTGCTATTCGAACGGACATTATCGCATTTAAAGATTGTTGTCCATGTGGCAAAATCCGAAAGTCGAAAGGCTACTAGGTATTTTAATTACGTATAATTTGGGGTATGGTAGAAATTTATGCAACAATTTTTGCAAAAGTTATAAACATTTTTCTGTAGCAACTGATTCAAATACGTTTGCTTTTCGAACGGAGATTATCGCAATTGAAAGGTTGTTGTCCATGGGGCAAAACTCCGAGCGTCGAAGGGCTACTAGGTCTTTTCATTACCTACAATTTGGGGTATGATTTATTTAGAACGAAATTTATGCCGTAATTTTTCCATATGTGATAAAAAATTTTCTGCAGCAAATGTTTGAAATACGTTTGCTATTCGAACGGACATTAACATCATTTAGGGCTAGTTGTCCATGAGACAACACTCCGATCGTCGAAGGGCTACTAGGTGTTTCAATTACCTACAATTTGGGGTATGATAGAAATTTATGCAATAATTTTTGCAAACGTTAATAACAGTTTTCTGGAGCAAATGTTTGAAATACGTTTGGTATTCCAACGGACATAATCGCCATTTACGGCTAGTTTTCCATGGGGCAAAACTCCGCTCTACGTCTTTTAATTGCCTACAATTTGAAGTATGATAGAAATTCATGCAATCATTTTTGCAAAAGTTATAAAAGATTGGTTTTTTATACCAAAAGTGGAACGGTAGTTCCGGTTTCCGTTAACCCTATTTTTAGGAGTTGGCAACTCTTAACACAACCCATGGCCGGCTTTCGTTTTGCACCCCCCTGGAAATATCTCTGCGGGCGCCCATGGATACCGTAGTAAACAAAAAACATCTCCAACTGAAGAACAAAAAGCTCATCAAAATACCTTCAATAACGGAATTCAAGCACTTCCACTCAAGCACGATTGATAACCCGTCGACAAGCGGAGAAAAATACATTCGCGTCGTTACGCGAGCCGTATCCGTTACAGTGCATACTCAGCCGACAATTGAAGGTGTGTTGTGTTGTCGTCTGGCCATTGTTCGCCATTTCTAACGTGAAAAGGTTAATAGCGGTGTCAGCGGAAAACGTATCAACCGGCGGACTCCGGTTGTGATGAATGGCCGGTTCGGACACTCGAAGTCGTGATATTAGCCGCCCACGTCGTCGGACTTTTCCAGGAAGTCCGCACGTCGTACTTGCAATTGCTGTTGTTGTTGGTAACGAAAATCGCCGATTGTCGCGGCGGATCGCGATAAACGGAATCAAGAGAGCGAAATTGATACGACACGTTTTGACGTTAATGCCGATTTATTTGTGGACTGAATTGTTTCCTTGTTCCAATTCTATCTGTTTGATTTATGGGCAGGTTCGAGTTGGTCTCTAGTTTATTGTTCCTTTTTTGGTAGCGTGAGATCTGTTAGTTGATTTATGTGCACGACGGATAGTTAGAGTTTCAGTGCCAATTATCGCGTTTAATTTGTATTATTGTTTATTGGTGGTGTCAAAAATAAATCTGTGAGATTTATGTGTGTTTTTTGAACTATCGAGGTACACAGTATATCAAAAGGAATCTTAGGTAAGTAGTGAGGTTCTATGGTTATGAAAAGATATGTAAACTTAGTTTGTGGTGTGAGATTAATCAGTTTAAAGATGTTTATTTTAAATTGAGCGGATTTGGTTTCAAGATATGTATATAGGAATAAAGGGCCATAGAAGACTATTCGCAGCTGAAGAAAGAGCGACTGAAAGATTGCCAAGCGAGGGGCAACTACAAGAAAAAGAAAGACGTCTGAAAGCCCATAACAAGCCTTAACGGGAAAATACATGGGATCTTCAAAGTAATCATATGGCAGCTTCTTCCACCCGAAGTATTTTTTTCGTATGGTAAGAAGCTGCCATGCGACAAATGTATATCACACCACGCCAGAGCAATGAAGAGAATTCAGAAGCTCTCAACGGTATCTTTCATATGATGAAATGGCAGTATAGATATGGTGACATACAGGCGGATGTAAATTTTAAATACATTAAATATTACAGCCACAACCTGGATTTAAACCAGGGACCTTTGCGTCGCTAACACAATACTTTCCCAACTGAGCTATTGAGGCCTATAGGCATTGCGCTTCATTTATTTAAAATTTACAACCCGTCTGTATGTCACCATATTCTATAGTTCCATTATCATTTTCTGACAGTATGTCGTAAACATCTTCAGGTAGAGATCACTGACGTTAAAGGTGACCGCAAAAAGACAGATTGCACTAAACTCCATGAGAGCGAACGTGAGATGTTGATCGGGCCAAGCTACGTTAAGCGATACCGAGCTCGGCTGTGCTGTGCGAAACGAAGCAGAGCAGAGCTGAACGAAGCTGGCATGATTTTACTCATCTTCGCACAGCCTGGCCCAGCTTGGAATCGCTCCGCTCCGCTTTGGTCCGCTGGCGATTTTCTTTGACCGGTACTGAATTTTTTCCTGAAAATATGCATTTGCTATTTTCAACACGTGGTTTTAACACTTTTGTTCAGTTGTAAGCACTGCAATGGCGAGCGAAGACATCGAAACAAGCGAACAAATTATTGAATTGGTTCGAAAAGAACCAATTTTATATAATACTGAACACAAATTGTACCACGACAACAAAAAAAAAGAATAGATTGTGGGAAGTATATTGTTTATTTATTATTATAAAATTTAAATATCCTTTTGCCATGGAACTTCACCTAAGGGAGAGATGAAAAACCTAGCAAACTCGTTTCGTATTAGAAATGCTTGTTGCCTGGCATTTGCAGGTTGTGGTTGTAAATTGTTCGATTGTCGGTTGGTCTGATCAGTCTCATTGTTGATACCATACAGAGAGCAAGCGAAAATTAAACGAATTATATTTGAAGCTGTTTCTAAGGCGGAGGACGAATATGAACAAACGAAGCAATTTTCCGTTTAATTCAGTTCCTGGCAGCAGCACGTCCATCTCTCCTGTATCCGTTGATACAAGCGGACGCTCTTATTTAAATTTATAAAATCTATATAAATTGGTATAGCATGCATTTTGTTTTTTTTTTATCAGAAAGAATAAATTTTATATTTATCGTTTAATGTGCTTTTTCGTCGATCGTTTATTTATGAGTCAGTTTAGTGAATAGGAAATCGTTTATTAAACAACTCTATTAATGCACGATTTCTATTAATGCACGATTTCTATTAATGCATGATTTGTTAATCACACGACGTAAAGACGTCGTTTGATTGGCCAATCGAACATATTTGAAACGAAACCTTCCAATCAAAACATACCGCCCTCTAGAACTGTCAGTGTCAAATTATATAAATTGTCAATGTCTAAAAAGACATTGGCGAAGAAAATGTAGACGACGCTAGAAGAATACGATCGACGAAAAATTTTTGTAACCAACTCGAATATTAAACGGCGATTAATGATCTCGACAATTAACGCGCTCGCTGCGCTCGAGCGTTAAACAGTCTCGATCATTAATCGCTCTATTTAATATACTTGTTGGTTAAATAACTATTATCTACTTTCCCTCAAATAATTAATTACAATCATCAGACTCTCCTAGTGTCTATACATATACAAAGCAATTATTGTCTTCAATAAAATTTTAAAATAGGAAATAGATAATGTGAAAGAAATAAAATACAATACAATAAAATTCAGGTAGTAAATCCTTACTTTGTTACAAGTTTTGTATAATTTGTTCAAGCAGTAGCGCAATGATTTTAAAATTTGTTATTCATTTGTTCCCTTTTATTATGATATAGAAAACGATCATCTCAAAGTCTTCTCCCTATATAAGGCCTACAAATGGTGGCACATCAAAAACTTCTAATGTATCATTTTTGCGAATACCCTGTCTATTCCTTTAGTTAGGTATATGTACACATACACTTATAAAACATATAAATATAAGAGTGATATTACCTTAAGCATATAGCAAGTCTTTCTTCTGAGGACACAGGCTTCTTAAAGTTAGTGACTTGCTTTTCGATGTCGCACTTTATTATTCCATGTATTTGATTAAAGTCACTTTTACACATCCGAAAATAATTTTTAAATATTTTGTCATCTAAATCCTTGATCAAAGCATTAAATTCGCCAAATTCGCCATGTTTGCGCAAATGCAAACTCGCCCTTTTCTCAGCGTTTTACGACGACAGAACACAATACTTTGCATAAAATCTTCTGGAATCTGCTTCCGATTGTAATAACAAATCTAACTTCTCCATTTCTCTCAACTTAGTCAATAAGTGAGCAAATAGATAGTTTACAGGTCCTGGTCCAGTCCGCCCTGTATTGCTCATGTTTGCTTTGTGTAGCTACGTTAAGCATAGCTTTGCTTCGCCTAGCATCGCTTTGCCCAGCTTCATATCGCTCGCAACAGCTTCGCTCCGCCTAGCTTAGCTTCGCTCGCAATTTGCGGTCACCTTTAGAAACCCAGTAAGTAGTAATAACGAAAAGCATGAGTTTGCTCATTTATTCGAGTTTATAGCGGACGCACTCGATTTCATAGAAACTCAAAATAGTCTCAAGGTAAACATTAAACTGTGTTTTTATGTGAAAATTTTAATGATAAGCCTTAGTGCCGTTTTATTTGCTTGTCGGCAAGCATATTAACCTACAAATAAAAACCACTGCCCGTTCTTCACATCGGACACATTATTGGTCGTTCTCAAATTTGTAGGGTTCGATCGCAACTAATTTGCAAAGAAATGACAGCATAGAATGCATAGATTTCAGAGCATAGAATAATTGTTTATTTATCAAAACATGTGACAGTTGTATAATGGACAATGGTTTATTTTGTTCTATTTTATAGGAATTTGATAATGCTTTGCATAATGCAACTAATTTGACATTCATGACAATAAGAATTACGGAAGTTTATAATTATTTTGATAGTACAGTAGAGCGTCGATAATCCGAACTAATTGGGACCGAAGCTGATTCGGATTATCAAATTGTTCGGATTATCAAATATTGCAGCTAAATACTAGAAACTACGAGTATTGGAGAGAAGTTCAATCTTAATAATACCAACACCAGGTTCAAATCCAGGTTCTGGTTGTAATTTTTTATACAATTTAATTTAAAATTTACATCCCAAGTGAGTGCCACGTTATAACTTCTTTATACATCTGTGAAGAAGTTGCACGTACAAAAAAAAATCCGGTAGACATGATACGAAAAGACAAATCGTATCATTCAAAAATCTTTTATTTTCTTTCAAATGTTTCAAATGGTACTCAATTTTCAGCATTAAAGAAAGAACCCACACCAGAGCTTTGTTTATTATGCAATATGTTTGTTTTATTTCACTGCCTTCGCCGATAGAAAACTACCCCAAAACGAATGTTCTAGCCGACTGGTAATTTCCCATTGATTACCTATGAAGCGAATGATTAACAATGTGCATTTTTGTTTCATAACTATTTATCGATTTTGTAAGTCTTTTTTAGATCAACAAAAATGTCTGTAAAAATATGTAATACGATTACTGTGTTAAAGTTTCAATCAGAGTTTTCAGAAACAATAAATTCAAGATATTTGAATTGAAATACAATAATAATAAATGTACCTGTCTGTTTTGTTTTATGTGGAGTAGCACCAGTTTTCTTCTTCCAATAGAGATTTCAGAGATTTTTTATTACACGTAAATATCGATTAAAACCAATCTTTAATCGACTTCTATTGATTCTATTTAATCCAATATTGAACTCGAAGACATAATCGCGATTGTCAACATTTCTAAAGCAGGACCCTCATAAGGGGAAAGGGGTCATTTCTTAAAAAAATGTTATATTATTTACTCTAACCTGCTATATTAACAAAATTTACAAAAAGTTAAATACGCTAGTATAGTATGTTTTTATACCAATATGAATATAAAATATCTTGGTGGTGGTCTGGAAATTCTGTTTTTTTCACCTTATGTTGACTTGTTTAACTTCTATTATATGCTTACCTCTGCAACAGGACCCCTGGTTGAAGATGGGTTGGTGGCACAGGTGACACGGACGAGGTTTCTTGAATGTTTTACTACGGAAGGCATGACTTGGACCCGGTGATTGACTCCCTTCAGGCTGAAAATAAATAAAACATGTTAAACATACTATATATAGTATACACCTAATAGCTTATAACATCGATTTGTACATGATTTTTTACAATCTACACGACAAAATTTACCAAATACACATAAAGAAAAGAGTCAGTATTAAAAAAAGACCCAGTATACCAGTTCAAAATTTCTGTCAGTTTGGTGGTTGATTTGATTTTTACCAAAGAATAAAAATGAGTACCTATTTTTCGCGATGCTCTCTGGGTACTATACAATCCAATTAAAATATTTTATACTCAATGTTACTTAATCCCAACCCTTAAACTCCCACCCCTTCAACAATAAAAGGGCACCAACATAAAAACTACATAACAGGACACCATCGAGTTCAGATTTCAGTACCAAAGCTCGTCGTAAAAATATGCCAGCGGCGTTGCTGTGTATAGGGGTGGCGCCACGATCGTATCGTAAAATTCGTCCCCCTGCGCGTCCGTGCCAGGGGCGTTTCAAGAACCGGGTCAGCAATTACCAGTTTGAAAACGCTACAAAGGGTCGTGGAAGACGTGAAAGATGGGCGAGTAGGTCGAGAGGCAGCTATCCGAGCCCTGATAGAATAGGGGATGATGCAATGCATCTTGCGTTAGGGTGAAATTCCCCCATTGAGCATATCCGTCACGCTGGATATGTCATCAGAGGATCATTGTTGGGCTAGGTTCATTATTGCAGGAGTGCAATGTAGGTCAAGGGGGTAGATTATTTGTTTTTTTTCTATTTTGTTGATTTGAACGTGTATTATAATCGATTTTAATTTAGAGCCAATTTAATCTACGTAAATCGATATTTTATGGACTGCTTTTATTTTTTACTTTTCAGATTTTGACGTTTATTTTCAATCATATTATTAATAACCACATTATATTTTGTTCTTTGTTTTGATATAGAATTTATGTATACAGGGTGATTGGTAGTAGATAAAACTGTTTGAAAGGGAGATGGAAGAGCCATTAGAACATATTCAAAGTATTACAGTTGTCAAAATAGTGACAATTTTGTAATCATATTTATATGTGTAATTTGAAATTTTGTGTCTCAAAATATACCCTACACACATTTTACATGCTTGTACTCACCTAAAAAATTTTTCGCTAGCAGATATTTTGCTGCTTTTTTTTGGAGTGGTGTATCAATCTCAACGATTGGTCATTTGATTTACAAACATACCCAGCTCCATTACATTTGTAGGGAGCTAAAAATAGATCTATATATTCGACATGTGGCTGAGTGGATGTGTTTTTCGACGACACATATTTGGCATTTGCAATATCCAGTTGATATTGAACGCATTCATTTGCACTCAATACACATTTATGTATAATCCTGTTCAGTTTCTCCAATTTTTCATTTCGTTTTGTGTGGACTAGGGCGTAAGATTGACAATAGATATATAATTATAAGTTCTTCTTTATTAAGGGAGAAAAAACTGAACAAAAAACTGCTGTTATATCTCTATTGGTCCTTATTTATGTAAAAAAATATAATTTTTAAATTTTATCCACCAGACCTAATTTTGTTCTTTTATATCCTGTTCTTTTAATCCTTATACTTAATTCCCGTGAAATTTGAGATGGATCAAATTATATTAACCCATGACTCAAGGGGTCAAACTCGACAATAAGTTCAATTTAATAATATTATAATAATAATAATAATAATCTTTATTAGAATATAACTATACATAGAGTAAACACATATATAATATTCCATGATCACATATATATATATATACATAATACACATACATGAGTCCATCCCTTCTTCGTCTAACCGAGGTGTGAGTTGATCTCTCCTCGGTGGGCGGTATTGAGGGAGTCCTGTTCTTTAAGTAATCATGTGTCTGTATTCAGATCATCCCGTTCATCAGCAAATGTTTAATTTTGATCTTAAACGTTTGATAACTTAGTTTTTTTATGTCATTTGGAATTCTATTGAATATTTGTATTGTACTTGTTGTTATTGATTGGGAGTATTTGTTTGATTTATATTTATGGTTTCTTAGATAGGTTTTTGTTCTGGTGTGGTGGCCGTGTATTTCGTTATTCTTCTGTAGTGTAATATCAGTTTTGATTAATCCGTTGGAGATTTTGTGCAGTAGCAGTATGTTGGCTTGGGTTATTCTTTTCCTTACCGTCAGTTCGTTTGTTATTTTCAGTACTTCAGTGGTTGGTGTTCGTACCGGTAGCCTGTATAGTAACTTCAGTATTTTATTCTGTTGTTTCTGTATTTTGTCTATATTTGTTTTAGTAGTGTTACCCCAGATATTAATTAGGTAATTTAATTTTGCTGCAAATAACGAGTTATAGATCATCTTTCTAAGATTCTCCGGAATAAGATTTCTGATTTTTCTAATTTCGGCAATAGTTCTTGAATTCTTCCTCACTATATTTGCAATGTGTTTGTCCCACTTGAGATTATTTTGTATACATAAGCCTAGGTAATTTGTTTCAGTGGTTTCCTTTATTTCTACTGTGTTGATGTTTATTGTTATATTCACTTGTTTTTTTGTAGGGTTGAATACCATATAATTTGTCTTGGCTTCATTAATTGTTAGTATGTTGTTCTGGCACCACTCCTCAAGCTTTTTAATGTCGCTGTTGATACAGGTCTGCAAATCGTCGGTGTTTTTGTTCGTATACGCTAAGCAGATATCGTCTGCGTACATGTATAATTTGCCTTCAAGACCAATGTCCTCTATGTCGTTCGTGTACAGGATGTACAAAATCGGTGGTATATTGCCTCCTTGTGGTAAACCATATTCAGCAAAGTCGGTTTCACTGGTAATGTCTTTAATTTTTGTAACCTGGGGGCGATGATAGAGGTAGGATCTAAGAAGCGCTAGATTTTTTTTCCTGATCCCTATTGCATCTAGCTTGTCTAATAATCGACTCTTACTGATCGTATCGAATGCCTTTTTCATGTCGATGAACAAAGTTACTACCGTTTCTTTTTTGTCTAGTTTTTGTGCGATGTGATTTATCAAGTCTGTTACTGCGGAAATAGTTCCAGACTGCTTCTGAAAGGCGTATTGATATTTGGTTATTAGCTTATGCTGGGTTACGTGCTCCTGAACTCTATTCTTAATGACGGTTTCTAATATTTTGTTTAAGGCTGATGTTAGAGAGATAGGTCTATTATTCTCGGGATTGTTTTCTGGTGGCTTTTTACTAATAGGTATAATGGTCGTTCTTTTCATTATATCCGGATAGTGTCCCTCTGTTAAAATGTCGTTGATTAGTTTGGTCAGTATAGGTATTAGATGTTCTGAATTTAATTTAATGATATTATTTGTTATGTCGTCAAATCCTGGTGCTGTATGTGTTTTCAATGTCTGTACTATTGTTTTTAGTTCTTTTTCGGTTGTTTTCTCGAAGTTGGCTGGAGGAGTGTTGGTTTGTTTTATTTCTTTTGATAATACCTTGATATTCTTTGATAGTTCACTACCGATGTGAGCAAAGTATGCATTGATCGTATTTGCTATCTCGTAGGTATTTTTAGTGATTGTCCCATTCGCCGTTAAAATCTCCTTAATTTCTTTTTTATCTTTTATTTTCTTATTTAGAATGTTGTTAATGAAGCTCCACGTCTTCTCCGGGTCAGCCTGGTACTTATGGAATTTATTTCTGCAGTATGCCTGCCTTCTTTCTTCAATCTTCCTGGTTATGTTTTTCTTTGTTGTTAAGTATTTTTGTTTGAGCGTTTCATTTTCAATATTTCTTCGATGTCTTTTATGCAGTTTATTTCTTTCCTTTATCAGGTTTATGATTTCCTCATTAATCCACGGACACTCTACTCGTCTTTTTATGTTTTTCGTTTTCTGGTTTGTTCTAACTATTTCTTGCACTATTTTTGATAGCTGCTCAAAGTTGTTTACGGTTTCGGGTTTTATTTGTGCTATTCCTGCTCGTATACCGTTCAGGTCCGTGTGTTTGTACGTACAATGTGTGTATTTAAACTTTTGTTTCTGGTTGGATTTTAGTTTTGTTATTATAGGGTAGTGGTCTGATATATTTGTTGGCAAAATTTCCACAGATTCTATTATAGTTTTGTTGTTTGTTATGATATGATCCAGTATGCTGTTATTTCCCTGTGGGTTTAATCTTGTATAACATTTTTTGTTGATTTTATTGACTATTCTGTATCCAGCTTCACTAAGCGTGTCTCTGTAGTCTCTAGTCGTTTGGTTCTTTTCGAGTATGTTTATAGTGATGTCACCAACTATTACGTGCGTTGCTTTTCTATTTGCAATTGTATTTTTCAGAATATCCTTAAGGTCTCTGAGTGGTATCTGGGGAGGCTTGTATACTACTGTGATGTGGATTCTTTCCTTTTCTAGTTGTATGGTTAGTATTTCGACGTTTTTCCTAGTGATTTTCTGTTTTACAATGTATTGTATGTCCTTTCTGATGTATACAACAAGTCCTCCTCCGCGAGTTTTCCGTGACATAAACTCAGCTTTGTAGTTTTCAAGTTTGAATAGGTGTTCTTCTGATTCTTGAAGCCAGGTTTCATTAAGGGCAATTATTTCAGGGTTGTTGTGGAGTCGGGGTATTGTTTCTATTTCGTGGTACTTGTTTCTTATGCTGCGCACATTCTGTAAATATAGCGAATACATTTTTAGTAGGTCATTTTTATTTTGTTTTTATGGTTTTTTTTTTTTTTAGTTTAATTGTTCCAGATCTTCCAGATTTCTTATTCTTATTTTATTGTCTTTGTCCGTCTTTTTCATATAAATATTTCCATCTCTTGACCATGCACGACTGTACGCTTTTTCCCTCTTTATTTGCCTACACTTGTAAAGCAAGTTTGCCATTTGGATAGTCAATTGTTCATTAATATATATATCGCATTTCCCCTTTAATCCACATTCATCCGTTTTTATGGATCCCACATCTTTTCTAGCTTGAAATATTTTGTCTTTGATTTCCTTGTTAGCTAGTTCCACTACTATTGGCCCACATTCCTGCCTTCCCTGTTTTCTTTTGCATGAGATGATGTCACTCTTTTCTATTTTTACATGCATCCCCCTGAATACACTTTCTACGATTTCCTCAACCTTCTCTTTCCCATTTCTCTCCGCTTGGCATTCGACTCCAGCTATCAAGATGTTGTTTTTTAGCTTTTCCTTCTCGATGAGTTCAACCGTCTCTTCCAACACCCTAATTCTCTCCTTCATAACATCCTTCTCCTTTCTGTCATCTTTTATCATTTTTCTCAGTTCTTTGTTCTCTTTTTCAATTCTCTCGACGGTGTCCGATATGAACTGCACAGATCTTTTTAATTCATTCATTGTTTTGTTTAGTTGATCCAGTTTATTTTGCTCCAGCTCGCTGTCGCTCGGATTTTCTGCTCTTGTGCTTCTAGTTTTAGGTTTACCCTTAGACATATTTTTTTATTATTATAATTTTTTTTTCCTTTTTTTTATGTATTTTTTTTATTTATTTTTTTACGAATATTGGCTACAAAAGGACACAGGAATTAAACAGGGACACCTTTCACACAACCGGGACCTTTCGGTGTGGCTAACGAGACAAACAATGAGGGTCACGGAGTTTACAGGATATTATTGGCTTTATTTGCCGGTTGAAGTTGTTTATATGCGGTTCCCGCTCAAAACTTGAGACGGTACCGGTTTATATTTCACGAATGGAAAAACTGACGGTATCGGCTATGCAGTACTTACGGTTTCAGTAACGTGCTTAATTTGCCTGTTTCTCTCTTGTTCCTTGCGGCACCGCAGCCAACTGTATCTTAAGAAAAAGCCCACGCAAAACACTATTGAACACTACAAATTTTATTTTGCTATTATAGTTTACACTCCACCAAAAACTCTCTCAAACGCAGAGCACATGTAAACAGTACCAGCTCGTAGCACTGCTCGTAGTTTTTTTTTTTTTTTTTTTTTTTTTTTTTTTTTTTTTTTTTTTTTTTTTTTTAAGAAAAATAAAAAGAACAAGTTGTTATGTTGTTCTACCACAATAAATGTACATACCACAGTTATTACCTTTACCTAAAAGGTACGTAATTTGTTTTAATAAAGTCGCAATTTCTCCCTTTAGATTCACATTCTACGGAAAAAAAGCATAAACAAAACAGTTTTCACTTGTAAGATATATGTATATTGTTAAATAACTATTATTTTTTTTATATTGTTAACTTACACCTCTCGATTTTTAGCCCCTTGGGACATGTGTTAATAAGTACTCATCTATCTCAAATTTCGCAGCAATTATATGGATACAAAAAAACTGAGAGGGTCTCTCAAAAAAATAAAAGTTGAAAAATGATCATCCTAATCTATAATATACACTTTAGCTCAAAAAGACGGTACATACTTTCAATTGTTCGTATTTCCAATAAAATTTCATTTATTTATTTCTCAGTAGTGCTAGTACGTCCTATAAAATAAGCATCCATAGTTGTATCAATTCTCTCATGTTATATATCAAATTATAGATACAGGTATATTACTTACTGTGGTAATGTATATGTATTACTTGTTGTTGTTGTATCCACGCTGTGATAAAATGTAACTTATTCAGATACTCGAAGAAGTAAAGTTTTGAGTGAAAAAACCATATAAGATATTGATATTTTTACGTGAAATTACACTTATAGAGGAATGTGAAACTTAGATCTATTATGTGGTACTTTTTTCAATTTTAACCTGAGTTCTTTGTAAAAAAATTGCAAAATTAGCCAATTTTATATTATATTCAGAAATACATTTGTCAAAAACGAACAGAACTATCAAAAATCTACCACTAGACGGAAAACTATATATCTTTTATCTTTAATTTGGTGTATTTCTTTTATGATCATGTAAACTAATTGCTGAGAAAACCCTCAAAACTTTTGCATGTTTTGCAAGTAGAACGTAGGGGGTACGGATTCTCCTTAAAAAACGAATTACGAATGTTTTTCGTGTACACCGTGAATTTTTTAAACGCGTTTTTTATTGTTTATGATCAAAGAGCGGTGGAGTTGGACGATTGTAACAAAAACATTGCACAGGTACGAGAAATCCAGTTATCTTTAAAGATTGTGGAGTAACCATGGCAAACTTTTTCTTCCGGTGGCATGATTAATTTTGCCATTTTCGCAGTATTTTTCTTCTGATTCCCGTATGTAGCACACTTGTTTGGCTGTAGTTTTTTGACTAATTGTTCTTTTATAGTTTTGCAAACTGTTTTGGGGCTAAAATCAACATTTTTATTAATTAAACCAAAATAGTTGATAGTTTTCTTTCAGTTGTCTAGCGGTCAGGTCTTTGATATTAATTTTTCTCCTAAAAGATACATGTTTAAAGCAGGCTAATGTTGGAAACGTTCTTCATTTAAAAATGCTAGTTTTACATGAAATGTGAAAATAGTTATGTCAGAAGTGTCATAATCAAAAACACAACTGAACTGAAGAAAATGCCACCTAAAATGTCAAAATCAATCGTGCCGCCCATAAGAAAGCTTGAAAAAAAGTTGACACAAGTTGGTTTTGTCTCGAACTACAGATCGGAAGTTTGATAATCCAATAACGTTTTCTAAAAGTTTATTCATAAAATATGTCTTTTAAATCAATTTTTGCCACCGGCGGCGGCGGTTCCTTTTTCACTTAGAAATATGTCGGCATTTTAAAATAGCAATGTAATAAATAACTAGTACGTCAACAAGTTCTAAACTACCTATTCTATCAAGCTACACAAATGCCCTCACAACTAAAGTTATAAAAAAAAGAAACTTGCACAATTATGTGCGTTTATTTCAGATATTTTTTGCTAAAATAAATGAAACTTGGCAAAGTATATCAATGCATTGGAATTTAGAAATGGCACTTTTTTATGGTAATTTTATTTCTTTAATTTTTCAGGTACTCCACCTTAGGTTTTCTATTCTTTCAAGCTTATCATAAAAATCTTCTAAATCCAAGAAATAACAAAATGTGTAAAGGTAAGATACTAAAAATGTTGTTTGTCTACAATATAAGGTTTTTCGTGTACTATGTTATTTATGTGTGTTGCACTGACATAACATGGATTTAAATTTGGCGGTTTACACGAAAAAAGCGATAATGAAAACACCTATAAATTTTTATGGGCCTCATGTGGCACATAAAATTTAGAACATAAAATCGGGATGAATATAGATAGACTCATTAAAATGTTGGGTGTATCAGATACGTACATCAGGTACGATCGATTGGTATAATATTTGAAAGGTATTGCCACAGTTTGAAAAAACGATAGTGCAAATTTCCATAATAAGTTATAATAAACAGCATGGGCGATACATGATAATATTGCTAATTCGCTAATGACAGATAAATGCGCAGATAATATCTCAACAGGAAATCACAAACGACATGCCCCTTTGCGTAATTGCATAATAATATATAATTGTCCTCACTAGCTCATTACAGCCAATATACAATATACATTTTACCTTCCTACTTTCATGATTTATTACACAAGCTGTACTTGTATTTTTCAGGTCCGCACTTAATCCTAATCACGTGTCTTATCAACGGCATGTATCTTAAATATATCTTAGAGAGCTATTGCTCAAGAACCTTCTACTATATCGTTTAACATTCTAACGCGGTCGCTATCGATATCAAATCTAACTATCGGTAACATATCGGTACGTCTAAGGCGTAATTGCCGCACTAAAGATACAACAATGACAAATGATGGTCGCTTTTGTGTCAACAAAATATCGAATCATTAATCTCATCCATACTGACGTTGATACTGGCCTCATGCTATGGATTTAGACACGCGTTCCGGATCAATTTATGTGCTTGTGTCAGTTATCCAGAGTTGCAGGAATGATGTGTGATAATTCTTCTTCTATTTAATAGTCATTTGTTTGCTGACAGTTGTAGTGGTATTAGAATTTGATTAGTGACAAATATAATAAATTTTGATTTGTATGATAATCTTATTATGAAAAGTGGCTTAGGATAATGAATGTTGTTAAAAGCGTATGTGACAATCAAGTGTCAATCACACTACTTCAACTGTGTACTTATGTTTGACGATTTATGATCTACTTAAAATTTTGAATTACCACAGATTTTATAGCCAGATTTTCGATAAGAAAGAAACCAATGCATTTTTTTGTTGATAGAATTACTGATTGCCAAATAATTAGAAATCACAGTCAATTGTTGTTTACATTGTGTGCCGTATTAGTTTCTGATACTTTATTGTTTTCTTTCCTGTCGATTCCAATTGATACAAGCACTAGTTTACTGACCGATTTAAGGTTTTTATCAGTAAATTTTTCGATTTTTGAAGGTAAAACATTTAGTTAGGTGACCATGTAAAATCTAAAAATTGGACAATAAATCTGTGACAATAATTTGATGTGATAGTTTGGTATTTTAACACAAATATAGCGCAATAACTGTCGTAATGTGTCACTTTGTAGATAAATGCTACGTATCTATAAATTGTTACGTGCATGGTGCCCTAATCATGCATCATGTAAGATAACAGCTGGCAAATTTGAGTATTTTTTGATTTTTTTAATTTCGTTACCGCAAAAAGTAGACAGTAAAAAATAATTACAAAAATTTATCTGCCTGGTTACAAATACGCCAGGCATATGCATGTAATTTGACAGCTATATATGTTGTAAAAAAGCAAGCGATTGTAAATGTACAGTTATGGAATTACATGGACGTTACACCAACAACTTTCTACTGGAAAGCCATATCCGCGCGGCCAGCTCCGCCCATGACTAATGTAAACGTTTACATGAATACAACTGTAAAATTATGTTTAGATTATGATTTTAAATTTCAGTTAAGTAATTTTACATTAACTGATTCTACGGTAAATAGCCACGGTAAATAATTGTAGTATTACAGAAGATCAATATTTTAACATTAATTGTAGTGTAATTTTTGATTTACATCAATAATCGTGTAATTTTTTCCATGTACATTTTTTCCATTATAGTTATGTAAAATTGCAATTATTTCCTATAGCTATTATTATTTTACTAGTATGATGTTTGCTTTATATGGTTAAAACGTGCATTTATAATAAAAAAATAAATAAATTTGGTTTCATAATAAAAACAAACATTGTCTGAGAGAATGTGTAAAAATAAAAGAAAATTATTGGGTACATATTTTCAAATCTAAAAAACAAACTTTTACATGTCAAGCAAGCTGTCATAACTGCAAACAGATAAGTTTACTTTTAAGCGAATATGTGTTCAAGAATAACTTTGATGACGACGTTAATGATGAATAAGAATTAAACTCCAATTTCTGTTTTACAAAAGCTTCCTTAATATAAATACACGCTTTCAATTGTTTTACTTACTAAACTTTACTTAATAATAGTGTAATTGTTTCCATGTATAGTTATGTATAATTACATTTATTTTCTATTGCTATTGTTATTTGGTTGTATGTAGTCTGCTTTAAATTGTTTGATAGATAAAATCGCAAATTCTCTTTCGTAAAACATGTGTTTTAAAATCTAAAAAAAAATTTCGCTTTCATAAAAATTATTATTTTACATTTATGGTCTTGTAGTGTAGTTAATATGATTTGAGAGTTTTAGGTTTGGCCTACGAAAACGCTCCCAAAAGAAAATTTTCACAAACCTGATCAAAGTTTTAACATCTTTCTCCAAACAATTTAAAGAGATGAGTCTCTTTTTTGTGATTTATTTTTTATCAGAATAATACTAAACGCCCACATTGCTTATTCAAAGCAAATCATAATTCATAGTCGTCAAACTCGTCCAATTGTTTAACCGCCATCTTTGAAGTTATGCTCCATGCCTGTGGGCCAGAACAATTTGTCATCTTTCGCTTTTAAGCGAATAACCACTATCACTTTTTATCAGAATCAACAAATAAATCGCAAAAACCGTTTATTATCTTTTACAAACAACGCCAAAAGAATGCTACGTCAAAACTCATGTGTAAGTCATTGTAAGTCATTTGTCAGAAGCAGAAGCAAACATTCTCGTACGTCTTTCAAAAGTGACAAAATTTGGGAATAAGTCGTTGTGCTTTTAGATGTGCAAAATGTGCAATAAAAAAAATTGATAACTTTATGATTTGTCTGCTATTAGATATCCAATTATTTTCTATTCAACAATTCCACTTAACCATTGGTTACACGATTCGTTAAACAACAAAAGAGGCAAAACAACAAAGCTCACCAATATCCTGTATACCTCGCGGTTGGTTAAATATCATAACAGAACATCTAAATTATGCATTTTCACCAAAGAGCGATTGATCTAAATGTGAATTCCACGAGAGTTGAACCGGAGTACCAGAGTGCTCTCCGTAACCTTGATCTCTGTACCGGGACACGCCCGATTTGTAGTGTTGCACTTTATATTCAGGACGTAGGCAGTAGATTTGAATACGATGGGACGAATGCCGCATTTCTGAAAAAATAGTGGGCATGCCACGGAACGTCGTGACGGTTGAATGGGCCAGTATACTACATTGGTGTGAAGCTAGAAATGTGCAGTACATATGCCCATTTCTCAGTATATCTACGTTGGAATTTCATTAAATTATATCACTATGTGGTTGGAGTGTGTTGTGTTTTCTGTTTCTTTTGTTTTGTAAGTAGATCTGTTTACTGTAGAACTGTTTAACTGTTTACTTAACGAAGGGAAATATATAAATAAACTCATAGGACAAAAATGTGCCAACATTATTTGCAACTAATGTGATAAACGAAGTATTTTGGGCAACTCAGCTGCAAGCTTAGGCATTTTTGTTTTGCTTATAATATTCTGTTTTATTGATATATAAATAACTTGGGGTTTTGACTGAAATGCTATATTATTTAATGCAATAATAAAAATACTAAAATATTCATTTCTTTGTTGAACATTTTTAGACATTTTGACTTTATGTTTTTGGGTGCTCATTCGTATTCAGCAAAGATATTCTCGAAATCACCTATTGTGATATTCCATTCAGAAAATGGATGCTCTTTAGACTTCATCAATCTTCTAGGAGTTTCTATTCTACGTTTTTATAAATTTTCTTATGTAAGGACGTACAATTTGTACATCGTTGAAAATTGTGCCTGTCCATATAAAGAAGCCAATGTTACAGAAACAAAACCAAATAATTTATACGTTATAGGTTTTCCAAAGTTGCAGAAGAATGGCCTAAAACAAGTTAAATAATGTTTATAATAAAATAAATGTTATAGTTCTAAAACGTTGTTTACAGTCTCCACCAAATGTGCTTTTAGCAACCTTACGACAATTTAGTCCCATGGTTGTGGCATTTTTAAACATGCGCTTTTGTGGTACTAGTCGTCTTGATAGTGTACGATCGAAAAACTTTTTGTATATCGGGTGATCCAAGCAATTGGCATGCCCGTTATTTTTCTTATTTATAAAATTGTTCTTGGAATGTAAATGGATAAAAAAATGCAGTTTTTAATATTCTTGAGAATAGTATGATAAGTTTTCATCTTTTAAATAGCACCCTATATCAGGTTTCTGACGTTTCAATCAGAATAACATTCGGAAATCAAACACAAATCGATTGTCATTTTCATCACCAAGGCAACGAAAAGGTAACTTTTGTGTTTATTAATCTATGAGGCCATGAATAGGTGAAAATAGACGAAAATTGACAAAAATACACAAACTGAATCCATTTTGGATCGATGATTTTGACCGATATTGTATCACAGCATAAATAACAAATTAAATAAGAATCAATAAATATAACCAATAATAGTTATTTATGTGCCAAGGGCATTAAACGGATGTTTATAGCCCGAGGGTGACAGACTCTCGGGCCTATCGGCCCTCGAGCTTTTTAAGTCGCCCGAGGGTATAAACATGAAGTAGTTCCCGTGGAACCATACAAAATTTTATGTCCTACAACAGTTTTGTTCCTCCGTTTGAATAATATCAATAAATATTTTGACGTTATCAAGTGACATGCGTATCTACGGAATCTACGAATTTACAATTTGAATGACAAATATTTGATATATTTGACATATAACCATAGCAACCCTTAAGGGTTGCTTAAATACCTTTCACCCGACTTAAATACAGTCTATTTTCAAGATATGTTTTCAAAAAAAGGAAAGAAACTATAAAGATGGGGACTTGTGTGAAATAATGTAAACGCTTTGTACCAATGTGTACTGCAGGTGAAGTATGGTTTTGCGGTACCAATGATTTCTGTTATCTCGTTAATCTAAACCAAAAAATACCAATGCTATTTTAAAATATGTTAAATTATCTATTACTTGTCGTATCCGATTTTAGAAAATAGTGGACTTGCGAACTTAAAATTCCAATTTTTTGCAACAAATTTCAGTTGTTTACGCAAGAAAAAAATATAAAGAACAAGCAATCGATCAATGTGATTAATCTATTCGATCAGATCGATCTTTTGATGATACGTACGTCGCAGTCGCCGGACACGTATCGTACGTATATGGAAGAAATAAAAGATCGATCATCAAAAGATCGATATGATCGATCTGATCGATCATCAAAAGATCGATCTGACCTACCATCATAGGATCGATCTGATCTATCATCAAAAAATCGATCTGATCTATCAGCAAAAGATCGATTTCATCGATCATCAAAAGATCGATTTCATCGATCATCAAAAGACATCTGATCGATCATCAAAATATGATCTATTATCAAAAGATCGATCTGATCGATCACCAAAAGATCGATCTGATAGATCATCAAAAGATTGATCTGATCTATCATCAAAAGATTGAGCTGATTGATCATCAACAATCGTTTTGATCGATCATCAAAAGATCGATTTGATCGAGCATCAAAAGATCGATTTGATCAATCGATCGAACAGATCGATCTCCAATTGTGATGGAAGATCGATCACAAACTTCCAAGATCGCCCTAGTCCATAGCATGCCGAATGGCTGCGCAGCTCCTGACAAAAAGTACGGTAGCTTCTTTCATGTTTTGATTTTTTTTAAAGTTTTAAGCACAACATTCTTAAATATTTATACTATCAAAAAATACAAACAAACAAAAATCATAAAGAAAATGCCCTCAATGCGTGCGCGGGCGTTAGGAATCCTTAACGCCTGTGAAGAAGCAGTTTTTGCCCAGGTATCTAAGATGTAAACTGTCACTTTATGATCATGTAGGACATAAATAATATTAATGTGAAAATACAATGATATAAGCAATACACAGAACTGTCAAATTCGAATTTTAGCGAATTGATCCATACTTTTCCCTACGCTGATTTTATTTTCGATTTTCCTGCTTTAAACATGTCGATTTTCAGCAAAATACTAAGTATTTGGTTTTATGTGGAATGATCGAGGTGTACAAATAGGATACCCTTAAAGAAAAATTAGATTCGCCAAAAACAATTAAATCACGCAAGGAGGCACCAGTAATATAATAAACACCCAAAATCGATGTAGGTAATGTTTATTTGACAATTTTCGACTATTTGCTTCAATTCATAAATAGTAAATTGCATAATAGTAAATTGTTCGTTGCCTTGGTGTTAAAAATTGATGATCGATTGGGTAGGGTGCCACTTAAAATGTCTTAAATTGTTTTAAAGATAATGTCATTTCCGGCAAACCGGAAATACTGACAACAAGAATATTTGTTAAAAATGGCACTTTCTGTCTACTAGTGGGCACTCTTTCAAATTTCATTCGATTAGCGTTACAAACAAAAAAGTACGTAATTTTTTGACATGGATCACTTCGTACAGATAGATACGTTTTTCTTTTGACGAGAATTGTTCGTTTAGGAAAAATTGCTCTTATTAAATACGGATCAGGTGGCACCGGGTATGTTAAAATTATTCATAAATATTTTTCCTCTAGTTAGCAATTGAAATGTCAAACGGCCTTGCCATTTACGAACGTCAATCATTATACTATAGACAATTGAGACAAGTGCTGCTAAACAAAGCATATTTACTGAAAACTATGCAGTACTTACCTTGGAAATTTTAGATTATAAGTAAAGCTTGTATACATTTGAATACACGGCAGTATTGAACATACTGGATGTTCTATGAAACTTTCTAACGGGTATAAATTGTCTGTGCGCAAAGTATTTTACGATTTCCAAAAAATCTCTTAGTCTTACACTACTTTATAATAAATTTTCTTTCAAAGATTTCAATTTGCTATTGCTATTTATTTGCGATATGTTTTTATTTTCATTAATTGTAATTTCTCTTGATAGGAGACGTTATATTAATACACAAACATTTAATTGAATTTTGCATTTTATTGCATACTTTAAATGACCTAACTGGGTTAAACAATTTCCAAATTCCCATCATCCTCCTATTCCTGTTGCAACGCATTTACGTTGATCTTAGGCCAGGAATTGCCTATAAAGATCCTAGATTATAGACAATATGGGGCCGTCTTTTGTCATTCAAATTGTTTCATAGGCTTGCTAAGATTATTCGCCCGTGAAAGGCTTTGAGATGGGTTTCTTCGTTGACCTTCGTCGGCAGCTCTAGAAACTCCAGGTGGTCCATTCAATAGTGGGATTTATAAGGACACCTCTATATATACGTTCATATTGGACGTTTTGTTTTCGACGGAGGTCGTCCTTTGTGCAGGAATGCGGGAAAATTGCCAGCTAGAAGGACGGGACTTAATAGGAAACTGTAAAACTTTGGCTATAAATATGGATGTCCGTTCTTATGTCTGTAGCATTATGCGGGCGCCGAAAGAGTTCTTCTAGTTGTAAATTATACGATGCTTTAGTGCCCCTTTTAGTTACGGAATATAAACGGGGATGAGCTATTAATTTCTTCTACTATTCTGGGAATTTCATTTCTGGGGAAGTTATCACGCGCTGTACATGTTTTATAATGCCTGTGGTGTTTTAATTATGAATTCTCGGAAAATTTTCGGAAGGTAGGAAAGAAACTGCTTTAAAAGGTTAAACTGTTAAATTTAGAAAATGTTGAAGTTTATATTTCTATCATCTAGTTTCTATAATTTAACAAATATGTATTATTACCATTCCCTGATTTGCTAAAAGTATTATTTAATGGGTGTTTCTAAGAAGTAGCATTTTTAATGATATTTCTATTTATTTTTTACTTAGTATAATAGGAAAATTTAGGAATAACCAAAGAGATTATGTTGTTATAGATCTAATCGATTAGCAGGTTCATTATTTCACTTTTTACTTGTTCCGTGACTCTCACTCACCAATGAGGGTGTTTGGAATTATTTGCACCATGGTTGTTACAAACTTGAACTAAGAAATGAGTAAGTAGTCCCACAAATTCTATTGTATTGCATAGACGGTCAAGTGAATGTCGTATTATTGTAACGTATTCGGAAACATAATGGGTTTTATCCTAATGTGTTTGCAAAAAGTGAGCGAGGGAAGAGATATTCTGGTACTTTAAACGTGACTTTGAGAAAAACTTCATAAATCTAATTAATAAAACATCGTATGATCATAAAATGTTTATTTTTAATTGTTTTCTTCGGACTGTTGTCAAAACGACCTGTTATCGTAGAATCACGTAATATCAAATACTATTTTCTTTATACCATATTCTTTGAAAATGTGTAAGTGTTTATTTCAATGTTGTGGTCTATACCTGCTTCAGGCACAATTTCAATTAGGGCAAGTATAAAACTTGTATATTGCACTTCTCCTACCAGATTTTAATTCAGTCTCCAAATGTTTCCAAAAAAATGGAAAAAATGGAATTGAAAGCGCAAAATGTAACAAGAAGTCCATTATCTATCTTTACAAAGTGCTCCCACCCTACAACTGAATGATGTTTATTGTAAACCTTTCCACCTTGTATAACTTTTGTTTTTATGACGTCATTACGGTGTTAAGAAAAAAGGACGTCTATGATATTTTTGAAAGGCAACTTATCAACCAGCCACTAACACTTTCTTTCTATTTCATAAAGCAGTACCTATCTTCAGAACCATCATTTTAAAGGGAATGGTAGAGCTATCCATCTACAGTAGAGCGTCGATAATCCGAACTAATTGGGACCGAAGGTCATTCGGATTATCAAATATTGCAGTTAAATAAAAGAAAATACGAGTATTGGAAGGATGTTCAATCTTAATAAACCCAACACCATTCGATTCCGCTCTTCTTAAACTATAGGAATGAAAATATAAGGATATCGAAGGGATATCGAAGAGAAACTATTGAAGCAATCTTAATGGTGTAACGGGATGAACTGTAGAGAATTAAATCCCCAAGAGAATGACAGGTCAAACGATCTCATCGGATAATTAGAATCGGAGAAAAGCTGAAAAAAACAGAAAATGTTGCTTTTTAAAAAAGAAATTCACAGCTCCGCCATTTTTGAATATTAACAGCTGAAACTTTGCACAGTGGTAGCTATTCACATGTACTTTAAGTCGGTCGGATTCAGAGTTTTCACTCAGTCCTCATTTGATTTTTTTGGCAATATTTCTGCGGAGAGCTGGATGCGTTTGAGGCCGTCCGATTGCAATTTAAAAAAATCTGATGTGGCCAGGCACATGACTTTATCATACTATATATAAAATTAATAGTTTAGCTGCATGAGATTCTATTTGATCGAGATCGGCTATGTCTGCATTAAAATAAAAATAGTAGAACTAGACAGATATCTCGATTAAAGCTGCGTTCGGATATTGTACTCCGTTGACACCGGGTACAGCGTCCAAATGACACCTACGTGTTATTGGGTGTAAAAAGTGTAACGGGGTTCAATATCCGAACGCAGCCTATATTGACAGTAGTATTTTCAAAACATTAGCGTTTGACACTAGCTACTGTCATTAGAATCAAAAAATCTGACATATCCTGGCTACTAGTTTTAAAGCAGTACGACCGATCTCGCTGAAATAGAATTTGCTCATGCAGCTAAACTATAAATTCTACCAAAAAATGTTATATACAGAAATTATGGAAAATTTCCTCTCCTTTAATTTATTATTTAACTATTTTGACGACATTACACAAATAGCGGCTCATTTGCAAAATCTTCGAAAAATGCTATGAGTAAACCACCAGTTCCTTTGGACCCTTTTCAACAGAAAGCTTTTCAGCTCTAAGTTTGGTTATGAAACTTCTAAATATGAAGTTTCGTCCCGACACCTTTAGTAGTTTCTCCGGAATCGTCGCCACAAAAACGGGTACACACACACACACACACACACACACACATACACACACACACATACACACACACACACACACACACACACACACACACACACACACACACACACACACACAGACATTTTTTGTACCTTGGTCAAAAATGTTCAGGGGACCCAAAAAGACATATTTCCGCAAAAATCTCAAAAATTTTTTTGGCATGATTACAATACTTTACATACTGCGTATGATAAAGTAAAAAGGATTTGGAAACCAACGTGAACAGCAACAAAACGTCTATTCTGATTCCAACACTATTCGATTCCGCTCTTCTTAAACGATAGGAATGAAAATATAAGGATATCGAAGAGATATAGAAGGGATATCGAAGGGATATCGAAGGGATATCAAAGGGATATTCGAAGGGATATCGAAGGGATATCGAAGGGATATCGAAGGGATATCGAAGGGATATCGAAGGGATATCGAAGGGATATCGAAGGGATATCGAAGGGATATCGAAGAGATATAGAAGGGATATAGAAGAGATATCGAAGGGGTATCGAAAGGATATCGAAGGGATATCGAGGGTGCCTACAAAAATGGCTTTTCCCTAGGTCAGTGATTTATTTTATTATTATTTCTTTTTGGACGTTCGGATTAGCGAACGTTCGAATTACCGAGGTTCGGATTATCGACGCTCTACTGTACTCATGGAGGAAGCAACTGTACTAAACAACAATTAAATCTGTCCCTCTATTTGTGAGATTGAGGTATTCAAACAACAAACTATAATTAAAAACGATATATTTATCCCGGAAAATACTGCTCGTAAAAATTAAAGTACCATTAAAGTGATTATTAAATTTGAAGTCATTAGTTCTAATCTCGTACCGCATCACATCCGACGATTCTTTTGTTCCATTATAGGTTAATTCCTCAGTAACTAAATTCTAACTAACTAACTAAATTACTCGACTTAAAGTTCCCCTTCGAAAACAAAACTACGAAAACATGTGTTTTCTCAACATCAAGACGTCATCGTATATTCGTTTCTTCATATGATCTGACAACTTCTCAAGATATTCCAAAGTTAAAGATTCCATTGTTTTCTATGGATTGACAAAAGGAAGATGTAATTTATTAACATATTAATTTATTATATTAAGCATTGTTACTGTGAATTCTCATATAAACCACAGAATTGGATCAAATGTTATTAACCATTGGTATATTCTCAAACAGATATACAAAACCTAACATTTTCAACAGAATTATTTAACCTACTAACCCAACAATAATACCAAGACAAAAAGCAATAAATCAACAAACTAAACGCCAATTACCAACAACAACCTACAATAAAATGCCCGCCAAACTTAACACCAATAGAGAAACCCTATTATTACCAATGATATATAATCACCAATAACCGTTCCAGGGCCAATAATATCAAGGTACGAAGGCAGCCGAAACAACCAGATGATATATATCGCCATACGCATCCAATACACATTCCACTGGAGATCGCATGTGCCATGGAATGCCGCACTAGCAGATTAAAGACTTCTCACGCCCGAGGTTGTCCAAGCCTATGCCCACGCTCTGATGCTAGGTCAGGAATCGCTAAGACCTACACAATGTGCGGCCCGGCCTTTGTCATTCAAATTATTTCATCGGTTAGGGAGATTAGTTGGGTTTTAGGATGGGCTATTTTCATGGCTGTCGTCTATTAGAAAAGTGATGAATTCAGGAATAATTTATAATGTAATGATTGTCAAATTAAAATATCTGACATTGGTGAAAAACATGCATTTTTATGAAAATGTTAATGTGGTTATTAATGTGTTTTCTTTTCGTACATATTTAATTTAACTTAAAAAAGGCTTTGCGATCGAATATGTAACCTAAATTAATACTAAGAATCGTTTTAAGCAGATATAACACTAATTTCAGTGTCAAGATGTTAATAAAAACTAAAATTTTAAATTTTCAATTTCATTTTGTCGTGGAAACTAGTGGAACGCTAAAATTATCGACTGACCGGATACTTGGGAGTTGGGATACCAGCAAAACTAGTTACAGGTTTTTAATAATGTCTGATTTGCGAAAACAAATGATCTAAACGTAAACCAATAAAATTGCAAAAATTTCCTAGGTTCCTTTATTGCATAAGTGCTTCTTTTCGCAAAGTGTAACACCACTGTGCTACAATTTGTTAATGTTAGATCTTTCTTATTTCTCTTTTTTTCTTCATTTCCAGTTTGGACAGTCTTCCCAATTGTCAAGAATTATAAGTTATAGTAGGTACAGTAACATTAGCAATACGAAGGGAAATAAATCTAATACAGTCTCCCTTTTGGTATCCGACGCGAAAAGTGTTGTTTTTCAATTTTCTCAGGCGTCCGCAAATTTTACTAGAGCCTAGCACCCTAAAAATCACCCCTAACGTGCACGTTTGCGTTTTCGCGCATTTTACCGCAAAACGGTCACTATATTATTTCGCAATTATAACTTCTTCACAAAATTAATCCTTATAAAATTCTGCACAAAAAAAGTTAAGCAGTTTAAGAACCACAGTGTATACAATAAAATAAAATTTTAGATATACTAAACTGATAAAATGCCAGCGTCAACGGCTATCTATATCAACATTTTCAACATATGAACATTTAATTTCGCTAATAATTCTATACTTACATCTAATTCCGTCAGTAGTTATAGTTTTGTATTATACAGGGTGTTATTAGTATCCCGGAGGAGGATAGTTAATAAATCATTTGAGAAGAAAAAAAATATTTTATACAAAAGTTGTTGGACTCGCTTTTTTCTATAACGTGAAATTATTTTCATTTATACAGGATGTTGCATTTAGGTGTGACGGAAAGTATGTACATTTTTTTGAATGGAACGACATGTATATTTTATTATATTATGAATACTACTAAATTGTTCTTATTCAGTATTCAGTTAGCTCTGAAGGAGCGAGCAACATGGTTCGCGAAACGTCAGCATTTACAAATCTTGACACACGGCATAACCCGGAAGCAGTTTATTTTCTAAACATATTAACAATTTTATATGAAATTTTGTAAGTATATTTTGCGGTCTATCGTATGGCAACATAAAAACCGAATTAAAAATTTCAAATTACAGTTAAAGTAAACCCTAAACCCTGTACTTTTAGGTTAAGTATCGTGAAAATTTGACTTCTGAGTGTTGAAAATCAGATTTTCTTTGACGTGATTTATGTGCTAACAAAATCCAAACATGCAACAAAAACAAACTGATGGGCATAGTTAGATTCAGATTTTCTTTCATAGCAAAAAGAAATCTATTAAAAACACTTCCAAATAACCCACTTTCCATTATCATTATCAATATTACTCATACTATCATTAATATTATCCCAATTTTGAATTGTCTCTCCAGAAAAATAACCTATTTTTAAACCAATTAACAATAGTAAGTAGATTTTGTTGGTTGTTTTTGTACTGAATAGAAATCCGTTCTCAAACGTAGCTCATCAAGACAGGTTTTAGCGTTTCTGTTTGTTTTTGTGTATGAGCGCACATACTATTATAATGGAACCTCTCCGCAAATTTTCACACAGGTGAACAATTTTTCACGATAGTTCCCCTAAAATTGGTTTACTTCGGAGCCCAACTGAAGTTACTAGGTCTTCAGGTTCGCTTGCTGTACGTTTGTAAAAATTGTAAAACTACTTATAAATTTGTGTAATACCTTGATAACCATAATACTTTCTATATGAATAAATCTAGTTCTAAATGGCTTCTTCCCTTTAAATACTTTACATTATGCTACCTAGCACACTGTGTACAGAGCAATATTAAGATACTAAATAGCATACTACTCTTTAAATTACAAATATCACAAAAACCAGTAAAAATGAGATATACGTTATAGTGAATATAAATTACAAAGAACTTACAATTAGCAAATAATATACAAGGTGCTCCATTTAAAAATCTAAAGAAAAAGCCATTTAAAAATGTTTAAAAACTAATGCATGCTACGATCACCCTGTATACCGCATCTAAGTTTTCATGACATCAGCATCTAGCTATGGGTTTAGTTATTATGTGACAAAATTTTTAGGACAATATCTGCAAAAATGTAGTATTAACGTAGTTTCTAGGAAAAGCCTGCAATTGCCAATTTTTTGACAAACAATTGAATATCTCAGAAACTATTTACTTTACACAGGTACAACTTACACATTTGCAATATGCAACACCCTGTATAAATGAAAATAATTTTACGTTATAGAGTCAATGAGTCAAACAACTCTTGTATAAAACATTTTGTTCTTTCTCAAACGATTTGATGACTATCGACCGCCGGGATACTAATAATTCACTGGATTCATAACAAATCGGCAACAAAGTTTTGAAGCAAAAAGACTTGTAACAATCTAAAAGGATCCAAATTCACCCAAAGCTGTGTTGAAAATAATAATGGGGGTTTCAGAACATTATCTTTTTTCATAAATAATGTCCCCTGAAATTCCAATATAACCCTCAGATTTAAGCACCAAAGTTTCAACAAAACATTTTACCCACCCAACTAAACAAAAACACAACCACGGCAATTAAAATCCAGACCTCCTAACCAAAGTACCGCATCATCCCGTGCCCATACATAAATCAGTCCAATTTAAACGCAACCCCCGTACTTCCGTGTAAAGCTTGATTGACATACATTCAACAACCGTGAAAATAAACCCTGAAATACGCTACACATTATACCGAACGGCAACGCACAAAAAACCAGCGCGACTGGGTCAAACAGTAGCGAGCGACCTTTCGAAGCAAAAAGCCAGACACATCCCAACCAGATGTCTGGTGATTACACGTTCGGTTCATTTTTTTGGTCAGGACGAACCGTGGTTGCGACAAAAACTACCCTCGTCCTCGGAATATTTACTGGCATAGTTGTCTGAGCAAATCAAGCAACCCAGTGGAAGGTACAGGACCCTGGTTGGATCGCTGCCAACTAGGATCTGGAGCGGACACGCTGATAGAAACTGAGTGAGATGCGAGAGTATGAATATTTCGTTGACGAGAAGTTTGTTCCTGAAAGAGGTAGGAGACATGGAATGTTATGAAGCTTCTGTCGTGCTAGGATTTCTGGCGGCTTTAGTAGAATGCAGGGTGCGAGTAACAATGTCAATAAGTAGTTTGTAATTAGTGCAGTACCTAATTAGAGGGCTGAGTCGAGATGCTGGTATCTACTGGTAATCTTTGCAAAGTTACTGTAGATTCGCTTATTTTATGCACTGAGTTTGGATTGAACTTTGTTTTACTGGGTGATAATGATCTTAATTTTGATTGTTCATTTTTGGTTATCTCGGATGTTGGAGCCATGTATTATTTGTGTATTTGTATGTACTGTGGTCTAAATGTAGTGACAATGTTTTGATCTATGAGAAATTTAAAATCGTACCTTATCAGTTTCTTATTAATTAATTGATGTAGCTACAAATTGTTAAAAGAGTGTAACTTGCGTATAATTAGACCAATTCCGATCTGTTATTCGATAGAATGATAGGTGATTTTGATTTTGGGAAAAATATAAAAACAGTTGAATAAAAGTTCATGCTGATCAATTTGCCAAACTAGAATATGTAGGATAGAAATACTTTTAAGAAATAATATTAATAAAGGGGTTACGAAGCGTTTTTGTTTCTAATTTTTAACTTAATTATAAGTCCGTAATAGTTAAACATTGTAAACCAAACATACTTAAGCTGGGTTTCCCGAGATAACTTTAAAACTGACAAAACTTTAAAAATTCAATATTTAGTTTTTTGTTGATATCTGACCAAACTACCAACATTATCCCTACGTCTACGAGAATTGAAACCCTTTCCATCAAAATCACCAAAAAGTTCCCTCCAACACTTCTTCACATGTTCCTTCACAGAGATGGTAGTCCAAGACACAATTACCCAACACATCCTAACCCCACCATTTACGAAACTATACAACATCTACAACAACATCCAACATAGAACGCCCATATAAGAGGAATCTTATTGAAACTGCAAATAAAAATCAAGCAAGGGCTGAAAGACCCCGGTCGATGGCCATTCCAGAAGAAATATTTGCGTGGACATGCTTTATTTATTGTAAAATGTTTTCACAGAACTGTGATTTTGTACAACAGTTTTTAAACCTTGTGTTCTTGAATTGTTAAGTGTAAAGCCATTGGACACTATATACCCATAGAAAAACTGTGGATTCTTTATTTTGTCGTTTCATAACAGGTATATGTGTGAAAAATTAACTCCTTAACTTTAATTGTTAACCAAAAATTAACTAAAAATTGTTAACCAACAATTCTACCGTCAAAACAATTTGAAAAATCAATGAGACTATAACATTGTTATTGCTTGTCAGTATATTAATAATACAACAAAATGCTGAGTGGTATAGTGTTAATAGTTATTTAACCAACAAGTCCATTGAAAAGAGCGCTTAATGATCGAGACTGTTTAACGCACGAGCGATTAGCGAGTGTGTTAATTGTTGAGATCATTAATCGCCGTTTAATATTCGAGTTAATTACAAAATTTTTTCGTCGATCGTATTCTTCTGGCGGTGTCTACATGATTTTATTCGTCGATGTCGTTTGAGGTTATATGACCATTTATGTAATTTGACACTGACAGTTCTCGGCTGTGCGCATCGATAACGAAATGTTTTGATTGGATGGTTTTATTTTACGTATGTTCGATTGGCTATAATGAAGTCATTTGATTGGCTATAACAAATCATACATTAAAAGGAAATCGTGCATTAATACAGCTTTTTAATAAATGATTTTCTATTCAGTAAACATACTCATAAATACACGATCGACGGAAAATAATATAATGTTATTATACATTATATTATTAAATAGTAAATGTCATACTGAGCAAAAAGTTGCGAATATAACAAGGCAAAATTTCAAAGGCTCTTTCATTTTATTCATTATGTTACTTTTTTTTTATATATCGGGTGGTCTTTCTAACTTGGGACTCCTAAATATCTCGAGAAATATGCATGGTACGACAAAAGAGTCCTAAATGAACTTGTAGGACGCAAAGGGGGAAATGAGAAACGATATCAGTTTCATTGCAGAAGGCGCTGCAATCGGTGAAAATTGGATTAACTTAATTTTTTTAAATGTGAATACTCAACTTTTTTATAAAATTATGATTTTAAGCTAAATAAGAACAATCTTTTGTCTGAACATTTTTTTCGTACGATGCATCTATCAAAAGTTATTGACGATGGAAGTTTGTGGCGTCTGCGGTAGTTACCACCGCTACCACTGCATGGGATGCGCTCGCCGTCTGGCAGTCAAAGCGACGACTGAGTAGACATTCATGGTACAACGTAGGAAGGAAATATTCCTATTTAAAAAAATTAAGTTAGCCTCATTTTTACCGATTGCAGCGCCATCTGTAATGAAACTGATATCGTCATCTCATTTCCCCCTTTGAGTCCTACAAGTTTATTTAAGACACTTTTGTCGTACCATGCATATTTCTCGAGATATTTAGGAGTCTCAAGTTAAAAAGACCACCCGGTATACTTTACATTAAAATATTAAACAACGTCCAAATGATAACCAAATTTTCGTCTCTATCCAACATTTACATGAAGGCAAATATCGGTCTTAAATACCGTGCTAACAATAATATCTGGTAATGGACTTTGAACTCAAAAGAAAAACATTACTGTTACTGTCGGTCAATAAATACCTCACAGGAACAAACAATTTTTCAAAAACTATTTTTACACATACTACAGATGGAAGATATACTACATATAATGATTACCATACTTAACCAATGTATACAACCAACTAGATATCACAGTCTTACGAGAATATAGAAAGTTATGAGTTGTTCCGAAATCTCACTATGAAACAGAAGCAAGTTTCAACAATACTTCATTTCCAATTACAAAACCCATTTAACATTGTATGCACTCTGCAGCAATGAATTCATTTTTAACAGTACGAATTTTAAAAGGTTGTCCAATTTCTGTCCCCGTGAAAACGCGGAAGTTCGAAATACCGCCGCACTAAAGTTAAAACTTAGTGTAAAGTTTCTGCTGTCGGAAATTCACAGCACAGGACCCAGAACCGCTACAAACTTTGATTAAAGTTGTCAACCTAATTACCCTTTTTCAGGGGCTGCATTTTAGCAAACCGTTAAAGTTCGCGTTCTTATTCCAAAACTAATTTTAGTTACAAAGGAATTTTATTACGATTCTATCACGATCTATTTAACAACAAAAATATTTATAGAGAAAAAGAATTCTGTAAACTGAATTCATGTAAATTACTAAAGTGGTATATCCAATCAAGTTACATGAGGAATTTGCAAAAACTGTTTACACTTGGTTGGTTAAAGCACTTTAGTAAATTAAATTGATTTAGACAAGAAAGATGAGTAAAAATGCACATAATATAAAAGAATTTTGTTCTTCGTTATTGTTCTATAAATAACATATAAATTGTATCGACAAATTCAAAACGGGGCAAATTCAAATGAATTAATTCATTTACAGTAGCAAACTTGTTTATCTAATTACGAATAAGCGGTAAACCATCAGTCAATGTTATTTAAATCTGTGCTTAAACTGTGCCAATATCAATTAATATTATTATAAATTCCACGACTCAATGTTGATTTATTCTACCATTGTTTGTATTAAATCGAAATTAAAATCCTACAAAAAAAAATACTGTAAGTTGCAGTTTTGTTTGTGCCTGACTGATCTGTAAAGTTTTTATTGTGACGAGTTGAGACTCATAAATTATTACGGTCGTAGGAAAAAATAAGTCCAGTTTAATGTCAGACATAACCATACGCGCTGTAACGTCATACATATGGTAAACAGATTTATTTTATTTGTGGCCGTATACGTCTGGGCATGTAGAAAATATGTGTAAACATGCAACGGTATGTTGTTTACGACTGGCACATTTTCTGTTAGTTAAAGTGATAGCCAAGATCAACCAACAGTATCAGACCAGTTTCAGTGTTCGATAAAATGGACCAAATGGGCTGCTTATGGTTTTACATTCAACTTGTTTTTACTTTATCATACGCAGTATGTAAAGTATTGTAATCGTGCCAAAAAAAAAATTCGAGATTTTATCGGAAATATGTCTTTTTGGGTCCCCTGAACACCAAGGTACAAAAAAATGTCTGTGTGTGTGTATGTGTGTGTGTGTGTGTGTGTGTACCCGTTTTTGTGGCGACGATTCCGGTGTGTAACTGGTCCGGTAAAAACAGTTATTACAAGTTGGTAACTAGTCTTTTCATAACGACACCGAAAGCGGTTTCGTGATGGGTTTATAACAAACGCAAAGTAGAAAAAAACATTACGGTACTGTAAAAGGACCCTACTTAAAAATAAAAAAGTGAGAGTGACTTATCGGTAGCTATTATATTTCCCACACGTTGCAAACCATTGTGCTATAGAACGAGACAGCAAACTTTTTCATGCCTGTGTTACAACAAAATATACTTGAAAATGTACACACTCGTTCTCTAGACCGTGTGATGTCCCTAAAGGTTCAAGTACTTCAAGTACTTTAAGAAACTACAGAAAAATGAGTGAGAAACATATAACAACAAGGAAAGAAACAGATTATGCATATAACGCATGTTTGTGAAAAGATGAAAAATGTTGCGTGAATGAATATATTGTGCTGTACTTCGCAGATATAAGCTCTCTAATATTCTTTTTTTTTAATTCTTTGTCATCTTATTATATCTTTTAGCGTTAATAAATCAATCAGAAAACCATTCCATCTTATGATTTTAGTGGAAAAGTAAAGTAAATCCTGAATAAATTTGTAGATACGGCCAGTGAGAAATAAAAAGAAATAAAGGGAAAACTAGAAAAAAACTGAAAAACCAATTGTAACAAAACATATGTGTGCTTAGATGTGAAAAGGGACCAGTTGTCCGTTTCTAGTTACGCAGATAATCGCAAATAAAGTTAAACTGGTGCAAAATACACATTTTTGTTTTATTGGCTAATTACTCTCATTATTGTGTATTTTATCAGATGTGTTCGTCTGAAACACGTCTGCGGTTGGAAAAGCATGAAAAAATGCGTTTTTATTGCGAACGAAAAAGGGACCAGTTGTCGCTATCACGCTACGCTCTAGCGCATTACGGTGTTGCCGCATACAGTGGCAGAAACAAATATCTGTATGATAGCAGTTTATAAACTTGTTTGTATAAAATATAATTACAAAGTTATATAATATTCCGGGACAAATACTACGCTTATATTAACTTCACTTTTTGTTTGTTTGTTTGTTGATTTGATTGTTTGTCTGTTTGTTATGTCCAAATCTTGTAATCGATATTATTTCTACTTCCCACTGTCCAATCAAGTTAAAATTTTGCATGCGTACAGATTTCCGGTGACAATACAAGAAGCAATAAAAAAAATATGGAAACTTTTCCAAAATAGGAAAAAAATTTCAAAATTTGGAAAATTTGACCAAATGAGTTGAAATTTTGCCTGTGGACGGATTTCCGGTGACAATGACAGCAATAAAAAAATTTGGAAAATTTTCTAAAATTTTGAAAAAAATTTTGAGTTTGTACGAAACTTGAAATCGATATTATTTCTACTTCCCAGTGTCCAATCAAGTTCAAATTTTGCATGTGGACAGATTTCCGGTGACAATACAAGAAGCAATAAAGAAAATATGGAAACTTTTGCAAAATTGGAAAAAAAATTCAAAATTTGGAAAATTTGACCATTTGAGTTGAAATTTTGCCTGTGGCCGGATTTCCGGTGACAATGACATAAAGCAATAAAAAAATTTGGAAAATTTTCTAAAATTTTGAAAAAAAATTTGAATTTGGAAGATATGTCCAATCGTGTTAAAATTTTATATGTGGACAGATTGCCGGCGACAATGCTCGAAAAAAATAAAATAACTAACAAAATGGAAAATTTTAAAAAATTGTAATTTTGTTTATAAAGCGTAGTTTTTAAAAAATGCACTTTTTATATAAATTTATTATGATTGTATTTCCATGTTTGTGTCCCTAGTTATATTTATTTCTTATCATTAAACGTTTAAAATAATTTGATACTATCTGATTTATTTGACACTCGCAATTTGGATTTTTGACTGACATAAGTGTTGAAATCAGACAGCTGCATAATTATGTAACAGGAAATAGGATGACAAAAGTTGCAAATTCACGTTAATTTATTACGGTTGCCAGATTACACTCGGTGCCATTTTGAATTATAAACATCTAACTTCAGATATTTGCTTTCTTCTGAATCCGACAGTTAATTACATGTTTAGTCGCCATATTGGATCCGTCATTTTGAATTTTATACATCTGACAACAGATTAGGAATCCGTAACCTTCATATATCACATAATTTAATTTTTGTATAAATCCGACACGTAATTACATGTTTGGTCGCCATATTAGATCCGCCATTTTGAATTCTAAAAATCTAAAAATAAATAAGATTTGGACCCCATAAACCCCTTACGAGAATGCTTAAGTCTTCTTAAGACTCGAGAGATAAAGATACCTAGCTTACACTATATATATTGTAGGCCCAGGCCAATGACGCTATAGATTAAAAAACCTATAAAATCCAAACGGAATAATGAAATAATTCTACTAAAAATCTTGAAAATAATATCGAAATTGTTCCAAAAGTGTTGGAGTCAGCGTAACTTCCAAATATACGGGAAGTTATTAATTTTTAAACTTTGCAAAAGTTTGAAGCGTCATAGCGCAAAAGTTTAATTTTTGCACCAGCAACTTAAATATATTTTTTTTCAATTTCTCTTTATGGTAATCGACTTAAAATGTTGGAGTACCTTTGCCATAACTTATTCTATCTAAAAACGCTCATAACTCAATTTCGGTCAACTGGTCCCTTTTCATATCCAGGCACACATATAATAGAAATTTAAAACAAAATGTTTATTTTGTCCTGTTTGTATTTGAAACACATTTTTAAATTTTTGATATTTTTTAAGGTTGTGAACGTTGTATTTCGGCCCATTACTCTTCCTTAAGGCTAATAGGCAAACCTGTAAACTTTTATTCATTGCTATATCATTGTAACAACAACGTGGTGATCGCCTGGTTGCCGGGATCATCGGCTTTACGTTCCTCCCAAAGAATACTAGTCGGTAGAGCAACGCTCTATGGTTGAACCACAAAAACGGGGCAGTTACGTTACGTTCCGTTGTTGTTTATAGATAAACATGCTCTTAAAAATGCGTAACAGGAAAGAAATGAAATAAGAACCACTTGGTATGTTTAAGATAGGTACGTTATGAAATGGTGACAAAACTGCACAGTTTTTGTGGTTCAATCAAATTATCAGAGCAATTTGCCGCATTCTTGCCATCAAGACTGTCTTAAACGATTTTAACCAAACGAAGAGAAAAAAAAACATTCTTTTACTTTTATTTACCCTCCAGATCAACATTAATCGTGAAATTACGTTTTACTGTATTAGCAATTTGTTCAATGGGCAGAATTCTACTTCGTACTTCATGGATTATTTCTCTTCTTCTTCTTCGGCTGGCCCATCAAATATTTCATTGCATAATGGCATGCGTTGCTCCAAAATGCCGCCTTTAGCTTCTTTTAATTTGATTTTTTATAAGTTTGTGCATTTTCTTATACTTACTTGGACTACAGTGCCAGGCTTCTACGTATTTTATCAAAGATTTTGCGTTATAGGAGTAAAGGATATATGTTGGTTCCTTGAAATACTTTTAGTGTTTTTTAGTACTGCTTCCTAATAACCAAAATCGGTTATTTGGCGGAAACAACTGTACAAACTATTTGTTGACCATTTTACGTCCCTCAGTAGGCAGAACATTCCGATGAAGATGAAAATAAAGACATATACAAGAACAACCAACCATTGTCTTACTAATAATTTATTACACACACCAATTATAAATAATACAATTACTGTAATCACCGTAAAAAGACCAAATGGGAACCTATTGTCTCTGTGGTGAAGTGGGCAACCATAATAAAAAATTACATTCGACATGAATGAGCTCTAATGAATGATATGTTTATAGGATTCTCAGCGGGACGTCTGAGTCTCGTATAAATTATGGGCGATCATTTACACGCCGCCCGTCAAATCGTGAAATATAAAGTCTTTGTAGGTAACCGCGAACGCCGAAGGGCCTTAGTTCCCATGCCGCACGCCGTATGCCACGGGAAGGTCGACAATTTGCGAGAGAATCTTTTATATTGTGACAAGGCAGACACGTACTTGAAGGTTAATTTATTCTCGTTATATACGCTTTACTGTATTAATAATTTGTTCGATGTTTAATATAAATTAATTGCCCATAGTAGTTTATGTTTTGTAATCAATAAGTGTTTTAAACGATGTACTTAATGGCTTTTAATATGAGTGAAATTACTTAGTTTTGTGATGATCATTTATATCTGGAAAAATTAAAAAAATAAAAACTGTTTTTGATAACATTTGAAACAATGCAATGATAAACTGGGGCTATCATAGAGTTTAATCAATTCGCCTAATATTCTGATACTCCTATGCAAAATGCAACAAGTACTATCAAATAAATTTTGAGAAACCCGCAAAAATCTACCAATTATCCGCAACTGGATGCACGCCCTTGAATAAGCCGCCGCTTGAACTTCAAGGACACTTGTTGACACTTTGGGACACTTTGGGACATTTTTAATGTTTCTAGGACATAAGGTCTACTAACTTTAAAATTCCAAAAATTGGAAAATCTCGTTGTTGATACTTTAACCAAACTTTTTTTCGAAAACCTGACGGCACCTTTTGGATCAGAATTTTTATTCAGCGCAAAGAAATCTATTGGAAACACCCAATCATGTTCATGTTTGCCCATTCCTGATTCTTGTAAAAACGTAGTAACAAGCGATTAAGGAACAAGCAAGTGATTACTACTTACTTTTATGTTAACCAAGTAGGTAAAGCCAAGTAACCAATATCACAAAGACCATCAATCTCATCCTCGTAAACAAAGGTATACAGCAAATTTCATATAGCGCGTTTTTTCGTTTAAAGCTAAAACAAAAATTCAGATTTTTTTAAACCGGCGATGGTTGTAGGAGGAGAAGGCAAAAAAAATTGTTTCTACTTTGCAATCATAATTGACACATTGTACCACCGTTTTCGATGTTACAATTAGCACATTGAAACACTGTTTTTAGGAAATTTTAGGTTTGCAAAATTGGTGGCATTGATATTAAACATCAAACGTAAAAGGAGAGAGTGACTGGGGTCTTTGAGCATAATCCTTGCCCTCATTTCAATTATATTTTCTTTTAAGAAGAATATGCCACAATTTATTTCTTTGTACTGTGAATTATTTGATTAAATTGTCGCATTAAAACAATAGGCACTAAATACAATCAATGAACAACAGGCTGGTAGGTGAAGTCAAGTTAAGCATTATTCTCGACAACTACATAACAAATCACCTTTTCATATACCGGGTGGTCGTTTTAACTTGAGACTCCTAAATATCTCGCGAAAGTGTCTGAAATAAACTTGTAGGACTCAAAGGGGGAAATGTGATAACGGTATCAATTTAATTGCAGATGGCGCTGCAATCGGTGAAAATAAGGCTAACTTCATTTTTTTAAATGGGAATACCCAAATTCTGTATCAAATTATGATTTTACGCTAAATAAGAAGAATCATATGTCTGAAACATTTTTTCCTACGATGCATTTTTTTCGTGCGTAAACAAACCCTATGCGCATGACGGCGCAACGCGTGAGATACCAAAACGTGTCGCGGTTACGCACATACAAAATGAAATTAGCCTCATTTTCACCGATTGCAGCGCCATCTGTAATGAAGCTGATACCGTCATCTCATTCCCCCTTTGAGTCCCTACACGTTTATTTAAGACACTTTTGTCGTACCATGCATATTACTCGAGTTATTTAGGAGTCTCAAGTTAAAAGGACCACCCGGTATAATACAATACCATATCTACCACGATTTCGAAAACTGTCACGGTATTGTAGAGTTGCTTCAAAATAAGAACAGAATCTTACGTGGTGTCGGGCCAATGTATTCTAGCGCAGAGGTAATGGTGGAGATACCCCCTTTTTATTTTGCCGAGTTTGACAAGTGTAACTTCTTCCCGTTTTTTGCGTACCTAGTTCAAAATGACTAACACTGATGGTAGTATCTTATAATTAACCATTTCAAGTAAAGTAACAATATATTAGTTAGAGATTTTTTACCTTTTACCTTACGTTATTTTTGACTGATTAATCACATTGATTTTTTTACACAAAAAAACGGGTTTTTCAAAAATTAGTTTTTCTATAAACACTACTTGTAACACAACTGTACCTTTATTTTTACTTTATCATACGCAGTACGTAAAGTATTGTAATCATGCCAAAAAAATTTTTTGAGATTTTAGCAGAAATATGTCTTTTTGGGTCTCCTGAACATTTTTGACCAATGTACAAAAAATGTGTGTGTATGTGTGTGTGTATGTGTGTGTGTGTGTGTGTGTGTGTGTGTGTGTGTGTGTGTGTGTGTGTGTGTGTGTGTGTGTGTGTGTGTGTGTGTGTGTGTGTGTGTGTGTGTGTGTGTGTGTACCCGTTTTTGTGGCGACGATTCCGGAGAAAGTACTAAAGGTGTCGGGACGAAACTTCATATTTAGAAGTTTCATAACCAAACTTAGAGCTGAAAAGCTTTCTGTTGAAAAGGGTCCAAAGGAACTGGTGGTTTACTCATAGCATTTTTCGAAGATTTTGCAAATGAGCCGCTGTTTGTGTAATGTCGTCAAAATAGTTAAATAATAAATTAAAGGAGAGGAAATTTTCTATAATTTATGTATATGAAATTTTTTGGTAGAATTTATAGTTTAGCTGCATGAGCAAATTCTATTTCATCGAGATCGGTCGTACTGCTTTAAAACTAGTAGCCAGGATATGTCAGATTTTTTGATTCTAATGACAGTAGCTAGTGTCAAACGCTAATGTTTTGAAAATACTACTGTCAATATAGGCTGCGTTCGGATATTGAACACCGTTACACTTTTTACACCCACTAACACGTAAGTGTCATTTGGACGGTGTACCCGGTGTCAACGGAGTACAATATCCGAACGCAGCTTTAATCGAGATATCTGTCTAGTTCTACTAGTTTTATTTTAATGCAGACATAGCCGATCTCGATCAAATAGAATCTCATGCAGCTAAACTATTAATTTTATATATAGTATGATAAAGTCATGTGCCTGGCCACATCAGATTTTTTTTCCCGCAAAGATGACCGTTTTCGAGATAATCACATTGTATTTTCCCATTTTAACTCCCTTTCATTTGTGAGAGGTTCTATAGATTGAGACTTTTGATATAATGCATAAAATATCAAAATAAAGCTGTACATCAAATAGTTTAATTTCTAAGTAAGGTCAACGTCCCAAATTCAGACACTGTGCTAAATTCCGACATATTTCTGTGTAGTTGGATAAAATAAGAAATCTACAACATTTAACTTTATTTTAGGACATCCGGTTTGTTGATTTGATATTACACTTATCAACCCACAATCGTTTCTTATTCTACCAATGTTCTAACGGTCAGAATATACTCTAGAAATAATACAAGATATTTTTTCTTGTACTAGACAAATATTAGGATGACTCATTTTTGGGAATTGTATAGATTTAAAACAAAATAGTACAGCACAGAAAAATGCATCTCAATTTAACTTGACTACAAACTGAACAACCGTAGAAAAAAATGAGAAACGTTTAGACAATCAAATCACAATCGAATACAATTCAAGCCTCTCAAGCTGATGCACTGAAATTGGCTGCCGTCCCACGGGCTCCTGTAACAAATCAGATGGTAGATATGCAACGCACAGACTCAATATTTATTTACGGTAACGTTAATCTTAATGGTGATTGTATTTGCGTACCAATGCGTACCCGTGGGGAATAGAAACGACGCTGCGGCGACCGGTGGTTAAAACAAGGGTGTAATTTTCTCAGAACTGGTCAGCTCGGACCGTGAGATGCTTATCGCCATCCCGGCGATTGAGAAGAAGGTCCTTGGAGAGCCCGTAGCCCACACTTAATCCTTTTTAAAAGTCCTGTGTTAATTATTGAGTCGCTGTGCAAGTTGGCTAGAGGAGATAAATTGCAACTTGAGGAGGAAATAAAAGATATACTGATAGGCGCTATTGTAACTTCTGTATAATTAACGATGTACCTTCTATCGGTAATCAAGTATTATAATTCTCGATGCAACAAGGCCATAGAAGCTATCAAAAGATAATTTAGTAGGTATGTACCTACAATAGAAATAACGTGGAAAATACAAAAGTTTAGAGCTGATGCTATACATGGAGCTCAGGCCAAAGAAATTATCGAAAGGCACTAATAAAATCACAGCAGACAATTTTAAACAATCGAAAGAGTCGTTCGATTATTGGTCAAGTGTCCGATAAGCATTTGGTTAGGATCTCCTCAAAGTCCCTATTATTATTATAAACATAATAACACTCGGTTATTATTATTAAAGTCAATGTTGCTTGTTGACAAATATCAGTTCGTACTGATTCTTGTAAAATATGCTGCTGATTAAAGTTCTTAAGCATGCAAAATTCGTAATTGTGATGTCTGGGAAATACTTAATTCTCGAAAACATTGTCGAGTCAACACATTCTGATACAATCACCATTTTGCATTAATGATCAAGATCAACTAGATAAGTGACTTGTTATGTTCCTGTTACGTCGTATAACACTATTTCTGCTGTAATACCACTCCGTGTCACATGAAATACAATATGATTAAATACAATCAATAGCAAAGGCTACAAACCCAAGTTTTCATCATAATAGAATATCCGAATAATTCCGAATGTTATAACGGCAATTATATTTTTTTTTAGGTTCTAGTTGGTCTCTCATTTCAAACATAATTTCGTAGGAAAATTTGTTCTAGTTATATATTAAACAAACAAAGACACAAATTGGTCACTCATAGTAAACTTATTAAATAAACGAATTAAAAGGAATGTTCCACGAATAATGTAGACGATCTATGATGTATACGAATAAGAAACTAACATATTTTTCATTAATTTATTGTAAAAATCATCGTATTTGGTATTTTTACGATTTGTAGCAAAACTTTTGTGTTCCATCCATCTTCTTGAACCTGTTTCAGAAGGTCTTTTTTTTTATTATTTTTAAATAACGCAATTACTTAGCAGCATACTGTTAATGTTGACCAACACAAGTTATTCTTGACATTAGCTATAGTTAGCAAAATACATTTTGAAGTTTTATGCTCTAATTAAAAAGCTTAGGCAATGTTGGAATCCATAAATAATTTTGATATAATTTCGATTAACGAAATCTGATATGGTCAGGCACATGACTTTATCATACTATACAGCAGTGTCAATACGGACAATGCCTTGAATATAATCAAAATATCCTGGCAAACTAGTTGTAATGCCGATACGAGCGATCTCGATCAAATAGAATGTTTAATGTGTGTAGACGGGTTAGCGTTGGTTCGAATAAAAACTGCTAACGCTTTACTACAGTATTTATTGTATATACATAATGCACAGAGCGCTGAGCGACCAACAGAGTCAACTGCTATGCATAACTTTCAAAGTTTGCTCTTGAAGCTAAACTATTAAATTTACCAAAAACTATCATATACATAAATTATGCAAAATTTCCTCTACTTTAATTTATTCCTTAACTAGTTTGACGAAATTATAGAAATAGCGGCTCATTTGCAAAATCTTTGACAAATGCTAAGAGTAGACCTCCAGTTCCTTTGAGCCCTTTTGACCAAAAGTTCTTTCAGCTCGAAGTTTAGTCATGAAACTTCTAAATATGAAGTTTCTAAATATTATAAAGCAAAAATACCCACACATACCAAGTTTCTTTAAATATTAAAATGTTAAAATCGTTTATAATAGAAAACTTGGAATTGTCGATAATTGCCTTTGTTATGGAGATACGGTAAAAAGTTACTAAGAATAGCTGTCCAGGATTAAAGCAATCCGTACGTTGAAATATTAACAATTTTTAGGTTTCATTTTACTCACATTTTATAATTCTTGAAAACAAAAAAACATTAATTATTTTAATAAAACTTGGCATTAATGGGTAACTTTTGATTCTGAACATATTTTCTTAGTAATTGTTTACCCTCCATAACAAATCAATTCATGAGTTCTAACATTTTGATGATAAAGCAAGCATCTGAATATTTTAATATCACTTGCTATGTTTGGGTATTTTGTTATTATGTACAACCTTTCTTAACTTTTTACCGCATTTTCATTCCGAAGCATAGTCAGAAACACACAGAATAGTGTGGAGTGGTGAAACGAAATCAATTAAAAAAAATGATAAGAATTTGAAAACGATGTAACAACGTCAATTGAGGATAATACAGAAGAAAAGAGCAACAAAATTGAGAGAAAATATTTGTTTGAAAAAGCCTTGGTTGAATCGTCAAAATTTAACTATGTAACAAAGCAAACATGTTGTCGTGGAAACAGTGTGAAAATTTGTCAGGAACCATTCCAGATCGGTAATAAGTAAATATTATTCTTACCCAACTTTATATGCCGACAACAAAACTAATAACCATGATACACATAAATATACATACATATACGTATTTCGACAAATTCGAATGCAGTTTCGTTGTGCATTTTCATTGTGCATTTGCAATTCCATTAAAACAAGACACAATGCGACACGGTCCATTTATTGAATTGTAAATGACCGGTATAGAAGTTGACCATGCAGGGACAGTTTGACCCATATGTCCAACTATATGCATATAAACACAAAAAGCTATTATACTATGCGTCGAAATCGATAGACCCATAATTACGTAACACTGTGACTCACAAATGTGGAAATTATAGAAACGTATTCGAAATTAGTTGAAATGTGGAGAAAGACATTAAAAGTGGATTGATTAATGATCTCATTGATTAAATAAGAGCAGGCGCATGAAAGACAAAATATCTTTGAAGAGTTTGCTATTGAGTACCAAGACAGTAGCTTCTTATCTACAGCTCATTTATGCATTACCACAACTTAGTACTTACTATATATTTTATTCGAATCCCACCTTGAATCTATATGGCTCATAAGTAAAATCAATTATGTCCATTCTACGATTACATCCAATCTTATTCAACTTGCGTTGGAGTTATCACTCCAATATCTTAAACCAGACCGTGGCTCCACATTGCGGCCGTTTCTACTTACTAACTTCTCCCTATATCAGTTTTAATACCACTCATAACTCAGAATTAACTGCACCGCGGTTAAATATAGTTTAATATCGAAGTGGGAAAGATTCATCACCGGTGCTTTGGTACGTACCTCCATCTAGAATACGGTCGATTAATAAACCTTTGCGCACATATATAGTATATATAGGACGGAAGATGTATGTATTTGCGGAATTAATTAAAAGCTCGCGTTCGGCGGATGGTTTTCAATTAATTATCGATTACCATGCATTACGAGAGTCGGTGCGGAGGCGTGCGGAGACCTCGGACCTCGCCGTCTGTGATCTACGACTCGCCCGGATGATAACTATAGATCATGCACGGCGTTGTTCAGCGATTCTTTGCCGTACGGCGACGGAGTTACAAGCCCAGTTCGTACTTGTGCGACGAAAAGATTGAATTGCAAATTTTTTAAGTGCTTAAATTAAACCAGAATTCGTTTCTAGAATGAAATAACGCTAAAGCCGATGAAAAACTTTAGGGTTGTCTAGAAAGAAAAGTATTACCTGGAAAAGACAATAGAATTGCACCATAATTACGGTGATGATATTAAAATTGATAAAAATCGCACTTAGGACTAAAAATACCAAAAATGGCAGATAAGGTTGTCCAGATTTGCACACCAGATTGAAGATGGTCTGAAAATTAAAGAAGTTGTAAATAAGGGTAAGACCGACCCAAGGTCGTGGCTAATGATGAGATATGAAGTTGGTACTTATGTTCAAGTAACTAATGTCAGTGCTGCCAATGTAACACAACTTGTGAGACGGAAATATGAAATGGCACAGACCAAACACAATTTTAAGAAAAATAGATTTAATATGGATGTGATGGCAGTTTTCACTGAAATAACATGGAGCGTAGAGTTGTTTGTCGTTTTTCTTTATTTCAACCCAATATCTATAGACTTTTTATCTAAAACAGTTTACTTCTTAAATTATACTTATAGATTTATTCAGGATTATTCAAGAAGGACGATTTTAGATTGTTATTTCGAGCAAAATGTAAAATATAGAAAAACGCAACTTTTATAACCATACGAAGACGTTGCATTCAATGCCTAACCACAGAGATTGTTTTTTAACCGACTTCAATAAAGGAGGTTCATATCAATTCGACAAGTATGTAACGTGTCTCAGGAAGTTTGCAACAAATGATAAACTTTTTTATTATTGATTTTTCAAAAGAGCTTATTATTTATAAATGTTTGTGGAGCCTATCACAAGAATACTAAAACAAGTTTAGAAAAGCAGTTCATAATTTATGAATTGTAGTTACGGGTAAAGTACTTTTATTTTTAATATTACGGAACAATAATATTTGGTACAGTTTTCAAATTTCAAATAAGCCGTGAAAGAAAACGTACTTGAAAAATAATAGAATGTTTGCAAGTTGTAACCAATCATTAAATTCTTCATTCATTTTCATATAAATTGGAGATTTCTGAGAATTAGAAATGGGTACGTTCTTAGAGCATGGACTTTGGAATAACTTGTGCTGATAACATAACACTTTTCACATTTTGTCCCGCGTACTGGGGAGATTTAAAAATTAGCCGCTATTTAAGATATTTATTATTTTTTTACAATTTAAATAATTACTAAAAATAACTATGCAACATACATATATTCGTAGTTGGTCCAAACATTATTTTTTAAATCGTAAACTTCGTTGGCTTTGACCATAGCTAAAAATTTTTTTATTGTTCAGTTTTTGTTGATTTTAAAAAAAATTAGAGTTTTTTTATTAATATTTTCGAACTTAGGGTGGCCAAAGCCACCCAAGTTTCACGGTATATTTTTATAATTTTAAAATATTTTGGGGTTGCTACAGTCTTTCAAAATTAGTTGTTTTTACGAAGAAAAATATGAAAAACTCATTTGGGTGACTTCCATACCAAAATAATTATAAACTTAATATTGTTTAATCATAACTTTTCAATCAAAATCAAATTTTAGTTGGAATAAGTAGCCGTTTTAGTTACATAACGTGTACACGGATTTTGCTCTGGTATGTATATCCAGAACGTTATCAATACATTATATTATAGATACAAAATATACAATTTTCTGTCTTACGGTGTATACTTAATATTTTTATACGCTTTCGCAAAATCTGTAACCTAATCTGAAAAAAGAATTAACAGATTTTTGCATTTTTTATACGAGAAACACAGGAAAAAATATTAATATTTGATGTACTCTTTTCAAAACCGTAGCCTTGCACTTGGAAGCTTTTGTAGTATTTTCAGGGCTTTGAGTTAGAACATCTTTTGTTTGACATCTTTTTGAGCATTTTGCATTATTTATTAACTATAGAAATAGCCTAATCTTCTTAATATATTTATTAGGTAGAAAAACATATCTGCATTCATTTTCAATATTTATTTCGTACAGAGAACATAATATATTTGATGAATTTATATTACAGGAAAGATTTTAAATTTAGAACTTGAATGCTTATAAGAAGCGATCAAATAAACATGTATCAAACAACAATACCTATTTAATTTTAATAAATTTGGCACAATTAAGGGGAGGCTCTCATATATTCAGTTGAAAAATAATTTGTTTTCATAATTTGAAACCTTAGCGTACAAAAGAGCGTACAAAATAAGCTCCTGAAACAGTTTTTTTTATTCTGGCAAGTTTTACGGTTTTATAGCCTATGGTATTCTCCGGCCGAAATTTGCTGCCTCAAGGTGGCGTAAAGTGATGTGTTTATTCAAATGATAATATTCGCTAACGCTTTAAAGTAGAAATGTGAAATTTGGATACAGTAAAGAGAACGGGCAGATCTAGGTGGTTATGCTGAGTAAATTATTATATTTCAATGAATTCATATAGAAAACGAGTTTTAAAAAGTATAGTGTTTCTACCTTCTCTTGTAGAGTTTATTACACCGATACAACTAACGTATTTTTCTGCAAACACGATCTGTCAAAATGGCAATGCGCGATAACTTTTAAATCGTTTAGCGGATTGAGTTATTCTTCTTTTCCCTTAGAGAAAATACTTTTTAATGGAGGCTGAACCTCATACTGAAACTGTTATGTGAGACTTTTAAATAATTATATTGTTTATAACGATTTAAAAACAAAAAATAGCCTGTCTAAAATGAATCTTAAAATTCAAACATCAGCTATTTTTTCAATTTTCAATTTTTTAACTAATTGTTGGTTTAGCCTCCAACTAACTTCATCTAGTTTCACAACCCTTCACAGCGCTGGAATTTCGATTTCTGTTTATTTTTGTAGGAGCCAGCCTGCACGTCGCTGGGACAAGCAGGCCGCGCATGACCTGATGCTTCCTACAACAGTACCTATACACTACTTCCGTATAGTTTTTTATGGCACATTTTCTTTTTGTACACGAAAGTATAATAAATTGATAGCAAAAGAAACAATCTTACAATTTGTTTGACAACTGTCCCAAAGTTGAACTTTTTTAGGTCTCTACATGAGAACCTCCCCTTAATGTCGAGTTTTCAATGAAGTAAATAATTGTTGTTGAAACAAATATGTTGTGATCACAAATATTTAAAACAATATGTTTGTTTAAAAAAATAAGATTTATTTCAGGTTAGTATTGTTAAAATTGCTCTAAAACTCATCTTTGTGTTTTCTTGTTAATGTAAATTATATTTCACAGATACTTCCTCTATTAAACAATATTTGTAAAAAAAAAATTGCATAAATTACAAGAATTAGTAATAGATAGTAAAATACATAAAAATCACTCATGTTGAAAGGTTTTATATCTAAGCAATCCCGCGCATATCATCATATCAATGAATATTTTCCATATCTCAAAACGTACCCATGTCAAACGAATCGACATCAACATAATACTATTACGTAAGATCTACATATATAAAAATTCAAATTCTTGTCCATTGTCTAAATATGACACCTGACAACGGTACAAAAAGAGCAAGGAAATCAATTTATTCCTAAATGAATAATGGTGACGTAAAATGACACAAATCATTTTGCATCACAAAACACAATCACTCTGCATCAAAGCAAGAAAGAAATAATATATCATGCATATTAAAATAACATAATAATGTAAAGATAATACAACCCCAACAACAACAAAAAATACAAAACACAAATTCGTTTCTCCTCGTTTCTCTTCGCGTATATAGGTAGTTCGGGTAGATATTTTTCCTTCTCGGGCATTGTGCAGAGTGAGGTCGTGTTGTCGATCCGCGGGGGTTTCATCCCGTACGAGAAAAGAAGAAGAACTGCGCGCCTTCCTTGAATAATTCATGAATTGATCGCGAAGAATGACGCGACCGTCCCAACAGCAGCAGCATCAGCAGCCAGCGGTAGTATACTAACCCGAACAGGTGTTCGCCGGTTATTTTTCCGGGCCACCTTATCCGGCCGGCAATCTTTCGGATGTCATGACTGTCCCCGGCATTGTCGAGGTCCCATACAGCCACGAACCGCAGACCGGGTCTTCTGAAGGCCAGTTTATAGTCGAATCCGTACCACCGTCAATGTGATGTAACATGTAAGTAGGAAAGTAATACATTTTGCACCCTTCAGTGCAAAATTCTTTCTGTCTGAAAGCCAAACATGTAAGCGAGTTACTTTTAAAATCTTCACTGATCATTAAGTTTATATTTATCTTCCCAGTTCAAATGGAGATTTTTAAGCGTACACTGGTACTAGAGTGAGAAAAGTGGTCTCGTTAGACGCAATTTTCCAGTGGGTCGGTCAATTTATTAAGATTGGGAATCTATTGTAATCACGAGAGCAGTTCTTGGCCAAATCAAGCTACTGAATCTTGATATAAAATGTGTCACAGTGTATTGATAATAATCAAGGTCTCAAATATTGGAGAAAAATGTGAATTTTTTAACGTAGTGAAGGATATCATGGTTCGATACTAAAATAACCGACCTCAAAATACTTAAAAAAACATTTCGTGCACTTGTAGAGTACGCAATATAATGCTGTTGTCGTGGTTTTTCTCTAAAAAATTAAGTCAGGGATAAATTAAGTCCAAAATTGGCCATTTTGAACTGAAACAGCCAAAATGAGGATGCTTGGGCGAAATAAACAAGTCCACAACAGGCCTTTTTGCTCCCACATGCAAAGCGTTTCTACCCAGTTTTTACTGATACATCAGTCGTAAACATTAGCCAACTTCGTAATTAGCATTCAAATCGCTGTTGAGGTACGCCGAAGTAATCAATAAGAATATCAATATCAAAAAAAGAGATAGTAATAAAAAAATCCTCAAGTATGTAACTGGTAAAAATTTAGAATTTTACTACCACGTGACTTCCGGACCGACTACCACCGTAGAAGAAGAAGTTTAATACTATCATGTATATATAATCATCAAACTCTATATCATACTCTTATCATATCGCCTTATACAAGGTTAGTCAAAATTACCGGAATACCTAAACAAGTTTTAACAGTAGACAATTTTTAAGTAAAAGTTGTTTAGCTATGAACAATCTATCGTTTAAATATATTTTTAATATACATGATGTACATGTTATTGTGGATATCTGGTAACCTTTCCCTTTTCAAATAGAACACCTGTATAATTTTACGTTTTTTAATTCTAAGATTAATTCTAAGAATCTTTAGTACGATTTTTTTTTTATAAAATGCATTATTTTTGGGTTATGAGCAATTAATCAAAAGTAGACGAAATTACCGAAAAAACTAAATAATACCCCAACTGAAAAATTTTTTTTCTGGGTTTAAACAAGCTATTGTTTATTCTGGAAATTTGGTAACTGATTAACTGATAGCACACCCTGTATATTTATACATTTTTAATTCCAGGATTAATTCTTATGTAGAAAACTTTTTTTTTAAATCATTTATCATTTTTTAGTTGTAAGCAATTAATCAGAACTCCAAGACTTCAATTAAGAATATTTTCCCACATACATACACATTTCTTTTAATCTGGTAGCTTGAATATTTAATTTAATTACCATTATTAACATAGTTTTGCTTTTTCTTGATTCTTTTATTTTTTATCCGTTAATGATCGATTAATTGCTCATAACGCAAAGATGATGCATTTAATAAAAAAAAATCTTACAAAAACTCTTAAAGGTAATATTAAAAAATGTAAAATATACAGTGTGTTCTATTAGAAAAAGAAAAGTTCACCAAATTTCCAGAATAAAATGAATATCCTGTATATTGAAAATATATTTATACGATAGCTTGTTTAAAACCAAAAAACTTTTGTTTGAATTTTTCTTTGAAATTCTTTACGGTTGAAGAATTACTAAGGTGTTCCGGTAATTTTGACTAACCATGTATAATCCGCCATTTTGAATTTATTTTGAAAATCCGACATGACAGTTTTAATTATCAATCTTCAAATATTACGGAAAATAAGTTTCATGCAAATCCAAGAGTTTTTATATTTTCGGTCGGAATAATGATTAAAATATGACAGCAAATAAGTTACATAAGCACCCGACATCTTTCTAAATTTGTTTTTCGCCATATTGAATCCGCCATTTTGAATTTAAAAACTATGACAACGGGTTTGGAATCAGAACGCCAAAAACAGTATACATCATCATAAAAATATTATTTAAATGCTTTAAATAAACAAATATTGTTAAAAATGTACGCTGTTTTCCGTCGAGTTCAAAAACAGTACATGTCCGTGATGCTAGTTTTAATCATAGCTCTGCATTTAATGCAAATTAAAATAAAATACGTAATTCATTTAATTCTCTGTGAGCTACTTTATATTTTGTCTGTTGGCACAGAATAGCTAACTTTGGTAAACTAAGTTGCTTAGATTTCAACGGCTGAAAAGAGCCGCCGTGGTCACGTTCACGTTCAAAATAAGCCATTAATTTAGCAATCAGCTTTCTACTGTGTTTGCTAAGGTCTCGCGGCAATTTAGTATTATTTCTACTAGCGCAATATACAATATTTCTGATCACACCTCGTATAAGGTCTTACCTTGTGTCAACTGCAAAATTCAACCTAACAAAATGAAACTCATATAAATATGCAAGTCTTTTGCAGGAATTATCTGGAAATATAATGATAACATTAAATAGCAATTTAAGACGCATACTTTGGGCGCATTACTGGTTGCTTTAATTGCATTTTACTTTGTTTTTAATTTATCTGAAGTTGGTAATGGAAGCATTGTACATTTAAATAGCTATATTCCGACCCATCTACTTAAGTTGTCCCGACTATACTTAATACGAATCCGGGCTTGAGCATCACACCTTCTTGTTTATTTATTTGTTTACGTTCAAATCTTGTAATAAATATTTTACATCCTTCCAATCAAGTTGACATTTTGCATGTGGACAGATTTCCGGCGACCAATAAAAATAAATTGAAAAGTCTTGGAAAGAAAATCTTCCGAACTAAAATCACTGTAAATTTTTCAAAAATATTAGTGGACAACCGTTCAGGACTTCAGTAAAAAGTACAAAGATTAACTATTGAGTGGCGGTCCATATTCACTAACCACAAATTGTGATAAAGCAGAACAGAACTCATATGAAATGCAAGTAATTTAAATATGGCGTTCATGTTGGCACACTCGAATTTTGCTAGTCTATCGATTTTGCTGAACATTCCTACACAATTCATTTTTTCTTATTAGTTTGTGAAGTAAACAGGCCGTTACTCCACTGCCAACATACGCGGCTAATGATTCGCCTATATAACGGGGCGCTGAAAGCGTCCGCCATCGACTCAATAAATCAGAGAGATGTGAAAAATTTATTTTCTTTCGAGAGGAACTGGGAAGTGTGCTCGTTAATGCCTGAGAGAGGCTCGGAGTGCGGAGCAAGATTGATAGGATGGCTTAATTTGGACTGATTTGCGTTGGTGTTCGGGAGAGATAAGTCTTGGGAACGCAGCCACTTAGGCTTTTCGATGATTTATTTTGTCGAGATGGACGATTCCTGCCCTATCGAAGGTTATTAACGTCGACAAACGCACGTCGTGGATGTTCGATAAATGATTTGCATTCGAAATGTCGTGTGATTAATCAGACTGAATGAACAAACTGTCTCCAAGGTCGCTTGCCTTGCCTGTTTTTGGCTTCTGCTTCAGAAATTTTTTCTTCTATTACCGTACCAAAATATAATAACATTTTATGTGATTAATCTGATAAGAGTTAACAAAATATTACATTATGCAATACAGGTGTCCGTTTTTCGACCAGACATGGAAAGCATGTCTGCAAATCATCTTAAGCAAATTCTCTTGCAAAAGACTCCGACGCAAACCGCGATAGAGAGACCCATTGTAGCGTCCTACGTCACGTGTGTTTTGGAAATCGAACCACCGCTTCTCAACCTTTTTACTCGTGCGGAACCCTTTAAATAGGGTTGGAACCTGGCGGAACCCCAACAAAAAAATATACAATGTCCTTTCCAAGGCATTTCGAGTGTTGTTTGCGTACAGAAAAACGTGTAACGAATTTCAAGAAACCAGATACAAGTCTGTAAAGAAACGCAGTTCAATGATTGAATATTACTTACTACTGTGAAATTAAAGTATTTTTCCTGTAAAATTAAAAAATGCCCTGACAAATTAAGGTGTGCTAAATTCACAGGAATATGTTTGGGGAATCTGTGAATTCTGTAAAAACAATACAGAAATTTAGCTGGTATCCAATAACCAGCGATGTTACAGTTAATTCCTCTTTTACAGTTTTTTTGGTAGATTATTACATTCATTTTCTGTAACATTGCAGATATTTCCCTCTAGGTACAAACTTATTTGTTCTTTTTAGTTTCTTCAAGGATTACCAAAGGAAGGAAGATAAAAATGCAAATGAAACAATGCGAAAACGAAGAATACAAAAAGTACCTTTTACAAATAATTAAATAAATAAATTCAGTATAGATTTAAAAAAAAATCATTGGTCAAAATACAAAAATTGAGAAAGATTTATTCTGAGTAAAAACTTTCATATGGACCTATTGATAGCAAGTTAATATTCCCTAAGAAGTTAGAGCCATTTAAAATACTGTTTTATTAATAGTTTAGTATTTTTTAACGTATCAGAACAATAATTACGTTCTGAGAAAGAAAGTGTGGGAATCCCAAGTAGAAGATATTACTAATTGTATCTATAACAGATGATTTCTGTATTTTCTCTCAAAGATTATTATATAAGAAAAAGCTTGCTCATATACATACACAATATTGATAATTAGACTGATACAAAGTAATTTATAACTCGAGGTGAAAATTAAATGCAAAAACATACCAAATTATAAATAAAACTATGTGAACCACTTTTAAAATTGTTTCATTGTCAAAATTAGTACTTACTTCATATTAATTTAATTATTTTTTGTTTAATTAAATGCAGTCACATAATTTGAAATTACACTTTCGTTTCCTGTCCGCATAAGTTTTCGTCTATAATTGCAACTCACTCTGTATATTTATTAATTTTTTATGATGAGGATCGACATAATTTTCGTCATAGAAGCTCAGAACTTGTCTGGTGATAGGTTAGTTATCTTATCTGGAATGTAAGATCATATTGAAATCCACCACCTACAACTCGGTTCTTCTCCTAAAGTACCTACCATTATGAGCAGCAGATTCAAATTGTAGGTTTATTTTGTCACACATTTGGAAAGGCAAAAATATTGAAAACAAATAATGTTAGAGTTTGACCAATAACTCTGGCAGATTGTTGTTTCCTAGAGGTTGTTTTGCTTTTATGTAACAGATAATTGTAAGTAATATTGTCAATTGAAGTTAATGAATAGTCTAAAATGTTGCCCTTTGGATGTAATATCGAAATAACAGTGGTTTATTGGGTTAGAAGGGCTCCAAATCAAAATTATTCATGGATTGACCTTGTTTATTAATCCAATATTTCTAATAATAATCCCATGCTAAAATAATACTTAAAAATAACACTGAATAATGTGCCCATGAGCCGGCGATCGTCACCGCTATTTGTTACTATTTTTCCGCGGAACCCCTGACAACGTCACACAGAACCCCAGGGTTCCGCGGAACCCCGGTTGAGAAACGCTGGTTTAGACGGAGCTATGACATTATATTTGCATATCAATATTTAGTTAGCTAATTCATGTGGATAAGACAACCAAACTATTTTTTTTCTTTGCGAGTTGCAGGGAAAATAACTTAACTTAACGTAAAAATTAGGGGGTATGTTAACTGGGGTAAGATTGATCATTTTAAACTTAATATTATGAATAACTTGTTTATCTTTAGAGTTAATTAAACCATATTTGGCAGGTGAGTGAATACATGAATACATGCTAATACATATATTGTTTGCAATCTCTCAAAGTTCGCTTACTTTGTATGTCTATTTAAGCCTCCCAGTTTGTGTGTTTATAACCTGTACCAATAAAGCACTTTAAACCGGGCGAGATTGATCAACTCGTTTTTGCTGTAGAAAATGTCACGCAGTTGTATTTCGAAGATCAGTACGATCAAATAAAAACATACGAACCTGCAGTTTTAACAATAACCTTCCCAAGGAATGAATTTACAGTTTTGTCTCATATCAAAATCCCTAATAGTATCTTATGTTGTTTTTTATATCTAAGGGAACTTGTGTTTTTTTCTGTTATTGTTCGTAGTGTTAGTTTTCTGTTTGAAAACGATGCTTTAAAATAAAAACAAATGTAAATTAGGCTTCTTTTAAATCTCCCAAATTAAACTACCTACCCTTTATGTCTTGCCACGGGCGTCCTGTATAATTTTGATTAATATCGAAATTATTTAAATTTAATATGGCATTACCTTCTGCATTTTATTCGTACCAAAAAGACTCGAATATTAAGACGCACAGTCAGTCCACGACCGCGCAAAAAAATAATTTATGACTCAACAAAAAGCAAACGACAGAAACAGCAGCAAAGAAATATCGTCCTTATTTATGGCTCAATCAATTAATCGGCCATGTCCTTCGATTAAATTCACCAGAAAACAAGCAACCACATCGGACCAACCCGCGTGTACCAATCGGGACGGAACAAAAGACGCACGGACCAACAATTAACGAACGCTCTTTTTACGCCAGTGAAAGTCAACCACAAATCATCCACGCTTTGACTCTCTTCGACGGCAGCAGTACAATTCCATCGAAATAAATCAAGCAGTTCGAGCATTCGGTAGGACAGACTAAAGCCTACTACAGACTCTGATCGTGTTTTTACTTGTGGACCACCAATATGTACTTAAGCGGTCCCGGTATGAATTATGGAAGGCTTTCTTGTGTGTTCAGATGGATCCAGCCCACTTCGATTTGATTAATAGCGCAGGAAGTGAGTTTTTGTCAGATAATATTTGGATTTAGCTCAACGGTGCCGCTGTTTGCTTCTATATCTGCCGCTAAATGTTATCTCTGGCAATTTGTTTAGAAAGCTGAACCGTTGAGATGGAAGGTACTAATGAATTGTAAATGCCAGATATGTTGGTAAATATTAAATATTGATGGCTTTGCAAAATGTGCGAATTTCGTTATGTAAGACTGCATGAAACTATTTGCTTATATCCGAAGATATAATTACGACAGTTGCCATTAGTATTTCTGAACCATTCCATTGTACAAACATTTAATTATGCAGCCGTAGCCAGTACAAATTTTGTGCTTTGTGCTCGGAAGTTTTTAACATTGCTGCCACATGCTACTGAAGGCAAAAATCGAACTGGAGTCTTCTCGATAGTGGACCTGGCAAGGGGACTTCGTATTCGAACTACTTGTACGAGAAAATTGTAGGATGGGGTATATTAAATTTTGTCATAAATAGTTGGTATTTACTCATTTTAAATTAATAAAAATTTTCTGATATAAAAGACATTAGCAAAGTGACTGAATAACGGTAAACTTGTGTGACTTTGGTTAGGCTGGGTACGTTAAGCACATTTATACAATATAGTACCTATCTAAGATAATAACAACCACAGATTAGGAAAGGTGACCCACCACATGTTATTTGACAACCACCAAGGGTGGTGTGGATGGCGCTCGAGTAAATGAATGTGTGATGGCGGGAATTTTAAACCGTATATTGGAGTACAATTAAATTTATTATCAGCAATAATTTTTCAAATAAAATTGCAGTTCCTTTTCTTTATTCAATAAGTACACTACAATCTAGCCATAATTGACTAATGAGTAAGTTTATCCCTAACTTATTTTACTAGTATAACGTAGCCTAACAGGCTCTCAGTTAGTCCTGATATATTGGTCACGTTTTTCTTGCGCACTACGTAGCACTGTCTCTGCTTTAAGAACAACTCACAGTTACATTCAAAAAGCTTAGTTCTCTTGATCAATCCGGTGTTGTCGAGGAGCTGGATGGCCTTAACTTTTACGTGATGATCAAACATTTCCTCGTGACTTCGTAAGGACCTCAAAATAAAATTTATGTACAAAGAAATACAAAAAATTGCCAAGTCACGAGAGATCATCATTTCTAATGCACCAAGGCGCATTGACGTCCATCTGTTACACGTAATTACATGTAAATATAAATAATAGACGTATATATTTTACATAGCTATTTACTTATCTACCTCTCGGGGATTTCTGGAAAGATAGTAGTTCCTTCACGTCACTGTCAGTATCAGAACTACCGCAGAAAATAAACATTGGTATTGTAAGTCACTTCTTTTTCATTCAAAGTCTTTTCAAAGACAAAATGTATACAAAACTGACCATAAATTGGCTTAAATTGAAATGACAATTCAAATCAACACCGGCCTGTGACACCCGCCAATTTGCCATCCAATCCCAGTCTCTGTTTGTGCCAGGTTTGTCAATCCGATGCCATCTATTACAAAATTCGGTCACTGCTGGTCACTGCTTACAGATATCCGTACAAATTCGTACCGACAGTCAGTGTTGAGCATTAGTTGGTATTAGTCGACTAAATTTTCAGTCTAACTAATACTGACGACTAAAATATCCACAACTATATTAGTCATGACTAATTTAATCATGACTAATTTAGTTATATTTTAATATTAGTCGGTGAATAAAATGTAAATATTAGTCGACTAATTTTTTCAATCATGAATAACAGTCATGACTAAACTGATGACAAACTTACGACCGGGTTTATAATAAATTTAAAGTAGCTTGAAATACTTAACGTCGACTTTAACTTCTAAATCAGTTTCATAATCCAATTTTAGAGATAAAAGCGCCTTTATCATAGTTAAATTCAAGATTTTCTCACTTTACCGCCAACAGCCGTGCAGTTGATTTAAAGAAAACTGATTTACCCGCCTGGGGAAATGGAAATTTTACACTTTTGGTTGCCATATTGGAACCCCAATTTTACTTTGAAAATTTGATATTAAATTTTAAATAGGGAATTTTAAATATTACACGAAGTAAGATTCATTTCATCCGATTTTGGTTATGAACAACACACCTTACTTGGAATAAGAAAGCTTCAAAAATTATTTTTTTAATTTTTTTGTCGTCACATTAGATCGATCGGGCATTGAAATTTTGAAAATTTTAAGTCAGATTTGACGTTATAGCCTATAACTTATAGGGTCCAAGTGTAGTGTAAACTTTACACGCGTATTACTCAATTACAGGATTTTGGCCGTTAGGTCGGTTTCTTTACTCCAATTCCAGGTCACATTCACTCAGTCATGACTAACGAATAAATCAATCATTATTCTAGATTACGACTAATTCACTATCAATCGGATAATTTAAGACCAATGACTAATTAATTAGTCATTAGTCATGAAATTAGTCTAACATTTGAAAGATTAGTCGTTAGTCATTAATCAGTTAGTCGACAAAAAATGCCCATCACTGCCGACAGCAACCGATAGTAATGCCCTCTGGCTATACCTTGGTGGTCAGGGTGTAACGGTGACAGTTTTATACCAACTGCACGAGTCAGAAAGAAATGAAAATATGTGACATGCTTTGTAATGCTACTGGGCCCCCCTGGTACTAAAAATACACCGAATTTTTTAAATATCAACCAAATCTGACCAATACAAACAAATGTCTAACAATGGCCAAAGCCATCCAAGTTTCTGGGACCACTGTTCTACACGTAGAGTTAAATTGGTTACATAACCTATTTCAAGTTTGACAGTATTTGTGTATAGGGGTAAAAACATTAAAACACTGGGAAAAGTAGTTCTAAACAGCCGATTCTTACCATAAATATACCACTCAATAGAAATACAACTCAAACGCTAACTTAATTTACAAGAAATCCAAAAAACTAACCTCTCTGTGACACCGCTTCCAACAATTCTTCACAAAATTCTTGCGTTTTCTCTTGAAGCACCGCGTAAAACACTAAAAATAATGTCTTGCACACATTGTACTAATATTTGCACGTAATTTTGCCGATTATCCCGTCAAAATCGGAAAACCCGTTGCACAACGTTAGAAAACAGCTGAACTGGGCGCTTCGTACTGCATATCGCATAGCTGCGACCAGCCGGTTATTACCAGATATCCTTTAAGCACAAATGGCAAGCAACACTACTATGGTTATTTACTAGACAGCGTGGTTTGTAGATTTTATACAAACGATTCTGTTACACTATTCGTATATTTTTATCATAGATATTTAATTTTCAATAGTTACAATACATTTTGTAGGTATGCTATAATAAAGTTTGCAATAAATATATTTTTATTTTGAATTTAAATTATTTATGCAGTAGGTATTTGCGTAGTTAAGATTATTTTATTCTGTCATTATTATTTTTCATGTAGGTTTTCAAATGTTTTCCAGCCAATGGTATAACGTTTCTTAAGATAAATTTTAGAAGAAGGTACACAGTTTCTAGTAGAATTCTGCATTGTAAGTATGTAAATAATACCAGAAACACGCACAGCAGATTCATTAAGCCGATTAGAAGCTGCTGTTTTAACAATGTAGGAATTCACATTATTAAAGTATGTAGGCAAGTACCTACATGTAAAGCTTGTTTATTAAAATTTAATTTTCAATTCCACGTAAATCAATTAATTTCTGGTTGCTTACGATAAAACAGCATACGCAAAATACTGTTTTATTGTAAATGATAATCTTGAATAATTTTTTACAATGTTCCGAAAAAAATTCAATAACTTTGGTATACTTTATCATTATCATAAGTTTAGCAAAATTGACATGAGGTTCCTTTAGTGGTGCAGAATTCTGTTTTCATGTTTTAAAAAGAATATTTTTTAACTTAATTTAATGCTGAGAAATAAAAACTGATTATTCTACAACAAATTTTGACAACTGAATTTGATAATGTACTATGTACTAGAACGGAAAACTATACACTATTTACATTTATTTATACATTTATTTCCTAAAACATTTTTAATTTGAACGTAAAAAATTGTTAGTTTACTCTTGGGAAAATTTAACACTTTCTTGTTTTCGACCACCTTGTGTTAAATAAAATGTTTGTATAAAACGTAAATTTTCTTTTGACCATTTAAAATTTAAAAAGTCAAGTCAAAGTAAAAGGTCAGGAATGCTTAAGCAAAGAAAATGCTTTGTAGAAGTGAAACAAATGATCATTACAATGTTATTTTTTCTTCACACTTGTTCTCTTATGCAATGCTAATATGAAACAACATAACAATAGACAGAGAGTAATGACAGTAAAACCTTAAAGCTTTTAAAACAACAATTAAAAACGCCCATTATTTTGCAGAATATCAAAACAGAGTTTTAAAACAATATTCCAAATATCATTTTGAAAATATGCTAATCCTTGCTGTGACTAAGCTTTTCTATTGGCAACCGTTCCAAAGACTATTCCCCACATCAAAGTCACTATTTAAAACTGTAACGCTACATTATACAAACCACAAACAAGAGCAAATCCTTCCATCGTCGTGGAGGTCTTATCCGGCAATCCATCAGCGACACATTTCCTACTCGCGCTTGGCAATTTAACCGCGTTCTGTTTTTGTTTTGATTAATTTATACGGTCCGCAAGCGACCGCAGGCTCTCCGCACACGTACTGGCTCTTCATCCCCATGGTCATTAAATTATTAACATTCCATTGGCGAGGATGGCCTGCCGTTCCGCTGCAGGCCATCATCCACCGCTCTCTTCGACAATTGATAAATGTGGGCGACATTATGTATGTATATGGTTGGGCCTTTGGGGTTTCAGTCCATTTTGAAACGCGATAGCCCTTAATGATCGCTTATTGGGCGTTTAGGACGACATGGATGACTTAACGGACGTGTGTTTGTTAAAGAAATATTGAATGGTTGAGTGGGTCGGGCATGCAGTGTTGCCGGTGCTTCTGATTCTTTAGAAGAACTACTGAATTGAGATGGACCTAGCTATACCTATACAGACGTGTTGATCATAAAGGGCATATCTGAAACATTGTCATAAGAAAGAATAATTTGTTGTTGATCTAATATTGAGAAAAATTTCTCCATTCCACTGGATGATGTTAAGTAAACGGCATAAATATTTCCAATCTTTCTTCATTGGTACTTGTGGCTACATGTTTCGAGGTACAATAACGTAACTTCATCAGGCCGTACTAGACATTTGATGAGTTCAAAGTTCCGCATTAGATAAGATACGCATTATTGTTAAAGTTGAAAAAGATTGAGTATTTTGATTATTGTGAATAGAAAAGATTATTGCCCTGTTGCACATAACCCGAAATGACCACATGACTCTATTATTTTTGATTATCGAGGTGCTACTTCGCAGATTCCTCCTGAATTGGATCGACAACTGAGATTTGAGATACAAAAATTAAATTTGACATTTGAGAATGGAATTGAATTTTAAGCAGTGTCTTTTTTTTTCTAAATTTTATTGTGAAACACTGATAGTTTAATCTTTTGCAAATTAAACCATTTGCTGATTATTTACCATCCTATTATTTTAATGTTTACTCAGAACGATATTTGATTTGTAAATAAAATGATGGAAAAAGAGACATAATGTATAGTATCACCCATTTATTTCGATTAGTATTGACACCTATATATTATTGTAGTATGTATTAATACACCTATGTATTATATTAAATACACTTTTAATATAATTAAAATATTAACATGTTAAGTTTAATTTAAAAAAATAATGTATTTGGGTATGTTCACACGGGATATATCGTCTGCTTAACGGAAAAAACACTAAACAGAGAAGGAAGAACCTCTCACAAAGCTAAAAGATTGAAATAATCAATGTATAGAAGAAGGTAGTGATGTCCAGGCGGGATGCAAATTTTAAATAAATCAAAAATTACAGCCACAACCTGGATTTGAACCAGGGACATTTGCGTCTCTAGCATAATGCTCTCCCATCTGAGCTACTAAAATAAATAAAACATAATAAAATATTGAAATTGTGAATATTTGCTTGGGTATGTTGTTGACTTATTTATACCGCGTGATACCCTTTTTATGAATACACACACTTCTTTATTTAATGTATTTTTAGGGTTAGAGATTTGAATATTGAATGTGAAATTTTTATAATCTAATTTATACCCCATACACCGAGTTTTGAAGTAAAATTATTACGAATTTTTAACTAAACAAAAATAAAGGCAATGAAAATTATCAATACCAAATAAAATGCAACGCTAAGTTTTATAAATCCAACACAATCCTATCCTATGATGTCAACCTGTCAAGTAATGCTATGTACAATATAGTCCAGTCAAATGGTGTTTTGGCCAGGAAAAAAATACAATAAGGCTTTTTTTCTTTCATTCTATATGTTTTTTGGGGTGCTGAATCCGAATTTCAACTATGCCACTTCCCACGGGTATGGCTTCACAACGAAAATCGCAAAAAAACTCAAAATTTTCGACTTTTCTTCATTTTTTTTTTGCGAAAATGATACACATAAAACTATGCACCTTTCGACATATACCACTATATACAAAAATAAAGTACACTAAATTTCCTGTCAAAAGCACCTTCAAGTGTATTTTTTGGTTGAATGGTTTGGTCGCTAGAGCGCGCGGAAATAAGGCCAAATTTTCCTACTTTATGTAAGGTACGTGTAATGATAAAACAGCTTAGATTCTGATAAAACTACATTAAATTTCCAACACATTGGATAACTTTATCAGTTATTTTGGCCAAACTATGTAGCCGCTAGAGCGCGTTGAAATTCTATGCCACATTACCATCAAGAGCCCCCTTCGCCAAAAATTCAGAAGGCTCTTTTTAATTGATACTTAATGTATTATGTATTTTTTTGTGAAAAAGGCATAAACAGTCATTCGGGCTGTTGACTAAGCGGCTTCGCTTAGCTTAATATAAATTAATTAATATAAAATATCAATCAGTTCTCGCCGCTACACGGTTTGGCCTAAATAAATGATTAAGATGTGCAATTTGTAGGAAAATTAATGTTGTTTTAGCATAATCCTAGCCGTTTTAATTAACTTGAAAACTGGGTTTTACACAAAGTAGGAAGGGCTTTCTTCAGCACACTCTAGCGGCCAAACAGTTCAACCAAAAATGCATTTCAGGGGTACTCTTATAGGAAATTTAATGTACTTTACCTCGAAAAGCGCATAGTATCATCACTTTTTCGCAAAAACCTGAAAAGAGCTTTTTTTTGCGATTTTCGTTGTGTAGCCACATCCGTGGGAAGTAGTAAAGTTGAAATTCGGAGTCAACACCCCAAAAAACATATAGAATGAGAGAAAAAAAACTTCTATATTTTTTTCCTGGAACAGGCACCCTAGAAACGATTTGACTGGACTAATATGGCAATACAGTATTAAAAATTTTAACCCCACTCATAGAATATGAGTTTAAGCTAAAATAAAGGGGTAAATTTATGAATTCAATGAAGTATTCAACCGTATTCTAGATGTCAACTAAGCTTTTTAGACCTTATTAATTGATAGGAAAATAACTAAATATGAATACTCGAGCAGTTAAATCCGCCGGAGTTAAACAGTTTAGAGTTTAGAGGATAACAGAGTCCATGTTTAATTGAAGCTTGGTATTTATTTGTTCTTTTTTTAATTGGTTGTCTAGTTATCCAACTTTGATTCAGATAACTCGGAAACGAACCAAAGATGACAAAATTTCATTTTAGTTCGATTTAAAACACTATTTTTTATGGAGGGTATCGATTTTTAAGACTAGTTACACAGATAAAAATCTGTTTAACTCATATAAACCGTTGTTTAAATGGAGGCAAAATATATTGATTCCTACAAAGAATGGTAACTTGAGTAAATGAATATTTGTTTGGAATAACGTCATATACTCAAATAAACGATACTTGTATCTATTTAATTATATTTGATTTAAAAAATCAGTACATAAATCACACATCATATAAGTTGCATCCATTTCTAGACAGAAAACTGAAGAGAGGTACATGGAAACATAAAAACGTATATTTAAAATATTGTCGAAATAAATGTATTTTTTTTTGGACCAAATCCAGCAGTATTCATGAGAAAACTAAAAAATTACAGAATTATGCTAGTCCGAAGTAATTTTCAGTCACAAGAGAATTACTAGAATCCCAGCATTCTCATAGAATCTATCGAATAATGATAGCAAAATCTATAGGTCGTCAAGATGCAAGGAGTTTGCAAGGACCTGGCAACACTGCCTTACTACCTTTATAAGGAAAAATGACATCGACCGCTGTGGTCTAAACGGTTGGTTAGGCTCGGTGTTAATTACGTTTAGTGGACGTTTACTTCGGTATTATTATAATTTATGCGTATTAAGACTGCAGCGAACCGAGAATATGGTAATTGTTAGTGTATACGCATTAGATTAGGTACAGCAGGAAGTGTACACGCTGGAGTACTGTTCTTATTTGCATTAATACAACCGTGAAATCGTGCATCGGCGGAAAATTATTGCTATTAGCGAGTACGAATTACAATAATTTTAATTTTTGTATGTGGTATTGTTGCGGTTGCACAAAGAAATTTTTGATTGTGGTCAAAACGTATAAAACTAATGTGTTGGCTCATTCCTAGTGTCACATAAACTAAAACAAATCATCAACAAATCATGACAAATTTTCCTTGGAAAGCGATGAAATTAATCTTTGGTTAAGTCATAAGATTCATGATGATGATTGGTTGGGCTATCCCAACCAATACTATTAGATTAATTCCTTTTACAATTCTAAAATATATATCTCTGAAATAAGTGTTACCATTGAATGAGGAATTGAGAGAATAAGCGAATCATTTGAGTCAAATCATATTAAATTCATTAACTGAATTCATTTAAGGGCAAGATACTTCGGGGTTTTCCATTTTTGACTGAAAATAGAAAATATGGTTTAAATGTTTGCTCAATTATTAACAGCTACTGATTATTAATAAATTTATTTATTATTAAAACTGCCAAATTATCAAAATTAACGTTCATTCCCACAACAAAAGAAGGTAAATTCTGTTAACCAAATTACAGTTCTGGACGCGTATACACATTTCAGAACAAATTTGTTAAACTGTACTTTAGTCTGACAGGATTCTATCAATCTAGCTGCAAACGGAGGTGTTAAATTCTTAATCAGTCAGAAAGCTTCACAGAAAAATTTCCTATGCTATTGTGATTATTTTTAATAATAAGGAACTTGTGGATAATTCAGTAGTCAATAAATCAGTAATCGCTGATTGAGTAATTGAGTAAAACATTATTATTTTTGATTCATAAAACAAAAATGAAACAACCCATAACTTTATAGGTTGGTTAATTTAGATAGTACTTGCTTCTAATACAGGGAGCAGATGCTCCTAATACGTTGAGCAGATGCTCATTACATGTCACAGGTTTTTGGAAAAACAACTGCTATTTTTTGAGAATGTGAAAAATGTATAAAGGGTGAACTGGATTTCATAGAATCCCTCAAAAAGCCTCATACAGTGTACGCACTTTCAAAAAACAAAAGTCATTTTTGACCGAATTCAGAAGTAAAAACTCTCAAAATCGGCTAGTCACTTTCTATTCCAACTATATCATAAGTTTCAAAGCTTAATAACTGTTCACATATACTAAAAACACTCTTATTTTAACAATTTATAACGCATCACCCCTTTTTTCCCAAAATTCTTTACAAAAAAAATCTGGTTAGCCTCCATCATTCTCCTTAGAAATGCCATATAAAACTTTATAGTCTCATGCACAGCTGGTCGTTGTTTGTTTCAAATATTGTGCGGAACGCAGATTAAACATAAATTCTGCCACAACTACATCAACCTTCAAATATATGGAGTAGAAACACCGGCAATTGAGGCATGAACTTTAGTTTAATTATACGAAATCTGAGTATGTAGTCACAAAGAATATATTTAGAAGTACTTGCTGGTAGTGTTCATATTCATGTTGTTCTGCGCAAGTATATTTGGAACAATCAGATCAGCAAGCTTCTTTTAAAAGCTTCTTTAGATTTGTTCAACTTTCACAACGACAACTATAGTGCAGGCAAATTAAGTTGAGAGTGGGTATTAATTGTAGACAGGAATTTTATCATTGGAAATGGCAAAGGGGCTCATAGTGAACGTAGTAAATAAATGCAGGTCGTGGGTTATGAGGTTATGTAATGTAGTAACCTCTACAAAAGTTGTAGATTTTTTCTTGACTTACAACTTTTGTATTGGATACTTTTTTATCTAAGACAAAAACTGATTATTTTGCTTACTTAGCATTAGTGAAGAAATGAGAGACAGTTTCCTTTGTAGTTATTTCGTACAATAGGGTATTCCGGTGTTTTTGAAATTGTCATTTTTTATAAAGTATGGGTGCTACTGTTTGCTACTTCACAAGTAAAATATCAAACATTGTTTTAAATTAAGAGAAATCGTTGTTTGAAGTTTGAATTAGGATTGGTCTTTGTGACGTCACAAAGACCGCTCAAAGTAAGCGACTTGACAACGTTGCTATATCTAGGGTGCACGTAGTAAATTATTGTCTTCTGTTGTGTCAACGTTTAGAATCGCTCGTTTGTTGACACTTGATTTGGTTATTGAGGTTATATCAAACACTTGTTCAAAATGACGTATAAACTCCAACGCCGACATTGTTCTGTGCCGGGCTGTAACAGCAGTAGAACAGTAACTCCTGATAAGATTTTCTTTACATTGCCGACTAGCGAGATGAGAGATGTTTGGCTTCAAGTTTCAATGATCAAATCATCTCTCAAAAAAGTTACCTTTATTCGTTGTCAAACAACAGGGTCGCCAACCCTCAACTTGGCCGATCAGCTGTTCGAGAGCTGTCCGCTGTTGCCACCGCTACTAGGGATCGGTAATCATCGTGTATTTCCGAGGGTGGTCGGTGAATTCAAACGAAATGCACTTTTAATTGCAATTATCTCATAGAAAAACTAAATAAAAAAGCTCATAGCTTAACTTTATGAATCCTCATAAATTGTACAATAGGTTAAACCGAATATCTGCTTAAATTTTGATATGACCGGAATACCCTATTGAACCGTCGTAACCGGTATTGCAATTTTCTTAAAAATTTAAACAAATAATGAACAATTACTGAAAAATTTACTGTTGCAAAAGTCGTTTTTGAGTTCTTTCAATTTTTGAGCATGTTGTTAAATAGGGACTATTATTTTTATTATTGTATCAATAAGTACATGTAACAACAACAAAAATGGGTCCCAGAAGAACTCTGTACGATGATTTTTCACCACTGAATTTCTTTTAAAAAAAAATCTGATTTTGACGGAAAAACTAAATATCTCAAAAACTTCTTGTTTTTTGTGTAATAAAAAAATTTATGCTAATTTAAGGTATAAAAAGGCAAGCTTTCACAAAATTTTATTAAAATTGACTTATTGTTGCGACAACGAAAAATAAAAAACAGAAAATTCGTTTTGGCATTGGAATTCGCATTTTTCTGGGAAATTGTGAGGTCATAGTAAAAAGTTACCCATATGAATGTTGTAGATTTTTTTATGATCTACAACTTAGTATAGGACGTTTTTGGATAAAACGTCAAGTTTTGCCGGAAAACGCAATAATATAGTTTGCACCCGCTTTCAACCCTCCCAAATAAACACTATACCACCCCATGACCTGCATTTATTTTTTTTACGTTCACTATGAGCCACTTTACCATTTCCAATGATAAAACTCCTGTCTACAATTAATACCGGCTTTAGCTTATAATCAGTTAATTTGCCTGCATTACTATGAGTTTTTGATTCAAAATGATTAGTATATTAAATTCTAAAACATGTCCTAGCAGAAACTAATTTTTATTGAGACCAAAAAGACCAAAGAAACTGGGACCCCGGTACCAATATCTCAAATATGAGCACTCACTAACAAACTAGTGTGTAACTTGAAACAACTCTTGGCCTTTTTGCATGCCTTTCCTGCAGAAAACTTGAGTTTTATATGACTTGTATCATTTCCGACAAAAAAAGTCAGATTTCCAACTCGATAAAAACACTTTAGATCACACGGGACGTCGTGTAAAATATATCCCAGTGGTGCGCTTCTGGAAGCAAACGTATATGTACATACTTCAAACGCAAAATTTATGCATCCAATACCCAGCCAGATACGAATGCAACCGAACCAGGCGATGCGCGACGCCCCCAAACGAATAAATAAAGAACGTCGTTGCAGCCGCCTCCGCCAACGAAGCCGTACATTTCTACCCGCTTTAGCGTGCATCTAAAATTCCATTTTCTCCGCTTTCAGCCGACCCTGAAGCGGTAGTCGCTTTGTTCCAGTAACAGGATTTGCGTCATCGACGGCGTACTGGAAACTGTGTAAGGAGAAAAACTGGGACACCGGGATAACAACGTACGGAAACTGGGGGGAAATGAACCCGCGTTAAAACCCCTTGGGGAAAATTATTATCTCCGATCGTGCGTATAGTGTGTGTGGATATTATCACGGATGGCTAGAAAGATCTGGATCTCTCATGAGGCGGTGGAGGTATAAAGTAAATAAATAGAGGAAATATTAGAGTTAAAGGGCGACCTCCGTCGTCAGGGGACCAATTTCGGCAATGTGAGCTAAGTAACTGATATGTATTTTAGTTTTGCGTTCGAGATATTGAATATCTATTATCCCTTACTTCTATAGGTATTATTCTATCTATTATTTTAATTTACTATTTCAACTTTCAATTTGCTTGGACATTTTTCTCAGTAATCCCTGATGTCAAAACACCGCAATTTTCTTTTTGGTAATCTGTAGCAGGGGTCTTTACAATTGTTTTTTTTTTAATTTTGACTTTCCACCTCTTAAATTGTTTAAATTGTTAGTTACAGGGAGAAAAGACTATAACGATCGACTCTAACTCCATTTAAATATAACCCGGTCTGCATTTTCAAAATTAAAAAAAAAAATCAATGATACTGATTTGACTTCAGTTGTCATCAACCGAGCTGCAAATGCTACAAGAACAATTTGAAAAAAGGTTTCAGCAGTTTGCCAAAATTGAGCCAGTGGTTTTACCTATTTTTTTCCCTCTTTTTACTTGCCAAGTAAATACGTTCAAAATAGGTACTTAAATGTTAGTGGTAAGTTTTTATGGGACTTTATGCCCTGAATACGAATCCGGGTTCAAATATTCAAAAATGATTTTGTCAATTTTCCAACATTTATGTCAGCTGAACCCAATATCCTAGAAACTTCAAAACGATCTCACATAGCAAATGTTAAACTTTGTACTATCACATAAAATTCTGAAAATAACTTTATAACTATTCTTTAAGAATCAACAAAAATCCCAATAGAATTAGGAAGAATCGGAAATTAGAAATTAAACTACAAATTCTGGATCATTAGAATTACATTGATTAAAAAAAGATTTAAAAAAATATTTCAGTTCTTAAAAAGAGCAGCATTTTTTTCTGAATTTTTAGAGAATTACTACGAATAATGAACCATATGCTATTTCGTTCAAACACATTTTGGAGTCGAAAGCAGTTGTTTCACAATTGAGTGGATATTGAATATTTTTGTACGTTTTTGAAAAATCGCAACTGTAATCTAAAGAATTTACGGTTTTTTGCATTGTTTTACGAAAATCACAGGACATTAAATTGATTTAGAAAACCAACCTACCTTTTGCTATACGCGTATTAAATTTCGCTAACACGTAGCAACATTTTATATGGCGACTGACTGGCTTAAACTGTAAAAAAAGTTAAAAAAAACTTTGATATTCAATAACTTTTGTAGACGTAAACCAATTTTCATTATTTTTTCGAGATATGTAAAGAAATTTATCAGAGTTATCATAATAATATACATTTCATTATTAAAGAAAATAAGATAGAGCTGATTATTTATTCTGGGAGATCAAAAATAGTGTTTTTGGTCTAAGTTTGAGACATCCTGTGGGATAATTAAGGAACTTGTTCTCTCGCAGATTGGCAACTAGGTAGTCTCTTACAAAACCATATCAATTCTCAACATCTTGTTTTCTAATTCATCTCAATATCTGAATTTTTGTAGAATATACACAGTTTGAAACCGGTCAATATTACAAAAGCTTAGCAAAATAAGCGTTCCTTTAATTGTGCCGGTCAGTGTATTTTTTTCTCAAAACTGTATCTTTAAACTTGGCATATATTTTTTTTGGTAACCTGTATGGTTCAATAATGGTTCAATAAATTCTATTATTATTATTATTATTATTATTATTATATCTTGTTGTGCTGTACAGAGTCATTAGATTAGAACATATGTTTGTTATTTTTTACCTTAAGATTTATTTATTATATAATTCATCTTTCCCAGTCCTTTTTACTATATTTATTAGTTGATAAAAATGTTTTTAAAAAATATAAAAATTTATTTGGAATTTTTATTTCGTGCAAAGAGCATATATTTGAAGAATTTATGTTAAAGGGAAGAGTTAATATATAAAATTTTAATCCCTATAATAAACGATAATGAAATAAACTTTTTCTTGTATCGAAAATTTTTTTTATTTTAAAATAAATATGGCAAAACAATTAATCACCAATAATGCAAATAATGTCGATTATTCAATAAATTGTTGTTCAGTGTTGTTCAAACAAATATGTTTTGATCACAAGCACAACAATTTAAAGAGTAGTACAAATATCTGTGTAACAAACCAAACTAAAAAAACATACTAATAATGATTTTTGTGTTTATAAAAATCCTAGAATTTGTCGATTTTCGAGTACGATCTTTTGAAAAGACGGTTGGTTTTAATTACTAGCGCCCACCCCGCCCGCTACTGCCCCGCTTTTCTACAATAAAAATCTGGTCACCTTATCTATAGAACAAAAAGGTTGGGGACCCCTAATGTTTGATATTTAGTATGTAAAAAAAAACATTCAGTACGATATATATATATCAAAAATTATAACTGAAAAGTGCAGTTAATATCCATTAGTTCTGTTATCGAATAGTTATCGATAATTATTGTTAATTTCTCGAAGATTATAGCTATTTGAAAAATAGTAATAGTTTTCCTATAAAATTAACTGATACTTATACGACTATTTTTTGTTCAAAACTATGACTGGTAGTTTTGGAAATACACGGAAAAATAAGTTTTTCTTACGCGCTTTTGGTGAAAATGTTGAAAACATAACACCAAAAAAAACGTAAGTTCAAACATATATATATATTTTTTCTATTATATATATTTAATTTCTCGAAGATTATAGCTATTTGAAAAATAGTAATAGTTTTCCTATAAAATAAAAATACGACTATTTTTTGTTCAAAACTATGACTGGTAGTTTTGGAAATACACGGAAAAATGAGTTTTTCTTACGCGCTTTTGGTGAAAATGTTGAAAACATAACACAAAAAAAAACGTAAGTTCAAACATATATATATATTTTTTCTATTATATATATTTAATTTCTCGAAGATTATAGCTATTTGAAAAATAGTAATAGTTTTCCTATAAAATAAAAATACGACTATTTTTTGTTCAAAACTATGACTGGTAGTTTTGGAAATACACGGAAAAATGAGTTTTTCTTACGAGCTTTTGGTGAAAATGTTGAAAACATAACACAAAAAAAAACGTAAGTTCAAACATATATATATTTTTTCTATTATATATATTTAATTTCTCGAAGATTATAGCTATTTGAAAAATAGTAGTAGTTTTCCTATAAAATTAACTGATACTTATACGACTATTTTTTGTTCAAAACTATGACTGGTAGTTTTGGAAATACACGGAAAAATGAGTTTTTCTTACGCGCTTTTGGTGAAAATGTTGAAAACATAACACAAAAAAAAACGTAAGTTCAAACATATATATATATTTTTTCTATTATATATATTTAATTTCTCGAAGATTATAGCTATTTGAAAAATAGTAATAGTTTTCCTATAAAATAAAAATACGACTATTTTTTGTTCAAAACTATGACTGGTAGTTTTGGAAATACACGGAAAAATGAGTTTTTCTTACGCGCTTTTGGTGAAAATGTTGAAAACATAACACAAAAAAAAACGTAAGTTCAAACATATATATATATTTTTTCTATTATATATATTTAATTTCTCGAAGATTATAGCTATTTGAAAAATAGTAATAGTTTTTCTATAAAATTAACTGATACTTATACGACTATTTTTTGTTCAAAACTATGACTGGTAGTTTTGGAAATACACGGAAAAATGAGTTTTTCTTACGCGCTTTTGGTGAAAATGTTGAAAACATAACACAAAAAAAACTTAAGTTCAAACATATATATATATTTTTGAGATCTTAAAGTAGACTGAATACAAAGAAATTTTTTTGGGGTGTCAAACTTTTACCCCTCCGAATGTAGAGGATGAAATAAAATATATTCAATATCGTGGTGATGCTTGAAGTTTTACAAATTTTATGACTCGTTCAATAAGCATATACAGAGTGTTAAAAATGTAAAAGATTTCAACGGTATTCAGGGGGATCAGTAGTTGATCAATGGAGCAGCTTTTGGTGAGGAACCCATGTTCAGAAACGCACAGTGTTGGCCTGCAGTTTAAGAGAGGCTGAACATGATGAAGATTCGGAAAAGCATAGGGGGGGGGGAAGTTGTGTGATGTATCCTAAGATAGCTCACTTTTAGAACCAAATTAATTTATCTGTTTTTTTTTATATTTTACGCCACTGAATTAATGAGACTAAATGGCTGAATTTTTGTTCCAAAATAATAAAATTTGGTTTCTCATCAACTCTTTTTAAAGACGTTAAATAAAGAAAAGATTAAACAAAACAACTTGGTTTTAAAGTAGAAGTCAAAGATCTTTTCCATGATACCTCACGTCACCACTTCTCTGATGCTATTTCCAAAGTTGGTACCTATTATCTTTTCCAGTCCGCTTTTGGTGAAAATGTTGAAAACATAACACAAAAAAAAACGTAAGTTCAAACATATATATATATTTTTTCTATTATATATATTTAATTTCTCGAAGATTATAGCTATTTGAAAAATAGTAATAGTTTTCCTATAAAATAAAAATACGACTATTTTTTGTTCAAAACTATGACTGGTAGTTTTGGAAATACACGGAAAAATGAGTTTTTCTTACGCGCTTTTGGTGAAAATGTTGAAAACATAACACAAAAAAAAACGTAAGTTCAAACATATATATATTTTTTCTATTATATATATTTAATTTCTCGAAGATTATAGCTATTTGAAAAATAGTAATAGTTTTCCTATAAAATTAACTGATACTTATACGACTATTTTTTGTTCAAAACTATGACTGGTAGTTTTGGAAATACACGGAAAAATGAGTTTTTCTTACGCGCTTTTGGTGAAAATGTTGAAAACATAACACAAAAAAAACTTAAGTTCAAACATATATATATATTTTTGAGATCTTAAAGTAGACTGAATACAAAGAAATTTTTTTGGGGTGTCAAACTTTTACCCCTCCGAATGTAGAGGATGAAATAAAATATATTCAATATCGTGGTGATGCTTGAAGTTTTACAAATTTTATGACTCGTTCAATAAGCATATACAGAGTGTTAAAAATGTAAAAGATTTCAACGGTATTCAGTGGGATCAGTAGTTGATCAATGGAGCAGCTTTTGGTGAGGAACCCATGTTCAGAAACGCACAGTGTTGGCCTGCAGTTTAAGAGAGGCTGAACATGATGAAGATTCGGAAAAGCATAGGGGGGGGGGGGGGAAGTCGTGTGATGTATCCTAAGATAGCTCACTTTTAGAACCAAATTAATTTATCTGTTTTTTTTTATATTTTACGCCACTGAATTAATGAGACTAAATGGCTGAATTTTTGTTCCAAAATAATAAAATTTGGTTTCTCATCAACTCTTTTTAAAGACGTTAAATAAAGAAAAGATTAAACAAAACAACTTGGTTTTAAAGTAGAAGTCAAAGATCTTTTCCATGATACCTCACGTCACCACTTCTCTGATGCTATTTCCAAAGTTGGTACCTATTATCTTTTCAAACAATAATATAATAATAAAGCTATTTCAGTTCCTTATGCAAAAAATTGGTTTAATATGACTTCTCTATATAAAATTCTTCGTGTGAAAATTTGAGGCAACAGGTTTGTCTCCGACTATAACATTGTTCGTACCTCTCTCTTACTGTATAATTTACTTCTGTAATCTTGTAGGTAGAAGTATTTTTATGTAGCCCTATGTAGTTTTAGTTTAGTGCTTTCACGTTTTGGTTCCATAATTTTGTTATTATTGTCTTACCTTATGCAATTAAGGATTCAGATATGAGGACTAGACATACCTGCAACAAAGAAGAAACCATTATTAAATAAATATAAATAAACAATATAACTCCTTGCATTATAATAATAAAAAGTAACAATTTTTAGTTCATAGCTTTCTTAACACAATTGTCCCAAACGATGACCAGTAATTTATATTCAGGCAATCACATAATTATCCCTAGAAGCTTCGGAAGCTGCTCAACAGCTATCTCACCAATTATCGCCTCCAATTAAGGCCCCATTCCACCCAAATAACTTATGTCACGCACTGTTTTCCACAAAACCCACGCCTCTGGAATCTTAACAGTTGAAACACGCCATATTATAAACTAGGAAGCTGTCCCTTTAATTTACGTTTGTCAGTCAGCGCCTACCCAGTCTTGTTCGATCGACACGAATCTCTCCGCATGCGGTAGCGCACCGCAGCGTTTGACCCGTATTGCGGTTCGGCAAGATTTTGCACATCTGTCAATAAGTATCGGATTGGGTGCCGGGTATAGGTTCTGGTTGGCTATGGGCAAACACGGAAGTGCCTTTGATGTTTAACCGGCTAACGCGATACATCTGTTGGTTTGACGTAAACGTCAGCGAGAAGACAAGATGAGAGGAACTAAGTGGTACATGTGTAACGTGTAACCGAAGAAGTATGCTTGAGGGTTTGATGACCGCTTTGTGAATGATTGTTCAAAATACTTTTGAAAGAGTTTATGGCCTTTTTAACAGCAAACAATTTGTGTTATAGGTACCTACTTGGTCGAACAAAGATTTAGATAATAATAATAATAATATTAATAATAAAATAGATAGTCAGTATATTTGTACTAATTGGTACATGAGCATTGGGTATGAATTTGAACGGTAATTCATTGTAGAATTGAATATAATGAGAAACATTTTATAACACAAAAGTAGTATTGTACGACTTTTTACATTAATTCATGCAGAAACATAGACATTTTTTCCATTACATCTTGCTATGATTGTATGCAACTGGCAGACTCATCTTAATCGGGTCAATCTCGATTAAAAAACTAGACCGTTTGTACAGGATGTTTGCTTTTTATGCAAATTCTTGTGGGTCTAGTTTATTTGAAGATATATCATAACGGTTAAATTTGGAGATCGTTGGGTATTTTTATTCCAACTAATAATTAAAAAAGAAAATCCTTTGATTTATTTTTGAAAATATATACAAAAAATGACATTTTAATGTTTTAATTCTGTTTTAAAATGTTTTGAGGTTATCTAGTCAGGTGATTTATCCAATCGACTTCGAATTCTTCGTAAAAAATTTCTTAATAGTGGTTAGGCTTCACACGTCTACATCAATTAGATTTTGTGTTAAAAATTAAAGTTTAATTTAATTCTTTTGTTAACATCCTAAAAAATTACAAAACTGGTTTTAATTTATTTAAAATTTAATTTATGTACTTTTTATCTCTTCAAATGTCTCCATGTTATAACAATTTTTGACAATTTTGTTTTATTTTATTATACACAAAATATCATTACAAATTAAAACGAAATAATGAATGTCTTTGTCGATGAATAGTAGGTATATTGTGTCAGGCATTTCGACAGCACACTGATATTAGTACAGCTATATTTGAAGTAGCTATATAATTAGATGGTTCTATAATAATTAGTAAATTGAAAGGACTACTATAGTAAATAATTCGAACACATGAAAAATAAAAACAAAACATTTGGTCTTTCATTTTAACTTGAAATTCATTGTTTCTAATACACTGTCTAAGTGTAGTAAAAGTGTAGTGGTGAATAATGATAGTGGTAAATAATGATAATGAAATTTGTTTGGTTTTAGTCAAACCCAACAGTAGAAATTGTTTGACGTCTGCAGCGAAAACCTTGCACAGTCATGAGAATCCAATGTAGTGGAGTTATCTTTAAAGATATTGGAGAAACCTTCGTCAAAAGTTGGCAATGGTAGTAAGGGAAGTTTACTATTTCTCATTGTCTTTACAAAGAATAATTTAAAATAGGAATCACAGTTTTTTTCATATGACACTTCACTTTTCATATAAAATTTGCATTTTGAACTGAAGAGCGCCCAACATTAGGATGCACTGTTTGGATAAATTGAAAAATTTTCATAACTAAAAATAGAGAAATTTGCCAAAAATCTACAGCCAAACAAGTGTTCTACTTTGCGGGAATGAGAAGAAACAGAAATCCATAAAAAATGTCAAAAATCAAAAATGGCCCCCACAAAAAAAACTAAAAGAGAAGCATGATTTTCCCACCATCTCTAAAGATAACTCCAGCACGCAATTGGATTTGCCGTACCTGTACAATGTTTCTCTCACAAACGTTTAACTCCACAGCTTTAAGTAAAAAACAATAAAGGAAACGACAATTTTAACGATAATTATTTTTTTTTATTTTTATAAAAATTTTACCGTGTTAGAAAAAAATCACACTCTTTACGATGCTATAAAATCTCTACTGTACTTTTTTTATCAAAGCCAATCAAATATCATACCCCGCCTAATTTTAATACACCTTTCAATTCTCATTAAATCGACTCGATATTATCAGAAATGCTGCATAGCTATACATAAAAGCTATACATAAAATACCTAATATAACATTGGTTTGAAAGGTACAGTTATTGCGAAATACTCCAATTGACTAGATATTATTGGAAATACGACTAATTGAAATTTTTTTACCTTCTATTGGCCCACAATGTATATGGGATTCGATGCAACCGCGCATTTACATACAGACTCTATCATTACTATATCGCGACAAACGCTTCTGTATCACGCTTGTATCGATACAGACGCAACACAGTCGCACGAAACGCGGGAATGTATCGGATCAAAATGTAAAGTACATATGTAAAGTATCTATGTAATTTTTAGCTACTTTTCGACAATAACAAGGTTTTTATCGAAAGAGACATGCACAAATCACTCCAATTCAAAAAATATTATCGGTTTGATGGGTGTTTTTCACATTTGATAGCTGTTTATCATCATTATATGTACAAAACAAAAAAATCTGATGTGGCCAGGCACATGACTTTATCATACTATATATAAAATTAATAGTTTATCTGCATGAGATTCTATTTGATCGAGATCGATCGTGTCTGCATTAAAATAAAACTAGTTAGCCAGGATTTGTGTATATTTTGATACTATTGACAGTTGCTATTGTCAAAACATCAGCGTTTGACACTGCCTACTGTCATTAGAATATCTGTCAAATCCCGGCTAACTATATTTATATTTTATATGTATGTTTTATATTTAGAAAATAAACTGCTTCCGGGTTATGCCGTGTATCATGTGCTTTTCCAACTGACCGCGTTAGGATCGATTTCCAGACCCTACTAATGTCAGTACCGTCCTCGCGATTGAAAAGCACATGGGAGCGGTAGCTCCATATGTGCGCAGTGAGGTGTAAATTTAGGTATATAAGGGAGATTTTCTTGGTAGGTCTTCAGTATTCAATTAGCTTTGAAGAAGCGAGCAACATGTTTCGCGAAACGTCAGCATTTACAAATCTTGACACACGGCATAACCCGGAAGCAGTTTATTTTCTAAATGATTCTGGCCGTGAAAGCCTACGTACTTAGCCTAGTTTTATATTAATGCAGACAGGACCGATCTCGATCAAATAGAATTTGCTCATGCAGCTAAACTAGGTATTAATTTTACCAAAAAATGTCATAAACATATATTATTCCGAATTTCCTCTAGTTTAATTTATTAAATCCTCTGTTTTGACGAAATTACAGAAATGGCGGCTCATTTGCAAAATTGTTAAAAAAATGCTAATAGTAAACATCCACTTCCTTTGGACTCTTCTGAACAAAAAGTTTTTCAGCTCTAAGTTTGGTCATGAAACTTCTAAATATGAAGCTTCGTCCCAATACCTTTAGTAGTTTCTCAGGAATCGTCGCCACAAAAAATGGGTACACACATACACACACACACACACACACACACACACACACACACACACACACACACACACACACACACACACACACACACACACACACACACACACACACACACACACACACACACACACACATACACACACATACAGACACACAGACATTGTTTTTGTACCTTTGTCAAAAATCTTCAGGGGACCCAATTCCGCTAAAATCTCAAATTTTCTTTTCGGCACGATTACAATACGTACTACTTATGATAAAGTAAAAATGGGTGGTTGTTTTCTACCATCAGAATAACATTTAATGCATAATCTTTAAATTCCATTAAAACGCCATTGAAACTTCAATACGTGGCGATTTTATCAAAGGAACCGTGCAGCTAATTATGCATACACTAATGGTGCATACCAGAACATTTTCACTTCTGGTTCTCCAGTCTTGTCCATTTCATCACCAGAAACACGTACAATTTCTTTTTCCTGGATTTTCAGAATAAAGCCACGGAGATTCACATTTTATATTAACTCCATAAAAAAAGCAAAAACCGCAAACATTTTCAATTTACTGAAGTACCGCACGGCTCGTAAGGTACAACGCGGCAGTTAGCGTGTCTCACTGCATGAATGGCTAAAAAATGGGGCTAATACGACCAACGAAAGCCGGATGGGGATGAGAAGAAGTGTCATCTGCGTGAATGCACCAAGAAAGCATTCTCAGCTCGGGGCGGTCCCGCAAACTCTCGACAAAGCATCTCGCCACGTAGAGCGCCATCTACCTATGAATGAGCGAATACTCCGAGCTCAGCGTAGGACGTTATGCGCCATTAGTGTCAGACAAAAGCGTGCACGGATTTATGCGGTCACGTCTGCCACCGACCAGCCTACCGCGACCCAGCTAGAGAAGACACTCTGTCATCTGAACAACACAACAGGACTTCACGTTGGGATGCGAGCACGACTTCGTCCCTTGATTTTTTGGTTGGCGTTCGTGGCTGTGGTAAATTGTTTTACCGTTATGTGATAAAGTGGAGTAAGGTTAAGTCAGTGGCGGATACCGAAAAAAACTTAAGGGGGGGGCTAAAAGACATCTTGACCTACGGGTGTCATAAAGTCTGGTGCCAACCTTAAAAAAACTTTTTTCATACAACTGTTTCCTCCAATTAACCGAATAAAAACACACATACAAGACCTAGCCGGTAACATCACAATCATGGGCTTGTATAACTTGTGTAAAAATTATTGCATAAATTTCTATCACCCCAAATTGTAGGTAATTGAAAGACTTAGTAAGTAGTCCTTCGACGATCGGAGTTTTGCCCCATGGACAACTAACCCTAAATGGCGTTAATGTCCGTTCGAATAGCAAACTTATGTCAAACAATTGCTAAAGAAAAATGTTTATAACATATGGAGAAATTACTGCATAAATTTCTATCATACCCCAAATTGTAGGTAATGAAAAGACGTAGTAGCCCAACGACGTTCGGAGTTTTGCCTCATGGACGACAACCCCTAAATAGCGATAATCTCAGTTCTAATAGCAAACGTATTTCAATCAGTTGCTACAGAAAAATGTTTATAGCTTTTACAAAAATTGTCGCATAAATTTCTACCATACCCCAAATTGTAGGTAATTAAAAGACCTAGTAGCCCTTCAACGCTCGGAGTTTTGCCCCATGGACAACAATCTTTAAATTATGATCATGTCGATTCGAATAGCCAAAGTATTTCAGACAGTTGCTAAAGAAAAATGTTTATAACTTTTGCAAAAATTGTTGCTTAATGTCTATCATACCTCAAATTATAGGTAATTAAAAGATCTAGTTGCTCTTCGACGCTCGGAGTGTTTCCCCATGGAAAACAACCCCTAAATGGCGATAGTGTCCGTTCGAATAGCAGACGTATTTCAATCAGTTGCTACAGAAAATAGTTTATAACTTTTGCAAAAATTGTTGCATAAGTTTCTATCATACCCCAAATTGTAGGTAATTGAAAGACCTAGTAGCCCTTCGACGCTGGGAGTTTTGCTAAATGGCGATAATCTCCGTTCGAATAGCAAACGTATTTCAATCAGTCAACTTTTGTAGTTGTCACTTGTTCGTTTCTGTTTTTTTTTGTATTTTAACATCAATGAATTTTTATGTGTAAATTGAGAAGCTTATTAAATATGTTATTATTAAGTTGTATAATTTTTTCAATTATATGTTAAATGTTTTTAGCACAGTAAATCAGCATGTATTTCATGACTTTTTTCTTGTTTATCTTTTCCCTGTTATATCAAAAGCCAGGGGGGGTGCAAGTGCACCCCCTTGCCCGTCTCTGCGGGCGCCCATGATCACATTCGCTTTCTTTTCCGCCGTACCAACCAATTGGCGCCAAGCCCCCCCCCCCCCCCGTATCCGTGTTTTTGGAATAATTGGTGGTCCTGAACCAGCCGTACGGTGAAAGAAACATCATTTTTGGTCAAATAACGTAATAGTATATTGTGTACCAAGCCAAGAAAGTGATTCTTTTGTTGGACCAGAGAAGATATGCACAGCCGAGCCATAGGCGAGCCTGGGCACTTCTCTGGGTGTGCTTTCGGTGTGATCAAACTCACCCTGGTTTATAGTAGACGATGAACTTAATTTTATATAGGGGTTATAAAAAAGAAAGCTGGACAGGGTATACAAAATAAAGCTTGGTAATAGAAGCTACGGAAGGCTTAAATAGAAAACGCATTTCAATGGTCGCAAACAAAATACGATCACTTCACCAAGCAGCGTGAATATATGTATAAAAATGTCCTACGCGCAAAAAAAACTGAAGTCAGGTTTTCTGTTGGAACTCCAGTTTGAACTAGGGTTTCCTACTTAATTTATTCTTTAATATAAAAAACTAATTTTATGCAAGTCTTTTTTTAAAGAATTACAAGACATTTTAGAGACAGAAGTTTTCAAATTTGCTAGGTTAAAAAATTATCTGTAATTGTTTTTCCGATCATATAATATTTTGAGTGGACCTTAAAAAAAGGATTTTGGATAAAGTTAGCAGCACCAATGTTATTGACAATGATAAGAAACGATAAATTTTTTTAACTTAATGGGAAAATCTTTTGCCAGCGAAACTCGTTCAAAATTTTTTATATCCAGATTAGGGTTTCCAATCACGGGATCCCGGGATCCCGACAAATAATGAGCTTTTTCGGGATCCCGGGATCCCCAAAATGTTAAATTTAAACTGTTTTCTTATTTGTTTGTTAATTGGCGAAATGTGGGCACATATCTACAATAAATGACTTGTTCTCTTCTATTGTTTAAGTATGATCTTCAGTCTATAACAGCACCCTTTCTGATTAAATTAAGTATCAAGCATAAAATGTTGACACCAACATGTTGTTATAATAGGAAGAACAGATTTTGCAAGAAGTAGATATAATTCAATGTGGAGGCGGCAATCATGAACCTTTTCAACTTGCTAAGTCATCTTAGTTACTATACCCTCAACAACAAATACAATTATTTAAAACAGATGAAAAACAAACGTAAAAATAAAAAAAATATGTGGCGAATTTCTTTACCAGTATTCAGTGTTGTACTACAGAATATAAAATTAGTAAATAGATAATAAAATACAGCAAAAAAGTTTTTTCCAGTTTAAGGATTTTACCTTAAAGCAAGAAACGAAATATTTAGGTACGAACAATCTCTAGTTTGTGAGCTGTGACAGCGGTAATATGGTCATTTTTGACATTTCTTCATCGCACAATTATAGATTTTTTCGCTTCAGTCAAAAAGTGGACTTAAAAGTGCGTCAAAAAGACGTAATATTATTATTTTTTATGACCAGAATATTTTTGAATATTTAATATTAAATAAGTTGGACTGAATAACAATAAATAACGTCTTCACTTGAAAACGCGTTTAGTAAACAATAATATTTTATTTAAAATGCAAATAGTTAGTCTACTTGTTTAATAAATAATGATTATGTGTGAATTAAGAAATCATTAACAAAAATTGAAAATTTGTCTCGATCAAACAATTTCTTTAGCCGTGACTATTCTTGAAACATTACAAAAATCGAAAAGAGCAAGTGAAATTATCTAAAAAAGTTTAAATTTTGTTTATTGTTATCACTACGCACAGTTTGACGCATTTTACCTTTTAAACCGTCAATTTTGGTTTCCTACTTGTAAGATAAAATTTGAAAACGTCGATGAAGTTTCGGGGGAAAAGATATTGTCAGAAAATAGTATATTTTAAATGTTTCTTACTGATGGCGTTTTGATCCGGCAATTTTCACTTTTTTCATTAATCCCGGGATCAATCCCGAAATCCCGGGATTGGAAGCCCTAATCCAGATACATATTCTTTTCTCAAAAGAAGATTTTTAATTAAGAGCCTCCTGTATTATCAAAATAAATGAAAACAAGTTAAATGATTTTTTAATCGAATTTTTAACTTGGAATAGTTGTTCCTAATTGCCCAAGTTTTTAACTTGTCGTTTTTAACTTACATAACGCTTTTTTTACCCTAATAATCCCTCCCAGTATTAACGTCGTTTTATGTGAAGAATGTATTATCACATTTTTCAATTCATTCACACTTTCCTAATTCACGGTCCAGTTAAAACAAAACCCACATTTTCAAAGACTCCTACTTACTTTTGAAAGCAAACGTCCAATTATATTCTTGTTTTTCGCTCAGTTGGTTCAACAAAATGTATAGTCGCGTACCGTGCTCCCGTCTCATGTTGTTACAATGTCGGTAAAATTACAAACATAAAACTGAAAATTGCCCCTATACTGTAAGGCAATTCAATTAACATCACATCGCGCCAGCAGAGGAATTAAATTCTGAATTCGCAGCGGTACGCGAAAATATTTCAAATGATAATTACCAGAATTTGCACATAAAATGCCGAGCCGGCTCAACCCAACGGGAATATACATAATGGCATTTAACCGAAAATGCCGACCGTAGCGCCGCCTATGCGGCAGTCATCGGTACTAAATATTATTTTCCATTCCGTATTACGGCGATATTTTACCGAACAATTTTACGGATGGATATTTTGGTCGTTTGACTCTTTTATTAAATGAATGGATGCTGTTTTATTTATTGTTCATGTGAATGGATATGGTAGTTCGTGTTTATATTTCGAGGCAATAAAAGTGTTTGACGTACCGTGAAGCGTATTGTTGGGTTTTTTAATCATTTTTCGCTTTTACTGACCTCACAGCAAGTCGCAAAAAAACTTTAGATAACGATCTTTGATGTTGTAGCTTGGTACACATAAGGGCCAATTATTGTTGATTTAATACTATGGGTTTATTTCATATTCATGGCCCTGGAAAACTATAACACTATAGTCTATACAAAACAAATAAATGATAAAACTAAAATCGATACAACATATAAATTATATTTCAATCGGTGAGTTTGAAAACAGCCAGTCTAAAATCAGCCATTTTATCTGATATAAGCTAAAGTGTTCTGCTACATGCTGAACGTAAGAAACCCATTAAAAAGAGAAAAAAATTAATGTATTACAAAGATCTGAGCATGAAATCAGGAAATAAATCATTGTTTTACGATTATCTCCGACAAATTTTCCAGAGAAATAGTTAATATCAAAATTATAGCTCGTAATATTTTCCATAATATGTATGTACGTCATTTTTGTACCGTTTCAAAAATGTACAGTAAATTTGTTGAATAGTTGCCCCTACATCGTTTATTTTTGTACCTACACTAACGTTCACTTTTTTCGTGCTGAATAAAAGATAGATACAATTCACCATATTTGCACTTGGAGCGAAGGCGACTGTTTTTATCACCATATGGAATTCGCACAGTAAATTTTGCTATGCGATATTTAACACCAGTGCACAGTGAATCGCCTATAATAATCTAGGTGGACAAAAGTCATTTCTAAGAATCGGTTAATTAATGGTCACATGTTATAAACAAACCCCCCGAGGTGACAATTTTAAGTAACAAGTGTGAAAAGCATTCCACATTGAGGAGTTATAGACGCAGGGAGACCACGTGATAAGGTAGCGCATTCATAACCGGTTTAGTTGCATTTTTGCAGTGTTTTCGATAGTACACCCTAACACTTGTAGTTGATAATTTAATTTGTGTTGCGATGAATTTTACTTTAGAGAGTAAGAACTTTCTTATTTCACTTCAAATTAGATTCTGTTAACAGACTATGTGGTGTAATAATTATGTTGTAACGATGATCGAAAATACATGCTAATTTAATATTTGTAAACTTTCGTCGAATACAACTTTTTTAATCCACGTTCGTTCAATATATATTTTTTATATTATATAGTTTAAACATTTTTATCTACGACTCACATATAATAAGCATATGTATCTATGACTATATAATCCCCATCATGATACGCGCCAATGATTATAATGACACTAGCGTTGTATAATAATGACAGTTCGTTCAAATAATGACTTCATTATTTGAAGGAACTGTCATCATTATACGAATGTACTGTCAGAGTCAGTCTAAACCTACGTGGATGACAGTTATTTGACATTTCGCCTCGCCACCATTGACAAATACATTTAAAAGATTTGATATAAAATGGAATTTATGAGTCGTAGATAAAACGTCGTATTCGACACGCACACAACTGATATAAATCGCTCGCATGTTTATACGCTCGCCTACGGCTCGCGTATAAACTTCATGCTCGCGATTTATATCCTTAGTTATGTGCTCGTCAAATAATATACTAATCTTTTAATGACATAAATTTAAATACCACATTTTGCCACACTTTTGCTGCATTGGTTTTTTTTCAGAACGTGTCTACTCGATTTTAAAATTGGAGTTTTTTTAAGAATGGCGAAAACATAGGAAAGAAGAACGAAATGATCGTCTAATGTATTATATCAGTCACACAGTTATAAGTATTTTCATTGTGTTTGTTCCAAAGTTAATTTATAATTGCATTTTTATATAGTACTGTTGAGTTGTTTTTTGAATAATATATTTTTCATATATAAATTCTGTAATATTAAAGCTAATACAGTTTTCTTTTCGAATAATGTTTTATTTAATTATTATTATTGTTTTATTATTATTAATTATAAATTATGTATATTCCACAGGTTTTTAATTTTTATATTTTATATTTAATGTCAATAAGCAAAGCGCAAAATAAAATATTTTTGTCCAGATACCTTGTTCTAGGCGATTCGCTCTTGCTAATTGATTTACAAAAATATTTCTCTTGTTTTTGCAGATAGATATAATATTATCATATTTCCAACAAAACAAAAACAACCCACTGCTAATTGTGTTTTAATGTCATTTTAGTACCGAGTTATCTGGAATAATATAGTATTATAAAATTTCATAATTTTTGTTGGAGATCAAATGTTATAATGTTCAATGTTAATATCTAGCTATATATATATATATATAGCTAGATATATATATATATATATATATATATATATATATATATATATATATATAGGCGGAGTGGCCTAGTGGTAAGGTGTTTGCCTTGCACTCCACAGGTCCTGGGTTCGAATCCCAGGGTAGACATACGGATTTTTCACTCCGCCGCCGTGCTTCGGAAGGCACGTTAAGCCGGTGGTCCCGTAACCAGTCTCGACCTCTGGTTTCGATAACATTGTATTGGATGGAGTCACGTGATAGCGTGCCTCACAGAGACAGGCATCGGCTTGAGAGGGATGTGCTCCCACGGGAAGCCACCACCCTCTCTGTTCAAGGGGCATTGGCTATACTGCCCAGCCGTGGTAAGAGGCGCGCTGCGCATTTGTGACATCCATCGGGGAAGCAAAAGGAGCCAACTGTGGCCTAGGTGCGCAGCTACTATAATAGCTATACCCCACATATTCCATATTCCATCCATATATATATATATATATAAAATACATGTTGATATAGAATAACAATAATATCGGGGTCACTTCATATATGTATACAAAACGCTCATTATATGAAATTACTTCTTTACGACTTTATTTACTACATTATCTCTGATCCAAGAAACATACTTTATTAATCAACCACCTCTAAAACCACCCGATTATCAAATGATTTTAAAAACATATTTTTAACGAGTTCCCAGGTGTAATAACACATTTGCAAAGTTTCAAAATTTTTAATTATACTTTATTTTTCAACCCCCTCAAACACTACCCTATTGACATTTAAAATGTTATCTGCTATTTATATGTCTTTGTGGGTACAATACTATCACATTTAGTTGAATTTAAATTATTAAACGAACATTTAGCGTTTCAACCCCCTAAAAGAACCCCTTAAGGTTTAGACCTTTTTCACTATTTTTCTAGTTACCAAATTATTATTTTAAGTTCATCTAAACCAAAAAAATAATTTTGTCCACCTAAAAGTTGCAAATGAGTCACTGTGCAGCGAACTTAGATTATCACAGGATATAAGATTCATGCGTATCAGAGTTTTTTGTACATATTTGGTCGACATCTTGGGATCTGCTATTTGAATTTTAAAAATCTGACTGTTGAAATGGATTTAGGCAGATTCGAATCTCATAGTAAATAATCAAAACTATAGTATATCCACTATCTTGAATTTTGACAATGTTATCACAGATTTGAAATCAGGGAGTTTCAAATAACACAAAAAATAAGACTCATGCAAAGTCAAGTTTTCATATTTTTTGGGTGCTCTCTGTTGTCCATATTGGACCGTCAATTTCAATTTTGAATATCTGAATATATCAGATTTCGATTTAGGGAGCTAAAGATATCTAAAGATTCTCTAGATTCATGCGAACCCTATGGTTATTTGAAATTTTTGGTCGCCATATTGGTTCCGCCATTTTACATTTTTACAATTTGACTTCAAATTTAGTATCATTGAGATACAGTATATTCATGCGAATAAAAGAATCTTTATTGCTTTTTTTGACCACCACATTTATTCGTCATTTTGAAATTTTAAAATCTGACGTGGAATCTGCAATCTTCAAATATTACGGAAAATAAGTTTCAAGAAAATCAAAAACATATTTTGATTTTTGTCGCCATTCTGAATTTTGTAAACGGACATCCGATTTGAAATCTAGGCTCTTCAAATGCCACAGCAAATAGCAAATATCAGAACTAGACATTTTTCTAATTTTTTGTCGCTATATTGTATCCGCCGTTTTGAATTTTGGAAATCTGACATGATGATTGAAATTAGAATTCGCCAATGATATTTGAAAAACTGACATTAGATTTGGAATCTACGCTCTTCAAGTGTCACAGAAAACAAGTTTCATAATAACCCGACATATTTTTTTTTTACATTTTGGCCCCTTATTATTTCTTATTAATCTCTAAAATATTAAATTAGCAAGTAATGTTCAAGATGTACTTTGCTTTTACACTGAGTTGAAAAACAGTACATGTCCTAGATGATTTTTTGAATGATACCTCTATTTGTAATGCAAAAAAATAAAATACATAATCCGTTTCATTCTCCGAAAAAAAACTAAATATTTTATCTTTTGGGACAAACATTGGTAACAGCTACACATATTATTTTGTTAATTTTCGCAGAACTCACATTCTGAACTTGTTTTCGAGTTCACCATCATTTGTTTTCATTTATTTGTTTGGATTTGAGTAAATGTTTTTTTATATGTTAATCTATTTATGAAAGTTATGTCAATCATTAATCGTTTTGATTATTAAACATTTCAATCAAAACAATTGGTATGTATTATAAAGTTAAACCAAATAAACAAGCGATTTTTTTTTATTTCGCTCCGCATTACTGACAAGATTTATACAGATTTATACGTAATAACCCTTATTTTCCCTTGAATTTATTGTAAAGTTACTTCATTCGCTTTGATCATTTTTGAATTTCGGTGTTTTTCAACAATATTTCTTATTAATCTCTAAAATATTAAATTAGCAATATTAAGCCTTTTAGATAGGATTTTCAGTAGTGACAGTTTTGAATAGTTCTAGATGATAACAACATTATTTTAATCGTTACTAAACCAAATCCCATTCAATCAAAAATAAGAAGAATACCCGGAAAATGTATTTGCTGCAATCAACTATGTCGATGCAAAATACCCTTCATCCAACTTATGTACTCAAATTCACTCTTTTATTTACAGAAGAAAATACAAACTCCAACCTCCAACCAATCATATAATCCATCCGGACAATAATCCGGACAACCGGCAGCTAAATTCCTTCCTACCAATGGTTAACTTCTTCACGGTCATTCAAGAACCAACAGCGATAACTCTCCTTGCTGTAGATTGTCGATAAATCGACCGTCCCGTACATTAAACCATGATAAACGATCACGTCAAGTCATTAATGTAACGTCGGTAACGGACTTGAACACTTCGGGAAAAATGTACAACACAAAACGGATGTCGGCGGAGGCCACAATGACCGCCTTTCATTTTTACCACATTTTTTATCGAACCTAACGAATGAAAACAAACGATTTTACGTTGCGTTTCCAGGTTTGTGGGTTTATTGGACCACCTGAGTGGGTATAGTCACGGAAAAAGTCCATTAGGAAACGAAATAAAAGCGTCTGGGTTTGATGGTGTGTTGATTTGTAATAAAGTATAATTAGGGTGAGGTTGTTTACTAAGTAGTTAACAATGGGTTCAACAACTTTTGGTCTGTCGGCCTTCTATAGAAAAGGCGTTGGTTGTCATTAAGGATTAAGGACTTGTTGAACAAAAAATAAACATATTTAATAATTTTGTAGAAAATCCATAAATAAGCATTCTTTTCCTCGATAGGTTGATGACGTATTTTGATAAAAAGTCAAGAATACATGTAAAATTAAAACATACCAATCACAAATACAAATATAGAAACCAGAACGATTTTGGAAAGGAAAAAATAAGAATAAATAAATAAAATATATATTATAAAAAATATATTATTTTCCTGAATTATTTAGTGACGTCTAGGTAATTAATCCAGGCTAGGTTAGTTTGTGGAAAAATAACCTAGGCGTGGATTTGAACCAGGAACTTTCCAATTATTTAAAATTATGTAGAAAACAAGCAATTGGACAAGCATCTTCTCCTGTGTTTTTTTTTTCAACCTACCGAATAAATTGATGCAATTTGAGACGCAATAATACAAATTAATTTGGGAAATTTTTGTCCCTTCAGTGACTGTGTTCGCCAATTATGAGTACAATTTTCTTTAAATTGTTTGTTTAAAAATCATGGGCGTACTTAACATTACTGTTCAATGAAATTTGTTTGAATTAGACAAATATTGTTAGATATTTAATAAGATATTTGTTTCATTGATTTTTCAGGCAATTCTGTTAGATCCTGGAATAAACAACATAATTAACTGATATTAGATAAAATAATAGTATATTATTTGACGAGCACATAACTAAGGATATAAATCGCGAGCATGAAGTTTATATAAACATGCGAGCGATTTATATCAGTTGTGTGCGAGTCGAATACGACGTTTTATCTACGACTCATAAACTCCATTTTATATCAAATGTTTTAAATGTATTTGTCAATGGTGGCGAGGCGAAATGTCAAATAAGTGTCATCCACGTAGGTTTAGACTGACTTTGACAGTACGTTCGTATAATGATGACAGTTCCTTCAAATAATGAAGTCATTATTTAAATAAATTAATAAATAAAGTTTATTGTATACTAAGCTACAAAAGGTGAGTATAACACTAAACAGTGATTTAAAATACTACCCTTCATGAAATTGAAATGAAATTAAAACATATCTTCGAACTGAACGAACTGTCATTATTATACAACGCTAGTGTCATTATAATCGTTGGCGCGTATCATGATGGGGATTATATAGTCATAGATACGTATGCAATGAACTTATTTATGTGAGTCGTAGATAAAGTAAGTTATGCATTAGGTAAACAAACTTGAAAAAAAAAACAAACACAAAATTGGCTTTGAGAACGTTAAAAAAGTTTCTGAGCAAATCCGCAAATTAAATGTTGTTAGAAAATGCTTTTCATTCCCTTACGTTGTTATGAAGTATTAAGTTATAAATAAATTAAAAAAAAACTCTTCTTTTTATTATTTATTAAGTACATATTGTTTGACATTTGTTAAAAGTTTAAAAGTTTTGTTTGTAAATTGTTTATCATTTAATCAGTGTAATTAAAAAATTTTGACTTAAAAAAATCTGTAATTTTAATTAAGGGTTTATTTATTTGTTATATTAGGGATTATAAAATATATTTGAAGATCTTCTTGCAGAATTTTAATTTTACCTTTTCAGCCCATAAAGAAATTTACCAGGAGTTCTGGCAATTTAAAAAAAACAAAAACAATATTTGTCACTCAGTTAAAGAAAAACAAAAGAGTTACATTGCCAATTTTTTTTCAAATTTGTGCAATTTGTTAACTCACAATTTGACTTAAATTTAATTTGGAATACTATTTTAAAATTTGAATTTATTGTGAGTTGGATTTTGACAAAAAGCATATCTACACATGACAACTTAAATATGCTACGATTTGCGAGGTCGAAATACTCATAAATCGTGAATCTCAAACATTAAAACACTGAAAAAAAGTTGAAATTTGAAGTATACGTGTGATAAATTTGGTTGCTTGCTGAAGAAATAATAAAAAGTTATTGCACGTTAAAAAATTGCTAAAAAGTTTTATTTAAATGCATTAGGTACTTTATCTTACACAAACATATTGGTACGAATCAAAAACAAAATAAGTTGGGAATTAATACGGTTTTGTAACAGAATACAGAACCTAACCAAGTTGCTTAATTTCTCCACAAGGATTCTTGAACTTAGACCATCAAAATTTATATTTAATCAAAATAATTGGCGTTCGGTTTTTATGCCCTGCAGTATACATTATATTGTTAACTTCACAAGGCAATATTATTTCTTGACAACTAATAATTTTACTAAACCTTTGAAATAATGTTCCACACATAATATATGACTTTTGTTATTTACTTTAATATACACGATAATCCTCATAAACATGTCAGACGTATGCTATTATTTACATTTAACGTTAAAAATTCTATTTAAACAGGTGAGAATACTTTTTGCACAGCGCATCGTTATCCTGCTATTTATTTTTTCCTCGCAATGACATGTCTTTGACAATACCAAGGGCGTGCTTAACTTTTTTTATATCTTGGGGTTCGCATATTTTTGCCATTTGCTCTGTAAGATAAGCGGAGTGCAAATATTGATTGAGCTCTTCTGGTGAACGACTCAGACTCAACTCAATAGGTGGAAACAGCAGCCTGTTTCAAATTAGCAATCGCGCTGCCCTTGGCATATGTCTCTCCCACAATCCGGGTACGGGACAGACGGGATACAGATGTCGGTGTTCGCAGAAATAGCAAATTTAATGTACCACCAGCAGATGTGGCTTATTGATAAAGTTGCTTCCGAAAACCCCTTCTGAGTTTTTTTTTTGCGCGAGGAGTTTTATGGGTACAGATTAAAACCAGAGCCTATAAGTGTTACTTGTAAACACATACGCTTGTTTCATAAAATCTTCATCAAATAATACTTTTAGAAGAAAACGTTGATTTTTTCAAATTAATTAATGAAGTACGTTTGTCTAATAAAACATTGCTTCGAATGTATTGCATTTTACCTCAACTATCTCGAAAATTACGCCTGCTGCCCAAAAGAACTATTCGAAACATCTTGTACGAAGGGCCCACAAGGACTGATTTTGTTGTAGGTAGCGTTAGTGTGGAGAAAACAGGTCAAAATTATTTTTTTAATGGATTTTTCTAAATTATCAAGATTGTGGCATATTATTATAAATTTGAACATAAATTTGGTTGAGAACCATAGTAAACTAAATAGTATACTATTCATTTCAATTTTTTGTGCAAGAGAGTATAATTCACTTATTAAATATATTTATAATAATTCTTTCTTGGTACAGAAAAAGCCTTATTCTACCTGCCAAAGGTGCTGTTATATACAAAAATAGAGGCAGATACATGAAACCGCAAAAAACGTGCCTGATTTTAGCATCGAAACACAACATTTTTAGTGAATTTTACAGGACTACTAGAATTTTACGTACCTATTTCACAACTCAATAGTTTTCGTAATATTTTAATTTTAAAATTGGCCAAAAAAATATACATACCTACTTATTGTTTTGTCTTGTTTTGATGACCCGAATCACCACTATGCCAAATCATCCTGAATGCTATATGTCTAAAAAAAAACTGATCAACGTTGCAGTGTCAAAACTAGGGTTGTCAGATTGACTGATCAAAATATATGAGACTACTAGTAAAAATATAATATTATAAAGAAATATATAAGACAGAGATGATTTTTGATAATGATGCGCTCGCTGACCTTGGCGTTCTATTCGTATCTAATATATTTGGTGTTCTTTTATTTATAGAGGGGGTTATAAAAGATCATACATTTAAGAAATTGTTATTATATATTTTTAAATATTAATAAAAATAGTTTACCTCAATTATCTTGTTCTTTAATGTGTTTCTTAAAAAAATATAAATAAGTATAACAAAATTAAAACTGCCAATAAATTCTTCAATGTTGTATCTGCAAAATAATAAATTGTAAAGGAGTGCACTTAAACTGTTGTGTTTATTATCGATTCATGATTTAAGATTATTCTATATTTTATTGCATACATATAAAATTCTTAAGGTAGTTGATTTTTGGGTGATCTTTAGCAACCCTTAATTTATAAATTCTAACACAAAGTCGTTCCATTATTGCCAATTTTTCAATGACGACACATTCCTTTCAAGTATTATTTTTTTATTATTGGTATGCCACACAGTAGTCTCAATTTTTGAAGAACAACAATGACGTCTACGTTTTCTAAACATTTCTGGAAGAGTGTTCTTAAAATAAATGAGACTTTAGTTTAACTAAATATAAAATATGAGATTTTTTTAAATATAGGAGACCCATTTTAAGTATGTGAGATGTGGCAACCGTAGTCAAAACATTATAGAAGAAAAAATCTGATGTGGCCAGGCACATGACTTTATCATACTATATATAAAATTAATAGTTTAGCTGCATGAGACTCTATTTGATCATCGAGATCGGCCATGTCTGCATTAAAATAAAACTACTAGAACTAGACAGATATGTCGATTAAAGCTGCGTTCGGATATTGTACTCCGTTGACACCAGGTACACCGTCCAAATGACACTTACGTGTTATTGGGTGTAAAAAGTGTAATGCAATATGCGAACGCAGCTTATATTGACAGAGGTTATTGTCAAAACATTAGCGTTTGACACCAAGACTACCTACTGTCAGAATCAAAAAATCTCACAAATCCTGGCTACTAGTTTTCATGCAGTACGACCGATCTCGTAGAAACAGAATTTGCTCATGCAGCTAAACTATTGATTGTACCAAAAAATGTCATAGTAATAAATTATTCAGAATTTCCTCATCTTTAATTTATTATTTAACTATTTCGACGAAATTCCAGAAATGGCGGCTTACTTGCAAAATCTTTCAAAAATGCTAAGATTAAACCTCCAGTTCCTTTGGACCCTCTTCAACAGAAAGCTTTTCAGCTCTAAGTTTGGTTATGAAACTTCTAAATATGAAGTTGCGTCCCGATACCTTTAGTAGTTTCTCCGGAATCGTCGCCACAAAAAACGGGTACACACACATACACACACACACACACACACACACACACAGACATTTTTTGGTACCTTGGTCAAAAATGTTCAGGGGACCCAAAAAGACATATTTCCGCTAAAATCCCAAAATTTTTTTTTGGCACGATTACAATACTTTACATACTGCGTATGATAAAGTAAAAATAAAGGTTAATTTTTTTTATCTAGCGTTTATTAATTATTTTTTATTCGACTTTTATTCACCGAATAACCAATAACCGTCATTTTAGTTAAATACAATAGTATGCACAAATATTAATTTAAAATAAATAAATTTGTAATACAAAGTGCTTGAATAGTAATTTATATATTATTAGCGCCTAAAAATCAAAGTTCAGAAATGTTGCATGAAAACCCAATTAACGTTCGTAAAATGGTAATATTCATACACAATACTCTAATTATAAAATACATATTTATTTACTTATCTATTTTTAACACTAGTTGATACTTTGACTACTCTGTGGTAGCAAACGTATGCAATGCCTACATTTGTATACTAATTTTATACCAGAGTTGATAACATGCGCCTCGCCTTGAAAGAGTTCACTTTAAAAAGAAACATACATACATGTATAACAAACATTAGATTAAAAATAAGACAATTACAAAGAACTATTTAAAACGAAACAATCTAAAATGATTGTTTTTCAATGTTGATCATGTTGGAGTTTGTATGGTGTCGACAATGCTGTCCTTCCGTGGATGTAGAGAAATGATTCTACTAATAGACCATTTCAAACTTAGTAGATTGTCATCTTTGACTAGGACCAACTCATTGTGCTGCAAGTTGTCCTATTGTGTGGTCCATTAAGTCCGCTGCTGCGATTCCGAAACATATTTGTGGATCCTAAAGGTGGTCCACCTTGTCCACAAATGTTGGATCTGCTGTATATGCGGATCAATCGGATCCGCCGCAGTTATCATCGGTCTTCCAATAAAGAAATGAGAAGGTGTTAAGGGTCTAAAAGGGATAGGCCAGGAGATAGAGGCGTCATGGGAGGGGAAATCAAAATAGCTTCCATCTGAACCAGCAACATATAAAATTGCTTTTCTTGTTTTGTTGCATTTGAAAATGTGGAATGGAATACCAGAACCAAGAAGTTGTCTTTAAATTGGTACACCCTATGGTCAGATTGATTCTACTCAAGAGATTCTAAAAGGCTAGCTCGTTCTTTGACTACCTTAATTATATCATCCAAAACAGGCTTGGTTATGGACCTTTTAGCGCGCTCCCACTCTTCATTGGCATTTCCCGGTAGCTTGCTTGAAATTAAATAAATCAACAAAGTATCCCAAGACGGTTCCTCAAGAGATTTTAAGGACCTAACATGCCGGTTCACATCGTCGATCAACTTACGCAAATTATGAGAACATTCGACTTCGGGTTTATCGAGACGAAATAATGCTTTGACGTGATTATGAATTAGCATTTTGGGATTGTTATATCTATCGCACAACATATCCCATGCGATTGAGTAATTCGTTCCTGTTATTTGCAATCCCACAATGATTTGCCGAGCATCACCTCCTAACGAGGAGCGCAGATAAGACAATTTCTGAGTATCTGTCATGGATGCGTTTTCGTGAATCATCGATATGAAATTGTCCCTAAATTCTAGCCATTCTACAAATTCGCCATTAAATTTTGGAAAATCTAGTATCGGTAATTTAAGTTGACTGGATTCCTCCAATTCACTGGTTGCATGACTTGCTCCAGATGATATGGGCAAAGACTGTTGTTGGTCAGCAGCATTCGAACGAATAATATTCTCGGCCCGGGCTGAAATCTCATAGTAGTCGTTTTCGATTGTCGCACCTCTTCTGCGTAGATATTTTACATCATCATCGTCTGCGAGATTTTCCACCTCTGATTGTAACGCCTTAAGTTCGTCAAATACTAGCGAGAACCTCTCAAAACGTTGCTTTAACTGCACAAGGTCAGATTCATCAATCTTCTTTGCAATATTAGGTTTTAAATTATCCACAAATTGGGTAAAAAGCCTAATCTTAGCTTTAAGACCATCGTGCTTTCTGCTTAGAAGCTCCATTTCAGCGAATCAGATCGAAAAAAGACTAAAAAAGAAAATAATAGGTAAAACAAACAAAAAATAGATAGAGATGTAAGTGGTGGTTGGGTTTATTAAAGCTCCAGTTTTCATTAAGCGTTTTCAGTGTTTTTACTTGAGGGAGTGATGAAGTCTTAGGATGCTAATGTTTCTAAATTTTTGAAGTCTTCGGATCGTCTTTTTTTTCGTTTTATATTCATCATCCGCTCTAGTACACTCTAAAAATGGAATTGCTTGCAGCAATAAAACTACATGTGTTGGTCAATTTTCATTACCATAACTAAAAGTTGAGAAAAATTGATCAACAAAATATATGATTTATTCTCCTGCATGATTATACATAACTGCATTAATTTCAGGCGAATATTACGGAATTTGAGGACCAACAAATATTTTGAGTTCTTGCAGTTGAACATTTAATTGCTGTTGGCCATGTTTTAATAGTGTTCAAGAGCTAAAAGAAATCTTGAGTATTTGTTTCACTTGAGCTCCTTTGACAACATTGTTTTAAGTTGGAATACCTGATTTTCAATCCTGAAATGTCAAATCAATCGTCAAATTAGTGTAGTAAAAAAAATATCAAGATTATTGCGGATAGACCTGGTTACAAGCCATTGTATAGAGAATAAATATATTAAATATGTAAATGATTTATCAAATCATAGAAACAAATATACATATTACTATTAACAATACAAATAAAAATATCAATAACCAGATATGAAACATGTCACCCACTGTTGCCTCAATAAATTAGAAATAATAAAATATATATTATATATTATTATTATTATTATACATTAAGAGAGCGATTACTATGAGCACATACACTATCCATGTGCAGAGAACAAAATCAGAATATTTTCAAACACGTTTTTCGAGATTCTCTCGAGTATACTATAAAAGACTGGAAAGATAACGAGTAATTTAAAACAATATATTGTAACAGCTTGATTATTAAAATTCAAAATAACAAATATATGTCCTTGCCCAGCATATTTAAAAAATAAAATCATTCACTTGCATTAAATACCAATAAATACTAGTAGGGACGTAAAGCGCCATCTTCAAATCGACACATGTGTTATTTGGTGCTATCACTTTGGTTGGCCTTAATTGATCTCTATAATATGTTTATGGAATCTGTTCCTAATGCAATAAAAAAATGGTTAATGGTTCTTAATTATTTTCTGCTCCGAGAAAAAAATGGAATATGATACCGGTCCGCGAGTGCAAAAAAGCGTTTTGACAATATAAAGGCACTTTTTTGTCTACAATTTGATTATGTCAGTTTAAATTTTTTCTCGCTCATGAATTCGTCAGAAACAAACGAAACTTTTGTTTTTCTTATGGACGCCATATTGGTTTGATACATATTTGGATTCAGAATTCTTTTCTGAATAATTTGGTATGCCACATGCCATATTTAGAACTCAATAAGCCGACAAAATTGAGTTTCTTTTTAATATCTGAAAGTCGCATGGTGCCATGAAAAGCACATTTGAGTGATACAGTATTTATGTGCCCATAGTCAAGTTACAGTAAAATTTTGTAATGTATTTATTTGTACTAACTACACAACATAAAAAAGTAACAACATTTCAACAAACTAAATAATATTTTAAAAAATCTCGCCATTTTCGTGGAGGCATTCCGTAATACGGTGACCTTACCGAGGGTTCTTCTGTCAATCGAATTGAAAGCGGCGATGACGGTGTCACGTAACTCTCCAACGTTTCCAAAATTATAAACTCCATACATCTCATTTTTTAAGACACTCCATACATAAAAATCGTAAGGGGTAAGATCCGGCAATCTTGGTGGAACAATATTTCTGAATAGGTAGCAATCTCCGCTTATGTCTTATATCTAAATAGTTCCTCACAATTCGGGCATTATGTACAGGTGCTCCGTCTTGTTGGAACCACATACCTTAGCGTAAGTCCAACGGTATATCGTCTATTCTTTCTTCTACGTCCTCAGAGAGCAATATTGCGCCGATACCTCTCCTAAGTTAAATTTTTGTTATAAAAAATTGGTTCGATTAATCGGTTGGCCACTGTACCGCACGATACATTAAAACCAAACCGCACCTGATTATGGCGAGGTATAAAAAGGTGCTGATTTTCGCGGGCCCAGTACCCAGTAGTGCGTCTTCTTTCAGTTAAAAATACCGCAGTTAGAAAATATGTTTGATCGGACCATAATATTTTTTGTCTATAAAATTCTGGGTTTTCACCAATTTTGTTCAACAGATGGGTACAGATGGGTTGATAACACATCACAAAACGTCTTCCATGGCACCATGCGATTTTCGGCAATTTTCGAAGCGTACAATGTTCAGTCAATTCTATTATCTTATTGTATTAAAAACATGGCATGTGGTATATCAAATTACTCAGAACGAAAAGATGAATCCAAACATGTATAAAACCAATATGGCGTCCGTAAGAGAAACAAAAGTTTCGTTTGTTTCTGACGAATTCATTGGCGAAAAAAATTTTAATCTGACATAATCAAATTGTAGACAAAAATGTGCCTTTAGAATGTCAAAATGCTCTTTTGATTGGATCGCAAATAAAGAAGTTATGACCATAATTAAAAAATGACATTTTTTGGTTTTTTCAAAATAGCTTGAGAGCCGTTTGGAATTCAAGTGTTTTCTGAACCGTTTTCTTCTTTATGAAAGAGCACATAAATATGCACTACTTTGTCCATTTAACCGACTTTCTATCTCTAATAATAACAAAAGTACCCATACAATCCAACGTCCCGTGAGACACACTATAAAATATTATTTATGTATGTAATCTTTTCTTCATTATCTATTAGTTAGTAATATTTCTTATAGGAGCACATATTCGGAAGAGTAAGTTTCGTAAAATGATATACATTACTTAATTAGTTAATAAATAAATTAATAAAAATAAATCCTTCTTTAGTGCATTTATGTTTGTTTCTTTTTTCTATGATTTGATTACCAATGTGTACATTTCTATTATTTTAGTCTAAATGTTTGTATAATTTTATATGATAATATTGTTTTGCTTTTATGTAATTTATGAAAATGTAGCAAGTCCCCAGTTTTACCAAATTGTAGTAATATAACATCCATAAAATGTCATAATATTACCGATAAACAAATCTGAGCACTTACTCAGAAGTTCATAAACAAGGAAAGCGGAATTATCATTGAAATTATAAATACATTTAGACGTTACTAAAATAGTCAGAACACATATTAAACCTAATTTCTATAACAAGACATTATAGTGGTCGTAACAAATTCAGTATTTGTTGTACTAAGGAATCTGTTGCCTCGACCAATGTATATGGTGGTTTGTACAAGGCAATATTTTGATTCTGACAAATTAAATATGTTGCGGCTACAAATTGTATTTGTTCACAGAACCTACTTAATACATTCACAGAACGCAATTAATACATTCTAACAATAAAAATTGATCAACCAAAGTAATAAATTCAGATGTCTAATTTTCCAGTAACCATACGTGTTTATTTTTAGAGTGTATCCTGCTCGACGGACCATATTAACTGCTAAGCACTACTTTCAACGTTAAAGTAAAGTTTAGTTGCAAAGATATAGTATGGAGCAGATACTTACGCAATGGTTTCCACCCAGAAATTGTAGCTGTCAAGAATATATTATGCACATTGCCCATGTGGCAAATAACAAAATGAGAGTAACCTCCTAAATACACACAATCAAATGGCTACCGAGTTAATCTGTGTACTGTGACGTGATCGGCCTTAATGCTAAGCTCTCTGCGCATTTGTGTCAATTGAATAGCAGTGGTATAAGCCGACGTTTTTCATTGATTCGATAATACGCTTTACCATTATGCCCACCTACAATGCAAACAATTAATAATCCCATTGTTGCGCGACAAAGTTACATACATAATACTGCCGATTTCATTGTTCGAAACTGTTGTATTGCTAATGCAGTACAACTGTTATTGATTGGAAATACAAAGCAAACAGTTGATACAAATTTTACATAAAATATTAATTTAATTTTGAAATTCATAAACCGTATTTAATTTTATTCTAATTCTACACGATGGGCATACAAACTATGCTACGAAACAATTATCCAGTCTGTCGTTCTGCCAAACAACCCTTAACCACATACCTGCTACAAGGGTACCTAATAAATTTCCCTAAAATATTTAAATACAAGCCTTCCAACCGTATTTGAATAACAAAAAAGCACCCCAAAAACTCAGTGACAGGTTCAAATTTATTGCCGTAGGGGCGCAGATAAGTTGACAATGGGTCGTAATCATCCACCAGACAGTAAGCAAACGTTTCAGGTCACAAGGGTGGTGTAGACAAAAAAATTACTGTACCTTTTAAAATGATTACAAAAGTTTCCAGATGGTGTTTACTATCCGAGCATTTAATTAGTGACTAATGACCTGGAATAGAATATTTAGAATGTGGAGCTAGGGGTAGGAGGATAATTGAAAATCGCGAAGAACCCGGTTGTTTGGCTTTCTTGTTAATACTGGTAATGAAGAGTTAATTGAGTTAATGGATATCAAACTGGAGTTGGCCAATTGGCTTAATACGCTCAAGTGGGGGTTGTGTGTGTGTGTCGTTATTTATGTTTTCTCCTCGTTCTGATGTGATATGGGTCTCAAAGCTACCCTTGGAATTAGATTGTGTTGTTTTCTAATTAAGTTTATTCGGTACGAATGTGTTATGGATGATGTCGAATAGAGAAGTATGTTCAACTCAATAATCTGAATACAGAAGGAAATTGATATATGAACTGTTAAATTGATTAAGAAGTATGTAATAGTTGTTCATTTGCACACTATGCATGTATGTATAATAATTAAGTAGTTGGTTTGTAGTATAGGGGTCTTGCTTTAAGAGGGAAAACGATTAATTGAAACAGTTACCGTTGCTCTTAAAGCGGCAAACGTATGTTTGGAGTACCAATATTCGCTTAGGCCTTAGGTTTTTGGTGACTCGTGATATTAGCTCTTCGAAATGTTGGGTTCTTTGCCGGGAATCTAGTTGAAGCTATTGTTCAGAAAACTAAAGCCAAATGCTCCACAGCTCGGAATGTCACGCCATAATCTCAGTAATACTTAATATATTTTACCAATAAAATACCCACAGAAACAATAACAAATATACAGAATGTTTACGGTCTTGTGATCTTATTTTCAAGGGTTAATTTGTGATAAAGTATATTAAATGACTTTTTTATGGAATCCACTTTACGCTATTCGTTCAACGTAAAAATAAAAAAAAAATAACATTTCTTCTTAAAAATGTAACAGTACAGTAGTCTCCTACAAAGCGGTTTAATGTTACGCGTTGTACGAAAACGCGTTATAGGAGTAGCGTTTTAACAGTATGGTAGTTGGATTTGTGAATTTAATAAGAATAAATTATCTTTGTAAATTTTGTTTTTCTACATCATCCATCGTGCCGCGCCATTACGAAACATTTTGGTTATATATTTTCTAACCGCGGTGTGCGCGTTGTACGATAACCGCGTTATATGAATTTGTTGTCGCAAAATCTTTAGCGCGTTGTAGGAATTCGCGTCGTACGATTCCGCGTTATAGGAGAGTCTACTGTATCTGTTATTATGCAACTTTTCTTAAGATATTTTTACTTTAGTGACCTTTTTTATGATGTTTAATAACCCATTGAAAATAAAATCACATCAACATTCGAATTACAAAGAAAACGTCTGTCGAGGTATTTCCCAATTGATACAATTAAAGATAATGTACTCACTTGCTCACAATTTCCGGCTCTCTTGTACTCTCTGCTCTAACTCCTTGATCCTTTAATTCGGCTTCCGATTCGCTGGGTGATAATTATGTGTATTATCCTAGGGCCTGCAAAGCTCGTCGATCGGTTGGGTGGGTGACTTTGGACTTTGGACTTTGCAATTTTCACCAGCGATAATACAGACGTAACTTAGAAGTTCAAGGTATACTCCTTGAAGTCGTACGTCTTAATGTCTAAATGCCCTGTCGTCCCATTTTATTAATACAAATACCCCCACATATCAACATTTCAATGATTTATTAAGTATGACCCCGTTATATAACACTTTAACATCGACTCAGCGCATTATCGTCCAGCTTAATGTAATTTTAATACAATAACTTTCCCAGTAAGCGATCCAGAAAGACTGTCGTTAACAAATCAATTAGCCAGCGAGCAACACTTACCATAATTGCAACAATTTAAGATTCAAAACAAATAAACAAATTTAAAGCCGTTTCCGTATTTTACAGGTTTATCTTTATTTATTAGTTGGTTTGTGAGACCTTAACATAATTTCATAAGGAGAAAAAAACGGTCCTTTCGAGGAAAAAGGAAAAGATTAGCCTTGAGGGTTTTATAACATTATATTTAGGACATCTTATCCCAATTTTGCAGGATTTGTAGTTCTTATAATTGGTATATAATTGCCCCATTTACAATTTTCTAAAATAATACATTTTAGTTTACAACTTTTAACAACTTCCTTTTGTGGTAGTTCTTTAAGATTGTTTTGTAGAAGGCTTGTAGGATCTAGCTTTAGACTAAGTACTAGTAAAATGGGCAGGCGTAATAGGCCTGCGGACGCCGATCTAGGTAGACGCGTGACTATGCTCCAACGTTCTTGCGAAAAGAAAGAAATTTGACAGCGGGGCTGAAAATCGACGAAATCGAAAGAAAATATGCCTAAGCGCTGAGGATCGGAAAATCGGCACCTGGGGCGCCGATTTTCGCTACTCCGGGGATGACTTCCTTTCCCCAATTCGCCGATTTGACTCTTAGTATTTGTCCGGAAGTGCTTGATATACTGCCTTAAAGACGTAAGATAGCTATGCAGTAGAGTGGGTCGAAAAAAGGAAATTTTCATTGTTCTAAACGCTCTAGTGCGGAAAAGTTGCCATTGGTAATAAGAAGAAGAACACAAAAGAAAAAAATTAAATCGGTTAACATCTTCCGTTCGCGTATCGTACTTAAAGTTAATGAAAAATTGCAAATTTCGCGCCTTTATTGTATTTTTTTTAGTTAGTTAAAACTTACTTAATAAGCACGCTTTAGTTTTTTATGATTGTTTTAAGGTTCAAATAACCTAAATAAATTACAATCCGATCAATAATCTACTTTTTTCCACTCGCACAACGTCTTAGAAAAAGCAGAAATTCACCAATATTTCGCAATTTTCATTTGTAACTCTTCGCTCGTTTTGCTAGAACAAAACGAACCAGAACTCACTTCAAATAGATTGAACAGGTTTGAACTAGATTGAACCGTGGAATGGATTCCTGATATAGACAGAAATTTGTTGAGCACCTTGGGACATTGTCCAGAAGACTTGGCACATCGGGACCCTGGTCCTTTGTCCCATTCCAGATGGCTAACTGCGGCCAACCGAGTCCTTACGTTGTATATAAGGTCATCAGATCCATCCGATTTTTTGGAGAACTTCGGCATAACCGATCTAGAGTGCAGTGTTGCTGTAATATAGCCATCTCTGGCTTCATGTCCACATACTTTATTCGAGGCTTCTGTGACAAGTTTGACGCACCTCTCCACAGCCTGGGTGTGGCAGGGAAACTTTTGTATTTCTCTGATCAGCGTAGTGTCAGAATTGATGAGTGATTTAATATCATCTTCACTTAAGTCGCGCAGTATTGGGGGAGGATACACAATACAAGAATTCCAATAAATAATTTGTGTAATCGGAAGCTTGAAAGTTTATCTTCGGTGGTACGAAATTTCTAACAGCTTTCTTCTTTGGTACTATTTGTCTTGCTTTTAAGATCCTTCTGTAACCAAGCTCCCGAATATGTTCTCTTTCATCGACAATCATTGCCAACAGAACATTCTCTGGGTGAGCAAAGAACGCATTTCGCTGTATTACTGGATCTACAACTTGAAGTAATTCGTCGGATAAACACCGTGATGTTTGGATTACTATTTCTGTTAGGTTTCCGGATGGATCTGATGAACTTATATACAACCTAAGGACTCGGTTGGCCGCAGTTAGCCATCTGGAATGGGACAAAGGACCAGGGTCCCGATTTGCCAAGTCTTCTGGACAATGACCCAACGTGATTGCATTTGAAATGTCCAACAAATACTGTTGGTCTTTGCTCAACAAATTTCTGTCTATATCAGGAATCGAACAATCTATGGGTTCATAATCGACCACAGGGAGTTTTTCACAGCAAGTGAGCTGCTGCCCTATTGGCCCACTAAAAGATTTAGGCCCTGCAGTTTGACCATCAATATGTTGGAAAATGTGGCGAAATGGAAGCTCATTAAAATGTAGGAAAAAAAAGTAGGCTGGCGAATAGAAGCCCGAGTTGGTGTGGTGGAGCGGTGCGGCAGAGTAAGGGAGGGTGTGTCCATTCCACGGTTCAATCTAGTTCAAACTTGTTCAATCTATTTGAAGTGAGTTCTGGTTCGTTTTGTTCTAGCAAAACGAGCGAAGTGTTACAAATGAAAATTGCGAAATATTGGTGAATTTCTGCTTTTTCTAAGACGTTGTGCGAACGGAAAAAAGTAGATTATTGATCGGACTCTAATTTATGTAGGTTATTTGAACCTTAAAACAATCATAAAAAAATAAAGCGTGCTTATTAAGTAAGTTTTAACTAACTAAAAAAAGTACAATAAAGGCGCGAATTTTGCAATTTTTCATTAACTTTAAGTACGATGCGCGAACGGAAGATGTTAACCGAGTTAATTTTTTTCTTTTGCGTTCTTCTTCTTATTACCAATGGCAACTTTTCCGCACTAGAGCGTTTCGAAAAAAGAAAATTTCTTTTTTTCGACCCACTCTACTATGCAGGTCTAATAAGTACTTCCAAACAAATGAATATATTATTATGTACAGATAAGCACATATATCCATTTATAAGTGAGAGCAAAATCATCAGATGTTTTGATCGAGTACTAAATCATCCTCCTTTTTAAAGGCAAACATTGTATAACAGTAGATTCCGGGTGTTCCTGGTTTGGAATACCAGCCTTTTGGGTTTTGAGAAAACTCTTTAAAAAAACTTAAACTTAAAAAAACTATTTTTTAAAATACTTCCGGAATATTTGATGAAAGTACAGGCATACAATATTATGAATCTACATATATTCATCTATAATTGAGAAAAATAAAATATTCAGATATGGTAATCCGGTAGTGCTGGGTATCATCTTTTAAGTCACAGCGTTACATAGACCTCATTATGATTGATATACATATATTTCTTTATAATTGAGAAAAAGATATAATCAAAATCAAAATAATCAAAATATAATCAAATATAATGTGAGATTATTGGTCCACTCAATATTAATTAATAATTAGCCTAATTAAACATCGTTTGGCCGGATTTGCTTAGGCACACCAGTCATTCCTATTCTCCACATTGTTTTACATCACATATACAAATTTTGTTGTGGTGTTTTATGAGGGTATTTTTACTTCTTTTTAATGATGCACTTCAATCAATAATAAAATACCTATCAAGCATTAACTAATTCATTCTCATTGTGATCCTTAAAATCTCACAATACCTTAATTTATTACGTAACATCATTAATTTTCAAGAACCTTTTATCAGTTTTACAGCATTATCTGTCTCAAAGAAGTTTATATTCCCCTACTTGTATAACAAATATTAAATTAATTCAGACTAACAATGGAATTTAATAACGCTGTAATTGTACAATTTCATTTCATAACTTAAGCAAATAATTATGTAATCTAAATTCATATAGCTCTCGGATCCTTTGATGATGCCGACAAGTAAACATGTGCGACAACATAATTATTTTGTTAATATATGTGGGAATTTTGTCAAGGAGCGATTAAAGTACTGTCGTGTCTTAATTAATCTTGACGATTGATGTACTAAAACTGATATATTTACGACAAGAGGGAAGAACGTAAAAGACGACTTGACCTGTGCATCCGTCCCATCTCAGATTTTGTTTTAATTGTGTCAGGGAGTACTCTTTGTTCGAAGGTTGTTTCTTCAAACGGTCCATAACTCTTGTGAGAAATTCCGGCAAGTAATAAAAACTGAAACTCTATTGCTATGATAACATTGCTGGGATAAAGGTTAATATTCTCTTTAATTAAGAAAATTTGGGTGAGAAAGGAGTCGAAAGTGGAAATTTAATTAAAAATATACCACCGGCTGGGACTTGAGTCTAGAGTACCTCACTCAGATGGAACTGTGCTTTAGACAGGTATTTGTATAAATAATTATTTCAGTTAATTATTTCTACGGTTAGATTCAAAAAGTGTCAATGTTTCGTTATTAATTAACAAAGTACTAAATATCCAAAAGAAAATAATACGAAACAAATTTGTATTTTGATCAGAAATACGCATTATTACATAGATATCAGTGTTGATGTTCCATTTAAGACTTAGTTCCTAGAAGAACTTATTGTGGTGCTTATCTTAAATAAAATATTTTTACTTTATCATACGCAGTATGTAAAGTATTGTAATCGTGCCAAAAAACATTTTTGAGATTTTAGCGGAAATATGTCTTTTTGGGTCCCCTGAACATTTTTGACCAAGGTCTAAAAAAATGTCTCTGTGTGTGTGTGTGTGTGTGTGTGTGTGTGTGTGTGTGTGTGTGTGTGTGTGTGTGTGTGTGTGTGTGTGTGTGTGTGTGTGTGTGTGTGTGTGTGTGTGTGTGTGTGTGTGTGTGTGTGTGTGTGTGTGTGTGTGTGTGTGTGTGTGTGTGTGTGTGTGTGTTTGTACCCGTTTTTTGTGGCGACGATTCCGGAGAAACTACTAAAGGTATCGGGACGAAACTTCATATTTAGCCGCAATTTCTGGAATTTTGTCGAAATAGTTAAATAATAAATTAAAGATGAGGAAATTCTGAATAATTTATGAATATGAAATTTTTTGGTACAATCAATAGTTTAGCTGCATGAGCAAATTCTATTTCATCCAGATCGGTCGTACTATGGTCGTACTGCATTAAAACTAGTAGCCAGGATATGTCAGAAATTTTGATTCTAATGACAGTAATGACACTAATGACAACGCTAATGTTTTGAGAATAACGTCTGTCAATATAAGCTGCGTTCGGATATTGTATTACACTTTTTACACCCAATAACACGTAAGTGTCATTTGGACGGTGTACCCGGTGTCAACGGAGTACAATATCCGGACGCAGCTTTAATCGACATATCTATCTAGTTCTACTAGTTTTATTTTAATGCAGACATGGCCGATCTCGATCAAATAGAATCTCATGCAGCTAAACTATTAATTTTATATATAGTATGATAAAGTCATGTGCCTGGCCACATCAGATTTTTTTCTATACAAGACCCCTTTAGATTTGTTTCCTTATATCCACACTTAATTCCTGTGATATTGGAGATTGATCAATGCATATTAACCCGTACCCCAAGGGGATTCAATAGCAGAATACGTTTGATTTTTAGTGTGAAGTGAAAAGTGTTTCTGGCATATTTTTGTTTTCGTAGAATCTGAATCTGAATGCAGAAATTCTGAATTGCGTCCAGTTTTTGAGAAAATTAATGAATAAGAAACAGCAAAAGTACCTACATTTTTTTTTTCAAAAACAAGACTCTCTTCAGAATTTCTGCTTTTAGCTTCAAATTCTACGGGGAAAAAAGGCGCACCAGAAACAGTTTTCTCATGTTTAATTTTGTTCATTGTTGGCCAGGATCGATATTTTGCATTTTGGACAAATAAAGTAGGTAGGTACTTAAAAAATATGTGAAATGCTCTGATATCTAGCCACAAATGTTTTCTTTTGATTGAGGTAATAACTGGTGTATGTAAATTTATTGTAGCTAACTAAAAAAAATGTTTTTTTTTAAATATGATTAATACTGATATTTAATATGATCAATTGCAATAAAGATCTGCCTATAATGTATGTTGCTTAGTACTTCCGCTAGTTATTCTACACCTGACTGGCGTTTGGTAGTTTAATGGGAAGTTTTCAAGGGTTTACAGAAAGAAAGAATTTTAGATTTATACTCTTGGTAATTTAAAATGCAATGTTAAATAATACCTACCGCAAGATTATGTCATAAAAGAATAAAGGAAACTAGCGTCGCTTGATTTTTTAATGGAATACGAAAAATATTAAAAGTATGAAAAACGTACTTTTGATTGAGAAAGAACTAGAAAAACGACTTTAGTGTCAAATTGGTTTACAAAATGGATGTAGGTAGTACCTTAATTTAGAAATTATTGACGAACTTTTTCTACTTTTTCGAATTACATGTAAAAAGCCAAAAAATTTATTCGTTTTTGGATGAGCTAATAGGCGTTATCGATGTTGCCCATAATATCCGATTTGTGTGTTTAAGTTGCATACATTGTCCTAAAAATCCTAAACAAACGCCTTTGAAATTTCTAGGGCATTGGTTTCATCCGCTACAAACTCAGTACTCAACACTTAACACACTATTTCCAAAACAAGTTTCTTTTTAACATTATGACTAAGATTTTGTCGACAACTTTACGTGTTGGAAAGCTTTTGAGATCAAACTAGTATTTAGCGCAAAACCCAAGTTGAAAACGCCTATTCGGTTCTTTTTCGCGAAAATGTTCTTATGTGCGGCCCTAATATTGTCATTAAGACAATTAAAAGATTTCTCAAAATCAAGAAGAACAATATTACGTTGCCATTAAAAAAATGACATTAATATACTAATGAGTATATTAACGACTAAACGTCCGGAAGTGAATTTGATGAGTATTTTAATTTAAGATTTAGGTGTCATATTTTAGCATTAAATAAAGACAAATAAACTGTTCCAATTGTAGTGAATTTATTCCATATTTTTGCTGCTATTAGAAAAGTTGACTTATTCTCATAAACTAGTTGAGCCAATCAAGCAATCTGGTTTTATATATGATATCAAAAGCGTACCCTAAAACCAGGGCTGTGGAGTCGGAGTCGGAGTCGTGGAGTCGGAGTCTGAGTTCAGACAAAGTTCAGAGGAGTCGGAGTCGGAGTCGGAGTCGGAAAAAATGTTCCGACTCCGACTCCATGTTTAAATAATGTACAAAAATACATGCGAGATGGACGTTGCCTCAATAGATGGTAAACAAACAATAGATAATTAACTAAACAATTATTAGGTCTTTTAGAGAATTTAAAGTACCTCAAGGGGATCCAATAGAATACGTTTGATTTTTAGTGTGAAGTGAAAAGTGTTTCTGGCATATTTTTGTTTTCGTAGAATCTGAATCTGAATGCAGAAATTCTGAATTGCGTCCAGTTTTTGAGAAAATTAGTGAAGAAGAAACAGCAAAAGAACATTTTTTTTTTTCAAAAACAAGGCTCAATTCAGAATTTCTGCTTTTAGCTTAAATATAATTAAACTACAAAACACATAGGTGCCGCGTCGCATATGTAGTTTATGACCAATTTCCAGCAACCATGTTGTAATCATGATAGCTCGATCATCTACAAATAAAAAATCGGCCTTTCGATGCTTACTTAGACGAACTAGAACTTCTCAAAGTGAAGCGACACCGTGTGGGTTTCCTTTTTCGTCAAAATTAAGAGGGTTTGCTCGGATTCGTTCGGCCACAGTATTTTAATGATTTTCCCTTGAAGTTAAAAAAAAAGAATAGTTTCCTACAGCTTTTGTACGAGAAGAAACATCGTGATGGTGTCACGGTCATATTACTCGCCCCAATATCTAAATGTTAGAAAAGATAAAAAAATTATATAATAATAAATTTACTAGTAAAACTGAAATTTTAGCTTTAATGTATGATAACTTTAACCTTTAACCGAAATTGATTTTTTTTCGGCACGTGAACAAGTTTATTAAAAGTATCACATTCCTTTGTATTTAACAAAATATGCAGAGTTTTTAAATGGTTAGTGTGATTGTGAAATAGGATCATTTATTTAAGTTGAATGTATAGAAGTATCCATGTATGCAAGTCATACTCGTTGCAGCCAGAATTGTGGCGTCATGGTCACTAACAGTAGTAAGAGTTGAGATTATTTTCGGCCTATTTTGCACTTAATTTTGTATTCATTGGAATAAATTGTACTTTGTACAATATAGTGGTTTTATTAGTAAAGATAGAAAATCGGTTAAATTGACAAACTAGTTCAGAATTATGTGCTCTCTAATGAGAAAACAGTTGATTTCTAATGATTTCAGTGATATTTTTCTTTTGAAAGATAAAAAAATTTTAAATATGGTCATAACTTTGTAGTCCGATCAACAGGTCCTTTTGAATTTAGTTACAATTAGATTATGTCAGTATAATTCCTTTTCGCCAACAAAATTCGCTGGAAACAAATAAAATTTTGCCGGAGTAGGAGTCGGAGTCGTACTATGAAAATTATCTGGTGTCGGACTCGGAGTCGAAAGTTTTTTACCGACTCCACAGCCCTGCCTAAAACAACACTGTTTCCCAGGGTTAGTTTCTGATAACCCTGTAGACTTCAGAGTATAAACCAAAATAAACGAGATACGTTGAGAAAAAATAGAACGGATTAGTGATGGTAATAAATAAGAACACATTTTAATGCTAGTTGCCATCGGGTCAATATTTTATCCAACATCCTGTACGGTGCGGTAGGTCCAAAGCCTCCCCTGACAGGCAACACGTCTCAGGTTACAATCTCATATATAACTCGATGCGTATCACAGACGGAGCCAACCGTAAAATTTATTCCACCACGGCCAAATCGATGGCATTTCTCCGAAATTTTAAGAACGCCACTATAAGTGTACGTTATTTATTCCTCGCCGAAATATTTGAATTGAAAACTGTAATCAATAACGGCGACGACTCGCTTCAACTTACCGGCGCGCTTACTGAAGCTACCCTGGAGGTATAACCATGGAAGAGAATGCCATAAATCTCGATACCTTTCATCAAATAAATCTCCGAACGAAATCTTTCGAATCTACACCTTCGCCGAAGTCGGTGCGCTGGAATTCGTATGTAAATATTTACCTGGATGGTATGCCTGTTTGTAGATGGTATCAAGATGACACGACGTCTTTTGTTTCTTTTTAGACGTGAGGAAGGAGGTGCAAATTTTGTCGGAATTTAGTTCAAATCTGATACATTTTTTGAATGTTTCTATACACTCACCGATAAAAAAGCATTTTCACAAACCTTTGAAATATTGAAAAGCTTACAGATTAGATTATACCGATAGAAATAAATGATGTTTGGTGATCTAAGTTTCAGACACCCTACGAAGCATTTATGGAACATTGTCTTGTAGAGGTGTTTGAAACTAAGAAGAGTGTACGAGAAGAGAAGTTCATGCGCGTTGGGAACGTTTGAGATGCCCACATAAGGGAATGCATAGGCAGCTCATTCCAGAGTGATTTTGTAAGATACAAAAGGATACAAAAAGATAAAAATCGCGTTCATGTTAGATATTATTTGACGATAATAAATTGCTATTCATGTCATACGGTCTAAGTTCTAATAACTATAAATACCTATACAGTGTGTCCCCCGATGGACCTAACTATACCTAACTATACATAATAGACGTAATTTTTAATGCCTCGAGAAAAAGTCATTCTTTATAAAGAGTTTTGGATGACCTAAAAGGTCGAAAGCCATTGTTAATATTTTGATTTAACATACAGGATGGTTAGAAAACACGAAAACGTTAAATTGGCCGAACAGTAAACTATCGGTTTTTCGGAATTAGATCAAAAATGTTATAGGTAAAAGTTAGTTTGAATGAATTTTATGCTCAAATATCAAACTTGAATGTTCTATTTCAAATTTTACATCACGGACCAGTGAACACATTACATAAAGAAAAATTAAAAAAAAAAAATGGTGACCTCAATTACGATTGATCAGTTAACAGTAGTAACAGCATAACCAAGCAGTTTGTTGATAGAAGCTTATTGAAAGTATGTTGACTTTAGAGCAAAGGGTTTATTTAGTTCTTTGTTACGGCATAGGTGAGGTATCGTACCGCCGTGCTATTGAAGTTTTTAACAGAAAATACCCTGAGGTTTACGTTTCTGCCAATTGTGTTCGTGAATTGGTTAAAAAATTTCATGCAACAGGAGACGTGGAAAATATCAAAAAAAAAAAGCGAAATGGCGAGGATGATGCAGGAGCTATGTTAGCTATTGATTCCGTGAACACTTGCCCAAAAAAATCCTAGAGGCAAAGAGCTCGAGACTTGAACATCAGTAATAGCCACCTGCAAAGGATATTTTCAAATCAAAAATGTCATCCTTATAAACCAGTACTGATACACACTTTAGTAGAAGGAGATGATGCTCGTCGATTAGAATTTTGACTATGAATGGGAGAACGAATTATGGTCGATAGATTCTTATACAGAAAATTTTTTGATACCTACTTTGGATGAAATCAACTTACAGCTCAGGTGTTCACTACACTATCAACACGACGGTTGTCCTGCTCGTAGCGCATATCAAGTCAGGGACTGGTTGAACAGACATTCTCCAAATAAGTGGATTGGACGATTCGGTCCTATAGGATGGCCACCATGTTCACCTAATTTAACGCCCTCTTGATTTTTTTTTCTGCGGGGCTTTTTAAAACAGAAGGTGTATGCGAATAATTTGCATAATAATGTAGACATTCTAAAATTAAAAGTTATGGAAGCAGTACACGAAATGAATTAAGAAACAATTGATTTGGTATATCGGGAGTTTAGAATAAGATTGGAAAAATGTGTAGCTGTAGGAGGGGAACATGTGGAGTAATGTTTTGTTAAATTACTTTGTTAAAAATAAATAAAATATAAAACTTAGAATACAACATTGAAATTTGATAATTTACTCTTCGGCTAATTTAACATTTTCGTGTTTTCTAACCATCCTGTATGTTAAATCAAAATATTAACAATGGCATTCGACTATTTAGGACATCCAAAACTCTTTATAAAAAATGACTTTTTCTCGAGAAAATAAAAATTATGTCTATTATAGGTCCATCAGGGGACACAGTGTATATAGAATTAAATGATAAAATGAAATATTTATAAAAATGGCATGGTTTCTATAAGCAATTAAATTAAATTAAAAATACAAACAAAATTAAATTTCGGTTCCTGATTTTTCAACGGCTTATGATAATTTTGAAATTTTTTTTAGAATGCGGAGAAAAAAATCACAACATCAGTAAAAGATTGCAAAGTTATTGAACATCGGTCAACAGTCTAAAATTGTTTGTAATTGCTTTGTTGGTAACTGTGTCCCTTAACATGCAGATTTTGCGACTAATAAAAAAAAATCTGATGTGGCCAGGCACATGACTTTATCATACTATATATAAAATTAATAGTTTAGCTGCATGAGACTCTATTTGATCGAGATCGGCCATGTCTGGATTAAAATAAAACTACTAGAACTAGACAGATATGTCGATTAAAGCTGCGTGCGGATATTGTACTTCGTTGACACCGGGTACACCGTCCAAATGACACTTACGTGTTATTGGGTGTAAAAAGTGTAATGCAATATGCGAACGCAGCTTATATTGACAGAAGTTATTGTCAAAACATTAGCGTTTGACACCAAGACTACCTACTGTCATTAGAATAAAAAAATCTGACAAATCCTGGCTACTAGTTTTCATGCAGTACGACCGATCTCGTAGAAATAGAATTTGCTCATGCAGCTAAACTATTGATTGTACCAAAACATGTCATAGTGATAAATTATTCAGAATTTCCTCATCTTTAATTTATTATTTAACTATTTCGACGACATTCCAGAAATGGGGGCTTATTTGAAAAATCTTTCAAAAATGCTAAGACTAAACCTCCAGTTCCTTTGGACCCTCTTCAACAGAAAGCTTTTCAGCTCTAAGTTTGGTTATGAAACTTCTAAATATGAATTTTCGTCCCGATACCTTTAGTAGTTTCTCCGGTATCGTCGCCACAAAAAACGGGTACACACACACACACACACACACACACACACACACACACACACACACACACACACACACACACACACACACACACACACACACACACACACACACACACACACACAGACACACACACACACACACACAGACATTTTTTTGTACCTTGGTCAAAAATGTTCACGGGACCCAAAAAGGCATATCTCCGCTAAAATCTCAAAAAAATTTTTTGGCATGATTACAATACTTTACATACTGCGTATGATAAAGTAACAAAATATTGGGGATTCATATGGCTATTTAATAGGGTACTTGAGAACCTGCCGAAATTCTTTAATTACTTCCACGGGCGTCTTGAAATTAGACCACCAAAACATCATGTTGGTTCTCTAAGGATTATAGTCTTTAACCATTTCGTTTTTCAAAATTCCAAATTAATGAGGCATATTTGACAGGTTTGGCACAATGTCATGTGTCTATACAAAGTACAGAAATAGCATATGGAAAGTGATGATGAGGTATCATAGGATAGCTACTTTAAGTAAGAGTTTTCAAATTTCACCCAGTTTTCAGGCTCTCTTTAATTTTCGTCAATGCCGTTATATGTTTCAGATAAAACTTATTTGGTTCTAAAAGCGTTGGTACCATCTTTCGGCTCTCTTTATCTACAGCTTCCAAATAGTGACATTTTAGACATGGGATCCTTATCTTTTAATATTTTAACCTTATTAACACAAATTTCTTTATGTTTCAGTAGACAGTGCCCAAAATTCCATCTTGTTTGTGTATCTGTTTTGCAAATTTATGTGTCACTTTTTCGTTTTCCAAGTCAAGCAGTAATTTGTTAATTAATAAATAAATGTTCTATTACTTATTAAGTTTAGTGGTGTGTTTTCTAGTTTGTTCGTTAGTTTCTGGTTAGATTAAGACAATATTGTTATTGTATTTATATAATCAAGGACCATTGATTTTTGGGTTTACCCGTGTGTGTGTCCGTAGGTATTGTATAAAACAATATAAAGATTGCTATTATATTATACAGGATATCTCATGCTAGAAGCAAGGTGCATTAATGAGAATTCAATACAAATTAGACATTTCCATACAGTTAATAATATAAATTTTAACCTCCTAGAAAATAGTAAACGAAATTACTGATTCAATTGATCTGTAAGTTCATGGGTGAAGTTTTGAGAAAAAAAAATATTAAACAGTGCTACTTTGTTGTAAAATTCAAAAGCTGTTTCTAGGTCTATTGTCCATATAAAAAACCTGTGGACAACTTATGATGTTATGTTTAATGGAACTCTCGCTATATTATTTAGAATTGTATGCTAAAAATGTTTATAATTTGAATTATGCTATCATAAACTGTCAGATCATGAATTTTGTTTAAAAGAAGATTCTGATGTAATTAACAAGGATTCAAAAACAAGAGAGGTCATTGTGGATACAAAAAAACACACACTTCTCGATAATTATGGTTGATTTTGGGAAGATGGTATATCCGAAATATACGGAGATTTGCTAAATGTCAAATAACTTGAACATTTTAAATGGAACGCCTATATATCTTAATATAGTTTGCAGCACAAATTTTATAACAATAACAATTTTTTCGCGCTTTTTTTGCGCGTTTGTGCTTGACTTATGTATTATTATGTCTAATTAATTTGATTTTTTAGAAAGAAATCAAATGAACTATTTAAAACTTATTTGTTGATCTGTATAATTATTTACTTATAAATCAAGTGCTGAAAGGACGATATGCATCTGGATCACGTAGAAACTAATGGACCAGAAATAGAAAATTATCTGGAGAATAATAACTGAAAAGGCAAATTACACAACACGCAAAAACTCTTTAGAAACACTTAGCAACTTGTCGACACAGAAGTACCATATTGATAAATGCAATTTGCAGTTACATACAGAAAGATTTTTAACAGTACCTACATATTAGTTGTCAGTAATTGTTTGTCATATATGATTTGTTATTTAATTACGCTTTAATGCGCGCTTCCTGGCCTGGTGATGTTATTATTAATTGAAAAGGTATCGTTCGAAAACCTGTTCGAATATTGCAATTTCGTACATGGACAAATTTAACAATACCACCAAATAAATGTATAATGGGTTTGTTCCGCATGAACGGACGCAAAATGCATTATAAATTAACCACATCTGCTACACGTTTTATAAACAAATTAAAATAATAATTAATTGGCATTCCAAAGTATACGACCTGGTCATAAATGTTTGGTTTTGTTTTACCATATATCTTAACCTTGCCCTAAAAACTAAACGAAAAGATTCATAGCAGTACGTTTGTCTATATAAAATAATTAAAACATTAAATTGAAATAAGCCGTATTTTATAGCGCAGTGCATAGTTGAATTCAATTACTGTCGATTCTCTGATTTATACTGATCGCTTTTAAATATATCGCCATCCCCTAAAGCCCTCTATATTTCACAAGAGCAATTGGCCCCATTTCAAACGTCTCGTATATCATCTCATCAGAGGGCATTATTTCATAATTCGGTATAGTGCAGTATAACGTGTAAATCACAGCAAGTAGTGCACTGAGCACGTATTCCCCGTATATTCTTGTTTGTAGTTACATTGCCCGCAAATTGGGGATTTAATGTACCCGATAGTGTTGATACAAATTATTACTATGTCGAATTTCGACAGGCCTTATGATATAGCATCATTTTAAAATGTATTGTTTTGTATGTGGTGTGATTTTTAGATTCATTAACTAGAAGTAAAATAGTTTGGTTTCATAATGAACACATAATGACACTGTTTTCGGTTTTAAAATGGACGGTTTTTATTGTAAAACCGCCACCATGGTTACTGCTAATATATCCTAACCGCAATTTCTAACTTTATAGTTTTTTTATTTATAATTTAAGCTAAGTACGTATTATTGAAAGAATGTTGATTTCAGTGAATAGTTTTATTAGTGATCTTATGGTACCTGGTTTCGAAGCTTCGCTTCGTCTTCAGCCATGCTACAAATACATTAAAAACGTCAGTATATACATTTAACAGAACAATAAAACTTGAATTACCGTCTAATTACAACATACTCCGGCAAAAATTGAGGTTATGAGTCGCAGAATGGATTTCATGAAGGAAAAGTCGGTGAAAACTGCAATATGAACGAAAAAACTTACATAAAACACTAGTAACTAACAAGACTCTACAATTACATTATACAATCATTAAAATTAGAGTTACGAATGAGTAACATAAAGGCATTTTACCTAGAGACGAACAACGTGTATGACATGAGAGTCAGCGAGGAGACAGTGACTTAGAGGTTATAAGGTTATGGCGTTTTTCTGTTTATGTATGTGAGCGGCGCGCTTTTCAAAAAAGACCGGTGAACAGGTGAGCGCATTCCATGTTGTGATTCTCATTAAGAAGCAGGCCGGGTGTTTGTAAGTTGTGTCGATATATTTCAAGCTCTTCAAGGAGGAACATCTTTTTGCTTTTGTTGATCTCATGTAGCAGTTTAACATTATTTTTATCAATGTAGTGTGTTTCCTCTACAAGATGTTTAAATACACTGGAATTGTTATTAGATTTATGCTCCCTATATCTCCTTTCAAGATTTCTCCCACTTTGACCTATATAAAACTTATTACATGATCCACAATTAATCATGTAAATTCCTGATTTATCAAATATATTAAATTTCGGTTTGGTGTTGGTTAGTTGGTTGCCTAACTTAGAGGTGGTTTTGAATGATGTACTGATGTCATATTTATTTAAAATAGATTTAATCTTGTATGAGATATTACCTTGAAAAGATAGTGAAACATAGTTGTTTACAGGTTTGGAGTGGGGGAATATTTCATTATTAATTAAGTTGTTATGAACTTTGTTAAAAATCTGTTGTAAATCTTGAATAGAGTATCCGTTATTAATACCGATGGTGAGAATATTATTAATTTCATTTTTAAAATGGTCAATGTGAAGGGGGGTGCTGAGGGCTCTATGAAAAAGGTATCTGAAGGATGACATTTTGTTGTTGCTAGAGTTAAAAGAACTATGGGGGATGACAATATCTGTTTGTGTGGGTTTCCTATAGAGAAATTTTCAATTCCTAACTCCATGACTCTTATAGAAAAGATTAAAGATTTGGAGATAGATAAAAAGTGTAAATTTGTATCCTTTGACATTAAAAACTTATATACTAATATCCCCATCAGGGACACCATCCATATTATCCACGATTTTCTAATAGACCACCTCCATCTACACAGTGAACTTGACTTCTTTGATATAAACAACATAGTTGCTCTTCTTGAGTTGGTTACTCAACAAAATTTTTTCCTCTTTGAAGACAAATTTTACAAAATGACCGACGGTCTTCCGATGGGGTCCAGTTTATCGGGATTGATGGCTGATTTTTATGTAAATGAACTTGAAAAATTGCTGTTTTCGTCTAAATATGAGTTTATTACAAAACACATCATAAGTTACAACAGATATGTAGATGACATTTTTATTATATACAAGGGTAGCCAAGCACAACTTCTGGCCCTACATAACATTCTTAACAGTCTTGGTAGGCTGGAGTTCACCATGGAAAAGGAGGATAATAACTCCATACAATTCCTTGACCTTACCATGAGCAAAGACACAGTCAACAGGAGAATTATCTTCGATATCTATAGGAAACCCACACAAACAGATATTGTCATCCCCCATAGTTCTTTTAACTCTAGCAACAACAAAATGTCATCCTTCAGATACCTTTTTCATAGAGCCCTCAGCACCCCCCTTCACATTGACCATTTTAAAAATGAAATTAATAATATTCTCACCATCGGTATTAATAACGGATACTCTATTCAAGATTTACAACAGATTTTTAACAAAGTTCATAACAACTTAATTAATAATGAAATATTCCCCCACTCCAAACCTGTAAACAACTATGTTTCACTATCTTTTCAAGGTAATATCTCATACAAGATTAAATCTATTTTAAATAAATATGACATCAGTACATCATTCAAAACCACCTCTAAGTTAGGCAACCAACTAACCAACACCAAACCGAAATTTAATATATTTGATAAATCAGGAATTTACATGATTAATTGTGGATCATGTAATAAGTTTTATATAGGTCAAAGTGGGAGAAATCTTGAAAGGAGATATAGGGAGCATAAATCTAATAACAATTCCAGTGTATTTAAACATCTTGTAGAGGAAACACACTACATTGATAAAAATAATGTTAAACTGCTACATGAGATCAACAAAAGCAAAAAGATGTTCGTCCTTGAAGAGCTTGAAATATATCGACACAACTTACAAACACCCGGCCTGCTTCTTAATGAGAATCACAACATGGAATGCGCTCACCTGTTCACCGGTCTTTTTTGAAAAGCGCGCCGCTCACATACATAAACAGAAAAACGCTATAACCTTATAACCTCTAAGTCACTGTCTCCTCGCTGACTCTCATGTCATACACGTTGTTCGTCTCTAGGTAAAATGCCTTTATGTTACTCATTCGTAACTCTAATTTTAATGATTGTATAATGTAATTGTAGAGTCTTGTTAGTTACTAGTGTTTTATGTAAGTTTTTTCGTTCATATTGCAGTTTTCACCGACTTTTCCTTCATGAAATCCATTCTGCGACTCATAACCTCAATTTTTGCCGGAGTATGTTGTAATTAGACGGTAATTCAAGTTTTATTGTTCTGTTAAATGTATATACTGACGTTTTTAATGTATTTGTAGCATGGCTGAAGACGAAGCGAAGCTTCGAAACCAGGTACCATAAGATCACTAATAAAACTGTTCACTGAAATCAACATTCTTTCAATCATACCATCACCAGTGAACATGGAGAAATTTATAGTCAAATTAAGTACGTATTAGTACTTATTTATTCAAAATGTGACATCGGTCTTAGATTGAGAGTGACACTTGAAACCAATCAAGTCCTTTTAAAAAGGAGTAAGGCCTTGTCGGCTTTGTATAAATACATAGGTATTATATTTACAATATAAACCAGATTGAGATTTGCCTTTATGTGTGCAGTTCGAGTGAGTCGCTCAATCTAGAAGTTTGTTCGTGTTTTTGCTTTTGTTGTTGCGGGGCTCGGGTATCAAATCACATCTGCCCTCTCTCAACACTGACCCTATACAATGCATCCTGCAGTGCAGCTGCCAAGGAATAGAATACGACGAAGTGACCGACAAAACGACAAAGAAAACCGCACGAGCTGGACGCTTTTTCAAGGCGCATTCACACTGCACAACCAAACTATTGTAATCCGGTATACTAAATAGTACAATAAACGCTAACAATTACGAATTTGACTTATACACTGTACACTGTGCTTTAATGCATTGGAAAAACCGTCATGTGTCTTTATTTAGAAAGCAATAAAGATACTTGATACAAAGTCATAACAAATTTTATATATCTAAATGGGAATATGAATATTTGTTAATATTATTTCGGAAAACACAACATGATCATTTTTCATTTCAGTGGCTCACGAGAACTGAAAGCAACTAACCGATTTAAGCTGTTATTTTGGGCATGCGTTATTTACAGACCATTCGTGTAGGTTAGAACAAAATAGCGTGTATTTTCATGTAGCTGTACTCAAGATTATAAGCGATGACTCACAGTCATTTCTTGTCGTACAAAATATACGTATGTAGAAGGGTGCAGCTTCAATAAAAAGACTGTATTGCATTTTCAAATCGCAATAGAGCGCAAAACTTGGGAATTTGTAATTAGATTGTGTTTTATCTTATTTGTCACCCAGATCAAGCCAGGGCACAACCATGAATGATTTTTTCACTTTTTGCGTACATGCGTTGTGCGAAATTCATAACCTTTCATACATGTGAAAACTTTTTCTTGGATACTATAGCTGTGTCATATTTTTGTGTTTTATATGTAATCTACACAACCCATATTTTGTAAAAGATTATAAGGTATTTTATAAGGCTATATAAGGTATTTTTATTATTTAACTATTAATGAAGACACTACAAAACTCTTTATAACTTTCACTTCACAGATCAATAAATTACAGACATTTTTCCAATATTTCAATCTAAATACTATTTTTTCTACTTTGCGTCATTAATTTTATATCAATTTAGAAATTGTGGTTGCTATATTTATAATCTAGGGTATTTTGCAGGTACCATGTTGTAGCACTATAGTAAACTGTCACTTCATAAAGTTGGGATAAAATCATGACAAAATATCGACAAAATCTTATTGTGGATAATCTTACTCTACTTTGGCTTACAAGTTTTAATAAATAATCAACGGGGCGCAACTATGATCACAATAGAGCTTGGGGCAACACTATTAACCCGCAATGGCTAAAAGTAAAATTACATGTGATGGAGGTAACACAAATAGTTGCACACAACTAGAACTAAGACGAAGTCAGAAGGGACGTACAAAAAAATAATACGGTACTGGCACGACCACACTTCTGTCCAAAATATTACCGAAAAATTCTACGTAAACTAAAAATCCTCAACACTTTACTTATACTATAGCTTACTACTTGTATGCTGATATTCAATAATAGTATATTATTCTATGAGCAAGTAATGTCAGCAATTGCTCACGAGAACGAATACGTGCTGCAATACGTTCGAATGAGTAATTGCCAATTACTTGCGAATGGAATACTATACTTTTTCTACGACCATACAATGAAATTTTATAAATTATTTTTTTTTGCATATTGGGACGGCTGTATTTCATGACGGTTTACAGGATTTTGACAGATAAAAATTGTTTGTTGCGCTTCTCACTTAGCGACGTTATCAATGCCTTGACAATGTCGCTAAGCAGTGTATCAAAACACGATGGAAATGAAAATTAATAGCTGTGATTGGTTCTAGTCGTGAGAAATTAAATATTTCTCACAACTCGCAGGGTATGAGGAGCCAGGAATGAAATATTCGCCATGTGTGTGGGGAATGGTTAGTATTACTTATCATAAATTGCCATGATAATGAATACATTCGTCAATAGGAGTAGAAAAACTACAGGTCATTATAAATGATTGTAGTCGAAGTAAGTCATGCCCTTGTTAACAAATTTTTGCCGCTTTACACAAACAACTGTCAAACTTGAAATATGTTACGCAACCAATTTAACTTTTGCGTGTAGAACAGTGGTATTCCATTCAAATAGAGCGGCAACCAGAAATATTTACATTTGATATCATGGCCTACATCGATTACATATCATATCTGATATGAACCCTATCATATCTACAATGTAGGTTTGGTCTTCGCATAACTCCTTATTCAGGTAAATGTGGTCCTTGTATTGCATCTGAAAGGAGGATTTGATGTTTTGTTGCCAAGAATGATGCACGATCACCAGAATCGCAAAACATCACCGAAAACATCATGCTGGCGTATTTTGATGCAAAGAGTAAAACTAAGAAAGCTCCAACCCTTTGGCAATACTATAGCATGCTACACGCATGCTTCAATATGTATAGAATATAGATATTTCGCAGTTTATGCGATTGCATAAGCAAGCGATACTGTAAACGTCGTTTGTGGTTATGTATATTTACGTTTGACATATGGCATTTGATATCAATGAGACCAATCTTAGAAAAAAGTGACTAAAAACGGTGTTAGAATTGAACAGAATCCGTGATAATTTGATGCCTAAAGTAGGTTAAATATATGAATACTTTTATCAATTAATTTCGTTGTTAATGAGTGAACAGATTACTACCAATATAGCCGATATTCAACGCTGGAGTATGTAAATATTTATTTATGTTTTTATCAAGTCATTCATACGGCCATCTTGCTGCATGGAAATATAGTTTATTTTACCACATACAATACGTGCCTAAAACTCCCCCCTTAATAGTTTTTTTGTTGTTCCGCTGCAGAACAATAACATTTATTTGACAGGGCAAAAAGTTAATACGTTTTGCTAAATTTAAGAACTACTCAATTATAGATTGCTATACTTATCTGTAATACTTACGCAGCAATTTTAACGTATTGGTCCACCATCAAACAATAATAGAAAAAGATATAAAAATTAAAGATAAACCGACAAACTAATATAGAGCTTCAGTATGAACGCACCCTGAGCAAACCCCCCGAGGTTAGAAAATAAATGATTCGTAAAGGAGAACTGGGTTAGAGGGCGCCAGAATTAATTCATCCAGCACGAGTGGCACAATTCATTGGCTGCGGTGAAGAAGTGTCCTCGTTCTGCTCTCCGGATCTGTTATGATTTGCCACTATCGGAAAGACGTCATCTGACGACTTACGCTTGCCGCGTCCCCAGGACGGATAGACGAAAGTTCGTTGTGCTTTCAGGCATGCCAATATGCCTTCACTGAATCGAATCGATTTGACGGAATGCCAATTTATTACCGAAGCAATATAGCTGCGGTTTGTTTGAAAGTTTCGCGCTAACGTTAGAAGCCCGCCAGAAAACGAAGCGCGCAGCAAAGCTAAGAAATGGATGTATGGTCCGTGATACGGTTTATGTTTAGTTTATGTTTACTGCTTGGGTCTATTACGGGAAATGATGATGATGATGATGATGTTGTGTTGGGTTCACCTTGCGACTTGGCGAAAACTTATATATCAATCGTTAATTTTATGGCCGCTTTGGCGTTTATTCGCCATTGTTGTGTGGTTATGCGGCAAGTTACGCTAAGGTCCGATCAGTAAAAAATAATGTCCACGTGCGGTTTTCAAGACCTTCTACGAAGGAATTTTGCTCGGTGATACAGAGAGGGATGTTGTAAAAAGTGCAATAATATATGGTATGAGACGAGGATGCTAGTGGAATAACAGTATTTAGCTATTAAACTAATAGGGCTTCTATTACAGTATCATTAATACGTCATGCGATTCTAAGCATTTACCTTCTGCTGTTTTATTGGAAGCAGCTTAAAATACTTTTAGTGCTTTTTTCCTTATATTTCGTATAATTATGTGCTTATTTTATCGCATGTGTGCTTATTTGGGATTTCTTTTCAGATTTCTAAATGCCTTTCCCAGTTGCTTTTACACTTTTTAGGGGAGAGTAATGCAGCGTGTCGGTGACAAAAGAAATCAGACCTGCCCCAAACACACTCGCTAGGAGTGAATGAACCACCTACGCCCAACGTGGATAAAAATTTTCCGAACTTGTCATTCGGGAACCAAACGACTATTATTGTTACATTTTATATCTCATGCTACTCTTTGTCCTTTGTCAGTATCAATGTGAATGTAAGTATTGCTTACAGTAAATTAAGATTAATTATATATTGTAAATATCGTTTTGGTAATCTTTTAAGTTTTGGTAATAGGTTTTTGCAGGATAAGTGTGTGCTAGTATATAACACTCAAAATAATGGATATTTCGGGAACGGTCTGAGTAAAATCAATGAAACACTTGGTTCATCCGTTAACGTTTCGCTTTTTTTGGTAAAGCTTCATCAGAACGGGTTAATTCTACAATGTCAAAGACAATAGTCAATATAATGAAAATCGCAAAACAGACAAAGAAAAAGTTGTCTATGTATAAGTGACTAAAATTACTTACAGTATTTTTGGAAATTAAGGGAAAACATCAACGGTCAGTTGTCTCTTAAGCACACTATAGTAACAGTCATTTGTAGTAAAAGAACAATAATTAAAATTTAACGAAACAAAATAACGCGTGGCCTGTCACATGGTATTTTACGTTAACAGTAAAAATATATGGTAAAAATTCAGAACAATTTTGGAAAGTCGGTATGGTAGAACACTATGTAGCAGGTCGGCAAGAAAGAACTCGGTTCAGCATAATATGAATTGCAGCAATCAACTATCTTAATTGTGAATTTGATCTCTTCACTGTTCACTAGACTGTCTATACAACTCAACGACGCGACGTTGGAGTACACGCCGCTCATGCCCTCAATGTGTTAATTTATTAAATTTTGTTTCTTTTTTTCCTGGTAGTAATTTTGTTTTCATAGCAAATTTAATATTGCTCGGTTGTATTATTCTGTGTCAAATTTGTGATTATTTACATGTAAGGGAATTTTTTTACCGACTCCGCAGCCCAAGTTTTAACTACCAGATTAAATGTCCCAAACTGTACAAGCTATTTGATGGAAAGGAACCGTTGATGAGGCTCCCACCCTTGTCCGGATTTTTTCCTCATTTGTCTTCTTTACAAGGTTTATTTTCCAAAAATAAATTCTGTTTTCATCATTTTCTAAATTCTTAGTAATTGTTTAGAAATTCACATCTTCGGTAATCATAAATTTCAACAAAACGAATCCCTAAAAGTGTTAAGTTAACAAATTCTTGTCTAGTACAAGAAAAATCAAGATTCTTAGAAATAAATGCTTGTCCAAAGAATAGATTGTCTAGTTTTTTCAAAAAATATAAATTCTTTATAATAACATCAAATTAGACTTAGAAAAAAAATAAAAAAACACAATAAACTCCTAAATTAAATTTAGCTTTTAAATGAATTTAATTGAATTTGAACATGTGTGATTAAAGCGTCATCAAACGTGGATTTAAGTACTTTCAACATGTAGATAATGAAACAATTTCGGGCAAAATATTGTTAAATAAACTGTACGCAGTTTCAAATACTACTTTCTTTCACCCACGAAAAAATGAACAATTGTTTTCGATAGACAATAGCGAAGAAGGATAATTCCCTTATAAATCGAAGGTAAGTAGTTATTTTGAATTTTTGCACTGAATACGAATTCGACTTAAAAGTAGCATAATTATCAGGTTTTGGCGACTCTTAGCAAAAAGGAACGTTTTGTGTGTGTTTTGTGGGTTCTAGGATATTGGTAAAGCCTGCTGATTCTTGCTACAGCCATTATCTTCATGGGATGTTCATGACAAACAAGTTTATTGAATAAATAGAGTATTGTCCATGACTCTCCAAGGATTTTTTTTAAGATACAAAAGATACATCCTACCTAATTGAAGTCGATTGTAGATCCTTGATAGAAGTGTATGTCTTACCTGCAAATAAAAAAAAAGATTTAACAATTTATTCGTTAACATCCTAGTCAAAAACAAATTCAGAAGTTCAGAAGTTATAATACAATCCAATACAACACAAAACTCCGAACGTTGGCATCTGTTTTGTCACATTACCAACCTCATTCGATAACAGCGAACAAAGTTTAACTTTCGAAACTTTTCATTCCTTTCGCATCCGAGAAAAACTCGAACTTCCACCACAAATTTCCCAGCGTAATATGAATTTATGTAGCCGTTCGATTCGAGTATCGACTCGGGAACATCAATTCCCTTGCATATATCAAGGTCGTTTTGCAATTTGGTGTCCCATTTGTCTACAGCAAGCAGACGTGTCAGCTACCGCGAACCGTACGTTTTATCACTCCGCAAATAAGCAAGCAAAACGTGGAAAAATATTCAGGACGCGGCGCTCATCGACAACATCTATGAAATTCCCTATAGGGGATGGCATCGGAAATCTACCCTGCTTAGAATTGGAAATGAACTCGGCGGCGAGAATAATAACGCTGTGGTCAATAAATCGAATATATCTGAATTGAGCGATACACGCGCCATTGATTCGGTCTTTGTAACCTACTGGTTAAATTTAGTGGAATGATCGAATTTATGACGATTGTTCTTGACTTGAATATGTAAATAAATCCGATGAATTTATGGGTATTTTATGCAGAATAGAAAGTTATGGCTTTGGAATATATTTCATATTAATGAAGGACATATAGTTAAGGTAGCTTCATTGTTTTAAGTTACGATTTCCATTTTGTATAGATGTAGTACACTGAGAAAATGGAGTACACAGAGTTTTCTTGGTTTCTTCCTGAAAATCTGCGTCATAATTTAAGTTTTCTTATACCCACAGAGCCCTGCAGATTACACTGTGCAACAAAAAATTTCCTCCCGGGAAATTTTAGCTAACAATGATTATTAATTTATGACACCCTGAACACTTCCACAAAGGTGTTTTTCTAGGTTAGCTGGAATAAGCGAGATATTTGTAAATTTATTTTTAATTTTATTCATAATTTTAGTACAGTCAAATGGTGTTTTTGGCAGGGAAAATAATATAGAAGTCTTTTTTCTATCATTCCATATGTTTTTTGAGGAGCTGAATTCGAATTTCAACTTTGCTACTTCCCACGGATATGATTTCACAACGAAAATCGCACAAAACCTCAAAATTTTCGACTTTTCTGCAGTTTATTGCCAAAAAATCATAAAAGTATGCACTTTTCGACGTAGACCACTATATACAAAAATAAAGTACACTAAGTTTGCTATAAAAAGCACCCTCAAGTGTATTTTTTGGTTGAATGGTTTGGCCGCTCGAGCGCGTTGAAAGAAGGGAAAATGCTCCTACTTTATGTAAAACCTACTTTATGTGACGTGTAATTACAAAAAAGATAATAAGATTCTGATAAAACTACATTAAATTCTCTACAAATTGCATAGCTTAATCAGTTATTTTGGCCAAACTGTGTAGCCGCTAGAGCGCGTTGAAATTTTATGTCACATTACGCGAAACCGCGATAACACGAGCCCTTCACAAAAAAATCAGTAGAGACCTATATGATTACTCTTTATTTATTAACTATATTTTAGCTCTTTTTAATTAATGCTTAATGTAGTATGTAATTTTTCACTTTTTTTATAAACATTCGGGCTCTTGACTTAGCGGCTTCGCTTAGCTTAATATGACATAAAATATCAACCCAATCTCGCGGCTACACGGTTTGGCCAAAATAAGTGATTAAGATGTGCAACTTTTAGGGAAATAAAATGTAGTTTTAGTACAATATTAGCCTTTTTAACAAACTCAAAAACTCGGTTTTACATAAAGTAGGAAAATTTGCCCTTCTTTCAGCGCGCTCTAGCGGCCAAACCGTTCAACCAAAAATGCATTTCAGAAGTGCTCATACAGGAAATTTAATGTACTTTATTTTTGTATGAAATAGTCTACCTCGAAAAGTCCATAATTTTATCACTTTTTCCGAAAAAACTGAAAAACGGTAGAAAAATTAGGAAAATTTGCCGTTCTTTCAGCGCGCTCTAGCGGCCAAACCGTTCAACCAAAAATGCATTTCAGAAGTGCTCATACAGGAAATTTAATGTAGTTTATTTTTGTATGAAATAGTCTACCTCGAAAAGTGCATAGTTCTATCACTTTTTCCGAAAAAACTGAAAAACGGTAGAAAATTTTTAATTTTTTGCGATTTTCGTTTTGAAGCCACATCCGTGGGAAGTAGCAGTGACATTCGGATTCAACACCCCAAAAAACATATAGAATGAGAAAAAAAAGCTTCTATATTTTTTTCCTGGAACAGGCACTCTCGTAAACTATTTGATTGGACTATTTTGCCATAATATACAGTGTTTTCTTATCCGCTTATTCGAGCTAACCTAGAAAAACGCCTTGGGGGGTGTGTTCAGGGGGTCATATAGAATCACTATTAGCTAAAATTTCCCGGGAGGAAGAAAGTTGATCAAAATTTGTCTCACAGCGTAATGTTACAACAATTTGGGTAACAGATGTTGGATTAAAATAAATTTTTGGCGCAGTAGCTATATAGGTTATTCTATTACAGACAAAAGTGGAGAATATCCTGCACCTATGTATACTCTACATTGTCAGAAGAAGACCTTTTTTCATTTAACATTTTATTGAAATGGATGTAAAATTATACGCATTACCTCACGTATCATTTAATTTTACATTAATATTAATGTAAAATTATTTCCGATTACCCCATATATCATTTCAAATTACATTGACATCGATATAATATTCCGGCCCTGGATGTAAATTTAGCTCAGAAATCGATTAATGTCTGGTGTATTTCATTTACTATTTACTTCACCGTATTTCTGATTACTTATATTATTATTACTATTATTATTGTACAAATTCTGCGCAAATATTGTAGAAATAAAATAAAACTTTATATAACGGGAACAAGTATATATTTATTTTAAGCATTACAATTTTTCGCTTTGGCCAGACACGCCCTCTTCAAGGAAGAATTCTAGTCACTACATGTAAATTATGAACTGCTTTTTTGTCCAAATTCAACTAGCTATCGATGTAATTAATTCCACAAGAAAAGGTAGAAAATAAAATTAGTCTATTAACAACATCTTTTACATAAATTTGATAAAATTAATTAATTACTCAAAATAAGCACTCACATCGTTTCCTATATTTTAGCAATACTTTACGTTCCTACATCAGAGCGTTACTGCAAATTGTTGACTTGAAAAAAAAAGAACACGTACTTACAACGCCTGTACAAACCGCCGAAAGAGTGCAATGTGAAAATGAAAACTGCTCAAAAAATGTATTACTTTTTAACCGTGAATTTCCTGTTACATAAACTCTAAACCGCCAAGTACATCAACTGCCAAGTTTTGATTTTATCGTACAGAAGTGAAAACAATTACTGGGGAACCAGGAGAATCCTCAGATTTATGTGAAATCTTTGCAATGATGTCTCAATGATGCCTGCGCTTTAGTTATGAAGGTCCAACCCCACTCCATTTTGAGTGATAAAACAGAAAACGATATGTGACCAAATCCAGTAACATTTCATTACCTACTAATTGTAATGCATACGCCCAGAACCACGAGTAAATGAAACTGTGAACCGCTTTTTTTGGTGTGGTTAATTTAAATTTTTTGTAGGTGTGCTGGAAGAAGCTATTTAGAACACATTTAACTCAATACACATACATACCAATAATAATTATACGAAGCATTGCGGTTATCAAGGTATGACAATTCTATTTTGCACTTGATTTAGTACCATCAAAGTAGTCTCAAAATTTGTACGAATTTTTTAGCTCTCTAGAAAAATTATTCACTTTCTAAAACGTTCTTCATAGGCAGTTTCTTTGTATATATTGGTGGTTCATTTCAGAAATTATGATATTTGATTTTGCTGTACCACCACAAAATTGTTTCGTTGTAGTGGTGCAGTTGGTTTGTACATCATTTCCTCAATTGAACCAAGTTTCAGAAATAACTAAAGCATCTACAACCCGTAAGGTTTAGTTCAAATTCATGACAACAAATAGAACTTCCTACAGAAAAACTAAACACTGATCGTCACATTTTAGATTATTTCATTTGACAATTCAAAATTACGTGAAAATACGCAATGAGATTATTATTAATCAATTCATAATAGTTCGCCTTTTTACTTAATCATGCGCCGTATGCGCTTTTGGGTCCCCTGAACATATTTGACCAATATCTGCGGGTGTGTGTATGTGTGTGTGTCAAGATTTTCTGTTTTTGCCCTTTTTTGTGGCGACGATTCCGGAGAAACTACTAAAGGTATCAGGACGCAACTTCAAATTTAGAAGTTTCATGACCAAACTTAGAGCTGAAAAGCGTTTGGTTCAAAACGGTCCAAAGGAACTGGATGCTTACTCAAAGCCTTTTTCAAGGATTTTGCAAATGAGCCGCAATTTCTGTAATTTCGTCAAAATAGTTAAATAATAAATTAGAGTAGATAATTTATGCCTATGACATTTTTTGGTAAAATTAATAGTTTAGCTGCAAGATCAAATTCTATTTCATCGATATCCGTCGGATCTGCATTGATATAATACTAGTAAGCCAGGATTTGACAAATATTTTCATTCTAATGACAGTAGGTAGTGTCAAATGCTGATGCTTTGATAATATCTACTGTCAATAGTATCAAAATATCTGTCAAATCCTGGCTAACTCGTTTTACTTTAATGCAGACACGACTGATCTCAATCGAATAGATTCTCATGCAGCTAAACTAAACTATTAATTTTATATATTGTATGATAACGTCATGTGCCTGGCCACATCAGATTTTTTAATTTTAAATTCATATTTTAAACATATGAATGTCTCTGCATATCTGCAAATCTTGAAAATCTAGAGCCAGGATCCATGATTTATTTTAAATATAGTAATATTTATCGCTTCTCTTAGATGTTACCATGTTTCATGCAGGAGGAACAAATCGCATAAAAATCCACATAGTCTATCACAAATTCATCGCGTAAACATCCAGCAATTTCACACATTATTCCCATCGTCACATTCCATAACGGCATCTTCAAAGTCATCTCCATCCTCCACGTCCATGAATTATAGATGAGCCGAAGACATGCAGACGAGCTTCAACCGCTGACAATCGCATCAGCCAGCGAAGAAAAACCAACCACCCGGTTTACATAAAGCGCAAACCGCAAACGCATTCCTCTCGTTGTCTTCTCTCCTTTCAGACTTGTCCCGACGTCTTCGCCCGCAGTACGTGTTGGCCAATGCAACAGTGGAATTCCGAGTACTACCCAGCTTGCACGCTTCCTCGCATTCGCTCATTTCATTTGCATACGCGCCATAAGCAAGCGCTATGTTGATGTAATTAAATCACTCACTTCGTTTCGTTTCTCTCCGTGTGACAACGGACAGACGAGCTCTTTGTTTGGTAGGAGGAATTGTAGAAAAGCGCGCACGCCGATGCCCTGTTTGGAATTGTTAATTAATGTAAGAGCTAAGAGGTCAGCATCGACACAAGAAGATCGTTCGCACGCCCGTAATTACAGATGATTGCTGTTTAATAATGCACGTTTTGTTCGCAATGGAGCTGCGATGGTCTGGACTTATGTTGAGCGCCATCTGGTGATGATATGATTCCAAGTGAGCATAAGCAAAGTGGGTTTCTTTCTCGGAGATTATGGATAAAATCCTCCAACAATGAAATTTTCAAGTTGTAACTTAGAATTGCAAACCAAGACTCACCATCGCAGGAAGTCTATTCATGAAAGTAATGAGAAGGACTTAAAAGTGGAATAACTAAAGATTAATAACATTCCCAGCTGGAGAAAACAAAAGGAGTTCAGAATGCTGGTTTCATATCAGAAGTTTGTACAAAGGGACAAGAACTTTTGTCAAAAATCATAATTATCAACGGGCAAATTATGTATTTTGAGTCCCGAGCGGTTTCTCTTGTTTTTGATAGTGCAGTCAAGAAAGCTAAGAGATAAGTGAAAGATGGAGGAACTGTGATATGCGAATGAGAGACATGGAAATGCAAAGAAAGGCAACGTCCAAAAGCTGTCCAAAGCTGTGAAATTAGCTTTGTAAAAAGGGTGACGCAAACCTGGACTTGACTTAATAGCCCACCTGTAGAAAGAAGCTCAAAAGTAAACCAGTTTGAAGAGTAATATGAAGAACAACGGCGATAGTTTGAGTTAGAAATAGGAAGGACAAGATTGATAGTCATGTGAAGAGTGTAAAGATATACTGTGTTTGACGCAAACGAGGAAAGGAAATCAACGACATGGCATGAAACAGTGAGGGCAGCTTAAAGGATGGCACCAAATCAGTCAACCACGACTTATCAAGTCCTACTTAAGTCAGTATAATTATAAACGAAGGATTATAGTAAAAAAATATAATTAAGCAAAAGATGACAACTTTTGATTATTATATAAGTTATTATATTATTTCTATTATTCTGTTCGAAATCAGACACATTATGGCAGTCGGACACAAGAATCCACTTGTTTCTTGACATACATGATATTTATTCAATATTATTGATTATCATTATAAGAATTTACAATAATTTGCTATAATAAAGAAAAATAACTTACTATTCACTATATGAATTATAATTTGTTTAAAGAACACGTTTAAAATAATTAATTTCAATTTACAACAATGTTTTAGAGTTGTAGAAAATTAGGCAAGAGTCACCACAAAAAAATATTTCATATTTTAAATACTCATATTTTTACACAATAAACATATAAAATATCTTGTCAATTTCTCTAATGAAACCTATACCAAATGATAAAGAACTTAAAATCTAGAATTTTATTCCCAAAAATTTATCGAGCGGTTTTCTTTCAAAATCAAATTTGAAATTCACAAGTGCGTTGTCTATTAACATAATAGAACTCATATTAACAAAGCAAATGCAATTGTGCACCCATTGTGTTTTGTATGAACCCCTCCGAGGCAGTGTTGCTGGTATACGATGAATATTTCCATCATTGCCAGATAGACAACATTCCAACAATAAAAAATCCCAGACTTCTGGAATATCTTAGACATAAAAAAAATGTACAATATCCAAAAAGTCCATAGACTCTGTTGCTAAATTCTGTGATTCTTCAAAAATACAACAAAACACAAAAATATCAGAAAGTCCACTATTAGACAGAAAATTGTATATTTTTTATTTACCATTTGGTGAATTTCTTTTAAACCATGAGAAAAGTCCTTGGGCATTTTACGTGTTTTGCGCGAAAAGAAAAATGTATATAATTAACATTATAAACGCAATTTTAAATATTTATCTTTCAACAATGTTACAGTTTTTGGTATTGCTCAAAATTTACAAATGGAAAACTTAAAATATTTCTAACAAAAGGACCTGGAACAATTTTATCTCAACAAATCTACGAAATATCCGGTAATACATAATATTATCAATTAGTGATAATAACTAAGCAATTGGATGCGATTATACGACTATCCCCGTTTTTTTTTAAATACAATTTTACTCTTTGATTCCTAGTAAGACACATTTTTGACACATGGACACATTTTTCTACCTTTTACGTGTTTCCCAAATATTTTTTATTTATCGTATAACGCCGTGTATAAATAATGTTATAACAAAGAAATATTTGAATCTGAATGCAGAATGTAGCATAACAATCATGTTGAAACTGTTTCATCAAAATCGATTCTATTACAGCGGCTTTTGAGGATTTTCATGTCATACATACGAAAAAGTATACTGATGCCAATGAAGAAAATTTGGACGCACTAAGCAATTGGATGCGATTATACGACTATCCCCGGTTTTTTTTTAAATACAATTTTACTCTTTGATTTCTAGTAAGACACATTTTTGACACATGGACACATTTTTCTACCTTTTACGTGTTTCCCAAATATTTTTTATTTATCGTATAACGTCCTGTATAAATAATGTTATAACAAAGAAATATTTGAATCTGAATGCAGAGTGAAGCATAACAATCATGTTGAAACTGTTTCATCAAAATCGATTCTGTTACAGCGGCTTTTGAGGATTTTCAGTTGATTTTCATGTCATACATACGAAAAAGTATACTGATGCCAATGAAGAAAATTTGGACGCACTAAGCAATTGGATGCGATTATACGACTATCCCCGTTTTTTTTTTAAATACAATTTTACTCTTTGATTCCTAGTAAGACACATTTTTGACACATGGACACATTTTTCTACCTTTTACGTGTTTCCCAAATATTTTTTATTTATCGTATAACGTCCTGTATAAATAATGTTATAACAAAGAAATATTTGAATCTGAATGCAGAATGTAGCATAACAATCATGTTGAAACTGTTTTATCAAAATCGATTCTGTTACAGCGGCTTTTGAGGATTTTCAGTTGATTTTCATGTCATACATACGAAAAAGTATACTGATGCCAATGAAGAAAATTTGGACGCACTAAGCAATTGGATGCGATTATACGACTATCCCCCTTCTTTTTAAATACAATTTTACTCTTTGATTCCTAGTAAGACACATTTTTAACACATTGACACATTTTTCTACCTTTTACGTGTTTCCCAAATATTTTTTTATTTATCGTATAACCCTGTATAAATAATGTTATAACAAAGAAATATTCGAATCTGAATGCAGAATGTAGCATAACAATCATGTTGAAACTGTTTTATCAAAATCGGTTCTGTCACAGCGGCTTTTGAGGATTTTCAGCAGATTTTCATGTCATACATACGAAAAAGTATACTGATGTCAATGAAGAAAAACAAGAAGCCACCATCCAAAAATACTAATATTTGGTACCGATTTTTTTTTCAGGATACCCTCGTCTAACATAGATTAAACTTCTTAAACCTCAACGAGAAGATTAATTGATATCCCCACGGCGCACTTACGCAGGAAAACGTCGATAGTCTCCGCCGTCATCATTTTTTATCCGCCATCCCGAAAGCAATTAAATAAAATTCATGGATCCATTGTGGGTTGATGGAACAATGTAACGTGGACCGATGGGTAACCATTACAAAATCGACCCGAATACCGGCGTTTGATGTATTAAGACGTTGAAACAATGAGATGATATATTGAGGCACGAACTGCTAATACAAGATGACGTACGACACTCGCACAGGCTCCAGCCAGCTGTATATATATATATATATATAGTATCACTTCGTGCCCTATCTACGGTATATCAAAGTGACGCCACTTCTGAGAATATATTAGTTCCTGAAAGTGGTAGAGACCAACAAGAGATAAAATCGGGGTATGCCAATTACTGGGGGTTGATGGTGGCAAGGGAAAGATGTGAAGAACAAAGGAATTGGTGGGTGTTGGGATGCGTGGTATATATTAGTTGGCAAACGCAGCATAATTAAATGAGTGTGAGGGTAACAAAAGCTAGTTGATATTTTTATTAAAAGCAGTCTGTATCTGCGGGTTTGTGATGTTAAGAGAAGGCAGTTAAGTAAACTTGATACTGCAAGAACAAAGGCATAGGATTGATGTACTTGCATGCATAAACTGTTATACACACCTTTGGTTCAAAATGACTTTGGATATGTTTTTGTTTCAATATTTCTAGATCTTCCACACAGTGGAAACATTTTTCAGAAAAACGGGCTACATCTGCCGTAATACTGACTGGCAGCACTATGTTACAAGCAGCTACCCAATTTTGCAAGAAAGCCGTAAGAAAAACAATTGGATGCACAAAATCCAGCATTTTATTAAATAGTCGGTAAATCTTATACCTGAAAAAGAAGTGCTATTATTATCACAAATAAAATAGTATATTATTTCATGATATATGATATACGATATATTTTGTCAGTCAAAGATGGCGTTTTATCGAAGTTTGATGTATTACATTTATTCTAAATTACATTCATACATTTACGTGGATGATTGTTCAGTATTGTGACCGTAAATCACCGAACTGTCATCATAATCGCTGGTTGGTATTATGCTAGGGATTATGTCTCAATAGTACATATTTAGTGCATAATTCGTACATAATGACCGTATTATATATTTGTGAGTCGTACATAAAAGTTAATAGAAAATTGCAAATCCGGATATATTCGGAATCCATTTTTGTGTATAGAACTATACGGTTTTGATCAACTTTATTCAAACATACGGTGTGTATCACGTGACATTAAATTTCAAGGGATTTGAAATTTTTGTGACCTATGATGAACCGTTGAGAAAATAGTTGTATTCCTAATAGTTTTCACTTTTCAGAGATATGTTGAAAAATACTAAAAAAGGTAAATAGAATTGAGTATTTTATTAATTTAATTCTATTCAAGATTTCTTAACGCGACTACAAATAATGAGGTTCTGAAATATTACAGTAACTTGACATATGGGTAGATAGCACATTGTTTTACAATTTATATTTCCATGGCACCATACTATTTTCAGATATTCTAAAAAAATACAAAATTTCGGCAAGTTTAGCCATCTGATTGTACTAAACATGACTTGTGCCATATCAAATTACTCAAAAAAAGTGCTGAACCCAAATATGTACAAAACCTCTATGTCCCCAATAATAATATAAGAAATACTAAATTGTCATGTGCTTCAGCCAATTCACTAAAGAATAATATTTCAAACTAACTTAATCATTTAATCGTTCCTGAATGTTTGTATAAACGGATATATCCGGTTTTACAGGACAGTATTTTTCACTTATGTTGCTGGATGAGAACCTAGAGCGCAGAAAATCCTTATGATCCTTACAATCAAAGGGCGACGAATATACAGAAAAGATTTAATTAATATTCAAATTATAATTACTGCATTTTTCTAAATTACAGCGGACGAACTAGATGTCTTAGAAAAAAGGCCCCAGAACCTAAGTGAAACCAACAGAAACTATAAAATAATAGATAGATAATAGATATAATAGATAACAGTTTCTTCAAAAAGTAAGTTTTTCTAGTTTGTAACACAGTTTTTAGTAACCTTAAAGGTTTGTAAAATTGGTGGCATTGATGTAAAACATCAAACGAAAAAGCTCTTACATAACCACATTTTTGTGTCGAGATTACAAGTAGACAGTGACTGGGGCCTTTGAGCATGACCTTCGTCCCCATTTCCATTGATTTCTAAAGAAGAAGAATATAGCCACAATTTATTTCTTTGTACTGTGAGTTATTCAATCTTGTCGCATTTAAACAAGAGCAAGAGCCTTTTAATACAATCTATAAACAACAGTAACTTGGTTACTGAATATAAGCATACACGTAGCAAGCTTTAATACATCTAATTCTAAAGTATTGAGGAGTTCTTAGTTTATATATCGTATAACGTTTTCGGTATCATGTTGGACAGAATTCTTGTCGTTCCAATATAAATTTTGGCATACGGAAGTGACATATGCTTCTGTATGCTCCCGACTTCGTCTTAGTTCTGGTGCTGTGTAAGTTATTTGCGTTTCCTCAATCGTATGTAGTTTTACTAAGTATAATTTATTCTAATAAACTACTTCACCGAGACTAGAATGAATGAATGATTAGTTATAAAAACTTCTAAGTGGGATAACATTATTCAGAATTAGATTTTATCCTAACCTAACTAAGTCGACGGTAACTACAGTGCTATCACATGTTGCCCGCAAAAATACTGTATATTGTAATTTAACTCACTATAGTAGAATTTCTTATAAAAAATCATGTAAAATTAATGACGCAAAGTAGAAAAAAATAGTGTACTGTACTCATCTTGGCGCATTCGTGCCACAACAATTCTAACCGTTTTCCGCATTTATTGTGAGTATTTCCAGTAAACGCCTCTTGCACCCTGACATCAAATCGGAAAGCTATTAAAAATGTTCTATACAATTTTAATTTGAATTTGGTGCAAGCGTCGCTAAAAAATTAATTTAGTTTTTCTTTGTGGAATTATTAATGGCGTTTCCAAATCCACGCCCGACTGAGTACTAACCCGTAATTTTGTATATAAAGCGGAACTATTATAGAAAATGTAAAACCTGTGAATCAAGTATGAACTTTAAAAACAAATTAATATATTTGGTAAAAATGGAATTTATGAGGTAGGAAAACTGAAATGCATTTTTACCTAAATAAATAGATTTTTACATATTACAGTAGAAATTGCAAACATTTCCAAATCTAGATTGCGTTTGAAAACAACTGAACAATTTCGAATAAACACAACTTCATTGAACAAGTTTTTTTAGGACGTTTTTCATTATAATCAATTTAGTATTTATAAAATTATAAGCCTGCAATAAAACACAATATTATTGGGTCCTCATAAACTACGTCTTTAAAAGCTCCCCAAATGAAAAATCCATTGGCGTCAAGTCGGGGGAACGCGGTGGGTATTTGTATGGCCCATTAAGCGAAATCTACCGACGTCGAACATCTCGTTACGCAATCCTCCGCAATCCTACCGCAACAGTTGTGTGCGCTGAAGCACCGTCCATTTGAAACCACCCAATTATTGAGGACCCAATAACTGATAAAGAGAACATGAAAGATAGAGTTCGAGCTGCTTTCAATGGTTTATGTGTTTTATTGTAGGCTTATAATTTTATAAATACTAAATTAATAATGATGAAAAATGCAAAACTTGTTTAATAAAGCAATCTAGATTTGGCAATGTTTGCAATTTCTATTGTGAAAATCGATTTCAGTAGGCACAAGTACATTTTACGTACAGGACATTGTACACAAAGTTGTTCTAAAATTTTCCATAGAATTGAGAAATGTGTTCATATGTTAGGGTTGCCATTTGAAAAAATCTACTTTTAGTACTTTGCTCGAATTCAACTTTGATCTTATAATTTGAACATCTGTATAACTTTTAGAAGAATTCGACCGATGCGCCGATAATATATTACCTTCACAACAATTTTGCCAGACAACTTTTTTCCAACGGTCACAAGGGATAATTTATAAGTAATTGAAAGTAACCGTGCAGATGTCATTTTTTAATGCAAAAAATTAATCTAAAATTTAATGAAGATTACAAAAATGTGATAAAATACAGAGTGTTCTATTTGAAATATAAAAGTTGACATCATTTCCGGTGTAACCGGAAGTAAGTGAAAACTCAAAATATTTTAGTTGAGACGATTGTGTCCAACAATATACTCGTAAGTCCACCAATTTTCAATCTCTCATTTCATTTGGTTCTCCATATACGTCTATCGAATGGCAGTTCGTTGTGGGAGACCCACAAATTCTCCACAAAGATTCTCCACAAATTAATATCACGACAACTTTGTGACTTAGCCCGAATAATCCCCGACCTCCCAATTTCTCAAAACGCTTCTCACCGGCAACAGAGGGCAGTACCTTACCACAAAATCCAATTCTGATGCAAATTGGGTTCGGTCGCGACCGATGATGTATGATCGCATTGTTGCGGGCCCATATAGAGGGCGCGACTGCTGGCCTAAGCCAATGATTGCCCAATTTGTTTTCGCTTTTCGGGTGGTACGAACATTCTTCGTGAACCGGAACCCGATGGCAACTCGATGGCAACTCGATACCTTTTATTCCCGTGTCATGCGATACGTCTTCATCGGCCAGATGGTCCACCTTTTCGCCTAATCAGATCGATGCGATGTGTTTGTGTGGCCTGTTGGCGCAAGGGCCTTTTTCAATGGGGAGATGGAAGGTTATTGTTATGTATCAATTGGTGTGTGTCGATGGTACTTTATTTTATAAGTGATTACTCCGGCAACGACATTTGATACAGTAAAGGCAATTTTATTACAATATCATGTGGAATGAAGTTCTTTCCTGGCTAGCCTTTATACGTATGTACATAAGAATTGTAATTTAGTATTACTTTTGCCAGTAGAGAATGATTTTATTACTTAAAAGTTTCGAATTCACTTGGGGACCTAACTAGCATCGTATTGCTTCAACGCTGAAACATCCAGAAAGGTATACGTAATTAATTGCTTTCTGGGAATTTTGCTTTCAATTAAGACTTTCTCATATGGTTAATTGAAACTAGCTTTACTGGTTAAACTTTACTTAACTTAATTATCTTTTTAATTATCCTTAAGCGAAGTTTACCGTGTAGTTACTAATACAGAAATGATGAGTGAATTAATCAGACACAGATCTTTGCTTCTACATTTTTCCAAAACTCTTTAGTATAACACTTTATAACCTTTGATGAGATGACGTCTTGATTAAAAAAAAGCACGTCGGCAGTAATTTAAAACTAGTGCTGTTGAAATTTCATCACTACTTTTAAATTTCAAATGGCACCACCTATCTTCAGGTGCATCATTTTATATGGAATGATAAACTATCCGCCCACCAAAGAAAAATTTATTTAATTCTTAAATCATTTCTGATATAGAGCCAAAAATTATCTGGTGACTAATAAAAGCCATTTTGAATATTGTATAATTGCTTAAAGTATTACCAATTTTATTACAGGATGATGTTTCGGGCTCCATCTAAATCTTATTTCGTTGGTAAATGGATTTGAAATCCCATTGTGGAAGAGTAGGAATTAGGGCTTCCAATCACCCCAAATATACTGATCCCCGGATTTCGGCATTATACATTTTGAAATGCCGGAATGCCGAAAATTAATCCCTCGGATTCATGAAAACAGTGAAATTGTCGGCTGAAAATGCATGGGTGCTAAAAGTTACTAAATCACACCAGTAAGAAACACCTTGATTACACAAACTTTTGCATATTAAATTTGCTCAAAACCTTTACACTTTTGTGAAACGTTTCAAAAATGGTCACGGCAAAGAAATTGTTTGATCGAGTAAAAATTTTTCCTTATTCGTATTAGTGTCCAACACACATTTTGACAAGTTTTTGTTTTCTACTCTAAGGTAAAATTTAGACGGAATTTATTTGTTTGCTTAATTTAAACTTACTATTAATGTTCTTTTGTGGTCTTGCCTTGTATTTTATTACTTATTTTCTAATTTTATATTGCGTAGTAGAAACATAATTGAATTGAACTAAAGAAATCCCAGCTTAAGTGAACACTTTTTGACTAATTTTAGTCGGATGAATATAATTCTACGGTTGTAGTATGAATACAGCCTGCATCACTTCTTGGGGGTTTAGTAATTTAAAAAAACCTAGGAAAGTTGGAAATAATGTACACGTTACCTTTATATTGAATAATATGTGCTTTTTAGCTATAATTACAAGATGTTGGTACAGATAAACATTTTATGCTTCATGCTTAATTTAACAAAGAAAGAGATTTTTTTCTTTAATAATGAAATTTACTTTCAGGCAGGACTTTCAAAACAGCCTTTCCTCAATCTGCATGATTCCGACGCTTGTAATCTGACACCGCCTATCAGAACCTTAAATTAAATACCTTGGAATACACACCTGAATTTTACTTCTAATAGTATTTATGCTGTCCAATTATGGCCCAATTATGGCACTTTTATCGATTGCTAGTGCAATTTTCGGTCACGGTGTTCACATGCTGCTAACTGTTGAAGTAAATGATCTTCATTTTATACCAAGTTTTCATCTTATATCCTTACGCGCCATGAAACCCGGTGAACAAAACAGTATACAATTTATTAGTAAGAATGACACAAAGTATCATGGGTGTTAGTTCTGCTCACTGCTCATAGTGGGCGCCAAGCTGTATCAAGTGTGTTGGAACTTCAAACTCAACACAGCTAATTCATTTACTAAACAAAACCGTAACACTTTCTTTAAGTAACCCTGGATACAATAAACTGAGCTCCAGTGTTTGGCATTCATTGTCTTCTGATAAGAATTTTTTGTGTAATAGTATTGTTTGATACCTAACATAATTTTATAAATAATTTTATAAACCTAAGAACTGGATTTTGTTATTGCAAAGTGCTGGTCACTATAATCCAGTCAAATTATGGTTTTATGAGGAAAGTTCTGGTTTTTATGTCTTCTATTCTTTATGTTTTCTGAATCCAAATCTGAGGGTTGCTAACAAAACTTCCTGACGAAACACTGAAGAAAATGCAGAAAATGTTAACTTTTAATTCTTTGGCGGCTATTTGCTTTTAATTCGGAATGTATCAGCTTTTTGTACATAATTTCTCAATTCAAAATAAAAGTGCATAAAATTGCCTACAAACATAAACTTTTTTGTAACTGAATTTGTACAAAAGGTTAACTTTTTTGCATTTTCTTCAATGTTGCGTCACAAAATTTTGTTAGCAACCCTCAGATTTACTACCCCAATAAACATATGAATCGTTGAGTGGAAGAACAGAATAATGCGACATTTTAAACTAATATAGCAATTTTGCATACAATTTCTCGATCTTTTCGAAAATACAAAAAAAATAATCATATATATTACCAGTACTGCTATAGAAGCACCGTACTTCACGCAATGACTAGAAGAACAGAATAAGTCCAGGACATACTCTGCTTTTCCACTCACTGCATGGATAGCGGTTGTTTTTAACAGATGACATCAAAGACATTTTTTTAAATTGACAACCCTCTATTTTGTTTAATGAATTTGACAGATCTTTTAATTGTCTTAATGGTAGCATAATATTTTTATGGCCTTGCATAAGAAAATTTTCGAGAAAAAGACAATTGAAGGTTATGAAATAAAAGTGACACAATCTCCGGAACGGCTTTACCGAATTTAACGAAATTTTGGAATTAAGTATTTTGCAACCATGCGAAGTCACTGGCTTTATTATCGTTAATGGAACGTTTCGAGTTTCTGAGATATAACCGCAAAGTTTTGAACTTGAAATAGAACAAACAGCCTGTATATTTTGACATTTTCTGTTAGTCTTCCATTGCCGTTTCAATATGAACATGCATATGAATGTTACCACGCTTGTTACAGTATTATATCAAAAATATCTAGAAATTAATTAAAACCTTTATTACTTAGGTCTAAAAATTAACAAAGAAAAAATTAATAACAAAAGATGACAACAAAAAATAAACCGATCAAATTTAAAACAATGTGATCTTGCCAATGGTTGAGAATCCTCATAAACCAACTAGAGTAGTTGCAGTAGAAAATGTAATAATGTTTTGTTATTTTTTTTATATTTATTGACCTAAGTAATAATAAGGTTTTTGTTAATTTCTAGATGTTTTTGATATAATAATGAAGACTGTAACAGAAAATGCCAAAATATACAGACTGTTCTATTTTAAATTAAAAAGCTTGAGGTTATATCTCAGAAACTATAAAGGTTGCATCAACGATAGTAACGCCAGTGACTTCATATTGTTGCAAAATACTTAATTCCAAAATTCGTTAAATTCGTTCGAACCGTTCCGGAGATTTTGTCAGTTTTATTTCATAACCTTCAATTGTCTCTTTCTCGAAAATTTTCTTATGTAAGGCCATAAAAATATTATGCTACCACTAAGGCAATTAAAAGGTCTGTCAAATTCATTAAAAAAATATAGGGTTGTCATTAAAAAAATGTCGATGACGTCATCTGTTAAAAACAAGTGAAGGTAAAAAAATTAATTTGATATCATAAGGTGTATTTTGATAATTATAAATCGACGTGATTGAGAATTTTTTAAAATAGCAAACCGTTCTTGAGATTTTGTCATGTTTCCATACTTTACGCGCTCACTGTATAGCAGGCTACACCACCCATACATTCAAACTATCAAAAGAAACTAAAAATCGTCCCACACTTTCAACAAAATCAGCATACAAAAACCCAATACCAATTAACTAGGTATCTAAAAATTGCAAACTTAAGAAAAGTGATGCACTATTTAGAAGAAGAAGATCTTGAATTTTATTACCATATTACTTTTTCGGAAACATCAATCATGATGAAGACTAATGACAAGTTTAATAATGTTGTTTCTTTGTTAGTTTTTATTTTGTTTCTAATATTAAACTTGTTGTTCTTTTCGTTTTTATGCATTTTTATTTACCACTTGAGCTATATTTTTTTTTTCAACAAATAAGAGGTTATTATTGATAGGCATGTCGTTGACTGGAAGAACAGAACAAGTGCAGCCGATGTTTTATCTAATTGCTCATTCATTATTGCCTTTTAAACCAAAATTTACTTCCAGAACAACTGCAAATGAAATTTAGTACAACTTTTCTGTGCTTACCAAATTTGTAAAATACACAGCTGCCGAACTAAACAGTTTTTTTTTAGTTTGCCACAAACGCCTGATTTGGACTTATTCTGTTCTTCCACTCACCGATTCAAATAAAATGGAAGACATCAAAACAATCAGACAACTTTTCCGCCAGGGGCCCTTATAAGCACAAATTGACAAAAGATAACCGTGTGTAGCGTCCACATGCTGCCAAAGTAAATGGTTTCCTTAGAAAATATATTTCCACCTTACATCTTTATGCACCCATCAAAATGTCATCTAGACCGGTGCACGAAACGGTATAAAATTCATCAGTGAAAATTACACGAAAATTATCATTGCCCTGTCATCGAGGCCATACTAATAGCCGAAGACAATGGACACAAATTGAAGACGTGGGAAAATGGGGACCTATTAGCGTGGCACTACCCGGTCTCTCTAATCGGCGAAATTATTGTATCGGTAATTTAGGTCTTCCTTCTCTGCCCACGGGACAATTTTACTCGTTAACGTCGGAATGTCTTTCGCATTCGAGACGCTCCGGGCGCCAAGGCGAGAGTCGCACGACAAATTGCAACAAACAGGGAATATTACGGCGAAATTATCTACATTCACCCAGGTCGACGAGGTAGTAAGGGTATATCAAGGATCTGCCGCGCAGGAATTCAATTTAACCCGTACCAGCAAGTGGTTATGCGAGAGAGGTTTCATATCCAAGTTGTCACGGTTGCCAAGTTAGTGCACTGCGGAATACTAGCAAATGTTTATGTATGTCGGGTTATATGTGTATGTGTTATTAGGGGAAATTGTTTCAGTTTGTGAAATGCAGGTGGCGTAAGTGTTTCAGCTGTTATGGTCTGTAAACGGTTGGAGAATTGTTCTGGAACTCTATTAGGAAGTTTAAGACAAACAAGATGTGCCAGTCTCAGATGATAGACAGAAGTACAGACCCGTCACTGAAAATAGTAAATATGTATGATAATTGAATTGAACATTTAAAGAAATATTAGATTATATTCTGCTTAATAAAACGGCAGAGTAAAAACGTCAGAATGTGAGTAGTAGGTTAGCCATATGCATGGATGTATGTGTGTGTATGTACCCGTTTTTTTGTGGCGAACCTATTAAAGGTATCGGGACGAAACTTCATATTTAGAAGTTTCATGACCAAACTTAGAGCTGAAAATCTTTCTGTTGAAAAGGGTCCAAAGGAACTAGAGGTTTAGTTTAGCATTTTTGAAAGATTTTGCAAATAAGCGGTCATTTCTGGAATTTCATCGAAATAGTTAAATAATACATTAAAGTAGAGGAAATTCTGAATAATTTATGACTATGAATTTTTTTTTTTGGTACTATCAATAGTGCAGCTGCATGAGCAAATTCTATTTTATCGAGATCGGTTGCACTGCATTAAAACTAGTAGCCAGGATATGTCAGATATTTTGATTCTAATGACAGTAGGTAGTGTAATGTTTTGACAATACCTGCTGTCAATATAATGCAGAGGAGACGTAGAAGGCGACGTCCTCGTGCGTAGATTGCGCAAGTGCAAGTGTGTTTTTAAATTTTAAATGAAAATTTTTAGCTCATAACAAGCTGTTAATTTGCTGGCGGGTAAATCGAAGTATTTTATTATTTAAGTTATATTTTCGGATAACCGCCCACGGCGCAAGGCTCCGCTTGTTACTATGTGTATATATTGTTCCATATTGTTTTTATCATTTGATAATTAATAAATTTTGTTAAAGCCTAAAGCCTGTCAATATAAGCAGCGTTCGGATATTGTACACCGTTACACTTTTTACACCCAATAACACGTAAGTGTCATTTGGACGGCGTACCCGGTGTCAACGGAGTATAATATCCGAACGCAGCTTTAATCGATATATCTGTCTAGTTCAACTAGTTTTATTTTAATGCAGACATAGCCGATTTCGATCAAATAGAATATCATGCAGCTAAACTATTAATTTTATATATAGTATGATAAAGTCATGTGCCTGGCCACATCAGATTTTTTTTATTAAGATAATAATCGCGGTATGCAAATATATTGCTGTCGCGGAAGCAAAACAAAATAATTTACATTTTACAAATTTAATGCTCTTAACATTGGTAGCAACCCTAAATATTTTTTAAAATTATGAAAAAAGAAATACATACTGTAATTGTTTTGCTGGTCATTGGTGGAGTTAAAAAATAATTTTTTGATAAAATAAGAAACAAGTTAATGTGTAATAATTTATAACTGTTTTGTCAAGTCTGAGTATTTCAGAGAATTTTCGAATATTGCAAATTAATATACCTGTGAATTAAACCATTAGATATTTTATTTTAACTTATTTATTTACTGTTCAACATTAAAAAGTTAACAACAGCGCAGAAGCAAGAATCAAATAAAATACAATTATTAAGAAATAAGGAGGTCGAGTGTGGATAACAAGAAAAGCATATGTTTTAAATGAAAAGTAGACAGTCGACTATATTGCAAAATGTTATTATTTCTTTATATGTGTTTACACTACAATTAACAAAACTACTTGTAACAAATATTGGCTGCCTTTTGACAAACTTGTATAACAATCCTGAGTTTACTCATTGATTAGACTACTCACTTTGGAAAATGGTTCATGGATTATTCAATTCCATTAAAAGTAACATCTTAAAAAATTGAACATCTTAAAGAATTGAAAAAAAAAAAACAATATGACAACAATAAACTTTTTACTCACAATAACATTACTTTCTAAAAATGTGAGAAAAGCAAATCAGTAAAAAGTTTCATGGGAATAACACTGGGCGTCGAACTATGTTCTGTCAGAGGAAAAAGTTTTATATGGACTTATATTTATAATATCAACAAATATAACAAAATTCAATAAAACTCTGTTTTTCCTCTTGATCCTTGTATATTTGTTAGTATTATTTAAATAGGAGACATGTTTCGATATATTTCAATCATTTTCAATCCTAAATTGTCAAATTAAAAGATACTACAATCAGGCGTAAGTGTATCATTCTCCGTTCAATTGTTTATATTCTACAATTGTCCGATTCCTCCTCAACGAGATGTAAAAGGATTAATTAGATAGATTCTTCATAAATGAAACATCTTCATACCCTGTTCTGTCAAATGCTAACAGTCGGAGAATAACACTGTATACAGGGTGAGTTATTAGTATCCCGGCGGTCGATAGTCATATTTTATATAAAAGTTGTTTGACCCGCCATTTTCTATTTTTCATTTTCTATTTTCTACGTAAAATTATTTTCATTTATACAGGGTGTTGTATTTAAGCGTGACTGAAAGTCAGTATTTTTTTTTAAACGGAACGGCCTGTATGTCATGCCGTATTATGAATACTTAGGAAGTTGTCTTTCCAACTGTGTAAGATGCACCTGTGTAAAGTAAATAGTTTCTGAGATATTCAATTGTTTGTCAAAAAAATGGCCATTGCAGGCCTTTCTTAAAAACTACGTTAATACTACATTTTTGCAGATTTTGTCCTAAAAATGTTGTCACATAATAACTAAACCCATACCTGGATGCTGATGTCATGAAAAATTTGATGCGCTATACAGGGCGATCGTAGCATCCACTAGTTTTTAAACATTTTTAAATCAAATTTTAATAGTTTCTGTGATATTTGGAATTTAAAGAGTTGTATGCTATTTAGTATCTTAATATTGCTTTGTATATAGTGTGCTGGGTAGCATGATGTAAAATATTTAGAGCGTTATAGAAGAAGCCATTTAGAACCTATTTAACTAGTTTTATTCATAGAAAAAGTATTACGGCTA